>CM055314.2:33243001-35643001 GCA_029255685.2 Silene conica | reverse complement strand
GTATAGGGACATCGAAAGAACAGATGGGGGACAGTTTCTGTGGCTTGATCACAAATGCAGCAAGAGGATTCTGTAACCATGCCCCATTGTAGCAGCTTATCCCTGGTGAGTAACCCTGTATGATAATGCATCCATGAGATGAAAGCATGTTTTGGTTTAGTCCATTTGTTCCAAACATAAGAGTGCCAAAGCACCTGTTGGTAAGATGGAGCCAGTTTTGCATATCCTTTTTGTATAGAGTATTGTTTGCCTGGTATACTCAGCCATTCTTGGTTCAGATAGTCATTCCTGAAGACCTCCTTTACTTTACAAATTTTGGACCAAGTCCAACTTGAATCTTTTGGTGGTTGGTAATCCATCCAGTTGTCTCCCTTGAGATAATTAGTCTGGATCCATTGGACCCAGAGCTTTGTGGGATGGCAGTATACCCACCAAACAAGCTTACCAATGGCAGCCTTGTTCCAGATGCCTTCATTTCTCATCCCCAATCCCCCTTCCCTCTGGGTAGTACACAACTTGCTCCATGCCACAGGGGGTGATCTGATGTATTCAGTAGTTCCATCCCACAAGTAATTTCGACAGATTGACTCTATCTTTTGAATAATAGCTTTAGGCAGCAGGAATATAGATGCCCAGTATGAATGTAAGGTCTTCAGAACTGACTTAACCAGCACCAATCTGCCAGCATAAGACAATTTTCGAGTCCCTACCCCCCTTATCCTGTTAAGAAGCTTATCAATGATGGGTTGACAGTCTTTTAGAGAAAGTTTAGCTGGTTTGATAGGCACACCTAGATATTTGAATGGTAAAGAGCCTTCTACACATCCTGAAACTTGCATCACATCCTGTTTGATCCCCTGTGATACTCCATTAAAATAGACATTAGTCTTATTTTTGCTCATATGTAACCCAGAGGCTTGAGAAAAAGTAGCAAAAGTTCTAAGAATAATCATGATAGATGGCAAATCACCCTTGCAAAATAATAACAGGTCATCTGCAAACATAAGATGATGGAGTTTCATAGATTTGCAGAGAGGATGGTATTTGAAGTCCATGGTTGAAGTAGTATGATTCAAGAGTTTGGATAAATACTCCATACAGATGGTAAAGAGTAGAGGAGATAGGGGATCTCCCTGTCTCAGACCTCTTTTGCCTTTGAAAAAACCAAAGCTATCTCCATTAAGAGTAAGAGTATAAGTTGGAGTAGTAACACATTCCTCTATGAGTTGGATGAAATGAGTTGGGAATTCCATAGCCTTGAGCATTTGGAAGAGAAACTCCCATTCTATAGAATCATAGGCCTTTTGAAGATCAACCTTGAATAAGCATCTGGGAGAAACTGCCTTCCTACTATATAGTTTTATCAAATCCTGACAGATCAAGATGTTTTCCTGGATGTGCCTCCCTTTTATAAAACCCCCTTGAGTATTAGATATAATGTTGGGTAGGACTTGGGCCAATCTGGTACACAACAGTTTGGATATACACTTGTATACCACATTACAACATGCTATGGGTCGGAACTGGGCAACTGTAGTGGGATTGTCAACCTTTGGGATCAAGGTGACATGAGTAGTATTGAGCTGCTTAAGCATTCTGCCATTCTCAAAAAATTCTTTTATAGCTTGACACACATCAGTGCCCACTATATCCCAACAATCTTTAAAGAACTTGCTGGAATAACCATCGGGGCCTGGAGCTTTCTCATTTGGAATACTAAACATAGTTGTTCTGATTTCTTCATTAGTAACTGGCTGAAGGAGCACCTGGGCTTGATTTGCATCACAAACTGGCCCCTGTTTCATGATTGACACATTAACAGCTTGGGTCCTTTGGCTAGTTCCCAATAGTTGTTGATAGAATGCCAGGAAACATTCTTGTATATCTTGTTGGGTGTCTTTAATATGGCCTGTTGCATCTGCTATCTGCAAAACTGTATTCCTCCTTCTCCTTGTTTTGAGCATGCCATGAAAGAACTTAGTATTTGCATCTCCCTCTGTGGTCCACTGGATCTTCACTTTCTGTGCTAAGTACTCCATTTGAGCTTCATATAAATGTCTATACTGGAGCCTTATATCACATTCATGCTGCACTAGCTGACTGTTATTGGGATTACAGCCCAATTCCTTCTGAATAGCTAATAATTGGGCCTGGAGAACACCAGTCCTTTTTTCAATATCTGAAAAAGCAGCCTGGTTCAACTTTTTGAGTTCAGGTTTTAATTGTTTCAAAGACCTGACCAATCTGTATAGATTTGTGCCTCTTACATTCAGACCCCAATTCCTTTCCACAAGCTCAGTGAACTGAGGAGCTTTACTCCACATATTATAGTACTTAAAAGGCCTATTATTCGTCACTTGATGCTGCTGATTATGGACCACACATGGTGTGTGGTCAAAGTCCCCTTCTGGAAGGAAATGAGCCACATAATTTCCATAGTTATTCATCCATTCCTGGTTGACTAGACATCTATCCAGTCTGCTATAGATACGATCCTCAGGGATTTGCTTATTGTTCCATGTGTATAGAGCTCCTTTGGAAGGACAATCAATTACTTCACATTCATTAATGCAATTCAGAAAATGATCTGCTGCCACCTGACTGAAACTGCCCCCAACTCGTTCATCTGCTGTTAAGACACAGTTGAAGTCTCCTCCTATAACCCAACTGGTAGAAATTGTACCTGCAATTCTCCTCAAATTGTTCCAGAGGGGTGTCCTGTCCTTATCTTCATTGAAGGCATATACATAAGTAACATACATAAGATGTTGTTGATTCTTAGCAATGCTCATATGGATATACTGGGCATCATATTCCAATGCTTGGATATCAATGACATTAGGATTCCAAAGCACCCAAATACGACCTCCTGGATGCCTGTTTGTATTGGTTGTGATACTCCAATTATTAAATAAGGCAGTGGTTCTTGTTTGATTCTTGGGTTTTATTTTAGTTTCTAACAAAGCATAAAAATCAAAATTCTGCTGAAGCATAAAATTATTCACAAACATTTGTTTATTCCTATTATTCATACCCCTCACGTTCCAAAATCCATACTTCATTGATCAACTGGTTGTGGGGAGGTATCCTTATCATTCACCCCTCTACTAGCAACAGTCTTACTAGCAGAAGCTTGCACCTTTTCTGCATATGTCATACAGGCCTGCCCTAAGGGTGGAAAATCCATTACTTGCTCAAGAACAGGCTCTGAAATATGAATACCTGTACCATAGACCCTAGGAGTTACCCTTAGCGAGACTACATCAGTTGAAGTTGTCCTGGTGCTGACTGGTTGTGTGACTAAGGGTACAGCCTGGGATTTCTCCACTCTTCTCCAAACTTGTTGGACTGGTTTGTGTACATTAGTTTTCTTCCTACAATCCCCTTGCTTATGTCCCAACTATTTGCATGTTTTGCATAGTATGGGTTTCCATTCATATTCAATGGCTAGGAGAACTCTAGTCACTCCCCACTGATTGTGGCGTACATGTTTTCATGTATGTAGGTACATGCAGGTTGGATCGGGGTTCACTTGAGAGCTAGCGAGTGATGATCCTTTCATCATATGACTTACACGTTCACCGTTTAGCTAGACTCTTAGATTTGATACAGTTTATATTTTGGTGCCTGTAGGGATGTTCCATCCCAGGCTTTGTATTTATTTTGGGTTTCGTACTTAGAACTGTTATACTTATCTATTTTGTTTATATCAGTTTTCAGTTTCCGTTTCAGTTTAATTCACCTCGCATGATGTTTATGTTTGAAAAGTTTTAATTCCGCTGCATTTTTAGTACTTTGTGTGTTTTATATTTCCGCTTTCGCCAGGGGTTCTACAATATAGATAATATTCTTGACAGATTCAACATGACCAACTCCAAAAAGGGGTTACTTCCGATGATCTCAGGGGTGAATTTGAGTAAGACTCAGACACCTACGACACCGGAAGAGGTCAAGCGCATGAATCGCATTCCTTATGCGTCAGCTATAGGATCGATCATGTATGCCATGATTTGCACACGTCCAGACGTTGCGTATGCTTTGAGTATGACGAGTCGGTACCAAGGCAATCCAGGTGAACCACACAGGATGGCTGTTAAAAACATTCTTAAGTACCTACGGAGGACTAAAGATTGGGTATTGACTTATGGTGGAAGCACTGAGCTTTGCGCAAACGATTACGCAGACACTAGCTTCCAAACGGATCGCGATGACTCGAAATCTCAGTCTGGATTCGTTTTACTCTTAATGGCGCTATTGTCAGTTGGAAAAGCTCCAAGTAGAGTGTTATTGCAAATTCTACTACTGAGTAAAAGGAGATGTGATAGACAAGATTGCGACAGATGACAACATCGCAGATCTTCTCACTAAACCATTAAGACATGATAAACATGAAGGGCACGTTATTTCAAAATTTTCGTACACATAGAGAGAACACATTTCAAACAGCATCTCTCACAAGCAAGGTAACATTCTGAAAATTTATCGAAAATTTGTGTTCCTTAAAAAGCACTTCACACTATCACATTTAAATATAACCATTATTTTTCCAAAACATGTTGACATGTCATTTGAAGCGTTGGGATTACATTGTACCAAATTAACATCATTTTATCAACCGAAATTGTCATCTACAAGACGGTAAGATTGCGAAATTGAGAAGTAGCATCACGAAATAATTCAATAGTTATGCTTGGATGAACAATGCATTAGTTCCTATCATCGTAACAGTCACGACATAATAGTATGTAAATATGTATACCAGAAATCACCAAGGTACCACTTATTGAAACATTACTTTATAACCAACTAATGGTGTGTAAATAGATATTGTCATGTAAACCTTAAGTACGGTCTATGCAACACATAACTATGTAGCATTCATGGCTTGGGGTAGCACATTCCGCATATCACTAGACATGGATTACTATAATATCTGAATCGGATCTTTCCTATCCAACTACCAACCAATATATTACATAGCTACGATAGTCATTTAATAACCATACACCATATGAACATTCCATGCACCAACATACTATGATCACATTACTCTAACCATGGCTCAACAAATACACCTCCAAACTACGATAATTTCAATTCAATCATCCATGTCAATCCACATTTCATATCGCACATATCCTTAATCAGATCTCACATATTACTTACCTCATTCTTCTCCTGCAAGAACGTTAGCACAATATAACCAGGTTACTATATAGTCTACCCCACTCTTTATTTACTCTCGTTGGGTTCCCGAGATAGAACCGAAAGGGCCCATGGTTTGGTGTGAGGGGGCCCCTAACTCATCCCGTTCCTTTTTGGGGCTCCTATCAGTTTCATCTCGGGGTTCATTTTATTAGACTCTTCCTACGTTCGTTATTATTATTTGGTTTTAGGCCTGAGGATCGTTTGCTCTGATACCACTTTGTAACACCCCGATTTATTAAGGAGCCTTTAGCAAGACATCCTCAGTAAATAGAGCTGTTACAATCTCGGAAAAATCCGAGGTAGTGAATGACAAAGTAAATCAAACCAAAGTACTTTATATAAAATGGTTAAAATTTAAACTTTCATATTACAAGACGACGCAACAGAATAAAGTACAACTGATGTCTACTCTACAAGTGATATAATTCTAAGTCGGTCACCAATTTGCATCTTACATCCCCGTCCCAGCTCCTAGCTCATCTGTCTCCTTCCTGTAGAATCTACTCCCCATTCCGGATCATCGTAGGTGTCACACGAATACACAGGGTCAACCACGAGGTTGAGTAGGAAGATAAATAAAACATAAACAACAGTAAAATGCATCATCCTCCATCTCCATATCACCAGACCCATTAACTTCGCACCGATCACAAGGCCCATTAACTCCGCACCGATCACAAGGCCCATTAACTCCGCACCGATCACAAGGCCCATTTCTCATCACCTCATATCGTATCACAGAAATATATAATCAAATAACACAATATTCCAAAACATATGATAACGTGAAATAATCATGGTTAACATCAAACAACCACGCAATCATCATTATATACGCAGTAATTCCCCTACCTCAAACCGCAGAATGACCACCGAACAATTGCTAAAAATGTTCCATGCAGAAACCGTCACCTAAACATGTATATTACATAACGATTAATCATTCTTCTCAAACCCCATATCAGACAAGGTACTTACTATGATTAGCAACTTTCTACAAATGGAAAGTTTCCTAAAATGGAAACATCCCGAAATAGTAACTTTCTTAAAAGGGAAACTTCCCGACTCATAAACACCTTCAACTAACACAATTAAATAAATACCCACTATTACTATTACCACCGACACAATAAAAATAATCAAATAATAGTAGTAAAATAATTATAAGAACAATGATAATTAATATTAATATTAATGATAATAATAATATTAATAATACTAAAAGGAATAATAATAAGATAATACTAACAATGATAACAATAATAATATCACTAGTAATAATAGTTATAATAATAATAATAATAATAATAATAATAATAATAATAATAATAATAATAATAATAATAATAACTCAACACATCAAACAACCTCAACAAACACGACTCACTTAGCATAACCGAGCAAATCATCGAACAGGTTGCCACTAAATCAGCTCGCGACCAGCCCCTATCGACAACCTCTTTGACACTTACACACCACCTGAACCACCACTAAGACACGGTGGTTACCACCACCGTACTCCAGTGAACCACTGGACAGCCACCTCGACCAAACACGTGCCCAAACCTGTCGTCGACAACCCTATAAACCACCATAACCAACCCGTATAACCCAGTACCAACCACGTGAGTGCCCTGAAAACGCGACTCCAGCCGCCAGCGCAGCCACCCTAACCACCACCTCACGCTGCACTTGAAACTTCTCATCACCCATGACTCCCTTGGTGGTAACCCCGATCCCTCGACACCAAACAAACCCTAGAAAAACACCTCCAAACACCACCCACTCGCGAACCCCTGTTCGCCCCTGTTTCAGATCACAAAACACGACCCATTTTCTGGTCGTGCTCCGACCAGCCAACACCGCCCTTCAACCACCCAAAACAACCTATAGACCTTCTACTACCTCTACCCATAACTCATGACCGAATTAAAATCCAAACATAAACAATTTAAGCAATCATTAACGAAAAAGATTACACACGCAGAAATATAGTACGGTCATTGTACATCCTACTGTTGACGTTCATGGCCCTCGTTATAGCGTTTATGGTGGTCCTATGACGGTTTAAAAACGATAAACATAATATACATACTGCAAGGATTATCTACCAGCTTAGTGTACGGATAAAATATGCAATACAAAACGAGAATTTACTTACAAACATGGCAACACGCAAAGGTGAATGTAACGGTTGTGATGGCTGTTATCAGGTGTTCGTCTTCCTCTTGTTCCCCTTCAAAATTCACGGTGGTGATAAGGTGGGTAGGGTTGGTGAAGGGAGGCTGTTACGAGATGGAGGCAGATTGAAAGGAGGAGTAGGGTTTCTTTTGTCGATGGAGGCAGGTTGTGGGTTTGGGTGATTAGGGTTTGGTAACAAAATATGATATTTCATCTCGAAATATGTCGATCATGAATATCAATGGTATATGGGACATGGTATTGTATCTAGTCATCCAAGTCGAATCCAACCAAACGAGTCCAAGCCCATCTCTATTAGACCCTCACGTACTCCAAGAACTATATTAACCATATTCCGCTCTTGTCTCGACTAAGGAATCTTATTCACTTAACAAGTATAAAACTATTATTACTTTTATAGCAATTAGCAAAATACGTATCAACTAGTATAAATATAAAACAATTCATCACTACGAACAATGAAAATACGGGGTATTACACTAGGTTTCAGAGAAGGGCTGCAAACACTGAATCTTCCGCCCCTCCTTTTCCGGAGAGACTCATACCGACCAAGAAACAGGTATCATTTGATAAATTTAAAGACGTAATTCGATCATTAAATGTTCAAGTTCCGTTTTTAGAATTAGTTCAACAAGTTCCTTCATATCTTAAATTCATGAGACAACTTTTGTCAAGAAAGCGGTCTTTAGATAAGGTTGAATCAGTTGCCCTTACTGAAGAGTCCTCCAGCTTCCTATCACATGTCATTGCCCCCCATAAGCTGGAGGATCCTGGAAGTTTTTCTGTACCCTGCAATATAGGAACCTTCCCTATTAAAAAGGCCCTATGCGACCTAGGAGCTAGTATCAGTGTCATGCCCCTTAGCGTAGCCTTAAAACTCGGAATGACCAATTTTGCAGTAACTAGTATGATTGTCCAGATGGCTGACCGTACATCCATGAAACCCATAGGGGTGTTGGAAAACATCCCTGTGCGCATTGACAGATTCTTTTTCCCAGTCGACTTTGTAGTTTTGGACATCCCTGGGGATGCCCATATACCTATAATACTAGGGAGACCTTTCCTCCACACTGCGGGAGCCATCATAGATGTAGGTACGAGTACCTTGACCTTTAAAGTAGGAAAGAATTCTATTATTTATGGTCTATCCTATAGAAAGAAGGATGCTATGACCCCTATTACTTGCAATGCTATTGCTTCTGAAAAGAAGTATAAGGTCATCACTACTTCTCCCACTTTATTACCTACTCCTATCCCTGTTTTTACACCTCCGCCCCAGATTGGGAGCGATATGGAGGATGCTTCTTTTGTGACTAGTGCAGGAATTGGTTTGGGGAAACCCACAATAAAGGAGGCCGTTGTGCAAAGGGGAGGACTGGGATTCCTAAGCTACAAGGAGGATGAGGATCCGGATATTGTGGATGAGGAGGACAAGAAAAAGAGAAGAAAAGCTCAAGAGAAGAGTCCGTCGCATATGCTTTGCGACGGAGAGGAGACGTGTTTTGCCATTTAAGCAAACACCGTGGAGACTACGGCATATCATCAAAAGCCGTGGTCTGAGATATTCCGCATCTTTAGCGGATAGTTGTTTAAATTTTCAGCTCCTAAGACAATTTACTTTTTGATTGTTGAGACTTTTTAATTTTGTTTGCTTTCAGTTTTAGAACTCTTTCGTTTTGTTTGCATAGTTAAGACTTTTGGACTTGGTTCTGGAATCTCGCGCACTTGTTGGGCGCATATATAATGCTTTTTCAGGTTTGAGGAAGAATGACTTGGTTAACACAAATGATTCCGAAGGAAAGAAGGCCGCTGTGCAGAAGAGGTGGTCGACCGACTAAGAACATAGGTCGGTCGACCAGAGACATAGGTCGGTCGACCTACCCATCCGTCACAGCATGCTCGTTTCTTCCTCGGGAATCGTGCAACCATCTTGGGTACTTGAGTGGCACTGCTGGCCACCAAAACCTCCCAGCTTACGCTGGTTTGGGGAGGTTTTTCTCATGCGCTTAATAATCCAGTGAGCTCTTTCCAATTTTCCTTGGTTTTTATTTTCCTTGTCTCTTTTCTTTAATTTTCTGAAACCTTTACTTAGGCTAATGCACAATGGGGACATTGTGCGGGTTGGTTTGAGGAATGGTTTCGTGTCACATGCATTGCATTTTTGTCACACGTTTATCTGCATTTTCGTATTGCATTGCTCTTTTCTTTATTTTCCTTACATAAACAAAATCCAAAAAAATAGAAAAATAGAAAAATTTCAAAAATTCCAAAAAATCCACGTTTATTTTAGCATATAGGTCGAGTCGGAACGAGAGTATTTCAAGGATGATTTTGCTATCTTACATGTTTATGCTTTTACATTGCCTTGTCAACTTGTTTTAGTATGAGAATCTTTTGCATATCTACGAGTTTTTGTTAACTTGCATATCTTAAGACTTGACTTATGCCTTGGCAACCTATTATACATTCTATGTTTTTAGAGCTTATTTCCTGGTTTCATTCTTAAACCAGTTGTCTAGGATGTGAGTAGTACTCCCCTTGGAACATGTTACATCAATATGCATGCACAAACATGAACTTGAATTGCTATATACTTGTTTTAATATCTCGTTTTGTGAGTCTCGGTACGTGCATTTGGGATCCCTTTTCTCGTATTTACCCATAAGCTTCACATAGCCAAAATTGCCTTTTTATTCCCCCAAAACTACATCCCATACCTAGCCTACCTTTCCAAGCTAGTATTTGTGGTGTTTGGCTCATTTTTTGAGGCATCTTGGTTTATATGCTATCCTGAGCAAAAGAGAAAAGAAAGAAAGAAAACAAAAGAAAGAAAAGAACAAGAAAAGTTCAGAAAAAAGGAAAGAAAGAAAAGTAAAAAACGAAAAAAATCAGAATATACAGTAGAGTCAGTCGACCGACCACCTTCACGGGTCGGTCGACCAACTGTCAGCGTCAGATTCAAATTTCGCTCCAAAAATTCCTTTTCTTTCTATGTGTTATCACTCCCATTCTTCATTTAAAAATATTTGGGAGTCCTTTCTTATATTAAGTGAGAATTGTGCTACAAAAAGAGCACTTTCTTAATGTCAAAAAGTTGTGAAATGTATCATTGGAAACCGGTTTTACTAGCTTGGCTACTAACCCCTCATGTCCAAAAACATCTTAACCTCGTTTTACCTTTCACCTCACATATCTTTTATTACCCCAATTGCATGTATACGAGTCACTTAATGAGTATGTTTATACATAGTTGTAGAATTCTTGTTCATATTAGATTGCAGGCATGTTTTCATGGGTCGCAGTTAGGTGAGTGTCATTACAAAATACTTCTTTCTATGTTCTACATATACTCACCCTTTGCCTCATGAGTGTCTCGAGCGTACCGCGAGAGTCAATGGTATAAAGTCTCTATAGTCTCCAGTTTTGCAAAGTTTGACGACACCATAACTCGTTTGCATGATTTAAATACTTTCTCATTTTGTACTTGGCATTGGTTTAGGCTTACATATAAATTTCGCCCTGAGATTGAAATCGTTCCATTAGTTAAGATCGAGTCTAATTCTTGCTTGAGGGCAAGCAAGGTTTGGTTTGGGGAATTTGATGCGTGTCTATTTTATGATGTTTTTCATCTATTTTTACACGCATTTGGTCGCTCATTTACTATGTTTTAGCCTTTATTTCCCAACAATTATCTACTTTCGTATTTTTATGCACTTTTGCAGATTTATGCGGAAAAGGGACGATTTTACACCAAACTTATGCCCTCGGGATCTTTCATAATCAAGGAACGAAGGAAAGTCCACTCAAAACATTGACCAAGTGCCAATAAGTCAAACCGAGACAAATATAAGTAATCCTACATGAATAAGGGTCGACCGACCTACTACTTGGGTCGGCCGACCAGGCCTCTGTTATGGAAAGCCCAGAATACTCTGAAGCCCGACAACAGGTCGACCGACCTACAACATAGGTCGACCGACCTCTGCGCAGACCCACAAGCTTTCCGATAGCCCATACAAGTGATTAGGTCTTTAGGAAACTCTTAAATCTCCGCCTATATAAACTAATCTCTTGTTTAGAATTAGGCATCGAGTTTTATTCAGTTCTTCATCTAGTTTTTCTATCATTCAGTTTTCTATTCATTTTTTATCTATCAAATCGCACATCAAGTTTTAGAATTAAGTTTTATAATTTAGTTTCATCTTTAGTTGTAATCTTTCAATAACCCTCAACACTTTTAGTTTGTTCATCAATCTTTCAAGCATTCATCAATAGAGTTTATTCCTTTCCGTCGCAATTCCGATTTTTGGTAATTCTCTCTTAATTTCAGTTCCATTGTTGTTAGTTTAGAATTATTATATTCGGTTTAAGATAGACTCCCAAAGCCTTATTAGCGATTGCATGTTTAGATTTTCATTCATTATGATTTCCATGTTTATTCCTGTTTTCATTGTTGTTTTAGTAATCATGAGTAGCTAATTTCATCTGTTAGGATGTAGGGGATGAATATGCGTAGGTAGTATAGGTTCCGAGACCAACTGTAGCAGCGCCTTGGTCGGCCGACCTACATAATGGGTCGGTTGACCGAGGCTGTGGTCTGCCGACTGGGCTAGCTGGTCGGTCGACCCACTCGCGTATGTATTCTGTTTCGTTTTACTTCGTCGGCTATAGTATCCTGCAATGAGACTCAAGGGAGACTTGTAGGATGTTAGTAATGACCTACCCAAGATTGAAAGATACGGGGAGGGCATTGGTTTACGCCTTAAGACGACTAGGTTACCCAAGACTGAAAGGTATGTGACCTAGGATTTAGGAATCACCCTTATTTTTGACACCCAATAATTGTGAGACCTAGGAACTAATAGCATAGACCGAAAGGAGCTATTAGGTACCATAGACCGAAAGGATATGTTGCACCCCTTACGCGACTGCAATACATGTTGATATTAGGATTTATATTACCTTAGCTATTTGTTACCCGATCATCCTAGCATCTCGTTTATTATAGTTTTATTCTCATCTTTATTTACTTGCTTTATTTTTATATTTGTTTTAGATTTAACAACAATCAATCAAATACCAAGTTACCCTAAAACATTAACATCAAACAATAAACATTCCCCACCTCTCTGTGGTTCGACCCTGACTTTCACTATCTATAGTTAAAGGTTAGGAATTATAAACTTTATCTTTGGTACCCTCAACGACGGGCATCAATGCCAATAAATAATATAATACTCATGCCATTATGCAAAACGTAACACTCTCATGCCAATATCAATAATAAATAAATAATCCAATCAATCATCATATTACATGTAATACGTCAACCAAGATAATCAAATTAAATCAAGATTGAGTGGGTATATCCTGTAACATCCCGTATTTTCGTGATTTATATTTAAAGGCTTTTAATTATTTTAAGTAATAAATATATTCTTAAAGGTTTCAATTATTGTTACGGGATAAAATAATATTTTAATATTTGATGTTCATCCACTTTAAAATAACACCTTAATGATTATTGATAAGTTATTTTAAATGTTCGGTAAGATCCGTCTTAAGAACCTTAAGTCCTTAAGACGAATATAAACTTGGCAATTCAAGTTCACATCTTAAAACCCGTTCAAGTATCCAACCCGTTTTCATTAGACGGAAAGGACACAACTTAAACCCTCCTAAACCCTTTTAGTCGACATATTGCTCTCCTCAAAACAATAGAACAATGAATCGCATTTTCTAAAAAAACCTCCATAATCTTCATCTTCTTCACCTCTTTTCTTCATCATCCGTTCGCCGAATCGAGGTAATAATAACATTTTCGGAATCCTCATCAAATTTGCAAGCCATCCGTCACTTCCGTTTCTCGTTTCCTTCAACTCGAAATCTGGGCTGTTTTGAGTATACTTCGAATTTAGCCTCTTAACACCGTTTTGCTTGTTGTAGGGGAAGGCTTAGAGGATCCTAAGGAAGTTAGTGGCAAGATTGAAGAAGAGATTGGAGCTTAAACGCTTAAAAGGTGACGATTACGAGTAACTCGGCCTTTTTGTTAAAATAGCAAGTTTTGATGTGTTCTTGTTAATGTTTCTGATTTTTGTTAAGGTTTGATGGTTAATGGACTTAGTAACATGTTTAGGAATGTTTCACATGTTCATAAGCAATTTTCAGAAATTTCATGTTTTGCGACGGATACATTGTATAATCGTTTTGAGGATTGTTGATGGGATTAATTGCTGGTAGTGAGTAGGTTTGGTGATTATATTTGATGGGTAAACATTGGTTGTTGTTTTTATGAAGGTTTAGAATCGATTTACTCGGGTTTTCGTGGTTACAGGAAATGCGTTTGTAGTGCTAAGGCTCTCTGAGCCAGTCGACCGACCGGCCGCCTGTCGACTGGCTGGGGGTGCCTCTCGTGGTTTTTACGAGTTTTGAAAATTGATAGGATTGTGTTGCCAGCCGGTAGGCCGGCTGCCTGCCAACCGGCTGGTAGCCTCTTGGGTAATGTTTGAGTATTACGTAAGTAATTGGGGTCGTTTCCCCAGCCGGTAGGCCGGCTGCCTGCCGACCGGCTGGGAGCCCCTTTGGGTTGTTTACGTAAAGAGGAAGAAGGGCTGAGTTGGGTCACCAGCCGGTGGGCCGGGTGCCTGCCGACCGGCTAGGGACCCCTGATGCTTGTTTTTATTTTCAAATCGTATTTCGTTCATAACTTTTAAACGGTTGATCGGTTTTGATTGAAACTCGTTCCTTGTGTCTTTGATATGTGTTTGAGGTCCCCGGAGGATGGGCAACACTATATTGGGTTCGGGAATGGAGTGAGGATAGAGACCCCCCGGTCGGGTAACCGAAAGGGAAACCGGCTCTCCCTCAACTTAGTTCCCGGGGTCAATTAAGTGTTGATTAGAAGTTAAAGGAAGTAGAACTATAGATTAGTTCCTAGACTTGGATGATATTGTATTGATGCGTATTAAGGTATTCCTTAAGCTGGCCTCTGAGCTTAATACATGAGCTTGTTGTCATATATGGGGATATGCCTTAAGCTGGCCTCTGAGCCCTATATGTGTATGGTTGTCGTGTCTGGGACATGCCTTAAGCTGGCCTCTGAGTCTAGACATGTTTGATGGTGATCGCGTTGGAACATGCCTTAAGTTGGCCTCCGAGTCTGACGAGTAGAGCAGCTGCACAACGGGGCATTTAGGTCGTAACACCTCACCCGGAGTGCAGATGTTTGATGCTAGAACATGCCTTAAGCTGGCCTCTGAGTTTAGTATCTTGTGATATGGTGAAGGGACATGCCTTAAGCTGGCCTCTGAGTCCTTTACTTTTGGATGCTAGTTTATGCCTTAAGTTGGCCTCTGAGTCTAGTGTCTTGCTGATTGGCAGGTCCATGCCTTAAGCTGGCCTCTGAGTCCTTGCTTGCTGAATGATTTGGTGTTTAGGTTATGTCTTAAGTTGACCGCTGAACCTTTTCACTTGCTGAATGATTAGTATGTAGGTTATGTCTTAAGTTGACCGTTGAACCTTATACTTGCTGAGTTTCTATCTGCTTGCCTTGAGTTGGTACAGTGTCAGATAGATGTTGATTTTGATGATATAGATGTTGATATTGATAATATAGATGTTTTGACTTGTATTGTTCATCCAAGGCATTGGATGACTCTAAGTCAGTTTCGTAAATGGTTTGGACTGAAAGACCCCCCGACCGGGTAACCGGTAGGGAAACCGACTCTCCTTCCAAATAGTTTCCGAAGTTGGTTGAGAGCCGTGCATTAGTATTGCATGATGGTATGAGATAAGTTGATGGGATGTTTATGCTTCACATGTTTATATATGTTGGAGTATTCTGTATTGCTTTACTTGTTACGTGTCGTTACAAAAGGTGGCTAGGAGAACTCTAGTCACTCCCCACTGATTGTGGCGTACATGTTTTCATGTATGTAGGTACATGCAGGTTGGATCGGGGTTCACTTGAGAGCTAGCGAGTGATGATCCTTTCATCATATGACTTACACGTTTATCGTTTAGCTAGACTCTTAGTTTTGATACAGTTATCTTTTGGCGCCTGTAGGGATGTTCCATCCCAGGCTTTGTATTTATATTTTGGTTTCCGTACTTAGAACTGTTATACTTATCTATTTTGTTTATATCAGTTTTCAGTATCCGTTTCAGTTTAATTCTTCTCGCATGTTGTTTTTGTTTAAAAAGTTTTAATTCCGCTGCATTTTTAGTAATTTGTGTGTTTTATATTCCGCTTTCGCGAGGGGTTTTACAGTTGGTATCAGAGCATTATTGCTCCCGACGCACTCATGTGACCCCAACCTTAATTTGACCAAATAAACAATAATGAATGAGAGATGGGGTAGATTTAAGGACTTATATTGTAGTCTGTTTGTGCCTTGTTAGGAATACGTCTAACGGTTTACTCTCTTATGATTGAAGAATGACGGAGCCAACCGATGCCGACAATGCTGAGACGCAAGCCCTCATTCAAACTCTTCAGGATTGCATAGCTAGGTCCTCTAAGCCTTCTTCTTCACCTCAAACCACGGGAAGTAACCAACCTGGGGGATTTGCTTGGATTATCACCCAGATGTGGAGGAATGCAGCTAAGACATTCGACAGAGAGACCAGTGCTACGACCCTCACCGCTTGGTTCTTTGACATGGAAAGGAATTTCATGATTTACGGTGTTCGCCCTGAGGATCAGACCCGAGTAGCATCTCAGTTCTTAGTTCGTGAGGCTAGGAGTTGGTGGTTGACGATCAGCGCACCTACTACTCGTGACCCTACTTTCACTTGGAGTCGTTTCAAGACTCTTCTTGGCATGAGGTTTTACCACAGGGACATCCGCAAAGATAAGATGACCGAGTTCATGAACCTTCGCCAAGGAACCCTTTCTGTTCACGCCTTCACTAATCGATTTGAGGAGCTAATCCACTTTGTCCCACAGCTAGTTGAGAGAGAGGACGACAAAGCTTACCTGTTTCGGAGTAAGCTTAATGCTGAGACTAGGAGTGTAGCCAGTGGTGACCCGACTTCTTACTTCTAGAGTTACTACAGTGTCTTGCGAGCGGAGGACCCTTATGAGATCTATTGTGAGAGAGCTAGATCTTTCTCTCCTCCTCGACCCCCTTTACATAGCTGTCGAAGTAAGAGACCTCTTAGTCCTCCTTCCTCCTCCTCTCCTCCTGGAACAGGAAAGCACCCACAGTTCCTTGTGCAACCTGCTACAGTTAGGCCAGGCAATAATCGCCGTGGTAGACCACGTATTTGCTACCGTTGCAGAGAGGGAGGACACCTCTCTGAACAGTGCCCCCAAGGAAAGGGAGAACCCAACAGAGCTGAGGCCTCCCAGGATCGTGACATGGAACCCTCGACGGAAGCTCCCCTGAAATGCTTCAAATGCCGCAAGGATCTTCATCCTAGAGTTGACTGTTACGGTGACCCTCACCAGTGCTTCACCTGTGAGGGGTTTGGACATCGCTCTTTCGAGTGCCGCATAGGGAATGTCACCATCAACAGAGCTATCACTACTGACCCAGAGGCTGAGACCAGTGGAGCTAGAGCTGTTCAGCTTCAGGCTGAGACTAGAGTTCACCCTGACCCACCTACTGGTATGTTCATGCCTACCGTCGTATTTATGGTTGATGTACTTGTAACCGTTAAGATCTTAATCTCTTCCCTTAGATTCCTGTTAATCTTCTTTGGAATCTATCTTCATTTCCTTTATACTCAATCTGATAAGTTGCTTCCCTGAAACACCTTGTGCGGTAACCTACCATAGACAGACTTGGGAATTTCTTGAGGTTAACTGTAGACCGTTATTTGGAAAGTGTTGCTATTGGAGGAAAAACCTAAGGAGCTAACGGAATGTGTTGTGGATCTTAGTGCCTATATGTTACTAATTTGAAGAGTAAGTGAGTGATGAGATAATTGTGCTAGGTAGAGTGTTCTACATGGCTTTCGATGGGACTTAGGTGAGAACCTTGCCGAGTCATGGATGATTGTAAGTTGTAATTTCCATTTGAGAATTTAGAGGAACCTGGAGTAAAGATTGATTTCGAGGAATATGCTTAAGGTACTGAGGTTGTCTGATAAGTGAATGAGGTAAGTTAATGCTGTTCGAACTTGAGGAACGAGAGTTGTTAGTAATGGCGTGAGAACATTCTAACAATTATAAAGAACTCGTGGAATCTGCTGAGTAGTTGACCTGCAGTTACTTAATGGATCTTAGCTTTATTCTAATGAAGGACTTAAAAGGAAAATTTAGGATACATCACCAGTTTGAGAATGAATGATTCATTGAGAGATGTAAGTCCAGAAACGCGTTGATTTGAGTATGGTTATTTGGTAGACTATAATGCGAGTATAGTAGATACATCATACGAGTTTAATAACCTGATAGTTGACTTCATTGTCAATTGAGGAAATATCTGAGATGGGTTATCTAAATTTTCGGGAATAGGTAACTGGAAGGACGATATTGCTTTAGACTTTGAGGAACCTTGAGATCTGAATCGTTTGAGGAACTAGTCATGAGGACCAGTCATAGACTTGCTTGACTTGGAAGTTGTTACCTTAGTGAGACCTTACCTCGGAATGTTCGTTTTATGGTAATAGATGACTTTGGAAAATTTAGGATTTCGAAGTACCCCCATGGGATGAATGTGATGGAATTGAACTACGTAGGACTAAAGGATATAGGTAATTTTGGTCATGGCCTGTCTGATTGAGAAAGGTCATAGTGTAGAAAGCTTGGTATCCTAATTTCAGAATTCGATGTTTTGGTTATAGAATTCAGGTTTAGAGTTTGGAAGTGCGTGAACCTTAGTCTGTAGTATGTGTATTAGGCTTCCTCCTTGCGTGAGAAATCCCTAACCTTGATCTAACCAATTTTTGGTAAACTGAGTGAGAGTTTGGAAACCTTCTTGTAGAGGAATACCATGTTTTGTGGATGAGATAGGGGTAAGAGGGACCGTGAAACCACTGTGAGCATCGAGGTTACGGAAATCACCCTTCTTGGGATATACTAGAAATCGTTGTAACGATATTTTGGTTATGGATTGAGCGGTTAGTGTACCCACGTTTGGCAAGGTTACCGTCTTCTTTAACCTTCAACTTGATTGTTCCGTTCCTTCAACCCTCCTTTTTTTTTGTGTTTTGACAGCCGCGAGGCTTGAAACCCCTAATTCTTCGTGTTGAAGATAAGCTCTGCGACTGTTTCCGCGCTCTCAAACGTCTGTTTTGAAATTTGTTCCCCAATTATTGACTTTAAACTCACTGTTTATAGAAAAAGCTTAATTATTTTGAAGAATTGAAATCTGTTTCCTCTTCCGCTAGAAATAACTTTTCGTCATTTTTGCAATTTTACGTTCCAAAAATTTGAGAAAAAGGTTAATTTTTAAGGAAGCTTGATTTTGAAGAACAGAACATTTTACAATTTGGCAGACTTCAGCGTTGATTGCCACTGGAACGTGTTATTGGAGACGTATGATAACCCGTACTGTGCTCATCAACACCGAATCGACCTCAATTTCGAATTTTGTCTGATTTAATTTTGGGACTTGTCTCAGATTTGGAATGATGGACTCTTGAATACGTAACGAGAATCCCAATATCCATTGACAAGACTTGTGCCTTGAAATCTTTCGTTTCTTGAAACCTTTTTGCAAGATAAAGTTTGGGTTATCATAAACCGCTTGAGATATTTTGAAAGTTAGAGTTGTTTTCATACTTACTTCTACCTTCGAGTTTCGAGGACGAAACTTTTTGAAGATTGGGTGATTGTAACATCCCGTATTTTCGTGATTTATATTTAAAGGCTTTTAATTATTTTAAGTAATAAATATATTCTTAAAGGTTTCAATTATTGTTACGGGATAAAATAATATTTTAATATTTGATGTTCATCCACTTTAAAATAACACCTTAATGATTATTGATAAGTTATTTTAAATGTTCCGTAAGATCCGTCTTAAGAACCTTAAGTCCTTAAGACGAATATAAACTTGGCAATTCAAGTTCACATCTTAAAACCCGTTCAAGTATCCAACCCGTTTTCATTAGACGGAAAGGACACAACTTAAACCCTCCTAAACCCTTTTAGTCGACATATTGCTCTCCTCAAAACAATAGAACAGTGAATCGCATTTTCTAAAAAAACCTCCATAATCTTCATCTTCTTCACCTCTTTTCTTCATCATCCGTTCGCCGAATCAAGGTAATAATAACATTTTCGGAATCCTCATCGAATTTGCAAGCCATCCGTCACTTCCGTTTCTCGTTTCCTTCAACTCGAAATCTGGGCTGTTTTGAGTATACTTCGAATTTAGCCTCTTAACACCGTTTTGCTTGTTGTAGGGGAAGGCTTAGAGGATCCTAAGGAAGTTAGTGGCAAGATTGAAGAAGAGATTGGAGCTTAAACGCTTAAAAGTTGACGATTACGAGTAACTCGGCCTTTTTGTTAAAATAGCAAGTTTTGATGTGTTCTTGTTAATGTTTCTGATTTTTGTTAAGGTTTGATGGTTAATGGACTTAGTAACATGTTTAGGAATGTTCTTATGTGATGAATTCATGCCTTGTTGATGTTTCACATGTTCATAAGCATTTTTCAGAAATTTCATGTTTTGCGACGGATACATTGTATAATCATTTTGAGGATTGTTGATGGGATTAATTGCTGGTAGTGAGTAGGTTTGGTGATTATATTTGATGGGTAAACATTGGTTGTTGTTTTTATGAAGGTTTAGAATCGATTTACTCGGGTTTTCGTGGTTACAGGAAATGCGTTTGTAGTGCTCAGGCTCTCTGAGCCGGTCGACCGGCCGGCCGCCGGTCGACCGGCTGGGGGGTGCCTCTCGTGGTTTTTACGGGTTTTGAAAATTGATAGGATTTTGTTGCCAACCGGTAGGCCGGCTGCCTGCCAACCGGCTGGTAGCCTCTTGGGTAATGTTTGAGTATTACGTAAGTAATTGGGGTCGTTTCCCCAGCCGGTAGGCCGGCTGCCTGCCGACCGACTGGGAGCCCCTTTGGGTTGTTTACGTAAAGAGGAAGAAGGGCTGAGTTGGGTCACCAGCCGGTGGGCCGGGTGCCTGCCGACCGGCTGGGGACCCCTGATGCTTGTTTTTATTTTCAAATCGTATTTCGTTCATAACTTTTAAACGGTTGATCGGTTTTGATTGAAACTCGTTCCTTGGGTCTTTGAAATGTGTTTGAGGTCCTCGGAGGATGGGCAATACTATATTGGGTTCGGGAATGGAGTGAGGATAGAGACCCCCCGGTCGGGTAACCGAAAGGGAAACCGGCTCTCCCTCAACTTAGTTCCCGGGGTCAATTAAGTGTTGATTAGAAGTTAAAGGAAGTAGAACTATAGATTAGTTCCTAGACTTGGATGATATTGTATTGATGCGTATTAAGGTATGCCTTAAGCTGGCCTCTGAGCTTAATACGTGAACTTGTTGTCATATATGGGGATATGCCTTAAGCTGGCCTCTGAGCCCTATATGTGTATGGTTGTCGTGTCTGGGACATGCCTTAAGCTGGCCTCTGAGTCCAGACATGTTTGATGGTGATCGCGTTGGAACATGCCTTAAGTTGGCCTTTGAGTCTGACGAGTAGAGCAGCTGCACAACGGGGCATTTAGGTCGTAACACCTCACCCGGAGTGCAGATGTTTGATGCTAGAACATGCCTTAAGCTGGCCTCTGAGTTTAGTATCTTGTGATGTGGTGAAGGGACATGCCTTAAGCTGGCCTCTGAGTCCTTTACTTTTGGATGCTAGTTTATGCCTTAAGTTGGCCTCTGAGTCTAGTGTCTTGCTGATTGGCAGGTCCATGCCTTAAGCTGGCCTCTGAGTCCTTGCTTGCTGAATGATTTGATGTTTAGGTTATGTCTTAAGTTGACCGCTGAACCTTTTCACTTGCTGAATGATTAGTATGTAGGTTATGTCTTAAGTTGACCGTTGAACCTTATACTTGCTGAGTTTCTATCTGCTTGCCTTGAGTTGGTACAGTGTCAGATAGATGTTGATTTTGATGATATAGATGTTGATATTGATAATATAGATGTTTTGACTTGTATTGTTCATCCAAGGCATTGGATGACTCTAAGTCAGTTTCGTAAATGGTTTGGACTGAAAGACCCCCCGACCGGGTAACCGGTAGGGAAACCGACTCTCCTTCCAAATAGTTTCCGAAGTTGGTTGAGAGCCGTGCATTAGTATTGCATGATGGTATGAGATAAGTTGATGGGATGTTTATGCTTCACATGTTTATATATGTTGGAGTATTCTGTATTGCTTTACTTGTTACGTGTCGTTACAAAAGGTGGCTAGGAGAACTCTAGTCACTCCCCACTGATTGTGGCGTACATGTTTTCATGTATGTAGGTACATGCAGGTTGGATCGGGGTTCACTTGAGAGCTAGCGAGTGATGATCCTTTCATCATATGACTTACACGTTTATCGTTTAGCTAGACTCTTAGTTTTGATACAGTTATCTTTTGGCGCCTGTAGGGATGTTCCATCCCAGGCTTTGTATTTATATTTTGGTTTCCGTACTTAGAACTGTTATACTTATCTATTTTGTTTATATCAGTTTTCAGTATCCATTTCAGTTTAATTCTTCTCGCATGTTGTTTTTGTTTAAAAAGTTTTAATTCCGCTGCATTTTTAGTACTTTGTGTGTTTTATATTCCGCTTTCGCGAGGGGTTTTACATATCCTACCTGAGTAGCAATATAATCCAATAGCAAGTCAGTAATCAGAATTATGTCACTTCAAAACCATCATCTAAAGGGCTTACTCCTCCTAGAATATAATATATATTCAACACAATAGTTAAGAATTATCCCTTGTCTTAGAAGCTCCCAGGATTAGTATAATGGGCTAGCATTGTATCACGGTCCGGTACTTTTGCCGGATCACGGTGTGCACCCTTGCCCGACTCTAGGGCAAGAATGCAAACAACAAGGGTCTCGTACTAGTGAGGGATCGCCCACTAGCACATATCTCGGGTCTCGGGGTGTGTGTCGGGAATCCTAGTCACGATTATCTACGTCCGGCACACGAATGTAATTAAAGTAAGCAATACAATTATTAAAAGCAATAAGAAAGCATAACCAAGCTTAATGATGAGAAGCGGTATTTCATTGACTAGCATCTCTAATAGAGGCAAATTTAATATTTCTCATCTTGTAGCAGTGAACATTAAAAGTGCAGAATAAAGATATGTTTTCTAAACTCCTAAAAATGTATCTTAAACTAAAAACGAGACTCCAAAATTCAACACGCAGGAAGTAGGCTTGGAGTACTAAATGGTACAGAAAACTGGAAATGAAAATACAAAAGCGAAATAAGAAATCTAAAGGCTAGAAGTAAAAGGACCGCGCACGCTAATAATTGGTTGTGAGGCTAGATTTGCGGCCAAAATATGCAGATCCTTACATTCTCCCCCACTTATTTGGCAACATAAAAATCTCGAACGGTGCTTTGGTGAGACATCCTCGGTGAGCGCTGGTCGTCCATGCTATGTTGAGGTTTGGCTTTCTCTCTAGTTCTGCTCGTAGATAGTCTTCGTTCCACACCATGATCGGATTCCAAGTCCCATCAAGGATTGAGTGTAATTCCTTAACGGTGCAACCTCCAAACATCATGTCGTCCAAATTTATCATTCTCCCGGGGTCATTCTGGAAAAGCCCTGTCCTAGGTGCTTGATGTTCTCTCAACCAGACCTTCACCTTATTCATCTTCACTTCGGTACATGTGTTCAAGGGTAAGTGAGTTCTCTAGGACGCCGAATCAGCATTTCGACGCGGCCCCCTACTGGTACGAGGCCTTCTCACTTGGGTCTCGCGACCCTCATTGTCTACCTCCCTTCGAGACGGTAGACTCTCATTTCTCCTCCCATGCCACTTAGCAGCGTAGTTATCCCGGGTCCTCTTCGCCTTTGGTTTAGCTGAACCTTTGGCCTTCCTTTCGGTTGGCCATCCTTGTCTCGGCGTCAATATCACCCTCATTGCCGATATGCGAAGGTTTCCTTTGTCCTCGTCTGCATCAACAGTCTTTACTACGAAAGACCTCGTCAATAGCATTGATTCATCACTTGGCTTCAACAACACTGATGCTCTCTGAAAGAACTACATCCCGAGTACTCACTTGAAGTCATCCAACGGAACGGTAGTGAAGTCGAGTTTTCCCGCCCACTCACCTAATTGGACCGCGATCTTCTTAGCCACTCCTTGGATACGTCTCGCCTTCCCATTAACAGGCTTTAAGCGGCTATTAACGTCGCTCATAACTAATCCCAATTGGTTGGCTTCCTCTTTCTTCACTAGGTTGTGGGTGGTTCCCGAGTCGATCATCGATCGTGCTTTCCTCCCGTTCACCTTCAAGTCCACGTACATGAGCCCCGTGGATTTCCTTGCGTGGGTTCCATCCAGCTTCCCCATCGCACCTATCCTTTGGAGCGAGCTCATTCATGGTTGCTCCTCCTCGTCGCTCGACTCTTCCTCATACTCTTGATGATAGTCAACTAGTGCCTCATCAAGGCGGTCTTGAGCTCCCTTCGGCATGTTCTTTAGCATCGCACTGATCTGAGCCTTGTTGGGACACTCGACCATCTTATGGGGACCTTTACACACAAAACAAGCAAACGACTTCTTCATTGTGGACGTAGCAGAATTTCCCACTTTGAAGATGAGCTTGTGGGCAAGTTTTCGTTACTCCTCGATCGAGCTTGACTCCCCTGTGTGTAGAACTGACTACTCCCAACCGAAATTGAACTGGCTTGCGGCTTCTTTCCATTGGTTCCATGAGACGAACCAGTATTCTCCGCTGGTGTAATATCCCAATATTTCGAGACCTGGAATTTTAAAGATTTTAAGTTCAAGTCCGAGAAATAATTTATATTTCGTAATTCTTGGTATTTCATTTAAATAACCGATTAATTTATGTGAGAATATTTAAAGGGATTTAAATAAGATTTTATTTAATTGCGTAATTTACGTCTTAGCCATTTTAATTTCATAGTCCGGAAGTATTTATATCGTCTTAAGTTTGTAGTTACCTTAAGTCGATGTTATTAGCTTAAACCGTCTTAAAACTTGTCTTATGGGCCTAACTTGTTAATGGACCCATTTCCTCTATTTTTTCCTCACAAAACCTTAACCCCTTCTTCCTCTACCTCACTCCTTCATTTCAATTTTCAGATTTGCAAACAACAACAAACACAATTCTTATAAATTTCTCCTTCAATCTTAAAATGCTCATAGAATCTTCGTTTCTTATCCGATTGAGACGATTTTCGCGGCCACGGATTCCTCTTCTCGCCCTCCTTCTTTCTAGGTAAGTTTTATCTCATAATCCTTCCGTCAAAATTTCGGCCAGCTCTTGTAGTTTCGAAATTCGTGATTAGTTTTGATGTTTTGTTGTTTTAAGCGGTGTTTGTGTTAGCCAGAAGAGGACTTGGTAATTATTGAACAAGATCTCGAAGGTTTCGCTAAGTAAAGGTGACGATAATGAGAAACTCGGCCTTTATTTGTTATAATAGCATGTTTTCATGAATTGTTGTGGAAAGTTTCTGATTTTACATATTGATGATGTTATTAGGACTTAGAAACATGTTAGGATTGTTCATATGTGATGGTTATATGCTTAGATTATGATTCACATGCTTAGATGTTGATTTTCAGAATTTCTATGCTTAAGACGGATATAAAGTATGAGCTTAATGTGGCATAATTGTGGAAATTGATGCTTGCTTGTGATACATATAAGTCTTATAGATGCTGGGTAATGTATATTGGTTGCAATTTTGGAAGTTTGGATTCGATTTGTGAGCATATACAAAAAATGCGATTTTGCGTGCAGGGGCTCTAAGCCGGTAGGCTGACCGGCAGCCGGTCGGCTGGCTCAGAGTCAGGCTTGAGATTTTGAATGCTCTGAGATTTGTGAAGGAACTCTGAGCCGGCAGGTCGGCCGCCGGTCGACCGGCTCAGAGTCCCTTCTTGGATTTTGGGAAAATTGTAAGAAGGCTATGGGAGGGACTCCCAGCCGGCAGACCGGCAGACGGTCCACCAGCTGAGAGCCTATTCCCTTCGTATTGTTGAAATTAAGATAGCTTGTGGGAAGAGACTCCCAGCCGGCAGACCGGCAGACGGTCCACCGGCTGAGAGCCCATGTTCTCATTAAATCAGTTTTTAACTTTTGATCGGTTGATCGGTTTTGTTTGAGATTCGTTCCTTGTACCTTATATGTGTGTTTGAGGTCCTCGGAGGATGGGCGACACTATATTGGGTTCGGGAATGGAGAGAGGATAGAGCCCCCCGGTCGGGTAACCGAAAGGGAAACCGGCTCTCCCTCACCTTAGTTCCCGGGATCAATTAAGTGTTGTTTAGTAGTATAAGAGATTAGAACTATAAGTTAGTTTCTATCTTTGGATGTCATTGGATTGATGCGTGTTAAGGTATGCCTTAAGCTGGCCTCTGAGCTTAACACGTGAGTTGTATGTCGCGTGATGGGATATGTGTTAAGTTCACCTCTGGACTCATTACGTGTTGTGCTTGTGGCGTGTCAGGATATGTGTTAAGTTCACCTCTGGACCTGACACGTGATCAGTTGTCGTACACGGGATATATGTTAAGTTCACCTCTGGACCCGGTGTGCGATAGCTGTGTATAGGGATATGTGTTAAGTTCCCCTCTGGACCCAATACTTGTTTGTAGCAGTGGGATATGTGTTAAGTTATCCTCTGGACCCATTACTGAGTTGTGTATAGGGATTTGTGTTAAGTTCACCTCTGGACCCTTTACTTGTATTGTACGTTGGGATATGTGTTAAGCTCACCTCTGGACCCGACATTGTTTTGGTAGTGGGATATGTGTTAAATTCACCTCTGGACCCATTACCTGTGTTTATTGATATTAAGGTCTATGCCTTAAGTTGGCCTCTGAGTCCTTGATTGTGAAAGTGTTTTAGTATCTAGCTTATGTCTTAAGTTGACCGCTGAACCTTTATACTTGCTATGTTATATCTGCTTGCCTAGAGCTGGTACAGTGTCAGATATAGTTGTTGATATTGATGAGTATAGTACTTTGATTATGGATTTGTTCATCCAAGGCAGTGGATGACTCTTTAGTCGGTTTCGTAAATAGTTTGGACTGAAAGACCCCCCGGCCGGGCAACCGGCAGGGAAACCGGCTCTCCTTCCAAATAGTTTCCGAAGTTGGTTGAGAGCCTTGCATTAGTAATTGCATGATGATATGAGATTCAGATAATGAGATGGTATGCTTCACATGTTTTGTATATGTTGGAGTATATTGTATGCTTATGTGTTACGTGTTGTTACAAAAGGTGGCTAGGAGAACTCTAGTCACTCCCCACTGATTGTGGCGTACATGTTTACATGTATGTAGGTACATGACAGGTGGTTGGCAGAGGGTTGCATGGAGCTAGCGAGCGATGATCCTATTCATCGATTGACTTACACGTTTACGTTAGTTAGACTTTAGTTTACATTTCAAGATTTTGAGTGCCTGTAGGGATGTGCCATCCCGGGCTGCTTTTATATTACACTTATGTACTTATTTATGTTTCAGTTTTGTAGTAGGACACCTCGCATGTTTATTTATGTTAAAAAGTTTTAATTCCGCTGCATTTTTAGTACTTTGTATGTTTTTTATTTTCCACTTTCGCGAGGTGTAACACCCCAAGAGTATGAGAGGAAAGTTGTCCCACATCGGTAGAATGTGAGGCTTGTGATATGTTTATAATAGCTTCCACCCACCACTTAGTAACAAGGCCTTGTGCTTTTGGGCTTAAGTGAGGACAAGTAATGAGCCCAAAGGCATACCTCCCGTCTTATTGGGGGTGTGTTATGACCGTGGTGGGTCGGGTTGTTACACGAGGGGTTTTACAGTTGGTATCAGAGCGATATCGCTCCCGACGCACTCATGTAACCCCCAACCTTAACTTGACCATACAATCGAATAATGAATGAGAGATGGGGTAGATTTAAGGACTTATATTGTAGTCTGTTATGTGATTGCTTTTATTAGGTTCTAACGTGTTTGTTGATTGTCATTGACAATACTTTATTGCCTTCCAATCGACGAACCGTGGACTTATCCATTTGGCGATGAAGACCGGAGTTTCTATCGAAGATAGAAGATTCGTGCTACTGTTGCAGAATGCTTCTGAGCCTAGAAGATACTCCTCTTTCTTTGTGCACCACCGTCTTTGATAAATCCGGATGCACATCCTTCTTGTAGAATATTTGTCTATCTTGCTTGAACAGATCTTCACATCTTTTCAACTTAACCTTGTTGCTTAGTTTCTCAAGGTGCCTTGTAGGTAATCTTCCTTTTGTGGAATTTTGAGGAACTAGTCACAGTATAACAGTAAATCCGAGTGATGAGAAGGTTGTTATTTGAGGAAAAACTTAAGAGGTATCGAGAGACATGCTCTGATGATCCAAGTGTCTAGTTGTCTATCCAATTGGGAGAGTGAAAGTGAGTGATATGGTACTTGCTTGAAGGTTGAGTTGTATACTTAGTATTCGGTGGAACTTAATCTTGAGAACCATGCTTTGATTGTGAAAATATGTGGATTGAAGAATGATGTTTAAGGAGTTAGATAAGATACTTGAGGATATAGAGCGACCTGGAAGAATAGACTTAAGATGCTAAGGATGATGAGTGGATGAGTGAAGTGAGTTAGTATCACTTGACTTAGGTGAGTGATTGAGCTAAGAAGGCCCGTTGTTTGAGGAATACGAATCATTGGCTATAATAGTTGAATACTCGAAGAGTTTAGGAATTAAGCTTAGAAGAAGTGAATCACTACCTGACCCTAGGTTGCTCAATGAATCTTAGCATTTATTTATTGAAGGACTTAAAGGAAATTAGAGAATGCACCACCAGTTTGCGAATGGAATAAAGTAATACATTGGGAGATGTAAGTTCGAAAACATATTGATTTAAGTATGGATATCTAGCGAGCAGTAATGCAAGTGTAGTGGATATAGCATATTGGTTTGGTAGCCTGAGAGTGTTATCGAATTATCATTTGGGGAACTAGCAGAGATGAGACATCTCAAACTTTTGGGAATGGGTAGTTGTAATGATGATATCGTTTAAAGTTTGGAAGATTAGGGTATATAAATCATTGGAGGAATTGTTCGTGCGAACCGAAAACTGAATGGCTTGATTTAGGAAGTAAGAAGTGAGAACCCCGTGAGAATAGTGAGAGACCCGCACCTTGGGAGATTTCCGTAATCGTTTCTTTCATATCGCTTCTCTCCTTTCCCCTCCTTTGCTTCTCCTTCTGATCTTGGCTTCAATTTTACTAGAGTCCATAGCCTAAAGTTCCTTACCTTGTCATCTTGTTGTCCCTCGAGCCGTCTTCCGTTTGTCTCTCTCGAGACATGTGTCGTGTTTATCCCTGAAGTTCGCATCTCATCTCCTCTTCTGTGAGCCTTGTTCCTTTTCATTTAGAATAGTGGCGAGATCGACCTGTTCTTGCGGTAGAGATACATGCCTTGAGGACTGCTTGGTTCTGCGTTGCCAGGATTTGGTTGAGAGAGTTGGTGAGAATAATGTGCGGGCGATGTTGGATAGTGTACCGTCTTGAGAGTTCCATGTAGGATGGGTCGGTGTGTAAGTGGTATTTGTAGATTTTGAAGTACCATTTGAGGATTTGAATAGAATGCTTTGAGTTCTAGATGAATTTAGAGGAATGTACCTTGGATAATGATGATGTGGTTAATTGGTTGAATGAGGTAAGTTAGTGCTACTTAATCTAGAGGAATTTTTGTAATGCAGAAAGTGTGGGGAATAAAACGCGTATTCACCCCAAAATTACAGGATTATAATGAAATATGCAATTGTGAATATCGTCATAAGATTAAAAACATGAAAAGAAGTACAACCTTTAGTCCTCGCGCAAAAGGCCTAAGAACAGGAATTAATGCAAATTCCCTCCTATAACTTGCACCCAAGACTTTGTCTGAGACGAGGCCGCGTGTGCTAGAAATCCTCTCCAATTGCCTTGCAATATAGGGAGAGCTATTTGAGTTTAGATGTGAGATCTGAGGTATTTGAGAAAAGAATGTCTCAAAACCCTAATTTTCTTTTCAGATAATTAAACAGTGCACCAAGAGTAGTCGATATAAGGAGAAGGACTCTCCTTATATACTACTCATGGCCGGCCGAATTGGAGATATGGTAGGAGTGGGCTTTCCACTCTTACCTTATTCTAATTCGTGATTCGACCCATTTAGCTTTAAGTTGTTCGCGGGTTTTATTTATAAATCGTAACATGTTATCAGATATTAATATAGTCGATATATTAATAATGGTCTGACAAAATACGATATTGTATAATTACCCAAATTAATATAACTGTTTATATTAATACGCGAATACAATATTTAATTAAATATAACCGTTTATATTTAATTTACGAATTAAACATGTAATCCGTATTAGCTAAAATTATTTAATCTGTATTAAATAATAATTCTCAACATCTTATTGACTGATTTAATAGTCAATACCTCTGACTAACCGTTTAGTCATATCCGGCAAAATGTGATTGTATTTTCATACCTTCACATCTCTCAAACGTGTCCTATAGGTGTGACGTATAGGGACCAGTTGATCACCGCCATCCGTATGACAATAACGTCAAACTTATCTAGCAAGCCAACCGTTATTGATAAACGTGGATCAACTGGTAATAATACAAAAGTATGCCCTTGTGATCCTTAAAGAGATTTAATAAGTCATTGTACTTAATTGTCAAGGACACCAGCCCCAACAATCTCCCACTTGTCCGTACAAGGGTATGTTCAATGACGTTATCACACTACATGTGGAGGACACAATCTCCAACAAACTCCCACTTGTCCGTACAAGTGTAGGTGCGATAACCGAATCTCATATCCTTTTAAAATTTCTCCCACTCAATGTAAGACAATGTGCAAATCCGCATTCGCAAGGGTCGTATCTCACAAGCGATCTGTATCAAGAGTGGTTTCCCCGACTAGAGTGTAACTTAACTGATAAAACGAATCTGTATTCGAGCATGGCCATGCATTTCAGTTACTACTCCTCGAGTGGCCCTGAGAAATGATAAAATCCTGATAAGGGTTTGGATATTTCCCTCAACTCGAATCCTGCCGATATCGCCCAGCATGAAATAACCCAGAAAAAATCCTCTTGGCCCCTGTTACGGTGACCGTGGGAAAGAAACCAAAGTTACCCAAAATCTGTCTTAATCTCAAGAAACAGTTGAAAGTCAAAAGACTCGACTCTAAGGAACACTATGGAGGTCCTATCCACGACCTGGCACCCAATGTTATAAAACATTTAGGACTCCATAACGATGTCACGGGGTGTCCTACGAGATATCCGTATAACTCGCCTTTGTGATTGGTCAGTCATCCACGTGACTTATGGCTCGTTGAACCCACCATCAACCAACGTCACAAAATGATTACCTGAGTTATCAGCTCAAGTGGGTAATCAAGGACCAAAACGATGTAATGTTAATCAGTTCACTTTGTGGTGTTCAAAATTGGCGTACAATTCCACATGAGAAACAAAACATTTTATATCATAACAATAAGGTTGAATAGAGTACACGAGAAAATGAATTATTACATGAATTCATAAAAGAGTACTACAACTTAGGAACACATCCAATTCCCATGGAATGAATGTGCCCTTCATGCTTATCACGTGGTAATGCTTTTGTGAGAGGATCAGCTATGTTGTCATCCGTAGCGATCTTTTCAATAAAAATCTCCTTTTGCTCCACGTAATCCCGGATTAGATGAGCTTTCCGTTGTACATGCCTAGCCTTGCTGCTAGACTTATGCTCCTTAGCTTGGAAGATGGCACCACTATTGTCACAATAGACGGTGATTGGGTCATTCGAACTAGGCACTACTGATAGTCCTTGTAAGAATTGACGCATCCATATTGCTTCCTTAGCTGCTTCTGAGGCGGCATAGTACTCGGACTCAGTCGTAGAATCTGCTGTAACACTCTGTTTAGAACTTTTCCAGCTGACAGCAGCGCCATTAAGAGTAAAGACAAATCCAGACTGAGATTTCGAATCATCTCGATCTGTTTGGAAGCTAGCATCTGCGTAACCCGTGGCGCAGAGCGTCGAGTCGCCTCCAAAAGTCAATCCCCAATCTTTAGTCCTCCGTAGGTACTTAAGAATGTTTTTCACGGCCATCCAGTGTTGTTCACCTGGATGAGCTTGGAATCGACTTGTCATACTCAATGCATATGCAACGTCTGGACGTGTGCATATCATGGCATACATGATCGATCCTATTGCCGAAGCATAAGGAATCCGACTCATGCGCTCTTTCTCTTCCACTGACTTAGCTTCTTGAGTCTTGCTCAAGTGAAGCCCAGGAGTCATGGGAAGGAACCCCTTCTTGGAGTTCGTCATACTGAATCTCTCCAGAATCTTCTCTATATAAGACTCCTGACTGAGAGACAACATCCGTCGTGATCTATCCCTGTAGATACGGATGCCTAAAATTCTTTGTGCCTCTCCCAGATCTTTCATCTGGAAGTGATTTTTCAACCATGCTTTAACCGAAGATAAGAGAGGTATGTCATTCCCAATCAAGAGTATGTCATCGACATACAGTACTAGGAATACAATCTTACTCCCACTCGACTTGATATAGAGACATGGTTCCTCGACTGATCGAATGAACCCATTCTCTTTTATCACTTGGTCGAAGCGATGATTCCAACTCCGCGATGCTTGCTTAAGTCCATAGATGGAACGCTTAAGCTTGCAAACTTTCTTAGGATGTGCTGAATCGATAAAACCCTCGGGTTGTACCATGTACAACTCTTCCTCCAAATAACCGTTTAAGAAGGCGGTTTTAACGTCCATTTGCCATATTTCATAGTCATGAAATGCGGCGATCGCTAAGATAATCCGAATGGAACGTAGCATGACTACGGGTGCAAAGATCTCATCGTAGTGCAAGCCTGGCACTTGGGTGAAACCTTTAGCAACTAGTCTAGCCTTATGGATATCTTGTTGTCCTTCCACGGCATGCTTTATCTTGTAAAGCCATTTGCATTGAAGGGGACGTACCTTTGCAGGTAGGTCTACAAGATCCCACACGTTGTTCTCATACATGGAGTCCATCTCGGATTGCATGGCTTCTAGCCATAGCTTTGAGTCAGAACTGGTCATGGCACCTTTATAGGTTGTGGGTTCATTACCCTCTAGGAGTAAGACGTCATCTGTATCGTGTTCCTCGACCATACCAATGTATCTGTCCGGTGGAATAGAGACTCTTCCTGACCTCCTAGGTTCCTCAGGGATATCTACCGCAGCCTCGGTTGGAGGTACTGTTTCCTCCAATGGTTGCTCGGTAGTTGGTTCTTGAACCTCCGATAACTCGAAGGTTCTATTACTCGACTTGTTCTCGAGAAATTCTTTCTCTAAGAACGTCGCACTAGCCGCAACAAAAACACGTTGTTCGGTAGGCGAGTAGAAGTAATGACCAAACGTTCCCTTTGGGTAGCCTATAAAGTATGTCTTGACCGATCGCGGGCCGAGCTTATCCTCGTGTCTCCACTTGACATAAGCTTCGCAGCCCCAAACCCGAATAAAGGACAAGTTAGGGACCGTTCCCTTCCATAGCTCGAATGGAGTCTTGTCAACAGCTTTAGACGGACTTCGGTTAAGAATTAGAGCGGCTGACAAAAGAGCATAGCCCCACAATGAATCAGGTACAACGGTGTGACTCATCATGGATCGAACCATATCAAGTAAAGTTCGATTTCTCCGTTCGGACACACCATTTAATTGTGGTGTTCCAGGTGGAGTCAACTGTAGTACGATCCCACAGTCTTTTAGGTGTTGATCAAACTCGCGTGAAAGATACTCACCACCACGATCCGAGCGTAGTGCTTTAATCTTTCTACCCAGCTGGTTCTGTACCCGATTCTGGTATTCTTTGAACTTGTCAAAGGATTCACTTTTGTGCTTCATTAAGTAGACATAGCCATATCTACTTAAATCATCCGTGAAAGTGATGAAATACCTATAGCCATCTCGTGCGTTGATCGACATAGGGCCACATACGTCCGTATGTATGAGTCCTAATAGGTCGGCAGCGCGCATTCCAACACCTTTGAAGGAAATACGAGTCATTTTGCCGATGAGACATGATTCACACGTGCCATATGATTCGAAATCAAAGGGCGAAATAGCTCCATTCTGTATGAGCTGTTTAACGCGTTTCTCATTTATGTGTCCCATACGACAGTGCCATAGGTAAGTTTGATCTTTGTCACCTACCTTTATTCTTTTATTATTCACATGTAATATCTCGGTAGTTTGATCTAAAACATAAATTCCATTCATGGAAACTGCCTTGCCATAAATCATATTGTGCAAAGAGAAAATACAGCTATTATTCTCTATTACAAATGAAAATCCGAGTTTGTCAAGTGCAGAAACTGAAATAATGTTTTTGGATAAACTAGGAACATAATAACAGTTATACAAAAATAACTCGAATCCACTTGGAAGCTGGATTACGTATGTTCCCTTCGAGACTGCAGCCACACGTGCTCCATTCCCGACACGCAGGTCCACCTCACCCTTGATTAGGGGTTCTTGGTTTCGGAGGCCCTGCACATGATTACAAAGATGAGAACCACAACCAGTATCAAGTACCCAAGTTCCGCAACTTGCGTGGTTAATCTCAATCATGTGAATAAAAGAAGAAGAAGACATACCAACAGGAGTAACACGGCCTGCTTTAATGTCCTCGCGATACACGGGGCAGGAGCGCCTCCAATGCCCAGTCTTGTGGCAATGGTGACATTCCATGCTTGTATCCTTGCTCTTTGTCTTGCCTTGTGAGTTACTCGACTCACCAGGCCCACTCTTAGCAAATCCTGGTTTCTTGAACCTGGGCTTACCTACTGCTAGGTCGCCCTGAGCTTTAGCCTTCCCTTTACCTTTCCCCTTACTGGAGATCATGAGAACATCCTGCTTAAGACTCCCACTCAACTTAAGATCCTTCTCAGTCTGTACGAGAAGGGAGTGGAGCTCATGGGGAGTCTTCTTCATGTCGTTCATGTAGTAGTTGGCCCTAAAGAGGGCGAACCCGTCATGAAGCGAATGAAGCATGCGATCAACGATGATGTTCTCACTGATCTTGCAGTTTAGGGACTCCAGTTTCTCGATATTCTCAATCATGTTGAGAATATGTGGGCTAACAGCTTGGCCCTTCTGGAGTTTCGCCTCAAAGAAGCGACAGGTATGCTCATAAGAAACGATTCTCGGAGCCTTGGAGAATTCGTTAGTGAGCGTGGTGAAAATCTTGTTTGCACCATGGGTTATGAAGCGTCTTTGCAAATTGGATTCCATTGCATAGATGAGTACGTTCTTTATCGCACCCGCTTCCATAACGAAATCGCTATGAGCGCGAATTTCGTTGGCTCTAGCTCCAGTTCCTGGGTTTGGCGGAATGGGCTCAGTTAAGAACTTGAGCTTTCCGTCAGCAATGGCAGCATTCCGTAGTGCTGCCTCCCAGTCAGAGAAGTTTGACCCATCATTCCTCAGTCTAGTTGACTGATTCATGGAGTCCATGAAGGCTTTTAGCCAGGATTCACGTGCTAGCTTGGCACTTGGCATTGGGTCTTCACCAGCCATTTTAGTTTTACAGCAGTTTTATTGAACGTGTTCTACACTGAAAAAGAAGATAAAACGAAACCATATAAGCAACTCATTGTTGTGATTTAAGTCTATATTAAATTGAATTTAAACTCGTAGACTCAAGCATTTATATAATTGATCTCCCTCAAGAATTATATAAACGATCCCAAGACTCAATTTCCGTATATTGATAAGCCCACAGTTTGGCTAATTCCAATCGTTGGAACTCTTGGTCGATAGATTTCCGTAAATCCTATCTATTAGTCCATCTCAGTCACTGGAATATTATCGAGTGACCATGATGTTGAGATAAAATAAATCATCTGTTCCCACTTACCCAACGTAGAAGGGGTCATATTATGCCTACCGACGAAGAAGGGATTCATGGGAGGCTGATTTATAAAGACTAATCTCAATTTTTGGTTATACGAGGAAGACCCCATCAACTTTTATTTATCCATATATAAGTGAACTAAAAACTAGCAATTGCGTGAATGAATTAAATAAAGTGATGGCTTTAAATGACATGTGACATCTGTATTGTCACAGAAAACTAACGCGAGACCTCTACATGAGTTAGTTTTCAGGCATGATATAGGTGGTTTGGTTTTTAGGCGGAATATGATGCAAGCTATTATCGATGAAAGCGTAAAGATAAATGCAATAAACGTAAATAAAAGTCCTAGTGTGGCCTATCCTACCAAAATAAACATAAAACAACTTGGAATCCACTGTTGGACCCTAGAAGCTTGTCTTGATGTTTCATCTTGGTCCTTGCAGCGGGAGTGAGCATCCGGTCTCCGTCTTGTCTTTGGTCTTCGCAAAATTACTAATTTAAATTACAAAAGTAATCCTAGATACATTCTAATTTAAATACAAAAGTAATTACATGGCAAAAAAAACCCAAAACGGAGATTCAAGATCTCAAAATTACAAGCAAGATCGTGTCCCATCATTACGGTAACACAATCTACTAAGGCCACACTAAGTTACAACCGTTTGCAAAAATTAAATACGTTATTGAAAGCATTCAAGGCATTCACAAGACGATAAATAAAATGCATCAACTAAATAAAATTTATACATGACATAATACTGTTATTATGATAAATTTATACCAAACCACCTTTTAGGATTAAAATTAAGTGACTATACCGTTTTAATCACCAATTTTAATTAACATATAATCCATTATTTTAAACCGTTTTAAAACAATATGTATCAAACGAGTGTGAACCGTTTCACTAAATAATATACTATTTCCGTATACAGTATATTATTTTAAGCCATGTGAAAATAAGAAAACGAGTTATTTTCGAAAATAAATACCCCGAAACGAGAGCACTCGATCGAGTAACAGGGGCACTCGATCGAGTGTCAGGGTCACTCGATCGAGTGCAGCAGGGCTCGATCGAGTGGCTTATTAAATTTGCAAATCGCTGCACTTTTACATTAAAACGAGTTTATAACTTGGATTTAAAACTTGTAAATCATATATAAACAACAACAAAAGATTTACATATTGCTAAAAATATCGATTAATTAACAATATGCAAATTATAATCGAAAAACAAGATCGATTTCTCACTAAAAACTCACGCACGGCAGCCTGGTACGATGGCACTCGATCGAGTGTCACAGGGACTCGATCGAGTGCCTTCGACAGAAGGTACGGTTTTCAAAATTTTAAAACTTATGAAAGACACAATTGTAAAATTTTCATGGCCTAAGGCTCTGATACCACTTGTGGGGAATAAAACGCGTATTCACCCCAAAATTACAGGATTATAATGAAATATGCAATTGTGAATATCGTCATAAGATTAAAAACATGAAAAGAAGTACAACCTTTAGTCCTCGCGCAAAAGGCCTAAGAACAGGAATTAATGCAAATTCCCTCCTATAACTTGCACCCAAGACTTTGTCTGAGACGAGGCCGCGTGTGCTAGAAATCCTCTCCAATTGCCTTGCAATATAGGGAGAGCTATTTGAGTTTAGATGTGAGATCTGAGGTATTTGAGAAAAGAATGTCTCAAAACCCTAATTTTCTTTTCAGATAATTAAACAGTGCACCAAGAGTAGTCGATATAAGGAGAAGGACTCTCCTTATATACTACTCATGGCCGGCCGAATTGGAGATATGGTAGGAGTGGGCTTTCCACTCTTACCTTATTCTAATTCGTGATTCGACCCATTTAGCTTTAAGTTGTTCGCGGGTTTTATTTATAAATCGTAACATGTTATCAGATATTAATATAGTCGATATATTAATAATGGTCTGACAAAATACGATATTGTATAATTACCCAAATTAATATAACTGTTTATATTAATACGCGAATACAATATTTAATTAAATATAACCGTTTATATTTAATTTACGAATTAAACATGTAATCCGTATTAGCTAAAATTATTTAATCTGTATTAAATAATAATTCTCAACATCTTATTGACTGATTTAATAGTCAATACCTCTGACTAACCGTTTAGTCATATCCGGCAAAATGTGATTGTATTTTCATACCTTCACATCTCTCAAACGTGTCCTATAGGTGTGACGTATAGGGACCAGTTGATCACCGCCATCCGTATGACAATAACGTCAAACTTATCTAGCAAGCCAACCGTTATTGATAAACGTGGATCAACTGGTAATAATACAAAAGTATGCCCTTGTGATCCTTAAAGAGATTTAATAAGTCATTGTACTTAATTGTCAAGGACACCAGCCCCAACAGAAAGGACCAGATTTGAGGAGCGAGAGTTATTGGTAACGGTGTGAGAATATTGAGACATTTACAAGTAGACTTTTAGAGCTGACTGAGTGTTGACCGTGAGTTACTTATGGAACCTCGGCATTTGCCTATTGATGTACTTACAGGTAACCGTTGATGTTTGAGGTAATCGTAGAGTGGAAATTTGAAACTTATAAGTGCTCATAAATATCAATTGAGGAATCTCGGAATGTGAATGCCTAAGTCTTATGGAACCTATAAGAGTGAAAGTTGTTACTTCTTTGGAACTTTCTTTGAGATGAATATTGTTGGTAAATGGTTGAAAATCAGAGGATTTAGAAGTTGTTACCTTAGTAGGGACTTGATTTGAATGTTCATTGTGATAATAAAATTTTGGAATTTAAGATATCGAACCTTGTGAAATAGGTTTGCTAGGATCGAACTGTTAAGGATTTAAGGTTATAAGAAAAAGAATACCATATCTTGGGTTTCGAGGTTCGGTGTTATGGTGATAGAACTCTGGGTTAGAATTTTGGAAGTGCGTGAACTTTGGTCTGAGGTATGTGTTTTAGGCTTCCACCTTGGGTGAGAGATCCTCAACCGTGGTTGAACGGATTCTAGTGGAAACTGAGTGAGAGTTTTGGAAACCTTCCTGTTGAGGAATACCTTGTTCTGTGGAGGAAACAATGGTAAGAGGGATCGTGAAATCATTGAGAGGTTAGAGATCACTTGAATTGTCCTCCTAGGGATATATTGGGAATCGTTGTAACGATGCTTTGATTATGGATCGAGTGATTAGTGACCCCATGTTTAGGAAGAGTTACCATCTTCCTAGACCTTTAACCTGGTTGTTTCGTTCCTTCAATCCTTCCTTGTATGTTCTGTCAGCTGTGAAACTAGAAACTCACAATCCTTCGTTTCGAAAGTAATCCCTATGATCGTTCCTGCGCTCCCGGTGACTGTTTTTGGAATTTGTTCCCTATTGTTAACCCTAAAAGTTATAATTTTTGGAAAAACTTAATTGTTTTGAGGATTTGGAAACTGCTCCCTCTTTTGTTGAAAGTAACTTTTTACCGTTAATGCAATTTTACTCGTTTGAAGAATCAAAATAAAGGTTATTGTGGGAAATTTGGTTTTGAAAGAACTAATTGATTGCAATTTGGATTGATCTCAGCGTTGATTTGTCATCTGAACTCGTTATTGGAGACGTCTGATAACCCGTACTGTGCTTATCAACATCGGATCGATCGGGATTTTGAACTTTTAATGATTTAACCTTGGGACTCGTCTCAGATTTGGAATGTCGGACTCTTGAATACGTAACGAGAATCCCAATGTCCATTGACAAAGACTTGTGCCTTGGAATCTATTTCTTCTTGAAACATTTTTAAAAGATAAAGTCTTGGGTTACCGAAACCCAGGTAGTACGTTTTAATAGGTAGTGTTGTTTTCTTACTTATTTCCGTTTTCAAGTTTCGAGGACGAAACTTTTTGAAAGATGGGGTGATTGTAATATCCCAATATTTCGAGACCTGGAACTTTAAAGATTTTAATTTCAAGTCCGAGAAATAATTTATATTTCGTAATTCTTGGTATTTCATTTAAATAACCGATTAATTTATGTGAGAATATTTAAAGGGATTTAAATAAGATTTTATTTAATTGCGTAATTTACGTCTTAGCCATTTTAATTTCATAGTCCGGAAATATTTATATCGTCTTAAGTTTGTAGTTACCTTAAGTCGATGTTATTAGCTTAAACCGTCTTAAAATTTGTCTTATGGGCCTAACTTGTTAATGGACCCATTTCCTCTATTTTTTCCTCACAAAACCCTAACCCCTTCCTCCTCTACCTCACTCCTTCATTTCAATTTTCAGATTTGCAAACAACAACAAACACAATTCTTATAAATTTCTCCTTCAATCTTAAAATGCTCATAGAATCTTCGTCTCTTATCCGATTGAGACGATTTTCGCGGCCACGGATTCCTCTTCTCGCCCTCCTTCTTTCTAGGTAAGTTTTATCTCATAATCCTTCCGTCAAAATTTTGGTCTGCTCTTGTAGTTTCGAAATTCGTGATTAGTTTTCATGTTTTGTTGTTTTAGGCGGTGTTTGTGTTAGCCGGAAGAGGACTTGGTGATTATTGAACAAGATCTCGAAGGTTTCGCTAAGTAAAGGTGACGATAATGAGAAACTCGGCCTTTATTTGTTATAATAGCATGTTTTCATGAATTGTTGTGGAAAGTTTCTGATTTTGCATATTGATGATGTTATTGGGACTTAGAAACATGTTAGGATTGTTCATATGTGATGGTTATATGCTTAGATTATGATTCACATGCTTAGAAGTTGATTTTCAGAATTTCTATGCTTAAGACGGATATAAAGTATGAGCTTAATGTGGCATAATTGTGGAAATTGATGCTTGCTTGTGATACATATAAGTCTTATAGATGCTGGGTAATGTATATTGGTTGCAATTTTGGAAGTTTGGATTCGATTTGTGAGCATATACAAAAAATGCGATTTTGCGTGCAGGGGCTCTGAGCCGGTAGGCTGACCGGCAGCCGGTCGGCTGGCTCAGAGTCAGGCTTGAGATTTTGAATGCTCTGAGATTTGTGAAGGAACTCTGAGCCGGCAGGTCGGCCGCCGGTCGACCGGCTCAGAGTCCCTTCTTGGATTTTGGGAAAATTGTAAGAAGGCTATGGGAGGGACTCCCAGCCGGCAGACCGGCAGACGGTCCACCGGCTGAGAGCCTCTTCCCTTCGTATTGTTGAAATTAAGATTGCTTGTGGGAAGAGACTCCCAGCCGGCAGACCGGCAGACGGTCCACCGGCTGAGAGCCTCATTTCCTTGTTCTTCAGATTTTAAGATGGCATTGGGAAGGGACTCCCAGCCGGTTGACCGGCAGACGGTCCCTATAACAACCCGACTCACCACCGTCGTAACACAAACCCAATAAGATGGGTGCACACTTTTGGGCCCATTATTTGTCCTCACTTAAGCCCAAAAGCACAAGGCCTTGTTACTACATGGTGGGTGGAAGCTATTATAAACATATCATAAGCCTCACATTCTACCAATGTGGGACAAATTTCCACACAATCTCATCTCATATTCTTGGGGTGTTACAAACTCCCCCACTTAAAGAACACAACGTCCTCGTTGTGCCTCAAACTTGACCACAACCAGGGCCAGAATCCACCCCCGCTAGGTGTGTGACCCGGGTACTCCCGACCACAGGCTCACCACACGGTCGCAGGGTCGCTCTGATACCATTTGTAACAACCCAACCCACCACCGTCGTAACACAAACCCAATAAGATGGGTGCACACTTTTGGGCCCATTATTTGTCCTCACTTAAGCCCAAAAGCACAAGGCCTTGTTACTACATGGTGGGTGGAAGCTATTATAAACATATCATAAGCCTCACATTCTACCAATGTGGGACAAATTTCCACACAATCTCATCTCATACTCTTGGGGTGTTACAGTCCCAGACCGGCTGAGAGCCCATGTTCTCATTAAATCAGTTTTTAACTTTTGATCGGTTGATCGGTTTTGCTTGAGATTCGTTCCGTGTACCTTATATGTGTTGGGGCTGGTGTCCTTGACAATTAAGTACAATGACTTATTAAATCTCTTTAAGGATCACAAGGGCATACTTCAGTATTATTACCAGTTGATCCACGTTTATCAATAACGGTTGGCTTGCTAGATAAGTTTGACGTTATTGTCATACGGATGGCGGTGATCAACTGGTCCCTATACGTCACACCTATAGGACACGTTTGAGAGATGTGAAGGTATGAAAATACAGTTACATTTATGCCGGATACGACTAAACAGTTAGTCAGAGGTATTGACTATTAAATTAGTCAATAAGATGTTGAGATTATTATTTAATACGGATTAAATAATTTTAGCTAATACGGATTACATGATTAATTCGTAAATTAAATATAAACGGTTATATTTAATTAAATATTGTATTCGCGTATTAATATAAACAGTTATATTGATTTGGGTAATTATACAATATCGTAATTTTATCAGACCATTATTAATACATCGACTGCATTAATATCTGATAACATGTATGCGATTTATAATTAAGAACCCGCGAATTGTATTTTAGCAAATCGGGTCGAATCACGAATTAGAATAAGGTAAGAGTGGAAAGCCCACTCTCACCCTACTCTAATATTTCGGCCAAGTAGTACATAAGGAGGAGAACTCTCCTTTTGTCAGACTACTGAAACAGTTGAATCATAATTCTCACAATTAGGGTTTTGAGAGCATTCTTCTCCCAAAACTCAGATCTCACATCTAAAACCTCAAAGGCTCTCCCCATATTGCAAGGCAATTGGAGAGTATTTTCTAGCACACGCGGCATCGTCTCAATCTAAGTCTTGGGTGCAAGTTATAGGAGGGAATTTGTGTTAATTCCTGTTCTTAGGCCTTTCGCACAAGGACCAGAGGTTGTACTCTCTTCATGTTTTTATTTATCTTATGACTATAATCACAACTGTAATTTTCATTATGATCCTGCAAGTTTAGGGTGAATACATGCTTTATTCCCCACAATATGTGTGTTTGCGGTCCCCGGAGGATGGGCGACACTATATTGGGTTCGGGAATAGAGAGAGGATAGAGATCCCCCGGTCGGGTAACCGAAAGGGAAACCGGCTCTCCCTCACCTTAGTTCCCGGGATCAATTAAGTGTTGTTTAGTAGTATAAGAGATTAGAACTATAGGTTAGTTTCTATCTTTGGATGTCATTGGATTGATGCGTGTTAAGGTATGCCTTAAGCTGGCCTCTGAGCTTAACACGTGAGTTGTATGTCGCGTGATGGGATATGTGTTAAGTTCACCTCTGAACTCATTACGTGTTTTGCTTGTGGCGTGTCAGGATATGTGTTAAGTTCACCTCTGGACCTGACACGTGATCGGTTGTCGTACACGGGATATATGTTAAGTTCACCTCTGGACCCGGTGTGCGATAGCTGTGTATTGGGATATGTGTTAAGTTCACCTCTGGACCCAATACTTGTTTGTAGCAGTGCGATATGTGTTAAGTTCACCTCTGGACCCATTGCTTGTGGATGTATGTTGGGATATGTGTTAATTCACCTCTGGACCCGACATTTGTTTGTAGTGGGATATGTGTTAAGTTCACCTCTGGACCCATTACTGAGTTGTGTATAGGGATATGTGTTAAGTTCACCTCTGGAACCTTTACTTGTATTGTACGTTGGGATATGTGTTAAGCTCACCTCTGGACCCGACATTGTTTTGGTAGTGGGATATGTGTTAAATTCACCTCTGGACCCATTACCTGTGTTTATTGATATTAAGGTCTATGCCTTAAGTTGGCCTCTGAGTCCTTGATTGTGAAAGTGTTTTAGTATCTAGCTTATGTCTTAAGTTGACCGCTGAACCTTTATACTTGCTATGTTATATCTGCTTGCCTAGAGTTGGTACAGTGTCAGATATAGTTGTTGATATTGATGAGTATAGTACTTTGATTATGGATTTGTTCATCCAAGGCATTGGATGACTCTTTAGTCAGTTTCGTAAATAGTTTGGACTGAAAGACCCCCCGGCCGGGCAACCGGCAGGGAAACCGGCTCTCCTTCCAAATAGTTTCCGAAGTTGGTTGAGAGCCTTGCATTAGTAATTGCATGATGATATGAGATTCAGATAATGAGATTGTATGCTTCACATGTTTTGTATATGTTGGAGTATATTGTATGCTTATGTGTTACGTGTTGTTACAAAAGGTGGCTAGGAGAACTCTAGTCACTCCCCACTGATTGTGGCGTACATGTTTACATGTATGTAGGTACATGACAGGTGGTTGGCAGAGGGTTGCATGGAGCTAGCGAGCGATGATCCTATTCATTGATTGACTTACACGTTTACGTTAGCTAGACTTTAGTTTACATTTCAAGTTTTTGAGTGCCTGTAGGGATGTGCCATCCCGGGCTGCTTTTATATTACACTTATTTACTTATTTATGTTTCAGTTTTGTAGTAGGACACCTCGCATGTTTATTTATGTTAAAAAGTTTTAATTCCGCTGCATTTTTAGTACTTTGTATGTTTTTTATTTTCCGCTTTCGCGAGGGGTTTTACAGTTGGTATCAGAGCGATATCGCTCCCGACGCACTCATGTAACCCCCAACCTTAACTTGACCATACAATCGAATAATGAATGAGAGATGGGGTAGATTTAAGGACTTATATTGTAGTCTGTTGTGTGATTGCTTTTATTAGGTTCTAACTTGTTTGTTGATTGTCATTGACAATACTTTATTGCCTTCCAATCGACGAACCGTGGACTTATCCATTTGGCGATGAAGACCGGAGTTTCTATCGAAGATAGAAGATTCGTGCTACTGTTGCAGAATGCTTCTGAGCCTTGAAGATACTCCTCTTTCTTTGTGCACCACCTTCTTTGATAAATCCGGATGCACATCCTTCTTGTAGAATATTTGTCTATCTTGCTTGAACAGATCTTCACATCTTTTCAACTTAACCTTGTTGCTTAGTTTCTCAAGGTGCCTTGTAGGTAATCTTCCTTTTGTGGAATTTTGAGGAACTAGTCACAGTATAACAGTAAATCCGAGTGATGAGAAGGTTGTTATTTGAGGAAAAACTTAAGAGGTATCGAGAGACATGCTTTGATGATCGAAGTGTCTAGTTGTCTATCCAATTGGGAGAGTGAAAGTGAGTGATATGGTACTTGCTTGAAGGTTGATTTGTATACTTAGTATTCGGTGGAACTTAATCTTGAGAACCATGCTTTGATTGTGAAAATATGTGGATTGAAGAATGATGTTTAAGGAGTTAGATAAGATACTTGAGGATATAGAGCGACCTGGAAGAATAGACTTAAGATGCTAAGGATGATGAGTGGATGAGTGAAGTGAGTTAGTATCACTTGACTTAGGTGAGTGATTGATCTAAAAAGGCCCGTTGTTTGAGGAATACGAATCATTGGCTATAATAGTTGAATACTCGAAGAGTTTAGGAATTAAGCTTAGAAGAAGTGAATCACTACCTGACCCTAGGTTGCTCAATGAATCTTAGCATTTATTTATTGAAGGACTTAAAGGAAATTAGAGAATGCACCACCAGTTTGCGAATGGAATAAAGTAATACATTGGGAGATGTAAGTTCGGAAACATATTGATTTAAGTATGGATATCTAGCGAGCAGTAATGCAAGTGTAGTGGATATAGCATATTGGTTTGGTAGCCTGAGAGTGTTATCGAATTATCATTTAGGGAACTAGTAGAGATGAGACATCTCAAACTTTTGGGAATGGGTAGTTGTAATGATGATATCGTTTAAAGTTTGGAAGATTAGGGTATATAAATCATTGGAGGAATTGTTCGTGCGAACCGACAACTGAATGGCTTGATTTAGGAAGTAAGAAGTGAGAACCCCGTGAGAATAGTGAGAGACCCGCACCTTGGGAGATTTCCGTAATCGTTTCTTTCATATCGCTTCTCTCCTTTCCCCTCCTTTGCTTCTCCTTCTGATCTTGGCTTCAATTTTACTAGAGTCCATAGCCTAAAGTTCCTTACCTTGTCATCTTGTTATCCCTCGAGCCGTCTTCCGTTTGTCTCTCTCGAGACCTGTGTCGTGTTTATCCCTGAAGTTCGCATCTCATCTCCTCTTCTGTGAGCCTTGTTCCTTTTCATTTAGAATAGTGGCGAGATCGACCTGTTCTTGCGGTAGAGATACATGCCTTGAGGAATGCTTGGTTCTGCGTTGCCAGGATTTGGTTGAGAGAGTTGGTGAGAATAATGTTCGGGCGATGTTGGATAGTGTACCGTCTTGAGAGTTCCATGTAGGATGGGTCGGTGTGTAAGTGGTATTTGTAGATTTTGAAGTACCATTTGAGGATTAGAATAGAATGCTTGGAGTTCTAGATGAATTTAGAGGAATGTACCTTGGATAATGATGATGTGGTTAATTGGTTGAATGAGGTAAGTTAGTGCTACCTAATCTTGAGGAATTTTTGTAATGCAGAAAGGACTAGATTTGAGGAGTGAGAGTTATTGGTAACGGTGTGAGAATATTGAGACATTTACAAGTAGACTTTTAGAGCTGACTGAGTGTTGACCGTGAGTTACTTATGGAACCTCGGCATTTGCCTATTGATGTACTTTGTAACACCCCCATTTATTTAAGAGCCTTTAGCAAGACATTCTCAAATAAATAGAGCTGTTACCATCTCGGAATGTCCGAGGTAGTGAATAACAAAGTAAACAAACCAAAGTACTTTACATAAAAACTGATTAAATTAAAACTTTTGATACTACAACTAATACGCAAGAAATAAAGTACAACTCATAACATCTATGTTTGTGATCTAATTCTAAGTAGGTCCAAGCCATGTCTCTCTCCTTGCCCAAGCTCCTAGTCCATCTGTCTCTGACATGTAGAATCTACTCCCCATTCCGGATCATCGTAGGTGTACACGAATACACTGTCAACCTCGTGGTTGAGTAGGATAACACAGTAATTATAATGCAACAGTTAAATGATATGCAAATGCCATGACATGCTCGAGCTCAATCCCAATCTCAATCTCAAACCCGAAACACCAATCTCAAACCCGAAACACCAAGCCATACCGAACCTCCCGGCAGACTATAATCGGTCGTCACCGAACACCAGCTCAATAGCTGATAAGACACCAGGCCTGGTCTGCAGAACCACCCTGGGCTTTATATCAAATCAATATCCATTCCGTAACTTTCTCAGTAACCAATGCATATGCCATGCTCATGAATGCAACAATACTCTTAATCAATCATGCTATTAAATAATGAAATGCTCATGCCAATAATAATATTCAACACTCAATCCAACCAATATCATTCTCATATTACTCATGCACGGCATCCATAACACACAATCCAATAACCATTCATAACACATCATAGAGTATAGTGTCAGTGTATCCTACCTGGATAGCAATATAATCCAATAGCAAGCCAGCAAATAAAATTATGCCACTTCAAAACCGTCACCTAACAAATATAATACACGTAATCACTAACTAATACAATTGCGCAAATTAATATAATATATCGATTATTTAAATTAACTATTTAAATAATATATTACGCATAACGAGACCGTATTAAATATGACTACATCAATTAACTTGACCAACCCGTCCTTATTACTTTTATAACTAGCTTCGATTAAACAAACGAACATAGGAAATATATAATCAAACTATTGATATCCGTCGCATATGAAAATTCACTTGACAATTTTTAATACTTAACAACATAAACAATATCTACTAATAATACTAATACTAACAATACTAGCAATAACAATAATAACAATGCTAATAACAACTAATAACAATATTAGCAATAATAATAATAACATGTAATAATAATAATAATAATAATAATAATAATAATAATAATACCTTACAATCATAATAATCATTATAATAAAACAAACAACAATAACAATAGTAGTATAGTAATAGTATAATAATGATATTACTAATCATACTATATCACGCAGCAGCACGTAACACCTCAATAGCAATATCGAAACACGAACAAACCCGAAACCAACTTCGCGACACCACCGACACTAGCTCGGTCCCTCACAACCGTCACCACCGCGCCCAACCTAAACTTCGTACTACCCGCTACAACTTCCACCCTTGGGCCACCATGAGGAGCCACTACAGCCACCACCATAGCCACTTTAAACAGCCTGCCCAAACCCGCGGTACTCTGTTTTTCCAGCACTAGACCGTACACCCCCTTCTTCTCTTGCTGACTTCTCTCACCACCGTGCCCTAAACCACCCATGGAAACCACCCTTGTCACCACCGACATATGGTGGTTCCAAGGACTGTCAATACCCTACCTAGTTTCCCCTATAACAGTCGTACAATTCCCACCAAAACTCCATCCCCAACTCGTTTTTCTGCAATTTTTGATATTCGAGATAACAACTTATGTAAAACCCGACTCCAGCCACTAGCACCACTACCTTAGCCACCACCTGACACCACCTTCGACATCTATAGTTCCCCCACAACTCCCTGGTGGAAACACCAGGCTTCGACACCCCACAAGGCCGCCTAAAATAGCCGTCAAAAACCTGCTAGACACGACCCTAAAACCTCTGTTTTTAGACCGTCTTTGACACCCTCCTTAAACGGACTGTAAAAGTGCGTTTCCCGACCACCACATGCCACCCTACAACCACCAAACGAACCACTTGACTACCACCAAAATAATTACCCCGACACCCAGAATAACCACTAACAGAAACTCCATCGAAATAAGGCATACTCATACATAAACGTGACCCAGTTCTGAAACGATAAAAAAAATGATCTGAACATGCGACAAAGACAGCCGTGACTGGTGGTTCTAGGTGGTTCATTGCAGCACGACTATGGTCAAAATACGACTACCAACATCATAGATCTATATCATACAAAGAAACAGAAACTATAACTATAAAAACCGATTGAAATTAGAGAATCAAATTAAACGAGAAGAACAACGGAGTATTACAGAACCGTAGTGAACGTACCCACTTTCCTGAGGCTTCGAACCACCCTAGCACCCACCAACCACCGTGTAAACTCTTTCCCGATGTACTCAGATATGACGACAGCAGATTCATGAGGTTGTAAGAGTGTAGATTAGGTCTAAAGTAGGGTTAGATGTAGGTCTAATAGGGCGGCAGGCAGCAGTGTTTCTGATTTTTGTGTTAAAGTGTTTGTGTCGGTTTTGGGCTGTTTTGGTTGCACACATATTGAGGCCCAATTCTATTCCTTAACACGCTTTGCTTACTAATACACAAACTCGACCCTTCATCACCCACACGTAAATTATAAAAACTTATTCGATAATTAATTTATTGAATACAAACACTAAATATAATTATTAAATAAAGCGACGATGAGCTATCATAAAATACGGAGTATAGATGAGAATACATATAAAATATAAAATATATTAAATTATAAACGTATTATCAAAATTAAAGAAATACGAAAGAAATGTGATTTTGATCATCAAATATAAAATAATTACGAAATACAAAATAATCGTAGAAATATGATTTATAAAATAATAACAGTTTACATAAAATATTTGACTGCCATTGACCGAGCCTAAAATACGGGGTATTACATACTTACAGGTAACCGTTGATGTTTGAGGTAATCGTAGAGTGGAAATTTGAAACTTATAAGTGTTCATAAATATCAATTGAGAAATCTCGGAATGTGAATGCCTAAGTCTTATAGAACCTATAAGAGTGAAAGTTGTTACTTCTTTGGAACTTTCTTTGAGATGAATATTGTTGGTAAATGGTTGAAAATCAGAGGATTTAGAAGTTGGTACCTTAGTAGGGACTTGATTTGAATGTTCATTGTGATAATAAAATTTTGGAATTTAAAATATCGAACCTTGTGAAATAGGTTTGCTAGGATCGAACTGTTAAGGATTTAAGGTTATAAGAAAACGAATACCATATCTTGGGTTTCGAGGTTCGGTGTTATGGTGATAGAACTCTGGGTTAGAATTTTGGAAGTGCGTGAACTTTGGTCTGAGGTATGTGTTTTAGGCTTCCACCTTGGGTGAGAGATCCTCAACCGTGGTTGAACGGATTCTAGTGGAAACTGAGTGAGAGTTTTGGAAACCTTCCTGTTGAGGAATACCTTGATCTGTGGAGGAAACAATGGTAAGAGGGATCGTGAAATCATTGAGAGGTTAGAGATCACTTGAATTGTCCTCCTAGGGATATATTGGGAATCGTTGTAACGATGCTTTGATTATGGATCGAGTGATTAGTGACCCCATGTTTAGCAAGAGTTACCATCTTCCTTGACCTTTAACCTGGTTGTTTCGTTCCTTCAATCCTTCCTTGTATGTTCTGTCAGCTGTGAAACTAGAAACTCACAATCCTTCGTTTCGAAAGTAATCCCTATGATCGTTCCTGCGCTCCCGGTGACTGTTTTTGGAATTTGTTCCCTATTGTTAACCCTAAAAGTTATAATTTTTGGAAAAACTTAATTGTTTTGAGGATTTGGACACTGCTCCCTCTTTTGTTGAAAGTAACTTTTTACCGTTAATGCAATTTTACTCGTTTGAAGAATCAAAATAAAGGTTATTGTGGGAAATTTGGTTTTGAAAGAACTAATTGATTGCAATTTGGATTGATCTCAGCGTTGATTTGTCATCTGAACTCGTTATTGGAGACGTCTGATAACACGTACTGTGTTTATCAACACCGGATCGATCGGGATTTTGAACTTTTAATGATTTAACCTTGGGACTCGTCTCAGATTTGGAATGTCGGATTCTTGAATACGTAAAGAGAATCCCAATGACCATTGACAAAGACTTGTGCCTTGGAATCTATTTCTTCTTGAAACATTTTTAAAAGATAAAGTCTTGGGTTACCGAAACCCAGGTAGTACGTTTTAATAGGTCGTGTTGTTTTCTTACTTATTTCCATTTTCAAGTTTCGAGGACGAAACTTTTTGAAAGATGGGGTGATTGTAACATCCCAATATTTCGAGACCTGGAACTTTAAAGATTTTAATTTCAAGTCCGAGAAATAATTTATATTTCGTAATTCTTGGTATTTCATTTAAATAACCGATTAATTTATGTGAGAATATTTAAAGGGATTTAAATAATATTTTATTTAATTGCGTAATTTACGTCTTAGCCATTTTAATTTCATAGTCCGGAAATATTTATATCGTCTTAAGTTTGTAGTTACCTTAAGTCGATGTTATTAGCTTAAACCGTCTTAAAACTTGTCTTATGGGCCTAACTTGTTAATGGACCCATTTCCTCTATTTTTTCCTCACAAAACCCTAACCCCTTCCTCCTCTACCTCACTCCTTCATTTCAATTTTCAGATTTGCAAACAACAACAAACACAATTCTTATAAATTTCTCCTTCAATCTTAAAATGCTCATAGAATCTTCGTCTCTTATCCGATTGAGACGATTTTCGCGGCCACGGATTCCTCTTCTCGCCCTCCTTCTTTCTAGGTAAGTGTTATCTCATAATCCTTCCGTCAAAATTTCGGCCAGCTCTTGTAGTTTGGAAATTCGTGATTAGTTTTGATGTTTTGTTATTTTAAGCGGTGTTTATGTTAGCCAGAAGAGGACTTGGTGATTATTGAACAAGATCTCGAAGGTTTCGCTAAGTAAAGGTGACGATAATGAGAAACTCGGCCTTTATTTGTTATAATAGCATGTTTTCATGAATTGTTGTGGAAAGTTTCTGATTTTACATATTGATGATGTTATTAGGACTTAGAAACATGTTAGGATTGTTCATATGTGATGGTTATATGCTTAGATTATGATTCACATGCTTAGATGTTGATTTTCAGAATTTCTATGCTTAAGACGGATATAAAGTATGAGCTTAATGTGGCATAATTGTGGAAATTGATGCTTGCTTGTGATACATATAAGTCTTATAGATGCTGGGTAATGTATATTGGTTGCAATTTTGGAAGTTTGGATTCGATTTGTGAGCATATACAAAAAATGCGATTTTGCGTGCAGGGGCTCTGAGCCGGTAGGCTGACCGGCAGCCGGTCGGCTGGCTCAGAGTCAGGCTTGAGATTTTGAATGCTCTGAGATTTGTGAAGGAACTCTGAGCCGGCAGGTCGGCCGCCGGTCGACCGGCTCAGAGTCCCTTCTTGGATTTTGGGAAAATTGTAAGAAGGCTATGGGAGGGACTCCCAGCCGGCAGACCGGCAGACGGTCCACCAGCTGAGAGCCTATTCCCTTCGTATTGTTGAAATTAAGATAGCTTGTGGGAAGAGACTCCCAGCCGGCAGACCGGCAGACGGTCCACCGGCTGAGAGCCCATGTTCTCATTAAATCAGTTTTTAACTTTTGATCGGTTGATCGGTTTTGTTTGAGATTCGTTCCGTGTACCTTATATGTGTGTTTGAGGTCCCCGGAGAATGGGCGACACTATATTGGGTTCGGGAATGGAGAGAGGATAGAGACCCCCCGGTCGGGTAACCGAAAGGGAAACCGGCTCTCCCTCACTTTAGTTCCCGGGATCAATTAAGTGTTGTTTAGTAGTATAAGAGATTAGAACTATAGGTTAGTTTCTATCTTTGGATGTCATTGGATTGATGCGTGTTAAGGTATGCCTTAAGCTGGCTTCTGAGCTTAACACGTGAGTTGTATGTCGCGTGATGGGATATGTGTTAAGTTCACCTCTGGACTCATTACGTGTTGTGCTTGTGGCGTGTCAGGATATGTGTTAAGTTCACCTCTGGACCTGACACGTGATCAGTTGTCGTACACGGGATATATGTTAAGTTCACCTCTGGACCCGGTGTGCGATAGCTGTGTATTGGGATATGTGTTAAGTTCCCCTCTGGACCCAATACTTGTTTGTAGCAGTGGGATATGTGTTAAGTTATCCTCTGGACCCATTACTGAGTTGTGTATAGGGATTTGTGTTAAGTTCACCTCTGGACCCTTTACTTGTATTGTACGTTGGGATATGTGTTAAGCTCACCTCTGGACCCGACATTGTTTTGGTAGTGGGATATGTGTTAAATTCACCTATGGACCCATTACCTGTGTTTATTGATATTAAGGTCTATGCCTTAAGTTGGCCTTTGAGTCCTTGATTGTGAAAGTGTTTTAGTATCTAGCTTATGTCTTAAGTTGACCGCTGAACCTTTATACTTGCTATGTTATATCTGCTGGCCTAGAGTTGGTACAGTGTCAGATATAGTTGTTGATATTGATGAGTATAGTACTTTGATTATGGATTTGTTCATCCAAGGCATTGGATGACTCTTTAGTCAGTTTCGTAAATAGTTTGGACTGAAAGACCCCCCGGCCGGGCAACCGGCAGGGAAACCGGCTCTCCTTCCAAATAGTTTCCGAAGTTGGTTGAGAGCCTTGCATTAGTAATTGCATGATGATATGAGATTCAGATAATGAGATGGTATGCTTCACATGTTTTGTATATGTTGGAGTATATTGTATGCTTATGTGTTACGTGTTGTTACAAAAGGTGGCTAGGAGAACTCTAGTCACTCCCCACTGATTGTGGCGTACATGTTTACATGTATGTAGGTACATGACAGGTGGTTGGCAGAGGGTTGCATGGAGCTAGCGAGCGATGATCCTATTCATCGATTGACTTACACGTTTACGTTAGTTAGACTTTAGTTTACATTTCAAGTTTTTGAGTGCCTGTAGGGATGTGCCATCCCGAGCTGCTTTTATATTACACTTATGTACTTATTTATGTTTCAGTTTTGTAGTAGGACACCTCGCATGTTTATTTATGTTAAAAAGTTTTAATTCCGCTGCATTTTTAGTACTTTGTATGTTTTTTATTTTCCACTTTCGCGAGGGGTTTTACAGTTGGTATCAGAGCGATATCGCTCCCGACGCACTCATGTAACCCCCAACCTTAACTTGACCATACAATCTGATGGCCGGATTTTGTCATCGATTCCGTCACCAAAAACAATTTTTAAACTCCCAAATTAAGTAGTATAATTTAGGGTCTGTAACAACCCGACCCACCACGGTCGTAACTCAACCCCAATAAGATGGGTGCATACTTTTGGGCCATTATTTGTCCTCACTTAAGCCCAAAAGCACAAGGCCTTGTTACTAAGTGGTGGGTGGATGCTATTATAAACATATCACAAGCCTCACATTCTACCGATGTGGGACAACTTTCCTCTCATACTCTTGGGGTGTTACAAACTCCCCCACTTAAAGAACACAACGTCCTCGTTGTGCCTCAAACTTGACCACAACCAGGGCCAGAATCTTCCCCCGCTAGGTGTGTGACCCGGGTACTCCCGACCACAGGCTCACCACACGGTCGCAGGGTCGCTCTGATACCATTTGTAACAACCCGACCCACCACGGTCGTAACTCAACCCCAATAAGATGGGTGCATACTTTTGGGCCATTATTTGTCCTCACTTAAGCCCAAAAGCACAAGGCCTTGTTACTAAGTGGTGGGTGGATGCTATTATAAACATATCACAAGCCTCACATTCTACCGATGTGGGACAACTTTCCTCTCATACTCTTGGGGTGTTACAGGGTCGAACCCAAAAGACGGTGGGGAAGTTGTATATTTAAGTTCTAGTTCGAGCTTGAGTCGGGTAATAAGTTTGAGATTGATTAACAACTAAAGAACACTTAAAGCAAATAAATTAAGATAAAATTGATGATAAGGAGGACTAGGGTGTCGGGGGTCACCTAGGTAAGTCGGTAGCCAAACGTAAGGCAACGGTCTCGTGTCACTTCTATGGTAAGTCTAGGGTCATCTCTTCTCTCGAGTCGACTACCCTTAGGTCAAGACTAGTCCTAGCTTTCGCTACAAACCAAGCTAACCTAACACATAAGCATGCTCATGAAACTCAAGACCATCGTCTAAAGCAAACAAAGCGAAGACTAATACCCAACCGTCGTTGAGGCAATTCGTCGAACACGTAACATGCAAGATGCGAAAACTTAACCAAAGAAGCAAACAAGACTAAACCTAAGCATTTTTCATGGCTACTAACTACCCAAGCAAACCCCTAACCCTAGAATGAAACTACTCACACATTATTAAAGAAGAAACATGAACAAATGAGGAATTGATGATAAACATTATGAGAAATGAAAGAGTAAACAAGGAAAACTTAAAGGAAATGCAAAAATAAAGTAGAGATGAAGAAGATTATACCATTAACTATGGAAAAGGAAATGACTTGGATGACAAGTTGAAGGATTCTTTCAAATCCCCCAAAATTACAACCCAAATAATCCACTACAAATGCTTAAACACAAACTCAAGGAGAATCCTCTAAAGAGATTAACTAATAAAGAAAGATTAATTAAAGATCTAAATAATAAAGTATTTTTTAGTGTTTTTGAGTCTAAGTGCTAAGTATTCAAAACAGTAGTAAACCCTAAAAAAGCTTAAGAATGCGTAATAAGAAGTGTGTAAATGAAAGACTAAGTGCGGGTTTATATAGTGCGCGAATTTCTGAACAGCGACTCCCAGCCGGTCGACCGGCTGCCGGTCTGTGACCGGCTGAGAGTCCAAATTTGGACTTCTGAACTTTCCTCTTCTTTTCTTCGATTTGGCTTGGATCTTCAGCCGACCGGCCGGCTGCCGGTCGGGTACCGGCTGGGAGACCTTTGGCTCAAATCTGGAAAATTCTTCATTTTGAAACATGATCAGGTACTGCCAGCCGGCGGACCGGCCGCCGGTGGTCCACCGGCTGGGGATGCGAAAACACGGGTCTGACTTTAAAGCAACGAAGGAATGGTGAGGGGGTCCCAGCCGGTCAGCCGGCTGCCGGTTGGCCACCGGCTGGGGACCCAAATCCCAAGTTCTGCATTTTTTCTTCAATTTCAAGGCTTAGGGGCTCCCAGCCGGCGGACCGGCTGCCGGCCGACCGGCTGAGGACCCCATTTCTTCATTTCCACTCCTTTCCTCCTATTTTGCCTTGATTTCATCACATTTTGCTCCCGTTTCTTCATTCCCACGTCAAGCCCTACATCATGTCAACAAACATGTAGAAGAGAGATATCGGGTACAAAAAGGGGCGAAATCATGTCAAACGGGGGTGAAACGGGATCAAAACAAAAGGAAAACAAGAGAAAATAATGACCGAATTTGGGCTCATCAGAATTCCCCACACTTAAACCTTACTCGTCCTCGAGTAAGAGATCAAGTAACTACATAACCCTTATTATAAACAAAGAAACAAACTAGCTAAGCTAACTAGAAGCCGAATCGGGTTTAGCTACACCCGTAGCCCTTTCAACTCACAATTTGACATTCATGAGGGAGAATGCCCTATTGCAAGGCAAGTAAGGTCTTGCTACAAAACTTTTGATGCCAACAAGTAAAAACAAAACACGTATAGACAAGCAACATGCATCGGAAAAGAAAGAAAACCGCTTGCCTCATTCAAGCGGCGGAAAACAACTAAAAGGGAACAAATTCAAAGTCGTAAACCCCCTCACAAATATTAATTCTACAAGTCACTAAGGCAAGAAGGATGACAACAAAACACCGCCAAATCATGCTAAACTAGGCTACTTTCATAACCGTTATCCAAATACTTTTGTCAAGGGCGATCGGATGGAATGGAATGATGATCCCCGCAATGCTAAAGGCAAAAGATACAACAAGTCTAGATTCTTCACAAAGTAAAGGTCATGGGTCGTCCCAAGATCGACAAAACGGCAAGGCAAAATTGATTTTTTTGGAATGAAATGCTCAAATCAATACAAAATGGTGGATGACAATCAAAATTTGACCTCATTCAACTTTTTTCATTTCTTTTTCAAGCCATGAGTTAGGATGGGGTTTGTCCCACGCGTGCTAATGTCCTTTGCTTTCGCCAATCGCTTATTAGGCAACCGGTTAACCTCTAGACAATAGCTTATCGGGGTGACAATCACTCTGTCTTTGGGCGGTCGAATTCACAACCAAGTGGGAAGCCAATTCAATGGCTACCCTCCAAAGCACATCGAAGTGGTACGCCTCCACCAAAACAACATGTTCTTATTCTTTTTCATTAACCATTTTTTCTCTTTTCTTTTTCACTTGAGTTTCCCCTTTTTTTTTTTCTTTCAAGTCGATTCCACTTCTTATGATCATTGACAAGAGCATTCCAAATTTATTCATGAAAGTTATTTTTGGGTTGCCAAACCGCCGAGTCGAACAAGGTCACCAAGACAAGATAATCAAAACCATTTCGCATTACGGGGTTGGGCAAGGTGACTCACATGCAAACCCTTGACTCGGTATTGGACCATGGTTAGAAAGATACTAGAAAAGCATGACCTAGGGTGTTTTAGAAATCATTCTAAAAGACAAAGTCACAAGTAGAAAAATCATTTGCAACGGCCTAAACGATTTTGTCAAAGTTCTCAATTAGGCATTTTCAAAACATTATCCTAAATGCAACTATATGCCATGAATGCAACTAATATAGACATGTTTTAATGCAAGTGAGACTATCAAACTACATGCCAAACAAAGCTAATGCATCTCCTAACAGCACAAAAGCACACAAGCCACACACAATCTCCACAATGTACTCCACATCCTCCAAATACAAGCCCATCCTCCTCATTTGCAACAAAAGGAAGAAAATGAGAGTGAAATAGAGGTTGGAACGATCATACCGTGGTGTCTTCAAGATCCAAAGCGGTGCTCAAGCAAGTGTTACCTATGCGAAAGGAGAGAAAGCAAACACAAGTATATACAATTCTACGCTAATAAGGTAAAAACATGTTTTTGAATTTTTCAAATTTTTCGATTTTTTTGGTATTTTTGAAGTTTTTCATACTTACAAAAGCAATCAAATATTCACAAGGTGGATATTTTCCCTCCCACACTTAAGATTTACATTGTCCTCAATGTAATAAAGTGCAAAGGGGGAAATGAAGTAAAAGGACGAAAACAACATGTTTTTGGCTTTTTTTGAAATTTTTGAGAAAATAAAAACTTGTTTTTGTATTTTTTGAAATAAACGGTTCTTCCTCCCCACACTTATTTATATGCATAATGTGAGGAGGAAAACCGGAAAATAAAGAACATATTTTTGAAAGTTTTTGGTTTTTCAATTTTTTTTGGTTTTTTGGTTTTTAAGAAGACATTAAAAACAAAGGTAAACAAAAGAAGAGAAAAACTAAAAACTAGACTAAATGCAAACTAAATGCTCTAAACTACATGTATGCAATCTATATGTGACAATATGATACAAAAATATAAATCTAATGCATCTAAATGAATGCAACTATATGCATCTAAACTAATGATGTGAAAACATGAAAAGGAAACTAAAACTAACGAACTAAACTAAACTAACTAAGCTAAATGCATGCTAAAAAAAATAAAATAAAATGCAAACTAAAGTGAAATTTGGATTAAGGGAGTTACTTGACTTGTTTTGGATTTTGCAAGGGGAGCATAATCATCACCAACCACCTCCAAAGGTGGTCACTCATCACCATCATCTTCATCACCGTCTACTTCATTACCATCACCTTCATTACCATCACCTTCATCATTCCCATTGCCTCCATCAACAACCATGAAGTCGCTAGGGTTGTTCACGAAATCGCGGAAGGGGGAGGCATGAGATCCACTAGCTCCCGCATCACCATACCCGCCGTGGAAGGATGAATGCCTCGGAGGGCCCGAATCCTCATTTCCCCGAAAGTTGGGGGGAAAGATCGGGTTTGAAAAATAACCCGGGGTGACGTTAATCTCCCCGTAAAAACGACCCTCAGGAGGCACATAACCCCTATCAGGAGGCATGTAGTATGATGGGTGACCACCATCGGGATGATGGTAACCCTCGCGGACGGACCGATCATAACTCGGAAATGTACCATAGGCTTGATCATAGTAGAGGTAATCAAGCCTATAAGTCAAATCCCTATGCCGCTCATCGGCTATGGCTTGGCGCTGGTCCGCTAGATCTGCTGCATTCTTCATGCCCAAGTCAACTCGGGCCATGAAATCAATAAGCTCTGGGGGGCATGAAGAAGAAGATGGACCGGAGGCGGAGGTGGATCCCTGGAAGTATGAGGGACCACTCTGAAACTGGGACATGGAAATGGAGGGCTGCTGAAAAGCCTCAAACTGGAGGTCGGTAGGAGTGGCACCGACTCTATCTCTGGTGTAGACTCTAGGGGCACACTGGTCTGGTGGGAGGTCCTCGGGGTCCGCCTCAATATCAAGGAGGTAAGAGGTCTTCCCCGGCACAACTTTCATCAACTCGGTGTTTGGCAAAGGGACTGAATTCTTGAACTTGTTGTCAACCCGAATCTGCCAATACTCTTTGCGATCACTGGGGTTATACCGCACCCACCTCAAAGCATCCTGCAAGTATCGGCTAGATAGCACATTCTCGCCCTGAATGAAGTCGACCGTGAAGTGCCTCTGACAACGGTTGTTGGCAATCAAGGTGACCATCCCCCCAACACAAATGGGGGTAGTAAGCTGAGGTTGGGATGCCAACCTACTCAAGTGAAGGGCCATATGGTGAGCAATGTTCAATTTCGGGCCACCAACCAAGTAACAACCAATTATCTCAAGCTCAGTAGTAGTGAAGTTGTGAGGCTCATCCCTAGAGAAAACGGTCCACCCCATGAACCTATGCCAAATTCTAATCGGTGCCAAATGCACCCTATTAGCCGGTTTCTTTCGGCTTCTATCACTTACAAGACCGGTTATGGCTGTCCAAATAAGCTCGGTATCAAAGCCCTCCGGAGGCTTAATGGCTAATTTTCCGTCTAGCCCAAAAATCAAAGCAAATTCATCTAAGGTGAGACGATGTTCCTTATTCATCAACCGGAACTCTAAAAATGCTACTTTCCCCAAAGTTCGGTTTTTAGTCACAACCAAAGAACTCAAAAATTCCCAAGTTAACCGGGGAGATGTGTGAACCGGTTTTGTCTCATACAAGGTTTTCATACCTAAGCCCTCAAAAAGAGCCGCTGTAATTTTCTCAATCCCTAATTCTCTCAATCCGGCTCTATCAATAAACCTAGTTGGGTGAAGGGGGCGATTCTTAAAGTAAGTGAAATTACCTTTTTGTTGGATTGAGGCAAATGTGAGACCGGGAAAGCAAGGATCCGGGCCAATGTTGCCACTTCCCATTACATTTTCATATTCTTGCTCCACCCTAGGGTCGTGCCTTGATTTGGATTGCCTTTCTGTTCTTCCCGACATGGTTAATTGAAGGAGAGGTGATGAGGGAGTAAAGGGGGTTTTGATTTGAGAGAGTTTGGTGAAGTTTGTTGGGGTTTTTGAAGGTTAGGGATGAAGAGGATTGAAGGAAATAAGGAAGAGGGATGAAGAAATGAAGGGAAATGAAGAAGAAATGAGGTAGAAATGAGAAAAAGAAGGGATTCACGAGCTTGTTAAAACGCGACAGAACACTCCCAGCCGGTCCTGGACCGGCGGCCGGTCGACCGGCTGAGAGTGAGGGTTTGGATTTTTCAAATTTTTTGAAATTTTTCTAAGTTATTAGATTCTGGGCCGGTGGACCGGCTGCCGGCCGACCGGCTCAAAATCGGTCTTCATCATCCTCCATCTTCTCTTCTTCTTCTTTTCAACACACACAAACACTCCCAGCCGGCGGACCGGCTGCCGGCCGACCGGCTGGGGATCTTCTTCATCTTCTTTTTCTTCAGCAGTCCTCACTTACAAACACTCCCAGCCGGTGGACCGGCTGCCGGCATACCGGCTGGGGTTCCTTCTCCTTTGTTTTCTCTTCAAATATGTTCACACATTCATGATTCTCAGCCGGTAAGCCGGCTGCCGGCCGACCGGCTGGGAATCATTTCTTCTTGAGATTTTCCAGTTTTGAACAAGTACTCGTCTTCTCAGCCGGTGGACCGGCTGCCGGTTGGGTACAGGCTGGGGATGCAAAATCTGAAATCTGCCCAAATAAACTATCAAAAACAGAAATGTGTCCAGGGCCTCCCAGCCGGTATGGTACCGTCGGCCGGTGGGCCGGCTGGGAGTACCTGTACACAATTTCGAGAAATAATTTAATTTGAACATAAAAATCAACTTTGCCTACAACGGTTTTGCCAATAATCCTCCGACTATACCCATGAATCTTCCACAAACAAGCAACAAACATATCCAAATATCTCATGCAACCTAAAAATTAAACTAAAACCGAACTAACAAAGAAACTAACATGAAAACTAGATGAACTAAAGGGAACTAATACTTACAACCGGTGGTTATTGAGTGACTCCACCAAACCATTCATGATCAAACTTCAATCTTTGTAGGTGGAAACTTCGTCCATGCTAACGAGTGACCTTAAGAAAAGGTCAAAAGCCGCGGACGGGGCTTCCACTTTGCTCTCACTTCGAGTTTCCATCTTGCTCATCATCAACTTTCGAGCTTTGACATCTTTTCCGGCAATTAGCTCCTCTAGGTCCCCTTTTTCAACCAAAGGGTCTTTAAAAGAACTAGCACAACTTGGTCTTCCTTGATCTTTATCATGGTCTCTCTTCTTCGGACTAATCAACTTCCCGCTAGTAAGACTAGCATCCTCATTCTTCAAGGTCATACTTTTCATGATTCCCTTCTCATCAAGCATCTTAGGGACATCATTCACCAACAAGCTCGCAACCATGCCAACTTTCTTTTCCTTGGAATTTGTATCGGGAGCTTCCGGAAGCACGAATTCACAACACTCATCTTCGACTTGAAAGGTTAGCCTACCCTTTTTTACATCAATGATTGCTCCCCCGGTGGCCAAGAAGGGCCTCCCAAGAATAATGAAAGAGCTTTCACCGACCGGAATATCAACGACCATAAAGTCGGTGGGGATGGAAAGCGATCCAACCTTGACCACCGCATCTTCAAGGACCCCAATAGTAGGTCTAACCGTCCCGTCGGCAAGAGTGATGTCCGTTATAGGAGGGGACAAGTGCTTAATGTTCAATCTTTTGGCCATGGCAAGTGGGATAACACTCACACTTGCTCCAAGATCGCACAAGGCGTGCTCAATGTGTCTTCCTCCTACGGAGCATTGAATAGAGAAGCTCCCCGGGTCTCCTAATTTAATTGGCAAATCTCTTGGGATCTTTTTCGCCACTAATGAAATGGCATTGACTTCCTTCTTTTCTTGGGTGGAGGGAATTGTGGCCTCTACTTCCTCAACAAGTTTGATCAACTCATTGCAACGAGGGTCCCCCTTGGTGATTTTACGAAAGAATTCGCACATCTTTCTCTCCATGAGGCTCTCCACATATCCATGGTCTTCCTCTTTTATCACATGAGTCCTTTTTCCTTTGGCACTAGGGCCTTCATCACAATTCTTCTTCGTAGTGTTCAAGACTTGTTGCATCACAAAGTTCAAGTCATCAATTTCGACTTCATTACAATCATCCGGAGGAGTGTTGGGCACCATCACCATCACCTCCTCCTCAACACATTCCTCACTTCCACTACCAAATACCGTCATAACTTGCTCTACCTTGGATCCTCCTTCATCATCTCTCTTCTCAAGCATTGGTTGCTCATATTTGCTTGTCATAATAGCATTGACACCATGTGGTTTTGAAGCATCCCGGGAGCTTTGACCTTGGGCAAGAAAGCCGCCCGGTGGCCTTTGTGGGTTGGCTAAGGCTTGTGAAGCAACTCTAGCCTCCATCTCCCGGATCTCTTTTTGATTTGTCGTCTTCAAATTCATCATTTCTTGATTATGTGTCGCTTGCATGCCTTTCACAAGTTTAAGCAACTCTCCAACTTGGGAGTCACTTGAGAGATCTTGATGAGGTGTGTTGGTAAGGGGCAAGGGAAACCCGTAGTCATTCCTTGCACCCCCACTTTGTTGATTTGCTTTGAGACCTTGGTTGTTGAAGTTTGGGTTTTGGTGGTGGTTAGGAAATGGTTGGTTGAAATTTTGGTCATTGAGACTTTGATTGTTGAAATTGTTGTTGTGGAAGTTTTGTTGGTGGTTTGGGTTGTGGAAATTTTGTTGGTTATGGTATTGGTTGTTGTTTTGGTTGTTGAAGTTTGGATTGTTGTTATTGAAATTTGCATTGAAATTTTGTGGGTTTTGGTTGTTTTGGAAATTTGGACTAAAGTTCGGGTCATTGAAACTTTGTTGAAAGCCTTGATTGGCTTGGTTGGTTTGATTCCCTTGGTAAAAGTTGTTGTTGTAATTGTTTCTCGGGTTGAAGTTTCCTCCCCTTGGTTGAAAACCGGGGGGATTTTGCCCTTGAGGTTGTTGAATTTGATGAGGATTCAACACATTGGTACTCTTGTAACTCATATAGGGGCTTCCTCGGATCCCTTGATGGTAATAGTTCGAATTTGGGTTGAAAGTATTGGGGTTTTTTGGGTTTTTAAAGGCTTGGAAAGCATATACCTCCTCCATACTCTCACTTCCCTCATAGGAATTGTTGTTTGCACACACATCAAAAGTATGCCCGCATCCCCCACATAAGTCACATGAAACAACACTATTAACTTGGTACATTCCCGGGACTTTGCTCTTGGTTTCTTTGGTAGCGGAGCCCTTTGTCAACTCTTCCAATTTCTTGGTTAACATGTCCAACTTGGCATTGGTTTCTTCGTTTGCCTTAGCATTGGAAAGGTGCTCACTAGGGTACTTGCTACTCTTCCTCAAGACATTCCCCCTAGTACCATAGTTTTCCTCCGAATCAACAATCTTCTTAATGAGTTCCGTTCCTTCCTCATGTGGCAAGTGGTCAAAACTACCACCCGCCGATGCATTAACCATTTCCTTAGTCCGGGAGAGAAGGGTTTGAAAAAAGGTTTGGGTTGTGTACCAAGGTGGTATCCCGTGGTGTGGGCATTTGGCTAGCAAATCTTGGTATCTATCCCAAGCTTCTCCCAAAGATTCTCCCTCGTCTTGTTGAAACTGAGTTATCTCATTCCGGAGCATCGCGGTCTTGGAGGATGGGTAGTACTTGGCAAGGAAAGCCGTTGCCAAGTCGTCCCATGTGGTGAATGTATTTGGAGCATGGACATTTAGCCGCCTATCGGCCTTGTCGGTTAAGGAATAGGGGAAAAGCATAAGCCTTAGTGTCTCCTCGGGTACTCCGGTTTTCTTTATCATTGCGACTTTACCCTTGAACTTTCTCAAGTGCCCATGAGCATCTTCGTGGGAAGCCCCGCTAAAGGCATTCTTTTCGATTGAACTCATTTGCGAAGGGTGTATTTCGAAATTTTGAGGAACAAGGACCCCGAAGTTGATTGGATTGGTGGTGTCATTGTGATTGGGCCGGTTATGATCACGAAGAGCGGCCATTATGTGAATTTGATGGTTGTTTGGGAAGTGTGGTGATTGTGGTGGTGATTGATAAAACGGATTGTCAAAACTTTCGGATGTTGGGCTAGGATTGCTTTGATTGGGACTTGGTGGTTCGGATGAAGAGGGGTTGTTTTGGCTAGTAGATGCTTGGGACGCAATTCTTACCCTTGCAATGGTCTTCCTCCTTAAAGCCCGAAAGAGCCTCTCCGGTTCGGAAGATGACAACAAAGTGTTAGAGTCACTCCTAGGCATAAAACTTAGCAAAAAAATTAGTCGTCCTAGTGCTTGTTAAACACTAGGGTGAGCAATAAAACAAGCACTCTACAATTAACTACCAAATCTTTGATCAAAACAAAACAAGTTCAACTAACTCTAGACTAAAACTAAAACTAAACTACACAACTTCTAAACACCGTCCCCGGCAACGGCGCCATTTTGATGGCCGGATTTTGTCGTCGATTCCGTCACCAAAAACAATTTTTAAACTCCCAAATTAAGTAGTATAATTTAGGGTCGAACCCAAAAGACGGTGGGGAAGTTGTATATTTAAGTTCTAGTTCGAGCTTGAGTCGGGTAATAAGTTTGAGATTGATTAACAACTAAAGAACACTTAAAGCAAATAAATTAAGATAAAATTGATGATAAGGAGGACTAGGGTGTCGGGGGTCACCTAGGTAAGTCGGTAGCCAAACGTAAGGCAACGGTCTCGTGTCACTTCTATGGTAAGTCTAGGGTCATCTCTGATGCCCGTCGTTGAGGGTACCAAAGATAAATTTATAATTCCTAACCTTAACGATAGATAGTGAAAGTCAGGGTCGAACCACAAAGAGGTGGGGAATGTTTATTGTCTTAATGTTAATGTTTAAGGGTAACAAATTTGGGGTTGATTGGTTGATTACTATATCTAAAGAAAAGATTAAAATAAAACAAGAATTAAAAGATGAGAATAAAATATAATAAAAGAGGATGCTAGGATGTTTGGGTAATAAATAGCTAAGGTAAAATAAATCCTAAGGTCATCATGTATTGCAGTCGCGTAAGGGGGTGTAACATATCTTTTTAAGTCTATGCTACCTAATAGCTCCTTTCGGCCTATGCTATTAGTTCCTAGGTCTCACAATTATTGGGTGTCAACAATAAGGGTGATTCCTAAATCCCAGGTTACATACCTTTCAGCCTTGAGTAACCTATCCGTCTTAAGGTGTAAACCAATGCCCTTCCCGTATCTTTCAATCTTGGGTAGGTCATTACTAACATCCTACAAGTCTCCTATTGGTCTCATTGCAGGATATTATAATTTATAATAAAAGACGAAATAAGAAAACAGACGCGAGTGGTCGACCGACCGGCTACTCCAGTCGGCCGACCACGGCCTCGGTCGACCGACCGACTATTCCAGTCGGCCGACCGTGGTCCTGCTACAGGTCGGGTTTTCGGATTTTATTTACCTATGCATATTATTCCCTACATCCTAACATATGAAAATTAGTTGCTCATAACTGTTAAGACGAATATAAAATTGGGAATAAACATAGAGAACATAGTAAATAAACTAAGCATGCAAGATTCAAATAAAGCTTGGGATTCTAACTTAACAATTGTAATAAAAGCAATAAGAAAAATAATGAAACTGGATCAAAGAAGAATTACCACAATTGGAATTAAGGCAGAACGGAATTAACTTTATTGAATACTTGGGAACTATTGAAAGATTACAAAACTAAAGCTTGAATAAAACTCAATATGATAAAGACTTGATACTAAAAGATTTGATAGATGAAAGATCTAATAGATCCAAGATGCAAAACCCTAATCACAAGATTAGTTTATATAGGGTAAAAACTAAGAGTTTCCTTAAAATTCTAATTCTACTTTATTTCCGAAAAGAAATCGTATGGGCTTTAATCTGGTCGGCCGACCCGTATAACTGGTCGGTCGACCACTTCTTGCTGGGCTTCTCTTATTTCCGGCCCTTTCATGAAAATTGGACTTTATGAAAATCGGGCCTGGTCGGCCGACCCGTTTAGCTGGTCGGTCGACCGCTTCTGTACGGAAATCTTCGGATTTCTTCTGTTTTGACTCTTGGTACTTGATTTTGACTCCAGTTGACTTTCCATTTATTCCTTAATTAAGCAAAAGACTTGAGGATACGAATTTGGTGCTAAATCGTCTCTTTTCCGCATAAATCTGCAAAAGTGCATAAAAATACGAAAGTACACAATTTGTGGGAAACAAAGGCTAAAACATAGTAAATGAGCGACCAAATACGTGTAAAAATAGATGTAAAACATCATAAAATAGACACGTATCAAATTCCCCAAACCAAACCCTTGCTTGCCCTCAAGCAAGAAATAGACTCGATCTTAACTAATGGAACGATTTCAATCTCAGAGCGAAATTTACATGTTAGCCTATATCAATACCAAGTACAAAATGAGAAAGCATTCAAATCATGCAAACGAGTTATAGGGTCGTCAAACTTGAAAACATAAAGACTATAGAGACTTATACCATGGACTCTCGCGGTACGCTCGAGACACTCATGAAGCAAGGGGTGAGTATATGTAAAAGATAAAAAGAAGTAATTTTGTAGAGACACTCACCTAACTGCGACCCATGGAAACATGCCTGCAATCTAACATGAACAAGAATTCTACAACTTTGTACAACAATCTCATTAAATGGCCTAGATACATGCAATTGAGGTAATAAAAGATATGTGAGGTAAAAGGTAAAAGTGGTTAAGATGTTTTTGGATTTGTGGGGTTAGTAGCCAAGCTAGTAAAACCGATTCCCAATAACATATTTCACAACTTTTTGATATTAAGAAAGTGCTCTTTTGTAGCACAACTCTCACATTTGAATATAAGAAAGGACTCCCAAATATTTTTGAATGAAGTACGGGAGTGATAACATATAAAAGAAAGGAATTTCTTGGAACGAAATATTTTTTCTGATGGTGTCAGTTGGTCGGCCGACCTGTATATGTGGTCGGTCGACTGACTTTCGTATTTTCCGGATTTTTTTTTTTTTTTCTTTTCTTTATTTCTTTGAATTTTTCTGTTCTTTTCCTTTTCTTGCTTTCTTTCTTTCTTTTCTCTTTTTGCTCATGATAGCACACAAACCAAGATGCCTCAAAAAATAATCCAATGACCACAAATACTAGCTTGGAAGGGTAGGCTAAGTATGGGATGTAGTTTTGGGGGAATAAAAAGGCGAATTTAGCTATGTGAAGCTTATGGGTAAAAATGAGAAAAGGGGATCCCAAAAGCACGTATCAAGACTCACAAAACGAGAAAGTAAAACAAGTATATATCAATTCAAGCTCATGTTTATGCAAATTGATGTAACATGTTCCAAGGGGAGTACTACTCACATCCTAGACAACTGGTTTAAGAATAAAACCAGGAAATAAAGCTCTAAAACTTAGAATGTATAGTAGGTTGCCAAGGTATAAGTCAAGTCTCAAGATACGCAAGTTAACAAAAACTCGTAGATATGCAAAAGACTTTCATACTAAAACAAGTTGACAAGGCAAGATAAAGGCATAAACATGTAAGAAAGCAAAATCATCCTTGAAATACTTTCGTTCCGACTCGACCTATATGCTAAAATAAACGTGCATTTTTTGGAATTTTTGAATTTTTTTAATTTTTTTGGATTTTTGTATATATAAGGAAAATAAAGAAAAGAACGATGCAAGACAGAAATGCAATAAACGTGTGACAAAATGCAATGCATGTAACATGAAACCATTCCCCAAACCAACCCGCACAATGTCCCCATTGTGCATCAGCCTAAGTAAAGGTTTCAGAAAATTAGAAGACAAATGCAAGTAAAATAAAAGAAAGGAAAAACTGGAAAGAACTCACTGGGTTAAAAGATGTAAGAGAAAAACCTCCCCAAACCAGCGTAAGCTGGGAGGTTTTGGTGGCTAGCAGTGCCACTCAAGTATCCAATTTGATTTCACGAGTTCCAAGGAAGAGAAACGAAAGACTACAGCGGACAGTAGGTCGACCGACCGGTGTTTCTGGTCGATCGACCTCCTGTGAACAGCGAAAAAAATCTTCGATACAGCACGTCTGGTCGACCGACTGATGGTTCTGGTCGGTCGACCAGCTGAGTCCTGGAGGTCTTTGTTTCTTCGTAAATCCTGAAAAAGCAAGAAAATATGTGCGCCCAACAATGCGCGAGATGCCAAAACGATTCTTAAAGTCTTAACTACTAGCAAGCCAAACTAAAAAGTCTCACACAACATAAAATAAATAGTCTTAAAACTGCAATTTAAAAACAACTATCCGCTAAAGATGCGGAAGATATCCGACCACGGCTTCTGACGGCACGCCGTAGTCTCCACAGTTTTTGCTTCAGTGGCAAAACACATCTTCTTTCCTCCATCGCAAAGCATATGCGACGGTCTCTCTGCTTGAGCCTGCCTCCTCTTCTTTTTCTCCTTTCGATCCACGACGTTTGGATCCTCATCTTCTTTATAGCTTAGGCATCCCATTCCTCCTCTCTGGATGATGACTTCTTTCTCCTTGGGTTTCCCCAAACCAATTCCTGCAATAGTCATAACAGAAGTGTCCTCCCTACTGCTCCCAATCTGGGGCGGAGGTGTAAAAACAGATACAGGAACAGGTAGTAAAGTGGGAGAGGTAGTGATGACCTCATACTTCTTTTCAGAAGTGATAGCATTACATGTGATGGGGGTCATAGCATCCTTCTTCCTATAGGATAGGCCATAGATGATAGAATGTTTGCCTACTTTGAAGGTTAGAGTTCCAGTGCCTACATCTATAATGGCACCTGCAGTGTGAAGAAAGGGTCTTCCTAGAATTATGGGTATATGGGCATCCTCTGGGATGTCCAAAACAACAAAGTCTACTGGGAAGAAAAACCTGTCAATACGCACAGGGATGTTTTCTAACACCCCTACAGGTTCCATTGATGTGCGATCAGCCATCTGGACCGTCATACTGGTCACTGCAAATTCGGTCATTCCTAGTTTTAAGGCAACGCTTAGGGGCATGACACTTATACTAGCACCTAAATCGCATAAAGCCTTTTTAACTGGGAAGGTTCCTATATTACATGGGACAGAAAAACTTCCAGGGTCTTCTAATTTATGAGGGGCAATTACATGTGTCAAAAAGCTAGATGACTCTTCAGTGAGAGCCACCGACTCAACCTTTTCTAGAGACCTCTTTCTTGACAAAAGCTGTCTCATGAATTTTAGATAAGAAGGAACTTGTTGAACTAATTCTAAAAATGGAACTTGAACATTTAATGAACGAATTACATCTTTAAATTTATCAAAAGATACCTGTTCCTTTGAAGGCACGAGTCTCTCTGGAAAAGGAGCAGCTGAGGACTCCGTATTTGCGGCCCTTTTTAAAAACCTGGGGGTCTTATCACCCCGGAAAAGAAAATCCCTCAAGTTGTTCGGCAATTCTGGACGAAAGGGAACTTCAGGTTCTGCTTCAGTGGTCGGTCGACCAGTATCTTCGGTCGGTCGACCAGTCTCCTGTTCAGACGAAAATTTCGGATCCTGCTCCGCGGTCGGTCGACCAGATTCTTCGGTCGGTCGACCGCCTTCACTGCTACTCGCCCTTTTTTCTTTCTCAGCCCCCACTTTGGCTCCACTTCGCAGGGTTACGATGTTTAGGGTCTCCTTCTTCTGGTCTGGCTTGGTCGGAAGTTGACCCGGAGCCCTAGTATCATTCTTGCTCGCAATCTGAGCAATCTGGGACTCCAACATCTTCATCCCTGCCTCTCTAGCCTGCGACTCCTTCTGAACCAACCCAATAAGATTTTGGATAAGAGCGTCTGTGTTGGGTGGTGGATTGGAAGGTGGTTGAGGGTTGAAAGGTGGTCTTTGGAAATTTTGTTTATGTGGGGGTACATAAGTGGAATTTTGCTGAGGTTGCATGTGCTGTGGGTTTTGAACATTCTGGCTTGTCCACCTTAAGTTGGGATGGACATTATTATTATTTGGATCATAGAAATTGTTCCCACGATAATGCTGAAAAGCGGCACATGTTTCATTAGATGAAGTACAGAATTTTGACACATGCCCTTCTCCACCGCACCTCTCACAAGCAAAGGGTCCGTCCTGAACGGCGTTCACCTGGTAAATTCCTCCCTTGCTTCCACTCCCTAGATCGAGCTTTCCTGCAGCCTCAAACTTTTCCAACTTGGCCGTTAAGGCCTCAATTGCTGACAGGTTGTACTCAGATTTTCTCTGATTTCCTCTGGAAGTACCATGCTCAGCGCGGTGCACAGCAACATCTTCTATTAACTTGAGACCCTTAGTCTCTCCTGAATTATCCTGGAACCTTCCATTAGCTGCAGCATCTAAGTAGGCCCTGTTGTCATCATAGAGGCCATTGTAGAACTGGTTGCAAAGGAACCATTGTTCGAATCCGTGATGTGGTATGGATCGAACAAGTCTCTTGAACCTGTCCCACGCCTCGCTGAAGTCTTCATTGGGACCTTGCTTGAAATTGGTGATCTGTGCTCTTAAAGCATTCGTTTTTGATGCAGAGTAATATTTCCTGTAGAAAGCTAGGGCTAAGGTGTTCCAATCTGTAACTCCCGCAGCAGTGCGGTCAAGATCTCTGTACCACTCTCTCGCAGAGTCCCTAAGGGAGAAGATAAACATGGTCTGTTTAATCTGGTCCTGCGTCACTCCTTCTGGGGGTGCTATAGAACATATGTAATCTGTGAAGATTTCAATATGCTTAGCAGCATCCTCATTGGCCGAGCCTCCAAATTGGTTTCTTTCAACCATAGTAATATAGGCAGGCTTGGCCTCGAATGGCTTTCCAGTACCTGCAGGTAAAGTGAACCCTTTGTATAGGTCCTTTGCCTGAGGCATAGAGTGACTGGCAATAGTAGCTTCCTCTGTCATGTTATCTTCTTCTTTCGGAAAAACTGGAAAGTAGGTGAAAGGTGGTGTTTTTGGTGAAAGTGGATTGATGGGTGAATTTGGTTGCGAAGGTGGTGTTTTTGGTGAAGATGGTGGTAACTCGAAAAGGTCTTCTTGAAATAAGGAAGATGGTGAACCTCCTTCCTGATTTGCTAGAAGTTGCTTTCTTCTTTCCCTAAGAGTCCTCGCAATTTCGAGATCAAGTGGTAGGAGTTCTCTTTGAACTGACCTGCGCATAAGAGGAAACTACAAGAAAAAGGTGAGAAGGTTTAAGGAACAAAAAGTTCCTTAAACAAAGAGAAACAAAAACAAAAAACAATAAACACTGGCGTCACCTCCCCGGCAACGGCGCCAAAATTTGATGCCCGTCGTTGAGGGTACCAAAGATAAAATTTATAATTCCTAACTTTAACAATAGATAGTGAAAGTCAGGGTCGAACCACAAGGAGGTGGGGAATGTTTATTGTCTTAATGTTAATGTTTAAAGGTAACAAATTGGGGGTTTGATTGTTGATTACTAAGTCTAAGCAAAGATTAAAATAAAACAAGAAATAAAAGATGAGAATAAAATATAATAAAAGGGAAGTATAGTGGTAAGTATTCCCGCCTGTCACGCGGGTGACCCGGGTTCGATCCCCGGCAACGGCGCCAAAATTTGATGCCCGTCGTTGAGGGTACCAAAGATAAATTTATAATTCCTAACCTTAACGATAGATAGTGAAAGTCAGGGTCGAACCACAAAGAGGTGGGGAATGTTTATTGTCTTAATGTTAATGTTTAAGGGTAACAAATTTGGGGTTGATTGGTTGATTACTATATCTAAAGAAAAGATTAAAATAAAACAAGAATTAAAAGATGAGAATAAAATATAATAAAAGAGGATGCTAGGATGTTTGGGTAATAAATAGCTAAGGTAAAATAAATCCTAAGGTCATCATGTATTGCAGTCGCGTAAGGGGGTGTAACATATCTTTTTAAGTCTATGCTACCTAATAGCTCCTTTCGGCCTATGCTATTAGTTCCTAGGTCTCACAATTATTGGGTGTCAACAATAAGGGTGATTCCTAAATCCCAGGTTACATACCTTTCAGCCTTGAGTAACCTATCCGTCTTAAGGTGTAAACCAATGCCCTTCCCGTATCTTTCAATCTTGGGTAGGTCATTACTAACATCCTACAAGTCTCCTATTGGTCTCATTGCAGGATATTATAATTTATAATAAAAGACGAAATAAGAAAACAGACGCGAGTGGTCGACCGACCGGCTACTCCAGTCGGCCGACCACGGCCTCGGTCGACCGACCGACTATTCCAGTCGGCCGACCGTGGTCCTGCTACAGGTCGGGTTTTCGGATTTTATTTACCTATGCATATTATTCCCTACATCCTAACATATGAAAATTAGTTGCTCATAACTGTTAAGACGAATATAAAATTGGGAATAAACATAGAGAACATAGTAAATAAACTAAGCATGCAAGATTCAAATAAAGCTTGGGATTCTAACTTAACAATTGTAATAAAAGCAATAAGAAAAATAATGAAACTGGATCAAAGAAGAATTACCACAATTGGAATTAAGGCAGAACGGAATTAACTTTATTGAATACTTGGGAACTATTGAAAGATTACAAAACTAAAGCTTGAATAAAACTCAATATGATAAAGACTTGATACTAAAAGATTTGATAGATGAAAGATCTAATAGATCCAAGATGCAAAACCCTAATCACAAGATTAGTTTATATAGGGTAAAAACTAAGAGTTTCCTTAAAATTCTAATTCTACTTTATTTCCGAAAAGAAATCGTATGGGCTTTAATCTGGTCGGCCGACCCGTATAACTGGTCGGTCGACCACTTCTTGCTGGGCTTCTCTTATTTCCGGCCCTTTCATGAAAATTGGACTTTATGAAAATCGGGCCTGGTCGGCCGACCCGTTTAGCTGGTCGGTCGACCGCTTCTGTACGGAAATCTTCGGATTTCTTCTGTTTTGACTCTTGGTACTTGATTTTGACTCCAGTTGACTTTCCATTTATTCCTTAATTAAGCAAAAGACTTGAGGATACGAATTTGGTGCTAAATCGTCTCTTTTCCGCATAAATCTGCAAAAGTGCATAAAAATACGAAAGTACACAATTTGTGGGAAACAAAGGCTAAAACATAGTAAATGAGCGACCAAATACGTGTAAAAATAGATGTAAAACATCATAAAATAGACACGTATCAATCTCTTCTCTCGAGTCGACTACCCTTAGGTCAAGACTAGTCCTAGCTTTCGCTACAAACCAAGCTAACCTAACACATAAGCATGCTCATGAAACTCAAGACCATCGTCTAAAGCAAACAAAGCGAAGACTAATACCCAACCGTCGTTGAGGCAATTCGTCGAACACGTAACATGCAAGATGCGAAAACTTAACCAAAGAAGCAAACAAGACTAAACCTAAGCATTTTTCATGGCTACTAACTACCCAAGCAAACCCCTAACCCTAGAATGAAACTACTCACACATTATTAAAGAAGAAACATGAACAAATGAGGAATTGATGATAAACATTATGAGAAATGAAAGAGTAAACAAGTAAACAAGGAAAACTTAAAGGAAATGCAAAAATAAAGTAGAGATGAAGAAGATTATACCATTAACTATGGAAAAGGAAATGACTTGGATGACAAGTTGAAGGATTCTTTCAAATCCCCCAAAATTACAACCCAAATAATCCACTACAAATGCTTAAACACAAACTCAAGGAGAATCCTCTAAAGAGATTAACTAATAAAGAAAGATTAAGTAAAGATCTAAATAAGATTAAAGTATTTTTTAGTGTTTTTGAGTCTAAGTGCTAAGTATTCAAAACAGTAGTAAACCCTAAAAAAGCTTAAGAATGCGTAATAAGAAGTGTGTAAATGAAAGACTAAGTGCGGGTTTATATAGTGCGCGAATTTCTGAACAGCGACTCCCAGCCGGTCGACCGGCTGCCGGTCTGTGACCGGCTGAGAGTCCAAATTTGGACTTCTGAACTTTCCTCTTCTTTTCTTCGATTTGGCTTGGATCTTCAGCCGACCGGCCGGCTGCCGGTCGGGTACCGGCTGGGAGACCTTTGGCTCAAATCTGGAAAATTCTTCATTTTGAAACATGATCAGGTACTGCCAGCCGGCGGACCAGCCGCCGGTGGTCCACCGGCTGGGGATGCGAAAACACGGGTCTGACTTTAAAGCAACGAAGGAATGGTGAGGAGGTCCCAGCCGGTCAGCCGGCTGCCGGTTGGCCACCGGCTGGGGACCCAAATCCCAAGTTCTGCATTTTTTCTTCAATTTCAAGGCTTAGGGGCTCCCAGCCGGCGGACCGGCTGCCGGCCGACCGGCTGAGGACCCCATTTCTTCATTTCCACTCCTTTCCTCCTATTTTGCCTTGATTTCATCACATTTTGCTCCCGTTTCTTCATTCCCACGTCAAGCCCTACATCATGTCAACAAATATGTAGAAGAGAGATATCGGGTACAAAAAGGGGCGAAATCATGTTAAACGGGGGTGAAACGGGATCAAAACAAAAGGAAAACAAGAGAAAATAATGACCGAATTTGGGCTCATCACAATCGAATAATGAATGAGAGATGGGGTAGATTTAAGGACTTATATTGTAGTCTGTTGTGTGATTGCTTTTATTAGGTTCTAACGTGTTTGTTGATTGTCATTGACAATACTTTATTGCCTTCCAATCGACGAACCGTGGACTTATCCATTTGGCGATGAAGACCGGAGTTTCTATCGAAGATAGATGATTCGTGCTACTGTTGCAGAATGCTTCTGAGCCTTGAAGATACTCCTCTTTCTTTGTGCACCACCTTCTTTGATAAATCCGGATGCACATCCTTCTTGTAGAATATTTGTCTATCTTGCTTGAACAGATCTTCACATCTTTTCAACTTAACCTTGTTGCTTAGTTTCTCAAGGTGCCTTGTAGGTAATCTTCCTTTTGTGGAATTTTGAGGAACTAGTCACAGTATAACAGTAAATCCGAGTGATGAGAAGGATGTTATTTGAGGAAAAACTTAAGAGGTATCGAGAGACATGCTCTGATGATCCAAGTGTCTAGTTGTCTATCCAATTGGGAGAGTGAAAGTGAGTGATATGGTACTTGCTTGAAGGTTGAGTTGTATACTTAGTATTCGGTGGAACTTAATCTTGAGAACCATGCTTTGATTGTGAAAATATGTGGATTGAAGAATGATGTTTAAGGAGTTAGATAAGATACTTGAGGATATAGAGCGACCTGGAAGAATAGACTTAATATGCTAAGGATGATGAGTGGATGAGTGAAGTGAGTTAGTATCACTTGACTTAGGTGAGTGATTGAGCTAAGAAGGCCCGTTGTTTGAGGAATACGAATCATTGGCTATAATTGTTGAATACTCGAAGAGTTTAGGAATTAAGCTTAGAAGAAGTGAATCACTACCTGACCCTAGGTTGCTCAATGAATCTTAGCATTTATTTATTGAAGGACTTAAAGGAAATTAGAGAATGCACCACCAGTTTGCGAATGGAATAAAGTAATACATTGGGAGATGTAAGTTCGAAAACATATTGATTTAAGTATGGATATCTAGCGAGCAGTAATGCAAGTGTAGTGGATATAGCATATTGGTTTGGTAGCCTGAGAGTGTTATCGAATTATCATTTGGGGAACTAGCAGAGATGAGACATCTCAAACTTTTGGGAATGGGTAGTTGTAATGATGATATCGTTTAAAGTTTGGAAGATTAGGGTATATAAATCATTGGAGGAATTGTTCGTGCGAACCGACAACTGAATGGCTTGATTTAGGAAGTAAGAAGTGAGAACCCCGTGAGAATAGTGAGAGACCCGCACCTTGGGAGATTTCCGTAATCGTTTCTTTCATATCGCTTCTCTCCTTTCCCCTCCTTTGCTTCTCCTTCTGATATTGGCTTCAATTTTACTAGAGTCCATAGCCTAAAGTTCCTTACCTTGTCATCTTGTTGTCCCTCGAGCCGTCTTCCGTTTGTCTCTCTCGAGACATGTGTCGTGTTTATCCCTGAAGTTCGCATCTCATCTCCTCTTCTGTGAGCCTTGTTCCTTTTCATTTAGAATAGTGGCGAGATCGACCTGTTCTTGCGGTAGAGATACATGCCTTGAGGAATGCTTGATTCTGCGTTGCCAGGATTTGGTTGAGAGAGTTGGTGAGAATAATGTGCGGGCGATGTTGGATAGTGTACCGTCTTGAGAGTTCCATGTAGGATGGGTCGGTGTGTAAGTGGTATTTGTAGATTTTGAAGTACCATTTGAGGATTTGAATAGAATGCTTTGAGTTCTAGATGAATTTAGAGGAATGTACCTTGGATAATGATGATGTGGTTAATTGGTTGAATGAGGTAAGTTAGTGCTACTTAATCTTGAGGAATTTTTGTAATGCAGAAAGGACCAGATTTGAGGAGCGAGAGTTATTGGTAACGGTGTGAGAATATTGAGACATTTACAAGTAGACTTTTAGAGCTGACTGAGTGTTGACCGTGAGTTACTTATGGAACCTCGGCATTTGCCTATTGATGTACTTACAGGTAACCGTTGATGTTTGAGGTAATCGTAGAGTGGAAATTTGAAACTTATAAGTGCTCATAAATATCAATTGAGGAATCTCGGAATGTGAATGCCTAAGTCTTATGGAACCTATAAGAGTGAAAGTTGTTACTTCTTTGGAACTTTCTTTGAGATGAATATTGTTGGTAAATGGTTGAAAATCAGAGGATTTAGAAGTTGTTACCTTAGTAGGGACTTGATTTGAATGTTCATTGTGATAATAAAATTTTGGAATTTAAGATATCGAACCTTGTGAAATAGGTTTGCTAGGATCGGACTGTTAAGGATTTAAGGTTATAAGAAAAAGAATACCATATCTTGGGTTTCGAGGTTCGGTGTTATGGTGATAGAACTCTGGGTTAGAATTTTGGAAGTGCGTGAACTTTGGTCTGAGGTATATGTTTTAGGCTTCCACCTTGGGTGAGAGATCCTCAACCGTGGTTGAACGGATTCTAGTGGAAACTGAGTGAGAGTTTTGGAAACCTTCCTGTTGAGGAATACCTTATTCTGTGGAGGAAACAATGGTAAGAGGGATCGTGAAATCATTGAGAGGTTAGAGATCACTTGAATTGTCCTCCTAGGGATATATTGGGAATCGTTGTAACGATGCTTTGATTATGGATCGAGTGATTAGTGACCCCATGTTTAGGAAGAGTTACCATCTTCCTTGACCTTTAACCTGTTTGTTTCGTTCCTTCAATCCTTCCTTGTATGTTCTGTCAGCTGTGAAACTAGAAACTCACAATCCTTCGTTTCGAAAGTAATCCCTATGATCGTTCCTGCGCTCCCGGTGACTGTTTTTGGAATTTGTTCCCTATTGTTAACCCTAAAAGTTATAATTTTTGGAAAAACTTAATTGTTTTGAGGATTTGGAAACTGCTCCCTCTTTTGTTGAAAGTAACTTTTTACCGTTAATGCAATTTTACTCGTTTGAAGAATCAAAATAAAGGTTATTGTGGGAAATTTGGTTTTGAAAGAACTAATTGATTGCAATTTGGATTGATCTCAGCGTTGATTTGTCATCTGAACTCGTTATTGGAGACGTCTGATAACCCGTACTGTGCTTATCAACACCGGATCGATCGGGATTTTGAACTTTTAATGATTTAACCTTGGGACTCGTCTCAGATTTGGAATGTCGGACTCTTGAATACGTAACGAGAATCCCAATGTCCATTGACAAAGACTTGTGCCTTGGAATCTATTTCTTCTTGAAACATTTTTAAAAGATAAAGTCTTGGGTTACCGAAACCCAGGTAGTACGTTTTAATAGGTAGTGTTGTTTTCTTACTTATTTCCGTTTTCAAGTTTCGAGCACGAAAATTTTTGAAAGATGGGGTGATTGTAACATCCCAATATTTAGAGACCTGAAATTTTTATTTCGTAATTTATATTTCGTAATTCTTGGTATTTCATTTAAATAACCGATTAATTTATGTGAGAATATTTAAAGGGATTTAAATAAGATTTTATTTAATTGCGTAATTTACGCCTTAGCCATTTTAATTTCATAGTCCTGAAATATTTATATCGTCTTAAGTTTGTAGTTACCTTCAGTCGATGTTCTTAGCTTAAACCGTCTTAAAACTTGTCTTATGGGCCTAACTTGTTAATGGACTCATTTCCTCTATTTTTTCCTCACAAAACCCCAACCCCTTCCTCCTCTACCTCACTCCTTCATTTCAATTTTCAGATTTGCAAACAACAACAAACACAATTCTTATAAATTTCTCCTTCAATCTTAAAATGCTCATAGAATCTTCGTCTCTTATCCGATTGAGACGATTTTCGCGGCCACGGATTCCTCTTCTCGCCCTCCTTCTTTCTAGGTAAGTTTTATCTCATAATCCTTCCGTCAAAATTTCGGCCAGCTCTTGTAGTTTCGAAATTCGTGATTAGTTTTGATGTTTTGTTGTTTTAAGCGGTGTTTGTGTTAGCCAGAAGAGGACTTGGTGATTATTGAACAAGATCTCGAAGGTTTCGCTAAGCAAAGGTGACGATAATGAGAAACTCGGCCTTTATTTGTTATAATAGCATGTTTTCATGAATTGTTGTGGAATGTTTCTGATTTTACATATTGATGATGTTATTAGGACTTAGAAACATGTTAGGATTGTTCTTATGTGATGGTTATATGCTTAGATTATGATTCACATGCTTAGATGTTGATTTTCAGAATTTCTATGCTTAAGACGGATATAAAGTATGAGCTTAATGTGGCATAATTGTGGAAATTGATGCTTGCTTGTGATACATATAAGTCTTATAGATGCTGGTAATGTATATTGGTTGCAATTTTGGAAGTTTGGATTCGATTTGTGAAGATTAGAGTCATATACAAAAAATGCGATTTTGCGTGCAGCGGCTCTGAGCCGGTAGGCTGACCGGCAGCCGGTCGGCTGGCTCAGAGTCAGGCTTGAGATTTTGAATGCTCTGAGATTTGTGAAGGAACTCTGAGCCGGCAGGTCGGCCGCCGGTCGACCGGCTCAGAGTCCCTTCTTGGATTTTGGGAAAATTGTAAGAAGGCTATGGGAGGGACTCCAAGCCGGCAGACCGGCAGACGGTCCACCAGCTGAGAGCCTATTCCCTTCGTATTGTTGAAATTAAGATAGCTTCTGGGAAGAGACTCCCAGCCGGCAGACCGGCAGACGGTCCACCGGCTGAGAGCCCATGTTCTCATTAAATCAGTTTTTAACTTTTGATCGGTTGATCGGTTTTATTTGAGATTCGTTCCGTGTACCTTATATGTGTGTTTGAGGTCCCCGGAGGATGGGCGACACTATATTGGGTTCGGGAATGGAGAGAGGATAGAGACCCCCCGGTCGGGTAACCGAAAGGGAAACCGGCTCTCCCTCACCTTAGTTCCCGGGATCAATTAAGTGTTGTTTAGTAGTATAAGAGATTAGAACTATAGGTTAGTTTCTATCTTTGGATGTCATTGGATTGATGCGTGTTAAGGTATGCCTTAAGCTGGCCTCTGAGCTTAACACGTGAGTTGTATGTCACGTGATGGGATATGTGTTAAGTTCACCTCATTACGTGTTGTGCTTGTGGCGTGTCAGGATATGTGTTAAGTTCACCTCTGGACCTGACACGTGATCAGTTGTCGTACACGGGATATATGTTAAGTTCACCTCTGGACCCGGTGTGCGATAGCTGTGTATTGGGATATGTGTTAAGTTCCCCTCTGGACCCAATACTTGTTTGTAGCAGTGGGATATGTGTTAAGTTATCCTCTGGACCCATTACTGAGTTGTGTATAGGGATTTGTGTTAAGTTCACCTCTGGAGCTAGCGAGCGATGATCCTATTCATCGATTGACTTACACGTTTACGTTAGCTAGACTTTAGTTTACATTTCATGTTTTTGAGTGCCTGTAGGGATGTGCATCCCGGGCTGCTTTTGTATTACACTTATTTACTTATTTATGTTTCAGTTTTGTAGTAGGACACCTCGCATGTTTATTTATGTTAAAAAGTTTTAATTCCGCTGCATTTTTAGTACTTTGTATGTTTTTTATTTTCCGCTTTCGCGAGGGGTTTTACAGCTGGTGTCGCAGCTCGAGGTGCCTCTCGCTCCCCGTGGAAGTCGAGAAGTCGTTCCGTGGCAGATATTGCTGCAGATAGCATCTTGGGATTCTGCCTCATTATTTCTTGTTGTGCCCACCTCTTCAATCCGTCGATGAACTCGAATGTACGGTCTGTCTCGGTTATCTCGGTAATCTCGAGCATCCAAGTAGAGAATTCCCTCACATAATCTCGGATTGATTTGGTGTGCTTCACCTCCTTCAGCTTTTTCCGAGCAACAAACTCAGTGTTCTCGGGATAGAAGTGGTCCTTCAAAATCCTCTTGAAGTTGGCCCACGATATCACCATGATCGTGCCCCTTCCATTTCCTTGTATCTAGCCCTCCACCACATCTTGGCATCATCTGTCAAGTACATGCTGGCTGTGTCGACTTTCCCCGCCTCATCGAGCCGACTTACTCGGAAGTATTGCTCCATGTCAAAAACAAAGTTGTCGACAGTATTCGAATCCCTCGCCCCATCATAGGTCCGAGGTTGAGGAGCTTTCACCTTACGGACCCCCGAAAATTTTCCGTTGAGCGTGGCACAAGTATTCTCGAGCTCCTCGATCTTCGGTGAAGGTGAGCAATTTCCTCCTCTTGATCATCGGGAGTTGCATCACCGATCGCTTGGAGCCGGGTGTCCATCCCGATCACCGCTGACTCGAGGCCACTAACTGTCTTTTCTATCTCCTCGAGGCACTCTCCCATTCGGATCACGATATCGTCGAGTTTCGTAAGTCTATTATCAAACGCATCTTCGAGGTAGCACATCCGCTCGCCAATAGTCTAGCTCATTTTCTCGATAACGATGAACAAATGCGGCAAGCAGAAACCCGTCCGAAGACCGGGCTCTGATACCAAATGTCACGGTCCGGTCCTTTTGCCGGATCGTGGTGCGCACCCTTGCCCGACTCTAGGGCAAGAATGCAAGCAACAAGGGTCTCGTACTAATGAGGGATTGCCCACTAGCACGTATCTTGGGTCTCGGGGTGTGTGTCAGGAATCCTAGTCACGATTATCAACGTCCGACACACGAATGCAATAAAAGTAAGTAATACGATTATTGAAAGCAATAAGAAAGCATAAACAAGCTTAATGATGAGAAGCGGTATTTCATTGACTAGCAACTCTCATAGAGGCAAATTTGATATTTCTCATCTTGTAGCGGTGAACATTAAAAGTACAGAATAACGATACGTTTTCTAAACTCTTAAAAACGTATCTTAAACTAAAAACGAGACTCCAACATTCGACACACATGAAGTAGTCTTGGAGTACTAAATGATATAAAAAACTAGAATTGAAAATACAAAAGCGAAATAAGAAATCTAAAGGCTCGAAATGAAAGACCGCGCGCGCAAATAATTGGCTATAAGACTAGATTTACGGCTAAAATATACAGATCCTTACACAGCGATACCAGATTCAAAACAAAGGTAGAGAATCTCTGGACTAGAATACCATAGAACATAGTATCCAAGGGTGGTGGTTCGTCTTGTCTTCTTATATTATTTATAGATTATAGATATGATCTTGCCAAGAGACAACCTCAAATATAATAAATCAAAAATCAAAAGTACGTAACGGTGAAGTGAAAACACTTTGACTCGTCTTTAACTTCCGCCAACAAAAAATGTTAACATTAGGTTATCCTTATTCCTATACTTAGGGTGGGTATTTTAAGAGATTAATCGGTAGTCTCGACTTAGAATTAGTACAATTACTATTAGTACTGCGACGATGGTGAAATGCTCATTGTTCAAGCTTCACTTCCACGTCCACATCCTCCTGTAAATATCGATCTTCTTCAGACGTATTTAGAAGATTTTTAGAAACAATATTGCCACCATTATATCCATTCATGAGCAGCTTCCCGATTTTCGACCTCCACTCTGAGCTGTTCATCTCGTTCTTCCGGTCATGAACAACCCTATCACAGTAATTTAGCATTGTACCTAAACCACTATTCGGTGTCCACCCGTACTCTGCCAACACCCGTGCTTCGCCTTCACTCAAGTCTTCCCCAACCTTTGAAGATCATAGATATGAAAAAAATATTATAACACACTAGTGAGAGACAGGGTAAGAAGATAAACATCAAAATGTCGTATAGGATTTTCAAAGCTAAGAAAATTGTGAACAAGCAATATAAAATCCGTCCTCCATTCATTTCATTTCCATGTGTTTTGTTCAAAATCTATGAGACAATTTTGAACAAAAAGTAAGGAAATGAAATAAATAGGGGTATAGTTTACGAAGCTTAAAGATAATCGTTATGCTATTTGTTGGGGATTTCTTTTTTAATTCAATAGGGCATTATGAGTTATGACTCCACTTAAAATGAAGATAATTTTATCAAGAGATGTCAAGCATAAGCTTAAGAAATTCATGTTATTTTTTCACTTGACCTCACTACATTAGCTTTTTATCAAAACTGTAAACTACATGTGAGAGAATAGGTCTCTAGGGATGTCATTAGGGGTGGGCGAGGGAAAATGTGGGTGTCATGCCCACCAGCTTAAGACACCATCGCACTCGCACCACCACTACAGATAAGCGAATACTGGGGGGGTGTTATGCAAACCCCACACCCACCCTACCTGCTCCGTGAGGGTGCGGGCAGTATCAACCTTTATCCATTACACTGACATATTCATACATCTCACAATCACATGAGAAAATTGTTGTGGGTTATTTCTTACATACATAGTAAATATAGAATTGCTTGAATTTACTAAAAGAACTGTAACAAGGCCAAATGAATAGCGCCGAAGTATTTTTTTTTTTAAAAAAAATATTAGCTTCTACTCCATATATGAATAATTGTAAGAATTTGCAAAAAAAAAAAAAATATGCAATATTCCTAATTAATGACATAAAATTAGTCAACGAATATTACCACAAGTGGTTTGTTTTCCACAAGGGTTATCCGGCCACAGCTTGTAAGCTTCAAAGCAGTCACTAAACGTTTAATCTGCCAGGCTGCAGGGGCGGAATTTAGAAGCTCAAAGAAGTATGTTGCATAGCCATATTCAGGACGCTCCAGCACAATTCTGCATTGAAGAACACAATCTTACACAGGTAACATCAACCCAAAGATTGGAAAATTTTCATTTGTATCAGGATGCACCTGTTATGTCTATGAAATACAAATATGAAAGACTGAAGGTCTCGACACCAGCCCCATTCCACGGGCCATTTTCTATTCCGTAAAAATCTTGTCTGCGGCCACGACAAGAAAAAATAATCATCACTGAATAGAAAGAAGAAAGATTTCTGCTTTCAAAATCAAACTGAAGAAAGAGACCACTGATACAAGCCACAAAATTTAAGCAGCTTACCTGCTCAACAAGTGAAAGAAGACAAGCCAAGCAGTAACTGATTTTTGCACCCTTAGTATGTAAAAGAGGAAACTTGAGAAAGGTCTGCGGGTGAGAAAACAGCTGCACCAAGAACAAGCTATATTACAGATTCATAGCTACACACATTCGACATGTCAACCAAACAAAGCTATATGATTCGTAACCAGTGAAATAGAAAAATAGTCCCTTAATTGCTTCTGTGTATAGCGGGGTAAGAGGGAATCAGGTGTACACAGCCTTACTCATCATAGATAGGTTATTTCCAGTTGTCCATTGTGAAAAATTACATTTTAAAATGCATCGACTAGTGGTTACTTAATGATACAAGAAGCGTAGAAGTTTCGGTGAGCCATTTTGTTTTGTACCATATTCCAATGCTGAAGGATGGTGAGTCTTTGGCCCCATTGGAATTGGGTTCATGTACTATGAACTGTGATGTGAGAGCCAGAGAGGTGAACTCCAAGAGATCTTTCTTTTGAACTAAAAGCCTCCTATGTGTGGGTTACTAGGATTATTTCTGGAATCTACCTGAAGAACAAAATTCATTTTCCATCATATTGGTGGTTTTGAAGTTAGATATATATATAGAATAATTTTATCTAGGGTGAATCGGTGATCACCAAATGTGACCTTTGCATTGTCCAATAGTCCGGAGGTCACTTGAAAATAGAAAGAAGGGGTCAACGGGTGCAAGATGGTTGGGAGTTAAGACTTTGCCAATGGCTTTTTTAATATTCGAACAGTGTCTAAAGTTTGGTTGCTAGACAGATATATATTATACAACTAAGCCTCCACAACAACATTAGTCGGTGCCTTAAGGACTCCTACAAACGGCAGGGCAAGGGGTGCTGGACATACGTAGGCTTACCCTTGCCTCAGTTTCAGTAAATCATTTTACTTTATTAAACCATATCCCAAAGCCAGTAATAGTAATGTTTTGGCCCCATCGTAAATAGTAATGTTTTGGCCCCATCGTAAATAGAAACGTGTACTATGAACTATAGTGTGAAACGCAAGAGAGGTAATATTCCAGGTGTAGGCCACCAATTGGAGATTTTTCTCTGAAACCAACTAGACCTATTTCTTATAAATTAAGCCGTAACTTAAACAACAAAAATCATAATCCAAAATATTTTTTTGTTTTAAAACTAATAAACTATACATAAATATCACTGCCGTAACATGTTTTCCATGAGGATAATTGAATGAACAACCAACTACACCTATTTCTTGAGATTACTTTAAAGCAGAAGAAAGGGTCATTCGGTCACAAGACTATCTGCAAAATGGTGTCAGTTGTGACTGACAATGGCTTTTAAAATTTTCCGAAATTTTTTGATCAAAGCTTTGCTTGCTAGACAGATCTACACCTGATCCTCCAAAATAACAACAAACAAACCCCGATGCCTTAAAGGCTCTTGCAGATGGCAGGAAAGGGAACTTACAGACACAACTTTATCACTGTGTTAACAGCACAAATAGACTGCTTCCTACATAATCCATAATCAAACTGCATCAAGAACTCCAACAAATGATTGCAGGAGTTAAGGAGCCTCTTCTAAGTACTACTGTAGCAGCCAAATGGTCTTCTAATCCTCTATTCAGATGAATGAACATGAATCTATGGAGGTGATGAGACTCAGACACATAACATATACCATTCAAAATCACATAAGATGGCAACCCTCTCATTAAGTACGCAAAAAACAGAAGTTGGAAATTATGATTACAATACCCAGAAGCCAGTAAGACATACAAGTGATACAACTCAATCATACACATTTTATGTGAGTATATAAGGAAAGGGGATCTATGCTAGGAAACTAGTTCAGCACTTACCAAAGGCTTTGTTTGGAAACATAATAGAAGGGTAGGGGAAGGATAAGGGATGTGAAGGATGTGAGGGAAGTAAGAGCACCCACAATAGAGAGGATGAACCATCCTCTTTGATAGATGAACCATCTCAACCAAAACCCTAAGATCATGGTTGAGGCTCAACTATTATTAATATTCCTATTACGCTCTCTCACTCAAATGCCCATTGGGATTGAAGAGTGATTAGTTTGCACAGGCTCCCCATACCCTCATACCGTGTGTCGGGTTTCCACTTCATGAGTTTTTGAGGGGTTATGAGGTCGCCCAGATTCGAACCCGTGACCTTCGGTCACACTGGCTCTGATACCATGATTGATGAAACATCTCAACCAAAACCTTAAAGTGATGGTTGAGGCCCAACTATTATTTATATTCCTATTACTCTTAGCACTCACTATTGTGGAGTATGCATAGAACATCCTCTTGTAGGAGGATGTTCACTACTTCCTAAAATTAGAGGAAGTGGAACATTAGAGCTTGTGCCTAGGGATGTTAACGAGACGAGCCTGAGCTTGGCCTTGCTCGGCTTGTGCTCAAGAACCAAATCTCGAGCATGAGCTCATCTCGAGCTTACCCGAGCTTGAAAAAAATGTGATCGTTATAGAGCTTGCGAGCTCGAGCCAAACTTGAGCCCAAATCAAGCCTATATAAAATTGTTTATTTTTTTATTTTTTTGTTCTGATAATTTTAATAACAAGTCTCAAAGGTTATATGTAAAAGTATTTGGCAAATCAAAGAGACATTTGATATGTGTGATACAAAGATATAATCGTGATAAAATATTTTTATAAAATAGGAGCAATACCTTATGTAATCACACATGTTCAAGCCGCTTGCGAGCTTTTCTAGTCGAGCCAAAACTCGGATTGACTGGTTAAGCTTTCGAGCCGAGCCGAGCTGGAGCCCCGTGCGAGTCAGTCAAAGCCTGAGCCGATCTAGAGTTGCTTGGGGGTTGCCTCGTCTCTTTAACACCCCTAGTTATTGCTAATTATCTAATGATATGTTTCCATGTCGATTATTTGCATTTATGTCTTTTTCTTTTGTAAGAAGTTCAAATGTAAATAAATGTGTAGAGGAGGGATAAGAGGATCCTCTCTATTGTGGACAAAAAAAATATTAGAGGAAGATAGTAAAAACGAAGGTGGATGATAGAGAAAGTGATGTGTCAAAAAATAAGAGGGCGAAAGAAAAAATAAGAGTATCATCCTCTCTATTGTCCATATTGTTAATGCTCTACAGGGGACCCTAGGTGTTGTCCTTGAATTTCATTAATATGTTAGAGGGTTTTTTTTTACTAAGAGGGAAAACGAAACCCTTTATTCTCCCCCGACCCAATCTGCTATCCAAAAAACGGAATTTCTCCCCTCCCCTCTTCCTTTCCCTCCAAATACATCCGTCTAAATAATGGGTTGCTTTAACGCATGTCTGCTTCACTTCCCTCAAAATACCTCCGCCTAAATAATGGGTTGCTTTAACATGTGTCTACTTCACCATGTTAATAAACCTACCTCATGCCTCTTAGCAAGAGAAACATCAGCATCTTATGTACAAAGTGCAATCCACATTCATACACATGAAACTAAATAAACTTAAAACCCGAAAATAAAAATAAAAATAAAAAAAATAAAAAATAAGAAGTATCAATGATACTACCACAAGCATCAACTCCTTTACTTTTAGGGTGTAAAGTGTATCTAGGTGACAAGGGCCCAAGATGATAAGGCGCAAAGAGTGAGGCTGTTTTTGTGAACAGATTCATATTCTAAAAATAAAAAAATTGTGCAATAATACTGGAACTACCCTGTTTGTTTATAACGTGCAAGAAAAAAACAAAAGCTCGGTATGATGAGGCAAAGGAAGGATATAGTAAAAGAGCTAGAAGTACAAATCTGGAATCTGCAGAGCAGTGTGCGTCCTTAGATGTGCCTTATGAAAAAGGCACACTAAGCCCCTCAAGGTGTTTTGACTAGTGCCTTAGTGAGCCTTAGGATTATGCACTCTTTTGAACAATAAAGAACTCCCTGTCGACTTATTATATTAGATGGAGATAGAAGCATACATAAGGTAAGAACACTGCATGAAGAGCCTTCAGGAGCAAAACAAGTGAATGACAGAAATGGTATACAACCTGTGATATTACAGCTTCAAGGTCTAAAAAACCATCATCGTTTAGTGAATCATCTAATTCACCATCAGAATCTTCTTCCCCATACAGCTTCATTTCATCAACCAATATGCCACTTTCTCTCAAAACCTGTATTTTACACAGGAAGTTCAAAATTCGGTATAAACTTACATGACCTAACAACATCCAAAATTAGAAACTACATCAGCTACCTTTAGAAGTTCAGGAGCATCTTCCTCCAATGCAGTTTCCACTGAATTACTGCACAAAATTTATAAATGTAAGAAACCTTCTCTAAGATAACCATACTCCATGATAAATGTAAAAAATATTACGTTGCCGTTCTTTTTCTCTTCAATGGCCTGCTGATGCTAATAGATTCGGGCATACGAGTGCCAGTATCGACATTGTTCTTAAAAGACTCAAGGTTATCAAGCATATCTATGTTAGGCTTAAGTGCCCCTGATGATAACAACTGCAGTCGATCGATGAGGGGCAAGTGGTCTAATTCATCTCCCACTGAACCAAAAACTGAAGGTTCTGATTTCACACACAAGATTTCCGAACTAGTGGTACAGTCCTGAATGCGACTCTTACCACCTTCATCATATAACTCACTTGTGTCAATAGGCTCAACTTTGACCTTGGCGAGTGAAGGTAAAACTACGCTATCAGTTGCGCTGATTTCTTGTGTACCATATGATCTACATTCTGCAACTGTGGGGGGAGCCCTCAATTCAAATGAAACTGGGAAGCTGTTCCCACATGATTCTCCATCACAGGTACTTGATATGGAATTCAAAATTTTGGTTCGTGTATATTGAATGGAATCCAATTCCCGCCTCTCAATGCCAGCTGTTCCCTTCTCAGCGTTGGATGAATTTGAGATTTCTTCGAAGTTTTTCTGCTCCTGGAAGTATGATAACATCTAAAACATTAGTCAACCATGTCAACAAAACTCATTTGTACCATAATACCCCATTCACATTCAACAGAAACTGTTACAGCTGCTCCAGAAGATGAGTGTCCAGTGTTATGAGCAAGAATAAATCAATTTGATGAAACATTTGGATGGCAATAAGTTCAACTTCAAATCCAGACACAACTTAGAGTCAGTTATACGATATAAAAAAGAAAAGACAAAAAATGGCTGAAAGCCTGAAATAATAGTATACGCTAGGAAATGAGAAAAATTGCTCAAGGCTAAAAAAACTATAGAATTGTTAAAGAAATCAGAAGATAAAGTAACAAGTTTACCAAGTAAAATCATATATTAATGGCTCACTCAAGCAAATACAAAACTAAGCACCGTATCCGTACAAAGCCCCAGCTGACTATTAAGAGAGAGGATATGATTAAATTTGTAACAGTCTAAACTAATTTCTTGTGGTTCTAACTTTTGACACATTAGGTATCCTAATCAAATTTCTGTAAGAACGACTAGCAATAAACAATATAGAATGAAGCACATCTCAACCAATAATAAGAATAGATACAATTAAAGCTTTTGACTCAATAGGCTTGCAGTTCCTAGAAGACACCCGCCTCACAAGACTTTTGTGGATTAGATTACGGGATGCAGCCTTTCAGTATTCTTTAGTCGTAAATGGAACTATACATAGATTTATGAGAGGGAAGATTGCCTTAAGCAGGAGGGCCCTCTTTCCTCTAGAGTATTTCGTAATGCAATGGAGGACTTTCAAGGATGTTGAAGCAATGAAAGCGAAAAACAGCTATAGTACCCATCCTAGATGAGCAAAAGCAACCTAAATCACATGTCATTTGCAGAAAATCTTATTTTTGTTTGAGGGGATGTGCCTCCACTTTCCAGTGCGGACACTTCAAAAGCAGCTCACCACCTTCACAAAGTAGTGACTTGAAGAGATGAAGCCTGAAGGCTGAGCCAAAAAAAGATATCTAAGTTGGAGGAATGTTCAGGATTGTAAGTAAACAGACTATTAATGCAACTACTTTTGAGGAAGTGTAGCTCAGACATCTGCAGTAACACTAGCCACCATCAGGATAACTGCTTCTAGTTACTGGCCCCTTCCTAGCAAGATCATTGTGAAGGCGCTAGATTAGTCCAACCATCTCTTATCTTTTGCTGGAAGACACCGGCTTCGTAATTCAGTAATCTTTGGTAATTGATTTTTTGGTTATTTTTAGTTCTGGAAATTATTACTGTAGAAATACATAGAATCTGCAAGCATTTTTTTCTACGGGCACAAGAAGATGGGCAGGACATTTCAGTGGCATAAAAGCCTTACCAGGAAGGAGAGGTCAAATTAAGGAGATGCTTAGCTGGAAAAAAGCTGCGCATGCAGTTAAATTAAGGAGATGCTTATCTGGAACGAAGCTGCATGTGCTGAGCGAATCAAAAACATCAAACTGGTAAGAGCACCAGTTAAGGTAAATTGCTAGATGTTCGAATGATACCAGTCAAACAGAAGACTCTGCTAAAGGAAGAGTCAGCTCCTGAATACGAAACGGCACATATAGCTCCGGGAGGGTATATGAAATCTTCAAACCCATGAAGCTAATTGGGAGGGAGGATAGCAGATATATGTGCTATCTATCTAGCACTGCAGATATCTATACTAAAATATAATGTTCTTACTAGCATGTTGATTATACAATTTCTTTCCTATACAGTTTACTATATAGGAGATGATTACCTCATTGCTTAAGGATCAATAATAAAATAAAACGCAACAGAACACTACAAAGCTCAGTCTCCAAATAATTTAGGTTTTCCTAATGTACCAAACTGAGAAAACAATAAACCTTGACAAGTCAAGCATTTGACAACTACGTCCCATTACACCAAACCAGTATTATCATGTTTTGAAACTATGCATCCAAGCCCAGGAACAACTGAAGCACACACATCAGATTGAAAAACAATTGATAAAACACGACAAAGGCAGGCCAAAACAGTGACATTTGAGCATAGCCATGTTTCAGAGGCTTACTTCACAATCTGATGATCACAAATAACTAAAAGCAAACTTCAAAACGGCATTGATGAAATTAGATCTCGAACCTAAGTTTTTTTCCATCGAATATTTCTAACATCGTAAAGCATAATGCACAACAGAAGCATCTATTGAAGACTTACCACTATCGGCAATATGTATGATCCTGAAGATTGTATCAGTTTCCTGTTACAAGCAGAAAAGTAAACTGTATTAACTCAACTATTCAGTATGTAAAGGTGCAAGAACATTTTAACTTTATATTTCAACATGCAGAATTACTTAGGTTTCATGACGAACCAAACTGAGAAAATATGTGATTAACAATGTAGGGTAAGAAAGAATATCTTGCGAAAGGTGCCATTATAAAACTCGAATCTGAAGATTTTTCATCAGAGTTACATCAGTAGCTTACTCATCCTTAACAGAAAGTACACCATTGCTCCAGGCTATGTGAGTGTGTTCAATTATGACTTGGTACAGGAGGTTGAAAGCGTAAAGAGTGGCAGACGTGGGGGAAATAGGCATAGTTCTCCTAAGATGGAAACTTACATCTGCAATACTTGATTTAGACAAAAAGAAGAGGTAGGTCATGGCTTAAAATTGTGGGAGCTAACGAGCTACTTGTAACGAGGATTTGGGTAGCTTTGGAGGCCAAAGCATCCAGATCCCAAAAGGGATCAAGTTATGGATGCATGTAGTTTTAGGCATCATGAATCATGACTTGCACCACTAAACGAATAGTAAAACATGGTTTGGTCGGGAAAAAAATCACAAATTCTTCCTGAGAAATGATATTATAAGAACTATAGCTCTGCTTCTTGTTGAACACGGAAAACCCTGCTAATTTGTAGAAATTCCTGACAAAAGAATACAAGTAGAAGTAAAAAGAAAATAGCACCTTGCTAGAAGCATTTGTCTTCGTTCTCCAAGAACAACGTTGTCTAGACTATCATCAAACCCATAAACTGTCTCAAGCTTGAGCTTTCCACCTTGCACATGTACACTTGTAGAAGCCACTGAGCAATCCCTCTGTATACCTATGGGTTCCCCTGAGAATCCTTTATTGACTAACTTGCCAACGACATCATTTTGTTTTTCCTTGCAAACAACTTCTGAGTATGGCACCTTATTAGTAGACATGCCAGACACTCTAGAAGTCCTCCTGAGATCAGATTCCCCAGAACAGTCCACAGAATTGCTAGAAATTTTATCTACAAATGAAAGACGCGAACCACACTCTGAACCACCATGATTATGAAACTCCGAAGTTGTTGCAACTATCAAAGCGTTTGGTTTTTCCACAATCTGAATTTGCTGCTTCTTTTCAGATTTCCAACAAAGCAAACATGAGTGCATAATGTCAATTAGGAAAAATGGGTCATTCAAAAGGTAGGATCTAATTATATCACTTAACGCTGCTTGTTTCAACTTTATCAACAACACTGCCTCGGTGCCTCAATGGCTACCACAAATGGCAGGAAAGGGGGGAGGGAGTAGGCAACATTACCCTTGTATTAGCAACACAAAGAGGAAGTTTCTGAATGACTCTGAATGAAAATTGCATTGAGAACTGCATCAAATGACTGATACTTGATATTAGGAAGGAGTGCAACCTCTATTTTGATTTATTTCATCATAATCCAAAACTAAAGAGTAACGAGTCTTTAGCTCCATTGGGAATGGAAACATTGCTTCAACATTACGAAAGAAGCAAAATGGTAAACTGAAGAAGAAAGTGGTCCATTGTCCGTCCTCATCGTACTAAATAATCCAGCGTAGCAAGTTATAAAGTGGATTCAAGAGTACCTCATTATTGCAATCCTTATCCTCTTTTTGATCCAAAAACATCGCATTGCAGCTGCTCAAATGAAGACGGTAAACCGAATAAATGAGTTGAGGAGCTTTTATTTGGAGTGAAATAAAAAGAATGTAGATGAAGCATTTACTCACATTGGTTGATAAACAGTATTGAGAACAGCAGCCGCAGCAGCAGCTTCATTGACACGGCATTGCTTAGAAACATTAGAATGCAACAATTTGTATCGTAATCTTAACGGAATGCAATCATACTCCTCCGACCAACCAGTATCACAAAACATCGCCTCTAAATTGGTCGACATCCTAAAAAGATGAAATTATGAATTTGAGGAAGAAATATGAATCATAAATTGAAAGTTAGGGTTTAGTAACAACAACAATATTAGATTATTAGGGAAAAGTAAACGAATAATATTAGATTATTAGGGAAAAGTAAACGAATACAAAGTAATGCGAACCTGAACTCAATCGCACTAAAATGTATGTAGTCCATGTTACTGCACAAATTTACGAACCATGATACTTGGCGCCAAGACAATTCAATCTATGTTCCCTCCCATCTAGGTGTGTCCTCATCTATTCCACCGGTATGCAATAGAGATTGTGCAGTGATATGGGTTTGAAATAACAAATTAAATCTGTTGGCGTGGGGCGTGGGGCGTGGGGCGTGGGGCGTGGGGCGTGGGTTCGGCTACTTTGGGCGTTATTCGTAAGTCGATTAGATTGTCTTATCGACTACTTTATGAATACCAAAATTTTATAATTTTTATCCGTATGTTATTAAATATATATTGACGAAAAGAAAATGTGTATTGATATACATGAATAAAGCAAATCTATATAATTGATTGGAATGGATGAAGTATTTAACTATTAAAATACACAGGTTGTTTTTAAATTTAACAATAAAAATATATTAATTAATATTCTGACTTAATATTCTCAAGCAGTTTTTTTAAGATGTTTAATAAATGCACGTGATTTAATATTTATAATTCAACAACTTAATTGTGCATAACTCTTAAAAAGTAGAATTAACATATAAGTTAATAATTGTTAAAAAGTATATAAGTAATCTTAAATACTTACATATTGAAAATACGGCTAGTAAACAATTTCAGATGTTGTATTAGACAAAAGCATGTTATCATCAAAAATCACACTCTTCAAGCCTTACTTACTTGGAGTCTAAGCTAAGTCTATCCTACCTTTCGCCCTAAATAGTCTCAACAACCGCAATGCAAACAACTCACACAAGTCTCAAACTTTCTCAAAGACAAGTTAAGGCAAGAATAAAGAACCCAACTTTCGTTGAGCCTATTCATCAAACGCTAATAAGCATGCAGAACTTTGACAGACAATTCCTTTAAATAACCAAGTTAATAATCGAGCATAAACCATCATCACTAACTCACAAAATATTCCCATAACCCTAGGAGAGATTCTACTCACACATAATGTGAAAACATGTAATAAACAAATGAATAAAGAGTGACAAACATGGTGAATAACTTGTAATGGAAACAAACACGACAAAGGGATATTGGAAATGTAAACAAATGAACTAAAAACAAAGATAAAGATGAGAATTATACCAACTTAAAGAAAAGATGGAAACTTGGATTGAATAAAGTTGTCTTTCAACCTCCCTTAATACAATCCTCTTCCAAATGTAAACTAATGAAATGACAACTAGACTAAGACTACTAAAATAACGCGAAATAGTGACGGAATTACAGACGAAAAAAATATCCGTTAGTTTTTTTGGCTAACTGAACGAATACTGACGGATTTCTGACGGACCCCTTTACTGACGGATAATCTGTCAGCTACATCTGGCGCGTTGACCAAAGTCAATGGCGGTAAAAAATACTAACGTATAATCTGTCAGAATCCGTTAACTAATTCTGGCGCGTTGACCAGAGTCAATTGCGGTAAAAAGTACTGACGGACAATCCATCAGATAAATATAATACTCCCGTCACTCTTGCCACCCTATTTTGCTTCCGTCACCGCCACCAAGGATCCACCGTTGCCATCTTAAGGTAAACATCCATCTTTCTCTTTCTTTAATTTAAGAATTCATCCTCTTATCTTAATTTTCCTTTTACTCAATTTTGTAGCACCGCCCTCGTCGCCGCCGCCGTCTAGCCCTCGCCGCCGCCGCTGTCAGCTCTAATAAGGTTGAAATTACTAATTTTGTACTTAAATTAATTATTAGATAAGTAAAAGTTTGAATTAGTTAAGTTAATTGAATAATTTGTTAGTTTTCTAGTTTCATTGTGTATGTTAATTGACTTGATAAAAGCCTTGATTGATTTAGGACAGATGTCGTAATGTTTGATTAATTATGTGAATGTTTGATTAATTATGTTAAATTTTGATTAATTATGCTAATTTTGGTTTAATTATACTAATTTTTGATTAATAATGTTGATAATTGTTTAACTAAGCTAATTTTTTTGTTGAAATGATGCTAATTTCATTTTGATTTGTTTTACTTATACTAAAAGTGTCTTTAATTAGGATGATGTTATTATTTATATTGACCTAGTACCCGTTCAAAAATTACTCATTAGGCTTATTTTTTGAATAGTCCCCGTTTTGGAACTGTCTTTATATGTTTCAAGTCACTTAGGTAGTAAACATGTTATTGTGATTTATTAATGAGAAAAGAATTCGGTTACAATTCCTTTAATGTTCTTTGAGTACATATGTGGAATAATTATTTTTTCTACATTGTGTATTTGGAGAACGGATGAGAATTGCTGCCGAATTTTTCTGTCATTAATAAATCACAAGTGCGTGTTTGCTAGTGATTTGAAACGTACATCCTCTTTTTCTTTCAGATGACGAACCTCTTTTGATGTGTGGTGATAGTGATAGTGAAGATGACTAGTTGTAGAAATGTATGAATTGTTATAACAATGTATTTTTCAATTGTAAAAATGTTTGAATTGTAAACATTAATCAGTGTGTTCGATTGCACTTTTATTTAATCAATTTGTTCTATTGCAATTTTCATAGCTAGTGGTGTTTTATTGCAGTTTTTGTAGCTAGCTACTGGTGTTCTATTGCAGTTTTTGTAGCTAGCTAATGGTGTTCTATTTAATCAATTTGTTTTTTTACTAACAAGTTGCATTGTTTATTTAGTGTTTATTATGGCAGGTGGTGGTTTTATCAGACGATATCTAGGTGGGAGTAGTAATGGCAGAGGAAGTCGTCGTCAGAACGAGAACACACAGCTTCCTCAACAACCACAACAACAACATGCCAATGAGGACGACGATGACGAGCAATCAGTTGAGGAACCTTCATATGATGAAGAGAACGGACAGGTGAACCTGTCACGTAATCTTGAAGAAGGTTATTGGTAAGTGTTTCTTTTATTTTTATTTTTGACTTTTACGAGAAAAATATGATTATTATCACAATGTTTATGTATATGTTTTTCAGGTGGGATGACCAGTCAATCAAGGACTATGTCACTTGGTCATTCACCCGTAATTTATGGAAATTTTTTTTCACCAACTGGACTCAAGCGAGTCATGGGCACGTAGGAAGATGAACACTTACTTTAAGGTATATAAATTTTCAATTTATCGGTTTTTAACTAAGTTAGTTTAATTCAATCATAACACAATTTTTATAATATCCTATTTTTGAAACAGAATCATATGAAATTTGTGGAGCCTGGCTACTACCCCAAGGATGAGTGGACAACTCGTGTAACGAGGAGGATAACAAGTCTTATCAATGGCACCAATTATAACCGTAAAAGGCCAAATTGGTGCCCCGAAAGGTGGTGGGAGAGGCTTCAAAATAGGGCAGAAGACGATCCCGAATTTGCCAAAAAATCTGAAATTAGTAAGGCAAATAGGAGATCGGATGGCGTAGCCGGGAAAGCATTGGGCACCCATAGTCTTGGTCGGAAGATTTGCTCGGATATTTTCAGAGAATTGGTAAGTTATATATATATATATATATATATATATATATATATATATATATATATATATATATATATATATATATATATATATATATATATATATATATATAGAGAGAGAGAGAGAGAGAGAGAGAGAGAGAGAGAGGCCGGATCAGGTGAGGCTCTTAATTATGATGAGGCCGTCGAACCCTTACTATGTTGTACTTGATTTTCAATGTTCATTGGATTAATTTCAATGGGATGGAAATTATGAGTCATTTCTAGCATTTCATTTGGCCCAAATATTTTCTCTATAAAAAAAAATTAACCATTTTGCTCTTTTTCTTATTTCATGAAATTTGGACTTAAAATATTTGTTTATTCACACAATGTTTAATTTCTTATTTTGTGAATTTTGAACCTTAATTTGTGAAACCGAGACCTTATTTCGTGAAACTTGGACTTCAAATGTTTGTTTGCTCACAAAATGTTTAATTTTTTATTTCTGAATTTTGAACCTTAATTTGTTAAACCGGAACCTTATTTCGTGAAACTTGGACTTAAAATGTTTGTTTACTCACGAAATGTTCAATTTCTTATTTTGTGATTATTGGACCTTAATTTGTGAAACCGGAACCTTGTTTCGTTAAACTTGGAATTAAAATGTTTGTTCAGTTACAAAATGTTTAATTTCTTATTTCGTGAATTTTGGAACTTAATTCGTGAAACCGGGACCTTATTTCGTGAAATTTGGACTTAAAATGTTTGTTTACTCACAAAATGTTTAATTTCTTATTTCGTGAATCTTGAACCTTAATTTGTGAAACTAGGACCTTATTTCGTGAAACCTCGAATTAAAATGTTTGTTTACGCACGAAATGTATAATTTCTTATTTCGTGAATCTTGGACCTTAATTTGTGAAACCGGAACCTTATTTCGTTAAACTTAGAATTAAAATGTTTGTTCACTTACAAAATGTTTAATTTTTTATTTCGTGAATTTTGGAACTTAATTCGTGAAACCGAGACCTTATTTCGTGAAACTTGGACTTAAAATGTTTGTTTACTCACAAAATGTTTAATTTCCTATTTCGTGAATCTTGAACCTTAATTTGTGAAACTAGGACCTTATTTCGTGAAACCTCGACTTAAAATGTTTGTTTACGCACGAAATGTATAATTTCTTATTTCGTGAATCTTGGACCTTAATTTGTGAAACCGGGACCTTATTTCGTGAAACTTGGACTTAAAATGTTTTTTTTTTGGTGAAATGTGAGTATATATAGATATATCAAAACCGAAATTCATGTACAAGGGGTTGGGAGTTCGAGACTCCACAATGACAATAAAGCGCAAATATTAAAATTTCAAACAGCCATAAGAACTAGCTATCTAAGCAAGTCCTTCCATTCAGCTGCAGCATTTTCTGGACCAAGTTTGATTTTGATACGATTTCTAACATTTTCTTCAATTTGAGCAGATACTTTCACAGGCAGAGACAATTTCAGTTCAATTCGAGCTTGATTTCGTTGGTACCAAATGTGATACCTAAAAGTTGCCAGGATCAGAGCCAGGAGTTGCCATTTGACAGTAGTTCTTGCTGCAGTTAGGAGATCAATCATAGCAGGGAAAGGGATGGTAAGCCATCCTTGAACTGTGCTTCTTATATTGTAGCTGTATACACAGTCATTGAATAAGTGGTCTGAAGTTTCAGGCATCAAACCACACAAACAGCAAAGGTCATCAGTGCAGTAGCCAAACCTATGCAATTTGGCCTTGGTATTCAACCCATCATGTATGATGAGCCATGAATTAATGGAATGCTTTGGCCAGTTCCATTTATTCCAAATAATATGAGTCCAATCTGGCTTTGGTTGTGCAGTAGTTAGCCAGGCATATCCCTGTTTGATAGAGTAGCCCTTGTCATCTAGAGCCCACCTATTCCCAACAAATCCTGTTTTGAGCTTTTCTTTGATTTTATAGATGCTTTTCCAGGTCCAGGGTGCATCCATGGGGGGAGTATAGCTATAACAATCCATGTCTTTTATGTAGATGTTGTTCACCCATCTAATCCACAACCTGTCAGGCTTAGTGTAGATCCAGTCCACTAGTTTTCCAACAGTAGCCACATTCCATTCCCCATCTTTTTTGACTCCTAAACCACCTTCTAGCTTAGGCATTGTAACCTTGTCCCAGCCTACTAGTGGTACCCTCTGATAAGCTGCAGTTCCTCCCCACATAAAGTTCCTGCAGATTGCTTCAATACGCTTAATAACACTTTTAGGAATGAGAAACATTGAACCCCAATAGTTATATAAGGTGTTGAGGACAAAATTAATGAGCACAATACGTCAAGCATATGAGAGCTTTTTAGCTCCTAAGCCCCTTATTCTAGCAACCATCTTCTCTGTCAAACTAGCACAATATTTTTTACTTAGTTTTCCAGGTTGTATAGGGACTCCCAAGTACCTGAAAGGCATGAATCCCTCTTTGAATCCTGTGACTCTCATAATGTCAAGGTTAAGTTCAGCAGTCATGCCACTATAAAAAATCTCAGCTTTTGTAGAGTTCATACACAGACCTGTGGCTTTGGAGAAGGATGAGAAGGCCCTCATTAGGAGGAGTATAGAAGGAGCATCTCCCTTGCAGAAGAGGAGCAGATCATCTGCAAATATAAGGTGAGTGAGTTTGAGACTTTTACACATTGGATGATAGTGGAATGGCCATCTAGAAGTGGCAAATTCAATGAGCCTAGTTAAATACTCCATGCATATAGTGAATATCAAAGGGGAGATGGGATCCCCTTGCCTTAATCCCCTCATGCCTGTGAAATATCCAAAATTAGAACCATTCAGCACTAGTGTATAAGTAGGCGATGTGATACATGCCATCACAAGAGTGATGAAATGATTTGGAAAGTTCAGTGTAAAACCCCTCGCGAAAGCGGAAATATAAACACACAAAAGTACTAAAAATGCAGCGGAATTTAAACTTTTTAAAGTAAACTAAACAACATGCGAGAAGTCTTAAACTGAAACGTAACTGAAACTGAAACCAAAATAGTTAAGTAGCAGTTCTAAGTACTGAGATGAAATATATACACAGCCTGGGATGGAACATCCCTACAGGCACCAAAACAAAAGTAACAAACTACGAGTCCAGCTAAACGACATAAGGTAAGTCATGATGAACGGATCATCGCTCGCTAGCTCTCGTGAACCCCGATCTCCAATCCTGCATGTACCTACATACATGAAAACATGTACGCCACAATCAGTGGGGAGTGACTAGAGTTCTCCTAGCCACCTTTTGTGACAACACGTAACACATAAAACAATACAGAATACTCCAACATATAACAACATGTGAAGCATAAACAAATCATCATCTGATCTCTTACTATCATGCGATTATCATGCACGGCTCTCAACCAACTTCATAAACAAATAGGAAGGAGAGCCGATCTCCCTACTGGTTACCCAGTCGGGGGGGGTCTTTCAATCCAACTATTTATGAAACCGAACAAGAGTCATCCAACGCCTTGGATGATTTAACCTCAAATGACTAAACATCAATAATTCGACATGCATATCTGACACTGTACCATCATCTAGGCAAGCAGATAAACATCCATAACTCATCATGCATATCTGACACTGTACCATCATCTAGGCAAGCAGATAAACATCCTGAATACTAGCAACGGGTCCAGAGGTGAACTTAACACATATCCCATTACTACACTATGTCGGGTCCAGAGGTGAACTTAACACATATCCCAACATCTAATCAAGTAAAGGGTCCAGAGGTGAACTTAACACATATCCCTAAACTTACAATCATGAAAAGGGTCCAGAGGTGAACTTAACACATATCCCTAATCATCCAAAAGCAAAGGGTCCAGAGGTGAGCTTAACACATATCCCAATGCTACAAACATGTATTGGGTCCAGAGGTGAACTTAACACATATCCCAATACGCAGTCGCCGCACAACGGGTCCAGAGGTGAACTTAACACATATCCCGTGTACGACAACCGATCACGTGTCAGGTCCAGAGGTGAGCTTAACACATATCCTGACACGCCCAAGCAAAACACGTAACGGGTCCAGAGGTGAACTTAACACATATCCCGTCACGCGGCAAAAAAAACACGTAGTGGGTCCAGAGGTGAACTGAACACATATCCCACCACGCGACAACCATTATAACCACTAACATCCAAAGGTAGAAACTAACCTATATTTCTAACTTCTTAAACCTCTAATCAACACTTAATTGATCCCGGGAACTGAGACGAGGGAGAGCCGGTTTCCCTTTCGGTTACCCGACCGGGGGGTCTCTATCCTCACTCCTTTCCCGAACTCGATATGGTGTTGCCCGTATACCGGGGACCTCAAAAATATATCACAGGTATACAAAACGAATTTCAATCAAAACCGATCGACCGTTCAAAAGTTATGATCGAAAAACAATAAAAAGCCTTCAGGGGTCCCCAGCCGGTCGGCAGGCAGCCGGTCGGCCGGCTGGTGACCTCTCAGCCTTCTTCTTCCTTGAAAACCGAGACATACAAGAAAGGGTTCCCAGCCGGTCGGCAGGCAGCCGGTCGGCCGGCTGGGAAGACCTTCCCAAGCCTTCATGAAACTCGTAACCATTCCCCAAATGCGCTCCCAGCCGGCTGGCAGGCGGCCGGTCTACCGGCTGGGCTCCCTTCTATTCTATGTTCATCGCAAACACACTATACACGGAAAATGACCACCAGCCGGTCTGCAGGCAGCCGGTCGGCCGGCTGGCAGTCCCAAGGTCACATTCTCAAATTCTCAAAAAAAATACCCAATATGCTCTCCCAGCCGGTCGACCGGCGGCCGGTCGGTCGACCGGCTCAGAGAGCCTGTGACAGAAAATCGCAAAAACGCAATAAGTGAAAACTTCACTAAACGACCTACAATCTTCAAATTCGCTACACAAGGTGTTTACCCAACAATATCAAACATCAATTACTACTACTCTACCAGCAAGTAAGTCCCATAACAATCCTCAAACGGAATCAACATGTATCCGTCGCAAAATGAGCAAAACTGAAAATGTACTTAAGAACACATAACAATCGATTCAAGCATGAATTCATCGTCATAACATCATCCTAAACATGTTACTAAGTCCTTTGATCAACCTTTAACAACAAAAACAGAAACCACACAAGAATCGCAACAAATATGCTAATATACACATAAAGGCCGAGTTTCTCATTATCGTCACCTCACAAGCTTATCCGGCTAAAGATCTTCCTCGAGTATGAAGCTATCAACGTCCGGGTTGTCAAATCCTTCGCCTGAAAACAAAGAAAACCGGTTTAAGAGCATAAAAACGGAATTATGAAAACAGGCTGAATTTTCGAAGTGATGGAAACGAGAAACCGAAGTGATGGATGACTTGGAAATTGAACGAGGATTCCGAAAATGTACTTACTTTCTCGATTTGAAGAACGGATGATGAAGAAAAGCTTGAAGGAAGGAAGTATCAATGGAGGTTTTAGGATGAATTTGTTTTACAGTGGAAATGAATTGAAGGGGAAGCAATATGTCGACATTGGGGGTTTATAAGGGTTTAAGTAGTTGTCCTTTCCGTATTATGAAACGGGTCGGATTATAAGAACGGTTATTTAAGTCGGATCTTTAAACAATGCCAAGTTTGTATTCGTCCTAAGGACTTGAGGTTCTTAAGATGGATCTTACTTTTAAATTAAAAATCTTCCGAAATAAATTATTAAAATATAATTTTATTACATAAAATAATTTAAAACGCTTAAATTAGATTTTACGAAAATACGGGATGTTACAATCACCCCAACTTCAAAAAGTTTCGTCCTCGAAACTCGAACGGATATAATTCTATATACTATACCTCAATCGAAAAGAGAAGGATGCGCGATACGCATCGATGCCTCAGTCTCCCAAGTCTGCTCCTCAACATCACCGCAACGCCAAAGGATCTTCACTAGCGGCACTACCTTGCTCCTAAGCTTCCTATCCTGACGGTCTAGGATCTTCACAGGACGCTCCTCGAAAGCAAGACTCGGCTCCAAGTTCTCGATCTCTCTAGGCAAAACATGACTCGGGTCACTAATGTATCTGCGGAGCTGGGAAACATGGAAAACGCTATGAACCTTGCCCAACCTAGGAGGCAAGTCCAATCGGTAAGCAGCAGCACCAATCCTCTTCACGATCTCAAAAGGGCCAATATACTTAGGGCTCAATTTGCCCTTAACTCCGAATCTCTTAACACCTTTCATCGGAGAAACTCTCAAGAAGACTCGGTCTCCCACCTCAAACTCTAATGGTCTACGACGAACATCAGCATAGGATTTCTGCCGGTCCTGAGCGGCCTTCATCCTACCTCTGATAAGTTGAACCTGATCGATAGTAACAACTAACTGGTCCGGTCCTAGGTCACGAACGTCACTAGCCTGATCCCAACAAATCGGACTACGGCACTTCCTACCATAAAGAGCCTCGTACGGAGCCATACCAATGGAAGCATGATAACTGTTGTTGTAAGAAAACTCTACCAACGGCAAACACTGCTCCCAAGAACTCTGAAAATCGAGGGCACAAGCGCGGAGCAAATCCTCAAGTGTCTGTATAGTCCTCTCGGACTGACCATCGGTCGCGGCATGAAATGCGGTGCTCATCAACAAACGGCTACCCATAGCCTCCTGCAAAGCCTTCCAGAACCTGGAACAAAATCTCGGATCTCGATCTGAAACTATCTCCTTCGGGACACCATGATAGCGGACTATCTCAGCAACATAAGCCCTGGCTAAACGGTCCATATCCCATGTCTCTCTGATCGGCACGAATCTGGCATACTTAGTTAGACGATCGACAATAACCCAAATCGCATCTTTGCCTCCCACGGTCTTGGGCAAAGCGGTCACAAAATCCATAGATATGCATTCCCACTTCCACTGAGGGACGGGAAGCGGCTGTAGCAAACCACCAGGTCTCCTATGCTCTATCTTGACTTGTTGACAAGTCAAGCACCTACTAACTTAATCCAAGATCTCCTTCTTCATACCAGGCCACCAAAACATAAGCCTCAAATCCTTGTGCATCTTCTCTCCTCCTGGATGAACGGAATACGGTGACAAGTGAGCCTCATCAAGAACCTTCTTCCTCAAATCTGGCACATCAGGAACATACATCCTACCACGGAACCTAAGGAAACCATCAGCATCAATCACCACGTCAGGTGCAACACCACTCGAAATCTTAGCCTCGAACTTCTTGAAATCGGCATCTAAAGGCAAACTCTGGCGAATCTCCCAATATAAGGACGGCTCGGCAGTCATAGCAGCTAACCAATCAAAACCACTACTCACCATCTCTAATCTCAGCTTCCGGAACACGGAACACAACTCATCGGGCAATACTCTCATGGCACTCATCGAGTGAGAAGTCTTACGGCTAAGCGCATCTGCAACTACATTGGCTTTTCCCTCATGATATAACAACTCGATGTCGTAATCTTTCACCAACTCTAGCCAACGTCTCTGTCTCATGTTAAGGTCTTTCTGAGTAAAGATGTACTTAAGACTCTTGTGATCTGTGAAAATACGGCAATGAGATCCCATCAGGTAATGTCGCCACATCTTCAAGGCATGAACAACTGCGGCCAACTCCAAATCATGTGTCGGATAGTTCACCTCATGAACTCTCAACTGTCTAGATGAGTAGGCTATCACCTTACCACTCTGCATCAGTACGCATCCAAGTCCTAACATCGAAGCATCACAATACACATCAAAATCCACTCCGATCTCTGGCAAAGCTAACACGGGGGCGAAAGTCAAACGGGTCTTCAACTCCTGGAAAGAACTCTCACACTTGTCGGTCCACACAAATTTGGCTTCTTTCTTCAGTAACTGAGTCATCGGGCGAGCTAATCTAGAGAAATCCTCGACGAATCTACGATAATAACCAGCCAATCCAAGGAAACTACGGATCTCTCCAACATCTTTGGGACTCTCCCAATCAACCACAGCCTCTATCTTCGCGGGATCTACCATCACACCCTCGCTGGATATCACATGTCCTAAAAAGGCAACTTTCGAGAGCCAAAATTCACACTTCGAAAACTTTGCGAACCACTTCTGTCTGCGCAGAATCCCTAAAATCAATCGAAGATGCTCAGCATGTTCCTCATCGGTCTTCGAATATATCAAAATGTCATCAATGAAAACCACAACACACGTATCAAGATACTCACTAAAGGTACGGTTCATCTGATCCATAAAAATAGCCGGTGCATTAGTCAACCCAAATGGCATAACCACGAACTCAAAATGTCCATATCTGGTACGAAAAGCAGTCTTCGCAATATCCGCCTCTCTCACTGGAATCTGATGATAACCCGATCGAAGATCAATCTTAGAAAACCTAGAAGCACCTCTCAACTGATCAAACAAATCATCTATCCTAGGCAAAGGATATCTGTTCTTCACGGTCACTCGGTTCAGCTCTCTATAGTCAATGCACAATCTCAAGGAACTATCTTTCTTCTTAACGAACAAAACGGGAGCACCCCACGGAGAAGCACTAGGTCTAATGAAACCTTTCTCGATCATCTCTTCTAACTGTTGCTTCAACTCTTTCAACTCTGGCGGAGCCATACGGTAAGGAGCTTTAGAAATCGGTCCGGTACCTGGAACAAGCTCAATGGTAAACTCCACATCTCTCTCTGGCGGTATCCCTGGGAAATCATCTGGGAAAACATCTGGATACTCACGAACAATGGCTACATCCTCAAGCTTCGGTAGCGATGGTTTAGCAGCTGTAACAACACACAGGAAGGCTTGGCAACCCTTCCTAAGAAGATGAGAAGTTTTCATCGAAGAGATAACACGAACACCCCTTTGAGGGCGAGTTCCCCTATAGGAAACACGAACTCCTGAAGAACTCCTCAAGCATATTTTCTGGTCGCGACACTCGAAGCGAGCATGGTATCGCGATAACCAATCCATACCGAGGATAATGTCAAACTCCTCGAGAGGAAATCTCAGTAAGTCCGCTGGAAATGTGGCTTGACCAATAACAATAGGAACATCCCTATGGGACGAAGAGCATGAAAACACGTCTCCAGAGGGTAAGGAAATAGAAGTCTCCTCAACCAATGAAGACTCAAGAGCTAGACGATCGGCGAACTGAGTCGATATAAATGATAAAGAAGCTCCAGTATCGAATAAAATAAGGCACTCAACGCCAAGAACAGAAAATATACCGGCAACAATGTCTGGATGAGCCTCTGCCTCAGCCCTAGTCATCACAAAAATCTTCCCTTTCGGCTTCCCTCCCTTAGTCGCTGCAGCAGTAGTGGCGGCCTTGCCAAGTGCGGTGTTTCTCTCGGGACACTCATACGATCGATGCCCAAATCCATTACAAGTGAAACACTTATAGGCATTCTTGAAACAGTCAAAACCCGGATGAGAAGGTTTACCACAACGGTGGCAAACACTAGGAGATGTGTCGGTGTGAACAAAGGTCTTAGCAACCGGAGCAGAGAACCTCTCAAAACGCTTCTTCTGAGAAGAAGGCGAAGAAGTAGAAGGAACAAATGGTCTCTTTCCCTGGTACACTGATCTCTGGTGAGGAGTCACACTAGAAGTAGCGGCACGGGTCTCAGCATCTATGGCACGAATAGAACTCTCGGCCCAAATAGCATCATCATACACCTCTACAAAAGAAGTAGAGTCTCGACGAACCATGCTCTCGATGCGTGGCCCTAGCTTGCCACGGTAAAAGTAGACTCTCTCGGCCTCATCTCTGACAAACCTCGATGCAAAGTGAGCTAACTGGTTGAAACGGTCTGTGAACTCCTGAACTGACATCTTGCCTTGCTTTAAATCCATGAATTCTTTGAGTCGCTGTGATCTGAGCTCTTTAGGATAGAACCTCGTCTCGAGCTTATCCTTGAAAGCATCCCAATCGAACAAAGGATCCTGAGTGAAAGTAGGTCCTGTCAACGCCCACCACCTGTCGGCCTCCAGAGTAAGAAAGTGAGTGGCTAGCCGCACTCTATCCTCTCTACTCACCGAATACATAGCAAAGCTCCTCTCCATCTCCCTGAACCACTCGGTAAGAGCTACCGGATCTACCTCGCCACCATATGTCTTCACGTGGCTACGGGACATCTGCGAAGCTATCCATGAGAAACTACCAGGACGATTAGCCTTGTTGCCTGGCGGTGGAGGAGGTGGAACATTCCCCGCTTGCTGTCTCTGAGTCTCAAGCAAATGCTGAATTGCTTGCAGCACAATGTTATCAGCAGCCCTAGGTCTCACCATCCTTCAAAAGAGAAAACAAGGATTAGCTTAGCAATTAGCATTCACAAATAGACTACAAAGTAAGTCCTTAGATCTACCCATCTCTCATTCATTATTTGTTTATTTGGTCAAGTTAAGGTTGGGGGTCACATGAGTGCGTCGGGAGCAATAATGCTCTGATACCAACTGTAAAACCCCTCGCGAAAGCGGAAATATAAACACACAAAAGTACTAAAAATGCAGCGGAATTTAAACTTTTTAAAGTAAACTAAACAACATGCGAGAAGTCTTAAACTGAAACGTAACTGAAACTGAAACCAAAATAGTTAAGTAGCAGTTCTAAGTACTGAGATGAAATATATACACAGCCTGGGATGGAACATCCCTACAGGCACCAAAACAAAAGTAACAAACTACGAGTCCAGCTAAACGACATAAGGTAAGTCATGATGAACGGATCATCGCTCGCTAGCTCTCGTGAACCCCGATCTCCAATCCTGCATGTACCTACATACATGAAAACATGTACGCCACAATCAGTGGGGAGTGACTAGAGTTCTCCTAGCCACCTTTTGTGACAACACGTAACACATAAAACAATACAGAATACTCCAACATATAACAACATGTGAAGCATAAACAAATCATCATCTGATCTCTTACTATCATGCGATTATCATGCACGGCTCTCAACCAACTTCATAAACAAATAGGAAGGAGAGCCGATCTCCCTACTGGTTACCCAGTCGGGGGGGTCTTTCAATCCAACTATTTATGAAACCGAACAAGAGTCATCCAACGCCTTGGATGATTTAACCTCAAATGACTAAACATCAATAATTCGACATGCATATCTGACACTGTACCATCATCTAGGCAAGCAGATAAACATCCATAACTCATCATGCATATCTGACACTGTACCATCATCTAGGCAAGCAGATAAACATCCTGAATACTAGCAACGGGTCCAGAGGTGAACTTAACACATATCCCATTACTACACTATGTCGGGTCCAGAGGTGAACTTAACACATATCCCAACATCTAATCAAGTAAAGGGTCCAGAGGTGAACTTAACACATATCCCTAAACTTACAATCATGAAAAGGGTCCAGAGGTGAACTTAACACATATCCCTAATCATCCAAAAGCAAAGGGTCCAGAGGTGAGCTTAACACATATCCCAATGCTACAAACATGTATTGGGTCCAGAGGTGAACTTAACACATATCCCAATACGCAGTCGCCGCACAACGGGTCCAGAGGTGAACTTAACACATATCCCGTGTACGACAACCGATCACGTGTCAGGTCCAGAGGTGAGCTTAACACATATCCTGACACGCCCAAGCAAAACACGTAACGGGTCCAGAGGTGAACTTAACACATATCCCGTCACGCGGCAAAAAAAACACGTAGTGGGTCCAGAGGTGAACTGAACACATATCCCACCACGCGACAACCATTATAACCACTAACATCCAAAGGTAGAAACTAACCTATATTTCTAACTTCTTAAACCTCTAATCAACACTTAATTGATCCCGGGAACTGAGACGAGGGAGAGCCGGTTTCCCTTTCGGTTACCCGACCGGGGGGTCTCTATCCTCACTCCTTTCCCGAACTCGATATGGTGTTGCCCGTATACCGGGGACCTCAAGAATATATCACAGGTATACAAAACGAATTTCAATCAAAACCGATCGACCGTTCAAAAGTTATGATCGAAAAACAATAAAAAGCCTTCAGGGGTCCCCAGCCGGTCGGCAGGCAGCCGGTCGGCCGGCTGGTGAACTCTCAGCCTTCTTCTTCCTTGAAAACCGAGACATACAAGAAAGGGTTCCCAGCCGGTCGGCAGGCAGCCGGTCGGCCGGCTGGGAAGACCTTCCCAAGCCTTCATGAAACTCGTAACCATTCCCCAAATGCGCTCCCAGCCGGCTGGCAGGCGGCCGGTCTACCGGCTGGGCTCCCTTCTATTCTATGTTCATCGCAAACACACTATACACGGAAAATGACCACCAGCCGGTCTGCAGGCAGCCGGTCGGCAGGCTGGCAGTCCCAAGGTCACATTCTCAAATTCTCAAAAAAAATACCCAATATGCTCTCCCTGCCGGTCGACCGGCGGCCGGTCGGTCGACCGGCTCAGAGAGCCTGTGACAGAAAATCGCAAAAACGCAATAAGTGAAAACTTCACTAAACGACCTACAACCTTCAAATTCGCTACACAAGGTGTTTACCCAACAATATCAAACATCAATTACTACTACTCTACCAGCAAGTAAGTCCCATAACAATCCTCAAACGGAATCAACATGTATCCGTCGCAAAATGAGCAAAACTGAAAATGTACTTAAGAACACATAACAATCGATTCAAGCATGAATTCATCGTCATAACATCATCCTAAACATGTTACTAAGTCCTTTGATCAACCTTTAACAACAAAAACAGAAACCACACAAGAATCGCAACAAATATGCTAATATACACATAAAGGCCGAGTTTCTCATTATCGTCACCTCACAAGCTTATCCGGCTAAAGATCTTCCTCGAGTATGAAGCTATCAACGTCCGGGTTGTCAAATCCTTCGCCTGAAAACAAAGAAAACCGGTTTAAGAGCATAAAAACGGAATTATGAAAACAGGCTGAATTTTCGAAGTGATGGAAACGAGAAACCGAAGTGATGGATGACTTGGAAATTGAACGAGGATTCCGAAAATGTACTTACTTTCTCGATTTGAAGAACGGATGATGAAGAAAAGCTTGAAGGAAGGAAGTATCAATGGAGGTTTTAGGATGAATTTGTTTTACAGTGGAAATGAATTGAAGGGGAAGCAATATGTCGACATTGGGGGTTTATAAGGGTTTAAGTAGTTGTCCTTTCCGTATTATGAAACGGGTCGGATTATAAGAACGGTTATTTAAGTCGGATCTTTAAACAATGCCAAGTTTGTATTCGTCTTAAGGACTTGAGGTTCTTAAGACGGATCTTACTTTTAAATTAAAAATCTTCCGAAATAAATTATTAAAATATAATTTTATTACATAAAATAATTTAAAACGCTTAAATTAGATTTTACGAAAATACGGGATGTTACATTCAGTCCCCTTAGAATCTGAGCAACAAAATCCCATTCTATTGTGTCATATGCTTTTTGCAAGTCAATTTTAAACAGGCGTCTAGAAGAGGCATTTTGCCTATGGTACATGTGGACAAGATCCTGGCAGATTAGGACATTCTCTATAATAGATCTCTCTTTGATGAAGGCCCCCTGATTGTCATGTATTAAGTCAGGTAGGACTGCAGCCAGTCTGTTGCAAAGGAGCTTTGAGATCACCTTGTAGAGTATATTGCAACAGGCAATGTGTCTGAACTGAGTAACTGTGCTTGGTCTATCACATTTAGGGATGAGTGTGATATTTGTAGCATTTGTTTGTTGCAACAGTTGTCCAGTTTGAAAGAAGTCAGCAATTGCCTCATATATCTGTGCCAATCACCTCCCAAGCATCCCTAAAGAATCCACTGGTATAGCCATTAAGCCCAGGGGCTTTGTCTATGGGGATGGAAAAAACTGCTGATTTAACCTCCTCATAGGAAATTGGTCCAGTAAGAATGGCATTATGAATGTCATTGCATTTCTGGCCATACTCCAGTACAGAGAGCCTAACCATGTCAGTATCCTTCCTGCTACCAAGAAGCCCTTGATAATAAGAAAGAAAAGCTTCCTGAATGCCATCCCTTGTATTGCACATCTTGCCATTCTGATCAATGATCTGTATAACTTTATTCCTGAGACACCTCTTTTTTATAGCATTATGAAAGTATGCAGTGTTGGTGTCCCCTTCTTCTAGCCATTGGGCTTTTGCTTTTTGTTGGAGAAAATTGTCCCTTGCTTTAGTGAGTACTTTTAGTTCCTTCAAAAGGTTAATTTCCTTTTGGAGGAGGTCCTGATCATGCACATCAGTAGCCAGCTGAGTTTGAACTTCTGAGAGAGCTCTTGCAGTATGAACAGTGGTGTTTTCAATGACAGAAAAACAAGATGCATTGAGCCCCTTTAGGATGCCTTTGAGGTTTTTCAATCTTTTAACAATTCTGAACATTTTTGTGCCAGTAATATGCATATCCCAACCCTCCTTGACTCTTTGGATAAAATATGTGGCTGCACTCCACATGTTAAAGTATTTAAAACTTCTATTCTGCTCATGTACCAAAAGTTTATTGCTAATGACACAAGGGGTGTGGTCCATAAGGCCTTTAGGATGAAAGTGTCCCACCATTTCAGGAAAGTCTCCTAGCCAGGCTGAATTGACAAGGAATCTATCCAGTCTACTATATTTCCTAACATCCACCTCTTGTTTGTTGTTCCATGTAAAAAATGCCCCAGTAGCATAGATGTCACTCATATCACAAGCTGTCAAACAATTAATAAAGTCCTCCATGTCCTTATTCTTAGTCTGACCCCTCACTCGTTCATCAGGATGAAGAACAGTGTTGAAGTCTCCTGCCAAAGCCCAAGATCCTGAAATAGATGCTGCTATATTGGTTAAGGATTCCCACAAAGAAACCCTATCTTTCCCTTCATTGAAGGCATAAATCATGGTGAGCATAAACTGTTTATTTGTAGCTGTGATTGTGATTTTGGTATGAATAAACTGAGGTTGATAGTCCATTAAATCCACATCAAACAAACTTGGTTGCCAGAGGACCCAAACTCTTCCCCCCTTGTGAGTGTGACAGTTTGTAGTCACACTCCATCCATCAAACAAATTATAAGCTATATACTCACATTATCACTACTTATTTTAGTTTCTAACAAACCAAAAAGTCCTATATGATGTCTATAAATAAAACTCTTAACTTCCTTCTGTTTATTGACATTATTTAGACCCCGTACATTCCAGAACCCAATGCTATTCATTAATGGGAGGTTGGATAGTTGGGTTACCATTATGCACACTCATGTTGTGTTCTGCCTCAATTTTGTCCAGATCTATGACAGGCTCCAAATCACTGTCCTCATTAACATCTGTGTTTGTATCAGTCTCTGCCTGCTTACTATTATAGTGGGCACTTTTGGTGCTGAACTAGATGGCAATGCAGGGAATTCCTTATCTGAAATAGCAATGTTAGTACCTGATATAGTTTTTGTACTGGTTTCCATACTTTCCTGGTGCCTGGTAAAGGTTTCTGCTGTTGTCCTCTCCTGCAGAACTGCAATTCATGGCCCATACCTTTGCATTTAGAACATATTATTGGCTGCCACTCATATTCTACTTTAAGCTCAATAATAGTTCCCAATTCATCCTTAAATTTGATCAAGGAAGGGAATTTCTGACCCACAGTTAGTTCCACCATAATACGAGCATAACCTAACCTTGTTTTGTCTCATGTGGCTTGATCAGTCTTGACAAAAGGTCCTACCAGATTGGCAATTGAAGGTAGGCACTTGCCCCAAAACTTCAATGGAAGTCCTTGAAGTCTGATCCAGGCATGGACTATTTTTACTTTCTCCTTTAACAGATCAATGTTTTGCTGCCAGGGTTTCACTATTAAGGGTTTGTTATCAAACATATGGTACCCTACATTGATCACTGCCTCTTTGTCCTTCATGTCTTTGAATCTCACCAGAAAGATACCATTAGGAAGGAACGAAATTTTGTCGATGCCATGTTGTTTCCATATTCTATGAATAAAGCCTTCAAGTACTTCCCGAGGAGGATTTGCCCCTAGGACAAAACAGTATACAGACTGATTCCAATATTGGATTTCCTCTTGTACATCATCAGCCGTAAACTGTAGCATATCCTCCTGTGGTGGCTCCCCTTCCAATACAGTCTCAGGCACATGATTAACCAAGTTGTTATCTTTACCACCAGAACGTTTACCTCTGTTTGTTATCCAAGGGAGGTTGTCTACGGGGTCCTCTTCATCTGCATAGGATAGTCCAGGGATACCATTAATTTCATGCATGGTTTTAGTACGTAAAACATCCTCCTCAGAAGGTCCTTTCTTTCCTCCATAACTATGGCTTTGGGTGCTCTGTTTGCTTGAATTTTGCTGCTTGGATGGTGAATGATGAGAAGTGGTTGCTGCTGATTTGCTATTCACAGTATTTGAACTTGAATTACGAGCCATAATGATGAAGAAATCAAGCCCTAATGATGGCTGCTAATCGCCTTAAAATCGCTCATTATGGTTTTTACAGTTTTAAATTTAATGTAAACTACAATTGTTGTCTTATGTAAAATTGGATTCCCGCTACGCGGTTGATGTGGAAAATGGATTCCCGCTTTCCGGTCGACAATTGTGTTTGTTTGATGCAGGTTTTGGTACTGAATTATGAAATAAAAATAATGTTTCGATAACATTATGGATGGACAACATGATGTTGTATCTAGCCACAATGATGTCCAAGTTACTGACGGATTAACCGTTAGTAGAGTTAATATGGTGTTTGACTTCCCTGACGGATTATCCATCAGTAATATAAAATACTGACGAATAATCCGTCATGGAAGTCAAACACCATATTGACTTCCCTGACGGATTATCCATCAATACTTTATTATACTCACGGATTACCCGTCAGGTAAGTCAAACACCATATTGACTTCCCTGACGGACTATCCGTCAGTATAATAAAGTACTGACGGATTATCCGCCAGTAAAGTCAGTATGGTGTTTGACTCCTTTGGACGGATAATCCATCACTGTTCTTCAGTATCTGGAATACTGATGGAATATCCGTCAGTACTTGTCTTTTAGTGACGAAAAAACGTGACGGAATTCTGTGACGGATTATCCGTCATGAATGCGCTTTCCTGACGGATTTTTGCTGTTTCTGACGGATATTTTCCGTCAGTAAACAACGTTTATTTTGTAGTGTAAATTAAGGAAAGAATTAAAACTTGTAAAGAAAAGATTCATTATAACTTGAAGTAATTAATTAGGTTTACAATGAGAGAACTAAAATTTCAAAATAAAAACTAAGAAAAAATGAATATTAGTGTCTAATGTTTGTTATGTATCTGATATGTTACAAAAATCTAAGGCGGATATATATAGGTCTTGAAAATAGGCTAAAATCGAAGTCAGGTAGCATGGGCCGATAGACTGACTGCCGGTGCAACCATCGGCTGGGAGTCCAAGCATTGGATTTGAAAAATTGAAAATCTTCAAAGTCATCCGGTGGGTTCAGCCAGTGGGCCGGCAACCGGCCCACCGACTGGGACCCGAACAAAGCATTCTGGCCAAGCTCTGGACATTGTTGCTTGAAAATTTGACTAAGTATGAATACGTGTTTCCATAGCCGGGTAGCCCGCTGTCGGGCTACCTATCGGGAGAAATTCTCTCATTTTCTTCTTCATTTTTCTTTCTTCTCAAGCTCGGGCATGCACTCAAGGACGGTGGACTCATTGTCGGTTGCCTACCGGCGGAAACCCCGAGACATGCTTCTGCCTAGCCACTGCTCGTTGTTACTTACTTTTTTAGCTAAGTATGGGAGTGCGTGTCCCCAGTCGGGTAGCCGGCTGCCGAGCTGTCGGGCTACCGGGAGACCAAGTTTTTCAATTTATCCTCTTTTCTTCCTTTTTGACTTCAAAACTTCCTTAATTGATCTCGTTTCTTCATTCCCGTCTCAAATCCTACAATATGAAGGACAAATACGTAGAATAGGGAAATTGGGCAAATAATACAAGCATTGACACGTAAAACGGTGCAGAAATAGGATTAAAAGCATAGGGAAAAGAGAGAAAAACACGACTAAATAATACAAAATTAATAACAAATGACGACTTATACATGTAATTTATATTTACATATAAGTAAACTGTCATTTTAATTATAACTTATAACATTTGTTCTTATAATTAATCTTTTATTCTAATTCCACATGTTCCCTAAACATCTAGTAACATAACGTTTTGTTTACTACTTTTGAATCTTATTGATGCCCGTCGTTGAGGGTATCAAAGATAAAATTTATAATTCCTAACTTTAACAATAGATAGTGAAAGTCAGGGTCGAACCACAAGGAGGTGGGGAATGTTTATTGTTTTAATGTTTAATGTTTAAAGGTAACAAATTGGGGGTTTGATTGTTGATTTCTAAGTCTAAAGCAAAGACAAAAATAAAACAAGAAAATAAAGATGAGATTAAAAATATATAAAAAGGGATGCTAGGATGTTTGGGTAATAAATAGCTAAGGTAAAATAAATCCTAAGGTCAACATGTATTGCAGTCGCGTAAGGGGGTGTAACATATCTTTTTAGATCTATGCTACCTAATAGCTCCTTTCGGCCTATGCTATTAGTTCCTAGGTCTCACTATTATTGGGTGTCAACAATAAGGGTGATTCCTAAATCCCAGGTCACATACCTTTCAGCCTTGAGTGACCTATCCGTCTTAAGGTGTAAACCAATGCCCTTCCCGTATCTTTCAATCTTGGGTAGGTCATTACTAACATCCTACAAGTCTCCTTATGGTCTCATTGCAGGATATTATAATTGACAAGAAAAGACGAAATAAGAATACATACGCGAGTGGTCGACCGACCAGCTACTCCAGTCGGCCGACCACGGCCTCGGTCGACCGACCAGCTATTCCAGTCGGCCGACCGTGGTCCTGCTATAAGTCGGTCTTACGAATTTTATTTACCTACGCATATTCATTCCCTACATCCTAACATATGAAAATTAGCTACTCATGGTTGTTAAGACGATTATAAATTTGGGAATAAACATGGTGAATATATTGAATAATCTAAACATGCAAGAACTAACAAAGCTTGAGATTCTGACTTAAACAATTGTAATAAAAACAAGAACGATAATAAAGCAAGATTAAAAGAGTAATTACCACAATCGGAATTAAGGCAGGAAGAAACAAACTTTATTGAATGCTTGGGAACTGTTGAAAGATTACAAAATAAAAGATGATAAAAAAGATGATGATAAAAAGATGATGATTCCTAAGATGACAACTCCTCAGATAAAAGATATCTAACCCTAATCACAAGATTAGTTTATATAGGTAGAAAAAGTAAGAGTTTCCTAAAAGCTCTAATTCTACTTTATTTCCGAAAAGAATCGTCTGGGCTTATGCTGAGGTCGGCCGACCTACTATGTGGGTCGGTCGACCGCTTCTTTCTGGGCTTCTTTTATTCTTGGGCTTTTCTTCAGATTTGAACTTTTATAAAGATCAGGGTCAGTCGGTCGACCTATATTGTCGGTCGGTCGACCGCTTCCCGAAGAATTTCTTCTATTTTCTTCTTGTTTTGACTTTTGGCACTTTGACTTTGACTCCAGTTGACTTTCCATTTATTCCTTAATTAAGCAAAAGACTTGAGGATACGGATTTGGTGCTAAATCGTCTCTTTTCCGCATAAATCTGCAAAAGTGCAAAAAAATACGAAAGTACACGATTTGTGGGAAATAAAGGCTAAAACATAGTAAATGAGCGACCAAATACGTGTAAAAATAGATGTAAAACATCATAAAATAGACACGTATCAAATTCCCCAAACCAAACCCTTGCTTGCCCTCAAGCAAGAAGTAGACTCGATCCTAACTAATGGAACGATTTCAATCTCAGAGCGAAATTTACATGTCAGCCTAGACCAATACCAAGTACAAAATGAGAAAGTATTTAAATCATGCAAACGAGTTATGGTGTCGTCAAACTTGCAACACTAGAGACTATAGAGACTTTATACTATGGACTCTCGCGGTACGCTCGAGACACTCATGAAGCAAAGGGTGAGTATATGTAAAAGATAGAAAGAAGTACATTTGTCATGACACTCACCTAACTGCGACCCATGAAAACATGCCTGCAATCTAACATGAACAAGAATTCTACAACTTTGTATAACAATCTCATTAAGTGACTTGGATACATGCAATTGAGGTAATGAAGGATATGTGAGGTGAAAGGTAAAAAGTGGTTAAGATGTTTTTGGATTTGTGGGGTTAGTAGCCAAGCTAGTAGAACCGGTTTCCATCAACATATTTCACAACTCTTGAAATTAAGAAAGTGCTCTTTTTGTGGCACAACTCTTACATTGAATATAAGAAAGGACTCCCAAATATTTTGAGTAAAGCACGGGAGTGATAACATATAAAAGAAAGGGATTTTTGGAACGAAATTTTGAATCTGATGATGCCAGTTGGTCGACCGACCTATTAAGGGGGTCGGTCGACTTACTTTCTGTGCTTTTTGCTTTTTTTTTTTTTTTTTTTTTTTTTTTCGTTTTTTTTCTTTTCTCCGTCAGAAAAGCTAAAATCCGTCAGAAAAATCGCTTTCCTGACGGATTTTCCGTCAGAAATTTCCGTCCCAAAATTTCGTCACAAAAATCGCTTTCCTGACCGAATTTCCGTCAGAAAAATATTTCTGACCGATTTCTGACGGTTTAACGGTGGAATATAAAAAATAGAAGTCAAAGTTTTTTTGACTTTTTGTGACCGATTTTTCGTCAGAAATTGACTTTTTCTGACCGAAAATCCGTCAGAAAGAGTCAAATGTCTGACCGAAAATCGGTCACAAATTGTAAGTTGTTGAAATTTCTGACCGAAAATCGGTCAGAAATTAAGTCAAATTTTGACTTTTTCTGACGGATTTTCGGTCAGAATTTGAACCTCTATATGCTGGAAACAGCAGCCTGCTGTCCAGCCCAATGCCACAGCATTGTTCATATTTACAATCTCAAAATCACTAAATCCTTCAAAACATTCATCATCCGCCAAACGGAGATTTATTCCCAAGTCGACCGCTAAGCGGGAATCAACAACAATTAACCAACAACAAAGAAAAAACATGAGAAAGAACTTGAATTACATAAAAGAGTCTTCGTAATTCATACACCAACATAAAATATGTTCGAAAGTTAATAAGTCATAATCTAAAATTACTACATATGATAAACTATCCTAAGTGGTAGGAGGATCAATCGACATGTTACATCCAAAGCCATGAGGGTCGTCTGAGAAGTCGTCGCGTCGGTGAGCATTTGGCATACCTGAGCACGACTAAGTGGAAAAGTGGGTCTGCCAATCACTCCAAGCTTTTTTCATTTCCGCTAGTTCCTCTTGCATTTGTTTTTGAGTATCTTGAGTGCTTTGAACTTGTTCTTTGAGATGCATATTCTCAGTTTGAATCTGAGTAAACATGCTTAGTTGATAAGAACAGGATCGACGACTTCCTCCTTTGTTCCCAGGATGCTCATACCATACATCTTCACCCAATGAACCGATCTCAAAAAAACCTCCTTTTTTGTCAAATCCTCCAACGGCTTCATGGTATGTCTGAATCTCGTCTCGAGGCTCTCCGGTTGGCGTTGGTTGACCCAAGAGTTCATTGTAGGTAGCCTGACAAAACAACAAATTATTAAATAAAGAATAAATAAAATATATTGTAAGGTGTGGCCGACTCGCCCTTTAAGATAAATAAAATACTTACGTCTGTCCGAGCAGCTCTAGGATTAATCCACTCTCCCTTCTTGTTTTTCTTCGTCTTCTCAAACACCTTGTAAGGTGTGGCCTACTCGCCCTTTAAGAAGCAAAGAAAACATATATGTTAATTATATCCGACAATAAAAAATATTAGTTAACCAAATTTCATATTTAAAAAATTTATCAAATACTTACCATTTCTTTGAAAACATCAGAGCAACTCTTGCGGCCTAGAGTGTGGGTGCCCAACGCTTTCCCGTTTTTACCACCAGATCTTCTATTTGCCTTGTTTATTTTTGATTTTTTTTGAAATTCAGGATCGTTCTCGTACCTTCCATCCAACTTCTCCTTCCAACTATCGGGCACCCACTCAGGCTTATTCTTTCCGTAGTTGACACCATTTACCATGTGAGTAATCAATCTCGTGACCCTCCTCCACCACTCAGGAAAAGGATTATAGTCAGGTTCAATAGATGTCACATGAGTCTGTCATAAAAAAAATGTTATTAGAAATAGAAAATATTAGTTTAATTTTAAAAATTAATGTATCTTGTTTACTTTTACATTACCCTAAAGTAAATCCACATCTTTTCCCGTTGTGCATAACTCGCTTCCTTCCAGCTGGTGAAGTACTCATCGGTAAGATTTTGAGTGAACGAGGCAGCCACGTATTTCTTTACAATCTTGTCATTCCACCTGATTAAAAACAAACACATATATATAAATATGAATATTATAAATTTGAATGATATATTTTTGATTAATTGAGAAAAAAAAATCACTTACCAATGACCGTTAACTACCGAAGGATTAGAAGTGAGTATAATCGGTGGATTTCGGTGGGGGACATTGTTACCGGTCAAATGAAGGTCATCATCATTCTCCTCCATTTCTTCGTTCTCATTCTGTGAACGCCTACCTGAACCAGATCCACTTCCCAAAATCTTTCGTATAAATCTTGACATTTACCTGCTTCAAAGCTAACAATACAAATAAACACTAACAATAATAAATGTTAGCCCATGAAAAAAGTACAAAGTTTTACCCCATTTGCAAATTCAAGAAACTCTTTTACCCCATTTGCAAATTCAAGCTTAGGTTTCTTTTTCTCATCTAATCTTTCATACATCCACTATCGTTCTAATCTTTTCATCTTATTATGTATCTACATTCAAATCATCAATCAAGTGACAATTATCAATTAACTATCACATATAATACACAAAAAAACAATATCATCAATGAATATGTAATTGTTGCCAAGAAATCAAATAGTCTTTGAATTAGGTCCTTATCACTCCAACCTAAACCCATCAATGTACATTTCAAGTCATTAGCAAACACGCACTTGTTATTTATTAATGGGGAAAAAATTCGGCAGCAATTCCCCTTTATTCTCCAAATACAAAATATGGATTATATTATTAGTCCATATACGTATTCAGAGAATATAAAAGGAATTGTCGCCGAATTTTACCCTCATTAAAAAATCACAAGTGTTTGTTTGCTACCTAAATGACTTGAAATGTACAAAGACAGTCCCAAAACGGGGACTATTCAAAAATTACTCCTAATAAGTAATTTTTGAACGGGTACTAGGTCATTATTTAACAATCAAGAATTATCAATAACTAACAATTAACAACAATTAACAATTATCAACAATTAATAACTAAGAATTAACAATTATCACATAATTATTCAAAATTAACAACTAACAACTATCAAAAACAACAACAATAATAATTAACAATTCAAGTAACTATACTAACAATTATTTATAATAAACAACACCAACAACAACAAATTATTAGCAACTATCCTAGGTCAATTTTTCTATCTAACCGGCTACTATCCTAGGTCATTTTTTCTATCTAATTGGCACTATCTTAGATCAAATTTGCTAACTAATTAAACCTAAATCAATTACACTAACTTTACCAAACTAACCAATTTTTCAATAAACTAATTAAGTAATAAACATAAACAATTACCTAATGAATTTTGCAAGGTGGTGGTGACGCACGACCGTAGTGGTGGTGGTTGTGACGGTTGTGGTTGTGACGGTGGTGGTGGTTGTCACACTGCAATAAACAAAAAAAATCAATTACTAAATGAAATAAAATGAAAAGAAAACAATAAATTAATGCAAAAAACATACATACCTTACCTATTATGCAAGGTGGAGTTGGTAGTGTGGTGGTGGTTGTCACGGTGGTAACATTGTTAGAGTGAAAAACGGATTTTGGGAGGATAAATAGAAGGGGCGATTTAATTTGGGGGAAAAACGAACGAGCGGAATGAAGGCGGAAGTAGTTTCTGAATGAATTAAAAAAAGTTTCCTGACCGAAAATCCGTCAGGAATCGGTAAAAAAATAAATTCTGACCGAATTTCCGTCAGAAACAGGGGTACGTGGCAATTTATGACCGAAAATTCGTCAGAAAAATTTTCCTGACCGAAAATCCGTCAGTACCGCTTTTAAACTTTTCAGAATTTGCAGCTTTTTGTCAGTCCCATTTCTGACCGAATTTCCGTCAATAAATATTTCTGACCGAATTTCCGTCAAAAAACGAAACCAAAATTTCGCGGATTTCCTTATTTTTTTCGCGGGCTTTTATGTTGACGGATTTTTGACGAATAATCCGTCAAAAAATCTTTCTGACCGAAAATCCGTCAGAAATTGGTCAGTAGACCGAAATTTCTGACGGACTGTATAATCCGTCAGAAATTCGGTCAGTACTCCGTATTTTTTTTGTAGTGATCTTTAGTCCTCCGTAGGTACTTAAGAATGTTTTTCACAGCCATCCAGTGTTGTTCACCTGGATAAGCTTGGAATCGACTTGTCATACTCAATGCATATGCAACGTCTGGACGTGTGCATATCATGGCATACATGATCGATCCTATAGCCGAAGCATAAGGAATCCGACTCATGCGCTCTTTCTCTTCCAATGTCTTAGCTTCTTGAGTTTTGCTCAAGTGAAGCCCAGTAGTCATAGGAAGGAACCCTTTCTTGGAGTTCGTCATGCTGAATCTCTCCAGAATCTTATCTATGTAAGACTCCTGACTGAGAGACAACATCCGTCGTGATCTATCCCTGTAGATACGGATGCCCAAAATTCTTTGTGCCCCTCCCAGATCTTTCATCTGGAAATGGTTTTTCAACCATGCTTTAACCGAAGACAGGAGAGGTATGTCATTCCCAATCAAGAGTATGTCATCGACATACAGTACTAGGAAGACAATCTTGCTCCCACTCGACTTGATATAGAGACATGGTTCCTCGACTGATCGAATGAACCCATTCTCTTTTATCACTTGGTCGAAGCGATGATTCCAACTCCGTGATGCTTGCTTAAGTCCATAGATGGAACGCTTAAGCTTGCAAACCTTCTTAGGATTTTCTGGATCAATAAAACCCTCGGGGTGTACCATGTACAACTCTTCCTCCAAATAACCGTTTAAGAAGGCGGTTTTAACGTCCATTTGCCATATTTCATAGTCATGAAATGCGGCGATCGCTAAGATAATCCGAATGGAACGTAGCATGACTACGGGTGCAAAGATCTCATCGTAGTGCAAGCCTGGCACTTGGGTGAAACCTTTAACAACTAGTCTTGCCTTATGGATATCTTGTTTACCTTCCACGGCATGCTTTATTTTGTAAAGCCATTTGCATTGAAGGGGACGTACCTTTGCAGGTAGGTCCACAAGATCCCACACGTTGTTCTCATACATGGAGTCCATCTCGGATTGCATGGCTTCTAGCCATAGCTTTGAGTCAGAACTAGTCATGGCACCTTTATAGGTTGTGGGTTCATTACCCTCTAGGAGTAAGACGTCATCTATATCATGTTCCTCGACCATACCAATGTATCTGTCCGGAGGAATAGAGACTCTTCCTGACCTCCTAGGTTCCTCAGGAATATCTACCGCAGCCTCGGTTGAAGGAACTGTTTCCTCCAATGGTTGCTCGGTAGTTGGTTCTTGAACCTCCGATAATTCGAAGGTTCTATTACTCGACTTGTTCTCGAGAAATTCTTTCTCTAAGAACGTCGCACTAGCCGCAACAAAAACACGTTGTTCGGTTGGCGAGTAGAAGTAATGACCAAAAGTTCCCTTTGGATAGCCTATAAAGTATGTCTTGACCGATCGCGGGCCGAGCTTATCCTCGTGTCTCCACTTGACATAAGCCTCGCAGCCCCAAACCCGAATAAAGGACAAGTTAGGGACCGTTCCCTTCCATAGTTCATATGGAGTCTTGTCAACAGCTTTAGACATACTTCGGTTAAGTATTAGAGCAACCGACAAAAGAGCATAGCCCCACAATGAATCAGGCACAACGGTGTGACTCATCATGGATCGAACCATATCAAGTAGAGTTCGATTTCTCCGTTCGGACACACCATTTAATTGTGATGTTCCAGGTGGAGTCAATTGTAGAACGATACCACAGTCTTTAAGGTGTTGATCAAACTCGTCTGAAAGATACTCACCACCACGATCAGAACGTAGTGTTTTAATCTTTCTTCCCAGTTGGTTCTGTACCCGATTCTGGTATTCTTTGAACTTGTCAAAGGATTCACTTTTATGTTTCATCAAGTAGACATAGCCATATCTACTCAAATCATCCGTGAAAGTGATGAAATACCTATAGCCTTCTCGTGCGTTGATCGACATAGGGCCACATACGTCCGTATGTATGAGTCCTAATAGGTCTACAACGCGCATTCCAACACCTTTGAAGGAAATACGAGTCATCTTGCCGATGAGACATGATTCACATGTGCCATATGATTCGAAATCAAAGGCCGAGATAGCTCCATTCTGTATGAGCTGTTTTACGCGTTTCTCATTTATATGTCCCATACGACAATGCCATAGGTAAGTTTGATCTTTGTCACCTACCTTTAATCTCTTATTATTCACATGTAATATTTCAGTGGTTTGATCTAAAACATAAATTCTATTCATGGAAACTGCCTTGCCATAAATCATATTGTGTAATGAGAAAATACAACTGTTATTTTCTATTACAAATGAAAAACCAAGTTTGTCAAGCGCATAAACTGAAATAATGTTTTTGGACAAACAAGGAATATAATAACAGTTATATAAAGATAACTCGAATCCACTTGGAAGTTGGATCACGTATGTTCCCCTCGAGATTGTAGCAACACGTGCTCCATTCCCGACACGCAGGTCAACCTCACCTTTGATGAGGGGTTCTTGGTTTCGGAGGCCCTGCACATGATTACATAGATGAGAACCACAACCAGTATCTAGTACCCAAGTTCCGTAACTTGCATGGTTAATCTCAATCATGTGAATAAAAGAAGAAGAAGACATACCAACAGGAGTAACGCGGCCTGCCTTAATGTCCTCACGATACTCGGGGCATGAGCGCCTCCAATGCCCAGTCTTGTGGCAATGGTGGCATTCCATGCTTGTATCCTTGCTCTTTGTTTTGCCCTGTGAGTTGCTTGACTCACCTGGCCCACTCTTGGTAAATCCTGACTTCTTAAACTTGGGCTTGCCTACTGTTTGGTCGCCCTGAGCTTTAGCTTTTCCCTTACCCTTACCCTTGCTGGAGATCATGAGAACATCCTGCTTCACGTTCCCACTTAATTTCAGATCCTTTTCGGTCTGTACGAGAAGGGAGTGGAGCTCATGAGGAGTCTTCTTCATGTCGTTCATGTAATAGTTGGCCCTAAAGAGGGCGAACCCATCATGAAGCGAATGAAGCATTCGATCAACGATTATGTTCTGACTGATCTTGCAGCTTAGGGCCTCCAGTTTCTCAATATTCTCAATCATGTTGAGAATATGTGGTCTAACCGCTTGGCCCTTCTGGAGTTTCGCCTCAAAGAAGCGACAGGTATGCTCATAAGAAACGATTCTCGGAGCTTTTGAGAATTCGTTAGTGAGCGTGGTGAAAATCTTGTTTGCACCATGGGTTATGAAGCGTCTTTGCAAATTGGATTCCATTGCATAGATGAGTACGTTCTTTATCGTACCCGCTTCCATGACGAAGTCGCTATGAGCGCGAACTTCGTTAGCTCTAGCTCCAGTTTCTGGGTGTGCCGAAATTGGCTCAGTTAAGTACTTAAGCTTTCCGTCAGCAATGGCAGCATTCTGTAGTGCTGCCTCCCAGTCAGAGAAGTTTGACCCATCATTACTCAGTCTAGTAGACTGATTCATGGAGTCCATGAAGGCTTTTAGCCAGGATTCACGTGCTAGCTTGGCACTTGGCATTGGGTCTTCACTAGCCATTAGTTATACAGCAGTTTAATTGAACGTGTTCTACACTGAAAAAGAAGATAAAAACTCGTTGTTGTGATTTAAGTCTATTTTAAATTGTATTTAAACTCGTAGACTCATGCATTTATATAATTGATCTCCCTCAAGAATTATATAAACGATCCCAAGACTCAATTTCCGTATATTGATAAGCCCACAGCTTGGCTAATTCCACCGTTGGAACTCTTGGTCGATAGATTTCCGTATACCCTATTTATTAGTCCATCACAGTCGCTAGATAGTATCGAGTGACCACGATGTTGAGATAAAATAAATCATCTGTTCCCACTTACCCGACGTAGAAGGGGTCATATTATGCCTACCGACGAAGAAGGGATTCATGGGAGTCTGATTTATAAAGACTATTCTCAATTTTTGGTTATACGAGGAAGACCCCATCAACTTTTATTTATCCATTTTAAGTGAACTAATATCTAGCATATGCGTGAATGAATGAAATAAAGTGATGGCTTTGCAATTGACATGTGACATCTGTATTGTCACAGAAAACTAACGCGTAACCTCTACATGAGTCAGTTTTCAGGCATGTTATAGGTGGTTTGGTTTTAGGCGGAATATGATGCAAGCTATTATCGATGAAAGCATAAAATAAATGCGATAAACGTAAATAAAAGTCCTAGTGTGGCCTATCCTACCAAAATAAACATAAAAACAACTTTGGAATCCACCGTTGGACCCTAGAAGCTTGTCTTGATGTTCCATCTTGGTCCTTGCAGCGGGAGTGAGCATCCGGTCTCCGTCTTTGGTCTTCACAAAATTACTATTTTAAATTACAAATATAACCCTATTTACATTCTAATTTAAATACAAAAGTAATTACATGGCAAAAACCCAAAATGGAGATTCAAGATCTCAAAATTACAAGCAAGACTGTGTCCCATCATTACGGTGACACAATCTTCTAAGGCCACACTAAGTTACAACCGTTTGCAAAATTAAATACGTTATAGAAAACATTCAAAAGACATTCAACAAGACGATAAATAAAATGCATCAACTAAAATTAAAATTCATTCATGACATAATACTGTTATTATGATTAACAAATTTTACCAAACCACCTTTACGGGATTAAAATTATGTGATTATACCGTTTTAACCACTTTAATTTTAACAAGATTATAATCCATTATCTTAAACCGTTTTAAAATAATATGTATCAAACGAGAGTGAACCGTTTCACAAAAATAATATACTATTTCCGTATACAGCATATTACTTCTGGCCAAGGGAAAATAAAAACAAGTTATTTTCGAAAAAAAAAAAAAAAAAAAAAACGACTGTTACAGGGAAGTGGTTTACCGACCTCAACATGGGGTCGACCGACCTACTGACGAATTTTTTTTTTTTTTTTTTTTTTTTTTGTAACAGCAGAATGGTCGACCGACCTATTAACCAGGTCGACCGACCACAAAACAAGAAACCGAGTTTCTGAAAACGCAAAAGAGAAACTGCCGAAAAACAGAAACCCTACGCGGGAGGTGGTCGACCGACCGCAATAATGGGTCGACCGACCCACACGGCAGACAGAAACTATTTTCAAATATTTTAAATTAAAACTTATGAAAAACACAAAAGTAAAAACTTCGTAACCTGGCTCTGATACCACTTGAGGGGAATAAAGCATGTATTCGCCCTAAAACGTGAAGGATTATAACGAATTTTACAATTGAGATTAAAGTCATAAGTTAATAAAATCATGAAAAGGAATACAACCTTGGGTCCTTGCTTGAAGAGGCCTAAGAACAGGAATTAATGTAAATTCCCTCCTATAACTTGCACCCAAGGCTTGAATGAGATGATGCCGCGTGTGCTAGAAATACTCTCCAATTGCCTTGCAATATGGGGAGAGCTTTTGTGAGGTTTTAGATGTGAGATATGAGTTTTGGGAAAATAATGTTCTCAAAACCCTAATTCTTGAGATTATGAATTACCAGTTGAACAAGAGTTACCTGACAAAAGGAGAGGACTCTCCTTATGTAGTACTGGTGGGTCGGCCGAACGGGTTGAGGTGAGAGTGGGCTTTTCCCACTCTTACCTTATTCTTTTGCGTGATTCGACCCGATTAGCTAAATATTATTCGTGGGTATTTATTATAAATCGCACACATGTTATCAGATATTAATACAGTCGATGTATTAATAATGGTCTGATAAAATACGATATTGTATAATTGGCCCAATTAATATAACTGTTTATATTAATACGCAAATTCAATATTTAATTAAATATAACCGTTTATATTTAATTTACGAATTAATCACGTAATCTGTTTTAGCTAAAATTATTTAATCCGTATTAAATAATAATCTCAACATCTTATTGACTAATTTAATAGTCAATACCTCTGACTAACTGTTTAGTCGTATCCGGCATAAATGTGATTGTATTTTCATACCTTCACATCTCTCAAACGTGTCCTATAGGTGTGACGTATAGGGACTAATTGATCACCGCCATCCGTATGACAATAACGTCAAACTTATCTAGCAAGCCAACCGTTATTGATAAACGTGGATCAACTGATAATAATACTGAAGTATGCCCTTGTGATCCTTAAAGAGATTTAGTAAGTCATTGTACTTAATTGTCAAGGACACCAGCCCCAACAATCTCCCACTTGTCTGTACATGGGTATGTGCAGTGACGTTATCACACTACATGTGGAGGACACTAGCTCCAACAAATACATCTTAGCGTAATGAATTAATTCCGCAGGCCTAGGGGCGAACCCAGGACTTAGATTATGGGGTAGCGAAAATTTTATGATTTTTGCACCGATTAAATAAGCGCAACACATGAGAATAACATATATATAACAGCTGATTTTTGTAATAATTACATAAGATAAAATGATTTCACAATTAGTGTTTTATGTTGTAAACAATTGTGCCTCATATAGTCATTTCTTAGAAGATTAACACTTCTAACGAGTATCTAATTTATGTGGAAATCTTGTTTACTTATAAACTTTAACTAACAAATATATTACGACATGTAGTAATTTATAATAAAAAACTTGTAATATATATTTTTTAAGAAAAATGTACGAAAAAATAGGTATTAAATAAGTATTATATGTTGGGAAATGTGTCCTCAACAATAGTGCGATCACATAATTAAATCTCATGGCAAGAATGCGCAAGGGATGATACGATTTATATTAGTCAACTGACCAACATTAATCGGTAATGATTGGCTAGCTAGAGTTTGACATTACTGTCGTGTGACGGTGATGGTCAGTTGATCCCTTTAGGTCACACCTTTAGGACAATTCCCTTAATTGATAAAATGATCAAATGTATATTGATACGATTTGATCATATTCCTTAAACTCGTATATCGAGAAATTAGAGGTTAAATCTTAATGTAAGATTTATTTTTAAAATTGAAATGTGTCAATTGTTAAACAGTAAACGATATTTTATTATATCGTTATTAGAATGAATTGGGTTATAATTAATACAAAGGTTGTAATTCGTATTGACGATAATTATAAATAATCATTTTACAATTGTAATTTCGAATTACTTGTCAATTAATAAATAGGATTTATTTAATTATAATATTTATACGATAAATATTTATATATCTATGTTTAAGATATGATAATTATATTGTATTGCCATTGTGACATATTAGATGTCACATTTTATACAAATTATACAATTGACAAAATTGTAAAATTAAGTCCATTTTATGGACTAAGTAGCCGGTTTTTGGTGAAGGTGAGTGTGAGGTGTTTTAATTGTTAAATACACCCTTAATCATTATTTTTAATGTGTTGCCTAGAGAACACACACTACTAAGCCAACCTACATGCCTTGAGAAGAGAACATGTTCCCCTTTGAGGCTCCCTAAGGCCGGCTCCCCTTTCCCCATGAGCATGCTTAAGATGATTTGATTATCTTAATTAATAACATGCTTAATATATATGTAAGACATATCATACTCATTCTACTTCTTCTTCTTCCTTTTTGGCCGAAAATTTGACTAAGTAAGAAGAATTTTACAACCTCTAAATTTATATTATAAGATAATAAAATCATACTATTTTGTAGTATTGTAATAACATTCTAATTAGAGAGATTAGAGTTGTTTAAGGAAATCCGGTTGTTGATCTAGCATACTCGAGATCGGATTATTGAGGGGTTGTCTTGGTGCATCCAAATGAGGTATTCTATTTTGGGTACTTGGAGGATCATCCTTGCTAAATATTTGGACCGTGTGTAAGGGTTCGAATACTCTCTTATTTCCGCTTTTAGCATGCATAAGATCACCTAATAATATGTTAATTAAAGAGTTAATTAAAAGATTATATTAGTATGACTAAAATTAGTTTATGAGCAACTTATAAAACCTAACATTATATTCCCTCCGTTTCAGCCAGTCAATAATTTACATTTGTATTATTTTTCCCTCACAAATAAAATAAATGTAACTAGAGAATAAAAATAATATTTAAAACCGATAATGAAATGCAAACATGTTCTCAATTAAATAAAAATAAGGTACACATAAAAACTTCAACTAGGGGGAGTCGAATTCGACCAACCGGAGAGTTGGACTATTGCTTTACCACTGGTTCTGATTACAATTTCCAATGATAACTTTTTTGGTTAGTTTTACTTGTTCCTTTCCTTAAGTCAGTTTTATTTGTGGTAGCAAAGAGTCGTCTTCTTCACTGATTGTTTTGGGCTTGGGGCAGCAACGACTACCCCTTGCTACCAATTGGTTTCGCCACTACCTGTAGTGAAAGTAAGTCGATTCAATTTCTAAAGGTTCAATACTTTTGAACTTGTCTAAACTCTTATCAATATAAGAATATCAACTTTATGAGAGGTCTCAAGTTCGACTACCAGTTGGGGCGATGACCACTTGGCCACTGCAGCCCCCGAAGGGGGTGGCTTACATGGTCCATGTGGTGGGGCGGGAATGCATGGGCCCGGGGGGATTCAACCCCCTCGTCATAAAAAAAAAATATCAACGTTACGATAATATCCATCAATTAGATATCTTAGTGATGCATCATTCTTCTCCTAAGTCTTTTATCATTTATAATGATCAATATGTCGCATACATATAAGACTAACAACATAACTTTACTCCCATTAAACTTCATGTATAAACATATGTATAAACATAACTGCTTGACAATTCAAAAAAAGTTTATCATATGATCAAAAACAAGGAATTCAACTTTTTGTCATTGACTTAAGACTTTTTCTAATTTTGCGTCCTACCTTTGAACAATCGTGATTTACAAATATCATGCAAGATGATTTTTAAAATCCAACTTGTCAAAACATGTCTGAATTTAATGAATCAATGTTATTGCGTGGAAAACCCTTTGCCACCAATCAAACAAATTCAAATCTTTGTCATTGACTTAAGACTTTTCTTAAGTTAGTATCCTACCTTTAGAATAGTTGCGATTTACAAAAATCATGCAAGATGGTTTTAAAATCCACCTTGTCAATTAATATTCGAATTCATGAAACTTTGTTGTTACGTGCAAAATCCTTTGCAACCAATCAACCAAGTTATGGAAAACATCTTAATGTTTATGTTCATTTCGGATTTTAGAGGAGTTAAAACCAAATAAAGCCTCTTAATCTAATATAGGTTTGTCACATTCAAAAGGTAACACTAATCCTGTCTACTTAGTTTTGAAAAAATTTATAATGATTTTGAGCAAGAAGAAACTATTTTTCATTGTGTCATACTCAGTTTGTGGTTCTTGAACATTTTCTCCCACTATGTCTATAAGAAATCATCCTCTTTTCTTGAGAGACATCATCACGAGTCACAAACCTTTTGTTCTCGTGATTATGTAGGAAAAATTTGACATTCGAAATAGGCTACAACTTAGGTACCATGCCTATTTATATCTTATATGATTTTTCTGCCAATGTTTTATGTTTTAGTGCAAAAATAAATGCTAGAAAATTTGTAATAGAAACTATCTTCCACTCAATTGTGAAGATTTGATTATATCGCGTATAATTCCACATTACATTGTCACACATTCTATAATGTGTTTATAAAAGTGAACTTGTGATATTATATCACACTCTATTCGGTGTAAACCAAAGTCATTACTTTATTATTCCCAATGTAGATGAAGTACATATACTCCAGATTCCATAATCTTGATATCACGTATCAAGCTAGTTCGTCGGTAAAAGAGATGAAGTAATAACGATTTTACGAGATCGAGAATTGTATTCATCTTTACATGAAGGTGCTTATAGGGTGAATGACTTGCTTTGAATGCAAGTTCGCATAATCCATTGGATTCTTAATCAAATGATGTGGGATACTAGACAAGGCTAGTTTTTGAATGCAACTTTCAATCGAGAAACGAAGAATGATTCGGGCACCAACTTGAGTTTTATAATTCATATGACATTTCAATCTTAGTTTTGGAATATAATTACCCAGATTCATATGGTCTAGCTATACATCAATTCGTGGTATGAATGAGTACAACATTTGTTTTGATTGCATAATGGTAAAACTTTTTACCTTTCGCGCAAAACTCGAATTATATTCTTATTTAGAGATGATGTACATCATAACTATTATTGAGATATATATCTATCTAAATCCAAAACTAGGTTAAGCACAATATAACATGTATATGTCTATGGATTAAGTGACAACTACCTTAGTTCTATTCATGTTAATCATTCTTGCTAGTCGTCATACGATTATTCCATGTGAGGATATTAGGATTTACAAGAACCCTCGGATTATGTCATGAACACATCTTCCTCTAAATACCCATTTAGAATCGTGAGTTTTGACATCCCTATACCATATTTCATTCCCATGAAAATGGAAATTGCTAACATGATTCACCAATTTGCATAAAAATGCATACAATATGATAATTTAGAATGAATATATTATCAATGTCATAAATATTCTATGAGAAATATATTGGAGTCATACTACCAAATTCCTTAGACTTTACAAATTGGAGTTGTATCTAATTATGTGTCCAACACCTTTTCTCTCGAACCTCGTTTTATCCTTAATGATTTAAGATAGATGCAGTCTTCTTATAACTCCCACTTCAAAAAATTCTCACTTAAAGAAGACTCATTTTCAATTAATTCATAATTAATCTCTCATAAGGGTTAACTCTATGAAGTGTTTTGGTATTTGGTCACAGAAGTGTTTTGGCGGTATTTGGTCACAACGATTTTTATAAATCAATTTATTAGTTATTAGTTTGAGCACTCGATGACAAGTTATTAGTTTGAGCAATAAGAATTTTGAGCCATGGATAGATAGAAGATTCATGAAAACACATTTTGACTAATAATCACTTCGATTTATGTTTCTTCATAAGAAATTATATAGGTTTGTAAGGAATTTTAAGATAATCTTCAAATTTGTATATGACGTTTCCTATCAAATTCTATGGAGTAGGAAAATTCTTATGGAGCTTGTGCATAATCTATGATACGGTTCAAGTGAGGATATAGAAATATATTCAATTTGTCATTTTATCAAAAGAGGTTTTGCGGAGACTCGGGTTACAATCAAAAGATATCACATATTAATAGGAGTGGAAAAAGAACAATATAAAACAACGAAATTGGGGGAAAACATAAATATTCATCATTTTTAAATAAACCTGTGAATATTTATATAACACCCCTCTATTTGTCGTACGAGTTACTCGATGGAATTGGTTGGACTCGTTCGCATTGTTGATATATAAGTTATTGGAGAAAGAATATGGTATAGTTATGTTGTCTGGTTATAGATAAGTTGTGTTAAAATTGTTATAACTTTATATGTACATATGATATTGATGTGATTCCAATTGGAGGTGATAGCTTATCCATTTACAATTCTAACGGTAGGTCACACGCCCAAAACGAGAAAGTATTGAGGGAGTTGTGACTGTTGTACCAAAACTGGTCAGTGCTAAGAACTGTGAGGTACTCGACCGAGTAAGTCATACTCGGCCGAGTATGTCCTACTCGACTGATTATAGCCTACTCGTCCGAGTTAGCCGGGTTCGTGTTCAGCGTCGGATTCTTATAAAATATAAACAGTGAGTTAAAATCACTCTTGCCTAAAATTAAAACACAGTAAAACCTAGTTCTCTCATACTTTCTCTCCCAAAACTCCTAAGAGATCCTTAGCAAGAGTTTAGAGCCCCGATCAACTAGCTTAGTATCGCGTCATCAAGTAAGTTCTTCTTATCATAAGTATGACAATTAGATACCAGTTTCACCATGGTTAATAATCCTCATATATGTTATCTTAGGACGACATTTTCTAGAGGAATGGTGGTAGAATCGATTGGATCTTTGCCTTGTGTGATTTGCCTTGAGGTAGGGTTTTCCTACTCAGTTTCTGTATGATAGTGTTCTGACGATACTGTATAATTATTATATCACTGTATATTGTATGATCCTTGAGATTTAAATGGTAATGTGTGGGATCGTTGCAGGGAATGGATCTCACTCCTATGACCGCTCTTCGTGGAACCCGCCATGGAGAGGATAGTGCACATTAATGCTCTAGGTACTCCTTGCTGCGGTAAGTGGGTAAATTGGTGTGGGGCTAAAGGCCGCCACTTGGCTTGTGTTGACAATGATATCAGTGATTGGTGATTATCAGATTATGATTTATGCTATTGTATTGTAACCGATGAAACTTAAAAATAAATAAATAAATAAAACCTTAATACATTTAGCTTATCTTACCTTAATATTGATACAAAAGTGAGAAAGATTATTAAACATACAATTTTCTTGGTGATGGAGATAAAAAATATTGGCTTGAATTTTGGCTAAAAATGTTACGTTCCATCAAACATTTATAACTAATTAAGGATGCGGTTTACGACTTTTGGACGTTTTATTATTAACAAATTTAATACTCCCTCCGATTTCTTGTATTGTTCCCTTTTCATTTTGACACAAGAAATAAGGGAATCAATTTGGACCACACAATCCATATGACCCCACATGAAATTGATTTTGGACCACACAATATTCTCCAAAAGAGGAAAGGGGGAACATCATTGTTATTAGACCAAAATGGAAAGAGGAACAACACAGAAAATCGAAGGGAGTATATAATAAATATGTAGCACAGTTTTATGACTTTTGAACATTCTCTTAATTATTAGCAAATTTAATATACATAAATATAGAGTCAAGAGAAATGAAATGTAAAAGGTTTGCATTAATTTTTTTCTATTTTTTTTTTTTTTACAAAATCCACCTTGCAAATTTTTATTTGTCGTTTAACATTTTTTAAATTTTAAAAATTAAAAGGTCAATGTTTAATGTTAAATATGTTATTATTTTTCCATAATATTTACAGATTATATATTATTTTATAAATTGTGTAAAAATAGAATTATGTGATATTTATTTGTTACATAAAATATTCTAACAATAAACGTCGAAATTTAAAAATTAATATGAACTTTGATTTTGATTTTTAGTTGTTGTTTAATTTGTCTATAAATTTAAGAGTTCAAAGTTTAATGTGTTTTTTACCTTTAGAAATAAGAAATAATGATGTGACTCGTTGGTATATATTCTAATGGTGAAATAAGATACTTTTGGTTTACTTTTTTTTTTTTATTTATATATTTATTGGTAAATAAAATCAATGTCATATAATAAATTGGTAATTCATATCACATTAATTCGCCATGCCACATTAAAAATTGTCATGTCATATAAAAACTTCTCATGTCACATTATTTTAGTTAGCCTTTTATTTAGATTTTATAGATTTGAAAGTTTACGAAAACTAATTTTTTTTTAATAATGATATAGTATTGAGTGAAGTGTATAGAGAAATTTGTTTAAGCAATTTTAATACTTTCCTTATCCGTAGAGTCTTTTTTCTCTCATGAATCATCCCTACAAAAAATCATTGAGTATTAATAACGGACAAAATGGTGGAATTTGATTTATGTAATATTAACCTTATCGTTATTTATTTAAGTTTTCTCTTAAATAATGAAAGAAAGAGGGCATTGAGTAATAAAGATGTAAGTATATATTTATCTTTGAGTAGGACAACACCACAAATATTGATAATTCCTAAATAAGAACAAAACAACACTTAAAAATATGGATGATGAGCACTTCACAGCCAATGAAATTTAAAATAAATAAATACTTAATTAATTTAAAACCTAAATACAATTACCTTACCTTAATATATTTACCTTGATGTTGATACAATGATATGAAAAATTATTGACACACACAATTCTAGTTATGGGAGCAAAAAAATATTGGTTTGAATTTTGGCTTACAAATGTTGCCTTCCCTCACAAATTTATACCCAATTGAGGATGTGTTTAATGACTTTTGATCATCTTTTTATATTATTATCAAATTTAATATATATACATAAATATGTAGTAAAGTTTTATGACTTTTGAGCATTATTTTTCATTATTAGGAAATTTAATTTATATATAAATATGGATCAAGAAAAAATGAGATGTGAAAGGTTTGCTTTACTATAAATATATATGTAGTATAATTTTCTTGCCTTTGAGCATTATTTTTCATTAGTATCAAGTTATATAATTAAAGGCTTTAAATTTTTATTTGAAGTTTAACCTATTATAGTTTAAAAATTAAAAAGGCTAATATTTAATGTGAAATATGTTATTATTTGCTCTTAATATGTACAAATTTTTATATTTTATAAACTCGAAAATATTAGAATTATACGGTATTTATTTTTATGACTTTTGAGCATGGTTTTTTATTATTAGAAAATTTAATTGATACGTAAATATGGATCAATTAAATTGGATTCTGAGATGAGTATACTGAAACAAAGAGCTAAGACAGACAACATTTTGAATAATGACAGCAGCACAAAGTATTTTTATGCTCGGATTCAAACCAGGAATTACCATCAAATTATTGGGGATCTCTGTGATCATAAGGGGACAAGACAACTTGGAGCACCAAAGGTTGCAAATGCTTTTGTTGAATATTATACTCACCTTTTGGGGGCTTCTTCTCCTGTTTCTGGCCTTGATAAAGACTTTATAGCTTCTGGCTCTATTGTGGCTCCTGATTCTTGGGATTCCTTGATTAATCCCATCTCCACGGATGAAATAAAAACCACTCTCTTTGATATTGATGATCACAAAAGCCCTGGACCAGATGGGTTCTCTGCTGCCTTTTTTAAACACTCTTGGAACATAATTAAGGAAGACTTCTGTCAAGCAATTCTGGCTTTTTTCAGAAATGGAAAATTGCTCAAGCAAGCAAACACCACTCTACTCACTCTCATTCCTAAGAAGAAGGTGGTTCAATCTGTCCAAGATTTTAGACCCATTTCATGCTGCTCCATTGTTTATAAAACCATAGCTAAAATCCTTACTAATAGAATGAAAAGCATATGCCTTCTCTGGTGGGCGAAGAACAGGCGGCTTTTGTCCAAGACAGGAACATCTTTGAAAATATTATGCTTTCTCAAGCTCTTGTGAAAGGATATGATAGGAAGAATATATCTCATAAAGCTCTTATTAAAGTTGATATCAGGAAAGCGTTTGACAGTCTCCAATGGGACTTTATTGGGAATATGCTGCAGGCTCTGAACTTTCCTCCAACTTTCATTAAATGGATACTAGGTTGCATCACTGGCTCCTGGTTTTCCATCAAAGTTAATGGAGGAACAAATGGGTTTTTCAAAGGAAAGAGTGGCATCAGGCAGGGTGACCCTCTTTCCCCCTTTATTTTTGTCCTTAGCATGGAAATTTTGTCTAGATATCTGAGACGAATCTGCTCGCAACCAAATGTTTCATACCAACCAAAATGCACCAAAACTAAACTAACCCATCTTGTATTTGCTGATTATCTTATGATTTTCATTCGTGGTGATTTGTCATCGGTGATAGCAGTTCAGAATGCTCTTAATCGGTTCTCTCTTTGGTCTGGTCTCCATGCCAACCCTAATAAAATAGATATTTACTTTGGTGGTGTTCCAAATGATGTGAAACATCTCATTTTCAACAGCACAAGGTTCACTGAAGGGCATTATCCTTTCAGATATTTGAGTATGCCTCTTAATTCTGCTAGATTAAGCAAGGATATGTATGATGATATCATTCTTAAAATCAAGAATCACATCTGCCATTGGTCTAATGCTGCACTCTCCTATGCTGGAAGGCTTCAGTTAATTAAAACTATAATTTTTGGAATTGACAACTTTTTGTGTGCAACCCTGCTTCTCCCTAAGGGAATTCTGAAAACTATCAAAAGATTGTGAAAGAATTTTTTGTGGGAAGTTAAAGATGGTAACAGGAAAATGGTTCACAAAAGTTGGGATGAGATTTGCTCTCCTTGGATTGAGGGTGGCTTCAATGTGAAGGAGCTCTTATCTTGGAATAAAGCCCTAATATCAAAATGGATTTGGATTCTTGATAAGTGACACGGTTGTCGCAACCCTATCAAAAATAAACCAACTGGTCCCAAACTAATGTAGTAGAGGCAGTCGGGTATCGAATCCACAGGGGGAAGAGAATTCTAAAAGTTCTAATAAGTTTGCTAAGTAACCAAAATGGGGGGTGTTTGCGGTTTATCTATAGTCTAAGATAAAAAAGAAAAGAAACAAAAACAAAGAACCAAACGATTAAACAAAGAAAAGAAGAGACTAGGATTTTCGGTTCACCATGGCTTAGGGCGAAGTGAGAGGGTCGAGAATGTGCTAAAGTCGGGAAAGGGGTAGTGAAAAGGACCTTTCGGTCCGCTATTCGCCCTAGGATAAAACTAACAAACTTTTCGCTCTAGTTAATCCATCCTAAAGTTCGTCGCAGGTCTACCTAATCCAATCTTTCGATCTAGGGTTAGGAAATCTACATAGTTGATTGGATGCGCCGACTCAAACAATCAAAAACTATTGAATGCGAAGATTAAATGCAATCCCTAATCTAAAACATTCAAAAAAACAATCAGATCTTAAGCCATAGTTCCCCTAAATCCTAGTGAAGAACTTAGCCAACCATTTTCATGAGATTACTAAAGCAAATAGATAAAATAAGATTTAACATGATGAGAAAAGAAGAAATGCAAAACATGAATAAAAAATTAAGATAAAAGGAAGAATACCGTTACTACAAGATTGAAGGAGGAAGAACCAAAAGATTGCTTGAAAAACAAATGATAAACTAAGTAAAGATTTCTAGAAATGCGAAAAGTGTTTTTATGAGATCTAGGTTACAAAGCTACTTTTTATATCTGTCGAGTGATGTCTTCTTTCTCATTTTTCTTCCCCTTTTATGCTAATTTTAGGAATCTTTCGAATCCTGAAATCTCGCACCCTAGCTCGATCGAGTAAGTGAGTTACTCGATCGAGCAGTTCCTTGCTCCTCTCTAATCGATCGAGTAAATGCCAGTACTCGATCGAGTATTCTTCAGATGGTCCTCGATGTCATCGCAGGTGGTCTTCGATCGAGCGCCTTTTCTCCAACAACCACTCGATCGAGTGAAATCAAAGGCCGATCGAGTGAATAATCACAGGGTTTTGGCGAGAGTTCCTTCTTCTGGGATTTCTGGTCTTTTCCTGATGTTCTTGAAGATGTTGATTTACCAATATTAGTGCATTTCTTCTTCTCCCTCGTTATTTATCTGCAATGAACACAAAGGCAACAAAGTAGACAATTCGGAGGAAAAATGGTGCTAAAAGCTAAGAGTTAAAGGACAAATACGTGCAAAATGGACCTAAAAAGTCTATATAAATTGCACGTAAAATATATTCCCAAACCAAACCTTTGCTTGTCCTCAAACAAATAAGTTTCATCTAGCCTTGCAAAAAGGAACTGAGTGCAGAACACTTACCGAAGTGTCTACTCAAACCAAATTTAAGACATAAGTCAAAGGTCTTACACAACCTAGCATGCAGATGAGTTGCAACTTTGTCAAAAGCCTACTGAACTGTCAACCTTGCAAGACCCTTGACGATGGACTCTCGCGGGTCACTCTTCTCTCGTGAAGCAAAGGGTAAAACAAGGGAATGTAAGAGAGATAGAGGAGAAGTCGCTCACCTAGACTGCGACCAACAAAATCGTGCATGCAATTTAGTATGATAAATAATTCTAGCTACCGTGCACATACATTCCAACCATTCAGGGTCCATCACATGCCGAATACTTGCAAAGTTTGGATAAGTGAGATTATGGGTAAGAAGAGGCAAACCAATATGGGAGTGAAAGGGAAAGTAGCCAAGCTAGCATCCTAATCAAACCGAATAAAACATCCGCTTCTAACTTACTGAATTAAACTCAAAGCCTTAACAAATAGGCAATCAACTCGCTGATCCAAAATAAAACTCCTCATAAAATATGGATTGCAACATAGGAGAAAAATTCCAATTTTTTTTTCTTTTCCTTTTCTTTTGCCGTTTTCTTTTCTCATTTTTTCTGATTTTTTTTTCTTTTTCGGCAATTGTTTTCTTTCATTTTTTTTTTCATTCCACTTCTTCATTCACCAACTTCATAAAATAAGATCGAGCCAAAATTGATACAAAGAACGAATACCACTAAAACTACTAAACTAGCTCAGCAAAAGGTAGGCTTAGTTTATGGATTGTAGCTAAAGGGTCAACTGGCAAATTCTAGCTAATGTGAAGTTAATGGGTAAAACGAATAAAAAGGATTTTGCAAGCATTCTCCAAACATGTAATACCATCCACAAACCCGAATGTATATAGGCAATAAGCAATCAAATTTCATACTTGTGAAAATTAATGTTACACGACATGTAGGGAGTAACTACTCACAATCCTAAATGAAACCGGTCATGGATGACACCAGTTAATAAAGCTCTAATTCCTCAGAATTTATAAGTAGGTTGCCAAAATCTCAGGTCTAGTCTATTTGTTCAGTAGTTTTGTGGTGAAGTGACAACTCATGCATATTGCTTATGTAAAAGCTAAAGGTTATGTCAGGCTTGAAAGAGACAAAATCTGAAGGTTCCGACTCAGCTTCTAATGCGGACAAGATGGAAGCATAAACCTCCCCAAACCAACCGATACAATGTCCTCATTGTGCAAGTTGAAGGTGAAAAAGAGAAGATGAGATGGGAACTTACAGGATGAAACAGAACAGCGACCTCCCCAAACCGAACGAGAAAGTGAGGTTTGTTAGAGTTGACAGCAGAAGTTCATTCGGCAGCAGCGCAACCATTTGATCGAGATTACAAAGTCTTCGATCGAGTTGGTGATTGTTCGATCGAAGATTGTGGTCGCTCGATCGAACATCCATCACCTGCAGGTTACTCGATCGAACATTGTTCAGGGGTGAATTGGTCGATCGAGGAGTTTCTCCACTCGATCGAGCAGATATGTCACTCGATCGAGGGTTTTGGTCTGCGAACCTGCGAAGGTTATTGAAACAGCAGCAGAAAAACAGAAAACTCTCCAAAAACAGTCTTCAAACAGTACAATAGCAATAAATAGTCCGAAATGAAAATAAAACATGAAAAACCGGGTTGCCTCCCGGGAAGCGCTAGCTTAACAGGTCCTGCACGACCTTTTGTTCACTTGGTGTTAACTTTCCTCAATGTCGAAGAATAACACTTCAACCAAATTACCAACTTCCTCGTTCCGTGATAACGCTTCACTTGATGACCGTTGACCTTAAACTTCGACCCCTGAGAGTCTTCCAACTCGACGGAACCAAATTTGGTAACTCCGACTACCGTGTACGGTCCCGTCCACCACGATTTCAGCTTGCCAGGGAACAATCTCAGACGGTAATTGAAGAACAACACCTTTTGGCCCACGTGGAATTCCGGTGGTAGGATGCGCTTGTCGTGCCATCTTTTTGTCTTTTCTTTGTAAATTCGCGAGCTTTCATAAGCTTTTAAGCGGAATTCCTCAAGCTCATCAATCTGCAAAAGACGGTTCTCACCACAACGATCAGCATCATAATTAAGTTGGCATATTGCCCACATGCCTTATGCTCTAGCTCAACAGGTAAATGACACGATTTCCCGTACACTAAATGATATGGTGAGGCACCGATTGGTATTTTGAAAGCCGTTCTATAGGCCCACAAAGTATCATCAAGTTTCTGACTCCAATCCTGACGAGACTTAGACACAACCTTAGCTAGGATCTCCTTAAGTTCCCTACTGGAGACCTCAACTTGACCACTGGTCTGAGGGTGATTAATGTTCCTGGGCTAGAAAGCTCTATAGACCTCAGAATTTAAGTAGCTTACCAACTTAATTTGTCAAGTCTAATCAATATAAGGCATGTCAATTACGGTCAAAACTTGATCATTGAGCTTTGTTTTCATAGGCTAACGGGTCAAAACAATGTACATGTATTTGGGATTCAAATGCAAAACCAATGCAAATTATCATCATTGCGATTTAATTCACCAAGACTCGACCTAAAAATAAAAGAAAAATGAGTTTTTGGATTTTTTTAAGCACACAACATAAAATAAAGATCCTCCCCCAAACCTAAATGTCACAGTGTCCTCATTGTGACCTAAAAAAACAGGTAAGGCACAATATAAAATATAACCAACACCCTAAAGGACACTACTAACAAACGGAAAGGAGAAAACATAACACACTAAAAATAAAATAAAGAAAGAAAAAATAAAAGAAGGATAATACCAGCTGGAAAGCATAAGAACTCCCCCAAACCAGCTGCAAAGCGGGGGTCTTGACGATTCATACGTAACCAAGGCAATTCTTTTTTGTGACTTCAAAGCTCCAGTGCTGCCGTATCAAGGCAATTCAATGCCCGTAGAAGAAGGTCGAAACTCACTTCCACTACAAAACAATGCTCTCTTTGCGACGGAATTTTCCGTCGCAAAAAGGGTGAAATCCGTCGCAAATGATGTTTTTGCGACGGATTTGCGACGGACTGCGTCTGTCCCATATTTTTGTCGCAAAATGTTAATTTGCGACGGATTTTTTCGTCGCAACAGATTTGCGACGGATTGACCTCATTTTGCGACGGACTGACCTTGACCAAAAGTCAAGGTTAGTCAAGTTTTGCGACGGATTTTCCGTCGCAACTGGTCCTTTTTGCGACGGATTATCCGTCGCAAAACTAGACTGACTTTGACTTTTGGTCAAGGTCAACCCAGATTTGCGACGGAAAATCCGTCGCAAAAAGGACCATTTGCGACGGAAATTCCGTCGCAAATCTGGACTGACTTTGACCAAAGGTCAAGGTTTGCGACGGAATTCCGTCGCAAATTGAGACATTTCCGTCGCAAATTCCTGTATGATTTTCGGGTTTCAGCCGTTTTTCCAGCTCCCCATTTCCATTGAAATGATTCATTTTTTCCCTTTTGCATGATCTGTAAACCTGCAATTTCAGAAAAACAACCCAGCAACAAAAACTTGTCGGAGACAAGGGTTTTAAAACGTCTTTTCATAACTAATAAGAAAGTTTTACAAATGATAATCCAACTAAAAACTAAACATAGTCCGCGGTACATCAACTAAACAACCTAATGAAATCTATCTAACGGTCGTGTCGGTAGGCTGTGGGGTGGCGAAATGACTGGCCGCCCTAGCATTGTCGCCGCCATCATCGTCAAAGTCGCGTCTCGGCTGAGAAAAGCCTCCCGGGTTGCAGCTCTGAGTAGTGAACTCCCCCCGTTGACTTAAGAACTCTTCAATTGCCTTCAGCCTTTGGGATGTCTCGAGATCACGTTCTCTTAGCTGAGCATTCTCTCGAAGAACTCTGCCGACGATACCTGCAATGAATAGTCAAACATGATATTCTATTCATTTAGTAAACGGTTAAATAATTGGTTAGTCTTAATTTTTAATAAACAATAAAATACAAACCTGGGGTGTATGATGATTGGGTCCCAGCACTTGAGTGACGACGACGCTCGTAAATGACTGGGGCTGCATTTCCCATACCGAGTATCAACCCTTTCTTGTTGAAACCGCCGTATTCTTCGAAGTAGATCTCGTTGTCGTCGATATCTTGCTCCGGGATCCCTTCACTTATCATTTTCGACTTTCTTGAAAAAACTTTTTCCTACAAAACAAAAATAAAATGTTATTAGTATACGTTAATTAATTAGTAAACCAAATTACTAAAATATAAAGAAAAGTTTCTGTTAACTTACAAATAGTGCTTTGGGTTTCGTTGATAGCCAACCCTTCTTGGCATGCTTTTTTGTCTTCTCAAGCAACTTCAAGGCCGATGGTACATCCCTCCCATCTTCTCCAGCCTGCAATTTAAATCCAACGACACTTGTTGAAAAAAACATTCAAGATTGTCAAAGGGTGAAAATTATTGAAGACAAGAAAAAGTGAAGTAAAAACTAAACAGTTACCATTTCATCCATCATATGTAGGGTGTTTTTACGACCCATAATGTGAGTACCTAAGGCCTTGCCTTTTTCGGTACTTCCCGACATCCGGTTGGTCTTGTTTTTGTCGGATTTCTCTTGGAATTTTGGATCGTCCTTTCTACCCTTCAGTTGTTCAAAAATATCCGCCGGTATCCACTGCGGCCTTCGCTCCGTTGGTTTCTTCATAGCGTAGTGGATTCTTTTGCGAAGGCGCTCTTTCATCATGTCTTCCCACGCCGACCTAACCGCTGCTCTATCACGAGGGTGAAAGGTAACTTTTTTCTGTTTCAAAAAAAAAATAGTTAAATAAATATGAAACAATAAATAGGTAATAAATAATAAAACGGAAATAGGTAGTAAACAGTTAATAAATACCTCAAACCAATTCCACCACTCTTCCTTAATGGCATCCGACGCTTCTGACCAGTTGGGCGCATACTCCTTGTAGTTGCAAATAATGGTCTGTGTTATAAGATTAGAAACGTCTTTGTCACTGAACCTGAAAAAGAGTTAAATGTGAAAATAAAATAGTCAACAAGTAATCATATTATAATCAATATATACATATATATAATCAATTATCCGTAAACAAATAAGATACTTACCACTTGGCGCCTTCGTAATCAGTCGGATCGAGGTGTACTCGATTTGTAGGCGGCTGAGTCTCAGGTACAATCTCGTCCTCATCATGATTAGCTCCCGATCGTCCTCCCTCAGGCTGACGACTACCACCACCTCGTCGTCTTCCGCCCGGCATATTATTATCAAACTAATATAGCAACAATTAGAAAGAAATGCTTTACGTAATTAAAATCTTGAATAATAAGATTAATAAGATAATTTCATTGACATTAAGCCATACGGCATCTACAATAATTTCGATAAATACAAGACTATCGAATCTAATAGATAGTAGTCCTAATCATAAAAAAAATATAAGAATGTTTACTACCTAAATGGCATGAAAGATTCAAAGACAGTCCCAAAACGGGGACTATTCAACAATTACACCTAATGTGTAATTATTGAACGGGTACTATTCAAGAATATTCTAAACAAATCAACAACACTAACAATCAACAACAATGCAAATTTTATATCAAAAAACAATCGTCCTAAACAACTTAACAACAATATGCGACGGATTTGGGACGGAATTAGCTACTAACCTAATATCACTAACCACCTAACAATACTAACTAAACTAATCAAATAACAATTAAACTAAACTAACTATTCCTAATAACAATAAAAAAACAATAATACGGAATTTGCGACGGAATTTTGCGACGGATTAAACATAAAAAATTAAGACGGTATATTAAAAAAGTTAGTATACATACATAAGAAAGAAAGAAGTGGCGGCGGCAAGGTGGCGGCGGTGAGGTGGTGGCGGCGGTGAGGTGGCAGGTGGAAGGGAGAAGAAAGGAGAAGGAGGAGGAAGGAGGAGGAAGGAAGGAGAAGGAGGAAGGAGGGAGAAGGAGGGCTGGTGGCGTGGCGGCGGCGGCTCCGGCGGCGGCGGGATTGTAGGGTGGTAGGGTAGGGTGGTAGGGTGGTGGTGTGGTGGTGAAATAAATCGCCGAATCGCTTTAGGGTTTTGTTTTTTTTAATTTTGAAATCAATTTGGGGAAAAGAAGAAGACCCGCGGGGTCTGTATAAAATATCTTTGCGACGGAATTTTGCGACGGAATTTCCGTCGCAAATCTGGTCAAGGTCAAATCTTGACCAGATTTGCGACGGAAATTCCGTCGCAAATATTGACTTTTGCGACAGAAATTCCGTCGCAAATCTGGTCAAGATTTGACCTTGACCAGCTTTTGGTCAAGCCTGGTCGATATGTTTGCGACGGAAATTCCGTCGCAAAAGTCAATATTTGCGACGGACTTTCCGTCGCAAACTTTCCCGCCATTTGACTTTCACTTCGCGGGTCTGGGAAATTTAGGTCCGTCGCAAAAAAAAAATCCGTCGTAAAGTCCGTCACAAAACTAATTTTGCGACGGATTTTCGGTCCGTCGCAAATTTTCCGTCGCAAGGGCAGTATTTTTTTGTAGTGTTCGTGTCCTACCCACAGGCTTAGGTAGCACCATGAAACAATACAAACATACACAAATATCAAAACGAATTGTCTAAGTTCAGTCTCAACGGGAGTAAAATCCAAATTATAAGCATAAAAAAGTTCTCTGTCTTTCTGAAAAACAAAACTCAAAGGTGGATCATCAGCAAGATCCACAGTATCTTCAGGCTCCTTAGAGAGGTAGTCGTCTTTGAAAATTTCGGCTTCCCAAGCATCTAGTTCAGCTTCTATGACGTCATCTACTTCAAAATTGTTGATTGGAGGAGGATGGGGCTCATCTCCATAGAGCAAATGTTCGATTTCATCTAGCTCCATGCGCCATATGCTCTGCTCGTAGACAAATGTACTCAAGTCTTCCATTTGACTTTTTCTTCTCTAAAGGCTCTGTCTATAACGGAAGGTTCTTTCGGGTTCGGGATTGAAAGAGACAATCTCTAACCTGTTAGACCTAGGCATACACAGAAACAACAAGAAGAAAGTAAAACTGCCTCAAGGAACTAATGTCCCTTGAGACGAAAAGACAAAAATAATTAAAAACAAACAAAAATTAGTTGCCTCCCCGGCAACAGCGCCAAATTTGATAAGGGTAAAGTCGTCACCCTAAATCAAAGTAATCCTTAGGATACTACTAACTAATAGCTAGCGGTAAGAAATGTATCGAATCCACAGGGAGGCGGTAATAAATTGTTTGCTAAAGTATATAAGTCTTAAAGTAACAATTGGGTTGTTTTGATTGTTTTTGTTGTCTAACAAACTAATTGCAAAATAAGTAAATAAAGATGTAAACAAGTATTAGGAAAGATCTAGGGATCAAGTTCACATAGGCAATTATCCAGGGGAATGGGATTTAACTAATTTAATTGGGCAAAATTATTATTTAAGATCATATGTCCGGTCGGTATTCATATAATCTTTAGATCTAAACCTAACATGCGGTCGCTATAATTAGGTCAGTCTATTCAATTGTTGTGGCCTATCTTAGTCTTAGTCTACGGTCGGATCTAAGACTAATTCGCGAGACTAATTAACTAATCCTGGCCAGTAATTAATTAATCAGATTTAAAACAACAATAGAACAATAATAATAAGCAGTTTAACAATTAAACATCATTAAAGTTTGATTCCCCCTTCTAATCACCTAGATCCCTTTTCACCCTAGACAAATAAATTAGCTACGCATGTCTTGGGATCTAACTACAACAATATTGATTGAAAACATAATCAATAAGCAATAAACTAAGAACGAGAATAATTGAAGAACAATAAAGTAGAGATTGTGATTAAATACCGTAAATAGGAGAACAAGATCCGAAGGCAATTGCTAAATAATAATCCGGAAGGCTACTAATAATAATTACGGTTTTTAGAGCAATAAAAGTGTCTAACAATAGGCTACGAAGCCTTTATTTATAGTAAACTACTAAACAATTTATGGAAACTCGGGGTAAATTAAAGCACTCGATCGAGTGCTCTCAGCGCGTAATTTCTGCTTCGCGCACTGAACTTCAAACGGTCGTCATTTCTTCGTTACTTGTCCGAATCAAGTGATTGTTGTGGCGTTGGAAAGCTAAGAGGATGAGCTTTCACCTCAAGTTGGAATTACCTGATTATCATTTGTAGAACTCGATATATGTCTCTCTAAAGTAGGTACTAGTTATATGGAGCTCTTCTTTGTGCTTGCCTTCAATTATCCCCTTAGCTTTTCCTTCCTAGATCCTCGTGCCATGCTACGTGTGTTCCTTCTTGTCGGATCCGCAGTGCTCCAATCCATCTTTTGCTCCATAAATGCATCAATCCTATATTAAACACCGAAAGACGGAAGTATCGACATTTTAATATAAATAGCATATAAATGACACAATTTAGCACAAGAATCATCTCAAAACAACTAAAGGGGAGGCATAAAAGTATATACGAACATGACTCATCAAGTACCTTAGTCACGGTTCACGATAGACCGTGGTGACCACCATAATATGAGGAATGACACCCTTCCAAAATTGCTTTGGTCTCCCATTGTGGAATACATCGTCGGTAGAGACCGTCTGCACATTCTTTGAATAGATAAGGCTCGTCCAGAAGTAATGTCGGGTATCATGTAAGAATTTCTTGCGTTGTTGGTAAGTTAGGCCTTTCGACATTTCCTTACCAGCTACAAAATTAGCAAAATCTGCAAACCACAGTTCAATCTTATCGTTAGTCTGATCAATAATAGCACAAAGGGAGAAAAGAGAATCGTCACCAAACGAGCCATTAATGGGTAAAGTGTCCTCCCCTTCTTGATAAGTCAAACGTGATAGATGATCGGCCACGACATTCTCAGCGCCCTTCTTGTCCTTAATTTCTAGATCGAATTCCTGAAGCAGAAGTATCCACCGCAGCAATCTGGGTTTTGCTTCTTTTTTACCCAAAAGATGCTTCAGGGCTGCATGATCTGTAAAAACAATGACGTTAGAACCAAGAAGATATGAACGGAATTTATCAAGAGAAAAAATTACAGCCAAAAGCTCTTTCTCAGTGGTGGCATATTTCACTTGAGCCTCATCCAGAGTTCGGCTCGCGTAATAATTGGCACTCAAAGCTTTATCCTTCCGTTGTCCCAAAACCGCTCCCAGTGCATAATCACTGGCATCGCACATGATCTCAAAGGGCAACTCCCAGTTTGGGGGTTGAATGATCTGTGTAGATACCAAAGCCTGTTTCAAGGTCTGAAAAGCAGAAAGACAATCGTCAGTAAAAACAAAGGGGGCATCTTTCAAGAGCAACTGTGTAAGTGGTTTAGCTATCTTTGAGAAGTCCTTGATGAATCGGCGATAAAATCCGGCATGACCAAGGAAACTCCTCACACCCTTAACATTAACTGGGGTGGTCGATGCTTAATCACTTGCACCTTTGCCTTATCAACCTCTATGCCTCGGTTAGAAACCAAATGACCAAGGACTACTCCCTCATTGACCATAAAATGGCATTTCTCCCAGTTCAGTACCAAATTCACTTCTATGCAACGCTGCAAAATCTTATCGAGGTTAGCTAGACAATCATCAAAACTGTTACCATAGACACTGAAGTCATCCATAAAGACCTCCATAATTGACTCTTTGTAACACCCCCATTTATTTAAGAGCCTTTAGCAAGACATTCTCAAATAAATAGAGCTGTTACCATCTCGGAATGTCCGAGGTAGTAAATAACAAAGTAAAACAATCCAAAGTATTTTATATAAAACTGATTAAATTTAAACTTTTGATATTACAACTACTACGCAAGGAATAAAGAAAAACAACTGATAACATCTAAGTATGTGATCTAAATCTAAGTAGGTCCAAGCCATGTCTCTCTCCATGCCCAAACTCCTAGTCCAGCTGTCTCTGACCTGTAGAATCTACTCCCCATTCCGGATCATCGTAGGTGTACACGAATACACTGTCAACCTCGCGGTTGAGTAGGATAACACAATAATAAATAATGCAACAATAAAGATATGCAAATGCCATGATATGCTCGAGCTCAATCTCAATTCTCAATCTCAAACCCGTAACACCCAGCCATACCGAACCTCCCGGCAGACTATAATCGGCCGTCGCCGAACACCAGCATAACAGCTGAGGTCACCAGGTCTAGTCCTGCAGAACTAGCCTGGGCCCAATAATATCTCATCATCTCAAATCCGTATCCGATGCATATGCCATGCTCATGAATGCAACAATAATAGTAACCATACTTATGAATGCAACAGTAATAATAATTACTCATAATCATATACCATCCTCATATCATTCATGCTTACCATCCATATCATACACCCAACATCCATTCATAACACATAACATTAGTATAGTGACAGTGTAACCTACCTGAGATAGCAAATTTGTAGCAAGCAAACACCGTCTAGTACTGTTCCTCCTCAAACTCCGTCCCTATAAATATTACTTATATTAATTTCTATACACACAAGCACTATGACTAGTTCACCTACTGATCATGCCCAGAATCGGTTTACACATAACACATTGTAAGTATACGTATATATAAACATGCACCAATTATAACCTACCAATTATAACTTTGCCAAATATCGACTTGCTAACTATAGAATACCGTTGTCTACTCCATTGTTTCTTAATAAAATGACAAGCTTATCGTAAAAAGATATTCAAATACTATCAACAAACTAGACCACTCATAACAACATTAATAATATTAATAATATTGGTAATTAGTCATAATCTACTATTAATTCATTAGCTTTCAAATACAAAAAAATTAACAAGTGAGAAAATGTTACATTAGCATTAACCATGATATTCATTATTGTTAATAACCATTAGGTGAATTAGAAAAGAAATAATAAGATTAGAAAACCACCGCACTCACAGCCAAAATACGCGAAATGCAAAACAGTACCAACAGCCGCCGTGAACACTACTTACGTTTAACTTCACGACAGACCCCAACAACAGCCCCTGCCTTTCCTGGTGGCACCACCGGGCTCGCCACTGAGCCTTGGTGGTCCCAGGAGAGAAGGCAGTGACTGTCGACCGCCCCAGGAGCCGCCATCAACAACTCCTCTAAACCCGTTCACCACTTAACAACCGATTTCATCGTACGAACGACCTTAACGAAACAGGCTATAAAACAGTACACACCACTCCAACCACCAGGAAAACCACCGTAGAAACACCCTAACTACCACTCTACGACATGACTTACGACCCCTCTTAAGCGACAACATAAACTATCCAAAAACAACACAAACATCTCACGTTTTTGACTCTGTTTTGGACGTGAACAGACTCTTTGCAGAACAGGTGACAAACCACTGTAGACGGCGGCCTTAGGCAACCAACGACGACTCAAAAATGGTCCACCTACGACTACTAACACCCTAGATACATGATATACCAAGATCAGAAACTACAAATCCGCATACAACACTGAATCATGCAATAAAAACGGACAAGGGAAACAATAGCGAGACAGAACTGAGAACCCATACCTTTTCTTTGCCCAACGAACCACCTTAGGCTGCCCTAGTCCACCGTGTAAACCCTTCTCCTTAACCTAGGATGTGTCGGCAGTGGGTTGAGTGCAGAGAGTGTGTGTCGTTTAGGGTTGGGGTAGGGTTTGTAGGTTGCTTTTGTAAGACGGCTGAGAGAAAAGTGAGGTTTTGTTGTGTTATGTATGTATGAACGAGGTGATGGGTTGTTGGTGTTGCACACAAATCGAGGCCCATGGCCATTACTTAGACACGTTTTTATTATCTTATTCGTATCCCGTAATTGACCACAACGTGGACTAAAACTCAAACCCAACGTTACAGTATCAACATATAAATTATAACCGCATATTCGATTAATCCTCGAATTATATTTGATGTCAAATATTATCGACACGACCACATACTTATAAATTAAATATAAAAAAAAGATAAATTACGGAGTATTACAGCCCGTTGTTTCTCTTACTCGGCCCATTACACACATCGAGGCAAAATTCGTTTATAACTCATTTTTAACACGTAACTTAAAATAACCAAGTACGTATAACTTATTTATACTAATTAAATTAATTATGAGAACAAACATAAATATATACAAAAATTAGGATTTAAATATAATTATGAAATAAATAATAAAACAAGTATAACTGAGAAATAAATATAAAATATGAAATATATTTAATTATAAATATATTATCATTCAAAATAAAGAGATAGGAATAAAGTGTCATTTTATGAAATAATCATCAAATATAAACTGATTATGAAATACGAAATAATCGTACGAATACGATATACAAAATAATAATAGTTTACGTAAAATACTTTATAAACATTCTGTTTGAAATACTTGTATAAAACATTGTTTGACTGTCGTTGACCGAGGCTAAAATACGGGGTATTACACTCTTTGTACTCAGAAAATATCCCCATCATGCAACTTTGAAAGGTGGCAGGGGCATTACATAGCCCAAAAGGCATTCTGCGATAAGCAAAAACACCCTTGGGGCAAGTAAAGGTAGCCTTTTCCTGATCCTTCGATGAATCGGGATCCGGAAAAAACCTGAGTATCCGTCTAAGTAGCAGAAAAATTCATGTGACGCTAACCTTTCAATCATTTGGTCGATAAAGGGAAAGGGGAAATGGTCCTTCTTAGTAGCTGCATTCAGCTGGCGATAATCTATGCACATTCGCTAGCCGATTACCAAACAAGTGGGTATTAGCTCATTTTTCTCATTCTTTACAACGGTATACCTCCTTTCTTATGATGACATCAAGGGCATTAGCCTTGATGTATGCATGCACAGGATCGAGCTGGAAGAAGGTCATAAGCCATGTCGAAAAGGACAACGTAAGCTAAACCCGAAGATGGAGGAAGTGGTCATGACCGAGGTGATGAAATTGTTGGATGCAGGTATCATCTATTCTGTAGGGAACTCCAAGTGGGTAGGTGAGTGATTTTGGTTACTTTTTGATCAAGGAAGTGGGTAGGGGGTGATTCTTGATCAAGGAAGGGTGTTTTTGGGATGTAGCTCATCTAGTAGTTAAGGCCAAATGAAAAGGCTAAGGCTCAAAATGGCTAAACAAAAAGAGGGAATAAGATGCAAGGGTCAAAACAAGGCTAATTTGGCAAATGTGAAGTTGATTTATTTTGAACAAGAGTTGTCTCACATGCACATGAACATAAACACGGAAATAAGGAACGAGCGCCATACTTATGCGTATTGACATAACATACCACGTAAGGAGGACTACTCACAATCCTAAACTGAGTCGGTTTGATGAGCAGACTATAAAGGAGGCTCTATCCTCACATTTGAGTAGCTAAAGTCGGTCCTAGGTCGAGTCAAGGTCTATCACGGTCTCACATGGTGGTCGAAACTTGGTCATTAAGCCTAGACTTCCGGGTCCTTGCAAGCAAGAACCCTAACAAGGTGACATCAAACGGTGCAAGCTATTAGGAGGGGTAAGACACAAGCAAGACAAATATCATCATCGACGGCATATATCCTCCACTATTCAACCTCCTATGCATATTTACAAACAAATGCAAAATAGAAAACCGACTAACACATATTCACAAAACTACGAAAATGAAAAGCATGTGAAACTACATTAAACTAAACAACAAGCATAACAAACATGCAACAACAAAATGACTAAACTAGCAGCACATCATCCACAACAACCACAAGTTCCCCAAAGGAACATCCAAGGCACAAAAATCCCGTTCTCCTTCATGCTATCAACATAAAAAGAAATAGGGAAGGGAAGAAAGAAGTAGGAAAGAGTATACCAAGCATCTTCATTCTCCTAATACCTCGGATTGTAGTTGCATCTGCCACTTGGTTAGTCCAACAAACATATATATACAATGCAAACAAAGGACAAAAACAAAGGAAAGGAAAAACATGTTTTTTAAAAATTTTCAAATTTTTTGATTTTTTTGGCATTTTTGAAGTTTTTTCATATTTACAAAAGCAAAGAAATATTCACAAGGTGGATATTTTCCCTCCCCACACTTAAGATTTACATTATCCTCAATGGAACAAAGTGCAAGGGGGAAATGAAGAAAAAGAACGAAAACAACATGTTTTTGGTTTTTTTGAAATTTTTAAGAAAATGAATAACTTGTTTTTGTGTTTTTTGAAATAAACGGTTCTTCCTCCCCACACTTATCTATGTGCATAATGTGAGGAGGAAAACCGGAAAGTAAAGAACATGTTTTTGAATTTTTTTGGTTTTGATTTTTATGGAAGCAATAAAAGCAAAAATGAACAAAAGAAATGAAAAACTAAAAACTAAACTAAGATGCAAACTAAGTGCTCTAATCTACATGAATTTAAACTACATGTGACAATATGGTACAAAAAGGAAATCTAATGCAAATAAATAAATTCAACTAAATGCAACTATACTAATGATGTGAAATGATAAAAAGGGAAACTAAAACAAGCTATCTAAACTAGCTAACTACTCTAGATGCATGCGAAAATGAAAGATGCAAACTAAAGAGAAATTTGGATTAAAGGGATTACTTGCTTTGGATTTTCAGTCGGGAGCAAAGACATCAACTACCACCTCTATGGGCGGTCACTCATCATCCTCATCACCACCTCCATTACCGCTCACATCACCACTCGCATCCACTACCATGTAATCATCCGGGTTGAGCAAGACATCGCGAAAGGGTGAAGCATGTGAGCCACTAGTTCCGGGATCACCAACCATGCCACTAGGAGGCGGATGCCCTTGAGGGCCTGAGTCCGCATTTCTACGGAAATTAGGGGGAAATATCAGGCTAGAAAAGTAGCCCGGAGCAACATTAATCTCCCCATAAAAACGTCCCTCAGGGGGCACGTATCCACCCTCAGGAGGCAAGTAGTAAGAAGGATGACCACCGGCTGCATGATGGTACCCCTGACGAACAGACTGGTCATAGCTAGGGAAGGTTCCATAGGCCTGATCGTGGTACAAGTAGTCAAGCCTATAACACACATCCCGATGACGCTCATCCGCCAATGCCTGGCGCTCATCAGCAAGCTCTGCTGCCGTCTTCATATTCAAATCAACTCGGGCCATAAAATAAATGAGCTCTTGATGCAGTGGGGAAGGCTGGGTAGAAGGAACGGAACTGGAGGTGGAGCCCTGGAAAAAGGTAGGACCGGCCTTAAAAGGAGGCATGGTGACGGACGGCTGCTGAAACTGGAGGCCGGAAGTAGTAGTACCGACCCTATCACGGGCATAAAATCTGGGAGGGCGCTGATCAGGTGGGAGCTCATCTGGATCGACCTCAATGTCGAGGAGGTAGGAGGTATTCCCTGGCACTACCCTCATCCTATCGGTGTTTGGCAAAGGAACGGAATTTCTGAATTTGTTGTTAACACGAATCTGCCAATACTCTTGCCGGTCATTGGGGTTATATTTGATCCACCCCAAGGCATCCTGCATGTACCGGCGAGATAGGATGTTCTCGCCCTGGATATAATCCACCGTAAAATGCCTCTGACAAAGGTTGACGGCTATCAAGGTAACCATCCCCCCAACACATATCGGAGTGGCCAACTGAGGTTGGGTGGCCAACCGGCTCAAATGAAGAGCCATATGATGGGCAATGTTAAGCTTCGGCCCATTGATCAGATAAGACCCCAAGATCTCAAGTTCCTCAGTTCTGAAATTATGTGGCACATCCCGAGATAGGACAGTCCACCCCATGAAAAGGTGCCATATCATAATTGGCGCCAAATGCACCCGATTAGCCGGCTTCTTCTTCTTTCTATCACTAACCAAGCCGGTAATGGCCGTCCTAATAACCTCCGTGTCAAATCCCTCCGGAGGATGAATGGGCAATTTCCCATTTAGACCAAAAATCAAGCCAAAGTCCTCCAAAGTCAAGCGGTGTAGCCTATTCATAAGACGGAATTCTAAGAAAGCTACCGTCCCTAGACTCCGGTTCTTGGTAACCACAAGTGAGCTCAAAAATTCCCAAGTCAAGTGGGGAGAGGTGTGAACCGGTCTAGTATCATACAAAGCTTTCATTCCCATTCCATCAAAAAGTGTCTCAGTAATCTTATCAATCCCTAACTCCCTCATAAAGACCCTATCAATAAACCGAGTCGGGTGAAGGGGCGATGTTTGAAGTAAGTAAAGTTACCTTTTTGAGTGATAGTTGCAAATTGGAGACCGGGAAATGTCGGATCGGGACCAATATAGCTGCTATCAATCACATTTTGTACTTCTTGTTCAACCGCCGGGTCATGCCTCGATTTAGATCTCCTCTCCGTTCGGTTTCCGGACATGATTTGGGGTGGGAAGGATGAAAGGGGTTGATTTGGGTTGATTTAGAGAGTTTTTGTAGGTTGAGGATTTAAGAGAGAAGGAGGAAATAAGGAAAAATGAAAAAGAAATGAGAAAGAATGGATAAGCCGAGTGTTTTTAATTTCGCGACAGGGGACTCTTGGCCGGTCTGACACCGGCTGCCGGTCGACCGGCTCAGAGTTAGGGTTTGGATTCTTTTTTATTTTTCGCAACTTTTGAAATAACATTGATTCTGAGCTGGCAGACCAGCTGCCGGCCGACCGGCTCAGAGTCGGGCTCCTAATCCCTTCACTTCTCTTCTTCTTCGAGTTCTTCACTTACAAAAACTCCCAGCCGACAGACCGGCTGCCGGCCGACCGGCTGGGAAGGCCTTCAATTCTTTTTTTCTCTTCAATGCACAAGACACACTCACGATTCTTAGCCGGTGGACCGGCTGCCGGCCGGCCGGCTAAGAATCAGGCTTCACTTTGAATTTTCGTCTTTTTGAATAAGTCACCTGACTCTAAGCCGGTAAACCGGCCGCCGGTCTGGTACAAGCTTAGAGTCTTAAATCTGAAATCTGCCAAGTAAATAATCAAAAACATAAATGTGTCCAGGTACTCTTAGCCGGTATGGGACTGTCGGCCGGTACCCCGGCTGGGAGTACCTGTGCACAATTTCGAAAAATAATTTACTTGAACATCAAAAATGGAGTTTGCTAACATCGATTTTGCCTTTCATCTTCCGACTAAACCCAAGAATTAACCAAAAACAAGCAACCAACATTTCCAAATTTCAAATGCAAGCTAGAAATCAAACTAAAAATTGAACTAAAATGCAAACTACATGAAAGATAGGAAGCTAGTACTTACAAACGGTGGTTATTAAGTGATTCCACCAAACCTTACACGACCAATCTTCAATTTCCTTGAACGGAAACTTCGTCCATGCTAGCCAAGGACCTTAGAAAACGGTCAAAGGTGAAGAGTCCATTGATATAATATACTCAAGAAGGGGGGTTGAATTGAGTATGTCTTCTTTTTAAAATCTTCTTCGATGCGTGTGGATGCATGATGATTATCGAGTGAAGCAAGCAATAAGAAGAGACACAATATTTTTGAAGTGGTTCAGTTTCAAAAGTTGAAACCTACGTCCATTATTCTCGATTAATAAAATTAGCACCGACTCCGGATTACAATTTTATCAACCCTACTCGTACAACTTTGATGTTAGTTGTAACTCTATCTAGATACCGTTAAATATCTAGCTATGACAAGTACCGTTAAATACTTGTTTACAATGAGTACCGTAAAATACTCGATCTATCTTATATTAATAAGATGAAGTCTTCAATGTTTCTTCTAAGTCACAATCTTGAATAAGATCAATGCTGGAGCACTTGAATTTTGAAACGAATATGACAATTATAAGCTTGAATCTTTGAAGAGTAATGAACGGTGGTTTGTCTCGATATGCGTGAATATGTGTGTGTGTTTCGTGTTGATTAATGTATCATACGTAGTCTATTTATATAGAATTATATCTAGGTAACTTGAACCCTAGATGATTTAGGAATATTACTTAAACTAGAATTCTAGTCTTGGAGTAATAATACCATAAATCTAATCTTAATATATTTAGGAAAGATTTAATAATATATTTTAGATATTATATAAGGAATCAATTTCCTAATTCATATTTAGGAAAGATCTTTATATAATAAACAAATAGTAACCTTATTAAAACAACTTCCTAAACCTTGCCAAAAATATAATAAATTATATTCCATAATATAATCTAGATTGTTATTTTAGATTGGTTAAATAAACATATTATTTATTTAAGCAACCATTACACGTTTTAAGAAATCGTGCCATATTGCACGACTTTTCCAAACTGCTTCAAACACGATGTAGTTTTATATTATTTCGACAAATAAGTTAAATATAAATCCTTTAGTTTATTAGAAATAAATAATTAACTCATAAGAAAATTATTTATTCCTTTTTAGCTAAAGATATTTTATATTACCTTATTAAGATTAATAATTCCATATTCTAAAAATAGAATACCAATTAAACATTAATTGTTCACGACAACTTTTAGAAACTAAAATTGTTTCAATCACTACATATATCTTGATCATTTCTTCTATATGGAGTTATAGCTCCAAGCTATAACTTGAACCAATCTCATACTAAAGCTATAGCTGATAAGTATAACTTTTGTTCATTATTTGCGCTTGCGATCTTCTTTCAATCATTGATTTAGTCAATCCATTGACTAACATACTTGAATCTTTTATGCTTGATTGATTAGATCTTGTTACTCATATTCTGTACACTTAGCACACGATTATACGCACGAGTATATAATATATATATGGCTAGACTTGTCATTATCAAAACATAAACATATATACTTAATATATATTTGAATATATGGTTCAACAAATTCCCCCTTTTTGATGATGGCAAGTCTTTCTTAGATTTGTGTCTAAGTGTACGTTCCCCCTCAATATAATAAGGGTCATTCATAGCATAGATCAACTTAGGGTTTCTATCTTTTAACTAAACCAAATCCTTTAAGAACCCTAAGAGACAATGAATTACGACAAGGAGCAAGCTTAGGCAGATTCTAATCTAAGTCGCATTTTCCCCCTCTTGACATCATCGAAAAGATGAGAACAAAGACATAAAACGACTAGAATAATATACGACGAAACATAAGCAAGCATGTAAGACGAGTCGAAAGATATGAACACACACAATATCATACAATCACATACGCATGCTAAAAATATACACAACAATCCGAAGTACTAATGCCAATGGGCCAAATAAGGAACAATGTTTTAAGAAAATTGGGCCGGCTAGGGTAAGTTCATAATGGGCTAGGCAAAAGAAATAGTAATAAAGTTGGGCCATGAGCAAAATAGGGTTAGGGAATCCGAGGAAGGAAAAACGAAACAGGCCTCGGATTCATTGGGCCAGTAGGTTAGTTGGGCCACAAAAAGAGCAAGAGTTTTATAAGTCCACCCCCGGACTTAACAACAACAACAACAACCGAAAACGAGTTTTAACAACATCCGAAACAGAGCATCAAGAACGAGAGCTAGAAGCGGGAGTCTTGGCATACAGACTGACATATTCGGGTCGGGTACGGAACTCAAGAGTATCCAATCTGTCCAAACAACTACTGACATTGCGACCTTGAGCATTGAGAGCCAACTCGAAGTTGAGAATCTTCATTGATAGAGCTTTAACCGCTTCAGGAGCTTGACTCGCGTCCTTCCGCAGCAGCCCGTGGTCTCTCACCATAGCTCCTCCTTGAGTCGTGAGGAAAGAGAGACGGTCACTAATGACCAACAACTCGGAGCACATAACCGAGACGTCCGAACTCATCTTGTCAAGTCGTTTATCGACTTTGTCCATCCATGCCCGTAACAACTGCTCAAAACCCGAATCATCACGACTTCCCGTAGCACCCTCATTCTCCTTTTCTTGTTTAACTTGGCATAAACCAAGAATTTGATCCATTTTCGCTTCTAATTAGAGCTGATCAAATGGCCCAGGCCCGATGGCCCGACCCGGCCCAGCCCGACTTTTTCTCGGGTTTGGGCCTAATAGTTTGGCCCAAAAAGCCCGTGGCCCGGCCCAAAATAAGCCCGATATAAATATAGGGCCGGGTTTGGGCCAACCTAAAGGCCCGATTTTTGGCCCGGCCCGACCCGAAATTATTTTTTTAAATAGAAAAAAATTCAAAAGTTGGAATCGTATATCACATCATACTAATAATCTAATATCACTAATCCATCGAATTATCAATTTTGCGGATATCTTTATATTTTTATCGTACACCTTTAGTTAATACTATTCATTTTTTGTCAACTCATAAGTTATGTATGATACTATGGATGGTTCTCCTACCAAAGAGTCGAAGTCAAATACCTAAGACTTGAAAATTTTATTTCGTTGCTAATAGTTTGTTCACATATCGATTTTGTTGATTGTTTCGAATTATATTATTTTAGCCCGTTTTGGCCCATTTTGGCCCGAGGCCCGTTATAGCCCGAACAATTGTGGGCTTGGGCCAAGAAAATTGGCCCATCGTTTTGGCCCGGCCCGGCCCGACCCGTGTATTTGGGCCGTTTATTTAGCACGAGCCCGACCCAGACCCGGCCCAGCCCGACCCATGATCAGGTCTACTTCTAATGCCTCAAACGACGGAGACGGATACTGTTTTGGTTCCTCCTCAATATTCTTCCCAAACGATAAATCTACCCCATCAAACGCTATACCCATGAGCTTGAGTAACTTATCACACATCCGATCACGAGGTTTGACACCAAAACTCAAATCATCCACAACACCCTTTTGGAATAAAATTTCCGACACCCACATTCCATAAGGAATGTCGAGTGTGGAACTCGCCTTTTCTTTGATTAAGACGGATGAGGTTTGGCAAATCTTAGAACACAAGAGAAAAGCAAGATTTATTTTATTCCCTTCCAACCAATGATATAGAACAACAGCCTCAATACTCGACAGTTTGTCACGACCACCCCTCCTAGGCAATACGGTTTTCCATAGAAAGTTAACAAATAATTTCAATTTCGGGGAAAACGAGTTGGTTAGAAGCGGAGAAATCTCAGTAGCATTACCATCAAAATACTGCTTAATCACCATTTTTTGTTCTCGGGTCACAACACCCCATTATTTACGAGTGTCAAGATCAAGTCCATCTTGATCAAGACGAAAGATTTCACAAATATCAGTTAACGACACCTCGATATCCCTACCGTTCACCACAGCCTTCAACCCGTTCTCACTCGGTTTTACAGAAGCAAAGAACTGAATTAATTCAATCGGAAAGATTAACCCTGAAAAGTTGCTAATATACTCCCACCCCTGAAACTCTAAGAACTTCTTAAAGAAAAGCAGAGACTTAGGCCCTGTTCTTTCTGGCTTTTTAGAGCTGAACTGAACTGAGCTGAATTGAATGGGGTTGAGCTGAACTGAACTGAACTGAACTGAGCTGAGCTGAACTGAATCGAGCTGAGCTGAACTGAACTGAAATGAACTGAATTTAATTGAGCTGAACTGAACTGAGCTGAATGAAACAGAAATTAATAGAATTAAAGATAGGGAGCTACTATGGTTTCCTTGTAGTTTGGTATAGGATCTTGTATTGTCCTTCTTATGATTAATATATATAAAGATCCTTGCTTTTCTGCAAAAAAGTATTATTAATAATAATAATATAAAAAAGTTTGATTAATATAAATTTGCGATTTTTAAAAAAATAATTATATTATTAAACTAACCATATCTAGGCCAAAATGACCATTTTATTTGTCTCCTATTAGCCATCCAAACGTGAGAAATCATGTGCCTGAATATAAGCATGCACCTCCTAGCGGAATATTTGAACATTTCAATTATCGACATTCATCTTTGAGGATGACAATTGAAATGGCGTTTGGTCAGCTGAAGAGAAGGTGGAAGGTGTTAAAAAACATGCCACAAATGACAACGAAATATCAAATGTCAATTATCGTATCCGCGTTTACACTTCATAATTTCATTCGGATGCATAAACTTGGTATTCCAGTTATACAACATCAAAGTATTCAAGGAAAAATAAATTCAAACATGGATGATAAATAACGGAAGAAACTCATGGACAAAGTTCGAAAAGAAATTGCAAAAAAAATAGGGCGTGATATTGGTGTCCATAATGACCTCGATAATGAAGCACATCAAGACGATACGGAAGTCAATAGCGAAGCAACATAGATGATGTCTTTGTTAATGATATCTATATTTTCAAGATTATGATTTTCGATTGTGTTAACAAATATTATTATTTGAATGTTAACAAATTTTACGTCTCAATTACATTTTTTTCCACTCTTTCATGTTTACTACTACTATACTACTAATAATAATCGTAATAATTATAATTATTATTATTATGATTATTATAATAATTATTATTATTATTATTATAAACAAGAAAAATATATATAAAATAATAATAAGATGAAGAAATAATAAAAACAACAACAAAAACAACAATAATAATCATAATAATAATTATTAATTAATAATAATAATAAATAAAATAATAATAATAATAATAATAATAATAACAAAAACAATAATAATAATAATAATAATAATAATAATAATAATAATAATAATAATAATAATAATAATAATAATAATGTGGGCTGAACTTAATAAAGTCGAGCTGAACTGAACTGAACTTAATTGAATGGAGCTGAGCTGAACTGAACGAAACTGAACTAACTGAACTGAACTGAGCTGAGCTGAACTGAACTGAGCTGAACTGAACTGAACTGAACTTAATAGAGCTGAGCTGAACTGAAACGAGCTGAAAATAAGCCAGAAAGAACAGGGCCTTAGACCCGTCTACCCAAGATTTCGGGTAAAATCTACCCGCATGTATGGAATAGGGAAGAAGACGGTCAATAAGCATACCTTCATTCTTGGTCATACATTATACAGACTCTCTCGAGACCTTCTTTGGTAGCTTCTACGGAGTACTCTCGAAACAGAGGACGGGGGTTCTTGGAATTCGAGCCCAGTTCTTGCATGTCGTCAGAGATAGAAGAGGCAACTCGGTTGAGTTTACGGCGTTTACCATTTTCCGGTGTCGGAGCGGTGGTGGAGATGGGTTGAGGAGATGGTGGCGGTGATGGGGTGGGTGAAGGTGGAGATGGTTTCTTGTTTTGGGAACGTGTGGCACGTGAGGAGGCATTTTGTATGGTGAGGAATGGTGGTGGTGATCGGAATTAATGGAGTTTGGAGTTTGTGGGTTTTGGGGTTATTAATGGAGTTTTTAGGAATTTGAGGGGAGTTTTGGGTTGGGGACGGTAATAATGGGAGTTGAGGTGGTAAGTATGGTAAGTGATGGAGGTAAATGAAGTTGGTTGAGGTAATGAGTGAGGCTAAGGGGTAGGGGGTAGGGGGTATGTGGCAGTAGGTAGTGGTGTCTAGTGGGGCAAGTGGTTGTGTTACGTGGCAGTAGGTGGGGTAAGCTCACACGGTTTGTGTGTAATGAAAGGTAAGTTTGTTTTTCTTTTTCCTTTTTTTTATAATTTGGTTAATATGGGTAATATGTATATGTATATTATTATGTATAGTGTGTAATATAAATATGTGAGTAAGGTGAATTATAATATTTGACGTATTATTGTTTTGAGATCGGTTGCGTACACATGCATATATGAATAGTACAACATAAATAGGTTCACATAATTTTTCATCGAATACACACATACACATGCAGCGGAGTATACGGACACAGTCATATAATCTCATCTAAACCGTAGTCAATCATTGGGTTATTTTTGCTTTTAAGATTTGATTAGGTGCCACCGATTAAACCAATTTCCAATCGCAAAGTCTCAAAGCGTTCTCTAGCCAATGATTTAGTGAAGATATCTGCCCATTGTTTTTCCATACTACAAAATTCCAATTTTATATTTTTCTTTTCAACATGGTCTCGTAGAAAGTGGTGTCTAATTTCAATGTGTTTAGTTCTCGAGTGTTGGGCTGGGTTTTTAGATATAATAATGGCACTCGTATTATCACATAAGATAGGCACACAACCAACATCTATATCATAATCATGTAACTGTTGTTTTAACCATAAGAGTTGAGAACATACCAGTGCGACTGCAATATATTCTGCTTCGGCAGTTGAGGGAGTGACAGAATTTTGTTTCTTGGATCCCCAAGAAATAATGCAAGGACCTACAAAGGTAGCAAGTCCTGAGGTACTTTTTCTGTCTAATGAGCATCCTACATAATCCGCATCTGAGTACCCTACTAGGTTAAAGTTACAGTCCATCGGATACCATAGATATAACTCTGAGGTTCCGATTAGGTATCTTAATATTCTCTTAACCGAAATCATGTGCGATTCTTTTGGAGAAGATTGGAATCTTGCGCAAACACAGACACTAAACATAATATCTGGACGACTTGCTGTAAGATAAAGAAGTGAGCCAATCATACCTCGGTAAGTTGTTTCGTCTACAGACTTACCATCTTCGTCTTTGGTTAGCTTCTTATCTGTGACCATTGGAGTAGGCATTGCGTGAGAGGTTTCCATGCCGAATTTCTTTAGCAACTCCTTGACGTATTTTTGTTGATGAACTTTGATTCCTTCATCAGTTTGTTGTATTTGAAGTCCAAGGAAGAACTTTAATTCTCCCATCATACTCATCTCCAATTCAGAAGTCATCAATTCAGAGAAATACTTGCACAACTTTTTGTTAGTTGAGCCAAAGATAATATCGTCAACATAGATTTGAATGACTAGTAGATTTGAGTTTTCGCTCTTAAGAAATAAGGTTTTATCCACAGATCCTCTCTTGAATCCACTCTCCAATAGGAACTTTGATAACCTGTCGTACCATGCTCTGGGTGCTTGTTTTAGGCCATAAAGTGCCTTGTCCAATTTGAATACATGATCCTTGAGTTTGCTGTCAGGAAATCCAGGAGGTTGTTCAACAAATACTTCCTCTTGGAGATAGCCATTAAGAAAGGCAGTCTTAACGTCCATCTGAAAAAGCTTAATTCCCTTGTGTGCTGCAAATGCAATGAGTAGTCTTATTGCCTCAAGACGAGCAATAGGGGCAAAGGTTTCGTCATAATCGATCCCTTCCTGTTGGTTGTATCCTTAAACCACTAGTCTGGCCTTATTTCGCACAATGACTCCAGTGTCGTCCAATTTGTTTCTGAATACCCATCTAGTTCCAAAAATAGATCTGTCCTTAGATCGAGGAACAAGATGCCAAACTTTGTTTCTCTCAAATTGCTGGAGTTCTTTTTGCATAGCAACTATCCAGTCTGGTTCTGCGAGAGCTTCCTTGATATTTGAAGGTTCGATGGTAGAGAGAAAGGAGTAGAATGAGCAGAAGTTATTTAAGCTCCTTCGAGTTTGAACTCCATCTGTCAGGCTACCTATGACATTGTCCAAAGGATGAGAGCCCTTGTATCTCCAGTTTCTTGATTGATTATTTGCATTATCTGAACTTGACTCGGGATTTTGAATTGTTCCCCCTAAATCCAAACCTGGGGTTGAAATGGGTGTGGGTTGAAATTTTGGGTTTGGTTTTGGTTTTGGTTTTGGTTTGGGTTGTTGTTGTTGAAATTCGGGTTGTTGTAATTTTGGTCATTGAAGTTGGGTGCAAAGCCTTGATTGGCTTGGTTGATTTGGTTCCCTTGATAAAAGCCTTGGTTTTGGTAATTACTCCTTGGGTTGAAATTCCAACCCCTTTGTTGGAAACCGGGTGGGTTTTGAACTTGGGGTTGTTGAAGTTGGTGCGGGTTCAAGACGTTTGTACTCTTATAGCTCATGTAAGGGCTCCCTCTAATGCCCGGATGGTAGTAATTGGAATTTGGGTTGAAAGTGTTTTGATTTCTAGAGTTGTTGAAGGCTTGGAAGGCATAAAACTCCTCTTCACTCCCACTTCCCTCACAAGAATTATTGGCACACATCGAACGTATGCCTACTACCTCCACACAAGACACATGACACAATGTTGTGCACTTGGTACATCCCCGGAGTGTTTCCCTTGGTTTCTTTGCTTGTAGCCCCCTTTGTCAACTCCTCCAACTTCTTAGTCAACGAGTCTAACTTGGCATTGCTTTCCTCATTGGATTTGGAGTTGGAAAGGCTCTCATTGGGGTATTTTCTACTTCTTCTCAATGAATTTCCCCTAGTCCCATAGTTCTCTTCGGAATCTACGATCTTCTTGATAAGCTCGGTCCCATCTTCATGTGGCAAGTGATCAAAACTACCTCCCGCCGACGTATTCACCATTTCCTTTGTGCGTAGAAGGAGAGTTTGAAATAAAGTTTGGGTGGTATACCATGTAGGTATCCCATGATGAGGACACCTAACAAGCAAGTCTTGATACCGATCCCATGCTTCTCCCAAGCTTTCTCCCTCGTCTTGTTGAAATTGGGTAATCTCGTTACGTATCATGGCGGTTTTTGATGATGGATAGTACTTAGCAAGAAAAGCCTTGGCTAGGTCATCCGAAGTAGTAAAGGTATTTGGGGGATGAATGTTCAACCACCTATTCGCCTTATCCGTCAATGAGTAGGGAAAAAGCATTAGTCTCAAAGTTTCTTCCGGCACCCCCGTCTTCTTAATCATGGCAACTTTGCCTTTAAACTTCCTCAAATGCCTGTGGGCGTCCTCATGAGAGGCTCCACCAAAAGCATGTTTCTCAATGGAGCTCATTTGAGAGGGGTGGATCTCGAAGTTTTGTGGCACAAGTTTGCCAAAATTGATGGGGTTTGTTGTATCATTGTGGTTGGGGCGATTGTGACCTCTTAGGGCGGCCATTATATGAATTTGTGGTGGGTTTGGAATTTGAGGCGAGGTTGGTGGTGATTGGTAGAATGGGTTGTCGAAATTTTTGGATGTTGGTCTTGGAATGTCTTGGTTTGGGCTTTGTGGCTCGGGTGGAGAAGGTGTGTTGTTTTGACTAGTTGATGCTTGGGAAGCAATCCTCACTCTTGCTAAGGTCCGGTTCCTTAAGGCTCGAAAAAGCCTTTCCGGTTCGGAGCTTGAAAGTAAAGAAGTTGAATCGCCCCTTGGCATAAAAACTTAGCACAAAGATTAGTCGTCCTAGTGTTTTTTAGGCACTAGGGAGAGTAAAATAGCAACCACTCTACACTTAACTAACAAAGCTTGAACAAGACAAAGAAAGCACAACTAACTAAGGCTAAAAATAAAACTAAACTAAACAATCTCTAGCACCGTCCCCGGCAACGGCGCCATTTTTATGGCCGGCTTTTTCCGTCACTACCGGCATCAAACACATTTATAAACCCGAAAGCAAGTAGTATGAAATTCGGGGTCGAACACGAAGATGGTGGGGATAATTGATTAGTTTGGTTCTAATTCAAGCCTAAGTCAAGGTAATAGGTTTGAGAGTGATAAGACTAACAACTAAAGACAAATTAAGGCAAACAAACTAAGATTAAATCGATGATAAAAACAACTAGGGTGTCGGGGATTACTAGGGTAGGTCGATGTCAAACATGCAAAGGGTAGGAGGTCTCTTCTAAGCTAGGTCTAGGTTTGTCGCGTCCTTCGATTAGTGTAATACCTCGTAATTTTTATTATAATAGTTGATAATTATGTTACCAACAATAGCACTTGAACGTTTATATTCGATAATTAAATTATCGAATGCATGTTTTATATTTTATATTTTATTGGTATATATATATAGTAATGAGTTGTTTTATATTATTTATGAGGACGAGGTATACTGATATTTCATTCGATACGTGTTCTTAATTGCTATGATACGAGTCATATGTGTTCGCTAATTGTAAGTTACGAGTCATGACGGGATTTTAACTTATAAGTTCTCGAGTTGTGTGATGGGCTTGGGCTTATACGTGATGCTTGATGGGTGGGTTAACCATGTGAGAGGAGACCATAAACAAAAGAGAAACAAACCCTAAAACCTAATGCTAATACTCTAGCATCGATTAAAACATCACAAACCCTACTCCTTCATTCAATTCACTCTGCCTCCATATCAATTACTGCTCCTTTTCCCTAACAGCACAAAACCCTACCTACCGACATCATCGTGAATACTGAAAGAGAGCAAGAAGAAAACGCAGCAATAACAACCCTTACCATCATCATCTCACCCGTGCGCAGTGGTGTTTTGTAAGTGATTTTTCGTGCTCTGTTTATGATTCGAATTTGTATATTAGGGTTGTGAGTAATCTTTGTAGTATGTATAATATGTTTACCTTTTCTAAACCACCATAGGATCACCATAATCGGCACCAAAACCGCCATGGAAATCGTTCATAGTTGCTGTTTGTACTCTGTCTATGACACCTTTGTTTGTCTCTATTCGTTATTGCTCTTTTGTCGGGTTTTGGTACTAATTCTTATTGGGATATTAGGTTCTGCTAGTAGGGTGTTAGTAGGGTATAATGGTGGTGTTGGGATGGCGTGTGGTGGTTGGGAAGTCTAGAGGAACGGTCGTTTTAGGGAGTCTGAAACAGAGTCCAGGAAAAACACGGTGGTGTGTAGGAGTTTTGTGACGCCCGTTTCATGGAGCCTACTGGTGTCGAAGCCTGGTGCCTGCCACCAGGGGGTTGTGGGTAGTAGGGGGTGTCGTGGGTAATGATTGGTGAGGGCGATAGCGGTGTTACCAGGTGGAAAAAAGGGTGGTTACAGGGGGGTGGACACACGGTTTTGCAGGAAGTCTGGGGTGTCTGTCGTGACCAGGGACTTTGGGGACCGTGTCGGTGGCTGTTGAGGTGGAGTCTAGGGTAGAGGTAGGTGGTGTTTAGAGCACCATAGTCCAAGGAAGGTGGTCACGGTAGTGTGGTGGTAGTTGAGGCAGTGAGGAGGTGTCGAAAAGGGGCTGGAAAGTAGTGTGTCGAAAGAGTTGTTGACGGCTGTCGAGTACGGTTTTGATAGGGGTTTGCTAGGGTGCGTGGTTGTTAGTGTTATTATTGTTAATAAGTTTATTGTTATTATTATTATTATTATTAATATTATTAGTATTTTGCTTTGGTGTTAAACAAAAAGGAGGTGGTTATTTATTAAGATGTTTTAATTGAAGGATCTATGAGTCGGAATTTCCCCTTTAGGAAAGTTACTATTTCGGGAAGTTTCCAATTATGGAAACTTTCCATTTGTAGAAGGTTGCTAATTATAGTAGCTATTTTGTCTGACATGGGGGTTTGGAAAGATTTGTTAATCGTTACGTAATATATATGTTTAGGTGACGGGTTCCGCGTGAGACATTTCTAGCTGCTGCATGGTTGACATTTCTATTCCGCAAGTCGAGGTAGGGGAATACCGTATGCCTGTTGATGAGTTATTTGATTATTAAACGTTGATAACAATGTTCATCTTATTATATTGAATGATTGATATATTGCTTTATTTGATTGAATAATTCTGTGACACGATACGATGTGACGAATAATGGGTCTTGTGATATGGAGCGGAGTATATTGGGTCTTGTGATCGGTGCGGAGTTTATTTGGTGTTGGATCGGTGCGGAGTTTATTTGGTGTTGGATCGGTGCGGAGTTTATTTGGTGTTGGATCGGTGCGGAGTTTATTTGGCGTTGGATCGGTGCGGAGTTTATTTGGTGTTGGATCGGTGCGGAGTTTATTTGGCGTTGGATCGGTGCGGAGTATATTATATTGTTGGCTTATTTATTTATTTTCTTTTCCTCTACTCAACCTCGTGGTTGACCCTATGTATTCGTGTGACACCTGTGATGATCCGTAATGGGGAGCAGTTTTGACAGGAAAGATGGTGCTGTGGGAGCATGGGATGGCGTGAGCAATTGGATGGACCGACTTAGATGTAGATCACCTACTTAGTAGTCATCAGTTGTACTTTAGTTCCGCTGAGTAGTTTTGTAACATCAAAGTTTAAATTCTATCAGTTTTTATATAAAGTACTTTGGTTGATTTACTTTGTTATACACTACCTCGGATATTCCGAGATGGTAAAAGTTCTATTTATTCGAGAATGTCTTGCTAAAGGCTCTTGAATAAATGGGGGTGTTACAATTAGACTCGCCTAATGTCAAACCCTATCCTAGCTCTCGCTACAAAAAAGGCCAACAAATCATACAAACATGCTCATGAGAACCCTAGACTATCGTCAAAGGCAAACAACAACAAGAATCATGCCCAACCGCCGTTGAGGCATTTCATCAAACATATAGCAAGCATGTAATGAAAACCTATCAAAGATGAAGACCAAACCCTAACCCTAAGCAATAATCATCAACACCAACTACCCAAGTACCCCCCCTAACCCTAGAAATAGACTACTCACTCATGGGAAAGGGAGACATATGAATAATGGAAGAACAAATACTAAACATGTTGTATAATACAAATATGAATAACCAACAAATAAACTTAGGAGAAATGTAAACAATTGAGATAACTAAGTACAAGAAAGAAGATTATACCATTAACAATGAAAAAGGAATGAACTTGGATACAAGTTGAAGAGTTCTCTCAAAATCTCCAAATTACAACCAAAATCCCAAAAGTAAACTAATTGAAGAGAAAAGAAAAAGCTAGATTATCAAAAAGATTAACTAAAAGATTCTATGAACTAAATAAAGATTATGATTTTGAGTTGAGTTTTTGAATGTGTAAAGATGAGCTATGAAACAGTAGAAACCCTAGGAATGCGTGAAAATTATCTAAGAGCTGCATAAATGAAAATAGACTAAGTGCGGGTTTATATAATGCGCGAATTTCTGAGAAATGACTCTCAGCCGGTCTACCGGCTGCCGGTCTGGGACCGGCTAAGAGTCAAAATATGAACTTCTGATTTTTCTCTTCTTTTTTCTTCACTTGGCTTGATCCTCAGCCAACCGGCCGGCTGCCGGTCGGTCACCGGCTTAGAGCACGACTTCAGACTTCTGACTTTTTCTTCAATTCTCCATAAGCCAGGTACCATCAGCCGGTTGGCCGGCTGCCGGTTGGCAACCGGCTGGGAGCCCTTTATCTTGAATATGCCCAAACTTGATTTTATTACCTTCTCGAAAATTGGCTAAGTAAGGAACCTGTGTCCCAGCCGGCTGACCGGCTGCCGGTTGGTCACCGGCTGAGGACACTGAAGTGGGTTTCTGAACTTCTTTTCTTGTTTTCTTCAAAATTCAAGGTCATGCCTCCCAGCCAGCCTGCCGGCTGCCGGTCTGGGACCGGCTGAGAGGGCCTAGAGCCTAAATCTCTTCATTCTTCACTTTTTGCTAGAAATCCGTCTCGTTTACTCCCGTTTCTTCGTTCCTGCCTCAATACCTACAAAATGGAAATCAAATAGGAATAGTCGAGGCAACGGGCATGAAATCGAGCAAAGGCACGCAAAACGAGGTCGAAACGGGACCAAAAATGAAGAAAAGACAATGACAATTATGACCAAAATAGAGCTCATCAACCCTCTAGGAGTAAGATGTCATCTATGTCATGTTCCTCGACCATACCAATGTATCTGTCCGGAGGAATAGAGACTCTTCCCGACCTCCTAGGTTCCTCAGGAATATCTACCGCAATTGTTGACTCCACCTAAAACACCACAATTAAATGGTGTGTCCGAACGGACAAATCGAACTCTACTTGATATGATTCGATCCATGATGAGTCACACCGTCGTGCCTGATTCATTATGGGACATTAAGTAGACATAGCCATCTAGGTTGAAGGAACTGCTTCCTCCAATGGTTGCTCGGTATTTGGTTCTTGAATATCCGATAGATCGAAGGTTCTATTACTCGACTTGTTCTCGAGAAATTCTTTCTCTAAGAACGTCGCACTAGCCGCAACAAAAACACGTTGTTCGGTTGGCGAGTAGAAGTAATGACCAAAAGTTCCTTTTGGATAACCTATAAAGTATGTCTTGACCGATCGTGGGCCGAGCTTGTCCTCGTGTCTCTATTTGACATAAGCTTCACAGCCCCAAACCCGAATAAAGGACAAGTTAGGGACCGTTCCCTTCCATAACTCGTATGGAGTCTTGTCAACAACTTTAGACGGACTTCGGTTAAGTATTAGAGCGACTAACAGAAGAGCATAGCCCCATAATGAATCAGGCACGACGGTGTGACTCATCATGGATCGAACCATATCAAGTAGAGTTCGATTTCTCCGTTCGGACACACCATTTAATTGTGGTGTTCTAGGTGGAGTCAACTGTAGAACGATTCCACAGTCTTTAAGGTGTTGATCAAACTCATTAGAAAGATACTCGCCACCACGATCGGATCGTAGTGCTTTAATCTTTCTACCCAGTTGGTTCTGTACCCGATTCTGGTATTCTTTGAACTTGTCAAAGGATTCAATTTTATGTTTCATTAAGTAGACATAGCCATATCTACTCAAATCATCCGTGAAAGTGATGAAATACCTATAGCCTTCTCGTGCGTTGATCGACATAGGGCCACATACATCCGTGTGTATGAGTCCTAATAGGTCGGCAGCGCGCATTCCAACACCTTTAAAGGAAATACGAGTCATCTTACCGATGAGACATGATTCACATGTGCCATATGATTCGAAATCAAAGGCCGAGATGGCTCCATTCTGTATGAGCTGTTTTACGCGTTTCTCATTTATATGTCCCATACGACAGCGCCATAGGTAAGTTTGATCTTTGTCACCAACCTTTAACTTCTTATTATTCACGTGTAATATTTCGGTTGTTTGATCTAAAACATAAATTCCATTCATGGAAAATGCCTTGCCATAAATCATATCGTGTAACGAGAAAATACAGCTATTATTCTCTATTACAAATGAAAATCCAAGTTTGTCAAGTGCAGAAACAGAAATAATGTTTTTGGATAAACTAGGAACATAATAACAGTTATACAACGATAACTCAAATCCACTAGGAAGCTGGATCACATATGTTCCCCTCGAGACTACAGCAACTCCTGCTCCCTTCCCGACACGCAGGTCAACCTCACCCTTTATAAGGGGCTCGAGGTTTCGGAGGCCCTGCACATGATTGTTGGAGTAAGTGTCAACATTAATCGGTAATGATTGGCTTGCTAGAGTTTGACATTACTGTCGTAATGACGGTGGTGACCAGTTGATCCCTTTAGGTCACACCTATATGACAACTCTCTCAATGATAAATGAAATGACTGTATATTGATACGAGTTAGTTCATTTCTAGTTTATAAATTATATGAAGGGATAAATTATAATAAGATTATAAGTTATAATTATTTTAGTGATTAAAATGTTGTCACTAATGTAAGTATGTTTATGAAACATATTTAAATGAATGAATATTTTACCTATACAATTGTTGTAACCGGAAATAGATTAATGGATGTTAGTAATTGTGAATTACTAATTTTATGATTAAATGTTTAAATGTTAAACTACGAGAATCATAAAATGTGAAATTGTCGAAGCAATGTTTACGTATTTATGCAATGTGTACGTGAGTCCATTTCGGTTGATGGACCGTGTGACAATGTTATTGTCTTAGACATTTTACAATATTAACACATTATGTGTTAATATGGAATAGAGACATCCTATTAATGCTAAGGGTTTAAGTGGGAGACATTGTAGTATATTGAGGTGCCCATCCATTGGGCACCCTAACCCAACCATCCGGCCATCACCTTGAGGAGAACAAAAGAGGAGTTTGTTCCCTCAAGTAAATTCATTCATGTCTTGCATTAGGTTTTGTTTTTAGAGAGAAAATTAAGCTCTCATTTTCGCGACCAAAACCGTGTACCACATATAATACTAGAGGCAATTTTGTAGTAAAATTTCTAGCAAAATATATACAAAATCATTGAGTGTTGTGTGTCTTGGTGTTCATCTATTGGAGGTCATCTCTTTGAAGGCTCAAGGAGGGTCATTCCATATTGAAAGCTCAAGAACAAGTGAAGAAGGTGTCTTCACTTGTGCCCTAATTAGCCGTAACAAGCAATGTAAGGGAGCTCATTTTCTCCTTTAAATCTCGTTTATCTTATGTTAAGCATGCATAAGTTCATCTAATTATAAGATAATCACATTAGTATGACTATAATAGGTATATAAACCTAACAACTGGTATCAGAGCAAAGGTTGTTGCATGCTTAATCGGTTTTTAGTTTTTCCGAGTTTTGAGACTTAAAATAAAACTATTAATTTCGAGATTCATATGATAAATCACTCGACTTTTTGGCATGATAAATAAATATGGTCCTAAAATGTTTTTAGTTTATTTAGATAATTTATGAGATTTAAATATTGTTCATTGTATAATTTTTAATCATTTGTATGTATTTTTATGATAAAATCGATTAAAATGGTTAAAATAGATAGAAAACGTTTCTAGCCTTGAATTTTCTACACGAACTCACATGCTTTTTTTACTTAATGTATGTAAAATTTGGTACAAAATCAAGTTGTATAGCATGTTTTACGATTTTATTTGATAAAAACCGTATTTAGAGGCAATTTTGGTCACATATATATGATATTTCGAATTAAATTTCAAAAATTTTGACCAATGTTTTTGACATTACAAATATTAAAGATATATTTCAGAATGTTCATGGAAATAAAATCCAAATTTCGAAATTATTGTAATTTATTTGGTTTTATTACGTAAAAGTTATGTAAATCAAGGCATGTTTGAACAATATAAAATAATTAAAGGGTTAATTATAATCAAAACTTTTTATGACTAATTTTGAATCCTAAAATGTATTAGGATATTTTTTAGAACATAAGTTTATTTATGTTTTAATTTATGCATTTTAAAGGGTTAAAGTTGCAAGATCTCATAAAACCGATTTATTGTTGACCTAATAAGTTATTAGGGCGATTTGGCATTAAAATGAACATATTCATAACATTTATATTGCTGCGTTTTTCGTATGAATGTCATATTTTATTGCATTATTTTGAATTATGTAATTGTTCTAGTATGGCCTTAGTTTAATCGGTAATTCCCGTAATGTAAGGGGTTATTGATTCGGTTGTAAATTTTTGTGACCTCGTATCACCCTATTGTAATTTATTTCTATTTTATTTTTATAAAGTAGATAGAATTAAGATTGTAATTTTGTAATTCGGAGTTTCCCAAGGCGTTGCATTCCCGGGAGGAGTCCAAGACGGTGTTCCTCAAGTGTTTGCCGAGAAGCCCTAGGGACCAAAGGAGTTGGTTTCCGAATTGTAATTTTATTTATCTCTTTATTAGGAAAGGCCATACTAGAAGCTTTATTTTCGCTTTATTTTGTTTTAATATGTTGCATGCATAGCCAAATCGCCATTATCATGTCATGCATATCGAGTATCGAGTCTTCAACGTATCATTTTATTATCGATAATTCACCTAATTAGTTCACTTTAAAAGGAGATAGATAATATTTGATAAGATCTCTTACGTATTAAATAATGAGACTTAGCCTTACCAAAGAAAAGAACTCATGAATCCCTTCTTCACAAGAGAGAGTGGGCTCGGCTACACCGAGGTGCTATAATTGTTACGTTGGGTAAGTGAGGTAATAAGATTACAATCGTAGTATTTGGTTGATCTCATCGAAAGTATTCGTAACCGTAGTTGCAATAAGTTCGGGCTAAAGATAGAAATTAATGTAATTTTATCGACCGGGAATTCTAATGTACAATTGATTAAGTGTTAATCCACCGAGTTATGTTAGCAAGGGATGAATCGGCTATACCGTGCCCTAGTTGATATGGATTTGGATCTCGGGATCATTTGCTTAATTATGTAAGAGATCATTAAGTAAATGCTAAGCTTGTTTAAATTTGTTTAACAAGTGTTAAAATGATGAACGTTAATTTTTCCTTCATTTCCATTTTTGTAGTTATTTAATCGCAATGGATTCATTCAAGCCTATCACTATTGATTCTTGTCACAATGTTTTTGACGATGTTTGCAACCAAAACAACATTGATACTACTAGAGAAGTTCATTTCGGAACGGGTCCGGATGGCAATGTTAACTTTATCACTTCTCTCCCACCTCCCAAAGGTCCACTTCTTGACACGGCTTATATTAATGAGCTAAACAAAGAATTGGATGCTTTATACTTGAAAGAAAGGGCTTATGATGAAGCTAGTGGGAGCTCTAGCAAGAAAAGTCTTGCAAAGATAAAGAAGAAGAAAAGAAAGTTACAAAAGGGGCGATGCCACTATTGTAGTGTCATGGGCCATTGGAAGAGGAATTGCTCTAAGTACTTACGTCACATCCAAGAAGGTCTTGTGATTCCGTTAGGTAATTCCAAATCCCAAATTTTTGTTGTTGACATTAATTTTACATCCAACACAACATGGGTATTGGATACTGGTTGTGGTTCTCACCTTTGTAATCGTTTGCAGGGTTTAAGAGAAGTGGAGAAAATAGACAAGGGTGATATGGATCTCCGACTAGGAAATGGAGCTCGGGTAGCGGCCACTTCAAAAGGAACTTGCACTCTTGCCTTATCAAGTGGATACGAGTTACATTTAAATAATTGTTATTTTGTACCGTCTCTTTCCAAAAACATTATTTCTGTTGCAATGTTAGACATTGAGGGATATAATTTTTCCATTAAAAACAATTGTTGTGTAATTTCTAAAAATGACATGGTTGTTGGCCATGCTACATCAATTAATGGAATCTATGTTTTGGAAACTTCGGACTCGTCTAAAAATGTCTATAACATTAATAACAAAAGGATAAAGACAAATGACCCAAATGAATCGTATGTTTGGCATTGTCGACTTGGTCACATAAATGAAAATCACATTAAAAGATTGGTAAAGACCAATATAATTAAACCATTCGAATATGAATCTTATGGTACATGCGAAGCTTGTCTTCTAGGAAAGATGACTCGTAATCCTTTTAGTGGTAAATGGACACGAGCTAGTGAATTATTAGGGCTCATACATATGAATGTATGTGGATGTAACAACCCGACCCACCACGGTCGTAACACAACCCCAATAAGATGGGTGCACACTTTTGGGCCCGTTATTTGTCCTCACTTAAGCCCAAAAGCACAAGGCCTTGTTAGTAAGTGGTGGGTGGAAGCTATTATAAACCTATCACAAGCCTCACATTCTATCGATGTGGGACAACTTTCTTCTCATACTCTTGGGGTGTTACAAACTCCCCCCACTTAAAGAACACAACTTCCTCGTTGTGCCTCAAACTTGACCACAACCAGGGCCAGAATCCTCCCCCCTAGGTGTGTAACCCGGGTACTCCCGACCACAGGCTCACCACATGGTCGCAGGGTTGCTCTGATACCATTTGTAACAACCCGACCCGCCACTGTCGTAACACAAACCAATAAGATGGGTGCACACTTTTGGGCCCGTTAATTGTCCTCACTTAAGCCCAAAAGCACAAGGCCTTGTTACTATGTGGTGGGTGGAAGTTATTATAAACACATCACAAGCCTCACATTCTACCGATGTGGGACAAATCAACTTTCCTCCCCCCACTAACAATCACCGCTAGAGGCAATTATGACTATTTCATTATCTTCACCGATGATTTAAGTAGATATGGGTGTATCTACTTAATGAAGTATAAGAGTGAAGCCTTCAAGAAATTTAAAGAATTTCAAAATGAAGTAGAAAACCAACTCGACAGAAAGATTAAGACACTACGATCCGATCGTGGTGGTGAATATCTTAGTAACGAATTTGATTCACATCTAAAAGAATGTGCTATTGTGTCACAACTTTCACCTCCAGGAACGCCACAATTAAATGGTGTGGCAGAAAGGAGGAATCGAACCTTATTGGATATGGTCCGATCAATGATGAGCCAAACTGACTTACCTGATTCATTTTGGGGATTTGTGATCCTTACTGCCATCAAGTCGTTGAACAATAGTCCAACGAAAGCGACCGATAAGACTCCATATGAGATGTGGAATGGAAAGGTTCCTAACTTATCCTATATGAAAATATGGGGATGTGAGACTTATATCAGGGTGAAGACCGATGACAAACTTGCTCCACGATCCGAAAAATGCATTTTTGTTGGTTATCCAATCACCTCACGTGGCTACCACTTTTACAAACCTCATGAAAACAAAGTGTTTGTGTCTTCTGAGGCTGTCTTCTTAGAAAAAGAGTTTATTTCTAAGAGACAGAGTGGGAGAAATTTTGAACTTAATGAAGTTCGAGAAGTTCAAGAGCCACAAACTGAAGCTGAGACAGACGAAGATGTTCCTTCCGCTTCGGTACCTATTCAGCCCAGGAGGTCGAGTAGGGTTCCACATCAACCTGATAGGTATGTTGGACTAATTGAGGAAGATGGTAGCCTAGACGTATTACTTTTGGAAAGTGATGAGCCTACCACTTACAAAGTTGCAATCTCTAGTCCCGACTCCGCCAAATGGCAAGAGGTCATGATATCCGAGATGGATTCTATGCATCCAAACCAAGTATGGGACTTGGTAGACTTGACTAAGGAGATGAGACCTCTCCAATGCAAGTGGATCTTCAAGGTGAAGAATGGCATAGAAGTACATGATGATGTCTATAAAGCTAGACTAGTAGCTAAAGGGTTTTCCCAAGTTCAGGGTCTTCATTATGATGAAACCTTTGCTTCGGTAGCCATGCTAAGATCCATTAGGATAATGTTAGCGATAGCCGCATTTCATGACTATGAAGTGTGGCAAATGGACGTCAAAACCGCCTTCTTAAATGGGCATTTAAAGGAGGATGTGTATATGATACAACCTGAAGGTTTTGAAGATCCTAAAAATCCTAACAAGGTATGCAAACTTAAGAGATCCATTTATGGTCTTAAGCAAGCATCCAAGAGTTGGAATCATCGCTTCAATAAAGTCATAAAAGAGAATGGTTTCACTCGAAGCGTCGAGGAACCTTGTCTATATATGAAATTCAGTGGGAGCAATGTTGTATTCCTAATCTTGTATGTGGATGACATACTACTCATTGGAAATGATGTTCCAATGCTTTCATCAGTTAAAGGATGGTTAGGTAATCATTTTCAGATGAAAGATCTAGGAAATGCACAATGCATATTAGGTATCCGGATCTATAGAGATAGATCCAAGACGATATTGGCACTGAGTCAAGAATCTTAAATCGATAAGATTCAACGACGGTTCAACATGGGAAATTCCAAGAGAGGGTTTATCCCCATGGGAAGTGGAATTATATTGAGAAAATCTCAATCTCCCACGGAGCCCAAAGATGTTGAACGCATGAAAATGATCCCTTATGCTTCCGCCGTGGGATCTATCATGTACGCCATGATATGCACTCGTCCAGATGTCTCGTATGCTTTGAGCATGACTAGTAGATATCAAGCAAATCCAGGTGAAAGTCACTGGATTGCAGTCAAGAATATCCTTAAGTACTTGAGAAGAACTAAGGATTCACATTTAGTGTTTGGAGGGGAAGAAGATTTGTGTGTAAAGGGTTACACAGATGCAAGCTTCCAAACAGATAAAGACGATTTTAAATCTCAGGCTGGATTTGTCTTTATCTTGAATGGTGGTGCCATTAGTTGGAAGAGCTTCAAAGAACCAGTCGTTGCGGATTGTACAACGGAAGCTGAGTACATTGCAGCATCAGAAGCTGCTAAGGAAGCAGTATGGATAAGGCAATTTATCGAGGGACTAAGGGTAGTGCCAAATGCTGAAGATCCTATCACCCTGTACTGTGATAACAGTGGTGCTGTCTTTCAGGCTAAGGAGCCAAAGTCTAGTAATAAGTCTAGACATGTACCAAGAAAATATCATGTAATTCGTGATTTCATTGATAGGAAGGAAATAGCGATTTGTAAGGTTGGGACAGACGATAATGTGGCTGATCCCTTAGCCAAACCCTTGTCGCAAGTTAAGCATGATTCTCATGCTCGTTCTATGGGTCTTAAGAGTTTACCCAATATGTAATCGATTAAATGATATGAAATGAAAAATGTTGTTTTTGCGTTCATATAAGATAATCTTGTTCATCATTTAAGTTTTATATAACTTGTTTTATTTTATATACTTTGTTAAATCCAAACAGGATTGGATGACAATTACTGAACCCTGTCAAAGTGAACTGGATTAACTTAGTAATGCCCCTAGTCACTTATATGAGGTGATGTAATACCCCGTATTTTAGCCTCGGTCAACGACAGTCAAACCGTGTTTTCTACAAGTATATCAAAAAGGAATGTTTATAAAGTATTTTACATAAACTGTTATTATTTTATAAATCGTATTTCTACGATTATTTCGTATTTCATAATCATTTTATATTTGACGATTATTTCATAAAATGACATTTCATTTATATGTCTTTAATTTGATAATATAATTATAATTCGATATACATTTCCTATTTTATATTTATTCCTCATTTATAATTGTTTCATTATTTAAATCGTAATTATATTTAAATCCAAGTTTCTTATATATCCTTATATAATTTCTAATAATTTTATATTTTATAATTTCTTATAATTAACATAATTAATATTTACTAATGCTAATTTACTTAATTTAATTAGTATGATTATTTGTACAAACTCGTTTTTTTTAGTTGTGAGTTATGAACGGGTATAGTCATATGGGTCTCGAGATGCGTGATGGGTTGTGGACTCGGGTTAAGGATGAGAGCAACCAAACCCTACCTTATATTTGTTCATCGACAAACCCAAACCCTACCTTATATTTTGTTCATCGACAAACCCAAACCCTACTGCTAAACCCTAACTCATAACTGCCTCCATAGACTCGTCTGCCACTTACAACAACCTCGAAATTTTGTCCCTAGTAACTGCTGTGGGTTGAAGAAGAGAACGAGGGGAGAGATACATCAACAACAGAATTCACCAACACCGTTCTTAACCTCGCACTGCACCACGTTCGTAGGTAATTCTTAATGCTTTCTCACGTCGTAAAATTTGGGTATTAAGGTCGTATGTATAGTCTGCAGTATGTATAACATGTCTATGGTCATCAAACCACCATAGGACCACCGTGGGAGTCACTAAAACAGTCATGAATGTCAATAGTAAACACGTTTTAAATGCTCTGTTTTCACCTGCGTGTATAATTCGTGTTGTTAATGGCTTCTTATTCGGTTGTTGCTGGGTTTGTTTCTGATTACGAGTTTATGGCAAGGATAGTGAGAGGTTGGTAGGTTATTTGGGTAGTGTTGCGGTGGTGTGTGGTGGTTGGGAACTCGTTGGACAGGTTGTATAGGGGCGTGGTTATGGCTGGGCAGAAACAGGGGATATAAGGGCTTCATGAGGGTGTGTGTTTGAAGGTGTTTTACAGAGAGTTAAGTTGGTGTCGAGGTCTGATGATTACCATCAATGGAGTCATGGGGTATGGGAGATATCTAGGGTGGTGCTAGTTGGTGGTTAGAGTGGTGGTATTAGTGGTAGGAGTCGGTCTTGCGGAGAGTGTTTAACATGGTTGTTGCAGGGGTTTAAGGGTCCGTGTGTACAGCAGTTTTGGGGTTAGATTTTGGGTTGGTTCATGGAGAACGAGGACACACGTGTACCACCCATAGAACCACCGTGGGTCAGTGGTGACCACGGTGGTGGCTAGGGGTGGTTGGGGGGCGTGGTGGTGAGCGAAAGCGTGTGAGAAGAAGGGAGTACGGGAGGGTGCAGAGAGCGGTGTAGCAGTGCCTGTGAGCAGGCTGTTTGGAGTGGCTGTGGTGGTCACGGTGGTGGCTGCTGGTGGTGTCCAATGCTTGGTAGTGGTAGTTTCTAGTATGTAGTTGAGTCTAGGGTAGTTGGTGGTGGCCGTGGGCGTCTTAGTTGGTGGTGGTGGTGCCGTGAACTAGGGGTGTACGAGTAGAAGTGGTATTAGGGTGGTTAGTTATTTTGCATAGTTGTTGATTGTGGGACTCGAACCCGGGCTGTGAGGCTGATTGTGTTATTAAGTTTATTATTATTATCATATGTTATTATTATTATTATTATTATTATTATTATTATCATTTCTATTGCTTATTCTTGTTACTTTATAATGGTTAGTATCGGTATTATTATTATGATTATAAGTTTATTCGTATTTATAATAATTATGTGATGGTCAATAATATTATTTGATTAAGTTTATGTTGATGTTGTAATAGTTTAAACTGTTTAGTTCATGTTTATTTAGTTGGGATCAATTAGTTTAAACTAGGTGGACTGGTTTAGCTAATTTGATAAATAGTGTTGTGACGGTAATTTTAATTAATCACCTGATTAAGTTAATTGACTAGTCGTACTTATTATAGTCTCGTTATGCGTAGTATATTAATTGATTGATTAAATTTATTGGTTGATATATTATATTGTCTACATAGTTATATTAGTTAGTAATTAAGTATATGATTTTATTAGGTGTTGAGTTTGTGATGGAGTGATGCTACTGATTGGGTGTTAGCTGCATGATGGGACTATATTTGCTATCCAGGTAGGATACACTGCCTCTATACTTTATGAACTGATATGAATGGATGTTACTCTGTGATGTGTTATGGAAGCATGTTGCCTTATATGTGATGGATGCAAGCATGAATTATATAAGAATGATATTGGTTGGATTGATTGTGGATTATTTGCAATGGCATGAGTATATCAGTATTTGATAGCATGATTAAATATTTATATTGTGGCATTCATGAGCATGCATATGCATCGGTTACTGAGATATTGTGAATCAGATAGTGTTCTGATATAAAGCCCAGGGTGGTTCTGCAGACCAGGCCTGGTGTCTTATCAGCTTTTGAGCTGGTGTTCGGCGACGGCCGATTATAGTCTGCCGGGAGGTTCGGTATGGCTGGGAGTTACGGGTTTGAGATTGAGATTGTGGTTGAGCTCGAGTAACCAATGGCATTGCATATCATATTTGTTGCGTTATTTACTTTTGTGTTACCCTACTCAACCGCGAGGTTGACAGTGTATTCGTGTACACCTACGATGATCCGGAATGGGGAGTAGATTCTACAGGTCGGAGACAGGTGGACTAGGAGCTTGGGCAAGGAGGGAGAGACATGGCTTGGAAATACTTAGAATTAGATCACATAGTTAGATGTTATCAGTTGTACTTTTATTCTTTGTGTAATCGTTGTAATATCAAAAGTTTAAATTTAGTCAGTTTTTATATAAAGTACTTTGGTTTGTTTACTTGTTATTCACTACCTCGGTCATTCCGAGATGGTAACAGCTCTATTTATTTGAGAAGGTCTTGCTAAAGGCTCTTAAATAAATGGGGGTGTTACAGGTGACATCTCGAAGTGACTAGATTATGATGCGATTGATGGTGAGTTCTAACACCATAGAGTCATAAGAGATGACTAGTCGGTCATATAGACAAATTGTAAGGTACACTTGTGTCGGGCAGTGACCGCTTATAGAGTTCTTTGGAATTCAATGGAGCTTGGTCGTGGCAAGAGCTGCTATATATATTCTTATGAGTCGATTCTTAAGCTAGAGACTGGTTGCTCTAAAGTGACATAATTCAAAGTGACTTTAATTTATGCTCTACGATCTTCCGTAAAAGGGGTCAAATGGGCATCTTTTGGGTCACAATGGACGATGTTAGCCAAGGAGAACGGTTGGATAGGAATTGTTCTACCCCTTGTCAGGGTTATCTTAAATCTCAAGGCCACTCGAGGAGTAGTGAACTGGAAATGCGTGGCCACGCTCGGAGAATATCTATGGTAGATAATTCTGGTCTATCAGTTACTCTCCATATCGAGAAAAACCACTATTGATTTGATCACGTGCAAGTACGACCTGTAAGACACCTTGCATTGAGTGGGAGATGATGTAATAGAACAAGAGAATCGGTGATCCACACTTGTGAAGACAAGTGGGAGATTGTTGGAGTAAGTGTCCTCCACAATAGTGTGATCACGTCAATAATATAATTAATTGACAAATCTCTATAAAAGAATATTCATGGGATGATTCTTTATCATAAGTCAACTGGTCAACATTAATCGGTAATGATTGGCTTGCTAGAGTTTGACATTACTGTCGTAATGACGGTGGTGACCAGTTGATCCCTTTAGGTCACACCTATATGACAACTCTCTCAATGATAAGTGAAATGACTGTATATTGATATGAGTAAGTTCATTTCTATTTTATAAATTATATGAAGGGATAAATTATAATAAGATTATAAGTTATAATTATTTTAGTGATTAAAATGTTGTCACTAAAATAAGTATGTTTATGAAACATATTTAAATGAATGATTATTTTACCTATACAATTGTTGTAACCGGAAATAGATTAATGGATGTTAGTAATTGTGAATTACTAATTTTATGATTAAATGTTTAAATGTTAAACTACGAGAATCATAAAATGTAAAATTGTCGAAGCAATGTTTATGTATTTATGCAATGTGTACGTGAGTCCATTTCGGTTGATGGACCGTGTGATAATGTTATTGTCTTGGACATTTTACAATACTAACACATTATGTGTTAATATGGAATAGACACATCCTATTAATGCTAAGGGTATAAGTGGGAGACATTGTAGTATATTGAGGTGCCCATCCGTTGGGCACCCTAACCCAACCGTCCGGCCATCACCTGGAGCAGAACAAAAGAGGAGTTTGTTCCCTCAAGTAAATTCATTCATGTCTTGCATTAGGTTTTGTTTTTAGAGAGAAAATTAAGCTCTCATTTTCTCGACCAAAACCGTGTACCACATATAATACTAAAGGCAATTTTGTAGTAAGATTTCTAGCAAAATATATACAAAATCATTGAGTGTTGTGTGTCTTGGTGTTCATCTATTGGAGGTCATCTCTTTGAAGGCTCAAGGAGGATCATTCCATATTGAAAGCTCAAGAACAAGTGAAGAAGGTGTCTTCACTTGTGCCCTAATTAGCCGTAACAAGTAATGTAAGGGAGCTCATTTTCTCCTTTAAATCTCGTTTATCTTATGTTAAGCATGCATAAGTTCATCTAATTATAAGATAATCACATTAGTATGACTATAATAGGTATATAAACCTAACAATGATTACACAGATGAGAACCACAACTAGTATCTAATACCCAAGTTCCGTAACTTGCATGGTTAATCTCAATCATGTGAATAAAAGAAGAAGAAGACATACCAACAGGAGTAACGCGGCCAGCCTTAATGTCCTCGCGATACACGGGGCACGTGCGCCTCCAATGCCCAGTTTTGTGGCAATGGTGGCATTCCATGCTTGTATCCTTGCTCTTTGTCTTACCCTGTGAGTTGCTCGATTCACTGGGCCCACTCTTAGCAGATCCTGACTTCTTGAACTTTGGCTTACCTACCGTTAGGTCGCCTTGAGCTTTCCCTTTACCTTTACCTTTACTGGAGATCATGAGAACATCCTGTTTCACGCTCCCACTCAATTTCAGATCTTTCTCGGTCTGTACGAGAAGTGAGTGGAGCTCAAGAGGAGTCTTCTTCATGTCATTCATGTAGTAGTTGGCCCTAAAGAGGGCGAACCCTTCATGAAGTGAATGAAGCATTCGATCAACGATTATGTTCTCAATCTTGCAGTTTAAGGTCTCAAGTTTCTCGATATTCTCAATCATGTTGAGAATATGTGGGCTAACAGCTTGGCCCTTTTGGTGTTTCGCTTCAAAGAAGCGACATGTTTGCTCATATGAAACGATTCTCGGAGCTTTCGAGAATTCATTTGTGAGCGTGGTGAAAATCTTTTTTGCACCATGGGAAATGAAGTGTCTTTGCAAATTGGATTCCATTGCATAGATAAGTACGTTCTTTATCGCACCCGCTTCCATGACGAAGTCGCTATGAGCGCGAACTTCAGCAGCTCTAGCCGCAATTCCTGGGTGTGCCGGAATAGGCTCAATCAAGTACTTGAGCTTTCCGTCAGCAATAACAGCATTCCGTAATGTTGCCTCCCAGTCCGAGAAGTTTGACCCATCATTCTTCAGTCTGGTAGACTGGTTCATGGAGTCCATGAAGGCTTTAAGCCAGGATTATCGTGCTAGCGTGGCACTTGGCATTTGGTCGTGACCAGCCATTTGTTATTAGCAGTTTTAATTTGTACGTGTTCTACACTGAAAAGAAGATAAAAACAAAACGATATAAGCAACTCGTCGTTGTGATTTAAGTCTATTTTTAAATTGAATTTAAACTCGTAGACTCAAGTATTTATATAATTGATCTCCCTCAAGAATTATAAACGATCCCAAGACTCAATTTCCGTAAATTGATAAGCCAACTGCTTGGCTAGTTCTACCGTTAGAACTCTTGGTCGATAGATTTCCATAAATCTCATCTTTTAGTCCATCATAGTCGCTAGATAGTATCTAGTGACCACGATATTGAGATAAAATAAATCATCTGTTCCCACTTATCCGATGTAGAAGGGGTCATAGTATGCCTACCGACGAAGAAGGGATTCATGGGAGTCTGATTTATAAAGACTAATCTCAATTTTTGGTTATACGAGGAAGACCCCATCAACTTGTTTTTATTCATTTTAAGTGAACTAAAATCAAGCATTAGCGTGAATGAATAAAACTAAGTGATGGCTTAAAAATTGACAAGTGATATCTGTATGTCATTGAAAACTAACGCGTAACCTCTACATGAGTCAGTTTTTAGGCATGTTATAGGTGGTTTGGTTTTAGGCGGAATATGATGCAAACTATAACCGATGAATGCGTAAAAGAAAGCAAGAAACGTAAATAAAAGTCCTAGTGTGGCCTATCCTACCAAAATAAACATTAAAACAACTTTGGAATCCACCGTTGGACCCGAGAAGCTTGTCTTGATGTTCCATCTTGGTCTTTGCAGCGGGAGTGAGCATCCGGTCTCCGTCTTTGGTCTTCTCAAAAATAAAAAATTTAAATTACAAATATAAACCTATTTTACATTCTAATTTAAATACAAAAGTAATTACAAGGGAAAAACAAAACGGAGACGCGAGATCTCAAAATTACAACCAAGACTAGTTCCATCATTTCGGAAACACAATCTACTAAGGCCACACTAAGTTACAACCGTTTGCTAAAATTAAATACGTTATAAAGACATTCAAATGGCATTCAAAAGACGATAAATAAAATGCATCAACTAAAACAAATTCATTCGTGACATAATTCCGTAATTATGTTTAATAAATTTTACCAAACCACCTTACGTGATTAAAATTATGTGATTAAACCGTTTTATCCACATTAATCTTATCTTATAATCTATTGTTTTAAACCGCTTTAAAACAATATGTATCTATCGAGTGTGAACCGTTTCACAAATGTTAATACACTATATCCGTATATAGTATATTACCATGGGCCAAATGAAAACAAAAAAAAAATTATTTTCGAAATCCTGCCAAGCAGGGTTGCTCGATCGAGTCACTAGGGTACTCGATCGAGTCACTAGGGTACTCGATCGAGTAACCTTGACAGACAAGTTTGCTCGATCGAGTAACAGCAGTACTCGATCGAGCCAAAACAATTTCCAGAAAACCAAAATTTTCAGAAAAAGAAAAATTTCCAGAAAAATGCTCGATCGAGCCAAAACGTGTTCGATCGAGTAACAGTGTCACTCGATCGAGTACAGCAAGGCTCGATCGAGTGACGGGTTGGAAGCAAAAACTGCTCGATCAAGCAAAAAGTACTCGATCGAGTGAGGGGTGCCGAGGAAGACTACGAACAAGTAGTAATACGCTCATTCGTAGAATCCCAATTCGCTGCAATTTTAAAACCAAAACATGTATTTATTCTTGATTTAATGCGTGTAAATCAACAATAAACAACAACAAATGATTCACATATTGCTAAAAATATCGATTAATCAACAATATGCAAATCAAAATCGAAAAACAAGATCGATTTCTCACAAAAGGCACACGGCCGAAACATGAAACGGATTAAAAATTCCGATTTAAAACATCTTATGAAAATCACAATTGTAAAAGTTTCGTGGCCTCGCTCTAATACCACTTGTGGGGAATATACGTGTATTCACCCTTAAAATTACAGGATTATAACGAAATTTTACATGTGAATATCGTCATAAAATGAAAAACATAAAACGAAAAGTATAGGTGCACAACCTTAGGTCCTAGCGCAAATGGCCTAAGAACAGGAATTAACAGAGATTCCCTCCTATAACTTGCACCCAAGATCCGTCTGAGATGATGCCGCGTGTGCTAGAAATACTGTCCAATTACCTTGCAATATGGGGAGAGCTTTTGTGAGTTTTGATGTGAGATCTAGGTTTTTGGGAGAAAGCTGCTCTCAAAACCCTAATGTTTTAGAATATGAATTCCAGTAGTCAGACAAAAGGAGAATTACTCTCCTTTTGTAATCCACTCGGCCGAAATAGACATAGGGTGAGAGTGGGCTTTCCACTCTCACCTTATTCTAATGCGTGATTCGACCCTAATAGCTAAAGTGTAATCCGCGGGTTTTAATTATAAATCGTATACATGTTATCAGATACTAATGTATTACTTCGTCACAATGCGCAGTCGATACATTAATAATGGTCTGATAAGAAAATGACGATATTGTATAATTAGCTTAATTAATATAACTGTTTATATTAATACACGAATTAAACATTTAATCAAATATAACCGTTTATATTTAATTTACGAATTAATCATGTAATTCGTTTTAGCTAATATTATTTAATCTGTATTAAATAATTATCACAACATCTCATTGACTAATTTTATAGTCAATACCTTTGACTAACTGTTTAGTCGTATTCGGCATAAATGTGACTATATTTTCATACCTTCACATCTCTCAAACGTGTCCTATAGGTGTGACTTATAGGGACCAGTTGATCACCGCCATCCGTATGACAATAACGTAAAACTTATCTAGCAAGCCAACCGTTATTGATAAACGTGGATCAACTGACAATAATACTGAAGTATGACCTTGTGATCCTTTAAGAGATTTAATAAGTCATTGTACTAACTGTAAAGGACACCAGCCCCAACACCTTTGCCTTAAGAGAGCACAAGGTGCTTACCAGTGACCCTACCTCTTTCTTTTCACCCTTGGTCAACCTACCTGGAGTGAGGGGAGTTGGCTCAGAATCATTACCAATACCTGTGTACTCTGCATATTTACTTAGCAGACTCAATGCTGACGATGGTGCCTCGATCAAGGATTCCGTCCAAGTCTCACTGCTAAGATGCTCAAAAATATCAACAGAATAACACGTATCCGCAATCATAGGCCTGGAAAGTGTCTTAGCCAAACTAAAGGAGGCTATGTCATCCCCTACCGATAAGGTCAAACGTCCCTGTCTTACATCTATGACTGTCCCAGCAGTGCATAAGAAAGGTCTGCCTAAGATGATCGGTGTGCGGGTGTCTTCAGCTATGTCTAGCACAATAAAGTCTACCGGGATAAAAAAACTTACCTACTCTAACAGGTACGTCCTCTAAGATACCTAAAGGTGTCTTAACTAACCTATCTGCCATTTGTAGGGTAATGTTAGTTTCCTTCAAGCGACCTAGGTTTAGTTTACGACAAACAGAAAATGGCATAACACTGACGCTAACCCCGAGATCACATAGGGCTTTATCTATGGTTCCACTCCCCATGGCACATGTGATGGAAAAGCTCCCTTGGTCTTTCTGCTTAGGGGGAGAATTACTAAGAAGAAAACTACTTGACTCGGTCATAAAAGCAACAGTGGCAACCTCCCCAAGTTCCTTCTTACGCGATAGAATGTCTTTCATGAATTTGGCGTAAGGAGGACTTTGGGTGATTACCTCAGCAAAAGGAATTGATACCTAGATGTTTTTTATCATCTCAATGAACTTACTGAATTGTTTCTCGAGCTTCGCATCCTTTAGTCTTCCGGGATACGGAATTTTTACCATAGGAACGACATTTCCAGCTTTCTTTTTCTCCGTAACAGCTCGTGGTACCCCCACAGCAGGGGAGGGTATTCCATCAGAATTATCAGCCTGGCTTCCTTTATCAGAGGCGAATTCACTCGATCGAGTTAGGCTTTCACTCGATCGAGTGATTTCTTCTTCGAAGTTACTCGATCGAGGCTATATTATGTTCGATCGTGAGTCCTCCAAACCAGGTTTAGTCGATCGAGTAAGGTGATCGCTCGATCGAGGATTTGCCAGTACAGATTCACTCGATCGAGTCAATTCTGGAGCTCGATCGAGGGAATTTCTGTTCGATCGCGTCATCCGAGCAGCTTGTTGATTTTCTAAAGGCTGCTCTTCGTCCAGCTCACTTGGCACGGCTTCCAGTTCAGCCTCTTGATTATTATAAGAGCGCCCGCTCCTCAAACTCGCGACGCCTTCCCATTCTTCCTCAAAAATTAGTGAATCTGTCGGTTCATGTTGATAGGCAATTTCCCAACTAATCTCACTTGGTTGATTAATCGGCGGTCTATCATCCGTGAAAGCAACGATCCTTGCCTTCTCAAACTCGGCATACATCTCAGAAAAGGAGCCACCTAACCTAAATTGTTTGTAGGCCAGCACCCTTGCCGAATCAGCAAGACATGTGACAGGGTTGTGCCCTTTTTCGCCACACCTACCACACGCATCCTCCTCAGCGAGGTGAACTCGGTTCACTTCACTAACCTTATGGGGTTCACAAGCAACTTTCACCTCCGATTCTTCCCGCGGATTTCCTTATTCGGCCTCATGTGTGGCTATATTTGTTGGGGCTGGTGTCCTTGACAATTAAGTACAATGACTTACTAAATCTCTTAAAGGATCACAAGGGCATCCTTTAGTATTATTATCAGTTGATCCACGTTTATCAATAACGGTTGGCTTGCTAGATAAGTTTGACGTTATTGTCATACGGATGACGGTGATCAACTGGTCTCTATACGTCACACCTATAGGACACGTTTGAGAGATGTGAAGGTATGAAAATACAGTCACATTTATGCCGGATACGACTAAACAGTTAGTCAGAGGTATTGACTATTAAATTAGTCAATAAGATGTTGAGATTATTATTTAATACGGATTAAATAATTTTAGCTAAAACGGATTACATGATTAATTCGTAAATTAAATATAAACGATAATATTTAATTAAATATTGTATTCGCATATTAATATAAACAGTTATATTAATTTGGGTAATTATACAATATCGTAATTTTATCAGACCATTATTAATGTATCGATTGCATTAATATCTGATAACATGTGTGCGATTTATAATTAAAATCCCGCGAATAATATTTAGCAAAACGGGTCGAATCACGCAAAGGAATAAGGTAAAAGTGGAAAAAGCCCACTCTCACCTAAACCCATTCGGCCGACCCACTTGCTACAAAAGGAGAGTCCTTCTCCTTTTGTCAAGGGACTGGTTAATTGATAATCTCAAGTATTAGGGTTTTGAGAGCATCCTCCTCCCAAAATCCCAGATCTCACATCAAAACTCACAAAAGCTCTCCCCATATTGCAAGGCAATTGGAGAGTATTTCTAGCACATGCGGCATCATCTCAATCAAGTCTTGGGTGCATTTTATAGGAGGGAATTTGCTTTAATTCCTGTTCTTAGGCCTTTAGCACAAGGACCAAAGGTTGTATTCTTTTTCATGCTTTTAATTATCTTATGACCATAATTCACAACTGTAAAATTCGTTATAATCCTTCATGATTTAGGGCGAATACATGCTATATTCCCCACAAGTGGTATCTGAGCCAGGACCACGAAATTTTGCTTTTGTGTTTTTCATTAGTTTTAATTAAAAAATTTTGAAAAATCGCTTTCTGTCGCCGTGTGGGTCGGTCAACCTATTTTTGTGGTCCGTCGACCGCCTCCCGCGTAGGGTTTCTGTTTTTCGGCAATTTCTTTTGCGTAATCGATCTTGTTTTCGATTTTTGTTTACATATTGTTAATTAATCGATATTCTTGGCAATATGTGAACCCTTGTTGCTGTTTAAATTGATTTACACGTTTTGAATCAAAGGTAATAACTTGTTTTGATTTCAAGTGCAGCAATTTTGCGTTTTCAGAAACTCGGTTTCTTGTTTTTGAGGTCAGTCGACCTGTTTGATGGGTCGGTCGACCATTCTGCTGTTACAGGAATTTTTTTTTCTGTCAGCAGGTCGGTCGACCCCGTGTTGAGGTCGGTCAACCCCGTGTTGAGGTCGGTCGACCTCATCCCTGTAACAGACGTTTTATTTTTCCCGAAAATAACTTGTTTTTATTTTCCCATGGCCTTAAGTGATATGCTGTATACGGAAATAGTATATTATTTTTGTGAAACGGTTCACTCTCGCATGATACATATTATTTTAAAACGGTTTAAGATAATGGATTATAAACTTATTAAAATTAAAGTGGTTAAAACGGTATAATCACATAATTTTAAATCCCGTGAAGGTGGTTTGGTAAAATTTGTTAATCATAATAACAGTATTATGTCATGAATGAATTTTAATTTTAGTTGATGCATTTTATTTATCGTCTTGTTGAATGCCTTTTGAATGCTTTCTATAACGTATTTAATTTTGCAAACGGTTGTAACTTAGTGTGGCCTTAGAAGATTGTGTTACCGTAATGATGGAACACAGTCTTGTTTGTAATTTTGAGATCTTGTATCTCCGTTTTGGGTTTTTGCTATGTAATAATTTTTGTATTTAAATTAGAATGTAAATAGGATTATATTTGTAATTTAAATTAGTAATTTTGTAAAGACCAAAGACGGAGACTGGATGCTCACTCCCGCTGCAAAGACCAAGAAGGAACATCAAGACAAGCTTCTAGGGTCCAACGGTGGATTCCAAAGTTGTTTTTATGTTTATTTTGGTAGGATAGGCCACACTAGGACTTTTATTTACGTTTATCGCATTTATTTTATGCTTTCATCGATAATAGCTTGCATCATATTCCGCCTAAAACCAAACCACCTATAACATGCCTGAAAACTGACTCATATAGAGGTTACGCGTTAGTTTTCTGTGACAATATAGATGTCACATGTCACATGCAAAGCCATCACTTTATTTCATTCATTCACGTGTATGCTAGATATTAGTTCACTTAAAATGGATAAATAAAAGTTGATGGGGTCTTCCTCGTATAACCAAAAATTGAGAATAATCTATATAAATCAGACTCCCATGAATCCCTTCTTCGTCGGTAGGCATAATATGACCCCTTCTACGTCGGGTAAGTGGGAACAGATGATTTATTTTATCTCAACATCGTGGTCACTCGATACTATCTAGCGACTGTGATGGACTAATACATAGGGTTTACGGAAATCTATCGACCAAGAGTTCCAACGGTGGAATTAGTCAAGCTGTGGGCTTATCAATATACGGAAATTGAGTCTTGGGATCGTTTATATAATTCTTGAGGGAGATCAATTATATAAATGCATAAGTCTACGAGTTTAAATACAATTTAAAATAGACTTAAATCACAACAATGAGTTGCTTATATGGTTTTGTTTTATCTTCTTTTTCAGTGTAGAACACGTTCATTTAAACTGTTATATATCTAATGGCTGGTGAAGACCCAATGCCAAGTGCCAAGCTAGCACGTGAATCCTGGCTAAAAGCCTTCATGGACTCCATGAATCAGTCTACTAGACTGAGGAATGATGGGTCAAACTTCTCTGACTGGGAGGCAGCACTACAGAATGCTGCCATTGCTGACGGAAAGCTTAAGTACTTAACTGAGCCAATTTCGGCACACCCAGGAACTGGAGCTAGAGCTAACGAAGTTCGCGCTCATAGCAACTTCGTCATGGAAGCGGGTGCGATAAAGAACGTACTCATTTATGCAATGGAATCCAATTTGCAAAGACGCTTCATCACCCATGGTGCAAACAAGATTTTCACCACGCTCACTAACGAATTCTCGAAAACTACAAGAATCGTTTCTTATGAGCATACCTGTCCCTTCTTTGAGGCGAAACTCCAGAAGGGCCAAGCTGTTAGCCCACATATTCTCAACATGATTGAGAATATCGAGAAACTGGAGGCCCTAAACTGCAAGATCAGTGAGAACATACTCGTTGATCGAATGCTTCATTCGCTTCATGATGGGTTCGCCCTCTTTAGGGCCAACTATTACATGAACGACATGAAGAAGACTCCTCATGAGCTCCACTCCCTTCTCGTACAGACCTAGAAGGACCTGAAATTAAGTGGGAGCGTGAAGCAGGATGTTCTCATGATCTCCAGTAAGGGTAAGGGTAAGGGAAAAGCTAAAGCTCAGGGCGACCTAGCAGTAGGTAAGCCCAGGTTCAAGAAACTAGGATTTACTAAGAGTGGGCCAGGTGAGTCGAGCAACTCACAGGGGAAAACAAAGAGCAAGGATACAAGCATGGAATGCCACCATTGCCACAAGACTGGGCATTAGAGGCGCACAAGCCTCGTGTATCGAGAGGACATCAAAGCAGGCCGCGTTATTCCTGTTGGTATCTCTTCTTCTTCTTCTTTTATTCACATGATTGAGATTAACCATGCAAGTTACGGAACTCGGGTACTAGATACTGTTTGTGGTTCTCATCTATGTAATCATGTGCAGGGCCTCCGAAACCAAGAACCCCTCATCAAGGGTGAGGTTGACCTGCGTGTCGGCAATGGAGCACGTGTTGATGCACTCTCGAGGGGAACATACGTGATCCAGCTTCCAAGTGGATTCGAGTTATCTTTATATAACTGTTATTATGTTCCTAGTTTGTCCAAAAACATTATTTCAATTTCTGCACTTGACAAACTTGGTTTTTCATTTGTAATAGAAAATAACAGTTGCATTTTCTCATTACACAATATGATTTATGGCAAGGCAGTTTCCATGAATGGAATTTATGTTTTAGATCAAACCAGCGAAATATTACATGTGAATAACAAGAGATTAAAGGTAGGTGACAAAGATCAAACTTATCTATGACATTGCCGTATGGGACACATAAATGAGAAACGCGTAAAACAGCTCATACAGAATGGAGCTATCTCGGCCTTTGATTTCGAATCATATGGCACGTGTGAATCATGTCTCATCGGTAAGATGACTCGTATTTCCTTCAAAGGTGTTGGAATGCGCGCTGCCGACCTATTAGGACTCATACACACGGATGTATGTGGCCCTATGTCGATCAACGCACGAGAAGGCTATAGGTATTTCATCACTTTCATGGATGATTTAAGTAGATATGGCTATGTCTACTTAATGAAACATAAAAGTGAATCCTGTGACAAGTTCAAAGAATACCAGAATCGGGTACAGAACCAACTGGGAAGAAAGATTAAAGCACTACGTTCTGATCGTGGTGGTGAGTGTCTTTCACACGAGTTTGATCAACACCTTAAAGAATGTGGTATCATTCTGCAGTTAACTCCACCTGGAACACCACAATTGAATGGTGTCTCCGAACAGAGAAATCGAACTCCACTTGATATGGTTCGATCCATGATGAGTCACACCGTTGTGCCTGATTCATTGTGGGGCTATGCTCTTTTGTCAGCCGCTCTAATACTTAACCGAAGTCCGTCTAAAGCTGTTGACAAGACTCCATACGAATTATGGAAGGGAACGGTTCCTAACTTGTCCTTTATTCGGGTTTGGGGCTGCGAGGCTTATGTCAAGTGGAGACACGAGGATAAGCTCGACCCGCGATCGGTCAAGACATACTTTATAGGCTATCCAAAAGGAACGTATGGTCATTACTTCTACTCGCCAACCGAACAACGTGTTTTTGTTGCGGCTAGTGCGACGTTCTTAGAGAAAGAATTTCTCGAGAACAAGTCGAGTAATAGAACCTTCGATTTATCGGAGATTCAAGAACCAACTACCGAGCAACCATTGGAGGAAACAGTTCCTTCAACCGAGGCTGCGGTAGATATTCCTGAGGAACCTAGGAGGTCAGGAAGAGTCTCTATTCCTCCAGACAGATACATTGGTATGGTCGAGGAACATGACATAGATGACGTCTTACTCCTAGAGGGTAATGAACCCTCAACCTATAAAGGTGTCATGACTAGTTCTAACTCAAAGCTATGGCTAGAAGCCATGCAATCCGAGATGGACTCCATGTATGAGAACAACGTGTGGGATCTTGTGGACCTACCTGCAAAAGTACGTCCCCTTCAATGCAAGTGGTTTTACAAATAAAGCATGCCGTGGAAGGACAACAAGATATCCACAAGGCAAGACTAGTTGCTAAAGGTTTCACTCAAGTGCCAGGCTTGCACTACGATGAGATCTTTGCACCCGTAGTCATGCTACGTTCCATTCGGATTATCTTAGCGATCTCCGCATTTCACGATTATGAAATCTGGCAAATGGACGTTAAAACCGCCTTCTTAAACGGTTATTTGGAGGAAGAGTTGTACATGGTACAACCCGAGGGTTGTATTGATCCAGTACATCCTAAGAAGGTCTGCAAGCTTAAGCGTTCCATATATGGACTTAAGCAAGCATCGAGGAGTTGGAATCATCGCTTCGACCAAGTGATAAAAGAGAATGGGTTTATTCGATCAGTCGAGGAACCATGTCTCTATATCAAGTCGAGTGGGAGCAAGATTGTCTTCCTAGTACTGTATGTCGATGACATACTCTTGATTGGGAATGACATACCTCTCCTTTCTTCGGTTAAAGTATGGTTGAAAAACCATTTCCAGATGAAAGATCTGGGAGAGGCACAAAGAATTTTGGGCATCCGTATCTACAGGGATAGATCACGACGGATGTTGTCTCTCAGTCAGGAGTCTTACATAGATAAGATTCTAGAGAGATTCAGCATGCCGAACTCCAAGAAAGGGTTCCTTCCTATGACTACTGGGCTTCACTTGAGCAAGACTCAAGAAGCTAAGACATTGGAAGAGAAGGAGCGCATGAGTCGTATTCCTTATGCTTCGGCTATAGGATCGATCATGTATGCCATGATATGCACACGTCCAGACGTTGCATATGCATTGAGTATGACAAGTCGATTCCAAGCTCATCCAGGTGAACAACACTGGATGGCCGTGAAAAACATTCTTAAGTACCTACGGAGGACTAAAGATTGGGGATTGACTTACGGAGGCGACTCGACGCTCTGCGCCACGGGTTACGCAGATGCTAGCTTCCAAATGGATTGAGACTACTCGAAATCTCAGTCTGGATTCGTTTTTACACTTAATGGCGCTGTTGTCAGCTGGAAAAGTTCTAAACAGAGTGTTACAGCAGATTCTACGACTGAGTCCGAGTACTATGCCGCCTCGGAAGAAGCTAAGGAAGCAATATGGATGCGTCAATTCTTACAAGGACTCTCAGTAGTGCCTAGTTCGAATGACCCAATCACCGTTTATTGCGACAATAAAGGTGCCATCTTCCAAGCTAAGGAGCATAAGTCTAGCAACAAAGCTAGACATGTACAACGGAAAGCTCATCTAATCAGAGATTACGTGGAGCAAAAGGAGATATTTATTGATAAGATAGCTACGGATGACAACATAGCTGATCCTCTCACAAAAGCATTACCACGTGATAAGCATGAAGGGCACATTCATTCCATGGGAATTAGATGTGTTCCTAAGTTGTAGTACTCTTTTATGAATTCATGTACTAATTCATTTTCTCGTGTACTCTATTCAACCTCATTGTTATGATATATAATGTTTTGTTTTTCATGTGGAATTGTACGCCAATTTTGAACACCACAAAGTGAACTGATTAACATTACATCGTTTTAGTCCTTGATTACCCACTTGAGTTGATAACTCAGGTAATCATTTTGTGACGTTGGTTGATGGTGGGTTCAACGAGCCATAAGTCAAACGGCTGACTGACCAATCACAAAGGCGAGTTATACGGATATCTCGTAGGACACCCCGTGACAACGTTATGGAGTCCTAAATGTTTTATAACATTGGGTGCCAGGTCGTGGATAGGATCTCCATAGTGTTCCTTAGAGTCGAGTCTTTTGACTTTCAACTGTATCTTGAGATTAAGGCATATTTTGGGTAACTTTGGTTTCTTTCCCACGGTCTTCCGTAACAGGGGCCAAGAGGATTTTTTCTGGGTTATTTCATGTTGTGCTTACATCGGCAGGATTCGAGTTGGGGGAAATATCCAAACCCTTATCAGGATTTTATCATTTCTCAGGGCCACTCGAGGAGTAGTAACTGAAATGCATGGCCATGCTCGAATACAGATTCGTTTTATCAGTTAAGTTACTCTCTAGTTGTAACACCCCCATTTATTTAAGAGCCTTTAACCAGACATTCTCAAATAAATAGAGCTGTTACCATCTCGGAACGTCCGAGGTAGTGAATAACAAAGTAAAACAAGCCAAGGTACTTTACATAAAACTGATAAAATTTAAAACTTGGTTATTACAGTTATTACATAACGGAAAAGAAAATACAACTGATGACTCTCTAGATGTGACATAATTCTAAGTCGGTCCAAAGTATGCATCTCACGTTCCTGCCCCAGCTCCTAGCTCATCTGTCTTTGACCTGTAGAATCTACTCCCCATTCCGGATCATCGTAGGTGTACACGAATACACTGTCAACCTCGCGGTTGAGTAGGGTAACACAATAATTATAATGCAACAATCATGATATGCAAATGCAATGATGTGCTCTAGCTCAATCTCATTCTCATTCTCAATCACAATCTCAATCTCAAACCCGTAACACCCAGCCATACCGAACCTCCCGGCAGACTATAATCGTCCGTCGCCGAACACCAGCATAACAGCTGAGGTCACCAGGTCTAGTCCTGCAGAACTAGCCTGGGCCCAATAATATCTCATCAAAAATATCTCATCATCTCAAATCCGTATCCAATGCATATGCCATATCATGATGTTACTACAAAACAATGCTCGCTTTGCGACGGAACTTTCCGTCGCAAAAAGGGTGAAATCCGTCGCAAATGATGTTTCTGCGACGGATTTGCGACGGACTGCGTCTGTCCCATATTTTTGTCGCAAAAGGTTAATTTGCGACGGATTTTTCCGTCGCAACTTATTTGCGACGGATTGACCTCATTTTGCGACGGATTGACCTTGACCAGAAGTCAAGGTCAGTCAAGATTTGCGACGGAATTTCCGTCGCAAATGGTCCTCTTTGCGACGGATTTTCCGTCGCAAATGTTGACTGACCCTGACTTCTGGTCAAAGTCAGTCAAGATTTGCGACGGAAAATCCGTCGCAAATAGGACCATTTGCGACGGAAATTCCGTCGCAAATCTGGACTGACCTTGACTTCTGGTCAAGGTTTGCGACGGAATGTCCGTCGCAAATTGAGACATTTCCGTCGCAAATTCCTGTGTGATTTTCCGGTTTCAGCCGTTTTTCCAGCTCCCCATTTCCATTGAAATGATTCATTTTTTCCCTTTTGCATGATCTGTAAACCTGCAATTTCAGAAAAACGACCCAGCAACAAAAACTTGTCGGAGACAAGGGTTTTTAATATCTCTTTTCATAACTAATAAGAAAGTTTTACAAATGATAATCCAACTCAAAACTAAACATAGTCCGCGGTACATCAACTAAACAACCTAATGAAATCTATCTAACGGTCGTGTCGGTGGGCTGTGGGGTGGCGAAATGACTGGCCGCCCTAGCATTGTCGCCGCCATCATCGTCAAAGTCGCGTCTCGGCTGAGAAAAGCCTCCCGGGTTGCAGCTCTGAGTAGTGAACTGCGCCCCCTGTTGACTTAAGTATTCTTCAATTGCCTTCAGCCTTTGGGATGTCTCGAGCTCGTTTTGTCTTAGCTGAGCATTCTCTCGAAGAACTTTGCCGAGGATACCTGCAATGAATAGTCAAACATGATATTATATTCATTTAGTAAACGGTTAAATAATTGGTTAGTCTTAAATTTTAATAAACTATAAAATACAAACCTGGGGTGTATTGTGACTGGGTCCCAGCACTTGAGTGGCGACGACGCTCGTAAAGGACTGGGGCTGCATTTCCCATACCGAGTATCAACCCTTTCTTGTTGAAACCGCCTACTTCTTCGAAGTAGATCTCGTTGTCGTCGATATCTTGCTCCGGGATCCCTTCACTTATCATTTTGTTCTTTCTTGAAAAAACTTTTTCCTACAAAACAAAAATAAAATGTTATTAGTATACGTTAATTAATTAGTAAACCAAATTACTAAAATATAAAGAAAAATTTCTGTTAACTTACAAATAGTGCTTTGGGTTTCGTTGATAGCCAACCCTTCTTGGCATTCTTTTTTGTCCTCTCAAGCAACTTCAAGGCCGATGGTACATCCCTCCCATCTTCTCCAGCCTGCAATTTAAATCCAACGACACTTGTTGAAAAAAACATTCAATATTGTCAAAGGGTGAAAATTATTGAAGACAAGAAAAATGAAGTAAAAACTAAACAATTACCATTTCATCCATCATCTGTAGGGTGTTTTTACGACCCATTATGTGAGTACCTAAGGCCTTGCCTTTTTCGGTACTTCCCGACATCCGGTTGCTCTTGTTTTTGTCGGATTTCTCTTGGAATTTTGGATCTTCTTTTCTACCCTTCAGTTGTTCAAAAATATCCAAGGGTATCCAGTGCGGCCTTTTCTCCGTTGGTTTCTGCATAGCGTAGTGGATTCTTTTGCGAAGACGGTCTTTCATCATGTCTTCCCACGCCGACCTAACCGCTGCTCTATCACGAGGGTGAAAGGTAACTTTTTTCTGTTTCAAGAAAAAAAATAGTTAAATAAATATGAAACAATAAATAGGTAATAAATAATAAAACGGAAATAGGTAGTAAACAGTTAATAAATACCTCAAACCAATTCCACCACTCTTCCTTAATGTAATCCGACGCTTCTGACCAGTTGGGCGCATACTCCTTGTAGTTGCAAATAATGGTCTGTGTTATAAGAGTAGAAACGTCTTTGTCACTGAACCTGAAAAAGAGTTAAATGTGAAAATAAAATAGTCAACAAGTAATCATATTATAATCAATATATACGTATATATAATCAATTATCCGTAAACAAATAAGATACTTACCACTTGGCGCCTTCGTAATCAGTCGGATCGAGGTGTATTCGATGTGTAGGCGGCTGAGTCTCAGGTACAATCTCGTCCTCATCATGATTAGCTCCCGATCGTCCTCCCTCAGGCTGACGACTACCACCACCTCGTCGTCTTCCGCCCGGCATATTATTATCAAACTAATATAGCAACAATTAGAAAGAAATGCTTTACGTAATTAAAAACTTGAATAATAAGATTAATAAGATAATTTCATTGACATTAAGCCATACGGCATCTACAATAATTTCAACAAATACAAGATTATCGAATCTAATAGATAGTAGTCCTAATCATCATCATCATCACCACTTGAACAATTTATTCCTACATCCTTACAAAGAGAATCTCTATAAGGATTGTCGGAGTGCATTGATGATCTTCCCTCTTCCTCAACGGAGAATTTCTCTCCGTGACACACCCAATCGTAGTAGTTATCACAAAACCCTCTCAAACCAAGGTGTTTCCGTACATCTTGCTCAACTAAATACTTTGTATTCTTACACTTAGAACATGGACACCTAATTTCTCTATTCCTAACGTATTCGTCTTGTTGCTTAACATAGTTAATGAATTCATTAACACCAATTACGAAATCCTGCCTTATTTTTTTCCTAGAATCCAACCTTTCATACATCCATTTTCTTTCTAATCTCTTCATAGTAAATCTACATATTTTAACAAACAATAACAACAACTAATTAACAACAACAATTAAATAAAAACTACATATATATATATATAACAACAACTAACAACAAAAACTAGTTAACAACTTATTAACAACAATAACAATTAATTAACAACAACAATTAAATAACAACTACATATATAACAACAACTAACAACAACAACTAACAACAACAACAACAACAACAACAACAACAACAACAACAACAACACCAACACCAACACCAACAACAACACCAACAACAACACCAACACCAACACCAACACCAACACCAACACCAACACCAACACCAACACCAACACCAACACCAACACCAACACCAACACCAACCTGCAAAAAAGAACAATTTACATATATTGGTCTGGGGTCCTTATCTCTCCAGCCTAAACCCATCTTTGAATCTTTCATACCATTAGTAAACACTCTTATATTTTCTTAATTGTAATGAGACAAAAATTGGGCAGCACTTCCCTATTGTTCTCCAAATACATTATATAGAATGTATTTGGAGAACAATAAGGAAGTGTTGCCCAATTTTTGTTTCATTACAATCAAGAAAATATAAGAATGTTTACTACCTAAATGGCATGAAAGATTCAAAGACAGTCCCAAAACGGGGACTATTCAACAATTACACCTAATGTGTAATTATTGAACGGGTACTATTCAAGAATATTCTAAAAAAATCAACAACACTAACAATCAACAACAATGCAAATTTTATATCAAAAAACAATCGTCCTAAACAACTTAACAACAATATGCGACGGATTTGGGACGGAATTAGCTACTAACCTAATATCACTAACCACCTAACAATACTAACTAAACTAATCAAATAACAATTAAACTAAACTAATTATTCCTAATAACAATAAAAAAACAATAATACGGAATTTGCGACGGAATTTTGCGACGGATTAAACATAAAAAATTAAGACGGTATATTAATAAAGTTAGTATACATACATAACAAAGAAAGAAGTGGCGGCGGGAAGGTGGCGGCGGTGAGGTGGTGACGACGGTGAGGTGGCAGGTGGAAGGGAGAAGAAAGGAGGAGGAGGAAGGAGGAGGAAGGAGGAAGGAGGAGGAAGGAGAAGGAGGAAGGAGCAGTGGTGGCGTGACGGCGTGGCGGCGTGGCGGCGGTGGCTCCGGCGACGGCGGCGGGGGGGTTGTAGGGGGTAGGGTAGGGTGGTGTGGTGGTGCTATCGTGGATCGCCAATCGCTTAGGGTTTTGTTTTTTTTTAATTTAGAAATCGATTTGGGGAAAAGAAGGAGATCCGCGGGTTTGTGTAAAAAAGATTTGCGACGGAAATTTGCGACGGAATTTCCGTCGCAAATCTGGTCAAGGTCAAATGTTGACCAAATTTGCGACGGAAATTCCGTCGCAAATATTGACTCCTGCGACGGAATGTCCGTCGCAAATGTGGTCAACATTTGACCTTGACCAACTTTTGGGCAAGTCTGGTCAATATGTTTGCGACGGAAATTCCGTCGCAAAAGTCAATATTTGCGACGGATTTTCCGTCGCAAACCTTCCCGCCATTTGACTTTCATTTCGCGGGTCTGGGAAATTCAGGTCCGTCGCAAATTCCGTCGCAAGCAAAAAAGCCGTCGTAAATTCCGTCGCAAAACTAATTTTGCGACGGATTTTCTGTCCGTCGCAAAAAATCCGTCGCAATGGCAGTATTTTTTAGTAGTAATGCAATATAAAAATGTTCAACCACTATATATCATCCTCATAATAATCACACTTGCATCCATATCATACAATATACACATCCATTCAAAGATATGGTACCAGTGTATCCTACCTGGATAGCAATATAGTCCAATAGCAAGCCAGCGAGTTAACAGAATAATGGCACTTCAAAATCGTCACGAACTTGGTGCAGTGCAAGGCTACGAATGGTGATGGTGAAGGCTGTTGTTGCTGTATTCTTTCCCCTTCGTTCTCTTCTTCAACCCACGGTAGTCACTAGGGATTAATTTTCAGATTGTTGTAGGTGGCAAGCGAGTCTATGGAGGCAGATAAGGGCTAGGGTTTATTAGTAGGGTTTGTAATTTTGCTTATGTGTATGACGATGTAAGTGTATGGGATAAGGTTGTTTAGGTTTTACACTAGGTGGTAAGTCGATGGGTCGATGTCGTAACCCGAGTCCAAGCCCATCAAACCCAGTCCATCACGAATACCGAGGTAATATCCCGCTCTCAACTCGTAATATTAAAATAAACAAGTACGTATAAATTATTTATACCAAATAAATTAAATAATTTAGTATTAAAAGATATTAATTAAATTAATTACAAGAATATGATTTTTATTAGAACTAACATAAAAATATGCAAATTTAGGATTTAAATATAATTATGACGTAAATAATAAAACAAGTATAATTTAGAAATAAATATAAAATATAAAATATAAAATATATTTGATTAAAATATATTATCGAAATAAAGAAAATATGAATGAAATGTCATTTTATGAATAAACATCAAATATACAAATGATTATAAAATACGAATTAATCGTAGAAATATGATTTATAAAATAACAATAGTTTATGTAAAATACTTTATGAACATTCCATTTGAAATACTTGTGTAAAACACGATTTGACTGCCGTTGACCTAGGCTAAAATACGGGGTATTACACTAGTCGGGGAAACCACTCTTGTTACAGATCGCTTGTGAGATACGACCTTTGCGAATACGGATTTGCAAATTGTCTTACATTGAGTGGGAGAAATTTTAAAAGGATATGAGAATCGGTTATCGCACCTACACTTGTACGGACAAGTGGGAGTTTGTTGGAGCTTGTGTCCTCCACATATAGTGTGATAACGTCATTGCACATACCCTTGTACGGACAAGTGGGAGATTGTTGGGGCTGGTGTCCTTGACAATTAAGTACAATGACTTACTAAATCTCTTAAAGGATCACAAGGGCATACTTCAGTATTATTATCAGTTGATCCACGTTTATCAATAACGGTTGGCTTGCTAGATAAGTTTGACGTTATTGTCATACGGATGGCGGTGATCAACTGGTCCCTATACGTCAAACCTATAGGACACATTTGAGAGATGTGAAGGTATGAAAATACAGTCACATTTATGTCGGATACGACTAAACAGTTAGTCAGAGGTATTGACTATTAAATTAGTCAATAAGATGTTGAGATTATTATTTAATACGGATTAAATAATTTTAGCTAAAACAGATTACATGATTAATTCATAAATTAAATATAAACGATTATATTTAATTAAATATTGTATTCGCATATTAATATATACAGTTATATTAATTTGGGTAATTATACAATATCGTAATTTTATCAGACCATTATTAATGTATCGATTGCATTAATATCTGATAACATGTGTGCGATTTATAATTAAAATCCCGCGAATAATATTTAGCAAAACGGGCCGAATCACGCAAAGGAATAAGGTAAGAGTGGAAAAAGCCCACTCTCACCTCAACCCATTCGGCCGACCCACTTGCTACAAAAGGAGAGTCCGTCTCCTTTTGTCAAGGGACTGGTTAATTGATAATCTCAAGTATTAGGGTTTTGAGAGCATCCTCCTCCCAAAATCCCAGATCTCACATCAAAACTCACAAAAGCTCTCCCCATATTGCAAGGCAATTGGAGAGTATTTCTAGCACACGCGGCATCATCTCAATCAACTTTTGGGTGCAAGTTATAGGAGGGAATTTGCTTTAATTCCTGTTCTTAGGCCTTTAGCACAAGGACCAAAGGTTGTATTCTTTTTCATGCTTTTAATTATCTTATGACCATAATTCACAACTGTAAAATTCGTTATAATCCTTCATGTTTTAGGGCGAATACATTCTATATTCCCCACAATATTATCAATCAATTGCCACCCTTTGTCATCCGCTACATTCACCAAAAATCTACCTTGAGCGGCCGAATCTAGCAATGCCCTTTTTGAGTAGGACAACTCATTGTAGAATTTACTACATAGGAACCATCGTTCAAACCCGTGATGTGGAATTGAACGGACTAACTTTTTGAATCTTCCCATGCGGCATTCAAGTCTTCGGTATCCTTTTGGGTGAAGTCGGTTATTTGTGCCCTTAACGCGTTAGCTTTCTGAGGGGGAAAGTACTTTCGATAGAAAGTTAGTGCCAAAGAGTTCCAATCCGTTATCCCGGAACTCTCCTTGTCTAGATCCCTCCACCAATCCTTCGCATCCTCGGTCAAGGAAAAAGGGAAGAGGAATTCCTTGACCCTCTCGTGCGTAACACCAGGAGCTAGTGGTACCGTGGAACAATAATCGGTGAACTTCTCAAGGTGTTTTGCTGGATCCTCATTTACCTCTCCTTTGAACACATTCCGTTCTATCAGTTGATAGAACGAAGGGTGGATAGAAAAGGTACCCTCACTTGCAGTAGGAAGCAGAGATACGGTGGGAAGTGATTGAACATTAGGATCGGAATGGCTTGCAATAGTAGGCATTTTAGATGGAAAATTGACAAGCCCTCCGGTGCAAAGTACCTGAAAATACTCACAGCACTAGAGAAAAATATGAGAACAGCCTCAAGGAATTGTTTCCCTGAGGCTAAAACAAACTTAAAAAGAACAAATAAAATTACACCGTCTCCCCGGCAACGGCGCCAAAATTTGACACGGCTGTCGCAACCCTATCAAAAATAAACCAACTGGTCCCAAACTAATGTAGTAAAGGCAGTAGGGTATCAAATCCACAGGTAGAAGCGAATTCTAAAAGTTCTAATAAGTTTGCTAAGTAACCAAAATGGGGGGTGTTTGCGGTTTATCTATAGTCTAAGATTTAAAAGAAAAGAAACGAAAACAAAGAACCAAACGATTAAACAAAGAAGAAAAGAGACTAGGATTTTCGGTTCACCATGGCTTAGGGCGAAGTGAGAGGGTCGAGAATGTGCTAAAGTCGGGAAAGGGGCGGTGAAAAGGTCCTTTCGGTCCGCTATTCGCCCTAGGATAAAACTAACAAACTTTCGCTCTAGTTAATCCATCCTAAAGTTCGTCGCAGGTCTACCTAATCCAATCTTTCGATCTAGGGTTAGGAAATCTACACAGTTGATTGGATGCGTCGACTCAAACAATCAAAAACTATTGAATACGGAGATTAAATGCAATCCCTAATCTAAAACATTCAAAACAACAATCAGATCTTAAGCCATAGTTCCCCTAAATCCTAGTGAAGAACTTAGCCAACCATTTTCATGAGATTACTAAATCAAATAGATAAAATAAGATTTAACATGATGAGAAAAGAAGAAATGCAAAACATGAATAAAAAATTAAGATAAAAGGAAGAATACCGTTACTACAAGATTGAAGGAGGAAGAACCAAAAGATTGCTTGAAAAACAAATGATAAACTAAGTAAAGATTTCTAGAAATGAGAAAAAGTGTTTTTCTGAGATCTAGGTTACAAAGCTACATACTTTTTCTGCCTGTCGAGTGATGTCTTCTTTCTCCTTTTTCTTCCTCTTTTATGCTAATTTTAGGAATCTTTCGAATCCTGAAATCTCGCACCCTAGCTCGATCGAGTAAGTGAGTTACTCGATCGAGCAGTTCCTTGCTCCTCTCTAATCGATCGAGTAAATGCCAGTACTCGATCGAGTATTCTTCAGATGGTCCTCGATGTCATCGCAGGTGGTCTTCGATCGAGCGCCTTTTCTCCAACAACCACTCGATCGAGTGAAATCAAAGGTCGATCGAGTGAATCATAGGGTTTTGGCGAGAGTTCCTTCTTCTGGGATTTCTGGTCTTTTCCTGATGTTCTTGAAGATGCTGATTTACCAAGATTCGAGTGCATTTCTTCTTCTCCCTCGTTATTTATCTGCAATGAACACAAAGGCAACAAAGTAGACAATTCGGAGGAAAAAGGGTGCTAAAAGCTAAGAGTTAAAGGACAAATACGTGCAAAATGGGCCTAAAAAGTCTATATAAATTGCACGTATCAATAAGCCATGTGATGGACTGTGGAACAAATGGATTACTACTTATTTACTACAGAATGATACCATCTGGACTGTACAACATAAAGATAAGTTCCCCGAAAGTTTCAGAAGTATCATCAGAGTTAGAGACCACTGGTTATCCCAAAACCAAGATATTGACGCAACAAGAGATGATATTGGAGAATGTAATAATCATAATCAGTTCTCTGTGGCAAAGGCTTATAATAAACTCAGATCCCAAAAGCCTCGTGTTAGCTGGTTGAAAAGCCTTACTGGTACATAAATCATACCTAGCCATAGGATCATTGTTACTATGGCAGCTCAACAGCACTTGGCTACTATTGACAATATTGGCAGGAAAGGGGTTGTAATCATTAATAGATGTACCTTGTGCAGAAGGAAAATGGAAACTCATCATCACCTGTTCTTTACCTGTGACTATTCGAGCACAGTTTAGAACCAAATCAAAGATTGGATTGGAGTTACTGATAGGAATCAGAATTTTTTGGACACCCTAAAATGGATCAGTAAGGCTAAACATGAGAAGCATTGGAAAGCTAAATGGTTGAAGAGCAGCGTGGCAGCGACAGTATATATCTTATGGCACGAAAGGAATAAAAGGATTTTTGCAGAGCAGGAACATCATGAAACATATCTTGTGAATAAAATTAAAAATATAGTTAAAGTAAAAGTTGCTGAATATGTACCTAGTACTTTCCGTGATCAGTTAGATAGCTAATTCTTTGATTGCTTATACCTGTATAGTGGACATTACTTGTAAGATCCCTATCTTTTATTCCCCAATGGTGGATGAATATAAGAGTACCTTCTTGCAAAAAAAAAAAAAATGAAATGTGAAAGTTTTGTTTTAATATACATAAATATATAGTATATATATAGTTTTATTATTTTTGAGCATTATTTTTCATTGTTAGCAAGTTATAAAAATAGAGACAATAAATTTTTATTTGAAGGTTAACCTATTATAATTTTAAAAAATAAAAGGCTAATATTTAATGTTAAGTATGTTATTATTTGCCCTTAATATTTACAAATATTTTTTTTATAAATGGTGTAAAAATTAAAATTATATGGTATTTATTTGTTGTTTAAAATATTCTAACAATAAACATCGATATTTTAAATTTATTAGGAATTTTGATTTTTAATTGTTATTTAACTTATCTATAGAAATAAAAAGCCAAAAGTTTAATGTTTGTTATGCTATTTACATTTAATGTTTTAGTTTTTTCCTTTTTAAATAAGAAATAATGACGTGACTCCATATCATATGTAATAAGTGACGTGACTTCTTGTTAATGTTAGATGACTTTGTGTGTGTATGGGACATAAGTTACCTTTTTAATAATATTGTACTCCGTATGGATTTATCATATTTTTCTAAAAGTAATTGAGTTTTTTGTCATATAGTACCTAACATTTACACTGTCTGTAGAAATAGTACCTAAAGTTATTTTTTTTGCCCAACAACACCTAACATTTTATGTTTTTTGTCTAATAACACCAAAGTCGATTTTCCGTCAAAAAAGTCGAGATTCCGTCTTGACTAACGGTGAAATTGATTTGACCTTATTTCTTCATTCTTTTTTTCCACTGACTGATGCATTGTTAAAATAATTGATAATGAATCTTATTCTTAAGTAACTTATTTTCATTCAACAAGCCAATCACTTAAAAAAACAACACCCACGCAAACCCGTCTCTACATCGTAAAACTTGCAGGCCATGAATCTCCTACCCAGATTTTGATGTATCCATAATGTTTTCTTAGCTATTGGAATGCCACAATTGCATCTCACCCGCTTTGTTGAATTTGAGGATGAGTTTGAAGAAGACATTGGGTTGAAAGGATGGTGGGAGAAAAGGAGAAAACTGGACAAAGTAAGCCTAATTTGAGGTTTTAATTTGAAAATTGAGGAATTAAATAATTAAGGAGGAAGTTACGTAAGAATTTAATAGGAGGGAAATTAAGTTTAATTGAAGGGAAATTAGCGAAAAGAGAAATTGGGTTCAGAAAATGATGATGAAGTGGGTAATGAAATGCATCGGGGGAAAAGAAAGAAGCGTCAACTCAATTTTACCGTTAGTGAAGACGGATTCTTGACTTTTTTTGACGGAAAACTGATTTTGGTGTTATTAGACAAAAACAGAAAATGTTAGGTGTTGTTGGGCAAAAAAAATAACTTTAGGTACTATTTCTACAAACAGCGTAAATGTTAGGTGTTATCCGACAAAAAACTCAAAATAATTATGGGGTGGGAAAAGGATGGGTTGGGTGAGAAGGTGTGGCAAAGGAAGGGCCACCAAGTGAAGATGTGGTGAGAATGTTGGGGTGGTCAATTAGACGTTCTTGGTCTGTTCTGTTATGTTATATCCCTGCATAATCTCCATTTTCAACCCCACGAATCATCATCAGAATCATTTGTCACTTCTCCTCTTCTCTCTTTTCCGTTCTTCCCAGGTCAGATTTTGTATTCTTTTTTTTTTTTGTTTTTTATTTTCATTTTCTTACTACTCCCTACTCCCTAGTTGCTATACTTGGCAATACTGGTAGGTTAATGTTAGGGTTATTCTGCTCAAATATGACTTCCTTATTCAAATTCTGTGCCTAATTTTACCGACTAACTTACAGACATTAATGGTTAAACGTAATGATATTAGTTGAATACCAAACTCAAAATGGGCACAATAAATTTGAATATTTGTCTATTTTGGTTTAAATGGGGACACTTATATGGTGGATGAGAATTAAACCCCAACTTCATGGTTGCAGAGAGCTCTTAGCACTTAGCACTTAGCACTTGATCTAACTCTTGCTCTTAAATTTGGAATATTTGTCAAGGCATTAATGGACTTTGATACTTACACTTCGTCGTCTTATTTCTTCCAGCGGTGAGCTCTGATGAATGTATTCATGATTCGCCGCCTTGTGTGATTTGCTTCAATGGCTTTCACTTCAAGCAACGTATTGAGATATTTCGCTGTTGCAGACCAAACTACTAATTCCATAAGGCAGGATATTACCTCTTCCTCATCTAACTTGCTACAAGATAATTATGTTTATGGAAGAAGAAAGAAAGCTTTGTTTCGATGCCATTCAGGAACTCCTCAGACTAAATCAAGAGAAGACATTAGGCGTAATGGTGAATGCACAGATGTTGCAGGGTAATTTATATCATCTTGGACATGATGAGCTGTACCATGTTTTTACTGACCATCTTTATGCTAGGATCGATGGTTTATAGCATCATAATGTCAGTTAGTTTAAAGTGCGCTGAATCGTGTTTATGATGCAACCAGGGAAAAAGAGTGTCTTTCTGATTACTATCCCCAGCTTGGTACTGGAAAAGATGACATGTTGTCTTTTATGAATATTTCAAATGTTATGTTCTCATAATGTCTTCTTCTGTATCAGGGAAGGGATACCAAAGGAGCTGGAAAAGTCATCAAGGAGTCAGATATTGGTCTCATCCACTCAAGGATTAGCAGAAGCGTATAAAAATGCATATAATGATGCAAAGTTTGTTAATGAAAGAGCTCGTAAAGATATTGTCCTGCTCTCTCGGTAATCTTTTTTTAATGTGTTTTTCTTTTTCTTTGCTTGTATACTTGCATATAAATTGGCCTTCTGTAAGATCCTTAATTGTGGAACGAAACTGCATGTGTTCAGTTTATTATGATAAAGAGGTTGGAAAATTTCACGGGAATAATTTAGTTTGGACTATCTTTTGTTTTAACCCACGTTCATGGTTTACAATCGAGGTACGCCTCAATCACGCAATAACGGTTTTCCAGAATCGTCATCGACTTGACCTTGCACTCTGTGTCACGGTTATCGTGATTATATTTACGTTACAAGCTGATAGTTTATCAGTTGGTGCCTATTTCATATTAAATTTCAATCAGTTCTATGTAAAATATTACTTTTACCAATGTTGAACAATTTTAAAGAAGTTTTATTACAAAGTTCGGTCGATTGAAGTTATAACTCTCTTCTCGCGTTCATCTCTTGCCGTTTCAGGCCGAGTTGGCCAATACATGTTTATAAATCGGTCGTTTCGGCCGATATTTTCCTATTTTTAGTTTACCCACTCCATCTCGGGATATCTCGTATCGGCCGGATACTGATACATATCGGGCGATACGATACAATATGTCTCGTCTGAGATTTAAAGCCACGCCCACCTTTGAAAAATCCAGGAATAATCCCATGTTTTCCGTGTTTGAGCCACATATTCTGGTTTTGGTCCCTCCCTATCTAACAACGTTAGTTCTCCTATGAACCCTTTTGTCCTTTACCCCCCCCCCCTCGAAAGAAATAAAACGCATTACATTTCGCCTCCATTTGACCAGTCAAACATCATCCTGCTCTCCCCTTCCGTTTGTGGTCTAACTCATCCTTGTGTACTTTTTGTACCTAGTATTTTTATTAATTTTTTTTAGTTTTTTTGTACTTAGTATTTTTATTAATTTGTAAATTATTAAAGTTACTACCTCCTACTGATTTTCCATTTTGGTTAAATCCATTCCAAACTACCTATTCCACTTTTAGTAAACAAAATATTCTCTTATGCAATACTCCCTCCGATCTAGACCAAAGGTAACACTTACTATAAACGGACGATCCAAACCAAAGGTACAGTTCCTTATTTGGCCAACAACATTACCAATTTGCCCTTATACCCATTTGATATTTACACATAATGTCATTATATACCCCATTTACCCTTTTTTTTACTTCCTTTTCTTAAATACTCCATTTTTGCCTATGTTACCTTTCGTCTGGATCGGAGGGAGTATTTTATTATATTATCTTTATTTTTCTTACCCAACTCCTTTACAAATGCATGATGTTTTATTGTTTCCTTACTGTTTTTAGAAGATATTATGAAATGTAGTTTTAAAACATCATTTCTTTCCAATGACGTAAATAAGTAAGAGGTCGGAAGATGAGATGGAGAGCATTTAAATGGAGAGTGAAACAAACCGTCTCCTTTGGTTCTACTATCATACGTGCTCTAACCATTATTTGTCTTTACCATTTCTTTTTACAGTGGCATACGCAGACTAGATGCTCGTGCACGTAAGGATGTTGCTATTCTTGGTTTGGAGTTTCTGAAGCTAGATGGTATTCTCACAATCATTTTGAATTTCATCCTCAGTATATAATATTTATTTGTTGACATTCTGCTACTTGATGTTACCAAAGAACATCACATGACCTGCATTAACGTCTCAGCTGAAATCACTATCTTTACTAATCCTTAAAATATTTAGGATTTCTATTTTATAATACACGGAGTTGATAGAAAACCATATACATCCTCCTTTCAATAGATTTGCCTTTCTCTGTATCTTCTGGCACTGCGGGACTTACCGTCCCTTTAATCTTTACTTGTGTGCTTCTTTACAGCTCGAGCAAGAGAAGATACTGTGAAAATCGACCATGATGTTAAAAGGAAGGCTGAAGTCCTCCATCACATTGCTACAGTACATACTTTGATTTAAAATAAATTCAGAATGAAGTTTTCCAATCTCTGTGTTTATGCCTTACACTCTTAAAAATGATGTCAGATTCTCAAAGATAAAGCAAAATCTAGACTAAAGACTGCAGCAGATCAACATTGGAGTGATGGAGCTTTGGAGGTGTGTCTTATAGTTTTATGTTACCATTTTGTCCCTACAAATTAATATTATTCTGAACTTTCCTCCACACTTTTCCCCTCTTATTAGTTATTATCGCTTTGTCTTCATTATCTGCCGTTGTCTTTATTCCCTATGTGTATTATCTGTTTTTTCCTGTAGAATCAGCATGTCCTAGTTAGATGTGTCTAATTTTCACTTTCATATAATCTCGTTTCCATAAGATTTAAGCATATAGTGTAGTTACCAAGATTGCAAAAACATAATCTGTTCATGTTTCAGTACATTAAATTTGCTTCTGATTCGCAGGCTGACTTACGAAGGGCAGATTTACGTGCCAAGAAACGTGCTATAGAGGATACCCTGATGGCATTGAAGGTAGATATATGCGTAGTTTTTTCCTCACGAGTCAGGTTTCATATTTCATGGATAAGCTTCAACACGGTACAGCTGTATGGTTTATTTTCTGCTCATGTCTGTTACCTCTAGTGGTGCAACTGGTATGGTTTGGTGTGATGGTTTATAGCATGCATCAAAATATGGGTGTGTAACAAGCTAACCTTAGTAGCTCGTATGTTTGGGCTCAGATGAATTTGTCCTACTACAATTAAGTCGAGCCCTTACTTGACAAAGAAAGCAAAATTTATATCATAAATTAGTACAAAACATGGTATTCATATTACAAATTCAGTGTTTCAACAAACATCAAGGAGCTACTTTGCAAACATGACAGCGTGTTGTCCAGGCGTAAGTTTGCATATGTGTTTGTTTGTTTACCTCTTGAAAGAGCTTTCAAGTTTGTGGGAATTTCAAGGCTCTACATTCATTACTAGAATCTGAAATCTGTTTGCATTGATGATCTTTACGACTCATTTAAACTGTAGATAAGGTTATAATCTCTTGCATAAAGAAATTGACTGAAATTTTCCGGTTGTGACTTTGCAGTTTGTTACAAACGTCCATGACATCATGGTTAGCAAAATGTACTATTTGTAAGCCCTCAAATGTTGCTCTGAAACTTTCTTCATATCTGACTATACTGAAACTGTTGTCTTGTTGGCATTCAGTCCTCAAAAGATTAAAGGCTCCTTGTCGGGAAATATTACACTGGAGAAGAATGGGAAAGCTCGCGATATCTTCCCCGGAGAAGTATCTAATGATCGCATAACAGCTATCCAGGTGCCCTATTTTTCGGCCTTGTTCTAGCCCTTCGTTACTATATTCTGTTAATAATTAATTTGAAAATTTGATTCTAAGCAAACTCGGGCAACAGGAAGCTTATTGGAGGATGGCCTCTGCACTTTCTGAAGCTGATGGTATTGATTACACGGATCCTGAAGAGGTTTGTATTGTATTGTATGATGACATGTTCAAATGACGTTAATTAAAACCGATAAGTTTACACGGTCTATAATAGTTAATTTTTTAGAAGTGATGAGAAAATCACAAATTCTCATTTGTAACGGCACTATCCGTCGCAAACTTGTGATGGATACTGTTTCCTCTCACAAAATATCCACTTTTTCTCTCTCTGCAACACTATTCATGTGGCCCCTTTCTCCACTAACTCATTTTGTATCCATTTTATCTCACAAATTATCCGTCACAAATGGTGACCCGTCGCAAGCAAGACTTACTATGAGAAAATAGTAGAGATGATAAATTCAAATGTGAAATTTGGTATAATCCTGTGAGGGATAAAAGACTTGTTATTCGCTGGCTCTTAATTACCATAATGAAATAAAGCAAATGGCCCTCTACCGCCTCTAGTGTGGATGCATTTCTTTTTATTGTGGATACAGCTTGTGGGAGCTCTCGAGGCATCAAAGTTGCATTAATTGACCACTAAAGTCTGATGGAACAATTTAAATGGGACAGTTGGACAATTCTGCAGCAGTTGTTATTGTCAGTGTATTTACTTCACTGTTTTTTTCTTGGAGACAGCTTGAGCTGCTAATTACCACGCTGATAGACCTTGATGCAATGGATGGTAAATCCAGTGTATCGCTGTTAGCAGAATGTTGTAAATCTCCTGATGTCCAGACCAGGTACCATTTCTTTCTGATATGCTACCATCTATATATATCAAAGTGTTCATGTAAATTTAGCCAAGTGATCATAAATTCACATTTGAAGCCATCTGATAATCTTCGTCTACACTTGCTTGTCTCCTGATGTAGGCAAGCTCTGGCAAATGCTTTAGCAGCTGCTCCATCGATGTGGACACTAGGGAACGCAGGCATGGGGGCTTTGCAGGTTGGTTACAAATGACGACGAATGAAACTTTTTTGTAGTCTTTGACGCGATTCCCTGTGATCATATCTTTTGCCTTACTCTGACTATTCATTCATACTAGCTTGACTACCTGTGTTGGACAGTCCCTGATATGGGCACGGCCATTTGGATACTTTCATTTCGAAGATAAATTAAGACAGGAGGATCCATTAAATAGCCTTGTCTATTCCAGTCTTTCATGTTAGTTACACATGGGTAACGATGTAGTGAAGAAACATTGCTGTCTTAACTGACTCGGGACATGTGCCGAGTCCGAGTAACATGGCGCCTTCTGCTCATATTTCATGTCAAAAGTATGTTCAACAAGATTCTACTAATTAAGTTTCACATGTGAGTGTCCGAGAGGAACAGTTTATCCATCTCTTAATACTTGAAGAATTTACTTCTTCCGTTGTCAGTCTCTTTGGTCTTTTGCCAGCGAACTTTTTTTCCTTTGCATGGACCGTACTGTTTTGTGTAAATTGTTCATAAAAAGGTTATACATATTTGGTATTGCAGAGACTGGCTGAAGATAGTGACCCTGCAGTTGCTGCAGCAGCTTCAATTGCCATTTCTGAACTCAAGCAACAATGGGAAATAGAAGAGGGTGATAGCTGGAGATTTATGCTCAATCAGCCAGTAACTGAAGATGACACTGGGAAACCATGCTAATTTTCTACATAGTACAGTGAATAGTGATGCAAAGCTTGTCTAAGTTTAGTGTAACGTAATCAAACGTGATCATGCTATGTACTCTGTAATTTAAAAGAACACAATGAACTCCAGAATTTGATCGGGTGGAAGCGAAACTGTGAAAGTGAATTTACCATTTTGGCCTTCTTGGCCTGCTACTTGTAATATACTAAGAATTTCATTGCATTTTAGCGACTATGACAAGCTAAATCGCACACCTATCAAAGATAACCTGACAGGTCTAAACTAATATAGTAAAGGAAAGTTGGGATCGAATTCACATGGAGGCATAAACTATTTGCTAAACAAGTCTATTTAGGTAACCAAAAAGAGGGGTTTGTTTTGTTTGAATTCTATCGCTACGACAACAGAAAATAAAGAGCAAGAAATAAAAGATGAATGAAAATATATAAGGAAGAAATAGCTAGGATAGTCGGGATACCACGATCTATGACGGTTACAAGTAAGGTTGCAATACTAGCACAATTACGGTCCGATGGGGATAAAATAGGTACTTTCGGTCCACTATTGGCCCTAAATGTCTAACATAGCTTTCGCTCTAGCAAGATTATTCTATTCTTTGTAGTAGATCCATACCTTTTCCAATCTTTTGATCTAGGTCAAGGGTTATCAAATTGGTCAACTAATCGCATGCATTCAATTAATTAAACCTCAATTAAATACTACAATTATCAAATCAGACGATGTAGAAGGCTAGATCTAAAACCCTAACATGAAACTATCATGAGACCGAGGCTCCCCTAGGTCCTAGCATAAGGGAATTAGCTACTCATGATTAGAGTAAGAACAATAACAATCAATTCAATAATAAAACTAAACATAGTTATTGAATAAGAATAACAAAAGTGCATTAACTACAACAATAAAACTTATGAAAGAAAGGAGTAAAAGCAAACCAAGGAAAGAACGAGATTACTGAAAACGAAAGAAAAAATAAATTGATTATCAAACGAAATGTTAAAGGAGAATACAAAAACTCAGATCCGAAATCTTCAAAATAAAAGTAACGTAGAACTATTTTCACTGTCTAGCTTTGATAAAATTAAAAGATCACCTAAAATTATTTCCCCCCTCTCCTCAAATAACAAAAGAGAGTACAAATATCTTAGCATAGACTAAAATGGGCCGAAATTATAAAGTATCTCGGTCAGTGCGATAAAACAGTCGATCGACTGTGAACAGTAGTCGATCGACTATTTCTCCAAAGGGCATCAGTCAATTGACTAGTAAACTGGTCGATCGACTTATCTGAGGGGGTACTTCAGTCGATCGACTAGAAATGCATGGTCGATCGACTTATCTGAGGAAGCACTTCAGTCGATCGACTAGAATGACATGGTCAATCGACTTATCTGAAGAATCAGCCTTGCAGACTCCTCCAAAATTGTCCACACTCTGTCTCACGCATCTCGAGGCAGCTAGTTTTTGAGCTCCTGGTGTCTGAAAGTCAGCTCCGCAGGTAGAATTGGACTCGTACGTTTTCGCTCCTCTCGTCTAGTAACCTGCGAAATGGACACAACAACCAAAGTAACCGAAAACAAGAAGGAGCAGTAGCTTATGCTGCAGAAAATAGCATAAATATGCGTGCAAAAGAGTGAAATAGACCTATGAAAATGGCACGCATCAAAACTCCCCAAATCGAACCCTTGCTTGTCCTCAAGCAAGCAAAAACCAAATAAAAGAAAGAAGCTAAAAGGATGGCGTATAAGCTCAGAATTAACTATGCTTCTAAAATATCGAATCTTTATTTAAAATAATGTTAAAAAATAAACAATTTGTCATTTTAATGTGCTTCTCAAACTATTTATCAAAATAGTGTCCACCTCATCAACAAACTCGTAAATATTGCACTTTAGTCCTGTAATTCATATAGCCATATCTTTTATTTATTTTTTAAATTATTTTATGGGATAATTATTAACTGAACTAATCTACAATCAACATTAAACTCAATTAAAAATCTATTTATCACCACCTATCACACAAACACCCATCGATGCTGGTGAACACCCACCCCTTTCCGTCATTGAAATAGCATCATAACTCCCTCCACCACCATCAACAATATTGAAATTCCGATCACCGTCGTCGGTTGTAGCACATTAAGGAGCCGTCGACGGTAGCAGATTAAGGAGTGAATGAGGGAGGTTGGGAATGGCTGTCGGAGAGGAGAGAGGAGTCAAACAATGAGTGAAAGAGCAGAGAGAAAAAAAGCAGACTGTGGCGGAGTGAAGTACGATGGTACAGTGGCGGCGGTGGCGGAGGTGGCGGCGCGATGGTTTCGTGTCGGTGCAGTGGTAATACGCAAGTGGCGGAGGTGGTGGGTTACAATATGGCGTTACTCCTGCAAGAGAATATGCCGGTGGGTGTTGGGGTTCGGGTGAGGTGATCTAGTGTTGTGCTGGGTGGTGGCTGGTGGATAGTGATGAATATTATAAGTTTATAACAATATTTGCAAATATTACAATGCTTAGTTGAGTAAATAGTTTAAATATGAGCTAGTATGAGGACATTCACATTATATTGTAATAGGGATTAAAGTGTAATTTCTGAAAGTTTTTGATGATGTGGACCCTAAAATGACAAATACTTTCAAAAGGACACTAAAATGAGAAATATTTCTCACTCAAAGGCTACTTTAAAAAAACACTCTAAAATATCTACGCCAAACTAATGCAAGTAACCCACAATCAATTAGCATCATAAGTCATGCAAATGAGTTATAGAGTCGTTAAAAAAATGTTGAACCGTCAACTGTAGAGACTTATCAATTTTATATTTGTAAGAGATCTAGTCAATTTTTATGACTTTTAGATTTTTATATTATTTTTCCGTAAAACCGATTAAATTCCGAACAATATTTAAAAAATAAGTTAAGTCATGTTCAAAATTTGAGTAAGACTAAATTTTGAAACCTAAACAAGTTAGGATGATTAACTTAAGTGTGAATATTGATTCACGAGATATTAAGTGATTTTAAACGTTAAAATCACGCAATTCCATAAAACCGAGTTATACGATAACAATATTTAAATGATATTTAATAGGACGATTTGGCTTAGGGTTTGCATGTTAGTTACATATTCATAAGCATTGCATATTTTATTATGATTGTCATAATTTTAATTTACGTAATTTTGGAATTATGTAATTTTGCTTAGTATGACCTTAGTTTTTAATCGATAATTCCCGTAATATAAGGGATTATTGATTCGGATGTAATTAATTTGATCTCGTATCACTTTATTTATTATTTATTCTATTTTATAATGTATAAAGTAGATAGAAAAGTTGTAATTTTTGTTAAATTCCGGAGAACCTTGAAGACGGTGCCTTTCGGAAAGGAGTTCCGACAAAGACGGTGTTTTTCCTTGGGATGCGTGCCTTGTGAAGTTCAAGGGACCAAGGAGTTGGTTTCCAAATTTGTACTTTATTACTTTTCTATTTTAGGAAGGCCATACTAGGATTTTACTTATGCTTTAAGTTTTATGCCTTTTTATGCTTTATATGTTTGCATGCATAGCCAAATCGTCATATCATGTCATGCATTTTTATCGAGTATATCGACCAAGTCAATTAATTTTATCGATAATTCACCGACTTAGTTCACTTAAAGGAGATAGATAATTAAATTAACTAGATCTCTTACAAATATAAAATATTAAGATTTAGCCTTACCAAAGAGTAAAAACCTGTAATACTCCGTATTTTTATAGTTATGATCATACGTTGTTTCATTATACTCCATAATTCCCGTACATACCATAACAATAATAATCGTAGTAACACATTATTATTATTTTTCCGCGATATTATTATTATATTTCCGTACCGATAATACTACGTTGTTGTTATTATTACTACTACTACTATTATTATATTGGTACATTATTACTATACTAAGTTATAATATTATCGTACATTATTATTAATATTAGTATTATTTATATTATTTATATTATAACTAATTTGATTCAATTATGGGCCATTTTCTTTTAAACCCTAAACCCATTATACATTTATACTCACGCCTCAACCTCCGTAATTTCCTTCTTCGACTTCTCATGTTTCATACTCACAACCTACCAATCTCTTTCATCGCCAAATTTCTACCAACACGGATAGCATGTCTTCATCATCATCGTCGTGACGGTTTTGAGGCGGCATAATTCTGTTTACTTGCTGGCTTGCTATTGGATTATATTGCTATCCAGGTGACGGTTTTGAGGCGGCATAATTCTGTTTACTTGCTTGCTTGCTATTGGATTATTGCTATCCAGGTAGGATACACTGACCTTATACTCTATGCTGTGTTATGAATGGATGTGGTATTGTGTGTTAAGGATGCTGAGTATGATTAATATGAGAATGATATTGGTTGGATTGAGTGTTGATTATTATTATTATTGGTATGCGCATTGCATTATTTTAATAGCATGATTGATTAAGAGTATTGTTGCATTCACGAGCATGGCATGTGCATTGGATACGGATTTGAGATGATGAGATATTATTGGGCCCAGGCTAGTTCTGCAGGACTAGACCTGGTGACCTCAGCTGTTATGCTGGTGTTCGGCGACGGCCGACTATAGTCTGCCGGGAGGTTCGGTAGGGCTTGGTGCAAGGGTATGAGTTTGAGAATGAGATTGAGATTGAGCTCGAGCATGTCATAAGCATTTGCATATCGTTATTTGTTGCATTATGATTTTTGTGTTATCCTACTCAACCGCGAGGTTGACAGTGTATTCGTGTACACCTACGATGATCCGGAATGGGGAGTAGATTCTACAGGTCAGAGACAGTTGGATTAGGAGCTTGGGCATAGAGAGAAGCATGGCTTGGACCTACTTAGAATTAGATCACCTACTTAGATGTTATCATCAGTTGTACTTTTATTCTTTGCATAGTAGTTGTAATACCAGAAGTTTAAATTTAATCAGTTTTTATATAAAGTACTTTGGTTGTTTTACTTTGTTATTCACTACCTCGGACATTCCGAGATGGTAACAGCTCTATTTATTGAGAATGTCTTGCTAAAGGCTCTTAAATAAATGGGGGTGTTACAAAGTGGTATCAGAGCGAACGATCCTCAGGCCTAAACCAAATGAAAAATAATGAACATAGGAAGAGTCAAATAAAATGAACCCCAGGCTTGTAACTGTTAGGAGCCCCCGGATTGGGTTGAGTTAGGGGCCCTCTCAAACCAAGCCACTGGCCCTTTCAGTCTAACCTGGTCACCCATGAGAGATGTAGAGCGTGGGTAGTATAGAATAAAGGAACGGACCTGATTATATTGTACTAACATCCTTACAGGAGAAGAATGAGGTAAGTCATAATGTGAGTTAAGGTTAATGTGTGTATTGGAAGAATGGGATTGATGCTGAAATGCTGATTGATTTGAATGATTGAATGTGGAATTTTCAGAGAATGGACGTATATTTATTGGACAATAATTTGAGTGATAAGATCATATGATTTTGGTGATTCGAAATGCCCATATGATATTTGGTTATTTAATGACTATCGTAATTATGTAATATATTGGCTGGTATGTGGATAAGAATGATCAGATTTATGCGTTATAGTAATCCATGTCCAGTGTTATGCGGAATGTGATGCCCGACCCCAAGCCATGAGTGTCATATAGTTATGTGTTACATTTGTATATACATATAAAAATATTCAGTCATTTAGTTGATCTACTTTTTTGTTTCGCAATCTTTACCGTGTTTTAGATGACAATTACAACTTGAAATAATGAATAAATGTTAATATGGTGCAACATGATTTCTATGCTTCGATGATATGTCAACGTGTTTGGGAGAATAATGGTGTATGTAAATGTGATAATATGAAGTGATTTTAAGAAACAAAAAGTTTGATAAATTCTCAGAATGTTGCCTTGGTTGCACGGGCTGCCATTTAAAATGTGTTTTCTATAGGAATGTGAAAATCTTATGTGTGATAAGTTTCTGAATTAGCTTTCCAATATCGTTGGGTTCATGTTAATACGAGTTATATTTTGCGAGAAATAAATATTTTAGTCGACAGTGGTCAGATTGTCACTGTACAATTCTGTTTTGACCCATGTTTTTGCAAAGGAAATAATTTAAAACGTGTTTATTGTTTGTGCATATTTCTACCTCAAGTGTTTAGAATATTCATTCATGTTTTCAAAATGATAAGCCACGTAAAATCTTAACGAGTAGTTATTTAATTGTGATTTTTGCAAGTTATCTAATTTTCTGTCTAATTGCTGAAAAGTTTCTGTCCAGACCAACCGAGTTGTAAAATTTGTTATAAATAATTTCCTTAAGCTTTGAAAATGATTCTCTTTCCTATGATTAGTTAATTCCTTATATTTTCTAAAAACTATAATAGCTCGCAGAATAGCTAAGCGGTTATTTAATTATGATTTTGGAAGTTGTTGCTTGATGTATGATTGTTGAAATGTTAATGTTTTAAATATAAAAGTTTAATCAAATATGAATATGCGATGTACCCATGTAATATTCTGATATAGCATTAGTAGCATGTACAGTAGACATATGATATGAATATAAACTTTATTATATGGTAATGTAACTTTGTGTATTTCGGTGAGTTTATATAAAGTTAGTTTCATTTATCCAGACGCTATTGCATTCCATTAATGTGACCTTATGATATTTACGAAATGTTTTAATTCGTCAAGTATGAAGTATGAGTCAGCTGATTGTCTACATTCATGTAAATGTGTTAATTTGGTGTCAAAGTTTCCAAGGATATATATAAATGTTAGTTACCTTGATTTTGTTTTACTGCGTAGCATGAAATTCACAAGTATGTTTTGTTGCATGAAAAGTCGGACTCTAATTGCCAGTATAGAGTAATTAACTCATCAGATGACTTTTGACTGTTGTTTCGATGATTGCTTGAACACAGGATGTGGAATTTTGTGATGAGGTTACGAGAACGTAACCATACTTTAAGGAGGATAGGATTGTGAAATCTTAAAGGTTTATGATATGACTAGTTGTTATAGCATGTAAAATTGATATGTCGTGATTGTTCAGATTTACTTGATAATCCTGTTTGCTTCTGTTATGCATTATACTGTGATTCGTGAAGCATCTTTTAACTTAGTTATGCGTTGAACTTTGGGGACAAAGTTCTCTTAACGAGGGTAGAATGTAACATTTCGTGTTTCGAAGTCTATATAAGTGCTACTTGTGATTGTTTCATGCTTGTTATAAGTTCTTTACCGTTACGGGGTGGCGAACTTCGGGACGAAGTTCATTTTAAGGAGGGAAGACTGTAATACTCCGTATTTTTATAGTTATGATAATACGTTGTTTCATTATACTCCGTAATTCCCGTACATACCATAATAATAATAATCGTAGTAACACATTATTATTATTTTTCCGCGATATTATTATTATATTTCCGTACCGATAATACTACGTTGTTGTTATTATTACTACTACTACTACTATTATTATATTAGTACTATTTATATTATTTATATTATAACTAATTTGATTCAATTATGGGCCATTTTCTTTTAAACCCTAAACCCATTATACATTTATACTCACGCCTCAACCTCCGTAATTTCCTTCTTCGACTTCTCATGTTTCATACTCACAACCTACCAATCTCTTTCATCGCCAAATTTCTACCAACACGGATAGCATGTCTTCATCATCATCGTCGTGACGGTTTTGAGGCGGCATAATTCTGTTTACTTGCTTGCTTGCTATTGGATTATATTGCTATCCAGGTGACGATTTTGAGGCGGCATAATTCTGTTTACTTGCTGGCTTGCTATTGGATTATATTGCTATCCAGGTAGGATACACTGACCTTATACTCTATGCTGTGTTATGAATGGATGTGGTATTGTGTGTTAAGGATGCTGAGTATGATTGATATGAGAATGGTATTGGTTGGATTGAGTGTTGATTATTATTATTATTGGTATGCGCATTGCATTATTTTAATAGCATGATTGATTAAGAGTATTATTGCATTCACGAGCATGGCATGTGCATTGGATACGGATTTGAGATGATGAGATATTATTGGGCCCAGGCTAGTTCTGCAGGACTAGACCTGGTGACCTCAGCTGTTATGCTGGTGTTCGGCGACGGCCGACTATAGTCTGCCGGGAGGTTCGGTAGGGCTTGGTGCAAGGGTATGAGTTTGAGAATGAGATTGAGATTGATCTCGAGCATGTCATAAGCATTTGCATATCGTTATTTGTTGCATTATGATTTTTGTGTTATCCTACTCAACCGCGAGGTTGACAGTGTATTCGTGTACACCTACGATGATCCGGAATGGGGAGTAGATTCTACAGGTCAGAGACAGTTGGATTAGGAGCTTGGGCATAGAGAGAAGCATGACTTGGACCTACTTAGAATTAGATCACCTACTTAGATGTTATCATCAGTTGTACTTTTATTCTTTGCATAGTAGTTGTAATACCAGAAGTTTAAATTTAATCAGTTTTTATATAAAGTACTTTGGTTGTTTTACTTTGTTATTCACTACCTCGGACATTCCGAGATGGTAACAGCTCTATTTATTGAGAATGTCTTGCTAAAGGCTCTTAAATAAATGGGGGTGTTACAAAACCCATGACTCCCTTCTTCATAAGAAAGTAGACTCGGCTACACCGGGGTGCTAAACTTGTTACGTTGGGTAAGTGGGGGTAATATGATTACACCTTGAAATTTGGTCGATCTCAACGAAGGTATTCGTAACCGTAGTTCCAATAAGTTCGGGCTAAAGACAATTTAAAGTAAATTATCGAACGGAAGTTCTAATGTAGAACCGATTAAAGAGTTAATCCACCAAATTATATTAATAAGGGATGAATCGGCTACACCGTGCCCGAATTAGTATGGATTTGGGTCTCGGAATCGTTTACTTAATTGGGTTAGAGATCATTAAGTAAATGTTAAACTTGTTTAAAATGTTTACGAGTTTTAATATAAATGATGGTTGTTTTTAATTCCTTCGCTTTTATTGTAGTTTACTTTCAAACATCATCAATGGCCGCAAACGCTCCACCTCTCACTAATGTTTCATGGCTTCGATCCTTTATGGATCGTTGCAAGCTTGACAAGCATGGCTCCAATTTTAAAGATTGGGATGCGCAATTGCTTTTGGCCGCTCAAGGTGACGATAAGACTCTTTACCTTTCCGAGGCCGCTCCGACCGCTCCGACCGCTCGCTCCGCGGTTGCAACTCGTGAGGTCTATGAGGCCTACATGGAAGAGTCTTCCGCTCTCAAGAACGTGCTTATCTTCTCCATGGAGCCGGATCTCCAAAGGAGTATGATTAAGCTAAGCACGTCGTACGAGATTTACACCAAGCTTGCGACGATGTTTTCGCAAACTCCGAGGGTGATTCAATATGAGGCGGCCTCCGCCTTCTTCGATATTTGTTTGAAGGAAGGGCAAAAGGTTAGCCCTCATGTACTCAAATTGGTTGAGTTAGCTGAAACCCTTAAGGTGCAAGGAGTTGATGTTCCCGACTCCCTCATCATAGACCGAGTTCTTCACTCCCTTAATAAGGTGAAATCGTATGCTCAGTTCCGGGTGAACTTTAACATGCGAAATCAAGAGACCACTTTGGACGAATTGCATAAGATGCTCGTCCAAGCGGAAAGGGACATGGGACTTAATGATAGTTCCACAAAGGATGTTTTGAACATCGAGAAGAAGGGAAAGGGGAAGTTCAAGAGGAGTGCCTTCAAAGGCAAGGGCAAGAAAACCTCCAAATCCAAACCTTCAAAAGAGAAGACCCAAAAGGTGCTTCCACCTCATCTTCAAAGGTGAGACAACTGCCATTATTGCACGAGGTTGGGACATTGGAAACGAAATTGCCCTAAATACTTAACCGATCTCAAAAATGGAAAGGCTCTTGTCGTAGGTAATAATTCTCGTTTAGAAATTCTTGTTATTTTGTCAACTTTTGTATGTTGATACAAGTTGTTGACTATCACCCTTTTTAATTGTTTTAAAGGGGCACCTTCTAATGACAAGGGCAAAGAAAAGAAAGCTTGAAGTTCCTTACATGGATGGCTATGGTAGCATCCAGTGATTGAAGACATGAAGAGCTTGGCTCTAATTTTCATTATCGTCTTCTTTTTTATTTTTATTTTTATTTTTTTTTGGTGAAATGTAAGAATTTCATTAATGCACAAACAATCTATTACAAACTAATACAATTTCCACATTCTCCTTAATTCGTTCAAAGAACTAAGTTACAGACCCAAACCATTAAACCAAGCATTTAGCTGATTATCATGAATAGTTTCAATCTTGGTCCTGCATCTCAACTTCACAACTGACTTAATTTGCTTCACCACAACCTCAGGACATATCAACAGATTATCCACACGAGCCTTGTTCCTTATCATCCATATCTGGTAGTATCCTGCCATGAAAGCACACATAACTACTCGAATTTTCCTCCTATCAGCATTACATCTCCATAAAGCCATAAGGATATCATTTACTGGCAAATTAATAGAGAAAACTGCAGCAACACCATTCAATATCATCCTACTATACGAGCAAGAACAGAATAAATGGCCATGAGATTCTGTACCATTGCCACATAGTAAGCAAACATCATCTTGGCTAATTCTCAACTCATATAACCTCTCCTTGACTTGCAAAGCTTTCCTAGCAATAAGCCATCCCACAAATTAAAGCAGTGTTTAGGTACATTCCAGCTGCTCCAAATATACTTATGCCATTGAACCACCAGAGCTTTAGTTCTCAACATTTCATAACCACTCTTCAAAGTGTAGCCACGAGTATCAAACCTCCACTGACCTGCCTCAAATCCTGCTGCCAATTTATCCCTAGCACGACAAACATTCTTCCACCCCCAACTGATCTCACCAGTAGGCCTATAATCATTCCAGTCTGCTCCTTTCAAATAGATTTGGCTAGCCCATTTTACCCAAAGTTTCTCCGGATGACAATGAATCCACCACACTAGCTTCCCAATAGCAGCCACATTCCAACTATAACTATCTCTTATCCCCAACCCTCCTTCATTTTTAGGGCAACAACACTTCTCCCAACTAACCATCACTACTACAAAAAGGGGAAACGAGGACGGTTGAAAACCGTCCTAATACATGAAAGCAACCGTCCTAAATTCCCCCGTCCTCGTTACCTAAGAGGACGGTTGAAAAAAAGTCAAACCGTCCTCTTTGTATTTATAAAAGAGGACGGTTCCCAAATACAACCGTCTTCTTTGGGAGAAATTAAAGAGGACGGTTCCCATTTTAACCGTCTTCGTTGGCATAAATAAAAGAGGACGGTTCCCAAATACAACCGTCTTCTTTGTGTCTTCTTTGTATTTATTTTGAACCGTCTTCTTTTTCATTTTTAAGGACGGTTGGAGTTTGGAACCGTCTTGTTTTGAACATGCTCACATAATTTTGAAACCGTCTTGTACAACCATTTCAAACGCTCGCATTAGGGACAGTATACACAATAGCACGGTAGCAGTAACCCAGCAACATAGTAATAATAAATACAAAAGTATATATGGTTCCGAACCCATGGACCATGTTCCAAGCACCCAAATGACACCAGCCATGGGAAATGCCACTGTCAGAAACAAACATACGTCGCGTGGAATTATATATGGTTCTGATGAACCCGTGGGACCATATTCCAAGCAAGCACCAATGAAACTATACCAACCCTATATATCAATGTGTTAAACATAGGAAAAGCATATAACAGCCTGACATTGCAATTTGTACACCATTTCCTTCGTTCATTGCAAATATTGTACCAAAAGAACGAATTTTTGACTGAATATTGTTTCATTAACTTAAATATATCATCTCCTACAATTTTTAAGGAAAAAGCAATAAGTTTGTATCTATAAAATACGAACTATAATATAAGTTCAACACAACTTACAAAATTTGATGCTATCTAGATACCATCCAAATGTTGGTATACTTTAAACGTTGCCTTCAAATGCTTGCGCCTTAAACTGCAATACATATGTTGCCCAAATGTCTCGCACCTCGTCAATTTGATCAACTGAGTATGTCTTTGGTGCTTTAAACATGAACTACATAGAAACAAAAGACACGATTACAATCATTTACATATCAAGACGTGTAATTTATATCAAAATAAATAAATATTGCAACCAAAAAACAATAAAGCACGTACATTTGCATAATATTAATATATCGTCCTCTAATGATCTCCAACATATATCGGCAGATGTAATATCCACATAAGACGCTTCCAACGGGCTGCTTAGGACACTGAAATCAAAATCATGTGAATTAGTGTTGCAGGGCCTGACTGGCCAATCAGATGCAGGGGCTAGACTGTTCAAGTGTGGGAATTTCATATCAATGGTGGTACTGTGGGCAATCAATCATATGAAGAAAGGTGTGTCCCATGCATCTTTTAATAGTACCGTGGGCATATATCCTATGAAGAAGCTCTACTCCCTATATTCTAGAACTATATCACTGCCATAAGTACAATCCATCTCATGACTTAGCACGGAAGGAGACTACCTTTCCTGCATCCACTACGACTTGCAGTCCAGCAGATCTGGACCAAACTTAAGGAGAAGTTTTTTCATATGGTTATAGGTTTTCCTAATGGGGCAGCTTTGACACCTATAATTGAGTCTATCCTGTCTAATTCTTCTATTACATACAGGGGATACTAGCTGTCAAATAAAGCTCGAGACTTAACTATATAACAGAAAGAGACTTCGACCTGCCATGACATACCGACCAGTCAGTCTCCGCTCGCCTAGGTACCAAAATCTAGCGCCTCTTTGTGAAATAAGTCTCAAAAAACCGAGAGTATATGATCAAATTAGGAAACAATTGCTGGGACAATCCTTTTATATACTCTATACTAATTTGAAGGAAGAGTGAAAATTAGAGGTGATGGGTGGGTGAACAAATAGATTGCAGCATGCGGTCAAGATCAATGGTCGAACGAACTGCCAAGCCCCTCTTTAACTAATGGTATAAGCAAACATGGAGTAGCGTTAGATTTTTAGTGTCTCCTTGTAATCTTGACTTTGGGTTTGATAGATACTACTTACCTTTCATAAAAAAAAAAGATTATTAGTTAAAGAGATACCTTTATTATTTTCCATTCGAACTCTTTCTGTTGACATTTCTCAGGATCCATAGAACTTATCTTCGTAATTGCCCTGTGTTAAATATATGTTACATACGCCTAATTATAGTTATCTTACGAAAATAAATGTAAAGACACTTGATAATTGCAATTTCTTAAATCATATACATGCTAAACTTACATATTAATTGTATCCTTCAAAAATTTACGAGGCTCTAGAGTTCCAAGTGGATCACACCAATATACTACATTATCCTTTGGATTAATAGCAGCCAACATCCAATGATTACTACCATTTAGAGTTAACAATGTATCAATATCAATAAGTAGCATCGAATAATATAGTAAATAGTAGCTAGTATGAAAAAAAAGGTACATACCCTTCAAAATATGGAGCAAAAATAAGCTTTCGACCACTTTTACAACCCGTACATGTCATAGCCTTAGCAATATAGTCTGGCCGATTATCTTCATTTTCAAAACTAGCAAACTTGGACAATGATGTGGGGCACAAGAATCCATATGAACTTGTACATTGATTACTCACTACTAGTTCAGTCAAATACCTACCACATAGAAAACAGATAATTGTTGAAGGCACCGGCCATCACTATAAAATCAATGAGGTTTAATAATTGGTAGAAAAAGTATTTAAATAAAGAGTAACCAAACCTCATGAACAAAGCAATGTGAGAGACACTTATCTTTTCTTCGTCACACCAATGAATAAGATCTTCATAGTTAAACATGCATTGTTGTTTACAGTGTAGTACATGCTCATCTATATCCACATTAATCATCGTTGCACTTGTCTTTAACACGCGAGCCTCATTTGCCAACTTCTTCAATGACGAGGTTCTCCGCTTTTGTCTGAACTCGAGACTAACTTTCACACCAAGAAAACTTGTTGATGTTGTTGGGTCTAAGGACTTACACTTTGGTTTTGTAGAATTGGTTCGTTCTAGTGTCTGTTCTTCTCCCATATTTTTCTGCAAGAAGGATGCAAAAAAATAGAAATATTTCAAAGCAATTCAACATGATTTTGAAGTGTACATGCCTCTTTTTATCGGCAAGTGAAATTACCTCAGTAGGAGTATGAATATTATGTTGTGGCCATTGAACAAATGAGTCCTTAGCATCATTTAATGTCTCCAAGTCACCAACGGGAACTGGCAACAAAGCTTTCTCGAACCCCCTGTAGACTCTCTTGATTGTGATTTTTTTAAAACCATCACGTAGGGTGGTGCCGTGAATGGAAACAAACTCCCCATTACGTGACGTGTACACCGATCCGAAAGCCACCATCTTTATCGGTTTTCCTGGCAATGATAATAAACATTTCTGCCAAGCCTACACATATATTGCATACGGATAATTAACTCAGGAACATGCTAAATTGACAAGTGTATGCTCTACATGTTAAGATATAAAACACTACCTCTGGTGTTGAGATAGAAAACTTGGGAATAGTGGCCACTGGAGTACGGACTACCTTTGGTGTTGAGATAGAAAACTTTGGAATGGTGGCCACTGGAGTACGGAAAACCTCGGCAGATGGCTCACTTAGTTCGTCCTTATGGGATGACTCATCATTAGGTTCACGGTTTCCACCATTAGGTGACTCCTCTCGGACTAGTGACTGAGTCCCCTCCAAAGGTTCACGGTTTCCACCATTAGGTGACTCCTCTCGGACTAGTGACTGAGTCCCCTCCAAAGGTTCACGGTTTCCAGCATTAGAAGACTCCTCTCGGGCTAGTGACTCATCATTAGCTGTCGCGCTTCTATTACGAGCTAATACCTCTTCACTTGGCCGCTCACCTGTTTGCCAGAACTTCAACATCACCATTTGAGTTTCCTTTAGTTGCTCTTCCGAAATAATTATCTACACAAGAAAATAATTGAACAAGACTTGATCAAATTATATATAGTTCTGTCTCAAATTTGAATAACCAAGGCTGGTAAAGATTTGGTATATTGACAAAGTAAGACCGGCACAAAATTATAGGATGATGGCTGGTATAGACTGACAAAGTGATAAGCAACACTGGTATATTGAGAAAGTGACATAGCTTGACATAGGGTGATAGCTCATATAGATTTCATGTCCTGAAAAGGGGATAAGTAAGACTGGTATATATTGACAAAATTATAGGCTGATATAGATTTCAGTTGAAAGCAATCATATCAAAGCAGTCTGAGGTTTTCGACATTAGTTTGTTCAGCATTCAAGAATCTGAAAAAAATTGCTAGTAGTGTGGAAAGAAGAAAAACAAAGAGGGCAGTTTTATTCATGCTAGGATCGAAATATCAACAAAGAGGGCAGTTTTATTCATGCTAGCATTCAACAAAGAGGGCAGTTTTATTCAGAGTCAGATGGCTGAATTCAATCTTGATTTACGAGCAACAGGCAGAAGAAGAGATAAAACAACTTTCAGGGAGTGGAGATTAGAGCCCAAGTTCAGTACGCTTACCAAAATATTCTAGCTAAGATAGGGACGAAATAAAGTGCAGTTTTATTCATGGTAGGATCGAAATATCAAATAAATTACCTCTTCCTTTAACTGTGTCGGAGTCGGGTTTTTGGAAGGTTTCCCAAAATATTCTTTTATACCTATGCCATGGGGAACGCCTCGGACACGACCAGGATGTTCGGCCTTGCCAATCGCCTTAAAGAGTATATCTTCTCGTCCAGTGGGAACAAATACACCTGCCTCTACGTCTTTCTTTAGTGCTTCCTACGATTCATATAAAAGAAAATAGTTGTGTAAATAGTTGTGTAAATTTAGTTGGCCATATATATATATATATATATATATATATATATATATATATATATATATATATATATATATATATATATATATATATATATATATATATATATATATATATATATATATATATATATATATATATATATATATATATATATATATATATATATATATATATATATATATATATATATATATATTAATTTCAACATTTCAAATACTTACAATTTTATTTTCCACTTCCTTAACATAATCAGTCATATCTCCATTCTCGGACTGGTGAGTCCTTAGCCAAATTAAATATCGATCAACTTTCTCCAATGGGCATCCCTTTGCGGCAAAATCTGCTTTCTAAAAAAATTATTTAACTTAAGTTGGCTAAAATATCAAGTGTGAATACAAACAAAATCAAAAGTTAACTTACCACTTTCTTCTCAATTTCCCGATATCCTCCTCGAGAACCATGGTATTGTGCTTTCCTTTGAGCCGCATTCTGCTTATTTTTCTCACTAATGGCCTGTTTTTCATCTAAAAAATGGGAGTAATCAACATGTATTATGATCAAGGGCATTACAGGCTGATAACTTACTCAAAGTACTGACTTCTCAAAATCAGAACTGACTTCTCAAATTCAGAACATGTATTATTAATCAACATGTACTAATGGCCCGTTTTTCATCTCAAAAATGGGAGTAATCAACATGTATTATGATCAGGGGCATTACAGGCTGATAACTTACTCAAAGTACTGACTTCTCAAAATCAGAACTGACTTCTCAAATACAGAACATGTATTATTAATCAACATGTACTAATGGCCTGTTTTTCATCTCAAAAATGGGAGTAATTGTAACACCCCTTTTTACACCATTCCCGACCTCTTCAACCACCAAGACAGACCACCCACGACTCCCCTGTCCACCATGAATAAATTACCAAACAAACGAATTCAAGATTAAATCCTGACATAAAACGAAACCCATACAAAACGTGAGCAGACATGACTCGATTGAAAGGCTGGTGTGTAAACGTGAATCCTTACCTGATTCTGGGTTGAATCGAAGGCTCTAGGTACAACAATCCTCACCGTGAAATGCCTGTATCTCTTCTGGGTAGTGGCGGCAGCACAAATGTGGTGTGGTGTGTGTTGATGGTAGGTCACAACTAGGGTGGATAGGGGTCTTATATGACGGCAGGGGAGTGTTTGTGGGAGGAAGGGTGATCATGTTGAAATATAGGGTTTCTAATATCACGGGCTGTAGGTTTGCATAAGGAACGAAGCCCAAAACCCCTCTCAAGGGGTCCCTAGTTCGACTCCCACAAGAAGCATGACACATAAACAAGAGACTCATAGTTCGAACCCCATGAGTAGCATGACACACACGCTTATCTATACAAACGAAGTCAAATATATAACCGTTAACTATTCTAACCAAATAAGATAAAATCGTAACCAAAATTCGAGGTATTACAGTCTTCCCTCCTTAAAATGAACTTCGTCCCGAAGTTCAACAACACTTAGATGACAAAGCAATCGCCTCAACGTACTTGGAACATAAAACATCACAAAAACTTACTTAAATCACAGGCTGTCACATCCCATCCCCCTTAAAGAAAAGTTACGTCCACGTAACTTACCTCAATCGAACAGATGCGGATAACGCTCTCTCATGGACGCCTCAGGCTCCCATGTAGCCTCTTCCTGATTATGATTGGTCCACAGGACTTTCACCAAGGACGTCTCCCCATTGCGAGTCTTCCGTACCTTCCTGTCCAGAATTTCCTTCGGAGATTCAATGTATGTCAACTGCTCATCTACCTCAATCACCTCGTGCTGAAGCACATGTGATGGGTCACTCACATATTTCCTCAACTGAGACACATGGAACACATTATGGACCTTGGATAGAGCTAGAGGTAAAGCTAAGCGGTATGCCACCTCTCCCACTCTATCCAAGATCTCAAATGGTCCAATAAATTTCTGACTCAGTTTGCCACGCTTGCCGAATCTCATTACACCCTTCATCGGAGAGACTTTCAGTAATACTTTCTCTCCGACCTCAAACGAAATGTCGCTCCTTTTCAGATCCGCATAGCTCTTCTGTCGATCCTGAGCGGCCCTCATCCTCTGTCGAATAATCTGAACCTGCTCCACCATCTCCTGAATCATATCTGGCCCCAATGTCACCACATCAGCTCGATCATCCCAACATACAGGGCTCCGACACTTCCTTCCATACAGAGCCTCGAAAGGGGCCATGCCTATGCTTGCATGGTAGCTGTTATTATAAGAAAACTCGATCAACCCCAGTCGATCCTCCCAAGATCCTCCGAACTCGAGTACACAAGCCCTCAACATATCTTCAAGGGTCTGAATCGTCCTCTCAGTCTGACCATCTGTAGCCGGATGAAAAGCCGTACTCATCTTCAATTGGGTACCCAAAGCAGCCTGCAACTCCTGCCAAAATCTGGATATAAACCTCGAGTCTCGATCTGAAACGATGTCCTTGGGTACGCCATGCAGTTTGACCACATTCTGAACATATGACTTAGCCAATTCAGCTTTACTCCAGGTATCTTTCATGGGAATAAAGTGAGCTGACTTAGTTAAACGATCCACGATCACCCAAATCATGTTGTTGCCCCTCTGAGTCCGAGGCAACCCCACGATAAAGTCCATCGAAATATTCTCCCACTTCCACTCTGGCACATCCAACGGTTGAACTTTCCCTTGAGGTCTCTTATGCTCCCCTTTCACTCGCTGACAAGTCAAACACCTCGACACAAATTCTGCGACTTCCTTCTTCATATTAGGCCACCAAAACGTCTTCTTAAGATCCTTATACAACTTATCACCCCCTGGGTGAACAGAATAAGGAGTAGCATGAGCTTCAGTCAGGATCTTCTTCTTTAGCTCCTCAACATTCGGTACACACCATCGCCCACTGAACCTCAAACTACCATCGGTATGAATACTGAACTTGGATGTCTCATCACCGTTTCCATTCTCCACCATCAAACGCCACTTCTGGATTCTCTCATCGTTCTGCTGTAACTCCCGAATCTCCCCATACAACTCAGGCTCCACTGTCAAGTCACCAAGAGTGTCCCCTTTCCGGATCATGAATATTCCCATCTCCCTTAGTTCACCATACAACCTCCCTCTCGATCTGGCACAATCGAAAGCATGTATTGACTTCCTACTTAGAGCGTCAGCTACCACATTTGCCTTGCCTTCGTGGTAGACAATCTGCATATCATAATCTCCGATCAACTCTATCCACCTCCTCTGCCTCATGTTCAACTCTTTCTGGGTGTAGATATATTTCAGGCTCTTATGGTCAGAAAACACCTTAAAAGTGGCTCCGTAAAGGTAATGACGCCACAATTTCAGTGCAAAGACCACAGCGCCCAACTCCAAATCATGAGTCGGATAATTCTCTTCGTAGGTCTTCAACTGGCGAGAAGCATACGCGATCACTCTACCATTCTGCATTAGCACACAACCCAACCCATGCTTTGAAGCGTCGGTGTAAACTTCAAAATTATCACTCCCAACTGGCAAGGCCAGGATAGGAGCTGTTGTCAGGCGTTCCTTAAGGGTTAGGAATGCCTTCTCACAACTCTCATCCCAGATATAACGGTTCTCCTTCCTCATCAACTACGTCAACGGCTTCGCTATCTTTGAAAAATCCTTGACAAATCTCCGGTAATAACCAGCTAAACCCAGAAAGCTTCGAATCTCACTCACATTCTTCGGACTCTGCCACTTAGTCACTGCCTCGACCTTGCTAGGGTCAACAGCCACCCCCTCTTTTGAAATTACATGCCCCAGAAATGCCACTTTCTCCAACCAGAACTCACACTTGCTCAACTTAGCATTGAGCTTATGCTCCTCCAAGGTCTGAAGTACTTTTCTCAAATGATCTTCGTGCTCTTCTGCATTCTTGGAATATACCAGGATATCATCGATAAATACCACCACAAACTTGTCCAGGTACGGACTGAAGACTCGGTTCATCAAGTCCATGAACACAGCTGGAGCATTAGTCAATCCAAAGGGCATAACCACAAATTCATAGTGGCCATACCTCGTTCGGAAAGCGGTCTTCGGAATATCTTCATCCTTTATTCTCAATTGATGGTACCCGGATCTCAAATCAATCTTGGAGAAAACCCCGGCTCCACTCAACTGATCGAACAAGTCGTCAATTCTCGGCAAAGGGTAACGGTTCTTGATGGTCACATTGTTCAGCTCTCGGTAGTCAACACACAACCTCAAGCTCCCATCCTTCTTCTTTACAAACAGAACAGGTGCACCCCAGGGCGACACACTGGGTCGAATGAACCCTTTTTCAGCTAGTTCATCCAACTGCTTCTTCAATTCCTCCATCTCTTTAGGTCCCATACGGTACGGTGATTTAGATATTGGTCCCGCCCCTGGTTTTAGGTCGATGGAGAATTCCACTTCCCTCCTGGGCGGTAACCCCGGAACGTCGTCACGAAAAACTCCCTCAAACTCCCGTACCACAGGTATCTCACTAGTCTTGGGGGTCTCAGCCTCACAATTCCACATTTGACACAAGATCAGGCTCTCTCCTTTCCTCAAGCTAGATTTCAAGGTGTTGACAGAAATGAATTTGATTTTTGGTTTGACTCGGTATCCCTTGTAAGACACCCTCACTCCCTTAGGTCCCTTCAAGGAAATCTTCTTTTGATGACAGTCGATGAAAGCTCGATACTTCCCTAGCCAGTCCATCCCCAAAATCACCTCAAAGCCCCCCAGAGGAAACTCTATGAGGTCACAATAGAAAATTGCTTCCCCGATTTTGATGGGTACACTACCATATACTCTATTACAGACTATCGACTCGCCTGATGGTATGGTCACTGGATCCGCGATCCAATCAAATCCCTCAAGTCCCAAAGCCTTAACATGATCTCTAGACACAAACGAATGGGTGGCACCGGAATCGAAAAGTACGAAAGTAGGCTTAGAGTTCACAAGAAAAGTACCGGTTACCACGTGCGCATCCTCCTGAGCTGCCTGCTTTCCCATGGCAAAGAGCTTGCCACTGGACTTGACTCCACTCTGGCTGGCAAAAGATGTCCCAGCCTGCTGATTTCCTCCCGCTCCTGTCTTTTGGTTGCTTCCACTTCCATTGAACTGATTCTGGTACGGGCGGCTCTGGTAATTGTTATAGTTCTTCTGATAATTGCTGCTGCCCCCAGACTTCGCACCCCCACCATAGTTTGTCATGGGTGTGCGATAGCCACTGCTGCCATAGGACTGAGTGCGAGGTCCCTGGTATCCAGATGTAGGTGTACGATAGCCCCCGGACTGATTTCCTCCAGACGAACGACACACTGCCTGCTTATGTCCCCTCTTTCCACAGCCAAAACACACAATTCCTGCCGAACCACTGCCAGAAATCCCACTCATGTGATTACCCCCACTCTGGTTTCTCCCACCACCAGAGGCACTACTCCCGAAGTACCCACTGAACTTGTTATTACTTTGCTTTTTCGATCCTGAACCCTCAGCTACTGTTTCAGCTTTCCTCTTTTCTGTCTTGGACTGTTTGTCCTTTTTGATCATATCCGAAAGCCTCTCCGCCGCCCCAGCCCTTAAGTAGATGTCACGGACTGTGGTGGGCGGAGCTGCAATCAGTCTCTTCTTGATGGCGATAGATAACCCTCTCTCAAACTTCATGGCCAGCATGGCATCATCAAACCCCATGTCTCCCACATAGTGCACCAACTGGATGAACTTCCTGTAGTAAGCCTCTACGGTCATGTCCTCCGACATCTGGAATGAGTCGAACTCCTCCCTCAGCTTGCTCTTTTGGAATTCTGGTAAAAACGCCTCGTTCAGAACCCCCTTGAATGCATCCCACGGAACAAACGCGGATCCACCCTCTATAGCTGCTTCCCGGAGTTCTCCCTTATTCGCGGTCCACCAGTCTCCAGCCATACCCCTCAGATAGTGGGCAGCCTGGTCTACCCTCAGTTCTTCAGGGCAGTCCACCAACTCGAACAGGTTACCGAATTCCCGGCACCAAGCTCCTAACAGATGAGGTTCCCCCTCCCCAGTGAATTGGGTAGGGTGATGTCTTGCGATGATTGTGCTCATTTTCGCGGAGTCCATTCGTTTAGCCTTTAGAGTCGCAATCTCAGCTCGTAATTGATCTAACTCCTCTTGTGTGATGTTAGCGAGGTTGTCTCTTCGCGGAGGCATACTATAATACAACAGAAAAGGAATGAGTCCCGACTCGTGTGGGTACCCATTAGGATTAGGGCTAAAATCCCTAAATGATAAAGTCTAGCATCAACTATCAGATTGAGTACTACAAAATTATAACATGGCTCGGGATCACATAACCGCATATCACTAGACATGATGCGAAAGGAAATGAAAGCATTTACTGACATGTTTCAAGATACTTCACATAACCACATGAGTTCACAATTCTTTTATTCACAATTAAATCCCTTTCATGCTCATGCCCCTCCCGGCTATTCCAATTAGTTTCATATACCCAAGTTTGAATAGATACTTTATCACAATATACCATTACTTCCATCTTTTCCTAATCTACCCTTTTTCTCTCGTATTGTCACTCTGGGTTCCCGGGTAAAACTGATAGGGCCAATGGTTCGGTGTGAGGGGGCCCCAGACTCATACTTCCCCTTTCGTGTGCTCCTAACAGTCCTATCCCGGGGTTCATTTTATTTCGACTCTCCTACATTCATTGGGTTAATTAGTTTAGGCCTGAGGATCGTTCGCTCTGATACCACTTTGTAACACCCCTTTTTACACCATTCCCGACCTCTTCAACCACCAAGACAGACCACCCACGACTCCCCTGTCCACCATGAATAAATTACCAAACAAACGAATTCAAGATTAAATCCTGACATAAAACGAAACCTATACAAAACGTGAGCAGACATGACTCGATTGAAAGGCTGGTGTGTAAACGTGAATCCTTACCTGTTTCTGGGTTGAATCAAAGGCTCTAGGTACAACAATCCTCACCGTGAAATGCCTGTATCTCTTCTGGGTAGTGGCGGCAGCACAAATGTGGTGTGGTGTGTGTTGATGGTAGGTCACAACTAGGGTGGATAGGGGTCTTATATGACGGCAGGGGAGTGTTTGTGTGAGGAAGAGTGATCATGTTGAAATATAGGGTTTCTAATATCACGGGCTGTAGGTTTGCATAAGGAACGAAGCCCAAAACCCCTCTCAAGGGGTCCCTAGTTCGACTCCCACAAGAAGCATGACATATAAACAAGAGACTCATAGTTCGAACCCCATGAGTAGCATGACACACACGCTTATCTATACAAACGAAGTCAAATATATAACCGTTAACTATTCTAACCAAATAAGATAAAATCGTAACCAAAATTCGAGGTATTACAGTAATCAACATGTATTATGATCAGGGGAATTACAGGCTGATATCTTACTACTGGAAACAGTTTTGAACAAAATAGAACTGACTTACCTTAATTTCTACAATGAACCTTGTACGAAACCATCTCCCAAATCAGATCGGGAGAGAGAGAGAGAGAGAGAGAGAGAGAGAGAGAGAGAGAGAGAGAGAGAGAGAGAGACAAAGCTGAGCAAGTGCAGTTTATTCTATGAAAGAAATTACCTTAAATGCATTAGTAGTATGGGAGACCACAAATGAATTCCATTCCTCCGGTGTTATCTGCTTCCACAAGGTTGGTGGTGTCGACCGTATAGCTCCTGTCTCCATGTCGTATAACCAATCACAGACTAACTTACTCTTCCACTTTCTCCATAACTCCCCTGCCTTACTAAGACACCAATATTCACGTTCCTTCCTAACTGTGAATGCCCCCTACATGGTCCAAGTGAACCAAAAACAGATATTATAAAAAAACAACTTGTTATAAAAAGAAAACATAATTCATACTTTAAAATACAGTAATTATATTCATACTGTGATATTATCTAGCATATCTTGTCTTGTCGGCTCATCCACATCATCCCATTTTTCAACCGTGCAGCTAACATGTCCCCGAACAGTAATTCCAATCCAACTACTAAACTTCGCAGCCCAATCTCCAGTCGGCAAGTTTAGCTCATTATCCCATTCTAAGTTAATTGGCTTCTCATCTCTGAGAGCTTTTGATGCTAACATTAGGACTGACCGACCCCTCTTAGAACGCTTCTCTCTGTTTGTTGTACCATCATCAGATTGCCCTGAGCTGTTTCCTCTGTTACTACTCTTTCTCTTTGGCGTTGTCATTGATCAACCTGCATATAAATAAGTTTTTAGAATTAGTATTCTTAAATTACAAATAAATTTGATGCTTTTTGAGGCATTTAAAGAATTAAGCAGGAAACTTATTACTTGTTCAAGGCATTTAAAGAATTAATAGGTAGGAAACTTATTACTGATGATCCTCTTTTTTGTCCACGGCTTTAATATTCACAATTCAGTAGCTTTATTTGGTGGACTTGTTTTGTTTGTTTGTCGATCAAAAGATGTTCTCACGAAATAGAAATCATACTAAATCATCAGAAATCTTGTACTAATACTTTTAGCTATAAACAGGATCGTCAAGCTTAAGGGGGCCTAAGTGATGTAGGGGCTGGAAGTTTCCGTAAGTGGCAGATGTAGCAGAATTGTAGGTTAGCCTTGTCTAAACACTAATGTCGAGATGCTCCAATCCTCCTTTGTCTTAGACATGGTACTTAAAACAAAACTCGTAACCATTACTAAGGTCTTAGCCGGTTTTAAAGTTAACCAATTACAGATTTAAACATGTGAAATATTATGAATTAGAGCCCAAACCATACTACCTATAATTAACTATTTCAATGATGTACTTAAAATCCTTGTTTATCACATACTAGAAGCACTAGTAGCAACGTATAACAGTAGCGGGGCAGTAGCGTGCAGCAGCAACAGACGCACAGGTGGTAGTACAACACTGACCAGGCTGGGGGGGGGGGGGGGAATGGGGACAGCAGAAATGGGCAGACAGTGGCAGTAGCAGATAGGAGAATATGAGTGATGTTCAGTGGCGGCAGCTAAGACCAACGTAAGTATGCATAAGCAACGTAACAGTGCAGCAGTAGTAAACCACAAGTACAGTAGTGATAGGAATGCAATAACAACAGAGTTGAAGTAGGACAATAATCATAGTAGAAGGAGCAGACTAGCAATGCACTGATGTTCAGGAAGTAGTGTAGTTCAGGAAGTATTCGTAGTAGTATAAGGGTAATGTGCAGGAATGTACAACAGTGGTATATTAACAATAGAGTAATGAATTTTGGGCAGCAGTAGAGTAGTATCAGTTATGCGTATAACATCTCATTTCAGAATTTACCACACATATAACAATGCTATACTATAACACATTAGACCCTAGTTAAAAGCGATAGCGGGAGTCAAGATTCATAATGATCATTATGAGATTATAGGTCAGATTGAGATTAACTGGAAGCTAGAAGTAGGTATAGGCCAGGACACACACAATGCTCCACTCGAAGAAGTCCTTACCTGGGAAACAAACTTAACATTCACAAATATTCGCAAAAAGGAGGAGGAGTAAGGAGATGAAAGCAAAACTAAGACTGAGAGTACATATAAATTTGGCTATGTCTACTAATGCAAATGAAATAAACAGTACGTATAACTTTGACTATGTCTACTAATCTATATCAACATCACGAGGACGTTTTTTTGAATTGGAGTAACTGTTAATCCATATCCCCTCATCATGATCATCACGTGCATATAAGCTTGATGGATTAACAATATCAATGTCGTCGAACCACGATAACTGATGATCAAAGCCCTCAAATACAACATCTTCATCACACGTATCCAGTGCACGCCTACCCCATACAGATAAAACAACCGACCAATTTTTATCAACTGGATCTGTTACATAGAACACTTGTTTTGCTTGAGTGGCTAATATGAAAGGGTCTTCCTTATGACCAACTTTATCAAGATTGACCAACGTGAATCCTAATTCATCCTTCCGAATGCCATTGTTACTATCAACCCACTTGCAACCAAATATAGGAATTTGGAATTCCCTGTAATTCAACTCCCAAATCTCCTCAATAACTCCATAGTAATGCATTTTACCCAAAATTGGATTTTTATCTTTCGAACTAGCAAAGTGCATTGCTTCTGCTTCCACACAAACCCCACTGTTTTGCATTGTACTCATTTCATCTTGCTTAAGAGTATAAAACGTACAACCATTTACGGCATAACCAGTATAAGAAGAGGCGGAAATATCAGGCCCATAACACAGTCTTTTTAATCTGGAAGAAACAGCTTCTGGAAATTCTTGCAAGTATTCAATGATTAGACTCTTAAACCAAACTCTATAAGTCTTATTATGCTCACTTGCAATCCACTTCTCGGTTTTATTTCGATGCTTATCTCTTAAGAACACCATGTGTTCTTCGATGTATGGTTGTACCTCATCATCATCGTGAAGGACATATGTATGTGCAATATGCCACTTCTCAGTTGCCATATCTTGACAAAAATGACCTCTAAGCCCTTTGCCCATCATCCACTCACTATGCCGACTCTTAGGAACCCCAAGTAATTCTGCATTGGATAAATGAGTATAACAAAAAGAAAGTGCTTCATCAATAATTGCACGCTCAGCAATACACCCTTCAGACCGATATCTATTAGAAGTATATGACTTATACAATTTCATCAATCTTTCAAACGGATATTGATACCTCAAGTAAACTGGCCCAAGATATCTAATCTCTCTAACCAAGTGTACAGTTAGATGAACCATGATCGTGAAAAAAGAAGGGGGAAAATACATTTCAAATTGGCAAAGAGATGAAACAATTAGTTTTTGCAAGGAGTCCAACTCTGAGGGATCAATTACTTTGTTGCATATGGCATTGAAAAAAAAACAAAACCTACTTATAGCAAATCGAACCTTTTTAGGTAAAATGGAACGAATAGCTACAGGTAGTAATTGTTGCATCAACGCATGAGAGTCATGAGACTTTAAACCAGTAAGCTTGAGATCTCGCATTGATACAAGATTGCTTATATTTGAAGAATATACTTCCGACACTTTAACACCATGCAAGCATTGACAAAACTCCATTTTCTCCTTTTTGGAAAGCGTATGGGCAGCCGGAGGTAAATACGAACGTGTTCCATTCTCTTGCGGTGCTCACTCAGGCCTAATTTTCATATCCATCATATCTTTCCTAGCCGCCTTGTTGTCTTTGGACTTATTTGGAACATTGAGAAGCGTGTTGATGATATTATCACATACATTCTTCTCAATATGCATAACATCTAAGCATTGTCTTACACAGAGGTCACGCCAATAAGGAAGTTGCTCAAAAAGAGGACTCATCTTCTTATAACCACGAGACGCCAATTTGGAACCTTTCTTCCCATATGTAATCTGAATATCTTTTACCTTTTCATATACTTCATTCCATGTTAATATCTTAGGAGGTGGACGATGTTCGGGTTTCCCATTGAACGCTTTTTGTTGCCTTCGATAAGAATGATCCTTATCTAAAAACCTACGATATCCTAAGTAGGCCTGCTTTCGAGAAAATGTCAAATAGCAAGAATCAACATCTTCACCACACAGAGGGCACGCCTCTTTCCCATGTACGCTATGCCCGCAAAGATTGCCATATGCAGGAAAGTCAGATATAGTGCACAATAACATTGCTTTTAAATTAAATACGCTATTCTGATAGGCGTCAAAAACTTGTATCCCCTTATCCCATAATAATTTCAAATCATCAAGAAGAGGAGCCAAATATACATCTATATCATTACCAGGTTCTTTAGGCCCAGAAATCAACAAGGACAACATCAAATATTTGCGTTTCATGCACAAATATGGAGGTAAGTTGTAAATAGCTAAAAGCACTGGCCAGGTACTATGCTGGCTACTCAAATTTCCATACGGATTCATCCCGTTGGTTGATAATGCAAGACGAATATTTCTGGATTCTTTACAAAACTCTGGGTACTTAGAATCAATGTACTTCCACTCTAAACCATCGGCCGGGTGTCTCAACTTCCCATCATTAGCTTTTGCATTTTCATGCCATGTCATAAGCTTAGCATCTTCCTTATTCGCAAAAAGGCGTATCAACCTCGGAATTATTGGAAAATACCACAAAACTTTTGCCGGAATCCCCTCCTTCAGTTTATACCGCCACTCTTTGCATTTTGGACAGTGTGTGCATGTCTCATATTCTTTGCGATATAATATGCAATCGTTAGGACATGCATGAATTTTTTCATATTTCATACCAATTCCTCGAAGTATCTTCTTTGCTTCATAGGTGCGATCCGGAAGAACATTATCTTCGGGAAGCATGTCTTTCAACAATTCTAGGAGGTCATTAAAACTCTTATCGCTCCACCCATATTTCGCTTTCAAATTATACATCTTAACCGTTGACGCCAATTTTGTGTATTTCTTGCAACCCTTATACAACGGCATCTCTGAATCTTTTAACTTCTCTAATACAACATTTATGTCGTCCAAATTATTTTCATTAAGTTCTTCATCATCATCTATTATGTCTTCATCGACATTTATAGACGAGTTCTCCTCTTCCTCATTGTCTACACAAAAATATCCCCATATATTTTCAGATTTATCATCACACTCATGAATCGACTCTGAATTCATAACCAGGTCTGAATTTTCTACTGAAACAGGGTCTTTTTCAGTAAATTGGAGATTAATATTACCTCCCATTCCTCCTTTTATGACTCTAGATTCTCCGTGAAAAGTCCAGCGTCTATATTTTGGATTAAAATTTCTCTTTTGTAAATGAATTTGTACATCTGACAAACTCATATAACTCATATTAAGACACATATAACAAGGGCAGGCTATACTAGACGTGTTTGTCACATTCTCTCTAACGAAGGAATAAAATTCAGCTAACCCGACATCATATTCTGGGTCACCTCTTTTCCCAGAAGTCATCCAAGTACGAGCCATCTTTATCTATATAATAATATAAGATAATGTAATTTCAGTATACTAAAGGTTAATGATAATGCTCATATCTTTATAGGTTAACACTTTCAATATTTAATATACGTGAATAATATTTGCAATTATCAAGAAATAACACATAAGTGCGCTGCAGGCGAGAAGAAGAATCAATCATAGGAGAAGCAGTTAGATAGAGGCACACGCTAAGGAACTTCCCTAGAGCTGGCTAGAGCTTAAACAGATACTGTACAAACAGGAAATTTTTCCTTAATCAGGGAACGACTATCTCTGATATCCCCCCTCCCCTTCATTCTGCCACTGCTTGCATTTGTTGTCTGAATCAGTGATTTTTAGACTTTGTAATCTTATTCCTAACTGAAGTTAACTATTTAGATACGGTGAGAAGTGTATTGTTATTGTGTCATAGATTCAAAGATTCAAACAGGAAATTAAACTAAAGAAGACATAATTTCTTAGAAGAAAATACAGATTATCAGCCTGAACTTGTTACCGAAACGCTTTGATAACTAACAAAAATAAATTTGTTTCTAAAATAGAGTGTATCAGCCTATGTACACAAACGCTTGATACACATATGTAATTCAGAAATATATATGTAATTCAGAAATAAATACATAATTCAGAAATAAACATAGCATATCATTATCACAACATATACATATAAATGTAATTCAGAAATAAATCAAGGCATAACAGGGTAACATACCGGAATGACGAATTCCTTAAATACAGGTTTATAGCAGACTTCAACTTTTACAAGTTTTTATACTGCAATTGATATCAAAAGTAGGGATTAATATTACCGATTACCAAAATATGAATTTCAGAAGTAGGGATTAATATTACCGATTACCAAAATACTGCAATTAAACTGTTTCATCCCCGATTACCAAAATTAATCGATTTCAAAATATGAATTTCCGGGACTAATATAATAGCAATAGGATTAATGAACATACCTTGATAATAATGATGAAGGAGAACGTGGGCAAGAGCGAATTGGAGGCGCGCCCGATGGACAAAGTGTGAATTTAGGATGAGGACTAATTCAGGAATATTGAATAGAAATATAAAAACAATTAATATAGAATAACAATATATAGGATTAATGAAGAATTGTATTGAGAAGGGTGGGTTTTGTAATTTGGAAAGAAGAAGAAGAAGAAGTAGAGACTGTCGTACATGCGTGGGTTTCTATTTTGGAAAGAAGAAGAAGAATTAACAGTCGTGGTGGGTTTTGTATTTAGGAAACAACAAAGAGGACGGTTAAAACAACAACCGTCTTATTTTGTGTACATAAGAGGACGATCACTACACACAACCGTCTTCTTTTTAATTAAGAGGACGGTTTAATTTACCAACCGTCCTCAATACGTTTATAAAGATCGAGGACGGTCTTTTTGTTAACCGTCCTGTTTATAATACCAATAAGGGCGCCAATTTTATTTGCTTGATAGAGGACGGTCTCCACCCCAACCGTCCTCTAAGAGGCGTCCTCTTATCCTAGATTTGTAGTAGTGCATTGGAACTCTCATCATATCAATCTTCCCATCCCAAAGGTAGTTCCTACACACTGCATTCAATCTGTTCAAAACACTCTTAGGTATCATAAAGATGTTCACCCAGTAATTGTACATAGCCGTCAGAACAGAATTTACTAGTACCAATCTCCTAGAATAAGACAATTTCCTGTTGCCAAATTGCCTTATTCTGTCCATTACTTTCTCCACTAAAGCCTGATGAGCTTCCTTCTTGTTCATTCTTCCTGCAGTAATGGGCACACCCAAATATTTGAAAGGCAAGCAACCTTCCTTGAAACCAGAAACCTTCAGGACATCATTCTTAATCCAAGGCCTAACCCCATTAAAATACGCATCAGGTTTAGTAGGATTCATATCCAACCCTGAAGCAGCCGAGAAAGTTGAGAAAGCTCTCAGCACAATCATGATAGACTTCACATCCCCTTTGCTAAACAACAATAAGTCGTCAGCAAACATAAGGTGAGAAAGCTTTAATTGACCACATAAAGGGTGATACTTAAACTCCATTTCTTCAGTTACATAATGTAGCACTCTACTCAAATACTCCATGGCAATAGTGAATAGTAAAGGGGATAAGAGATCCCCTTGTCTCAAACCTTTCCTCCCTTTGAACAGACCAAAGATATCCCCATTAAGCACCAGAGAATAGGAAGCAGTCCTCACACATTCCATCAAAAGATTCCTAAAATGAACTGGGAAATTCAAAGCTACCAACATTTCCTCCAAGAAATCCCAACTAACAGAGTCATATGCTTTTTTCAAACCAACTTTCAACATGAACCTAGGGGAGACAGTCTTCCTATTGTACTGTCTAATTATATCCTGACAAATCAGAATATTTTCCACTATACTCCTCCCTTTAATAAACCCACCTTGATTTTCACTAATGATATAAGGTAACACATTAGATAATCTTCTACACAACAACTTAGAAATACACTTGTACACAATGTTGCAACAAGAAATAGGCCTAAATTGAGTAACATTTTGAGGCAAGTCACATTTAGGGATCGAAGTGATAAGAGTGTGGTTCACCTGTTTTAGCAACTTGCCAGTCTGGAAAAAATCTTTCACAGCATCACAAACATCTCCCCCAACTATATTCCAAGCATCCTTGAAGAATGCACTGGAATAACCATCAGGGCCTGCTGCTTTGTGGCCTGGAATAGAGAATATCACATCTCTAATTTCTTCATTAGTAACAGCTTGGCCTAACAACTGATGATGCTCATCTTGATACACCTTTCCCCTTTTCACAATAGCATGACTAATATTAATTACATTAGTCCTACTCCCAAGCAAATTCTGATAGAACTCAAGAAAGGCATGTTGAATCTTCTCAGGACTTTCACACAAGTTATGTTTACTGTCCTCAATTTTAATCACTTTATTCCTCATTTGCTTACTCTTTATAATACTATGAAATTATTTAGTATTGTTATCACCATGATCAACCCAAGTAGCTTTGGATTTCTGGAGCAAATACTCAGTACAAGCCTTCTCCAACCATCTTAGACTCCTATTAGCTTCAACCTCCTTCTCCAGCCACTCCACATTCAATGGATCATCTCTTAGTTTAACTTGAATGTACTCCAAATTCATCTTGGCTCTGGCAGAAGAATTCTCAATATCACTGAAGCGACTTTTATTAAGTTGTTTCAGAGGCCACTTTAACCCGTTCATTTTAGTTACCAGCCTAAACATTTTGGTCCCAGAAACTCTTTTTTCCCAACACTTCTCAACACAATCATTAAACTCCTCTGCCTTGCTCCACATATTATAATATTTGAAACTTCTCCTTCTCTTAGTATTATCATTTAACGTTTGGATGATGCAAGGACAATGATCATAATTCCCTTCAGTGTAGAAATGGGCATACATAGAAGGGAATTTAGAGATCCAATCTTGGTTGACAAGCACCCTATCCAGCCTACTAAACACTCTTGTTTCAGGCTCCTGTTTGTTATTCCAGGTATAATACGATCCAAAAGCAGTGGAATCAATAATGCCACACTGGTTAAGACAAGTTGCAAACTCATCCATATCCTCATTTGTACTACTTCCACCCAACCTCTCAGAAGGGACAAGGACAGTGTTGAAATCACCACACACCACCCAAGGTCGCTTCTGATTCTTTTTAAAATTACACAGCTTATTCCATAGAGGTCTCCTCTCAATAAGCCCATTCAGAGCATAAACCATAGTTAGGTAAAAACAATCACCATTTCCCAGGTCCTTAACCCACATATGAATAAACTGCGCATTATACTCCAAAAACTGAACATCAAAACAATTAGGATTCCAAACAATCCAAACCCCACCAATTAGTACAATACTTGTTCATAACTTTATTTAGAGACCAAGCTTTCACCTTAGTCTCAAGGAGACCAAACAACCCAAACTGATGATGATGCATAAACCAGTTAATATCATTCTGCTTGGTTGGGTTGTTCATTCCCCTAATATTCCAAAATCCAAATTTATTCATTACCCCCATTAGAAGGTAATCCACTACCAATTATACCTATTCCAACTTTTGGGGTAACATTATTAAGAGCTTAAAAGAAAGTAGATTTACCAAACTTTATAGAACTCATCCCCTTCTCCACAACTTCTTGTCTACTCAATCTCATAGTCTGCCTTAGAGGAGTATCCTTCACATGATACCTTCCATCACGCCCCCACGAGACTTCAAATTGGTTGGGTAATTCAACAGGGGTCATTATAGCTGCCTCATTACTAACAGTCACCTCAGGAACTAGTTCATTATTAGTAACAGGAACTGTCTTAACCCTCCATTGTTTTTTCTTCTCTTTCGCCTTCCTTTCCTTCTCATGCCTAATTTTAGGTTTCCTACATTGACTTGTTTCATGTCCAATTCCTTTGCAGGCCTCACATAATATCGGTTTCCACTCAAAATCAAGGTTTAGTTTAATCACCTTATCATCATCCATAAAGGAGACATACTCCGGTAATTTCTTACCAAACGAGACATCCACCATTATCTTAGCAAACCCCAACCTCGTTTTCTCAGCAGTAGGAGTATCACATCTAACAAAATTACCAAGCAAACCAGCAATCTTAGGTAGACACTTACCCCAGAACTTCAGAGGCAGATGATGAATTTTAACCCATACTGGTACCTCCTTCACCTCTTCCTTAGTCATCTCTACATCAGCATTCCATGATCTAACAATCATCGGTTTGTTATCGAAGAGAAAATTACCTTGTTGTAATACCACATCTTTGGCATCCTGTGTTTCAAACCGAACCAAAAAAATACCATTAGGATGGAAAGAGATTTTCTCAATCGGATATTTAGACCAAATCCTCTTGATAAATCCTTCCACAACCTTTGGAGGAGGATGAGCCCCCAGAATGAAACAATAAACCGCATTAGTCCAGTAATCAATTTCCTCCTAAACATCCAACTCAGAGAACCTGAGGAATTCTCCCGGTTCCTCCTCAATGGCATCAAGCTGTTGCTTACCTTTCCTACTTCTTTGCACTTCCCATCCCTGTTCCGGAAGCAAGGAATCCAGATCAAAGGGAGGAATGCCAACTACTTCACTCAGATTCTTTTCCTTCAAATTATCCGCATTACCAGGTCCACCAATTACTACCGTCGAAGTCAGAGATGGAATTGGGTCCTTATTTATTGGGTCTGAGACTAGAGGAGGGAATTGCTCTACATCAGAACAATCAATCGACATTTTTTTTGGGAAATTTTTATTGATTTTACGTTAGGGTTTTGATTATCGCCTTTCTCCTTCTATCTCATCCATTCTTTTAATCATCTTTATTCCTTGAAAAATCCATTATCGTCTTCTTTCATTTATGCACTTTAATTTTAAAGAACAATGTCTTTTTCTTGTATGACAAGGATTCAAATCCTAAACAATGGTTGTATTTTGGATATTGGTGACTTGGTTTTCAACCTAAGTCACTCCTTTTGTTCTTTATTAAATCGTTGATTCCTAAAATAAATTGCATACCTTGTAACATGAATTAATGTGATCTTAGTAAATCACTAAAGAAGTACCCTGAAACGTTCATTGTACAATAACATTGATACGATCAAAGGAAAGAATCAAAGTATTGATTAATTTAAACGGAGAACTACACCTCATGAGACACCCTCAATCAAAATGAGATATAATTAGTTCATTATAAGATGATCATTTTAAGTGAAAATGAGAACTAATATCTCACCCCTAATTATATTTACTATTCAAAACATTGGTTATGGGGAAATTGCTATCCTTGTATAAATAAAGGTTATTTTAAAGGATAGAGTGGGAGAAAATATTTCGCCCGCAAACAAATAAGATAAATGTGGGATCTTAGAGAAGAATCGTACAAGGGATTCTTAAGAAGAACCCTAAATGAATGGATAGAAGAAACTACGGGAGGACACAAAAACTACGGGAGGACACGAAAGAAAATGTTCTTCATGTCATTGTTTCTTAGAGAGGATAATAGAAACCCCACCCGTATGATATTGGAAGGAAAACATTTCCTTGATAATGATGTTTCTCAAAATTATAAGATAATAGAGGAGAAATCATCTTTGTTCTCTGGATGGTAGTATCTTTGAATTCAAAAAGAATTATAAGGGTATATCATGTCATATTTCGTTTCGAGAAAACGAAGACGAGAAATGAAAAGTTCATTTAAGAAATGATATTGATTGAGTGAAAGTCGATCACTATAGAGAGAGTGATACTGGTTTTAGTGGGAGCAATAATCATTAGAGAATTAAACCTACCATTTAGAGAGAATGGTGATTCTTTAAAGTGTAAAGAATAAGAGGTTTTCAATTCTAGATGAATAAACATATTGGAACATCATAGGATGATGGAGCTTCACGGGAGAGTTTATTATTTTGATAATGAAACGTCGCCCATTGGAAATCAAAAGGTTTGTATAAAATATTCATATCGATGAATATAAAATCACGTGGTGATTCATACAACCTAAAAGATTTTGATTCATACGCCAAAATATTTGAAAATGATGAGTTCTCGAGGAGAACCAGCAATCAAAACATAATAACTAAAAAATAAATTTTAGTACAAAATGTGACTAGGTACTTTAAGAGCGATAAGTTGATCCACCTGATATACCAATACGTCACGAGTTATAAGATAACAGTGGGATCTTCTTTCAGGGAAAGAAACTCAATATCTAGAATGAGTTCTAGATATGTACTCAAATAAGATCATATTATACGAGATAATGTGAGTCGGAAGGAAACTATAATTTGTAAGGTTTTGAAAGAATATGAATAAAAGGTTTATTCAAAAATTCAAACCGCCACTAATACAAATTGATGAATGTGCCTCAAATGCTATGGAGCAGTAATATTGTATTGATTGTCCATACATGACAATATCGTTTGAGTTATAATTAACTCACAATTGAAATATACTTTGTCAAATCCAAATGGGTTGTAAGAGACAACTTTGAACCCTATAAAGTGAACTGGATTGACTTAGTATAGCCCCTAGCCGCTTATATGAGGTGACATCTCGAGCGACTAGAGTGTGAGGCGATTGATGTCAAGTTCAACATAGAGTCATATGGGATGACTAGTCGATCACATAGGCAGACTGTGGGAGACACTCTGTCGGGCAGAGTGACCGCTTATAGAGTTCTGGAAATTTTATAATAGCCCGGTCGTGGCAAGAGCTGCTATAGTATTTTTATGAGTCAATTCTTAGACTAAAGACTACTCGCCCAAGATGGCACAGTTTTGGCATAGGTTTGACTCATTCTCTATGACTTTTCGTAACTGGAGTCAAATGGGATTGTTTTGGGTTATGTTAGGCTGTGACTAGTCGAAGGGAGTCGTGCGATAGGAATTGTCCACCCCTTTGTCAGGGTTGTTCAAATCCCCAAGGCCACTCGAGGAGAAGTTAACTGGAAATGCGTGGCCACGCTCGGAAAGTATCTATGGTAGATAATTCCGGTCAAGCAGTTAATCTCTAGATCGAGGAAACCACTCACGACATGATCAAATGCAAGTACGACCTGAGAGACACCTTGCATTGAGTGGGAGATTGTAATAGGACAAGAGAATTGGTGACGCACACTTGTCGAGGACAAGTGGGAGATTGTTGGGAAATGTGTCCTCAACAATAGTGCGATCATATAATTAAATCTCATGACGAGAATGCGCAAGGGATGATACGAAATTATATAGTCAACTGACCAACATTAATCGGTAATGATTGGCTAGCTAGAGTTTAACATTACCGTCGTATGACGGTGGTGGTCAGTTGATCCCTTTAGGTCACACCTATAGGACAATTCCCTTAATTGATAAACTGATCAAGTGTATACTGATACGAGTTGATCAGATTCCTTAAACTCATATATCGAGAAATCAGAGGTTAAATCTTAATGTAAGATTTATGTTTGAAATTGAAACGTGTCAATTGTCAAACATTAAACGATATTTATGAAATATCGTAATTAGAATGAATCGGGTTGTTTATTATTACAAGTGTTGTAAATCGTATTGACGATAATTTAAAATGACCATTTTATATATATATATATATATATATATATATATATTAGTAATTATGAATTACTTGTCAAATTGTTAAATGTCATTTATTTAATTTTTAAAATGATATTTATTTGATAAATATGCATTTTAAATTAAAACAATTGTTTCTTATAATATTGTGACATATTGTATGTAACATATGTACAATTGTACAAAATGACAATTATAAAATGGGTGTCCATTTTAGCTTAAGTGTGATGGTTTGGGGTGGGTGTTTAAGGGGTGTTTTTGTACCTTAATTACACATTTAAACACCATCATTATGTTGCTCATTGTAAATAGCACCTAGACCAACCTATTTGCATGGGTAAGAGAAATGTTCTCTTTTGTACTTACCCATGGCCGACTATCCCAAAACCCAAACACCCCTCATAAAACTTGTGTGTTCATCACAAGTAAATTCATTCTAATTCTTTGGCTAAGTTCTTCTAGTGTGAGAATAACTTCAAAACCTCTAAAAATATTATCTCTTAATATTTCATATAATTAGATTATATAATCGAATACTATAATTGTTATAGTATTACTTATTAATTATTCTAATAAGAGATTAGAATATAGTTTAAGGAAAACCGTTTTAAGCACCTAGCTCGGCAGCAAGATACCCTAAGGTAAGGCACTTGGCTAAAAGAGGTCCTTTCAGCAGCATGGACCGCTACTCCGGGCTTCCAGACAACAGGCCTAGCCGGAGGAAGGGTATCTGGTGTCGTATAAGCTATGACATGCTTCTTTACTTTGCCCGGCCTATCTCGCTCAGCAACTTGCTCAAATTCCGTCTCACTAGTATCACCAGGATCTCCTATGCCCTCTTTGCCATGACCCGCAGCAACAGAAATAACAGCATGGTCCTCCAATTTTCTCCCAAGCTCAAGGCCTTTGACGATCTCCAAGATTTTACCGAACTGACGCTCCAACTTCACTTTGTCCAAATGATCCAGATACGAGACCGCAACGCTTGTCGCAGGATCAACAATCTTCGGCTTCTTTAACTTTAGAATCTCCTCAAGTCATTGATACGAGTGGAATCAGATAAATCAGGTGAAGAATCCAGAATCTGCTCAGGTATCGCGGTCGGTCGACTGGGTGTACTGGTCGGTCGACCAGTCGAGCTCGGTTCCGAAAGTTTCTGTCTGTCAGAAACTGGAGGGCCATCAGGTACCATGGTCGATCGACAATGAACATCGGTCGGTCGACTATCATCACTAGGGACGAATTCAGCTACTGCATCAGGAACTTTGGTATAATTCTCAACCTTTTGCAACTTTTTCTCTTGGCTTCCCGGCTAGGTAGCACCAAAACGGACACGGACACGGACACGGGACACGGCATGCCATGAAATTTAGGACACGGGACACGACATTTAAATATAATAAAATATACATTTTATAGTTATAAATTTTTGATTTTATTTTTGTAAAAATATTTGATATTAATTTTAAATAAGTGAATGTAAAACTTGCCCTTGATAATAAATTTATTTTCATTCCTCATCCGAATCAATATTCTAATTGATCTCTTTCGATAACGCATTTCTAATCTCAAGAACATCATTCACCGCAAATGATAATCAAATATCGTGGACACGCGACGGACACGGCTCAAATACCATGGACACGCGTCGGACACGTGCCCAAATAAATGTAGAAAGTTAGACACGGCTGTTTAGGTGTTGGACACGTTTCGGCGTGTGTCCGTGGAGTGTCGGTGTCGGACACGGTACGACTCATTAGGAGAAGTGTCCGTGCTACCTAGCTTGCCGGTTCATCATAGGAGAGACCACTTCGGAGATTAATGGCATTAATTGTCTCGACGTGAGCTTCACACTTGCTCGGAGAGTTAACATTCTGATTAGCAGCCAATATTGCTATTTGGCATTCAAACTTCTTCAATAACTCCACTTGAGCTTTTTTCATTTTCAGCACTTGACCCATGAGGGTTTGGACAATCGTTCTCAACTCCGCAGCCTCATTTGTTGTGAGGAATATAACATGTATTCACCCTAAAAAGGCAAGATTATAACAAAAAATTACAAATGTGAATTATGGTCATAAGATTAAAAACAACATGAATAAGAGTACAACCTTAGGTCCTTGCACGATTGGCCTAAGAACAGGAATTAAAGTAAATTCCCTCCTATAACTTGCACCCAAGACTTTGTTTGAGACGATGACGCGTGTGCTAGAAATACTCTCCAATTGCCTTGCAATATGGGGAGAGTTTTGTGATGTTTTAGATGCGAGATCTAGGTTTTGGGAGAAGACAGTTCTCAAAACCCTAATTTTCTTTTAAGAGAGATTATTAGTCAGTCAAAAGAGTAACCTGACAAAAGGAGAAGTCCTCTCCTTTTGTACTACTTAGTCGGCCGAATTGAAGTAGGGTAAGAGTGGGCTTTTCCACTCTTATCTTATTCCATTGCGTGATTTGACCCGTTTTGCTAAAATATGATCGCGGGTTTTAATTATAAATAATCGCACACATGTCATCAGATATTAATGCAGTCGATACATAAATAATGGTCTGATAAAGTTACGATATTGTATAATTAGCTAAATTAATATAACTGTTTATATTAATACGCGAATTCAATATTAAATTAAACTTAACCGTTTATATTTAATTTACGAATTAATCATGTAATCCGCATTAGCTAGAATTATTAAATCCATATTAAATAATAATCTCAACATCTTATTGACTAATTTAATAGTCAATACCTCTGACTAACTGTTTAGTCATATCCGGCATAAATGTGATTGTATTTTCATACCTTCACATCTCTCAAACGTGTCCTATAGGTGTGACGTATAGAGACCAGTTGATCACCGCCATCTGTATGACAATAACGTCAAACTTATCTAGCAAGCCAACCGTTATTGATAAACGTGGATCAACTGATAATAATACTGTAGTATGCCCTTGTGATCCTTTAAGAGATTTAGTAAGTCATTGTACTAACTGTCAAGGACACCAGCCCCAACAATCTCCCACTTGTCCGTACAAGGGTATGTGCAATGACGTTATTACACTACATGTGGAGGACACAAGCTCCAACAAACTCCCACTTGTCCGTACAAGTGTAGGTGCGATAACCGATTCTCATATCCTTTTAAAATTTCTCCCACTCAATGTAAGATAATTTTCAAATCCGTATTCGCAAAGGTCGTATCTTACAATCGATCTGTATCAAGAGTGGTTTCCCTGACTAGAGAGTAACTTAACTGATAAAATGAATCTGTATTCGAGCATGGCCATGCATTTCAGTTACTACTCCTCGAGTGGCCCTGAGAAATGATAAAATCCTGATAAGGGTTTGGATATTTCCCTCAACTCGAATCCTGCAGATATAAGCGCAGCATGAAATAACCCAGAAAAAATCCTCATGGCCCCTGTTACGGAAGACCGTGGGAAAGAAACCAAAGTTACCCAAAATCTGCCTTAATCTCAAGAGACAGTTGAAAGTCAAAAGACTCGACTCTAAGGAACACTATGGAGGTCCTATCCACGACCTGGCACCCAATGTTATAAAACATTTAGGACTCCATAACGTTGTTACGGGGTGTCCTACAAGATATCCGTATAACTCGCCTTTGTGATTGGCCAGTCAACTGTTTGACTTATGGTTCGTTGAACCCACCATCAACCAACGTCACAAAATGATTACCTGAGTTATCAGCTCAAGTGGGTAATCAAGGACCAAAACGATGTAATGTTAATCGGTTCACTCTGTGGTGTTCAAAATTGGCGTTCAATTCCACATGAAAAACAAAACATTAAATATTATAATAATGAGGTTGTAATAGAGTACACAAGAAAATGAATTATAACATGAATTCATAAAAGAGTACTACAACTTAGGAACACATCTAATTCCCATGGAATTAATGTGCCCTTTATGCTTATCATGTGGTAATGCTTTAGTGAGAGGATCAGCTATGTTGTCATCCGTAGTGATCTTATCAATAAATATCTCCTTTTGCTCCACGTAATCTCTGATTAGATGAGCTTTCCGTTGTACATGTCTAGCTTTGTTGCTAGACTTATGCTCCTTAGCTTGGAAGATGACACCTTTATTGTCACAATAAACGGTAATCGGGTCATTCGAACTAGGCACTACTGATAGTCCTTGTAAGAATTGACGCATCCATATTGCTTCCTTAGCTGCTTCCGAAGCGTCATAGTACTCGGACTCAGTTGTAGAATCTGCTGTAACACTTTGTTTAGAACTTTTCCAGCTGACAGCAGCGCCATTAAGAGTAAAAACGAATCTAGAATAAGATTTCGAGTCATCTCGATCCGTTTGGAAGCTAGCATCTGCGTAACCAGTGGCGCAGAGCGTCGTGTCGCCTCCATAAGTCAATCCTCAATCTTTAGTCCTCCGTAGGTACTTAAGAATGTTTTTTACGGCCATCTAGTGTTGTTCACCTGGATGAGCTTGGAATCGACTTGTCATACTCAATGCATATGCATAGTCTGGACGTGTGCATATCATGGCATACCTTGATCAATCCTATGGCCGAAGCATAAGGAATCTGACTCATGCGCTCTTCCTCTTCCAATGTCTTAGCTTCTTGAGTCTTGCTCAAGTGAAGCCCAGTAGCCATAGGAAGGAACCCTTTCTTGGAGTTCGTCATGCTGAATCTCTTTAGAATCTTATCTATGTAAGACTCCTGACTAAGAGACAACATCCGTCGTGATCTATCCCTGTAGATACGGATGCCCAAAATTCTTTGTGCTTCTCCCAGATCTTTCATCTGGAAATGGTTTTTCACCCATCCTTTAACCGAAGATAGGAGAGGTATGTCATTCCCAATCAGGAGTATATCATCGACATACAATACTAGGAAAACAATCTTGCTCCCACTCGACTTGATATAGAGACATGGTTCCTCGACTGATCGAATGAAACCATTCTCATTTATCACTTGGTCGAAGCGATGATTCCAACTCCGTGATGCTTGCTTAAGTCCATAGATGGAACGCTTAAGCTTGCAAACTTTCTTAGGATGTTCCGGATCAATAAAACCCTCGGGTTGTACCATGTACAACTCTTCCTCCAAATAACCGTTTAAGAAGGCGGTTTTAACGTCCATTTGCCATATTTCATAGTCGTGAAATGCGGCGATCGCTAAGATAATCCGAATGGAACACAGCATGACAACGGGTGCAAAGATCTCATCGTAGTGCAAGCCTGGCACTTGGGTGAAACCTTTAGCAACTAGTCTTGCCTTGTGGATATCTTGTTGTCCTTCCACGGCATGCTTTATCTTGTAAAGCCATTTGCATTGAAGGGGGCGTACCTTTGCAGGTAGGTCCACAAGATCCCACACGTTGTTCTCATACATGAAGTCCATCTCGAATTGCATGGCTTCTAGCCATAGTTTTGAGTCAGAACTAGTCATGGCACCTTTATAGGTTGTGGGTTCATTACCCTCTAGGAGTAGGATGTCATCTATGTCATGTTCCTCGACCATACCAATGTATCTGTCCGGAGGAATAGAGACTCTTCCCGACCTCCTAGGTTTCTCAGGAATATCTACCGCAGCCGAAGTTGAAGGAACTGTTTCCTCCAGTGGTTGCTCGGTAGTTGGTTCTTGAATCTCCGATAGATGGAAGGTTCTATTACTCGACTTGTTCTCGAGAAATTCTTTCTCTAAGAACGTCGCACTAGCCGCAACAAAAACACGTTGTTCGGTTGGCGAGTAGAAGTAATGACCAAAAGTTCCTTTTGGATAGCCTATAAAGTATGTCTTGACCGATCGCGGGCCGAGCTTATCCTCGTGTCTCCACTTGACATAAGCCTCGCAACCCCAAACCCGAATAAAGGACAAGTTAGGGACCGTTCCCTTCAATAAATTGTATGGGGTCTTGTCAACAGCTTTAGACGGACTTCGGTTAAGAATTAGAGCGGCTGACAAAAGAGCATAGCCCCACAATGAATCAGGCACAACGGTGTGACTCATCATGGATCGAACCATATCAAGTAAAGTTCGATTTCTCCGTTCGGACACACCATTTAATTGTGGTGTTCCAGGTGGAGTCAACTGTAGAACGATGCCACAGTCTTTAAGGTGTTGATCAAACTCGTGAGATAGATACTCGCCACCACGATCAGATCGAAGTGCTTTAATCTTTCTGCCCAGTTGGTTCCGTACCCGATTCTGGTATTCTTTGAACTTGTCAAAGGATTCACTTTTATGTTTCATTCAGTAGACATAGCCATATCTACTCAAATCATCCGTGAAAGTGATGAAATACCTATAGCCTTCTCGTGCGTTGATCGACATAGGGCCACATACATCCGTATGTGTGAGTCCTAATAGGTCGGCAGCGCGCATTCCAACACCTTTGAAGGAAATGCGAGTCATCTTACCGATGAGACATGTGATGCGTGTCTATTTTATGATGTTTTACATCTATTTTCACACGCATTTTAGAGCTCATTTACGATGTTTTAGCCTTTATTTCCCAACTTTTGTCTACTTTCGTATTTTTATGCTATTTTGCAGAGTTATACGGAAAAGAGGCGATTTCAAACCAAATCCATCCTCAAGTGATTTTTATGGCTAAGGACACGAAGGAACGAAGCCTAGCCACATTTCAAGGCCTGAAGATAGCATAAGCAAAGGTGCATATAGTTTACAAGCTCTAAATGGCTATATCTCTAGTTATAGGCCTGAAGACAGTTCTCAAAACCCTAATTTTCTTTTAAGAGAGATTATTAGTCAGTCAAAAGAGTAACCTAACAAAAGGAGAAGTCCTCTCCTTTTGTACTACTCAGTCGGCCGAATTGAAGTAGGGTAAGAGTGGGCTTTTCCACTCTTATCTTATTCCATTGCGTGATTCGACCCGTTTTGCTAAAATATGATCGCGGGTTTTAATTATAAATCGCACACATGTCATCAGATATTAATACAGTCGATTCATTAATAATGGTCTGATAAAATTACGATATTGTATAATTAGCTAAATTAATATAACTGTTTATATTAATACGCGAATTCAATATTTAATTAAACATAACCGTTTATATTTAATCCGTATTAAATAATAATCTCAACATCTTATTGACTAATTTAATAGTCAATACCTCTGACTAACTGTTTAGTCATATCCGGCATAAATGTGACTGTATTTTCATACCTTCACATCTCTCAAACGTGTCCTATAGGTGTGACGTATAGGGACCAGTTGATCACCGCCATCCGTATGACAATAACGTCAAACTTATCTAGCAAGCCAACCGTTATTGATAAACGTGGATCAACTGATAATAATACTGTAGTATGCCCTTGTGATCCTTTAAGAGATTTAGTAAGTCATTGTACTAACTGTCAAGGACACCAGCCCCAACATTTGTTTCATGAACGGGAGCATTCTCAAGCTTTTTGAAACGGGCGTTAATGGACGCTTCAAGTGCTGCAACATGACTCGTTTCAGCACGCGTGATGGGTTGACTTTACACGGGTAGTTGAGTCAGTTGGGCCTAGGGTCGCGTGCCCAAACCCTAGCCCATACACGACTATTATCCCTTGATTTCAGAAATTCTGAAATCAAGGCTCAGCCGTCTTATATATACTCACTTATACGACCTCCCATGACCTAATCTTCACAAACTCTTACACTAATCTGACTGCCGTCACTGCTGGGCTTGCAAAGGAGGGATTTGCACGGTGGTTCTAAGGGTTTAAGGGTGGTCTTTGGCAAGGGCAAGGAGGTACGAATGCAATGCTAATCTCGTTTTCTGGAAATTGTGTTTTCTGCCTTTCGTTCTAAGTCAATCTGCGTTTGCATCCTACAATTAAAATCATGTTTTATTGTAAATTTATGATCTGTGTTATGAGTTCTTCATGTTTTGATCATTTAAGAATCGTCTTTTATGTCCTAAGTCGTCTCCTAGGGGATCTCGTTTCTAGGTTGAGTGTGTCTAAGGAGGGTGTTTCTGTTGATCCTAGCAAGATTGAAGCCGTTTCGAAGTGGGAACGACCGAAAAATGTGGCTGACATTCGAAGTTTCTTGGGTTTGGCCGGTTACTACAGGAGATTTGTAAAGGACTTCTCAAAAATAGCTAAGCCTATGACTTCTTTGATGCGGAAAGAGAATAGATTTGTCTGGGATGAGAGCTGCGAGGAGGCGTTTCTGAAATTGAAGGAGCGTCTTACTTCAGCTCCTATCCTTGCTTTGCCAGAAGGAAGTGAGAATTTTGAGGTATACACTGATGCTTCAAAGAAGGGACTGGGTTGTGTGCTGATGCAAAATGGGAAAGTAATCGCCTATGCTTCTAGGCAGCTGAAGCAATATGAGGAGAATTATCCGACGCATGATTTGGAGCTGGGAGCAGTGGTTTTTGCACTAAAACTGTGGCGACATTATCTCTATGGAGCTACATTTAAGGTGTATTCCGATCATAAGAGCCTAAAATACATTTATACCCAGAGAGAGCTGAACATGCGTCAGAGGAGGTGGATCGAACTTATTGGAGACTACGACATGGATATTCTGTACAAGGAAGGGAAAGCGAATGTGGTGGCTGATGCATTGAGTAGGAAATCTGTTCACGTGCTATGCACAGCGAGATCGAGACTGAGTATGTATCGTGAGTTGGGACAGATGGGAATTGCAGTGATCAAGAAGGGTGAAACCATGGGAGATTTAACGATCGAGCCTGAGTTATATTCCGAGATCCGAGAACGCCAGAAGAGTGATCCAAGAATTCAGAAGTGGCGTGAGGCAGTGAACAAAGCTAGTGACGTCGAGCCATATTCTAAGTTCGAGGTTCACAGTGATGATAGTTTGAGATTTGATGGGAGGTGGTGTGTACCTGAAGATGAGGGATTGAAGAGAAAGATTCTGGTCGAAGCTCATTCTACACCTTATTCCGTTCATCCTGGAGGGGATAAGTTGTACAAAGATCTAAAGAAAGCTTTTTGGTGGCCAAAGATGAAGCAAGAGGTAGCTGAGTTTGTCTCTCGTTGCTTGGTATGTCAGAGGGTCAAAGGGGAGCATAAGAGGCCGCAAGGGAAGTTGCAACCTCTGGATGTACCTGACTGGAAGTGGGAAAGCATTTCCATGGATTTCATTGTGCTCTTACCTAGGACTTCAAAAGGGAATGATATGATATGGGTGATCGTGGATAGACTAACTAAATCGGCTCATTTTATTCCGATGAAGGAGACGTGGAGTAAGGCTGAGTTGGCCAAGGCCTACATCAAGCATGTGGTAAAGCTTCATGGAGTACCTAAAGATATTGTTTCTGATCGTGATTCCCGGTTTATCTCTAAGTTTTGGCAAGAGTTACAGACGCTGATGGGAACTACCTTGAAGATGAGTACAGCGTTTCATCCAGCGACAGATGGGCAGACAGAGAGAACTATTCAGACACTGGAGGATATGCTAAGAGCGTGTGTGCTTGAGTTTGGGGGATCTTGGGAGGACAGGCTAGACTTTATAGAATTTTCTTACAACAATAGCTATCATACTAGCATTGGGATGGCTCCTTTTGAGGCATTATATGAGAGGAAGTGTAGGAGTCCAGTTTGTTGAGATGATAGAGCTGATGTAGTGACTTTGGGACCTGAGATGATTCAGGAGATGATAGCACAGGTCCAGGTAATTCGACAGAAAATGAGAGCGGCCCAAGATAGACAGAAGAGTTATGCCGACCTAAAGAGGAGTGACATCACATTCGAGGCAGGAGAGAAAGTGTTGCTGAAGGTGTCACCTATGCGAGGGGTGATGAGGTTTGGTAAGAGGGGCAAGTTGAGCCAGAAGTTCAGTGGGCCATTCGAGATTTTAGAGCGAGTTGGCGAGGTAGCTTATCGATTAGCTCTACCTCCAGCATTAGCCAGGGTGCACAACGTGTTCCATGTATCGCAACTAAGGAGATATATCAGTGATCCTTCGCTTATCCTTGATCATGAGGTTATTGAGGTCGATGAACAGTTGACCTATGAGGAACGACCCAAGGAAATCCTCGACAGAAAGGTGCGGAAAACCAGAAATGGGGAGACTGCGTCAGTGAAAGTCTTGTGGACCAATCATAATGTCGAGGAGGCTACTTGGGAGACTGAAGTTGCGATGCGGGAAAAGTATCCTGATCTTTTTAATTAAGGTATGTTACGAGGACGTAACTTTCTTTTTAGGAGGGTAGAATGTGACATGTCGTGTTTATTTCGTGTTTTACGCGCCTTTTTAAGCTTTTAAAAGTGTGACATCCTTGCTCGTTACTTGCTTAGTGACCAATTGTTGACCTCGGGATGATGAACTTCGGGACGAAGTTCATTTTAAGGGGGGAAGACTGTAATACTTCGTATTTTATGTCGTTTATTTATATTTCTTTGTCAACTTTATTAGTTTTCGATGTCGATGAGTTATAATAAAAGCGATGTAAATTTGGTGGACGAGGTGATTTAGGTGTTGTTTTTAGAATCGTATAAGTGAGTTTTTAACGAACCCGTACTTGATTCATGTTATGTGGACATTGGGGTGCGTGATGGGTTGACTTTACACGGGTAGTTGAGTCAGTTGGGCCTAGGGTCGCGTGCCCAAACCCTAGCCCATACACGACTATTATCCCTTGATTTCAGAAATTCTGAAATCAAGGCTCAGCCGTCTTATATATACTCACTTATACGACCTCCCTTGACCTAATCTTCACAAACTCTTACACCAATCTGACTGCCGTCACTGCTGGGCTTGCAAAGGAGGGATTTGCACGGTGGTTCTAAGGGTTTAAGGGTGGTCTTTGGCAAGGGTAAGGAGGTACGAATGCAATGCTAATCTCGTTTTCTGGAAATTGTGTTTTCTGCCTTTCGTTCTAAGTCAATCTGCGTTTGCATCCTACAATTAAAATCATGTTTCTTTGTAAATTTATGATCTGTGTTATGAGTTCTTCATGTTTTGATCATTTAAGAATCGTCTTTTATGTCCTAAGTCGTCTCCTAGGGGATCTCGTTTCTGGGTTGAGTGTGTCGGGTTTAGCAGTGAAACAAAGTCTGCGGGTTGGTGGTTTGTATATGGGATTCGAACCTTGTCATGTGGTTATGTTTTCTGTGTCATGGTGGCTGTGGTAGGGTTGTAGTATAAGGTGTCGAAGGGTGGTAGTAGTGCCTGGTCGTGGTGGTACACGGTGGATCATAGGGTGGTTACAAGTCAGGGGTATCAAGGGCTGTTGCTGTAAGTCTGTGTAGTTTTGTGTCGTGGGTCAGTTTTCGTGGGTGTTGCAGGCTGGTTGAGATTACTTTCTCCACCACTGGAACCACCAAGACTCAGTGGCGAGTCTGGTGGTGCCATGGGTGAAGGTGGTGGTCATGGCGGGTGTTTAGGGTTGGTTATAACACGGTGCAGAATGGTAGACACAGAACGCCATGTTTGTGGCTGTCCAACTTAGAACGGGTCGTGGGTTGATACAGGTGGTAGCTGGTGGCCGTTGGTTCCTCCCCTGGAACCACCGTAGCTCAGTGGCGAGCCTGGTGGTGCCAGTGGGGAAACCAGGGGCTGCTGGAGGTGCAGGCAGGGGTGGTAATAGCGGTGGTCAGGCGGTGTGAGGGCTGGTGTTGGCTGCGTTTTTTTTTAGAGTCTCGTTTTGTATGGTCTGCGTTTTGGGCTGGGTTTTAGGCAACTTTAGTAATGTGCTCATAATAATAATAATATTATGTATATTTATAATGATAATATTATATGCTAATAATATTATAGGTTAGCAATATTCTAATTATAGTAATATTAGTATTGGTTAAATGTGTATTATTAAAGTTATGGTAAGAGATAATATTAGTAATGTATAAGGATATGTTAGTAATACTTTACCTTGTTAACAAATCTATTTTTAGAAAGTACTATTTTTAGTAAGTGCTATTTTGGTAAGTTTATGATTAGTTAATTGTACGTGGTTGCATGTTTAGAAATTGATGTAAGTAATATTTATAGGAACGGAATTTGAGGAGGAACATTACTAGTCGGTGATTGCTTGTTTGCAGACTGCTATTCCAGGTAGGATACACTGAACTATATTCAAAGATGTAAAATGAATGGATGTTTAAATTGTGTATTACGAGTGCAAGCATGATTCATATGTATTTGATGATTCAAGTATAAGTTGTTTAATATTGCATTCATAAGCATGTCATTTGCATTATTGAGAGGGAGGTGACAGATATTATTTGATATAAAGCCCAGGGTGGTCTGCAGGCCAGGCCTGGTGTCTTCAGCTTTATGCTGGTATTCGACGACGGTCGATTATAGTCTGCCGGGAGGTTCGGTATGGCTTGGTGTTTCGGGTTATGATTGGTGTTTCGGGTTATGATTGAGCTCAGCATTGGCATTGCATTTGCATATTACATTGTTGCATTTTATATTATTGTGTTATCCTACTCAACCGCGAGGTTGACAGTGTATTCGTGTTCACCTACGATGATCCGGAATGGGGAGTAGATCTTTCAGGTCAGAGACAGATGGACTAGGACTTGGGCATGGAGGAGAGACATGGATTGGACCGACCTAGTTTAGATCACTTAGTCTCTTATAGTCTTCACTTGTTTTGTAACAGTTGTTTTGGAACTTTAGTTGGACTTTGCTTTGTAATAGCTTTCAGTTAATCGTTTATAAATTAAAGTACTGTTTATATTTCACTATGATTATCTACTACCCTGGTTTATCCAGGATGGTAACAGTCCTATTTACCCTGGAAGGCCAGTTCAGGCTCCTAGGTAAATGGGGGTGTTACAATCCCTGTGGAAGATCGTGTGCTGTTGGCTGAAGATTATCAGATATAGTAGGCATGATCGCAATAGAACTGAGAGTACTCAAGCCTTCCTCTCAAAAATCTTATTTCTAACTCTGCACAAGCAAAACTAGAAGCAAAAGTAAGCAACGGTCTCAAGGAATCAAAGTTCCTTGAGACAAGAAAAATAAATTAAAAATAAAGCAAACAAAATTATACCGTCTCCCCGGCAACGGCGCAAAAATTTGATACCCGTCGTTGAGGGTGTCAAAGATGAGATTTATAAAACCAAACTAAAACTATAGATAGTGATAGTAAGGGTCGAACCACAGAGAGACAAGGTTAATTGTGTTTGCTAATTTTTAATCTATATAGTAACAATAAAAAGGGGGGTGTTTGATTGGTTTGATAACAACTAAGTCTAAAAGGAAAGATAAGAACAAAACTTGATGTAAACGATGATAAAAGAGATGCTAAGATGTTCGGTTTACTATAGTTACGATGGCATAAAATTCTAGGTAAGTCCGTATTGCAGTCGCGTAAGATGGGTATAACGAGTCCTTTCGGTCCAGGTTAACTAATAGCTCTTTTCGGCCTATGCTACTAGTCCCTAGGTCCCACTAATACTAGGTGTCAACACGATTAGTGATTCCTAAAGCCTAAGTCACAAATCTTTCGATCGTAAGTAACTTAAACGTTTAAACCGTTAACTAATGCCCTTCCCTGTCTTTCGATCTATGGGTCGGTCATTACTAAGCATCTAATAAGTCTCCTTTTGGTCTCATTGAAAGATGATCAGACGCGAAATCAGTCGATCGACCAGGTTCTTCGGTCGATCGACCAATCAACTCAGTCGACCGACCAGAGAAACCAGTCGGTCGACCAAGTACTGTTATAGGTCGCCTACATCCTAACATAAGGGATCTAGCTACTCATATTATTGATGAAACAGAAGCTATAACGATGAAAACAACAAACAACATGATTAAGATGATTAAAGAAATAAACAATAAGAACAACGGTATGGGATTCTAACTATCCGGTATAATACTAAACGAAATATGAATAAACTGAAAAAGGGCAAGAATTACCGTAACAAAGGAAGTGGAAGAACTGAAAGATTAGAACTTTATTGAAATAATGCGTGGAAACTGATTGTTTGTAAAAAGTAATACTAAACCTAATTAAAAAAGAAGCTAATGAACTTTTATTGTAAACTAAACTAAGACTTGATAGGTAGTAAGTTCGATGATTAGTAAAAAAGGGTTGATAAGCTTTTATAGAGAAATGTCGATGCTTCCTCCAAAACCTAGCTTCATCACGGGCTTAATTAGGCGTTTAAAATCTTCCGTAATGGGCCTTGTGGTCGATTGACCGATGATGCTGGTCGGTCGACCAACTATCGGGTTTCTGAAATCTCGCGCATCAGGTACCTTGTTCGATCGACCATATTAGGTGGTCGATCGACCAAATATCAGGTACAGTAATGCATTCTGACGAATTCTGCAGCGCGCGTTGATCTTAAAACAGCTGCCATTTCTTCGTTGCTTATCGTAATAAAGCGATTCTCGCGGCGTTGGAAAGCTAAGAGGATAAGCTTTCACCTCCAATTGGCATCACTCCATTATCAGCTTTAGAACTCGAGATATACCCATTTGAAACAGGCTGCCATATCGTGAAGCGATTCTTTCCTTGTTAAAGCTTGCAAACTGTACGCACCCTTGCTTGTGCTATCTTCAGGCCTTGAAATGCGCGCCAAGTTCATTCCTTAAGCATACTTTCCATGCCAAATGCTATGCTAAGAACTCAGGGACGGATTTAGCTCAATATCTACTCATTTCCGCATTAAACTCCAATAATGCACCAAAACACGAAAGTAGACGAAGTAGGGAAAATAGTAGCAATGAGCTCTGAAATGCGTGTGTAAATGAGGTGTAAAACATCATATAAAAGAAACTCATCACCACACATTCTCAATATGATTGAGAATGTCGAGAAATTGGAGTCCCTGAACTGCAAGATCGGTGAGAACGTGATCATTGATCGAATGCTTCATTCACTTTATGATGGTTTTTCCTTATTTAGGGCAAATTATTACATGAATGACATGAAGAAAAGTCCTCATGAGCTACACTCCCTTCTTGTACAGACCGAGAAGGATCTTAAATTGAGTGGGAGCATGAAGCAAGATGTTCTCATGATTGCAAACAAGGGAAAGGGTAAAGGAAAAGCTCAAGCAGAGCTAACAGTAGCTAAGCCTCCTAAATTCAAAAGGGCCGGATTTAAGTGTGGGCTTGGTGAGACAAGTAGCTCACAAGGCAAGACAAAGAGAAAAGACGGTAACATTGAGTGCCACCATTGCCACAAGACTGGGCATTGGAGGCGGAACTGTCCAGTGTACCGTGAGGATAAAAAAGCAGGCCGCGTCACTCCTGTTGGTATGTCATCTTATATTCATATGATTGAGATTAACCATGCAAGTTTCGGAATTTCAGTGCTTGATACTAGATGTGGTTCTCATCTGTGTAATCATTTGCAGGGCCTAAAAAACACCACACCTCTCGCAAATGGTGATATGGACCTGCGAGTCGGGAATGGAGCAAAAGTTGCTGCTTCTTCAATGGGAATATATGTGATCCAGCTACCGAGCGAATTCGAGTTATATCTGTATAACTGTTATTATGTACCTAGTTTATCTACGAACATTATTTCAGTTTCCGTACTCGATAAAGACGGATTTTCATTCTTAATAAAGGATAATAGCTTTATTTTCTCTTTAAATGGAATGGTTTATGGTAAAGCAGTTTCCATGAATGGTATATATGTCTTAGATCACTCGACTGAAATATTACACATGAATATAGAAACTAAACGTTGGTGACAAAGATCAAACATATCTATGGCACTGTTGTATGGGACACATAGATGAGAAACGTGTAAAGCAACTAATACAGAATGACACTATATCTCCATTTGATTATGAATCATTTGGCACATGTGAATCATGTCTCATAGGCAAAATGACTCGTATTTCCTTCAAAGGTGTTGGAATGCGCGCTGCTGACCTATTAGGCCTCGTACATACAGATGTATGTGGACCTATGTCAATCACCGCGCGAGACGGCTATAGATATTTCATCACTTTTACGGACGATTTAAGTAGATACGGATATGTCTACTTAATGAAGCATAAAAGTGAATCCTTTGAAAAGTTCAAGGAATTCTAGGTGAAGGTTGAAAACCAACTGGATAGAAAGAGTAAAGCACTAAGATCAGATCGTGGTGGTGAGTATCTTTCGAATGAGTATGATCAACACCTTAAAGACTGTGGTATTGTACTACAATTAACTCCACCTGGAACACGATAGTTAAATGGTGTGTCCGAACGGAGAAATCGACCACTATTAGATATGGTTAGATCCATGATGAGTCACACTATTGTGCCAGATTCATTATGGGGCTTTGCTCTATAGTCAGTTGCTCTTATACTTAACCGAAGTCCGTCTAAAGCTGTTGACAATACTCTATATGAGATATGGAAGGGAACAGTCCCTAACTTGTCCTTTATTCGGGTTTGGGGTTGCGAGGCTTATGTCAAGTGGAGACACGAGGATAAGCTCGGCCCGCGATCGGTCAAGACATACTTTATAGGCTATCCAAAAGGAACTTTTGGTCATTACTTCTACTCGCCAACTCCATGTACGAAAATGACGTATCGGAGTTGGTTGATTTGCCTGATAAGGTACGACCTCTTAAGTGCAAATGGCTTTATAAGATAAAGCATTCCATCGAGGGACAACCAGACACCTATACGGCACGACTAGTGGCAAAAGGTTTCACTCAAGTGCAAGGGTTGCACTATGATGAGATTTTTGCACCCGTAGTCATGTTGCGTTCCATTCAGATTATCTTAGCGATTGCTGCATTTCATGACTATGAAATATGGCAAATGGATGAAAACCGCCTTCTTAAACATTTATTTGGAGGAGGACTTGTACATGGTACAACCCAAAGGTTTCACTTATCCTAAAAATCCTAAGAAAGTGTGCAAGCTTAAGCGTTCCATTTATGGACTTACGCAAGCATCTAGGAGTTGGAATCATCGCTTCGACCAAGTGATAAAAAAGAATGGTTTTATTCGATCAGTCGAAGAACCATGCTCATATATCAAGTCGAGTGGGAGCAAGATCGTCTTCCTGGTGTTGTATGTCGACGAAATACTCTTGATCGGAAATGACATCCCTCTCTTATCTTCGGTTAAAGTATGGTTAATGAACCATTTCCAGATGAAAGATCTGGGTGAAGTACAATGTATATTGGGGATCCGTATCTATAGAGATAGATCACGACGGATGTTATCACTGAGTCAAGAGTCTTATATAGATAAGATTCTTGACAGATTCAGCATGACCAACTCCAAAAAGGGTTACTTCCGATGATCTCGGAGGTGCATTTGAGTAAAACTCAGGCACCTAAGACACCGGAAGAGGTCGAGCGCATAAGTCACATTCCTTATGCGTCAGCAATATGATCGATCATGTATGCCATGATATGCACACGTCCAAACGTGGCATATGCTTTGAGTATGACGAGTCGGTACCAAGGCAATCCTGGTGAACCACACTGGATGGCTATTAAAAACATTCTTAAGTACCTATGGAAGACTAAAGATTGGGTATTGACTTATGGTGGAGGCACTGAGCTTTGCGCAAAGGGTTACGCGGATGCTAGCTTCAAAACGGATCGCGATGACTCGAAATCTCAGTCTGGATTCGTTTTTACTCTTAATGGCGCTGCTGTCAGTTAGAAAAGCTCTAAGCAGAGTATTATTGCAGATTCTACTACTGAGTCCGAGTACTATGCCACTTCGGAAGCTACAAAGGAAGCTATATGGATGCGTTAGTTCTTTCAAGGAATCACTGTAGTTCCTAGTTCGAACGACCCAATCACCATCCATTGCGACAATAGAGGTGCCATCTTCCAGGCTAAGGAGCCTAAGTCTAGCAACAAATCTAGACATGTACTGCAGAAAGCTCACCTCATTCGAGACTACGTGGAGCAAAAGGAGATAATGATAGACAAGATTGCGACGGATGACAACATCGCAAATCCTCTCACTAAACCATTAAGACATGATAAACATGAAGGGCACGTTATTTCAATGGGAATTAAACGTGTTCCTGAGTTATATTAGTACTTTTTGTGGATTGGATATTGTATCTATTTCATATACTATTTATAACACCGTCGATTTTGTTTTATATATTGTTTTTCATGTGGATTGTACTGACAACATTGAAAACCACAAAGTGAACTGAATTACATTATATTTGTTTTTGTCCGTAATCGCCTACACGAGCTGATAACTCTGGAAACTATTTTGTGACGTCGATTGATGGTGGGTTCAATAAACCATAAGTCAAACCGTTGACTGATTGATCACAGATACGAGATTATAACGATAACTCGTAGGACATTTTCATGACGACGCAATGGTGTCCTAAATGTTACTGAACATTCGGTGACGGATCATGGATAGGACGTTCATCGTGTTCCTTGAGTCGATTCTTTTGACTGTCAACTGTTTCTTGAGATAAAGGGCAGTTTTGGGTGACTTTGATTTCTTTCTCACTAGCTGACCGTAACTGGGGCTAAGAAAATTTTTTGGGTCATTTCATACTGTGCTTATATCTGCAAGATTCGAGTTGAAGGAAATATCCACCCCTTATCAGGTTTTAATATTTCTCAGGGCCACTCGAGGAGTAGTAACTGAAATACTTAGCTTGGCCAAGCTCTAATAATGATTCGTTATCAGTTGAGTTACTCTCTAGTCGGGGAAACCACTCTTGATACAGATCGCTTGTAAAATACGACTTGCATATAAAGAATTGGGAATATATACATGTATTTTCCCACAGTTTCATGACAATACTGGGCAGAATAAAGATAGATGCCCAGTAGTTATGCATAGTAGCCAAAACAGCCCTGACTAGAGTCAGCCTACCTGCATAAGACAGCTTCCTGGTGCCCAACCTTCTTATCCTCTCCACAATTTTATCAATTAAGGGGAGGCAGTCCTTTAAGTTGAGCTGAGTTGGTTTTATAGGCACCCCAAAGGACTTGAAAGGTAGTTACCCTTCTTTGCAGCTAGAGAGAGTGATGATTTCTTGTCTAATATGGTCAGCAACTCCATTGAAGTCGACATTTGATTTCCATGGGCTCAACTTCAGTCCTGATGTATGAGAGAAAGTTGCAAAAGTTCTAAGGAGGATCATCATGGACTTTAAATCACCCTTGCTAAACATTAAAAGATCATCAGCAAACATTAAACAGGACAATTTCATCGACTTGCACATAGGGTGAAATTTGAATTCCACATTGGAAGTTGTATATTAAAGCAATCTTGTGAGGTATTCCATGCATATGTTAAACAGAAGAGGAGATAAAGGGTCCTCTTGCCTGAGCCCTCTTTGTCCTTGAAAGAAGCCAAAATTGACAGCATTCAAAGTGAGGGAGTAGCTTGCTGTAGTAACACATTGCATTATCAGTTGAATGAATTGTGTGGGAAAATTCAACCCAATGAGCATTTGCTGAAGAAATCCCCACTCCACTGTATCATAGGATTTTTGCATATCCATTTTAAATAAGCATCTAGAGGAGCAAATCTTCCTTTTATAGTGCCTAACCAAATCTTGGCAGATCAGTAAATTCTCTATGATACTCCTCCCGTGGACAAACCCTCCATGCACATGAGCAATAATATCTGGCAGAATCTTCCTAAGTCTAGCACATAGAAGCTTTGAGATACATTTGTAAATGGTATTACAACAGGCTATAGGTCTGAATTGAGTGACATTGCAGGTCTATCCACTTTGGGTATAAGAGAAATATTAGTGGTGTTAAGCTGCTTGAGTAATTGCCCATTCTAAAAAAAATCATGAATAGCATTACAAATATCTGGTCCTACAATGTCCCATGTGTCCTTGAAAAACTTACTTGTGTAACCATCAGGGCCAGGGGCTTTGTCATTTGGAATACTGTAGAAAGCTTCTTTAATTTCCTCACTGGTTACTGTCTGCAATAGAGATTCTCCTTGTTCAGTAATGCATTTAGGACCCTGATTTAAAATTGTCTGTTTCACTCTCATTGTATGAGACTTAGACCCTAGCAGTGAGGAGTAATATTGCAAGAAACGGTTTTGAATCCTTTATATTTCTGTGTGGAGTTGGCCATCTTGATCAGTAATTTGGTTAACTGCATTTTGAACCCTCTTACTCCTCAGAGAACCATGGAAGTATGCTGAATTTGTGTCCCCTTTCTCTAGCCATTGGGTCTTGGCTTTCTGTTGTAAATATTCCTGACATGCTTTATGAATGTGAGTATAATCAGCATGAGCCTCATATTCCTGCTTCATAAGTTCCGAATTCCCTGGCTTTAAGGCTAACTCTTTTTGGAGACCTATTAGCTTGATATGTGCTATCTCATCCATTCTTTCAATGTCTGAAAAATGGGATTTATTCAGATTCTTCAAAGGTATTTTCAGCCCCTGTAGTCTTTTGACCACACAGTACATGGGGGTACCATCCACTTGTGACTCCCACTGAGTCTTGATGATTGCCTCAAATTCTGGACTAGAGCTCCACATATTAAAGTACTTAAAACTTCGTTTGGCATGTCCTTAGGTGAATCAGTCATTAGAATGCAAGGAGAATGATCAAAAAGGCCCTCTGGAAGAAAATGTGCTCTAATATTCTGAAATTGTTGCAGCCAATTTAAATTCCCAAAGCATCTGTCAATTCTGCTGAATGTTCTGTCATCAATAGGTTGTTTGTTGGTCCATGTATAAAAGGCCCCCGTGGCAGGAATGTCAATAAGTTCACAGTCACTTATGCACTCCTTATATAGAATGGCCTCAGCTATATCAAAACCTCCACCAAGCCTCTCTTCTTGAGTCATGACACAATTAAAATCTCCACACACTAGCCATGGAGCAGTTAGTGTGGATGCTATCATTATTAAGTTTGTCCACAAATCATCTCTTTCTTGAATCTTATTGAATGCATACACCATGGTAATGTAGTATTGATGGGCATTGTCTATATGTTTAGCCAAACAATGTATCAGTTGAGAAGAGTATCTGAGAGGGGTAAGGTCACACTTAGTAGGATCCCATAGCAGCCAATATCTACCCCCATGATGCATATGAGAGTTAGTAGTGATACTCCAAGAACCAAAAGTACCTACTGCCACTTTATTCAAATTTTATGGTTTTATTTTTGTTTCCAACAAACCAAATAAACTAAATTTATTATCTATCATAAATTTATAGACTTCTTGTTAGGTTTATTTACCTTCTTTAGTCGTACTAATTATATTATCTTATAATTATGTGAACTTATGCATGCTTAACTATGATAAAACGAGATACAAAGATAAGAATAAGCTCCCTTACATTGTAGGTCACGGCTAAATAAGGGCACAAGTGAAGACACCTTCTTCACTTGTTCTTGAGCTTACTTATACGGAATGATCCTCCTTGAACCCTCAAATAGACGACCTCCAAAAGATGAACACCAAGACACACTACTCACTAATGTATTTTGTATTTTTATTTTGCTAGAACAATATACAAAATTTCTAGTTTCATAAGGAGGGTTACACGGTTTTGAGGTTAGAATTAGAGAGAATTTTCTTTCAACTTCTTTCTATCAAAACCCTAAGCATGAACTTGAATGAATAAGTAAGTATGAATGAGGGAACAAAACTCTCTTTTGTTCTCCTCAATGGTTCGGCCGAGTGGGTGGTTTAAGGTGCCCAATGGATGGCTCCTTAATGCTCTCAAATGTCTCCCATTAAACATGAGCATTAAAAAGATGTCTCAAGAGCATCTTAACACATTATGTGTTAAGTTTGTAAATTTTCTAAGACAATTATAATTGTCACACGGTCCATCAACCGAAAATGGACTTACGAACATAACATGTAGGAACGTAAATATCGCTTCGACAATTTTACAATTTTATGATTCATGTAGTCGAACATTTAAACAATTAATCATAAAATTAGTAATTCATAATTACTAACATCCATTAACCTATATCCGGCTTTACCATATTAAAATTTTCATTCATTCAAATATGTTTCACAAACATATAAGTAATAGTGATGACATTTCGAACACTAAAACAATTTTTAATTTATAATCCTATTATAAATTTCTCCTTATAATATATATAAACTAGAAATGAACTAACTCGTATCAATATACAGTTATTTCATTCATCATCAAGAGAGTTGTCCTATAGGTGTGACCTAAAGGGATCAATTGGTCACCACCGTCATCACGACAGTAATGTCAAACTCTAGCAAGCCAATCATTACCGATTAATGTTGACCAGTTGACTTATGATTAAGAATCATCCCACGAATATTCTTTTATAGAGATTTGTCAATTAATAATATAATTGACGTGATCACACTATTGTGGAGGACACTTACTCCAACAATCTCCAACTTGTCCTCACAAGTGTGGATCACCGATTCTCTTGTTCTATTACATAATCTACCACTCAATGCAAGGTGTCTTACAGGTCGTACTTTCACGTGATCAAATCAATAGTGGTTTTTCTCGACTTGGAGTGTAACTGATAGACCGGAATTATCTACCATAGATATTCTCCGAGCGTGGCCACGCATTTCCAGTTCACTACTCCTCGAGTGGCCTTGAGATTTAAGATAACCCTGACAAGCGGCAGAACAATTTCTATCCAACTGTTCTCCTTGGCTAACATCGTCCATTGTGACCCAAAATGTGCCCATTTGACCCCTTTTACGGAAGATCGTAGAACATAAATTAAAGTCATTCTGAATTATGTCACTTTTAGAGCAACCAATCTCTAGTCTAAGAATCGACTCATAAGAATATATATAGCAGCTCTTGCCACGATCAGGCTCCATTGAATTCTAAAGAACTCTATAATCGGTCACTGCCCGACACAAGTGTACCTTACAGTTTGTCTATATGATCGACTAGTCATCCCTTATGACTCTATGGTGTTAGAACTCACCATCAATCGCATCATAATCTAGTCACTTCGAGACGTCACCTCATATAAGTGACTAGGGGCATTACTAAGTTAATCCAGTTCACTTTGACAGGGTTCAGCAATTTTCTTACAATCCTGTTTGGATTTAACAAAGTACATTAAATAAAATAAGTTATAAAACTTTAAATGATGAACAAGATCATCTTATATGAACGCAAAAACAACATTTTTCATTTCATATCGCATAATCGATTACACATTGGGTAAACTCTTAAGACCCATAGAACGAGCATGAGAATCATGCTTAACTTGCGACAAGGGTTTGGTTAAGGGATCAGCCACATTATCGTCTGTCCCAACCTTACATATCGCTATTTCCTTCCTATCAATGAAATCCCGAATTACATGATATTTTCTTGGTACATGTCTAGACTTATTACTAGACTTTGGCTCCTTAGCCTGAAAGGCAGCACCACTGTTATCACAGTACAGGGTGATAGGATCTTCAGCATTTGGAACTACTCTTAGTCCCTCGATGAATTGCCTTATCCTTACTGCTTCCTTAGCAGCTTCTGATGCTGCAATGTACTCTGCTTCCGTTGTAGAATCCGCAACGACTGGTTCTTTGATGCTCTTCCAACTAATGGCACCACCATTCAAGATAAAGACAAATCCAGCATGGGATTTAAAATTGTCTTCATCTGTTTGGAAGCTTGCATCTGTGTAACCCTTTACACACAAATCTTCTTCCCCTCCAAACACTAAGTACGAATCCTTAGTTCTTCTTAAGTACTTAAGGATATTCTTGACTGCAATCCTGTGACTTTCACCTGGATTTGCTTGATATCTACTAGTCATGCTCAAAGCATACGAGACATCTGGACGAGTGCATATCATGACGTACATGATAGATCCTACGACGGAAGCATAAGGGATCATTTTCATGCGTTCAACAACCTTGGGCTCCGTGGGAGATTGAGATTTCTTCAATATAATACCACTTCCCATAGGGATAAATCCTCTCTTGGAATTTCCCATGTTGAACCGTCGAAGGATCTTATCGATATAAAATTCTTGACTTAGTGCCAATATCCTCTTGGATCTATCTCTATAAATCCGGATACCTAATATGCATTGTGCATTTCCTAGATCTTTTATCTGAAAATGGTTACCTAACCATCCTTTCACTGATGAAAGCATTGGAACATCATTTCCAATGTGTAGTATGTCATCCACATACAAGATTAGGAATACAACATTGCTCCCACTGAATTTCATATATAGACAAGGTTCCTCGACACTTCGAGTGAAACCATTTTCTTTTATGACTTCATCGAAGCGATGATTCCAACTCCTGGATGCTTGCTTAATACCATAAATGGATCTCTTAAGCTTGCATACTTTGTTACGATTTTTAGGATCTTCAAAACCCTCAGGTTGTATCATATACACATCCTCCTTTAAATGCCCATTTAAGAAGGCGGTTTTGACGTCCATTTGCCACACTTCATAGTCATGAAATGCGGCAATCGCTAACATTATCCTAATGGATCTTAGCATGGCTACTGGAGCAAAGGTTTCATCATAATGAAGACCTTGAACTTGGGAAAACCCCTTAGCTACTAGCCTAGCTTTATAGACATCATCATGTCCCTCTATGCCATTCTTCACCTTGAAGATCCACTTGCATTGGAGAGGTCTCATTTCCTTAGTCAAGTCTACCAAGTCCCATACTTGGTTTTGATGCATAGAATCCATCTCGGATGCCATGGCCTTTTGCCATTTGGCGGAGTCGAGACTAGAGATTGCAGCTTTGTAAGTGGTAGGCTCATCACTTTCCAAAAGTAATACGTCTAGGCTACCATCTTCCCCAATTAGTCCAACATACCTATCAGGTTGATGTGGAACCCTACTCGACCTCCTGGGTTGAATAGGTACCGAAGCGGAAGAAGAAGGAACATCTTCATCCGTCTCAGCTTCAGTTTGTGGCTCTTGAACTTCTCGAATTTCATTAAGTTCAAAATTTCTCCCACTCTGTCTCTTAGAAATAAACTCCTTTTCTAAGAAGACAGCCTCAGAAGACACAAACACTTTGTTTTCATGAGGTTTGTAAAAGTGGTAACCACGTGAGGTGGTTGGATAACCAACAAAGATGCATTTTTCGGATCGTGGAGCAAGTTTGTCATCGGTCTTTACCTTGACATATGCCTCACATCCCCATATTTTCATATAGGATAAGTTAGGAACTTTTCCCTTCTACATCTCATATGGAGTCTTATCGGTCGCTTTTATTGGACTATTGTTCAACGATTTGATGGCAGTGAGGATCGCAAATCCCCAAAATGAATCAGGTAAGTCAGCTTGACTCATCATTGATCGGACCATATCCAATAAGGTTCGATTCCTCCTTTCTGCCACACCATTAAGTTGTGGCGTTCCTGGAGGTGAAAGTTGTGACACAATGCCACATTCTTTAAGATGTGAATCAAATTCATTGCTAAGATATTCACCACCACGATCGGATCGTAGTGTCTTAATCTTTCTGTCGAGTTGGTTTTCTACTTCATTTTGAAATTCTTTAAATTTCTTGAAGGCTTCACTCTTATACTTCATTAAGTAGATATACCCGTACCTACTTAAATCATCGGTGAAGGTAATGAAATAGTCATAATTGCCTCTAGCGGTGATTGTTAGTGGTCCACATACATCCGTATGTATGAGCCCTAATAACTCACTAGCTCGTGTCCATTTACCACTAAAAGGATTACGAGTCATCTTTCCTAGAAGACAAGCCTCGCATGTACCATAGGATTCATATTCAAATGGTTTAATTATATTGATCTTTACCAATCTTTTGATGCGATTTTCATTTATGTGACCAAGTCGACAATGCCAAACGTACGATTCATTTGGGTCACTGGTTTTTATCCTTTTGTTATTAACGTTATAGACATTTTTAGACGAGTCCGAAGTTTCCAAAACATAGATTCCATTAATTGAATTGGCATGGCCAACAACCATGTCATTCTTAGAAATTACACAACAATTGTTCTTAATGGAAAAATTATATCCCTCAATGTCTAACATTGCAACAGAAATAATGTTTTTGGAAAGAGACGGTACAAAATAACAATTATTTAATTTTAACTCGTATCCACTTGACAAGGCAAGAGTGCAAGTCCCTTTTGAAGTGGCCGCTACCCGAGCTCCATTTCCAAGTCGGAGATCCATATCACCCTTGTCTACTTTCTCCACTTCTCTTAAACCCTGCAAACGATTACAAAGGTGAGAACCACAACTAGTATCCAATACCCATGTTGTGTTGGATGTAAAATTGATGTCAATAACAAAAATTTCGGATTTGGAATTACCTAACGGAATCACAAGACCTTCTTGGATATGACGTAAGTGCTTGGAGCAATTCCTCTTCCAATGGCCCATGACACTACAATAGTGGCATTGCCCCTTTTGTAACTTTCTCTTCTTCTTCTTAATCTTTGCAAGACCTTTCTTGCTAGAGCTCCCACTAGCTTCATCATAAGCCATTTCCATCAAGTATAAGGCATCCAATTCTTCATTTAGCTCATCTATATATGTCGTGTCAAGAAGTGGACCTTTGGGAGGTGGGAGAGAAGTAATAAAGTTAACGTTGTCATCCGGACCGGTTCCGAAATGAACTTCTCTAGTAGTATCAATGTTGTTTAGGTTGCAAACATCGTCGAAAACATTGTGACAAGAATCAATAGTGATAGGGTTGAATGAAACCATTGCGATTAAATAACTATAAAAACGGAAATGAAAGAAAAATTAGCGTTCATCATTTTAATACTTGTTAAACATTTTTAAACAAGCTTAGTATTTACTTAACGATCTCTTACACAATTAAGTAAACCATCCCGAGACCCAAACCCATACTAATGCGGGCACGGTATAGCCGATTCAACCCGTATAAGTATAATTTGGTGGATTAACCCTTTAATCGGTTCTACTTTAGAACTCCGGGTTGACAATTTTCAAAAAATCGTCTTTAGCCCGAACTTATTGCAACTATGGTTACGAATACTTTCGTTGAGATCGACCAAATTTCAAGGTGTAATCTTTATTACCCCACTTACCCAACGTGACAATTTTAGTACCCCGGTTTAGCCGAGCCTACATTTTGTGAAGAAGGGATTAATATTCATGGGTCCATACTCTTTGGTAATTCTAAGTCTCAATATTTTATACGTAAGAGATCTTATCAAATATTATCTATCTCCTTTTAAGTGAACTAATTAGGTGAATTATCGATAATAAAATGATACGTTGAAGACTCGATACTCGATATGCATGACATGTTAACGGCGATTTGGCTATGCATGCAACATATAAAAACAAAATAAAGCAACAAATAAAATTCCTAATATGGCCTTTCCTAAAAGAAAATAAATAAAATACAATTCGGAAACCAACTCCTTTGGTCCCTAGGGCTTCTCGGCAATCACTTGAGGAACACCGTCTTGGACTCCTCCGGGAATGCAACGCCTTGGGAACTCCGAATTACATATATTACATTTCTAAATTCTATCTACTTTATACAATATAAAATAGAAATAAATTACAATTGGGTGATACGAGATCACAAAATTACAACCAAATCAATAACCCCTTACATTACGGGAATTACCGATTAAACTAAGGTCATACTAGAATAATTACATAATTCAAAATAATGCAATAAAATATGACATTCATAAGAAAAACGCAGCAATATAAATGTTATGAATATGTTCATTTTAAATGCCAAATCGCCCTAATAACTTATTAGGTTAACAATAAATCGGTTTTATGAGATTTTGCAATTTTAACCCGTTAAAATGCATAAATTAAAACATAAACAAACTTATGTTCTAAATAATATCCTAACACATTTTAGGATTCAAAATTAGTCATAAATAATTTTGATAATAATTAACCCTTTAATTATGTTTATATTGTTCACAATGCCTTAAATTACATAACTCTTTACGAATCAAATCCAAATAAAATAAAAAATTTTCGAAATTTGGATTTTATATTCACAAACATTCTGAAATATTACTTTAATATTTATAATGTCAAAAATTTTGGTCACGGTTTTCGATAATTAACTCGAAATATCATATATATATGGCCAAAATTACCTCTTAATACGGTTTTAACTAATAAAATCGTAAAACATGCTATACAACATCATATTGTACCAAATTTTACATACATTAAGTAAAATAAGCATGTGAGGTCGTGTGAAAAATTCAAGGCTAGAAACGTTTTCTATCTATTTTAACCGTTTAATTCGATTTTCTCATAAAATACATACAAATGATTAAAATTATATATAATGAACAATATCAAAATCTCATAAATTATCTAAATAACCTAAAAACATTTTAGGACCATATTTATAAACATGCCAAAATGTCGAGTTATTTAACATATGAATCTCAAAATTAATAGTTTTATTTTAAGTCTCATAACTCGGAAAAACTAAAAACCGATTAAGCATGCAACAACCTTTGCTCTGATACCAATTGTTAGGTTTATTTACCTTCTTTAGTCGTACTAATTATATTATCTTATAATTATGTGAACTTATGCATGCTTAACTATGATAAAAAGAGATACAAAGATAAGAATAAGCTCCCTTACATTGTAGGTCACGGCTAAATAAGGGCACAAGTGAAGACACCTTCTTCACTTGTTCTTGATCTTACTTACACGGAATGATCCTCCTTGAGCCCTCAAAGAGACGACCTCCAAAAGATGAACACCAAGACACACTACTCACTAATGTATTTTGTATTTTTATTTTGCTAGAACAATATACAAAATTTCTAGTTTCATAAGGAGGGTTACACGGTTTTGAGGTTAGAATTAGAGAGAATTTTCTTTCAACTTCTTTCTATCAAAACCCTAAGCATGAACTTGAATGAATGAGTAAGTATGAATGAGGGAACAAAACTCTCTTTTGTTCTCCTCAATGGTTCGGCCGAGTGGGTGGTTTAAGGTGCCCAATGGATGGCTCATTAATGCTCTCAAATGTTTCCCATTAAACATGAGCATTAAAAAGATGTCTCAAGAGCATATTAACACATTATAATTGCCACACGGTCCATCAACCGAAAATGGACTTACGAACATAACATGTAGGAACGTAAATATCGCTTCGACAATTTTACAATTTTATGATTCATGTAGTCTAACATTTAAACAATTAATCATAAAATTAGTAATTCATAATTACTAACATCCATTAACCTATATCCGGCTTTACCATATTAAAATTTTCATTCATACAAATATGTTTCACAAACATATAAGTAATAGTGATGACATTTCGATCACTAAAACAATTTTTAATTTATAATCCCATTATAAATTTCTCCTTATAATATATATAAACTAGAAATGAACTAACTCGTATCAATATACAGTTATTTCATTCATCATCAAGAGAGTTGTCCTATAGGTGTGACCTAAAGGGATCAACTGGTCACCACCGTCATCACGACAGTAATGTCAAACTCTAGCAAACCAATCATTACCGATTAATGTTGACCAGTTGACTTATGATTAAGAATCATCCCACGAATATTATTTTATAGAGATTTGTCAATTAATAATATAATTGACGTGATCACACTATTGTGGAGGACACTTACTCCAACACTTCTTTCTGTTTGGTAACCATATTCATACCTCTCACATTCCAAAAGCCTTTCTTAATCATCAGGAGAGGGTGAGGGAGGGTCTTGTTGGGAAATGTGTCCTCAACAACAGTGCGATCACATAATTAAATCTCATGGCGAGAATGCGCAAGGGATGATACGAATTATATTAGTCAACTGACCAACATTAATCGGTAATGATTGGCTAGCTAGAGTTTGACATTACTGTCGTTTGACGGTGGTGGTCAGTTGATCCCTTTAGGTCACACCTTTAGGACAATTCCCTTAATTGATAAAGTGATCAAATGTATATTGATACAATTTGATCATATTCCTTAAACTCGTATACCGAGAAATCAGAGGTTAAATCTTATTGTAAGATTTATGTTTAAAATTGAAACGTGTCAATTATTAAACAATAAACGATATTTTATAATATCGTGATTAGAATGAATTGGGTTATAATTATTACAAAAGTTGTAAATCGTATTGACGATTATAATGAATGACCATTTTTAAGTAATTTCGAATTACTAGTCAACTTTATAAATATGATTTATTAATTTATGAATAATATTTACTTGTTAAATATGTATGATTAAATTAAAACAATTGTTATTTTATAATATTGTGACATATTACATGTTACATGATATACAATTGTGAAGTTGATAAAATGGTGAAATAAGGTCCATTTTAAGTGGCATGTGCCGGTTTTGTGGTTGTGTTTTAAGGGTTGATTTGTGTTAATTACACTCTTAATTACACTAGAACATAATCATTAAAGAGTTTATTGGAAACTCTACCTAGAGCCACCCTAAGATGCATGGGTAAGGCAACTTGTCCCCTTGTTGCACATCCCATTGCCGGCTTCACCTTCCCAAAACCCTACCCACTTAAATATGGTGAAGTGTTCACAAAACATCTTATTTCTAATCTCTTTTAAAATTTCTAAGTAAGAAAACATCCAAAAACCTCTCTAATTATTATAAAGATAATAATATTCATACTATAATAGTGATAATATTTTGATAAATATTTCTAATAAGATTAGCATATTGTTTAAAGGAAATCTGGTTATTGATCTAGCATACTCGAGATCGGATTATTAAGGGGTTGTCTTGGTGCATCTTAGAGGAGGTGTTCTTGTTGAACATTTTGGAAGATCATCCTAGCATTCTATTTGGACCGTATGTAAGGGTTCTAAATCACTCATATTTCCGCATATTTTAAGCATGCATAAGATCACTTAATATGTTAATTAAAATGTTAATTAAAAGATTATGTTAGTATGACTAAATGTATTAGTTTATGAGTAACTAAAACCCTACAATTTGTATCAGGGCAACTAGGTTGTTTGCATGCTTTCCGTTTACGTTTTTACGGAGTTATTAAGATAACAAAATAAAATTTGATATTTGGTGTAGTATATGATTTGGCCGAAATATATTTAGCATGAATACCTACTGTTTTCTAAAATGTTTTAGAATGTTTGGAATATATTTTGCATGAATATTGGTTATTGGTATATTAAATCTCGGTTTTATTAAGTTTTAATGGTTAAAAATCGTTTATTTTGGGAAAAATAGTAAAAATCATCTTTTGGCCGAGATTTTTCAGTATGTTTTCACATGTATATCCTATGTTATGAATATGAATTTTCGTAAATTATGGACTTATAATACATGGGATATGAATTTTAAAGGTTAAAATGCGATAAGATGAATAAAAATGGGTTTGTATAGTTATATTACGAATTTGACTATAAAAATTTATGAGTATGTCACATGCAATATTTAAAATATATGCTAAATTTTCCAGAAATTTATCTCATATATTGCATTATTATAGATTTTTAATGTAAAAATCGGGTAATTAGTGACATTATTTCGACTTTAATAGTTTAAGTTGGAATTTGGCCATAAAAATTTAACACGATGTCATATATATTATTTACAGCATGTATAAAAATTTCGAGATTTTTATCTTATTTTATGCTTGAGAAATAATTTTAAAGGTTAAAATCGTACGATATATGACGAAAATCGTTAAAATTTGCAATAGTTGTCAAAATGGCCGGAAAATTTAACCCATAATAGTCATATATGATATATTCATCACTAAATTATTCTTGGGAGCCAAAAGTTTCTGTTTTGATTTAATTTTAAATTGTTAAAAGCTTGCATTTAAAATTGAATTATAAGAGTCATGTATTTAAAATTTCGGCTATTGGGCAGTGTGCCATTTATTTTTCTGTCTATTTTATGTTCTTAAAGTATTTTGGAAAGTGTAAAAATATTATTAGTATTTTATTTGCATTTATGGAGCTAATTATTGAATTTTCCGACTTAAAATGCTTGTTTTACGTCTTATTTTCGAAATAAATGTTAAAACCGTATAAATACTAATATTTTTAAAGTTCTGAAATTTTAAGGAAATTCTGGAATTTTCAAAAATTTTAATTTTGAAATTTTCGAAATTTTATGACTCTTTCGGATTTTTATATTATTTTACCCGTAAAACCGAGTAATACCGAACAATATTAATATATATTAAGTTAAGTCATGTTCAAATTTTGAGTAAGAATAAATTTTGAAACCTAAAAGGGTTGGGATGATTAACTTAAGTTTGAATTCCGATTCACATTATGCATAGTGTTGTTAAACGTTAAAACACGCAATTCCATAAAAACCGAGGTATACGATAACTATTTATATAATTGATATTTGATAGGACGATTTGGCTTAGGGTTTGCATGGTAGTTCATATATTCATAAGCATTGCATATTTTATTATGAATGTCATGATTTATTTACGTAATTTTGGGAATTATATAATTTACTTAGTATGGCCTTAGTTTTAAATCGGTATTTCCCGTAATGTAAGGGGTTACCGATTCGGTTGTAATTTTGTGATCTCGTATCACCCAATTGTAATTTATTTCTATTTTATAATGTATAAAGTAGACTAGAAAAGTTGTAATTTTTGTAAAATCTGGAGATCCTTGAAGACGGTGCCATTCGGAAAGGAGTTCCGACAAAGACGGTGTTTACCTCGAAGTGCGTGCCTCGTGAAGTTCAAGGGACCAAAGGAGTTGGGTTCCGAATTTGTACTTTTATTATTTCTTTTCTAGGAAAATCCATACTAGGGTTTATTTTATGCTTTTATTTTGCTTTTTATATGTTTGCATGCATAGCCAAATCGTCATATATCGTCTCATGCATTTTTCGATTTAGTCGACCTAGTCATTTATTTTATCGATAATTCACCGACTTAGTTCACTTAAACGGAGATAGATAATAAATTGACTAGATCTCTTACACGTAAATATTGAGACTCAGCTTTACCAAAAAGTACGGACCCATGAATCCCTTCTTCGCAAGAACGTAGGCTCGGCTATACCGGGTTATTAAAATTGTCACGTTGGGTAAGTGGGGTAATAAAGATTACACCTTGAAATTTGGTCGATCTCAACGAAAGTATTCGTAACCGTAGTTGCAATAAGTTCGGGCTAAAGACGATTTTTAGAAAATTGTCGACCGAGAGTTCTAAGGTAGAACCGATTAAGAGGTTAATCCACCAAATTATACCAATTAGGGATGAATCGGCTATACCGTGCCCGAATTAGTATGGGTTTGTGTCTCGGGATTGTTTACTTAATTGGGTAAGAGATCATTAAGTAAATAACTAATTAACTTGTTTAAGTTTTTAGTTTAAATTATGAATTTTAAAATGATGTTGTTTTATTTCCTTCATTTTATTGTAGTTTAATTTTCAACATCGTCAATGGCAACCAACGCTCCACCTCTCACTAACGTATCATGGCTTCGATCCTTTATGGATCGTTGCAAACTCGATAAGCATGGTTCCAACTTTAAGGATTGGGATGCGCAATTACTTTTGGCCGCTCAAGGTGACGATAAGAGTCGTTACCTATCCGAAGCCGCTCCGACCGCTCCGACCGCTCGTTCATCGGTCGAAAATCGTGAGGCCTATGAAGCGTACATGAAAGAGTCCTCCGCTCTTAAAAATGTGCTCATCTTCTCCATGGAGCCGGATCTCCAAAGGAGTATGATCAAGTTGACCACATCACATGAGATATACACCAAGCTTGCGACCATGTTTTCGCAAACTCCAAGGGTGATTCAATATGAGGCGGCTTCCGCCTTCTTCGACATTACGTTGAAGGAAGGGCAAAAGATAAGCCCTCATGTGCTCAAACTCATTGAGCTCGCGGAGACTCTAAAAACGCAAGACGTTGATGTTCCCGACTCTCTCATAATTGACCGAGTTCTTCACTCGCTCAATAAGGTAAAAGCGTATGCTCAATTCCGGGTGAATTTTAATATGTGAAACCAAGAGACAACATTGGATGAGTTGCATAAGATGCTCGTCCAAGCCGAAAGGGACATGGGACTTCATGAAAGTTCCACCAAGGATGTTTTAAACATCGAAAAGAAAGGGAAAACGAGCTTCAAGAAGAATGCCTTTAAAGGCAAGGGCAAGAAAACGTTCAAGCCCAAAACGACCAAACAAAAGACCTTTTCGAAAGGCGCTCCCACCTCGTCTTTAAAATCCGAAGACAAGTGCCATTATTGCACGAGGATCGGTCATTGGAAGCGTAATTGCCCCAAATACTTAAGCGATCTCAAAAATGGGAAGGCAACCGCCGTAGGTAATAATTCTCGTTTATAATTCATGTCATTTATCAACTTATGTATAGTGATACAAATGTGTTGATATTTACCCTTTTTAATTGTTTTAAAGGGCCACCTCCTAATAATGATAAGGGCAAGGAGAAGGAAGCATGAGGTTCCTTACTTGAATGGCTACGGTAGCATCCAATTGATCGAAGACTTGAAGAGCTAGGCTCTAATTTTCATATCGTCTTCTTTCATATTTTGCATTTTATTTATGGAACAATTTATTTTCTTGTAAGACAAGGATTAAAATCCTAAAACAATGGTTGTAATTTTGGATATTTGGTGACTTGGTTTTCAACCCGAGTCACTACTTTTGTTCTTAATCAATGTCTTGATTTCTCAAATAAATTGCATACCTTGTTTAAACATGAATAATGGTGATTTTATCACGCAATGAACATTGATACGATCAAAATAATGTAATCAAAGTGTTGATTAAAATGGAGAACTACACCCCATGAGATATTTTCAATCAAAATGAGACAACATCAGTTCATTATAAGATTTTCATTTTAAGTGAAAATGAGAATGTATTCATCACACCTATAAAACTTCAAACATTCGTATGCATTGGTTAATCGAAATAGCTATCCTTATACGAATAAAGGTTATTGTTAGAAGGATAGAGTGGGAGAAAATATTTCGCTCGCAAACCAATGATGAAAATAAAGGATCTTAGAGAAGATTCCTACATGGGAGTCTTAAGAAGAGCCCTAAATGAATGAATTGAAGAAACTACGATAGGACACTGAAGAAACTACGGGAGGACACTCGAAGAAAGTTCCTTATGTTTATTGTTTCTGTGGGAAACCCCGTATGAATTCGGAAGGAATATCGGCTCCTTGAGATAATGATTTTTTAAAGATTATAAGATAATAGAGGATAAATCATCTATCTATACGGGAGGAAAGACCGGTTCCTTAATAAATGATTTTTCTAAGTTTATAAGATAAAAGAGAAGAAATCATCTCAATTCTCTCAATGTAGTTATAAGGAAATTATCATGTCATATTCGTCTCGAGGAAACGAAGACATGAAAAGAGGGTGATGATTGATTGAATGAAAATAGATCACTATAGGGATAGTGATAGTAATAATGATTCAAGTGATAAATAAAGATTTACATGCGAGAAATGAAAGGTTCATTTAAGAGATCGAGTAATATTGATTTTAGTGGGAGCGATGTTCATTAAAAGAATTAAGCCTACCATTTAGAGAGGATGGGTGATTATTTAAGGTGTAAAGAATAAGAGGTTTTCAATTCTAGATGATCAAATACCTTATATCATACGATGATGGAGCTTTACGGGAAGTTTTATTATATTGATAATAAAAGGTCGCCCATTAGAAATCAAAATGGTTAGATATGAATAACCTTGATGAAATAGCCAAGATGTTCGAAAATAGTAAGAGTGATGAAATCACTAATAACTACAATATAGATTTCAGCACATAAGTGACTAGATAATTCCGAGTGATTCTTTAATCCCTCTTATAGATCAATACGTCACGAGTTATAAGATAACAGTGGGAGCTTCCCTCAGGAAAGGAATCTCAAAATCTAGAATGAGTTCTAGATATGTGCTCAAATAAGATCATATTATACAAGATAATATGAGTCGGAAGGAGACCAAAATTTGTACGTTTTGCAATCATGAATAAAAGGTTTTATTCGCAAAACATTAATACAAATAGATGATCGTGCATCAAATGCAATGAAATAGTATTGACTGTTTTTGCACCACAATATCATTTGAGTTTTAATTAACTCAAGATGAAAGATACTTTGTCAAAATCCAAATGGGTTGTGAGAGACAATATTGAACCCCATAAGTGAACTGGATTGACTTAGTATAGCCCCTAGCCGCTTACATGAGGTGACATCTCAAGGCGACTAGAATGTGAGGCGACTGATGGCAAGTTCAAGTGCCATAGAGTCATATGTGATGACTAGTCGATCACATAGGCAGACTGCAAGAGACACTCTGTCGGGCAAAGTGACCGCTTATAGAGTTCTGGAAATTTTATAATAGTCGGGTCGTGGCAAGAGCTGCTATAGTATTCTTGTGAGTCAATTCTTAGACTAAAGACTACTCTCCCTAGATGGTACAGTTTAGGCATAACCTTGATCCATTCTCTACGACTTTTCGTAACTGGAGTCAAATGGGATTGCTTCAGGCTGTGAATGACTGTGACTAGTTGAAGGAAGTAGTGCGATAGAAATTATCCACCCCTTGTCAGGGTTGTTCAAATCTCAAGGCCACTCGAGGAGAAGTTAACTGGAAATGTGTGGCCACGCTCGGAAGGTATCTATGGTAGATAATTCCGGTCAAACAGATTCTCCAGATCGAGGAAACCATTCATGATATGATCAAATGCAAGTACGACCTCAGAGAGACATCTTGCATTGAGTGGGAGATTGTAATAGGACAAGAGAATTGGTGACGCACACTTGTCGAGGACAAGTGGGAGATTGTTGGGAAATGTGTCCTCAACAACAGTGCGATCACATAATTAAATCTCATGGCGAGAATGCGCAAGGGATGATACGAATTATATTAGTCAACTGACCAACATTAATCGGTAATGATTGGCTAGCTAGAGTTTGACATTACTGTCGTTTGACGGTGGTGGTCAGTTGATCCCTTTAGGTCACACCTTTAGGACAATTCCCTTAATTGATAAAGTGATCAAATGTATATTGATACAATTTGATCATATTCCTTAAACTCGTATACCGAGAAATCAGAGGTTAAATCTTATTGTAAGATTTATGTTTAAAATTGAAACGTGTCAATTATTAAACAATAAACGATATTTTATAATATCGTGATTAGAATGAATTGGGTTATAATTATTACAAAAGTTGTAAATCGTATTGACGATTATAATGAATGCCCATTTTTAAGTAATTTCGAATTACTAGTCAACTTTATAAATATGATTTATTAATTTATGAATAATATTTACTTGTTAAATATGTATGATTAAATTAAAACAATTGTTATTTTATAATATTGTGACATATTACATGTTACATAATATACAATTGTGAAGTTGATAAAATGGTGAAATAAGGTCCATTTTAAGTGGCATGTGCCGGTTTTGTGGTTGTGTTTTAAGGGTTGATTTGTGTTAATTACACTCTTAATTACACTAGAACATAATCATTAAAGAGTTTATTGGAAACTCTACCTAGAGCCACCCTAAGATGCATGGGTAAGGCAACTTGTCCCCTTGTTGCACATCCCATTGCCGGCTTCACCTTCCCAAAACCCTACCCACTTAAATATGGTGAAGTGTTCACAAAACATCTTATTTCTAATCTCTTTTAAAATTTTCTAAGTAAGAAAACATCCAAAAACCTCTCTAATTATTATAAAGATAATAATATTCATACTATAATACTGATAGTATTTTGATAAATATTTCTAATAAGATTAGCATATTGTTTAAGGAAATCCGGTTATTGATCTAGCATACTCGAGATCGGATTATTAAGGGGTTGTCTTGGTGCATCTTAGAGGAGGAGTTTGTAATACCCTGTATTTTTACGATATTTTATTTTAATATTTATTTTTATTTAAATAACTAAGTAACGGATAGTCTTTTGTACGTTACGAGTGAGGTGTCGAATACGGGTATTTAGTTATCGAGTCATGCCCTACTAGTACTATACGGTCTAGGAATGCGTGCAAAGGTGTTACTTGGGCCTCGAGCTTTGTATCAAGGCCAAATTAGCCCAACTCGACTGTAACACCCCCATTTATTTAAGAGCCTTTAGCAAGACATTCTCAAATAAATAGAGTTGTTACCATCTCGGAATGTCCGAGGTAGCGAATAACAAAGTAAACAAACCAAAGTACTTTACATAAAAACTGATCAAATTTAAACTTTAGGTATTACAACTACTACGCAAGAATAAAAGTACAACTGATGATAACATCTAAGTATGTGATCTAATTCTAAGTAGGTCCAAGCCATGTCTCACTCCTTGCCCAAGCTCATAGTCCATCTGTCTCTGACCTGTAGAATATACTCCCCATTCCGGATCATCGTAGGTGTACACGAATACACTGTCAACCTCGCGGTTGAGTAGGGTAACACAAAATTATGATGCAACAGATACATGATATGCAAATGCCATGATATGCTCGAGCTCAATCACAATCTCAATCTCAACCCGAAACACCAATCTCAAACCCGAAACACCAAGCCATACCGAACCTCCCAGCAGACTATAATCGGCCGTCGCCGAATACCAGCATAACAGCTGAGGTCACCAGGTCTAGCCCTGCAGAACTAGCCTGGGCCCAATAATATCTCATCACCTCAAATCCGTATCCAATGCATATGCCATGCTCATGAATGCAACAATATAATTATTCAATCATGCTATCAAATAATGTAATGCTCATGCCATTACCAATAATCCACAATCAATCCAACCAATATTATTCTCATATCAAACATACTAGCATCCATAACACATCAAAGAGTGTAAGGTCAGTGTATCCTACCTGGATAGCAATATAAAATCATCACGCAGCTAACATCCAATCAGCCGAATCACTTCATTATATACTCGACACCTAACAAAATAATATACTTAATTACTAACTAATACAATTGCACAACCAATATAATATGTCGATTCTGATAAATTAATTATTTAGATAATATACTATGCATAACGAGACCGTACTAACATGACTACCTCAATTAACTTAACCAACCTGACCTTATTATTTTATAACTAACCTCAATTAATTAACGAACATAGCAATTATATACTCGAAGTATTGATAACCGTCACATTCTTGTATACCCATCACTCATCAACTTTAATAATTAAAACATGAGTAGTATTTACTAATATTAACCATATAATAACAACCATAACAAAATAGCAGCAATACTAATAATAATAATAGTCATAATGATAACAATAATAATAATATCAATCATGATAATACTATAAACAATACTAATAATAATAATAATATCAATGGTAATAATAATATAATGATAATAATAATAAGGTAATGATGATAATGATGATAAAAGCAACAGACTAATAATAGTAATAATAGCATTCACGCAGCCACTTCAAAACACGAAACCACAGCCCTCAAATCGTGACCTCAAACAGTCCTCAACGCAGCCCCATCTACCACCCTTAGACCGCCTTGACCACCGCGACTCCACGGTGGTTGCCACCCTTGTACTCCGACACATCCTCCAACGCAACCCCAGACCCAGACTCACACGTACTAGGCGTCGATGACCCCAGCAACCACCAGCAGTCACAACCAAAACACCCGCAACCCATCACTATCCCGTGTTTCCTGTCTCTGAAAAACCCATCCTAGCCACCGCTACCACCACTCTAACCACCATCTGACACCACTCTAAACACCACTCACCGCCCTTGACTCCCTTGGTGGTGACCACCGGCCCTCGACACCACTCTAACCACTTGAAAAACAACCTCAAACACTCGCCTCTCCTGACCCCTGTTCTGCCATGTTTTATGAACGCCTTTCATGAATCCCCTCGTGGTGGTGTTTCGACCACCATACACCCCCTTTACAACCACCAAAAGAACCTATAAACATCCTCCTACCACTACCCATACCCCACGACAAGAGTTAAACCCCAAAACATGAACGAAAAGCAACAAGAACGAATTACGTTATCAACCCGTATACACAAAACAGAGCATAAAAACGTGACTGCTGTTACCATTCACGGTTGTTTTAGGGATATCCAAGGTGGCCCTATGGTGGTTTAAGGATGGCAAGCACATTATTCATACAACAAGGATTATATACAACATTAGCGTACAAATTCGAAGGTATAGAAACGACATGATACTTACTCACAAAACGGCTGGTCAAGCAAAACGATGGTGGTGCAGGCTGCCACTCCTGCGTTTTTTCCTCTTTGTTTTCCTTCAAATCTCACGGTGTCAAGGTGGTGTTCAGGTATGGTTGTGGAGGCAGACAAGGTAGGTGGTGAAAAAGGGTTAAACGAGATGTGGAGGCAGATATCATATGGGGAATTAGGGTTTGTGTAAGTGTAATGTCGATGGATGAATAAATATGTCAATGGGTAGGGTTTTTTTTTTTTTTTTTTTTTTTTTTTTTTTCTATACTACGGTTTATTGCTACTATACTCGAGTCCAAGTCCATTACCAAATAGTCCATTACGAAAACGAAGCACTATACTACCTATATACCATTCTCGACTCGTAACTTAAAATAACCAAGTACGTATAAAATTATATATACAAATTAAATTAATTATGATAATATAATTTTATTAGAATTAACATAAATATATATAAAATTTAGAATTTAAATATAATTACGACTTCAATAATAAAACAAGTATTAATGAGAAATAAATATAAAATATGAAATATATTTAATTATAAATATATTATCAAAATAAAGAAATACGAATGAAATGTCATTTTATGAAATAAAAATCGAATATAAAATGATTATAAAATACGAACTAATCGTAGAAATACGATTTATAAAATAATAATAGTTTACGTGAAATACTTTTTATATTATAAAATAATAACAGTTTATGTGAAATACTTTATAAACATTTCAATTGAAATACTTGTATAAAATATGGTTTGACTATCGTTGACCTAGGCTAAAATACGGGGTATTACAGTCTTCCCTCCTTAAAATGAACTTCGTCCCGAAGTTCGCCACCCCATAACGGTTAAGGACTTATAACAAGCATGAAACAATCACAAATAGCACTTATATAGACTTCAAAACATGAAATGTTACATTCTACCCTCGTTAAGAGAATTTTGTCCCCAAAGTTCAACGCATAACTAAGTTAAAAGATACTTCACGAATCACAATATAATGCATGACAGAAGTGAACAAGATTATCAAGTATATTCAAACTATCGCGACATATCAATTTTACATGTCATAACAACTAGCCATATCATAAATCATTAAGATTTTACAATCCTATCCTCCTTAAAATATGGTTACGTCCCCGTAACCTCATTATAAAATTTCACATCCAAGGCTAAAAAAAAATCATCGAGACAACAATCATAAGTCACCTGATAAGTTAATTACTCTATTTTATACAATTAGCATCCGACTCTTAAGGCAACTGAACATACTCGTCCATTTCATGCTACACTTAAACACCTTTGGAAATTCTAAGGCAAATTTAACACTTTTCAAAGTAGGCAATCAGCTAACTCATAGTTCATACTCGACAATTAAACCATTTCATGCTCAAACTCATATTATAGAAACAACATCATGTTTATGCACACAAGTTTTTGAAAAGACATTAGGAATTACTAATTATTGTAATTAAACACAGGGCAATCACATATTTCACGAGATATACACCATTTTCATAGACTACTAAGTCAGCATAGCATTTCTAGGTGCAATTAAGGTAAAATCACATAGGTACATTTTACATCAACTCATATTACATAATTTATCATGAAATCGGTAACAAATATAACTTGCAAAATCAGAGGTTTATTATCATATCATAAAGTTCATGGTCATATCATATGCCTACAGTTCATGCCACTAATGCCATATCAGGATATCACATGGTTGCATCACGTAATCCATATTTGATTAAACTTTGATATTTAAAACTTTACCGTTTCAACAATCATACATCACGTAGCAACTTCCAAAAATCACAATTAAATAACCGCTTAGCTATTTTGCGAGCTATTATAGTTTTTTTAGAAAATATAATGAAATAACTAATTATAGGAGAATAAACCAAAAGTATATCTTAAGAGAATTATTTATAACAATTTATACAACTCAATTGGTCTGAACAGAAACCTTACAGCAATTAAACAGAAAATTGAGCAGTTTGCAAAAATCACCATTAAATAATGACTTTTTAAGATTTTTACGTGACTTATCATTCTGAAAACATGATTGACTATTCTAAACAGTGAAGTTGCAAAATATGCATAAACAATAAATATGTTTTAAATGGTGTCATTTGCAAAAACATGGGTCAAAACAGAACCGTGCAGTAACAACCTGACCACTATCGACTAAAATATTTATTTCTCGCAAAATATAACTCCTATACACATGAAACCAAAAGCATCGAGAAGCTAATTCAGAAGGTTATCACACGTAAAATTTTCATACTCATATATGGAACACAATTTAAATGACAGCTCGCACAAACAAGGTAACATCCTAGAAATTTATCAGAATTTTAGTTCCTTTGCCATTTCACATTACTACATCAAAACTCGACCATTCCTCTTCCAAGTACGTTGTCATAATATTGAAGCATAGACATCACTTTGCACCATATTAACACTCATTCCTCATTTCAAGTATAATTGTCATCTAGTACACAGTAAAGATTTTGAAACTGAAAGTAGAATCAATTAAATAATGCACTAATTATATGTGCATAAATAAATAAGGAATCGGCATGTAAACTTAAAACATAATCTACACATAACTATGTAACATTCATGGTTTGGCAACACATTCCGCATATCACTAGACATGGATTGTTTAGGCATTTAGTAAGATAATAACAATCATAAGTCTCAAAACTCGATCACATTTGCCTAGTAACTAAAAGTAAACTCTTGCCAAGAATAAAGAAATTCAAATAAGAAGTATATACACACTCAAAAGAGCAACAAAACAATTAATAACAGACACGACACCCGCTTCGGTCTACTAGCTTTACACATAGGACTTAACTTGGTTCTGCATCATGTAACAACATTTCCTGGCTGGCTCTATAAACCATTCCAGTCAATCATGCTCATATCTCTCCTACCTTTAACCTCCTACGTAGCTATTGTTTATGGTGCTTCAATCATCCACTCATTACACACATCATTATACTATATCTCTACCTAAGGGTACATGGATCATATAGCCGCATGCATCTCACCAGACATAGATTAATATAACATATAAATCTGATCATTCTTATTCAATACAAAACAATATATTACATAGTTGCAATAGTCATTTAGTGACCAGATATCATATAGACATTTCAAAACACCAAAATCATATAATCATTTCACTCCCAATTATTGTTCAATAAATATACAACCATCCTCAGAAAATTTCAGTTCACTCATTCAGATCAATCAGTAGATCAGTCATATTCGTCTAATGCACCTCATCATACAAGTCAAGCTTATATTTCAAAAAAAAAAAAATCACATTCCAATTTTCATGTTCTCAATACTCGAAAATCATACATCTCAATCAACATTCAATATAAGTCTCATACAACACAGATCTCCAACCATATTTCGCATCATACGTACCTCATTCCTTTTTCTGCGAAAACGTTAGTGCAACATATATATATATTAGGTCCTGTCCTTTATTCTATACTACCCACGCTCTACATCTCTCAAGGGTGACCAGGTTAGACTGAAAGGGCCAGTGGCTTGGTTTGAGGGGGCCCCTAACTCATTCCAATCCTGGGGCTCCTAACAGTTACTAACCCGGGGTTCATTTTATTTGACCCTTCCTATGTTCATTATTTTTATTCCTTTGTTTTTAGGCCTGAGGATCGTTCGCTCTGATACCACTTTGTAACACCCCCATTTATTTAAGAGCCTTTAGCAAGACATTCTCAAATAAATAGAGTTGTTACCATCTCGGAATGTCCGAGGTAGCGAATAACAAAGTAAACAAACCAAAGTACTTTACATAAAAACTGATCAAATTTAAACTTTAGGTATTACAACTACTACGCAAGAATAAAAGTACAACTGATGATAACATCTAAGTATGTGATCTAATTCTAAGTAGGTCCAAGCCATGTCTCACTCCTTGCCCAAGCTCATAGTCCATCTGTCTCTGACCTGTAGAATATACTCCCCATTCCGGATCATCGTAGGTGTACACGAATACACTGTCAACCTCGCGGTTGAGTAGGGTAACACAAAATTATGATGCAACAGATACATGATATGCAAATGCCAAGATATGCTCGAGCTCAATCACAATCTCAATCTCAACCCGAAACACCAATCTCAAACCCGAAACACCAAGCCATACCGAACCTCCCAGCAGACTATAATCGGCCGTCGCCGAATACCAGCATAACAGCTGAGGTCACCAGGTCTAGCCCTGCAGAACTAGCCTGGGCCCAATAATATCTCATCACCTCAAATCCGTATCCAATGCATATGCCATGCTCATGAATGCAACAATATAATTATTCAATCATGCTATCAAATAATGTAATGCTCATGCCATTACCAATAATCCACAATCAATCCAACCAATATTATTCTCATATCAAACATACTAGCATCCATAACACATCAAAGAGTGTAAGGTCAGTGTATCCTACCTGGATAGCAATATAAAATCATCACGCAGCTAACATCCAATCAGCCGAATCACTTCATTATATACTCGACACCTAACAAAATAATATACTTAATTACTAACTAATACAATTGCACAACCAATATAATATGTCGATTCTGATAAATTAATTATTTAGATAATATACTATGCATAACGAGACCGTACTAACATGACTACCTCAATTAACTTAACCAACCTGACCTTATTATTTTATAACTAACCTCAATTAATTAACGAACATAGCAATTATATACTCGAAGTATTGATAACCGTCACATTCTTGTATACCCATCACTCATCAACTTTAATAATTAAAACATGAGTAGTATTTACTAATATTAACCATATAATAACAACCATAACAAAATAGCAGCAATACTAATAATAATAATAGTCATAATGATAACAATAATAATAATATCAATCATGATAATACTATAAACAATACTAATAATAATAATAATATCAATGGTAATAATAATATAATGATAATAATAATAAGGTAATGATGATAATGATGATAAAAGCAACAGACTAATAATAGTAATAATAGCATTCACGCAGCCACTTCAAAACACGAAACCACAGCCCTCAAATCGTGACCTCAAACAGTCCTCAACGCAGCCCCATCTACCACCCTTAGACCGCCTTGACCACCGCGACTCCACGGTGGTTGCCACCCTTGTACTCCGACACATCCTCCAACGCAACCCCAGACCCAGACTCACACGTACTAGGCGTCGATGACCCCAGCAACCACCAGCAGTCACAACCAAAACACCCGCAACCCATCACTATCCCGTGTTTCCTGTCTCTGAAAAACCCATCCTAGCCACCGCTACCACCACTCTAACCACCATCTGACACCACTCTAAACACCACTCACCGCCCTTGACTCCCTTGGTGGTGACCACCGGCCCTCGACACCACTCTAACCACTTGAAAAACAACCTCAAACACTCGCCTCTCCTGACCCCTGTTCTGCCATGTTTTATGAACGCCTTTCATGAATCCCCTCGTGGTGGTGTTTCGACCACCATACACCCCCTTTACAACCACCAAAAGAACCTATAAACATCCTCCTACCACTACCCATACCCCACGACAAGAGTTAAACCCCAAAACATGAACGAAAAGCAACAAGAACGAATTACGTTATCAACCCGTATACACAAAACAGAGCATAAAAACGTGACTGCTGTTACCATTCACGGTTGTTTTAGGGATATCCAAGGTGGCCCTATGGTGGTTTAAGGATGGCAAGCACATTATTCATACAACAAGGATTATATACAACATTAGCGTACAAATTCGAAGGTATAGAAACGACATGATACTTACTCACAAAACGGCTGGTCAAGCAAAACGATGGTGGTGCAGGCTGCCACTCCTGCGTTTTTTCCTCTTTGTTTTCCTTCAAATCTCACGGTGTCAAGGTGGTGTTCAGGTATGGTTGTGGAGGCAGACAAGGTAGGTGGTGAAAAAGGGTTAAACGAGATGTGGAGGCAGATATCATATGGGGAATTAGGGTTTGTGTAAGTGTAATGTCGATGGATGAATAAATATGTCAATGGGTAGGGTTTTTTTTTTTTTTTTTTTTTTTTTTTTTTCTATACTACGGTTTATTGCTACTATACTCGAGTCCAAGTCCATTACCAAATAGTCCATTACGAAAACGAAGCACTATACTACCTATATACCATTCTCGACTCGTAACTTAAAATAACCAAGTACGTATAAAATTATATATACAAATTAAATTAATTATGATAATATAATTTTATTAGAATTAACATAAATATATATAAAATTTAGAATTTAAATATAATTACGACTTAAATAATAAAACAAGTATTAATGAGAAATAAATATAAAATATGAAATATATTTAATTATAAATATATTATCAAAATAAAGAAATACGAATGAAATGTCATTTTATGAAATAAAAATCGAATATAAAATGATTATAAAATACGAACTAATCGTAGAAATACGATTTATAAAATAATAATAGTTTACGTGAAATACTTTTTATATTATAAAATAATAACAGTTTATGTGAAATACTTTATAAACATTTCAATTGAAATACTTGTATAAAATATGGTTTGACTATCGTTGACCTAGGCTAAAATACGGGGTATTACATCGACACAAGAGCCCGATCATACAAACAACAAATTCTATCTGCTACCCCTTACAAACCCCTCTCCTAACCCTAACCCTAACCCTACAACGCCTCTCTCTCACATACACTCACACTGCCATCACATCAGACCACAGGGAGAAGGGATCAATTGGTGGTTTAGGGTGGATCTGGGTGGTTCGTTTGGCGTCTGGAAAAGGGTACACGCAAACTCCAACTCTGCTTTCAGTTTTCGTTTCAGTTTTCAATTCCTTTTTTCTATCAGATAAGTATAGCCTTGGTTCTGATTTTTGTGTATTTACGTTCTCTGATGTATGGTAGTCATATTTAGACCACGGTGATGTCGTCGTTGACCACCATTGACCGTCGTGGGTAGTGTTTGTATCACAGTGTATTACATGTTATCGTTGTTGTCAAAACAAAGTTCCTGAACACGTGTTTGTATGCTTTTATTCGACCCTTTTTATGTTGATGGTTGCTCTGGGTGTTAGAGTAAATAGTTTATGTGTAGTCTGGAGTTGAGGTTGGCGGTTGTCGTGGTGGTTTTGGGTGGTGTGTCTAGTCAGTTTAGGGGGGTTCGTGCAGGGTGTCACACAGGTCAGAACAGTAGTTTAATTCCAGAAATTTTATGGGAGATGTTGCTTACGTTTTTTTTTAGTCTTAATGGGTGCACGATAGATGGAAGTTAGGGTAGTTACTTGGTGGTATACATGGGTGTCGTGTGGTGGTTTTAGTGGTGGTTCTTAGTCATGTGTAAGGTTGTTTGGAGTGGGTTTCATGTGGTGGTCACAGCGTGAATCAGAGGAATGTCAGAACAGTAAGTTGCAGTGGGTTTTTGCGGGCAGGGGGTGTTTGGGCTAGTGTCGAGGGCTGCTAGGCTTGAGTCGGGGGTTGTGTCCAGTGTCAATAGGTACGTGGTAGTGCAGTAGTTACGACCACCGCGGATGGGTGGTGATCCTAGCTCGGTATGGTGGTCGTTATGGGTGTGTAAAAGGGCTGGTTAGGGGCTGTCGGTTGCGGGTTCGGGATGTCGAAATACGTTATGTTAAATACTACTGCCGTGTCTTGTTTTACTATTATTATTACTATTGTTGGGCCTACTAATATCATGTTGTTGCCATTTTATTATTATTATTATTATTATTATTATTATTATTATTATTATTCATTATTAGTATTTTATTAATTAGTGGTCTTATTGATAATTTTATAAGTGTATGTGATAGTGATATTAGTATTATCTTTATTATTATCTATTGTTTTACAATGTCAATATTGGTGTTAGTTAGTAAAGTAAATTGTTTTATTAAGACTATTGTTGTTAATGTTTGATGGTTAGTATATGGTAATTTCACTAATTGTTAACAATGTCTTGTTATTGATTAATATACTTGGTAGTGTATGATTAGTGATGTAGTATAGTGACAATTATTCGTATGTGGTTATGTTTACTAAAGCGAGAACATGACCAAGTAATTGATCAGTAGTGTTTGGTTGTATGAATGGAAATTGATATTAAGTACTATTTATAGGAATTGAGTTCGAGGTGGAATACTTCTAGCAGCTGTTCGGTTGTCATTCGGCAATTTGAGGTAGGGGAGTATCTATGACTGTGATTGTGATCTGACATGAGGACACTCAGTATCTGATTGTATATTTAATTGTGATATATTGTGATTGATTGCTTATTACTGCTTATTGTGGAGAACGGAGATGTGAAATGGGTCTTGTGATATGGGTCTTGTGATATGGGACTTGTGATATGGCCATGGGAGGTGTGATGTGATGGGAGGTGTGGTGTGATGGAGGTGTGGTGGATGATCGAATGATATGGAGATGGAGGAGGAAACAATTCTATTGTTATTTATGTTTTAGCTGTTTTACCTACTCAACCTCACGGTTGACCCTGTGTATTCGTGTGACACCTACGATGATCCGGAATGGGGAGTAGATTTTATAGGTCAGAGACAAATGGATTAGGAGCACGGGCATGGAGAGAGACATGGCTTGGACCTACTTAGAATTAGATCACATACATAGTTGTAATCAGTTGTACCTTTTCTATGCGTAGTGTTGTAACATCAAAGTTTAAATGATTTAAATTCTATCGGTTTTATATAAAGTACTTTGTATTGTTTTACTTTGTTATTCACTACCTCGGGCTTTTTCCGAGATGGTAACGGCTCTATTTACTCGAGAATGTCTTGCTAAAGGCTCTTGAGTAAATGGGGGTGTTACAGAGTTCTTGTTGAACATTTTGGAAGATCATCCTAGCATTCTATTTGGACCGTATGTAAGGGTTCTAAATCACTCCTATTTCCGCATATTTTAAGCATGCATAAGATCACTTAATATGTTAATTAAAATGTTAATTAAAAGATTATGTTAGTATGACTAAATGTATTAGTTTATGAGTAACTAAAACCCTACAGGTCTACCATTTGATCACATGCTACTCTTACCTTCTGTCCAGTGAGTATCTGCTTAAAAGAAGGACTGCCAGGCTCACTGGTTGAGGTCACTGCTTCTTTGTCTTTATGGGGCTGCATTGGAGGAAAGTGCTCCTGATCATTTAGAGGAGGAGCAACAGTTTGAACTGGCTTAACAATAGGAGGGGGCCAGATTTCTAATTAACTCCTGTTTGAACTGGTTTGGGCCTCCATTCTTTTCTTGTGTTCCTTGCTGCAGCTTCCTTTGTGGCATTTCTACAGTCCTGTTTCTCATGTCCCACTTGTATATGGTGATATACATGCGGCTATATGATCCCTGAACCGTTAGGTAGAGATATAGTATAATGATATGTGTAATGAGTTGATGAGCTATAGCTACCTAAAAGGATAGATGTAGGAGAGATATGATCATGATTGACTGGAATGGTTAGTAGAGTCAGCTATGCTATGTCGTTATATGATGTGGAACCAAGTTAAGTCTTATGGGTAAAGCTAGTAGACCGAACCGGATTGACACTTCTTATTTGCATGCCTTATACTTAGCAAGAGTTTACTGATAGGCATACTAGGCAAATGTGATCGGAATTTGAGATTTATGATTTTATTATTTTACTAATTGCTTTGGCAATCCATGTTTAGTAATATGCAGAACATGTGTTCTAAGTTATGAATGTATATAGTCATGTGTTGCGTATATCGTATTTAAAATTTTATGCCTGTTATATACATTTAAATTCGTTATGAAGTTTGTCGTCAATAAGGGATACGTAGTAGTCCCTAGGTTATATTTCCGTACTTGGATACACCTGTATAACTATCAAGTTATTTAATTGATTTTATTTCCAATTTCGAAACATTTACTGTATTTTGATGCCAACTACAATTGAAATGAGGAATGAATGTTAATATGGTACAGAGTAATGTCTATGCTTCAAATGATAGTCAATGTTTGGAATAAGAAAGCTTGAGTGTGGATGTAAATGTTTGGAATAAGAAAGCTTGAGTGTGGATGTAGTAATGTGTAGTTGCAAAGGGACCAAAATTTTAATAAATCTTCAGAATGTTACCTGGTTTGTACGGGCTGTCACTTTATACGTGTTTCATAATTGAGGATGAAATTTTTATGTATGATAACCTTCTGAGTTGGGTTTACAATGCTAGTGTATTATCTTGATATGAGTTATGTCTTTGGGAGAAATAAATCTTTTATTTGACAGTAGTCAGACTGTTACTGCATAGTCCCGTTTTGACCTATCTTTTTGTAACAGAAATCATTTAAAACTTGGTTATTGCTTGTGCATAGTTCCAACTCCACTGTTCAGAATGTTTCGTTCACATTTTCAAAATGTTACGCCATATGAAATCTTAACGAGTTGTTATTCAATTGTGATTTCTGCAAGATGCCTAAAATTTTGTTGAAATGCTGTAAAGTTATTGTTCAAATCCTTCGAGTTGTAAACATTGTATTAAATAATTTCCTTGAGGTATGCATTCGATATTTTTCCTCTGTTTAACTAATTCCTTACATTTACTAAAAGGTTATGTTTGCTCGCACGTTAGCTAAGCTGTTATTTAATTATGATTTTTGTAAGTTGTTGCATAACGTTTTATTGGTGAAGTTGTGAGGTATGTAAGTTTCGTATAAAAGTTTAATCAAATGTGAATTATGAGATGTGACCACGTGATATCCCGATATGGCCTTAGTAACATGAATAGCAGGCATAGGGTATGAGTATGAACCCCACTATATGGGGGCGTAACCGTGTTTATCTTGTCAAATTTAATATAAAATCATTTCAATTATATGTCTAAATTTTAAAGATGTGCTGCTCGTATGTGATGTCAAAGACATGTTTATCCGAGAAGAGTCCTGCCAATTGGCAGAAGGAAATTTAACTGGTAAGCTTATTGGTATGATATAGCAACCTAATGGTTATACGTAATTGTAATTATTTGAACAAAGTGAGTCTTGTGGATGTTCTTTCGTATATTAATGGTTATCTCTGTCTAGTTCCTTGTGATTATGATCTTCATAACTTTTCAAGTGTATTTCTATACCATACAGTGAATTGCATATTGTTATATTTAGAATCTGATCACGATGTGTTGAAATGCTAACTGGTTGACATGTGATTTATGGAAGTACTAGTCTGGTGAATTCGTTTACTTTTATCGCTAAAACTTTCATAGTCCATGAACTAAAAGAACAATGTTAGAAAAGAAGAATCAGAATGCTTTCATGTAGTCTTAAATCTGAGTTGTAGATGGTAAGATTGTCCTGAATTGAGTTTATAACTGTCACAAACTACCTTTTATTGCTTCAAACATTTCAAAATATTTTCAAGGTGACAAACAAGGAAAAAGCTTGATGTTTGATAATTATGATGATTGTATGCAAATGACAATCCTGTAGCTATGTGTAGATGAAAACCAGCTTGAATGTTTAATTGCTGCGCATCGTATAGATCTCTTATTGTGCAAATCATATATAATAATAGCTCCATGATAAATGATGTAATATGAGTGGACGGGGAATGTACCTAAGTGAAATATACTAACTAATTGATATCTGGGAATGTTAGTTCCATGTTTAATTACGTTAATTAATTTTGCGCTATGTCTTTTCCTAAATATGGTTTTGCTTCAAAAATATGGTTATGAACATGAAACGTTTTAAATTGTCAATTATGAACTATGAGTTTTCTTGATTATTTATGCAGTTGTAAATACTAGCTTGCGTTGAAATTTCATGGGTGTGTAAGTGTTATCTATTCCGAATCTGTTTTACTGCGTAACACGATCCTACCGACCCTAATACTTTATTATTGTTCGAGGTTATATGTTATATGATAGTTGATATGAGCCTCTTTTGAGTACTGATTTGAGTTGAATATTAGTAGTTGTCCTTTTGTTTTGATAGTTAAAATTTTCTATTGATGTGATAATTCTTTTGGTTGTGAGATGGGAAAACTTTTAGTAATTGATTAGTCTGAGTTATGTACAAGTTCTTGTTTTATGGCGTACACGTTCGTGTTTTATGTATAGTGGAATGATGAGTATATATACAAGTATGACAACGAACTTGGGAGGTAAGTACTGAGGAGATTGAGTTACTCGTGAGTTTAGAACAAAGGTCATGGTTGGTTTTGTTTTGAGTTTGAGATTGCAGTGCAGTGTTTTATCAAGTTGTCGCATAGTTGTGGAATATTTGGTAATATCGATATTGAAATCGAGATGGGAATTGGTCATTGGTACTGAGTTATGAGTTTGAAATCGATATTGAGATGAAGTATTGATTCGCAGTTTTATTCCGTCAGTTCAATCACCCTTGTCTTTGGTCTTAGGTTCGACGGTGATAATACAATACTTGGTTACTTAGAGTAAGTTTTTATGAGATAGAGTAACGGGTAAGACGGAGTAGTAGGCTGGAATTCTTATAATGGGTTACGGGGAAGTAACCATGTCTTAAGGAGGGTAGGATTGTAAAATCTTGATATGGTTAGTTGTTATGACATGGCAAATTGGTATGTAGTGATTGTTTGACTATACTTGGAAATCCTCATTACTTCAGTTATATGTTATGTTGTGGTTCCTTAAATGTCATGTTTTACTGTTGTATGTTAAACTTTGGGGACAAAGTTTCTCAAGGGGGATAGAATGTAACATTTCGTTTTTTTTTGGAGACTCGTGTAAGTATTACTTATGATTGTTTTATGCCTGTTATGGGTTGCCTTATTGTTACGGGATAGCAAACTTCGGGACGAAGTTCATTTTAAGGAGGGAAGACTGTAATACCCTGTATTTTTACGATATTTTATTTCAATATTTATTTTTATTTAAATAACTAAGTAACGGATAGTGTTTTGTACGTTACGAGTGAGGTGTCGAATACGGGTATTTAGTTATCGAGTCATGCCCTACTAGTACTATACGGTCTAGGAATGCGTGCACAGGTGTTACTTGGGCCTCGAGCTTTGTATCAAGGCCAAATTAGCCCAACTCGACACAAGAGCCCGATCATACAAACAACAATTCTATCTGTTACCCCTTACAAACCCCTCTCCTAACCCTAATCCTAACCCTACAACGCCTCTCTCTCACATACACTCACACTGCCGTCACATCAGACCACAAGGAGGAGGGATCAATTGGTGGTTTAGGGTGGATCTGGGTGGTTCGTTTGGCGTCTGGAAAAGGGTACACGCAAACTCCAACTCTGCTTTCAGTTTTCGTTTCAGTTTTCAATTCCTTTTTTCTATCAGATAAGTAAAGCCTTGGTTCTGATTTTTGTGTATTTACGTTCTCTAATGTATGGTAGTCATGTTTAGACCACGGTGATGTCGTCGTTGACCACCATTGACCGTCGTGGGTAGTGTTTGTATCACAGTGTATTACATGTTATCGTTGTTGTCAAAACAAAGTTCCTGAACACGTCACTACTACAGAACCCTTAAGGACATCGGTTAATGGACATCAGATTTTGGAAAAATCTGATGTAATTAATTTGCACATCAGTTGATTACAAAAATCTGATGTCCTTATAAAATAAAGGACATCGGTTTCTATTTCAAACCGATGTCCATAATTATTGATTTTAATGCACATCAGACTAAATGACAACCCATGTACATTAATTGATCAAGGACATCAGTTATTTAAGTAAGCCGATGTTAATTGTTGAGTAAAAAACGCGCAAAACATAAAACCCTAGTCAGTGTACGTCGTCTTTCATTCACCCTTCACCTCTTCCTCTTCCTCATCCTTCCGCCCCCTCACCCTCACCCTCACCCTCACCCTCACCCTCCCATCTTCATCCATCGTCGCTATCATCACCCAACCTCTCCCACTCGGTGCTGCGCTCCTCACCAAAACCCTAACCTTCGCCGCTGCCTTCTCCGCTTTCGGCGACCCTATCCCATGGCTTGTCAAGTCACTCTGCCAAGCGTGCGGGAGTAATGTCGGCGACGGAACTGAAGGCAAGCTTGGCTCCTGGCTTATGCTTACGTCTTTTCAAAACTCTGTCATTTTCAGATCTATGTTTTTGACTGCTATGGCGGCCAATCCGCTTAGTGCTAACCTTGCGTTTAGTACAATTGGGAAGACCATTGGCTGGATGGATTAGGCTAAGGCCGCTATTGTTCCAGGTTTGGTTTCCTTGTTGGTTGTCAACAGTAGTCCTGATGCGCCCCGGTTGGCTAAGGAGAAATTGGCGACCTCTACCGCACCTGTAACTAGTCAGTGGTGGCGTTGACAACAGCGTTGCTCTTCGCCTTCTTCATGCGGCTCGTCATTCCTGCACTGCTTTCTACCTCAAAATTTGGTTCCAGGTATCTATTCATTTATATATTATATGTCCATCTACCTTTCCTTATAATATTTTCAGGTAATGGTTTCAATGAGCAATGAGTAATTTTGACGGATTCAATGGATATGTAAGTGGGAGAAATTGAAGCTCTTATTAATAGTGTAAGTTGCATTATTTTCGAATTTCTATTACATCATCTGTACTGTGTAGCTCTGTGTGAAGTCGGAATCAATGACGAAAACTCACAATAGCTCATCCAGAACTCGGAATTAATTAAGACATCAATACTGCATTGTAAATTGTAATACGATTTTAAGACGCTGAGTCGACACAACTGCAATTTGGCTTCAACACCAGCAGCGCAGGGAACGGGAAACCGCGGTAATCAGGGTCGCTTCAATGCGAAACCAAAATATACATTAATAGGAGGAGTACTCTCCAGCGAGAAACATTAAACCATGAAAAATGTTGTAGTGCAGATGATCCGTATTTGACAGTGCTGTACCAAAATTAAAAAGGTTTCCAGTACCTGTACATTAAATAATAATAATGCTCGTACAAGAGTATTCGGGTAATGGTTTTCACAATTACTCATTGCTGCTTTGCTTTCTCACTTACAAATCCAAATCACAAGAAAAGGATGCCCTATTAGCGTGTAAATTAGCTGCTGGAGAACTCGCTTAATAATATACTTGTGTAAGCCCGACTTATACAAGTATTCATTGTAATTAAGTGCTACCTATTCAGTTTAATTCCTAGTGTAAAATGCAATGTATTCAAGGCTGCAAGATGTTACTAAACTATAAGGAAGTCTCTATTATAAGAGACTCCTCGTCTCTATCACACTAACTTAACATTTGGTTTCGTACCACACCATGGATTTGTGTCTTTCACATTACCTTAACATTTTGTTTCGAATCGTATGATGGATTCTTGTGTTACAACCAGTGGTTCTTGTAGGAGGACTTTTAGAATTTTTTGTCAGAGTGCCCATGGGAAGAAGATTTAGCGTATGTCAAGGCGGTTTGTAATCAGGTAATGTGCTCTCTCAAGATTGTTTCATGAATAGGGTCCTTCTAATGGGTTCCTGTCAACTAGTGCATTGTTTGCATCTAACTACTTTTCTTGCAACTTCTTGTAGATTGATGTTCCCCTCGAAGTCGTGCATCTGACTGATGAGTATTGGGAGAAAGTGGTATTGATCTCCACTCATCTCTCACATGATTTCCTTGTTTACTGGTTTTATAAAAGGCTAAGATATACTGCTGAATCATTGTTTAACCAGTACATTTCTTTCTAGCACTAGTATATCCAACGTAGTTCTTTTACCATTGTTTTTTTTTTTTTGTTTTCTTATGTTATAGTTAAGGGTTGTGGTGATTGTTTGCTATAAACTTCATGATAAATAATTGATTTTTGATGTTAGGTGAAGGATCCAACATACTTTCTGTCACATCTTGATCAAAGTCAGCTCAAGCGACTTATATTTCCCCTCGGCCATATCCCAAAGGTAAATTTTGTAGCTGATTGATGCTTTACTACTTAATTTATTATATAGTTTTACTTTAAGAATGCAAGTATTGCTGGAAATGATGGTTTTAGTCATTTGATTATAAATGAAACATGGGGTTTAGAATGGGATGTATAAATTACAGAACATGTTAAAGCAGGAGCGTTGACATTTCATTAGGATCCAAATACCCAACTAGATGTATCTAGATTGGCAAACAGTCACCATGAAACAGACAGGAGGTTCCATACCACCATTGATGAATCACATCATTTGTGTAATTAAACTACATTTGGTTTGCTTTGTGTGAAAAGGTGAATTATCACTCCATTATACTTGTAGTTTATTGGTTTCCTAATTTATCTACCATACGAGCCTAAGTTGAACTTTCTAAAACCAAGCAGTTTGCTGTTCTGTAAATTGGGCGACACTATTGTTCATAGTCTTAAAAATCTATGAAAGTAAAATCATGGATGGAAAAGAGTTTCCCGCATTCATACCGATAACTGATAAGTCGTAATATGAGAAGTCGTAATATGAGCTGTTTGCTAACATATCCTGTTTAGATCATATGACGCATCTAGAATGTATATACATACCATCTAGAATGCCATTAGCACGCTATATATATTATGAAGTTATTTTTCCGTATTATTATTGAAGCTAGAATTTTGTGTATTATTTACAGGTTTTCAAACACCGACTGCCATATTCCCAAGAAGAAATCGACGAGGTCAGGGACTTGTGGGCGGACTATTTTCTAAATGCATAGTCTTTCTAGCTAGTAACGTAGTACTTTGATTTTGCAAACTAAGCCGATGTTTGGTTAGTTGTTGAACTTGTGATCTCTAGACTATTTTGGATGTCGTCTAAAATGACATATAAACCTATATGTTTGGTTATTTTATGATTTTGGATAATGTATATGAAAGACGACCGACCTTTGTCGTGATTTGCTTTGTCCCTGTTTAATGAAAGACGAATGACTTTGTCGTGCTTCGCTTTGAATTTGTGTTTGTTTGGTTGATGGTATGGCAGTCTGGCTGACATCTGAATAATGTATACTGGTGGTACAAATTACCATCAATACCAGCTTTTTTTTTAAAAAAAAAGGCAACATCAAGGACATCAGACTTATTAAACCTCCGATGTGCATACATATGAAGGACGTCAAATGTGAGCTAAAGTATGATGTGCATAAGAATGATGGACATCAGACTTATTAAACCTCCGATGTGCAATAACATATGGACATCAAATGTGAGCTAAAGTATGATGTGCATAAGGATGATGGACATCAGACGTATTAAACATCCGATGTGCATTAACAAATGGACATCAGATGTGAGCTAAAGTATGATGTGCATAAGGATGATGGACATCAGACGTATTAAACATCCGATGTGCATTAACAAATGGACATCGGTTGCACAACCGATGTCCTTGATACCCATAATGGACATCAGTGAACTCTACATCGGTTGCTAATCCGATGTCCTTGACCATAAAAGTCCGATGTCCTTAAGGGTTTCTGTAGTAGTGCGTGTTTGTATGCTTGTATTCGACCCTTTTTATGTTGATGGTTGATCTGGGTGTTAGAGTAAATAGTTTGTGTGTAGTCTGGAGTTGAGGTTGGCGGTTGTCGTGGTGGTTTTGGGTGGTGTGTCTAGTCAGTTTAGGGGGGTTCGTGCAGGGTGTCACACAGGTCAGAACAGTAGTTTAATTCCAGAAATTTTATGGGTGATGTTGCTTACGTTTTTTTTTAGTCTTAATGGGTGCACGGTAGATGGGAGTTAGGGTAGTTACTTGGTGGTATACATGGGTGTCGTGTGGTGGTTTTAGTGGTGGTTCTTAGTTATGCGTAAGGTTGTTTGGAGTGGGTTTCATGTGGTGGTCACAGCGTGAATCAGGGGAATGTCAGAACAGTAAGTTGCAGTGGGTTTTTGCGGGCAGGGGGTGTTTGGGCTAGTGTCGAGGGCTGCAAGGCTTGAGTCGGGGGTTGTGTCCAGTGTCAATAGGTACGTGGTAGTGCAGTGGTTACGACCACCGTGGATGGGTGGTGATCCTAGCTCGGTATGGTGGTCGTTATGGGTGTGTAAAAGGGCTGGTTAGGGGCTGTCGGTTGCGGGTTTGGGATGTCGAAATACGTTATGTTAAATACTACTGCCGTGTCTTGTTTTACTATTATTATTACTATTGTTGGGCCTACTAATATCATGTTGTTGCCATTTTATTATTATTATTATTATTATTATTATTATTATTATTATTATTATTATTATTATTATTCATTATTAGTATTTTATTAATTAGTGGTCTTATTGATAATTTTATAAGTGTATGTGATAGTGATATTAGTATTATCTTTATTATTATCTATTGTTTTACAATGTCAATATTGGTGTTAGTTAGTAAAGTAAATTGTTTTATTAAGACTATTGTTCTTAATGTTTGATGGTTAGTATATGGTAATTTCACTAATTGTTAACAATGTCTTGTTATTGATTAATATACTTGGTAGTGTATGATTAGTGATGTAGTATAGTGACAATTATTCGTATGTGGTTATGTTTACTAAAGCGAGAACATGACCAAGTAATTGATCAGTAGTGTTTGGTTGTATGAATGGAAATTGATATTAAGTACTATTTATAGGAATTGAGTTCGAGGTGGAATACTTCTAGCAGCTGTTCGGTTGTCATTCGGCAATTTGAGGTAGGGGAGTATCTATGACTGTGATTGTGATCTGACATGAGGACACTCAGTATCTGATTGATATATTTAATTGTGATATATTGTGATTGATTGCTTATTACTGCTTATTGTGGAGAACGGAGATGTGAAATGGGTCTTGTGATATGGGTCTTGTGATATGGGACTTGTGATATGGCCATGGGAGGTGTGATGTGATGGGAGGTGTGGTGTGATGGAGGTGTGAATTGGTGGAGGTGTGGTGGTGTGGGGAATATAACGTGTATTCGCCCTATACTTGCAGGATTATAATGAAAAATACAATCGTGAATACGGTCATAAGATTAAAAAGATATGAAAAAGAGTACAACCTTTAGTCCTTGCGCGAAAGGCCTAAGAACAGGAATTAACACAAATTCCCTCCTATAACTTGCACCCAAGACTTAGATTGAGACGTTGCCGCGTGTGCTAGAAATCCTCTCCAACTGCCTTGCAATATCGGGAGAGCCTTTAGAGTTTTAGATGTGAATTCTGGGTTATGGGAGAAGAATGCTCTCAAACCCTAATTTTCTTGAGATTTGTTTAAACAGTGAAACAAGAGTATCTGACATAAGGAGAGTCCTCCTCCTTATGTAGCTCATTCGGCCGAAATTTCTAATAGGGTAGGAGTGGGCTTTCCACTCTTACCTTATTCTAATTCGTGATTCGACCCATTTAGCTAAAATTTATTCGCGGGTTTTATTTATAAATCGTATACATGTTATCAGATATTAATGCAGTCGATGTATTAATAATGGTCTGATAAAATTACGATATTGTATAATTACCCAAATTAATATAACTGTTTATATTAATACGCGAATACAATATTTAATTAAATATAACCGTTTATATTTAATTTTACGAATTAATCATGTAATCCGTATTAGCTAAAATTATTTAATCCGTATTAAATAATCATCTCAACATCTTATTGACTAATTTAATAGTCAATACCTCTGACTAACTGTTTAGTCGTATCCGGCATAAATGTGACTGTATTTTCATACCTTCACATCTCTCAAACGTGTCCTATAGGTGTGACGTATAGGGACCAGTTGATCACCGCCATCCGTATGACAATAACGTCAAACTTATCTAGCAAGCCAACCGTTATTGATAAACGTGGATCAACTGATAATAATACTGAAGTATGCCCTTGTGATCCTTAAAGAGATTTAATAAGTCATTGTACTTAATTGTCAAGGACACCAGCCCCAACAATCTCCCACTTGTCCGTACAAGGGTATGTGCAATGACGTTATCACACTACATGTGGAGGACACAAGCACCAACAAACTCCCACGTGTATTCGCAAAGGTCGTATCTCACAAGCGATCTGTATCAAGAGTGGTTTCCCCGACTAGAGAGTAACTTAACTGATAAAACGAATCTGTATTCGAGCATGGCCATGCATTTCAGTTACTACTCCTCGAGTGGCCCTGAGAAATGATAAAATCTTGATAAGGGTTTGGATATTTCCCTCAACTCGAATCCTGCCGATATCGCGCAGCATGAAATAACCCAGAAAAAATCCTCTTGGCCCCTGTTACGGTGACCGTGGGAAAGAAACCAAAGTTACCCAAAATCTGCCTTAATCTCAAGAGACAGTTGAAAGTCAAAAGACTCGACTCTAAGGAACACTATGGAGGTCCTATCCACGACCTGGCACCCAATGTTGTAAAACATTTAGGACTCCATAACGCTGTCACGGGGTGTCCTACGAGATATCCGTATAACTCGCCTTTGTGATTGGTCAGTCAGCCGCGTGACTTATGGCTCGTTGAACCCACCATCAACCAACGTCACAAAATGATTACCTAAGTTATCAGCTCAAGTGGGTAATCAAGGACCAAAACGATGTAATGTTAATCCGTTCACTTTGTGGTGTTCAAAATTGGCGTACAATTCCACATGAGAAACAAAACATTATATATCATAACAATAAGGTTGAATAGAGTACACGAGAAAATCAATTATTACATGAATTCATAAAAGAGTACTACAACTTAGGAACACATCCAATTCCCATGGAATGAATGTGCCCTTCATGCTTATCACGTGGTAATGCTTTTGTGAGAGGATCAGCTATGTTGTCATCCGTAGCGATCTTATCAATGAAAATCTCCTTTTGCTCCACGTAATCTCTGATTAGATGAGCTTTCCGTTGTACATGCCTAGCCTTGTTGCTAGACTTATGCTCCTTAGCTTGGAAGATGGCACCTTTATTATCACAATAAACGGTGATTGGGTCATTCGAACTAGGCACTACTGATAGTCCTTGTAAGAATTGACGCATCCATGTTGCTTCCTTAGCTGCTTCTGAGGCGGCATAGTACTCGGACTCAGTCGTAGAATCTGCTGTAACACTCTGTTTAGAACTTTTCCAGCTGACAGCAGCGCCATTAAGAGTAAAAACGAATCCAGACTGAGATTTCGATTCATCTCGATCCGTTTGGAAGCTAGCATCTGCGTAACCCGTGGCGCAGAGCGTCGAGTCGCCTCCGTAAGTCAATCCCCAATCTTTAGTCCTCCGTAGGTACTTAAGAATGTTTTTCACGGCCATCCAGTGTTGTTCACCTGGATGAGCTTGGAATCGACTAGTCATACTCAATGCATATGCAACGTCTGGATGTGTGCATATCATGGCATACATGATTGATCCTATTGCCGAATCATAAGGAATCCGACTCATGCGCTCTTTCTCTTCCAATGACTTAGCTTCCTGAGTCTTGCTCAAGTGAAGCCCAGGAATCATAGGAAGGAACCCTTTCTTGGAGTTCGTCATGCTGAATCTCTCTAGAATCTTATCTATATAAGACTCCTGACTGAGAGACAACATCCGTCGTGATCTATCCCTGTAGATACGGATGCCCAAATTTCTTTGTGCCTCTCCCAGATCTTTCATCTGGAAATGGTTTTTCAACCATGCTTTAACCGAAGATAAGAGAGGTATGTCATTCCCAATCAAGAGTATGTCATCGACATACAGTACTAGGAATACAATCTTGCTCCCACTCGACTTGATATAGAGACATGGTTCCTCGACTGATCGAATGAACCCATTCTCTTTTATCACTTGGTCGAAGCGATGATTCCAACTCTGTGATGCTTGCTTAAGTCCATAGATGGAACGCTTAAGCTTGCAAACCTTCTTAGGATGTTCTGGATCAATAAAACCCTCGGGTTGTACCATGTACAACTCTTCCTCCAAATAACCGTTTAAGAAGGCGGTTTTAACGTCCATTTGTCATATTTCATAGTCATGAAATGCGGCGATCGCTAAGATAATCCGAATGGAACGTAGCATGACTACGGGTGCAAAGATCTCATCGTAGTGCAAGCCTGGCACTTGGGTGAAACCTTTAGCAACTAGTCTAGCCTTTTGGATATCTTGTTGTCCTTCCACGGCATGCTTTATCTTGTAAAGCCATTTGCATTGAAGGGGACGCACCTTTACAGGTAGGTCCACAAGATCCCACACGTTGTTCTCATACATGGAGTCCATCTCGGATTGCATGGCTTCTAGCCATAGCTTTGAGTCAGAACTGGTCATGGCACCTTTATAGGTTGTGGGTTCGTTACCCTCTAGGAGTAAGACGTCATCTATATCACGTTCCTCGACCATACCAATGTATCTGTCCGGAGGAATAGACACTAGTAGAAAAAACCCCTATTACGACGCCTTAATCGTGGCGGTTCTTTTAGAAACGTCGTAAAAGGCCTAGAAAATTGGCGGGAGGGAGTTTTTCATATATGAAAAGGTCTACTACGACGGTTTAAATGAAGAACCGACGTAATAGTAGTAGCTATTTATGGCGGTTTTATATTAAAAACGCCACCATAAGTAAATTATGACGGTTGTAAATACAACCGTCGTTAATAACGACGCTAAAAACTAATAATATCTAACAATACTTTTAATAAAAACCGTCGTCATATGTTTTTAAGACGGTTTTTATTAAAATCCGACATAATTAATTGGAATTGAAATAAGGCAAGTTTACCAAAACCAACATAATTAATTGGAACTAAAATAAGGCAAGTTCACTTTATTAAATTTGATTTGGAATAAGGTAAATTACCTTATACTCTTTTAAAAACAAAATATAAATACGAAGAATAACCCTCGAAAATCTTCATCGTCTTTCCCGCCCCTCTGCTCAACCCTCAACCTCTGTGTGCACGCGTTTCCGTCAAGGCAGCATCACCACGGAATCCTCAATTATTAATCGTCGTTGTCCCTACTGTGCTATTCGTCAATCCAAAGGACCTTCTATTACGTTTTTCGGTCTCATTCTACATGGCACTGCAACTACGGTTCTTCAAACAGGTACTTTATTTTGCCCTTATATGATTCTAAATATAGTTGTTCATTCAGTTATACAATTAACAGTTGTTAATCGAGCTTAATTTCTTGTAATTTTATCAAATTGATTGATTTTACTGTTTTATTGAATTACTGTTTTATTGAATTACAGTTTAATTGAATTTACTGTTTGATTGAATTACTGTTTTATCAAATTGATTGATTTTACTGTTTTAATTGAATTACTGTTACGACTATCGTCCTCTCTTCTATCTGCTTTGTCGTGTCTATCTCGTTCTTGTGTTGTACTCGCACTTTTCCTCTTTTCGTTCTTGTGCTTACCGTACTCGCACTATCGTTTTCGAGTACCACTTTGGCCTTTCTCCTTGTCAGTCGAGTTGCTTTTTCCTAGATTATTCGACCGACCCAGTTTGCTAAACCAGTACTGGCCCCTTCTTGGCTTGGTGAAGAACCCTCTATATATGCTTTTAGAGTATCTTATATAAGAAAGACAGAAGGTGGAAGACCAGTGAGAAGTACAGGGGTGTGAACGAGTGTGAATGAAAGGAGTACATCGGTGTGAATGAAAGGAGTGAGTGCAGGGGTCTGAATGACCCTGAACACTATTAGCCAAATGCCTGTTTCAGTATTTCAGTTTATTTATTTACTTTTATCATTCTCATTTATTTATATTTGATTATGGTTTGCTTCTCTAGATTAACTCTACTAAGAGTCCATTCTATTCTAACTCTCTCCATCAAGAGGGGACTTCGGACCATTCATTTGACTACTCTTTCAGGAAAAAGGGCCCTGTTAGAATAGCTAGTTCACCCAGTTCGCCTTATGGAGTACAGACGGTTGTGAGACCTGTGTCCAAGCAGTACTGGGGCTATCCTAGCATATATATATAGAAAGCTTTCTAGCTCCTAGTTCATCTAGTATATAGATAGTGCTTAGTGCTACTCTAATATAGTGGCTCCGTCCTCTCTCTAGTCCTATCCTTTTTTATTTTAATCCGGCTTCCCTGTCAAATAAAAAAATGTCTCGTAATGAGAAAGAGGCGAAACTCTAAGCAAGGCCAAGGCAAGCATAGGTATAATCCCTTTTGAACTCTCAACCCTTCGTAGAGGTAGAAGTGCGCTCAAGCAAGAGCGAGTATTTCATATAAACGTAGACAAATAAATAAGACAAAGGGATATATACTATACTCTGCCTGTTTCAGTATTTCAGTTTTCCTCACAGTCTTGATACCTCTAATAATAGCCTGCTTCAGCTCTTAGACTCCATTCCCGGAAGCCTTAGATATCCTTCATACAAAGCTCTATTACGGATTCTCCATATAGTGTAACTGTAAGCTGATAGGGCCATATGGCAAAGCAAATTCTGGTCTGCACAGAATCGGCAGCATAGAGTCAGCACAGAATCAGCCCATATTAGTCAGCATTAGAAACTTTACAGTACAGTACAGTGAAAGAAGTGGAGTTCCAGAAGGAGCGCGCAAAACCAGTGAGATGACAACCTGCTAACATGAAACATACTAGCCGTAGGAGTCTTAGCCAAAGTCTTACCCAATGCTCAAAATGAAACACATGACCCTGGCTTTCTTACTTAAGCCCAATGGATATTATTACAAAACAACCTAATAAACAAATATATATGTTTTATATTTATATGCTATTACTAATAAACAACCTAATAAACAAATATATATGTTTTATTATCTTTTACTAATTTGATAACATATATGCTTAATTAATTATAGCATGGACCGAAGTTGGATGTATGGGAAGCGTGATTTTGAGTATCTTCGAAGGCTCGATGAATTTATTACTCACGCTGTTGAACACCAAAGACTACATGGGGATGATGAGCAACTCACGTGCCCATGTAACATATGTAAGAATCGAAAGAAGGTGAATTCTGGAAGTGAAATGCGAGACCATTTGATATTAAAGGGCTTTAAACCTAATTATACCGTGTGGACATGGCACGGAGAGAAAGAGAATGACATTCCTACTTATGGTACTAACACCGTAAATCATGATAAACAAGTTGATAATAATATGGATTATTTTGGGGGAGTTGGAGATGATTGTAATAACATTAAGGTTAATGAGTATAGTGACGATAAATATTGTAATATAGAGGCTGATAATATTGATCAGATGATGGATGATCTAGAAAAAGATTTTGTTGATTGTCCGGAAATTTTTCAAATGCTGGTTAGTGATTCAAAGAAGCCGTTATATCCGGGTTGCTCCAAATATAACCGTCTATCAGCAGTGTTGAAGTTGTACACCTTAAAAGCTGGGAATGGCTGGAGCGATAAGAGTTTTACTGCTTTATTGGAACTCTTGTCCGATATGTTGCCAAAAGGTAATGAGCTTCCCACTAGTACTTATCGATCTAAGAAAGTGTTGTGTCCACTTGCTACGAATTACCAAAAAATCCATGCATGCCCGAGTGACTGCATTTTGTACCGTAAAGAGTACATTGACTTAGATGAGTGCCCACGATGCAAGAAGTCAAGGTATAAGCTTAGTGATTCGGCTGAAGGTCGCAAAAAAGGGGGTCCGGCCAAGACCTTATGGTATTTGTCAATAATTCCATGGTTTAAGCGTTTGTTTGCAAATCCGAAGGATGCGGAGTATATGTTATGGCACGACAAAGAGAGGAACAAAGATGGCAAGCTACGGCATGTTGCTGATGCTCCCCAGTGGAGAACAATTGATAGAACCTTCCCAGAGTTTGGTAGAGAACCTAGAAATTTAAGATTAGGACTTTGCACCGACGGAATTAATCCCTTTGGAAGTCAAAGTACCCAACATAGTAGTTGGCCAATAATGTTGATCATTTACAATCTCCCTCCTTGGCTTACTACAAAAAGCAAATACATTTTATTGACGATGTTAATATCAGGTCCTAAACAACCGGGTAATGACATTGACGTTTATCTAGCGCCACTCATAGAGGATTTGAAAATGTTGTGGGATGTTGGAGTTAAGGTGTTTGATGCAGCGAGCGGTTCAAGCTTTCAAATGCATGCTATGTTGTACTGCACAATCAATGATTTTCCCGCGTATGGTAACCTCTCAGGTTATAGGTTGAAGACTGATAAGGGATGTCCTGTATGTGGTGATGACACTGAGTCTGATTGGTTGGAGCACTCTGGGAAATATGCATACATGGGTCATCGTCGATGTCTTGACCCGGGCCATCCATATCGTAAAAGGAAGAGGGCATTCTATGGTAAGTCTGAGCACCGTTCATCCCCCTTAATTCTAAGTGGGAAAGAGTATCATGCACAAGTTAAGAATATCACTACCGAGTTTGGAAAACCGTACAAACCTCCACCAACTGGGGTATATCACACAAAGAAGTCTATCTTTTGGGAACTACCTTATTGGGAACATTTGTTTGTTAGGCATTGTATTGATGTAATGCACGTAGAGAAGAACGTGTTTGATAGTATTATTGGCACTTTATTGCATATGCCTAATAAAACCAAAGATGGTGTCAAAGCTAGACATGACATGGTTGCTAGGGGTCGGTTTGAGGTAAATCCAGTTCAGAAGGGGAAGCGTCTCTACTTACCCCCAACTTGCACGACATTGTCAAGGGATGAGAAGGAGATGGTGTGTGAATCCTTAAAGGGATTGAAGGTGCCGTATGGATATTCCTCTAACATAAGTAACCTTGTTTCAATGAAAGATTTGAAGTTAGTAGGATTGAAATCTCATGATTGCCATGTCTTGTTGACCCAACTACTGCCTGTAGCTATTCGATCTGTTTTGCCTAAGCATGTCAGACAAGTGATCACAAAGCTCTGTAAATTCTTTAGTGCAATAAACGCGAAAGACATTGATCCAGATTCTTTGGATGATTTACAAGCCGATGTTGTTGTGATACTTTGTGAGCTTCAAATGTACTTTCCAATTAGTTTTTTTGACATTATGGTTCACTTAATAGTTCACCTGGTGAGGGAGATAAAACTTTGTGGACCGGTATTTCAGAGAAGCATGTGGGCAATGGAGCGAGAGATGGGTACTTATAAGAGACGAATGAAGAATCGATATCGTCCCGAAGGAAGTATTATTGAAGCAACAATTGCTTCTGAGACGCTTGGATTCTGCCAAGACTATTTGATGAATGCCCAACCTCTTGGACTTCCTACATCTCGACATGAAGGAAGACTTCAAGGGAAGGGTACTTTGGGAAAAAAGGTCATTACTGTTGATTGTGCTTTATTTGACAAGGCGCATATGTATGTTTTGCAACACATGACGGAGGTTCATCCATATTTAAGTAATCACTTTGCCATATTGAAAAAACAAAATCCAAGTAAACGGGAAGCTTGGTTAATAAGTGAACAGAATCGATGTTTTGCACAGTGGTTTAAGGAAAAGATAATGACAGAGTTATCAAACACAGCACATGAGATAAGTGACAATTTGAGATGGTTAGCATACGGACCAAAGTTCAACATCTTATCTTATGAAGGATACGATATCAATGGGTTCTGTTTTTACACAAGCCGTCAAGATAAAAAAAAGTACAATGCAAAACAGCGGAGTTACAATTGTTGCATCATCTCTAGGATATGTTGGAAGAGGTAAACAACCAGTGGATATAACACAATCGTATTATGGGGTAATTTCTGATATATGGGAGCTTGATTATGTAGATTTTTGTGTACCGTTATTTCGATGTGAATGGGCTGATTGTGATAAAGGCGTAAAGGTTGATGATATGGGATTTATTTTGGTTGATTTCAGTGTTATTGGACATAATAATGATCCTTTTATACTAGCATCTCAAGCGAAACAAGTTTTTTATATTAAGGATCCTTTGGAAGATAAGCATTCAGTTGTCCGTTATGGTAAAAGGCGCATTCTCGGGGTGGATGGTGTTGTTGATGAAGAAGAGTTCGACCAAGTTGATGAACCCTCACATATTTCTTCAAGTTTTCAAAATGTACAAGTAATACGTGATGAAACTTATCTTCGTGAAGATCACCGTGAGGGAATATGGTTTGATATCCCGAAATAGTTTTATCTTAAGTAAGGGCATGTTCATTCAAATGAGATTATGTTGTTTATTTTACTTGGGACTATTTAAGATGCACATGTATTGCTTTTCACTTGTCATTCATTATATATTAAATCAAACAAAATTGTTTAATTACAAGTATTGCAGATAGTAAGTTCCTTCCTAATACATAGTCCCCCGCATCTCTTTTATCTACTGCCAAAACGCATATGCCTGTCATCTGTGCATCTCTTAACGGACACACCAGAACTGTCCCCTGCAATCCACTATTCTGCTGCAAATATTCTGCATAGTCCCAGCCACATATCCGCTGATGCAACCAGTCCCTACACACTGATATCATACACCTGCACCAGAACTGTCCCTACAACCAGCCCATACCATACAACCAGCCCATACCATACACCTGCACCACCTCAGGTGGTGGGACAGACCCCAACCTACCTATGCTGACAGAAAGTACTGTAATAGTATGTGTTAATTTAGTTAGTAGGACAGAAAGTAAGAATGAATCAAGTAATAGTAAGAAATGTAGAAGTTTGGAGCATTGATGATTGAAAAGCTTGAAAGCAAAATACTTTGAATGTTGATGTGGAGTGTGTGCTCCTTTGCAGACAAAAGGCTATGGTTTCTTTAAATTAACAGTTGTCCAGTGCTTTTATGCCTTTTGTTTTTGTGTGTGGCTCATACAGTCTGCTCTATCAATCATGAGTTCAAGGATGAAAGATTGCATCCTTGAACATTTCAACTGAACATGGCTTTGGAATATTTAGGCACTATATATTTTTGTTATATGTTCTTAACAATTTTGCATTAATTTCAGGTCCCCGACATGAGTGAAAATGAGGTCGATAATTCTCGTCCAAAGCAAAACACTAGAGGTGTGACAACTGGGAAGAACTTAAAAGAAGAAAAAGAACAACATCATGAAAAGTTGCATATTGAATTTAATGAGTTTGGCCAACCAGTGGGAGAGTACAAGGCAAAATTTGTCAGTGACATGGGAGTTTTAGTCCGAAATATCAAGATCACATATAGTGATTGGAGAAAGGTACCAGAGGGCGAAAAAGAAACCATTTGGAAAGAAGCAAAGGTATAAAGAGCAAATTTGACAACTTAAATGTTTTTTTTTCGTTGAACACGACCAAATATCGCACCAAACAAATTTGCTAACTCTAGCATTTCTTATTCTAATTCGTTGAATGCACTAAACGAGATATCACTGCAATTGCCCCACTGAACCACACTTGCCCCACTGAACCTCACTTGCAGACCCATTATCAATTTGTTGCCCGCATAAACTGCTGCAACCAGAAGCTAAGTACTGCCAGCCTGCACAGCGCTGTACATCTATCAGCATAATTTATTCACCAATCAAGATTCCTATTCCTGAATAAGTCATTCACATGTTTGCCAGCTTCGCACTGCATTCCTGTCCAAACCAGGTATTGCAGATCAGAATGCCAGCAACTCAGAGAGCCCCACACTCTGAACATACCGAACCCTGAAAATAGCATTCCAGAGCCTGGTCCAATAGAACCAGCAATACTACTACCAACATTCAGCAGCTCCTGACAACTTAAATGTTTATTTCTTCTTTAACTTGGTTTTGTATTGCATAAATTATCATTTGTATATTGTTTGTTTTTCTTCTGCAGTTTACGTGGAATATTGTAGATGATAGGAATAAAAAGGATGTTCTACTTATTTTGTCAAGGGCATTTAGGGAATTCAGGAGTACTTTAACACGCACTTACATTACCAAGACCATGAAACTTCCGGATGGAAAAGTAGCAGGCGATACTCCTATTGGTAAATATGGTCAAATCAAGGCACATGACTGGGAAGAATTTAAAAAGCAACGCATGGATAAGAGCTTCTTGGTGAGTATGCTTCCTCATTATTGCATAAATTAACATGTCAGTTGCGTTATGGTGAAACTCTGTCTATATGTCACCAAATTGTAGGAAAAAAGTGCAAAGGCTCAAGCTTCCCAGAGAAATAACAAGCATCCACATTTTTTGGGAAGAGCCGGATATGCTGTTAAGAGAGAAAAATGGTTTAAAGAAGAACTTGCGGAAGAACTTGCGCAAAAGAAATTGGATCACGATGATGCTGACCCCGATCTTGTCAAACAAGTGATTACTTCAGTAGCTCAACGCATGAATAATCGGGCCTTTTTATGGATTAAAGCCCATACCCCATCATCTAATGTTCCTTTACCTGAAACAGAGAACGTGATAGCACAATACGTAAGTAAACTTTACAGCTATTTTACTACTGTTCTGTGGTTGCTTTCGCTGTTGGAAAGAGGGTAGAACAGTAGCGGTACTGGAAAGTCATATGCAGCACCTGTGTAATCTTTTATTGTAATTCTAATGCTACATTTAAATTTGTGTTTCATAGTACTAATAATAACCTTACATCTAATTTATTAGAAAATATGGAAGGAAAAAGAGCAAACAGGCGAGTTTGTTCCGACCAGACTCGAGGATGCACTAGTCAAAGCATTAGGAAATCCGGAACACAATGGGAGAACTAGAGGAGTTGGTGGTTTTGTAGGTCTCCAAAAATATTTTGGCAAGCCAGCAAGCCGAAGGACTAATAGAAAGACATATTCCGAAGATGAAATTGAAATGCTTATTAAGCAGGTGAAGTCGGAAGCAAGGGAAGAAGCAAAGGAAGATTTGATGGAGGAGGTGACTCTAATGATGGAGAAGAAATGGGCAGAAATGATGGCGAGAAGCTCTAATCTAGATGTTTGTACTAAGGATCCATCGCCGCGTCGAAGAGATCAAAGCAGTTGTCATTCTACTCATCAAATTGACCCTTTTGTTGAACTAAAGGTAATATCACCACCATATATATTTAATTATGTTGTCATTGTACTCATCGTTGTAAGCTACAATGACCTTTAAACATGCTGTAATATGTAGGAATCTGTTCGTTGTCGGCTAGCTGTATATTTGAACAAAGAATTCACCGTTGTTGCTGATGGAATGGTATTTCCATGGGCGGAAGGTAAAATGGTACACAACAAACCATTAACTATGGAGAATGCTCATGTTTCCATCGACAATGTCATACGTGGTGATGTACCACTTCCGTTGCCATGGATTGGATTCACAATGGTTTCTGATGCACAAGGTAGCTTTGCCCAATGGCCCAAATCCTTGATTTTATTAGAAGAAAACGAGGTAATTACAGTTACTACTGTCATTGCTGTTGTTACTACTGTCATTGCTGTTGTTGTTTACTAATGTTAATACTGTCATTGCTGTTGTTGTTTACTGCTGTTACTACTTTCATGTGCTGCACCAGTTGGCTGCTGTAATCAAAATTACAGAACAGGAATTGGCTATTACTACTGTTACTACTGTCATAAGCTATTGAGCCTTACAACTCAAAAACAGACATACAACAATTACATCAAAATCTCAATCCATGCCTTGTCCTTCTCTATGAGCTTGCCTTCTTAGGTGTTGAATCCATTTGCCATCTCTCTCTGTAAGTTTCCCTTTAAGTTTGTTGCCATACATGATAGACTATTGCATTAATAATACTGTCCATCACCCCTCCTTTGAGTCTTTGAGTCTTGAGTACCTCCTAGTCTTGAGTACCTCCTAGTCTTGAGTACCTCCTAATTTGAAAAAAAGATGTTCAGATCAGGTCTCTGGTTCTCTGGTAGGGTCAATCCCAAGAGCAGCAGGAACCTCCATGGCTGCTCTAAAATTCTGAACACTGAGTGCCGTGTTAAAAAGGGCAATCTAGACAGCATGCAAACAGTTAAAAGCTTAAGGTGAGTGGAATTCTGAACACTGAACACTGAACAGTTAAAAGCTCTAAAATTCTGAACACTGAACACTGAGTGCCGTGTTAAAATTCTGAACACTGAGTGTCGTGTTAAAAATTCGGTTTCATATGTGTTGAGGAGTGTGACTGGAGCAATACCATTGACAATAGCGGCTAGCTTCCAAGCAAGATTATGAGCATCCGGGATTCCAGTGTTCATTCCTGTATTTGTATAAGATTAATATGGTAAAACCGTAGGAGAATAATGATAAGTTTGTATTTGTATGAGATTACTGAGGTCTTGGTGGCACGTCCGCTATTATATATAGAAGCACCCTCAACATGGGTAGGTATGTAAAAGCAGATCACACTGAGCAGAAGAATGCAATTAAGTTTTTCATTGTTAGATTCCTGTCTATAGCACTTGTCAGCTACTTCAGCATGCATTACCCAAGGCTTAACATCAATTACAGTTATATCTTCAAGCTCATGACCAACTATAATGAAAATTGCATTGTAGAATGCTTCTAGACAAAGAAGCATAGAGAGTTTACTGATCCTTTTTTTATTTGTTCCACCGTAATCGAAAGCCAGACAATAGTAATCATAAAAGATGACATTCCTGTTTTGCTATAGAGGCTTTGTTCCAATTTCTTTCCTGTTTTCCTATAGAGGCTTTGTTCCAGTTTCTTTCCTGTTTAAGACCCAGCCCCCCACCCCACACTTGATTCTAGTAAAACGGTTATGCTTTCTTCAATGCTGATCATTATCAGCAGAAATTCTCACCCATGTCCATTGTTCCAGTTTCTTTCCTGTTTCAGACCCAGTTTTCCTATGTTGCTTCTCTTGTCTTCTCTTGTCCTTGTCTTCTCTTTTTGCTTCGCTGTTTGGATTATGTTTTTCATTCAATGTTGCTGTTGTTCGTTGTCGTTCGTTGTTCCGAATGTTCTAATGTTTGCTGCGACTAAACTGTTGCTGAACTGCGGCTGCTGCACTGCTGGAAACTACTGCTGGTGGCTGCTACTGTTGGCTGCTACCGCTGTTGGCGGTAGTTGTTGCAGGCGGCTGCTACTGGTGACGTTGATGCTGCTGCCCCTTACCCGTTGTTGTCTCTGTTCTTGTAGGATGGCATCGTTAGTACTACTATTACTAGCTACTGTCATTGCTGTTGTTTACTGCTGTTACTACAGTGCATTCATGCGCCATTTCTACTGTCATTATATTATCGCCATTATCGAATGCTGGTGCTGTAATTGTTGCAACGTAAGGCTGCTACTGCACACTTTTTTGTTATTGCATTACTCATTGCAATTGCTTCCGAATGTTGCTGTTGTTCGTTGTTGTTCGTTGTTCCGAATGTTCTAATGTTTGCTGCGACTAAACTGTTGCTGAACTGCGGCTGCTGCACTGCTGGAAACTACTGCTGGTGGCTGCTATTGCTGGCTGCTACCGCTGTTGGCGGTAGTTGTTGCGGGCAGCTGCTACTGGTGACGTTGATGCTGCTGCCCCTTACCCGTTATTGTCTCTGTTCTTGTAGGATGGCATCGTTAGTTGCTCTTGGTTTATTTCACGATTGTTGCTCGTTGTTGTTGATGTTGGTTTACGTGTATGCAGAATTGAACTGTTGTGGAAGAACTTTCATTCAATGTAATATTTTGTTTGATTTTTTTTGTTATTAAGGTCAATTCTAAGACTCGAAATCCAAAGAGAAAAGACAAATTGAAAGACACGGGGGAGTCCGCTAATAAAGTTCGAAAGCAAGTAAGTACCATCATTTCTTAATTTTATAATAATTATATATATAATATTGTGGATGAGCTCAATTTAACTTGTTTTTTATTATGAATACCAAGTCTGTTGAAAAGGCCTCTGTAAAAGGTATTAATAAGGCTTCATGTGATAAAGAACAAGAAGATGCTAAATCTCTAAGTGTGGAAGAGGTTGAAGAATTAGGTTATTTTTGCCGTTCTTTAGAAGAAAAGTTGCGCTCCTTGTCCGAAAATGCTACAATCGAGATGGTGATAGATGAGTCAGTGTATAATTACAAAGAAGGTAGCGTAAGGAGTTTCTTAACCGTTGTCGAGATAAGGCAGATGTTGAGAAATAAATGGCTAAATGTGGTAATGCTTCAAATTTGGGGAAGGTATGTATGTATTATATGTAAAATCTTATATTATTTAGTTGGCTCGGACTTTTTCTACTTGTTCGTTTATGCATCATTTTTCGTTCACTCATTGTTTGTTTACTAATTTAATGGATGCAGCTTTCTATATCAATGTGCTACTGAAAGTGAAGTAGCAAATTTAGTCGGGTACATGTGTCCGGTGAGACTTTGTGAATATATGCATAGAGCGAGACAATGTGAAGATTATATTGCACATGTCTGGAAGATTCAAGATGAGAAAATTTTTATCATGGGTGCATTTCATGAGGGGTAATAATATTATTTGTTTTGTCTTTTTTTTTTTTTAAACTTTATTAGCACATTAATTAGCTACTCATTGTATTAATATCGGCCACCTTTGAACATTCCTGCTATAGTATTTCCTAGCCGTGGTAGGAATTCCCAGATAAGTAAAGGCAGGTCACTATTTATATTTTAATATAATAATATGAATTGTTTTTATGTGTAGCAATCATTGGATGTTGATCGTTACATGCTTGGGGCTAAACACTATTTATATTTTGGATTCGGACCGAAAAAGTTCAAAGAGATTGGACATAAAAGCAAGACTCAGAAATGCTTGGTTCTTACATTGCACTCAAGGTGGAAGACGTAACTTTGCTAGAAAGAATAATAGACTAATCATAAAAGATGACATCCTGGTAAGTAAAATATGAACTCATTTTATATTATAACGATCGAGTAACTTTAAATTATTATTATATTATATATGTTACATAATTAATATATATCATATTTTTTCTATAAATATTAGTGTCCTCAGCAACCAAAGGAGTACGAGTGTGGCTATTATGTCATGAAATGGATGTATAACATAACTTTTTACTATTCGAGGAGTAAAGAAGAACAATTTGAGAAGGTATATATATCTTCTTTCCGTTTGTAAGTTTTATTTATCTAGTTGTAGATTTATATTCTTACTAATTGACAAATTTGTTAATTATAGCTTATGGAGGAATCAACCATGTCAACAACCGATATTTATGAGATCAAGGAAGAGTGGGCGACCAAATGCTTAGCGAACTTGTAGATTAGTTTATCAACTAGAGCGTGTATGATATGTTTTTCATACAATTCGGATGTATTCTTAGTCATAGACTCATAGTGATGCAAGATTGGTGTACGTTTGTTGGACAAATATTGTTTGGAATACTATTTATGTGGTTACCTTTCTATTTATAGCATATACCATTTGGAATTATCAAATTTTCGTATAATTGTTACGGCGTATTCTTTAAAACCGACGTAATAAGGTTAAATAAATTTGCTTTTAATGACGGTTTTTCACAAAACAACCGACGTTGTAATCATTTTTAATGACGGTTTTTAGAACTTTTAACGACGGTTTAACATCAAAGAATCGACGTTTTAATTATCTTTAGTGGCGGTTTTTGTAAATGAAACTGACATGATAAATACCTTTTATGACGGTTCCGTAGCTATAATGGCGGTTTTTGGAACTTCTAACGACGGTTTAACACCAACGAATCGACGTTTTAATTATCTTTAGTGGCGGTTTTTGCAAAGAAAACTGACATGATAAATACCTTTTTCCGACGGTTCCGTAGCTACAATGGAACTTTTAACAACGGTTTAACACCAAAGAATCGACGTTTTAATTATCTTTAGTGGCGGTTTTTGTCAAGGAAACTGACATGATAAATACCTTTCCCGACGGTTCTGTAGCTATAATGGCGGTTTTTAGAACATTTAACGACGGTTGTAAAATAAACAACCGCCACAATAAGATAGCTAAAACGACGGTTGTAGAAACTTTATACGACGGTTGTAAACTTTATACGACGCCGCGATATACGACGCACCCTAAACCTCTCAAAACCGCCACAAAAGGTCATTTATGACCGCCACCGTAGGGGTGTTTTGTACTAGTGAGAGACTCTTCCCGACCTCCTAGGTTCCTCAGGAATATCTACCGCAGCCTCGGTTGAAGGTACTGTTTCCGCCAATGGTTGCTCGGTAGTTGGTTCTTGAACCTCCGATAACTCGAAGGTTCTATTACTCGACTTGTTCTCGAGAAATTCCTTCTCTAAGAACGTCGCACTAGCCGCAACAAAAACACGTTGTTCGGTTGGCGAGTAGAAGTAATGACCAAAAGTTCCCTTTGGATAGCCTATAAAGTATGTCTTGACCGATCGCGGGCCGAGCTTATCCTCGTGTCTCCACTTGACATAAGCCTCGCAGCCCCAAACCCGAATAAAGGACAAGTTAGGGACCGTTCCCTTCCATAATTCGTATGGAGTCTTGTCAACAGCTTTAGACGGACTTCGGTTAAGAATTAGAGCGGCTGACAAAAGAGCATAGCCCCACAATGAATCAGGTACAACGGTGTGACTCATCATGGATCGAACCATATCAAGTAGAGTTCGATTTCTCCGTTCGGACACACCATTTAATTGTGGTGTTCCAGGTGGAGTCAACTGTAGCACGATGCCACAGTCTTTAAGGTGTTGATCAAACTCGTGTGAAAGATACTCACCACCACGATCCGAACGTAGTGCTTTAATCTTTCTACCCAGCTGGTTCTGTACCCGATTCTGGTATTCTTTGAACTTATCAAAGGATTCACTTTTATGTTTCATCAAGTAGACATAGCCATATCTACTCAAATCATCCGTAAAAGTGATGAAATACCTATAGCCTTCTCGTGCGTTGATCGACATAGGGCCACATACGTCCGTATGTATGAGTCCTAATAGGTCGGCAGTGCGCATTCCAACACCTTTGAAAGATATACGAGTCATTTTGCCGATGAGACATGATTCACACGTGCCATATGATTCGAAATCAAAGGGCGATATTGCTCCACTCTGTATGAGTTGTTTTACGCGTTTCTCATTTATGTGTCCCATACGACAATGCCATAGGTAAGTTTGATCTTTGTCACCTACCTTTAATCTCTTGTTATTCACATGTAATATCTCGGTAGTTTGATCTAAAACATAAATTCCATTCATGGAAACTGCCTTGCCATAAATCATATTGTGTAAGGAGAAAATACAGCTATTATTCTCTATTACAAATGAAAAACCGAGTTTGTCAAGTGCAGAAACTGAAATAATGTTTTTGGACAAACTAGGAACATAATAACAGTTATATAAAAATAACTCGAATCCACTTGGAAGCTGGATCACGTATGTTCCCTTCGAGACTGCAGCAACACGTGCTCCATTCCCGACACGTAGGTCAACCTCACCCTTGATTAGGGGTTCTTGGTTTCGGAGGCCCTACACATGATTACATAGATGAGAACCACAACCAGTATCAAGTACCCAAGTTCCGCAACTTGCATGGTTAATCTCAATCATGTGAATAAAAGAAGAAGAAGACATACCAACAGGAGTAACGCGGCCTGCCTTAATGTCCTCGCGATACACGGGGCATGAGCGCCTCCAATGCCCAGTCTTATGGCAGTGGTGGCATTCCATGCTAGTATCCTTGCTCTTTGTCTTGTCATGTGAGTTGCTCGACTTACCTGGCCCACTCTTAGTAAATCCTGGTTTCTTGAACCTGGGCTTACCTACTGCTAGGTCGCCCTGAGCTTTAGCCTTCTCTTTACCCTTTCCCTTACTGGAGATCATGAGAACATCCTGCTTCATGCTCCCACTTAATTTCAGATCCTTCTCAGTCTGTACGAGAAGGGAGTGGAGCTCATGAGGAGTCTTCTTCATGTCGTTCATGTAGTAGTTGGCCCTAAAGAGGGCAAACCCATCATGAAGCGAATGAAGCATACGATCAACGATTATGTTCTCACTGATCTTGCAGTTTAGAGTCTCCAGTTTCTCGATATTCTCAATCATGTTGAGAATATGTGGGCTAACAGCTTGGCCCTTCTGGAGTTTCGCCTCAAAGAAGCGACAGGTATGCTCATAAGAAACGATTCTCGGAGCTTTCGAGAATTCGTTAGTGAGCGTGGTGAAAATCTTGTTTGCACCATGGGATATGAAGCGTCTTTGCAAATTTGATTCCATTGCATAGATGAGTACGTTCTTTATCGCACCCGCTTCCATGACGAATTCGCTATGAGCGCGAACTTCGTTAGCTCTAGCTCCAGTTCCTGGGTGTGCCGGAATGGGCTCAGTTAAATACTTAAGCTTTCCGTCAGCAATGGCAGCATTCCGTAGTGCTGCCTCCCAGTCAGAGAAGTTTGACCCATCATTCCTCAGTCTAGTTGACTGATTCATGGAGTCCATGAAGGCCTTTAGCCAGGATTCACGTGCTAGCTTGGCACTTGGCATTGGGTCTTCACCAGCCATTTAGTTATACAGCAGTTTTAATGAACGTGTTCTACACTGAAAAAGAAGATAAAACAAAACCATATAAGCAACTTATTGTTGTGATTTAAGTCTATATTAAATTGAATTTAAACTTGTAGACTCATGCATTTATATAATTGATCTCCCTCAAGAATTATATAAACGATCCCAAGACTCAATTTCCGTATATTGATAAGCCCACAGTTTGGCTAATTCCACCGTTGGAACTCTTGGTCGATAGATTTCTGTATATCCTATCTATTAGTCCATCTCAGTCGCTAGATAGTATCGAGTGATCATGATGTTGAGATAAAATAAATCATCTGTTCCCACTTACCCGACGTAGAAGGGGTCATATTATGCCTACCGACGAAGAAGGGATTCATGGGAGGCTGATTTATAAAGACTAATCCCAATTTTTGGTTATACGAGGAAGACCCCATCAACTTTTATTTATTCATATTTAAGTGAACTAAAAACTAGCATATACGTGAATGAATTAAATAAAGTGATGGCTTTACATGTGACACGTGACATCTGTATTGTCACAGAAAACTAACGCGTAACCTCTACATGAGTCAGTTTTCAGGCATGTTATAGGTGGTTTGGTTTTTAGGCGGAATATGATGCAAGCTATTATCGATGAAAGCATAAAGATAAATGCAATAAACGTAAATAAAAGTCCTAGTGTGGCCTATCCTACCAAAATAAACATAAAACAACTTGGAATCCACCGTTGGACCCTAGAAGCTTGTCTTGATGTTCCATCTTGGTCTTGCAGCGGGAGTGAGCATCCGGTCTTCCGTCTTTGGTCTTCAAAAAATTACTAATTTAAATTACAAATATAACCTATTTACATTCTAATTTAAATACAAAAGTAATTACATGGCAAAAACCCAAAACGGAGATTCAAGATCTCAAAATTACAAGCAAGACTGTGTCCCATCATTACGGTGACACAATCTTCTAAGACCACACTAAGTTACAACCGTTTGCAAAAATAAATACGTTATTGAAAGCATTCACTAAGCATTCACAAGACGATAAATAAAAAGCATCAACTAAAATATAAAATTCATTCATGACATAATACTGTTATTATGATTAACAAATTTTTACCAAACCACCTTATAAGATTAAAATTATGTGACTATACCGCTTTAATCACCAATTTTAATAAACATATAATCCATTATTTTAAACTGTTTTAAAACAATATGTATCAAACGAGGGTGAACCGTTTCACAAAAATAATATACTATTTCCGTATACAGTATATTATTTTAGGCCATGTGAAAATAAGAAACAAGTTATTTTCGAAAAAGAAACCCTGAAAGATGAGCACTCGACCGAGCAACAGGGGCACTCGATCGAGTGTCAGTGTTACTCGATCGAGTGCAGCAGGGGCTCGATCGAGTGACTCGTTAAAACGCAAATCGCTGCACTTTAAACCAAAAACAAGTTTTTATCTTGATATAAAACGTGTAAATCAAAAATAAAAACAACAAGAGATTCACATATTGCTAAAAATATCGATTAATCAACAATATGTAAATTATAATCGAAAACAAGATCGATTTCTCACAAAAAGAGGCACGCAGCCGAAGCACTCGATCGAGTGAAGGTAGTACTCGATCGAGTGCTCGTCAAAAACAGCCCGATTTTTCAAAATTTTTAAATCTTACGAAAAACACAATTGTAAAATTTCATGGCCATAGGCTCTGATACCACTTGTGGGGAATATAACGTGTATTCGCCCTATACTTGCAAGAATATAATGAAAAATACAATCGTGAATATGGTCATAAGATTAAAAAGATATGAAAAAGAGTACAACCTTTAGTCCTTGCGCGAAAGGCCTAAGAACAGGAATTAACACAAATTCCCTCCTATAACTTGCACCCAAGACTTAGATTGAGACGTTGCCGCGTGTGCTAGAAATCCTCTCCAACTGCCTTGCAATATCGGGAGAGCCTTTAGAGTTTTAGATGTGAGATCTGGGTTATGGGAGAAGAATGCTCTCAAACCCTAATTTTCTTGAGATTTGTTTAAACAGTGAAACAAGCGTATCTGACATAAGGAGAGTCCTCCTCCTTATGTAGCTCATTCGGCCGAAATTTCTAATAGGGTAGGAGTGGGCTTTCCACTCTTACCTTATTCCAATTCGTGATTCGACCCATTTAGCTAAAATTTATTCGCGGGTTTTATTTATAAATCGTATACATGTTATTAGATATTAATGCAGTCGATGTATTAATAATGGTCTGATAAAATTACGATATTGTATAATTACCCAAATTAATATAACTGTTTATATTAATACGCGAATAAAATATTTAATTAAATATAACCGTTTATATTTAATTTTACGAATTAATCATGTAATCCGTATTAGCTAAAATTATTTAATCCGTATTAAATAATCATCTCAACATCTTATTGACTAATTTAATAGTCAATACCTCTGACTAACTGTTTAGTCGTATCCGGCATAAATGTGACTGTATTTTCATACCTTCACATCTCTCAAACGTGTCCTATAGGTGTGACGTATAGGGACCAGTTGATCACCGCCATACGTATGACAATAACGTCAAACTTATCTAGCAAGCCAACCGTTATTGATAAACGTGGATCAACTGATAATAATACTGAAGTATGCCCTTGTGATCCTTAAAGAGATTTAATAAGTCATTGTACTTAATTGTCAAGGACACCAGCCCCAACAGGTGGATGATCGAATGATATGGAGATGGAGGAGGAAACAATTCTATTGTTATTTATGTTTTAGCTGTTTTACCTACTCAACCTCGTGGTTGACCCTGTGTATTCGTGTGACACCTACGATGATCCGGAATGGGGAGTAGATTTTACAGGTCAGAGACAAATGGATTAAGAGCACGGGCATGGAGAGAGACATGGCTTGGACCTACTTAGAATTAGATCACATACATAGCTGTAATCAGTTGTACCTTTTCTATGCGTAGTGTTGTAACATCAAAGTTTAAATGATTTAAATTCTATCGGTTTTATATAAAGTACTTTGTATTGTTTTACTTTGTTATTCACTACCTCGGGCTTTTTCCGAGATGGTAACGGCTCTATTTACTCGAGAATGTCTTGCTAAAGGCTCTTGAGTAAATGGGGGTGTTACAGAGTTCTTGTTGAACATTTTGGAAGATCATCCTAGCATTCTATTTGGACCGTATGTAAGGGTTCTAAATCACTCCTATTTCCGCATATTTTAAGCATGCATAAGATCACTTAATATGTTAATTAAAATGTTAATTAAAAGATTATGTTAGTATGACTAAATGTATTAGTTTATGAGTAACTAAAACCCTACATGTCTACCATTTGATCACATGCTACTCTTACCTTCTGTCCAGTGAGTATCTGCTTAAAAGAAGGACTGCCAGGCTCACTGGTTGAGGTCACTGCTTCTTTGTCTTTATGGGGCTGCATTGGAGGAAAGTGCTCCTGATCATTTAGAGGAGGAGCAACAGTTTGAACTGGCTTAACAATAGGAGGGGGCCAGATTTCTAATTAACTCTTGTTTGAACTGGTTTGGGCCTCCATTCTTTTCTTGTGTTCCTTGTTGCAGCTTCCTTTGTGGCATTTCTACAGTCCTGTTTCTCATGTCCCATTTTCTGACAGGATTTGCAGAGCACCGGTAGCCATTCATATTCAACTTTGATGGACACTTTCACATCTTTTTCATCCAAGAAATGGATGATTTTAGGAAGATGCTGCCCAATCTTGATCTCAAGAATAACCTTGGCAAAGCTTAGTCTAGTCTTTGTGGCAGTGGGTTCATCCGTCTTTAGATACGTTCCTACTAGTCCTGCAATCTTGCTCAAACTCTGTCCCCAAAATTTGAGAGGTAAACTATGTAACCGAATCCACATAAGCACTAGAGATACTTCTTTTTTCTAATTGTGCATCCTCAGTCCATTGCTTGATAATTAAGGGTTTAATATCAAACATGAAATACCCACTGTTAAGCACATTATGTTGACTCTCTTTAGTGCTAAATCTCACCAGAAAGACCCCATTAGAGAGAAAAGAGATTTTATCAATACCATGTTTATGCCAAATTCGCCTTAGATAACCTTCCATTACCATCGAAGGAGGAGAACCCCCTAATACATATCCATACACAGCCGAGTCCCAGAAGTTAATGTTTGGACTAACATCCTCCACAGGTATTTTAAGCATTGGCTTAACCGACTCTGTTTCAAGAATTGCTTTATTTTTATGCATAATTTGCCATGGTTCTTGACTTTCATTGGTTTCACATTTATCATCACTCGATTCCACAGTTTGCCCATGTCCTTCATCATCAGATCCAATGTCAAAAGGAGTAATACCTAAAACTTCTTGCATTGGTGCTTCCTTACTCTGGCTGCCTTTTTCAGTACCAGAACCATCATCTTTTTCCGCAGTATCATTGTGTTCCATCTGTTGCTTCTTCTTCTTATGTTGCCTACTTGTTATTGTTCGAATAGGAATGGATTTAGGGGTGGAAGATCTGGCCATGGATGCCTAGATGATCACCCTTAGAATCGCCTTCTAGAGAGCTCTCTTAGGGTTTTTTTTATGTAGTATTATTATTATTATTATATTATTATTATTATTATGATTATTACTATTGTTATTATGACTATTATTATTATAAGTATTTTTATTATTTTTCATGGTTGTTATTATATGGTTAGTATTAGTATGGTTAATATTAGTAAATATACTCATGTTTTAATTATTAAGTTGTTAAGTGAGTTTGTATACAAGAATGTGACGGTTATCAATAGTTCGTATATAATTGTTATGTTGGTTGATTTAATGGAAGTTAGTTATAAAAGTGGTGAAGACGACTCGATTGAGTTAATTAATTTATATAAAGGGTTAATTTACGAAGTGTATTAATTGAATAGTTGAGAACGTGTTATATTATATAGAGAATTGATGTTAAAGTAATATTTATAGGGAACGAGTTTAAGGTGGACTATTTTGATTTCTGTTGATTACGTGATTGCTCGGAGTTGCTTGATCAGGTAGGATACACTGCCACTATACTATTGTTATATGTTATGAATGGATGTTGAGTGTGTGATATGGATGTTGAGCATGAATGATATAAGGATGATATTGGATATGATGAGTTATTATCACTGTTGCATTCATAAGTATGATTATTATTATTATTGTTGCATTCATGAGCATAGCATATGCATTGGTTATTGAGAAAGTTATGGAACGGATAATGTTCTGATATAAAGCCCAGGGTGGTTCTACAGACCAGGCCTGGTGTCTTCAGCTTTTATGCTGGTGTTTGACGACGGTCGACGATACTCTATTGGGAGGTTCGGTATGGGTAGGAGTTACGGGTTTGAGAATGAGATTGAGATTGAGCTCGAGCATATCATGGCATTTTCATATCATTATTTGTTGCCTTATGAATTTGTGTTATCCTACTCGACCGCGAGATTGACAGTGTATTCGTGTGACACTTACGATGATCCGGAATGGGGAGTAGATTCTACAGGTCAGAGACAGATGGATGAGGAGCTTGGGCATGGAGAGAGACATGGCTTGTACTTACTTAGAATTAGATCACATATTTAGATGTTATCAGTCGTACTTTTATTCTTTGCGTAGTAGTTGTAATATCAAAAGTTTAAATTTAATCAGTTTTATGTAAAGTACTTTGGTTTGTTTTACTTTGTTATTCATTACCGTGGACATTCCGAGATGGTAACAGTTCTATTTATTTGAGAATGTCTTGCTAAAGGCTCTTAAATAAATGGGGGTGTTACAACACACCTATGCAAATATAGATTTCCTAGCACATATGAATGTAGTACAAAGGGGTCGAATCCACAGAGAAAAACGGTATTGCATAAAATTCGTTAGTTATGAGTAAATTTCTATTCTAGTCGGTTTATTTTTTATTCTTTGATTATATTGATAGCAAATATAAAAATGATGTAAATAATATAATTAAAATGAGTCTAGGGGTTCGGGTCACACATGCATAGAAATACAAATATTGATATTAAGATAAATAATGAAATAGAATTACTAAATGTTTAGGCTTAAAGACAACCATATGTCGACCTCATTGCCAACCATAAACCGCGTTCCAACTGCCTCTCGACTTTTACAAGATCGTCATACTAAAAAACGTTTAGTCTAATTCATATCAGTGCCCTCATAATTTGTATGTGTTCCATCTTTATTAGGAAGAACTAGAGACTGAACATATAATTTGAATCCTTAACCGCGTGTGTTAAGGATCGTTATCTTTATTGCTTCCTTGGAATGGTAATGTTGTTGTTGGATTATACCTAAACGCGTGGATTAGATTGTTCAATAATTAGGGTATTATAATATCGCGTTTGGAGTTAGCAGTTGGCGAAACTTAAGAGAAAGAAAGAAACTCATATTTCCACAAAAGAGTACTTCAAAGTAATTAGAGTAAAAACAATTCAAGGCCAATTGGTTTGTTGATAGTGGATGTTTGTTGACTCAAGACCTTTTTAATCATCTAAATTAATCTATCTTTATTGATTTGTCTTATTAGTCATTATTTATATTCACTCACAAATCCCTCCATCTGTAGTTACTCATTCTCTATGTTATACTTACACACGTTAATTACGTAGCTTTCGTTGTGGATTCGACACCCGACTTGCCGCTACTGTATAGTTATGATGCGGGAGCATTAACACGGGGTCAAGTTCGTAACCCACGATCTAAAAGAGAGCTTAAAATGTTCGAATTGGGTTCAATACGTATATTCAAGTTAGCTTGGGAAGACGTTGTAGACACCAGAATTTTGGTATCTATTTATTTTAGTGTATCTCTAATATTTCGAGATAATTATCAATAAATATTGTGATAATATCTTAGGAAATAATTAGAATATTCTAGAATATTCTACCTTCTCCTCCAACCACTCCACTATAAATACGAATGTTGTGTTTAGGGTTGAGGGAGAGCAGATGGATTAAGTCGAACGACCCCGTCTTCCTACTAACAAATTATGGGTAAGATGGAATAAGTCACAAAATGACCCCATCCTCCCTACGAGATTAAGTCGATACGACGCTCGTAGCACTATCGAAACCCCCAAAACCCCAAATAAATTCCTAGAGATGGAATCAAGAGAGTTACGAAAATTGTAATCCCACAATCTTTCGTTAATAAAATAAAATTCTTGTTTTCCATATTATTTGTGTTCCTCGTTAATTATTATTGTAGGTTTTAAATTATATGGTTTACAAATTGGCACGCTCGGTGGACAATTTTCGCTCTTCATCTCCATTCTTGAAGGATCAAGTTTAATAGCAAGTTTCGAGACAAAGTTGCAACCGACATCAAATCTCTACAACTAGTCTCGAGGGGGCATTTGTAGACACTAAAATTTTGAATTTTGGTATCTATTTATTTTAGTGTATCTCTAATATTTCGAGATAATTATCAATAAATATTTTGATAATATCTTAGGAAATAAGTAGAATATTCTACCTTTTCCTCCAACCACTCCACTATAAATACGAATGTTGTGTTTAGGGTTGAGGGAGAGCAGATGGATTAAGTCAAACGACCCCGTCTTCCTACTAACAAATTATGGGTAAGATGGAATAAGTCACAAAATGACCCCATCCTCCCTACGAGATTAAGTCGACACGACGCTCGTAGCACTATCAAAACCCCCAAAACCCCAAATAAATTCCTAGAGATGGAATCAAGAGAGTTACGAAAATTGTAATCCCACAATCTTTCGTTTATAAAATAAAATTCTTGTTTTCCATATTATTTGTGTTCCTCGTTAATTATTATTGTAGGTTTTAAATTATATGGTTTACAGACCTGTTGCAAGAACAAAGCAAAATCAAGGGAGGTTTGTTGGTGGTTGAACACCGTCCACCTTGGCCGTGTGGTGGTACACGGTTCTAATACTACTACTTCTATGATTAGTTTGTTTTTAGTCTTAGTTATTTTATTAGGGTTTGTTATTCTAATTATCTTATTTAACTAAGTTTGTTACAAGTTAGTTGAGGTTGTTACAAAGTTAGTTATAAGTTTGTTAGAGTTAGTTATTAAGTTGTTAGAGGTTTGTTACAACTTAATCTTTTCTTATTATTTTTATCTTTTATTTTTAATAAGGATTATTTTAATCCATTAGGATAGAAATAGGGAACCCTAGTTTAATAAGGAGTACACGACTTAGACGTGTGGTTTGAGGCGTGTAGGTTGCTTATTTGTTTCCTATTCGTAGTTGGTTTGTGACGGATGACCTTACTATAAATAGGCATCCTTAGTTATTGTATCGAATAATCAAATTATTAAGTTTTTGAATTAAGTTAAGTTTTTACTTACAAAATCAAAGTATCTGTGTGAGCTTTAAAAATAATCGATTAAGTATCTGTGTGAGCTTGGTCATTATCCTATCCTTCTACAAACATCAATCGTTCACTATATCGTTCCATCAATCTTTCAAGTTTTGGTAGCTGTGCACCCTTACGTCATCAACAACCGTCACATCCGTGACAACAAGGTTCACCAACGTGAACAATAACCACCATCACCGGCGTTGCCACGTCATCACTGGTCACCGTCCACGTCATCATCAACGTTCATCACCATTATTTGTTATTTTTCGTTCTTTATTTTATTCTAAGTCGTGATATTTCACAAGTTATATTATTCCGCTGCAACATCCGTATTTTTGTTGATTGTCTTATTTGATTATCACCACCAATACGCATCAAATTGGTACCAGAGCTTCGGCTCTTGGTCTAATTTTTATTATACCTAGTTCTTGGGGAGTTTGTGACAATGGTAGGTTCTAAAGATGGAGACGACGGAGAAAAACCGTGGGAAGCATCTAACATGGAATTGAAGTCAGAAATTCAAGTACCTCATTAAAACCATGATGACCAAAGGAGGTGATAAACGAACAGGAGAGTCCTCATCCAGGGCGAGTGACTCAGAAGAGGAGTCCGAATTCACGGGCAAAGGTTGGGAAAAGAACGACGATGATAGAGGTCTCAAACTTGATATACCTGAATTCAAAGGAGACATGGATCCGAAAGATTTCTTGGATTGGCTTAGACAAACGGAGAGAGTCTTTGAGTACAAGGAATATGACGACCGGAAACAGTTCAAAGTTGCTATTTTAAAACTTACCAAATATGCTTCACTTTGGTATGAGAATCTGAAGAAACAAAGAAAGAAGCAACATAAAGAAAAGATCAAATCTTGGGCGAAATTAAAGAAACATATGATCAAAAGATTCTTGCCAAGGGATTATGATCAAGAAAACTACCTCAAGCTCCATTCTTTATCCTAAGATAATATGACCGTCTCCGAATACATTAGGGAATTTGAAAGAATGACTATTGTATGTGACCTAGATGAGAGGGAGGAGTTAAAGGTAGCAAGATTTATTCGTGGTTTATCACCAACCCTAACTTCAAGGGTTGAGGTTCAGAATTACGATGATTATAATGATGTGTGCAGGTTTGCCTTAAAGTTTGAAAGACATGACAAGGCAAGAAAGACAAGTATCTATCGAGGCACAAGAGTCGGAGAGGGCTCGTCATAATCTACTACGAGCACCACGCCTAAGGTGAAAGAGGCATCCAAGGAAGAAGCGGCCGACAAGGCCAAGAGTTCGTTCAAAGCAAGTATTCATGATCCTAGAGGTAGTACTATTAGAAGATGCTATAAGTGTCAAGGCTACGGACATATTGCTACAGATTGTCCACAAAAGAGAACCTTATCTATTCAAGAACTCCAAGGTATGGTTCCTAATTTTGTTATGCCTGAAATAGTGGAGGAAGAGAAGTCGGGAGAAAAGGGAACGACAGTAGAGGCGAAAGTGAGAGTGAGGGCGAGTGCCTTGTTGTGAGGGCTCTACATGTGGAGGCTACTACTACGGGAGAAGAGCAAAGGGAGAATGTTTTTCATACTCGTTGTAAGGTTGAGGGGAAAAAATGCGACTTGATTATTGATATTGGTTCTTGCACAAACGTCGTATCCAAAACCTTAGTATCGGAGTTGGAGTTAAGTATTAGGGCTAGGGACAAACCGTACAGCAAGCTTCAATGGTTGGATGGGGACCAAGGGGTGCGGGTTGAGAAACAAGCCTTAATAGCATTCAACATTGGGCCTTATGAAGATAAATTGTGGTGTGACGTTGTGCCTATGAGTGCATGTCATATATTACTTGGAAGGTCATGGCAATTTGATAGGAGCGTTGTGCACGATGGGAGGACCAATGTGTATAGCGTAACTAAGGGGAAATCGACATACCATCTCCAACCATTATCTACAAAGAAATCTAAACCACCCGATTCTAAACGGGTGAGCTTGGTGGCAATCTTAGGGGAGGACGACGAGGGTGGTAGAGGGGGCGTAGGTTTGAAAGAGATCCATGGTGGCTATGGCGGATGTGAGGGTGTTTCAAAGGTGGGTTGCTTATGCGTAGAGGAGCACGGAGGCCGCGGGTTGTTTGGTGCTGTGTAGTTGGTTGGGTTTGGAAGCCACGGGAGGACGGAGGCCGTGGGTTTGAAGGAGATAGGGTGTCAAGGTGATGCTAGGGCCGTGAGCAACGAGTTTGAAGAACATGGAAACCCTAGGAGCATGGGCTTGGTTGGTAAAGGGAACCATGATCTAGTCAAGTCAATAGCAAGCTTATCTAAGTCTACGCGTGGAGTACTCGATTTTAATTTGAGGTCAAATTCTCAAAAATAAAGAGAGTATGATGCGGGAGCATTAACTCGGGGTCAAGTTTGTAACCCACGATCTAAAAGAGAGCTTAAAATGTTCGAATTGGATTCAATTAATATATTTAAGTTAGCTTGCGAAGACGTGTTCAAAGAACAAAGCAAAATCAAGGAAGGTTCGTTGGTGGTTGAACACCGTCCACCTTGGCCGTGTGGTGGTACACGGTTCTAATACTACTACTTCTATGATTAGTTTGTTTTTAATCTTAGTTATTTTATTAGGGTTTGTTATTCTAATTATATTATTTAACTAAGTTTGTTACAAGTTAGTTAAGGTTGTTACAAAGTTAGTTATAAGTTTGTTAGAGTTAGTTATTAAGTTGTTAGAGGTTTGTTACAACTTAATCTTTTCTTATTAATTTTATCTTTTATTTTTAATAAGGATTATTTTAATCCATTAGGATAGAAATAGGGAACCCTAATTTAATAAGGAGTACACGACTTAGACGTGTGGTTTGAGGCGTGTAGGTTGCTTATTTGTTTCCTATTCGTAGTTGGTTTGTGACGGATGACCTTATTATAAATAGGCATCCTTAGTTATTGTATCGAATAATCAAATTATTAAGTTTATGAATTAAGTTAAGTTTTTACTTACAAAATCAAAGTATCTGTGTGAGCTTTAAAAATAATCGATTAAGTATCTGTGTGAGCTTGGTCATTATCCTATCCTTCTACAAACATCAATCGTTCATTATATCGTTCCATCAATCTTTCAAGTATTGGTAGCTGTGCACCCTTACGTCATCAACAACCGTCACATCCGTGACAACAAGGTTCACCAACGTGAAAAATCAACCATCACCGGCGTTGCCACGTCATCACCGGCCACCGTCCACGTCATCATCAACGTTCATCACCATTATTTGTTATTTTCCGTTCTTTATTTATTCTAAGTCGTGATATTTCACAAGTTATATTATTCCGCTGCAACATCCGTATTTTTGTTGATCGTCTTATTTGATTATCACCACCAATACGCATCAAGTTAAAGATAATATGACTTTATTATATATCTTTGAGAACATATGATTTCGGCTCACCAGCCACTTTCACGTTTTGTCTTACTATAGGTAATTTCACGTTTTGTCTTGTTATAGGTAATATTTAATTAACTGGTGGGATTCTAGCTCCCCGAGAAATTTTTTTGGGGTTTCCATTAGGGCTAAGCAAAAAAATCCGATAATAATTTTAATCCGAATCCGATTCGGATTCCGAAAAAAAAAAATCCGAATATATGGTACCGTTTAAACTGGATATCCGATCCGATTTTTCCCGAATAATCTAGACCGGTTGCGAATCGAGATTTTCATAAAACTGGATATCTGAATCCGATCTGAATTTTTAAAAAATATAAAGAAAAAATCAAAATCAAAAAATAAAATACACCGTCTATAAGTCAAAACCCTAAAACTCCCTTACTCAGACCCTTATAAGTCCCTTACCAAGTTAGCCGCCTCCCTCACCTCAAAGGCTCTAACCCTCACTAAAACACAAACCCTAGTTTGTACTCGCCTCCCTCACTGCCTCTTCCGACTCTTTCAATCCCTCATCATCAATCATCAAATGTCAGTTGATTTCTATTGTTTTCTTGTTATCAATTATCAGATCTGTCATCATCACTGCTCACTTTTTAAATCGTAAGTGTTTCTCCTTCGTTTCGATTGTTTCTCATTAATTGATTGTTTATTGTTTCTCTTTCGTTTCGATTTATTCTCATTGTTATTAGATGTATTATTGTTGTTTAATTTGTATTATTGTTTCTCCTTTGGTTGTTTATTGTTTATTGTTGCTCCATTGTTCATTCATGTTCATACTAATTGTTTTTTTTTTCAATCTGAAAATGGTAGGTATACAAGACTTGGCATCGGGGAACATTAGATCGTTTTAGACAATTTTTAAAATTTTTAATGAAGACTTTTAATTTACTTAATGGAGACTTGTAATTTATTTAATCGAGAATTGTAATTTTGTAATTTGTGCGATCGGGACTTGTAATTTATTTAATCGAGAATTGTAATTTGATTTATGGCTTTATACCATCGAAGGCCCTGCAAAATGTGAAATGGGCTAATACGCAATAGCCCAATAGGCCAATAAGCAAAATGCAGATAGCCAAATCCGGATAAAATCCGGATTCCGAAATCTAGATATCCGAATTTTCGGATTCCAGATTTTCGGATATCCGAAATATTTGGATCGGATGTGGATCAGGAAAATTGAAAATTTCAAATTCGGATATCCGATCCGGATTCCAAAATCGGATCGAATATCCGGTTTTGCTCAACCCTAGTTTCCATGTCCATTTTTTATCATCATCATCATCTACATTATTTACTTATTTTCTTCCCCCGTTCTAGTAAATTGTTTTTTATTTCCTTTATAAGAAGCATTACTCAATTGTTATCTATGTCTATTTTTTCCAAAAGTCTTTAATTAATCATCATTTTTCTCTCTTTTTTATCGTTTCTTGAACTTTGTGACAAAACAAATCAATAACAAATGAATACTATCTTGCATTCGTAAATTTAATCGGCATTATGCCAATCATTTGAACCATCACACAATTAGTCATATTACCGAAACAATTTGGAGCACACCATTGGGGGCATAGTAATCATTAAATTGCTTATGATCTTTTTTTTTAACGAGATCTTCAAGTGTTTTACATAATGAGAAATTGGAAAATACAAGCCGACACACATATATTGAGCTGATTGGTTAAAGTTAAACGAGGATCATACAAATGAGACAATCTTATTGGTTTTTGAAGTATTAATATGAAGACTCGCGCCTACGTGAAACGGATCATCGGTAGTAAGCCATATGTCGTGATGAACCAAACGGAGAAGGTGCCGAACCCGTTGTCCTTTGGTTTTGGGTAGCAGGAATTGCAGGTTTCTTTTTCTCAAGTTTGGTCTCGGCACGAAGCCATAGTTCAACCACTGAAAGAAGATTGGCCGAACTTTTCAACTCAGGAAGCTCAGACAGCTTCTCAGTCCTCTTCAATTCACCATCCTGAACATATGCCAGATGAGTTGCCCAGCTCTCCAAACCATCAAATATGTGTGTAGCGTATACAATTGTAGCTCCTCTCTGCAAATCGCCCGATTAAGAGTTTCACGTTACTCCTTAGTCCTAAGAACAATAAGTAATTTTTTTTCTTCAATTGCTTACACTATTTGGGTCATTAGAAACAATTTACTGCATTAAATGAAATACTGAGTACGAAAATTCTAAAATTGAATGTGGTGAACTGAACTGAATGAATCGTAAGTATTCTGTCAGCAAACAGATTGAAAGAGAATTCTACAACAAATGCTATAGTTCACTGTGAATTAAGACGGCTAATCATTTGCATTACCTGTTCACACTCTTCTGCTAGAAAATCCAGCAAATCTAGTCTCGCAACAACGTCGAGGTCAACAGTAACCTCATCTAGTAACAGGACCTACAACATATCACAGGTGATTATATTAGTAGCAAATCACCAAGTCCTCATGATATAGGTTCCCGGTTAAGGAAAATTGTGCCAAAAAAGTACGACATGTAATACGATAAATCAGTCTGATGCATCATCCACGTCATTCACAGCAGAGGGTTTGGGGACATTCTTAATTAGTTTAGAAATCTTCCTCACCGCCAAGAAATCAGTCTTAATATAATCTGTAATTCTGAGAGGATAGAAAGGAACTTTTTGAGACCACAAAGTGTGAATAATTCAACACAATAAGAAGCATCACCATGCAAAAACTAACAAATTCGTTACTATTGTCGTAAAGCAATACGGACTTATGTTCAAATCGCTCTAGAGTACCCACAGGGGACACAGCCACAGCTGTTAAGCAGAAAGAAACTAAGCATCAGGGGAGATCCTTGCATTTCATATGTTCTTGACTCAACTAAAATGATGGGTAATTCTACGATCGTAATCTAATGGGTATGTTATCTGTTAAGGTGACATGGATGAGAAGAGGCCGAGAAGAGTCAACAAGTGGATTAAACCTGATAAGGCTGTTGAATTTATAAGGTAAATGTAAAACCAAGTGGATACTGTGTAGGTTATACGAAGTATTAATCATAGAGAATCTCACAAGCTATCACAACCTGAAACGCCTCACACAATATGCAAGTGAAACTATCCATGGGATGCTCCACTTTTCCCCCACTTGCCCTCCCGCCTGCCTTATTGTGAGAGGAACACTATCCGATTTCAGTTTGTGACGGATAGTGTCCGTCACAAACAAGACATTTTGTTATTATTATTAGTGCCTTATTGGATTATCTCATAAAATTTGGTGGGTGAACCTGACATGGAAAACATATATGGTGCCTAAACGACTCTATCGACTCATCCCCGGAAAGGATACAAGTTAAAGAGTGCTTCTGTTAGTAGACACCGGCAAGCCAGTGTAGAGGACTCAATGTGGTGAGTGGTTGGAATAAAATACACTCTTAGGCTTGTTTAGATACCAAATTGGGAGGGAAAGGAGGGAAGAGAAAGGAAGAGAAGGGAAGGGAAGGGGGAATGGGTTGGGGGTGTCATCCACCTGTTTATCTCCAGTTCCAATCTAAAGAAAATGTTAACTTAGAGAGACTGCAAAATGCAGTTACCTGAAATGGATGAAGAAGACCCATGCAGATTTGAACTCGTCTTCTCTGACCGTCAGAGACCTTGTGCATCCGCCATTGCAGATCAATATCAAGCAACTCAATAAGTTTGTCTCTTCTATGAGTGTCGACGCCTTCAACTGCAAGAGCAGATTTCGAAAAATGAGGCAAGTCATAATAATATGAGGAAGAGCATTGAAAGTGATTTTGGTGGGAAAGAATAAACCTCCAAAGATCATCTGTTTAGCTGAAATATCTCCTTGGAGAGGAACATCACCCTGAAAGATTAGAATGATTACAAAATTGAAATAATGGTTGCAACAATTAAAAAATAGAGAATAAGAGCGAAAGAGAGAAAGGAACTGACAGCAGAGCTGACATTCTTGCTCCAAGATCCACCGAGATATGCTAAATCACCGCTGCAGACAAGGCGTGTATCATGAAAAGCCGATGAATTAAGCACTTGTACCACATCCCTTCCACCGACCATATGTTTTCCGGCCAAAATCTTCAACAATGTCGTCTTACCTACACAGCCGCATTCATTCATTCATTCATTCGTTCGTTTATTCGTTCGTTCGTTCATTCATTCATTCATTGGCGCCGACTACAAGTAAATAAAATAAATAAAAAATAAAAAAAAATACCAGATCCATTGGCGCCGACAAGAAGACAACGAGATGTGGGAGAGATATGGAGAGTGAAATCAGAGAAAATGGGAGAGTGGCCAGGATATGCGAATTGCATAGCGCGTACGGATATACTGCTTGCTGCTTGTGTTTTGGCCATTGTTGTGAAATGTGTTATTCTGTTGCAGATAGAAATGTGAATTTGTAGTAGTAGTCGATCATCGGTATCGGCCCCGCCTATAATGGGAAGTTAGGTGGTGAATTAAACATGGAGAGATTATTAAAATGTCCAAATTGTTTGTGCGGATCACAATTCTATAACCGTGGCACCCTCCCATTCCATTAATCTTTTCAACAAATAATAACGCCGCTTTACACTATTTCATTCCCATTCTCTTCATTCTCTTCAACTCCCGATTCCAACTCATGTCAATCCACTATTTCATGTCCAACCCACGCCCACCAACACCAACCGTGCTACGGACTACGGAGTATCATCTATAACTTTGCCGATTCTCATGTTAAATCCATTCACTTTTAAATCTAACAATTTTTCCCGCTTAACTTCCATTAAAATCTAAAATGGGAGAAGTGGCAAATAAGCTTGATACGTTTGTCACTATGTGGGTATTTAGTACTAGGTGTGTTCATAATAAACCGAACCGCAATAACCGAACCGAAAAACCGTACATTTTTAAGGTTCGATTAACCGAACCATTTTGACAAAGCGGTTCGGTGAACCGAACCGTTTAATTTATCATGGACAAGGTTCGGTTGAGGTTCGCAATTTGAGAAAAGAGGTTAACCGTGAACCGAACCATTCACAAAAAAGTAAGCAAAAAATTAAAATATTATATAAAAAATTGTTCTTTTGTTTAATTAAAAAGCGTTTCCAGATTCAAAAATGATTAAAATGATTAATATTAAAGTTTCACTTATTAACTTTATTGTTGAGTATAATTAAATATTAAAAATTTAATTAAACTACTAGATAAAAATCTCGAAAACTAAAGAAAAAATATATTTAGCATGTTTATAGGTTAACCGGTAACCGAACCGCAAATAACCGTTTAAAGTGGTTAACCGAACCGCAAATAACCGTTAGAAACGGTGCGGTTTAGGTTCGGTGTTTTGCCAAACCGAACCGTGTGTGAACCATATTAAATATGAGGTTCGGTGAACCGAACCGCGAATGAACACCCCTAGTATTTACCCCATACCTTTTTAATATTGCAAATTAACCGCATTAATTACCCTCAATATGCAATTAAACCCAATTGAATGACTTTTAGTTAGTTTTTCGCCGAAAACGAAATAATGTGGCACCGGAGAGCTGACTAGGATTAGTCTAAATAACTAATTAAAAAAAAGTAGAAAAAAGAAAAAAGAAAAATAGAAAAGTATAAGCTATTCTTCCAACTACTTCTTCCAGCTTCTTGTCCTAGCTTCTTGTCCCAGCCGTTGTGCTGGATATACCTCGGCCTACAGAATGGCGAGGTGGGAGTTTCGGGATGTGAACACGGGAGTTCGGAGTTGTGTGGAGTTGGATGCGGAGGTGCATCGATTGCATGGTCTCATATAGTTGCATTCATCATTCATTATTTTTTAATTATCATCCTACTCAACCGCGAGGTTGACCGTGTATTCGTTTGACACCTGTGATGATCCGTACTGGGGAGCAGATTTGACAAGAAAAATCACTACAACATTGCATATTTTTAGTGGCGTTTAATTTTGATTCTAGCGGCATATATAAATGTCGCGTAAACATATAACAGCATAAAGGTAAATGCCGCCTTATTCAGTGTCGTTAAAAGCTTTAATGGCATTTGCTGGATATGCTGGTAAAGGCTAGGATAAACGCCATCTAATCTCTTCTTATGAATTAAGAGATTCATCATTTTTCTGTTTCCTTTAATATCAGATTTTTATTTTGTTGCCTAGATACACGTGATATTATTTGTTTTATTTAAATTATTATATCTATTTATTTTCCGTAAAATAAAAAATACCTGTAACTAGTAGAAAAGACAAAAACATATAAAATGAAATATAATATATAATATTAAAATTAAAACTTGTCATTACAAGGCTTTAGTAAAACTAACTCAATTCATTGTGACCTTATCAAAAGATACCCCAAGCCTAACTTGATATCGTCCAAAAATCAAAATGCTAGAGTTTATTAGCTTTATAGCTAATAGAACATTTACAAAAATTTCTTGTCATTACAAAGCGTTGATTATGTACCATGACTAAGGATATCTCTACCAAATAAAGCCATCTTTAGCAAGGCTAACTCCTCTTGTGTTTTTCTTTGCATTTCGATATTGTCCTCTTGTATCTTGACACATTTATCATTCACCTTCTTGAGCTCGTACTCCAAAAACTGGATTTTTTCATTACATAAAATGTGATCATCACCATCAAACCCCTCTTGGTTAGCGTTGCGGCTTGTAGATGGCAGAGATGAAGGGCCTTTACCAAGGCCACGGACTCGACCTTTTCACTCCGGACCTATAATTTCATTCATCACTTGAGAGTATATATCTCCATCCCAAGCAACCGCTCCATTTGTAACTTCTTTATTGTTTGGCATATCATTTAGTTTGGCATTGATCATTTCCTAAAAGCACAAAAAAAAATACCATCTGTTGGAATATATATGTTCAGCCTCACTGTTAAGAACAAAATATTCTGACCATCATGCACCAAAATTCTCATATGTTCAAACATACTTAGTCAAACTTACTATTAATTAACTTAAGAGTTTAACATGGTTCTTACCACCGCTTGCTTTGATTTTCCATCCATTGGAGCAGGTCCACTTTTGCGGTCCTTGTGAGTCTCCAAGAACACATGAGCTCGGGATGGAGGCACTCCAACAACAGTCTGCTCAAATAAAAATCATGTGACAAATCTGCTCAAATAAAATTCATGTGACAAATCACCTTTATTACGAAGGTATAACCTCTATGCTAATATATTATAACCGTAGGAGACAAGCACAAACCTGTTCTTCAATAATGCACGCAAAACTTTTCGATCCAGCAGTGTGTGCCATAATGTGACATTCACGACTCTGTCTATTTTTAACATTGCGCTCTGATACGTGTCTATTTTATGATGTTTTTCATCTATTTTTATACGCATTTGGTCGCTCATTTACTATGTTTTAGCCTTTATTTCCCGACAATCGTGTACTTTCGTATTTTTATGCACTTTTGCAGATTTATGCGGAAAAGGGACGATTTAGCACCAAATTCTTATCCTCGAGTCTTTTGCATAATTAAGGAATAATAAAAAGTCAACTGGAATCTTTACTTAAATACCAAAAGTCAAAACAAGAAGAAAACCGAAGAATCCTATACGAAAGCGATCGACCGACCAACTAAACGGGTCGGCCGACCAGGCCTGATCTTCATAAAAGTCCAAATCTGAAGAAAAGCCCAAGAATTCAACTAAGTCCGTAAAGGAGGTCGACCGACCCACCAAAGTGGTCGACCGACCTCAGCGAAGCCCAGAACAATTCTTTTTCGGAAATAAATTAGAAGTAGAGTCTTTAGGAAACTCGAATCTCTTGCCCTATATAAGCTAATCTTGTAGTTAGGGTTTTGCATCGATTAGTATCTAGTTTTCATTGAATCTTCGCATAGGAAAGTTATATATCAAGTTCTATAATTCCCTCTTAGTTTATTTGTAATCTTTCAACAATTCTCAAGCATTCAATAAAGATCGTTCTTTTCTGCCCTAAATTCCGACTGTGGTAATTACTCTTTTAATTTAGCTTTATTATTGTTCTTATTTTTATTACATTCGTTTAAATCAGAATCTCTAGCTTTATTAATTCTTGCATGTTTAGATTATTCACTATGTTTACCATATTTAATCACGTTTTCATAATCGTCTTAACAATCATGAGTAGCTAAATTTCATATGTTAGGATGTAGGGGATAATATGCATAGGTAGAATAAATTCCGAAACCGACTTGTAGCAGAGCCGCGGTCGGCCGACTCAAATACTGGGTCGGTCGACCGAGGCTGTGGTCGGCCGACTAGAATAGCTGGTCGGTCGACCACTCGCGTTTGTATCCTGTTTCGTCTTTCTTTGTTGGCTATAATACCCTACAATGAAACTGAAAGGAGACTTGTAGGATGTTAGTAATGACCTACCCAAGATTGAGAGATACGGGAAGGGCATTGGTTTACACCTTAAGACGGCTAGGTTACTTAAGACTGAAAGGTATGTGACCTAGGATTTAGGAATCACCCTTATTGTTGACACCCAATAATTGTGAGACCTAGGAACTAATAGCATAGGCCGAAAGGAGCTATTAGGTAGCATAGACTTAAAAAGATATGTTACACCCCCTTACGCGACTGCAATACATGTTGACCTTAGGATTTATATTACCTTAGCTATTTATTACCCCAAACATCTTAGCATCCCTTTTTATATATTTAATTCTCATCTTTATTTCTTATTTTATTTTAATTCTTTGCTTAGACTTAGTAATCAACAATCAAACCCCCAAATTTGTTACCTTTAAACATTAACACCAAACAATAAACATTCCCCACCTCTCTGTGGTTCGACCCTGACTTTCACTATCTATAGTTTAAGTTTAGGAATTATAAATTTTATCTTTGGTACCCTCAACGACGGGCATCAAATTTTGGCGCCGTTGCCGGGGAGGTGACGCCAGTGTTTATTGTTTTTTTGTTTTTGTTTCTCTTTGTTTAAGGAACTTTTTTGTTCCTTAAACCTTCTCACCGTTTTCTTGTAGTTTCCATCTTATGCGCAAGTCAGTTCAAGGAGAACTCCTACCACTTGACCACGAGCTTGAGAGGACTCTTAGAGAAAGGAGAAAACAACCTCTAGCAAATCAGGAAGGAGGATCACCATCTTCCTTATTTCAAGAAGACATTTTCGAACAACCATCATTACCATCTTCACCGAAAACACCACCTTCACAACCAAATTCACCCAACAACCCACTTTCACCAAGAACACCACCTTTTACCTACTTTCCAGTTTTTCCTAAGGAAGAAGAGAATATGGCAGAAGAAGCTACTATTGCCAGTCACTCCATGCCTCAGGCAAAGGACCTATACAAAGGGTTCACTTTACCTGCAGGTACTGGGAAGCCATTCGAGGCCAAGCCTGCCTATATTACTATGGTTGAAAGAAACCAATTTGGAGGCTCGGCTAATGAGGATGCTGCAAAGCATATTAAAATCTTCACAGATTACATATGCTCTATTGCACCCCCAGAAGGAGTGACGCAAGACCAGATTAAGCAAACCATGTTTATCTTCTCTCTTAGGGACTCTGCGAGGGAGTGGTACAGAGATTTAGACCGCACTGCTGCGGGAGTCACAGATTGGAATACCTTAGCCTTAGCATTCTACAGGAAATACTATTCTACATCAAAGACCAATGCTTTAAGAGCACAGATTACAAATTTCAAGCAAGGCCCCAATGAAGATTTTAGTGAGGCGTGGGACAGGTTCAAGAGACTTGTTCGATCCATACCACATCACGGATTCGAGCAATGGTTTCTTTGTAACCAGTTCTACAATGACCTCTACGATGACAACAGGGCCTATCTAGATGCTGCAGCTAATGGGAGATTCCAAGATAATTCAGGAGAGACTAAAGGTCTCAAGTTGATAGAAGATGTTGCTGTACACCGTGCTGAGCATGGCACTTCCAGAGGAAATCAAAGGAAATCTGAATACAACCTATCAGCAATTGAGGCCTTGACGGCCAAGTTGGAAAAATTAGAGGCTGGAGGAATATTCGATCTAGGAAGTGGAAGCAAGGGCGGTATTTATCAGGTGAACGCCGTTCAAGACGGACCCTTCGCTTGTGAGAGGTGCGGTGGAGAAGGGCACGTGTCAAAATTCTGTACTTCATCCAATGAAACATGTGCCGCCTTTCAACATTATCGTGGGAACAATTTCTATGACCCGAATAATAATAATGTCCATCCCAACCTAAGGTGGACAAGCCAGAATGATCTTAACCCACAACATATGCAACCTCGGCAAAATTCCACATATATCCCCCCACATAAGCAAGGTTTTCAAAAACCACCCTTCAACCCTCAACCACCTTCTAATCCACCACCCAACACAGAAACTCTTATCCAAAATCTTATTGGGTTGGTTCAGAAGGAGTCACAGGCTAGAGAGGCAGGGATGAAGATGTTAGAGTCTCAGATTGCTCAAATCGCGAGCAAGAATGATACTAGGGCTCCGGGTCAACTTCCGACCAAACCGGACCAGAAAAAAAGACTCTAAACGTCATATCCTTACGAAGTGGAGCTAAAGTGGGGGTTGAGAAAGAAAAACAGAAGAATAGCAGCAAGAACGGTCGACCGACCGACGATCCAGGTCGACCGACCACGGAGCAGAATCCGGAAATTTCCGCTGAACAGGACAGTGGTCGACCGACCGAAGCTGATGGTCGACCGACCACTGAAGCAGAAACCGAAGTTCCTTTTTGTCCAGAATTGCCAGATAACTTAAGGGATTTTCTTTTCAGGGGTGATAATACCCCTAGGTTTCTGAAGAGTGCTGCAAATACTGAGTCTTCAGCCGCTCCTTTCCCAGAAAGACTTATACCTTCGAAGGATCAGGTATCTTTTGACAAATTTAAGGATGTGATTCGTTCATTAAATGTTCAAGTCCCTTTTCTAGAATTAGTTCAACAAGTTCCTTCTTATCTTAAATTTATGAGACAGCTTTTGTCAAGAAAGAGGTCTCTAGAAAAGGTTGAGTCGGTGGCCCTCACTGAAGAGTCATCTAGTTTTTTATCACATGTCATTGCCCCTCACAAATTAGAGGACCCTGGTAGTTTTTCTGTCCCCTGTAATATAGGAACCTTCCCAGTTAAGAAGGCTTTATGCGACTTAGGTGCTAGTATAAGTGTCATGCCCCTAAGCGTTGCCTTAAAATTAGGAATGACCGAATTTGCAGTGACCAGTATGACAGTCCAGATGGCAGATCGGACATCTATGGAACCTATAGGGGTGTTGGAAAACATCCCTGTGCGTATTGTCAGGTTTTTCTTCCCAATTGACTTCGTAGTTTTGGACATTCCAGAGGATGCCCATATACCTATAATTCTAGGAAGACCTTTCCTTCACACCGCAGGTGCCATTATAGATGTAGGCACTGGGACTTTGACCTTTAAAGTAGGAAAGCATTCCATTGTATATGGCCTATCTTATAGGAAGAATGATGCTATGACCCCCATCACATGCAATGCTATCACTTCTGAAAAGAAGTATGAGGTCATCACTACTTCTCCTACTTTAGTATCTGTTCCTGCATCTGTTTTTACACCTCCGCCCCAGATTGGGAGCAATATGGGGGACACTTCTATTGTGGCCAGTGCAGGAATTGGTTTGGGGAAACCCAAAGTGAAGGAGGTCATAGTCCAGAGAGGAGGAATGGGATGTCTAAGCTATAAAGAAGATGAAGACCCGGATGTCGTGGATCGGGAAGAAAAGAAAAAAAGGAGGCAGGCTCAAGAAGAGAGACCGTCGCATATGCTTTGCGACGGCGGAAAGAAGATGTGTTTTGCTACTAAAGCAAAAACCGTGGAGACTACGGCATGTCGTCAGAAGCCGTGGTCGGATATTTTCCGCATATTTAGCGGATAATTGTTTCAAGTTTTTAAGACAATTTACTTTTTTGTTGTGTGAGACTTTTTATTTTAGTATGCTCGTAGTTTTAGAACTTTTTACTTTATGCTTGCGTAGTTAAGACTTTAGACTTGTTTCTGGGATCTCGCGCATTTGCGGGCGCATATATTTTTCTTGCTTTTTCAGGTTCTACGAAGAAAAGAAGACCGCTGGGACACAGACGGTCGACCGACCAGATACACCAGTCGGTCGACCTAGTCGCCGTATTGCTGAAAATTTCTGTAGTTTACAAGAAGGTCGGTCGACCTGTTATCTGGGTCGGTCGACCTTCTGTCCGTCGCAGTCTTTCGTTTTCTTCCTCGGGAACCGTGCAACCGTCTTTGGTATTTCAGTGGCACTGCTGGCCATCAAAACCTCCCAGCTTACGCAGGTTTGGGGAGGTTTTTCTCATACATCTATTAATCCAGTGAGTTCTTTCCAGTTTTTCCTTAATTGTTATTTTCTTTGCATCTTTTCTTTTAATTTTCTGAAACCTTTACTTAGGCTAATGCACAATGGGGACATTGTGCGGGTTGGTTTGGGGAATGGTTTCGTGTCACATGCATTGCATTTTGCCACACGTTTATTGCATTTCTGTCTTGCATTGTTCTTTTCTTTATTTTCTCTACCTATACAAAAGAAAAAAAAATGAAAAAAATTCAAAAATTCCAAAAAATGCACGTTTATTTTAGCATATAGGTCGAGTCGGAACGAAAGTATTTCAAGGATGATTTTGCTATCTTACATGTTTATGCCTTTACCTTGCCTTGTCAACTTGTTTTAGTATAAGAGTCTTTTGCATATCTACGAGTTCTTGTCAACTTGCATATCTTGAGACTTGACTTTTACCTTGGCAACCTACTATACATTCTGAGTTTTAGAGCTTTATTCCTGGTTTCATTCTTAAACCAGTTGTCTAGGATGTGAGTAGTACTCCCCTTGGAACATGTTACATCAATATGCATAAACATGAACTTGAATTGCTATATACTTGTTTTACTTTCTCGTTTTGTGAGTCTTGATACGTGCATTTGGGATCCCTTTTCTCATGTTTACCCATAAGCTTCACATAGCCAAATTTGCCTTTTTATTCCCCCAAAACTATATCCCATACTTAGCCTACCCTTCCAAGCTAGTATTTGTGGTCTTTGGTTTATTTTGAGGCATCTTGGTTTGTATGCTATCTTGAAAAAAAAAGAAAGAGAGAAAAGAACAAGAACAGAAAAATTCAGAAAAAGAAAGAAAGAAAAAGAAAAAGAAAAAAAAAAGGAAAAAATTCGGAAAACACAGGAAGTCAGTCGACCGACCACCTTCATAGGTCGGCCGACCAACTGACATCATCAGAATGAAAAAAAAAAAATCGTTCCAAAATCCCTTTCTTTTATATGTTATCACTCCCATACCTCATTCAAAATATTTGGGAGTCCTTTCTTATATTCAATGTGAGAGTTGTGCTACAAAAGAGCACCTTCTTAATATCAAAAGTTGTAAAGTATGTTGTTGGGAAACGGTTTTACTAGCTTGGCTACTAACCCCACATATCCAAAAACATCTTAACCACTTTTTACCTCTAACCTCACATATCTTTCATTACCTCAATTGCATGTATCTAGGCCACTTAAATGAGATTGTTATACAAAGTTGTAGAACTCTTGTTCATGTTAGATTGCAGGCATGTTTTCATGGGTCGCAGTTAAGTGAGTGTCTCTACAAATTTACTTCTTCCTATCTTTTACATATACTCACCCTTTGCTTCATGAGTGTCTCGAGCGTACCGCGAGAGTCCATGGTATAAGTCTCTATAGTTTTTATGTTTCGCAAGTTTGACAGCACCATAACTCGTTTGCATGATTTGAATACTATCTCATTTTATACTTGGCATTGGTATAGGTTTACATGTAAATTTCGCTCTGAGATTAAAATCGTTCCATTAGTTAAGATCGAGTCTATTTCTTGCTTGAGGGCAAGCAAGGGTTTGGTTTGGGGAATTTGATGCGTGTCTATTTTATGATGTTTTTCATCTATTTTTATACGCATTTGGTCGCTCATTTACTATGTTTTAGCCTTTATTTCCCGACAATCGTGTACTTTCGTATTTTTATGCACTTTTGCAGATTTATGCGGAAAAGGGACGATTTAGCACCAAATTCTTATCCTCGAGTCTTTTGCATAATTAAGGAATAATGAAAAGTCAACTGGAATCTTTACTTAAATACCAAAAGTCAAAACAAGAAGAAAACCGAAGAATCCTATACGGAAGCGATCGACCGACCAACAAAACGGGTCGGCCGACCAGGCCTGATCTTCATAAAAGTCCAAATCTGAAGAAAAGCTCAAGAATTCAACTAAGTCCGTAAAGGAGGTCGACCGACCCACCAAAGTGGTCGACCGACCTCAGCGAAGCCCAGCACAATTCTTTTTCGGAAATAAATTAGAAGTAGAGTCTTTAGGAAACTCGAATCTCTTGCCCTATATAAGCTAATCTTGTAGTTAGGGTTTTGCATCGATTAGTATCTAGTTTTCATTGAATCTTTGCATAGGAAAGTTATATATCAAGTTCTATAATTCCCTCTTAGTTTATTTGTAATCTTTCAACAATTCTCAAGCATTCAATAAAGTTCGTTCTTTTCTGCCCTAAATTCCGACTGTGGTAATTACTCTTTTAATTTAGCTTTATTATTGTTCTTATTTTTATTACATTCGTTTAAATCAGAATCTCTTGCTTTATTAATTCTTGCATGTTTAGATTATTCACTATGTTTACCATATTTAATCCCGTTTTCATAATCGTCTTAACAATCATGAGTAGCTAAATTTCATATGTTAGGATGTAGGGGATAATATGCATAGGTAGAATAAATTCCGAAACCGACTTGTAGCAGAGCCGCGGTCGGCCGACTCAAATACTGGGTCGGTCGACCGAGGCTGTGGTCGGCCGACTAGAATAGCTGGTCGGTCGACCACTCGCGTTTGTATCCTGTTTCGTCTTTCTTTGTTGACTATAATACGCTACAATGAAACTGAAAGGAGACTTGTAGGATGTTAGTAATGACCTACCCAAGATTGAGAGATACGGGAAGGGCATTGGTTTACACCTTAAGACGGCTAGGTTACTTAAGACTGAAAGGTATGTGACCTAGGATTTAGGAATCACCCTTATTGTTGACACCCAATAATTGTGAGACCTAGGAACTAATAGCATAGGCCGAAAGGAGCTATTAAGTAGCATAGACTTAAAAAGATATGTTACACCCCCTTACGCGACTGCAATACATGTTGACCTTAGGATTTATATTACCTTAGCTATTTAATATCCCAAACATCTTAGCATCCCTTTTTATATATTTAATTCTCATCTTTATTTCTTATTTTATTTTAATTCTTTGCTTAGACTTAGTAATCAACAATCAAACCCCCAAATTTGTTACCTTTACACATTAACACCAAACAATAAACATTCCCCACCTCTCTGTGGTTCGACCCTGACTTTCACTATCTATAGTTTAAGTTTAGGAATTATAAATTTTATCTTTGGTATCCTCAACGACGGGCATCACGCTCCTGTCCATTTTAACCATGTAAACAGAATCAAATCCATAACCTGGCCGTGAAACCTCTTCACAATAGTGCAGCCTGTTCCTATATATGTGACAACTAACGGTCCAAGTCCAGCAACAATTATTCAGAAAACATCCAACACAGTTAAGATCACAATTATTATAACTATCTAAAAGATGAGTCAAAACTCAACAACAAGTTTTCGAGCAATGTTTTTCACACTACTATATACGTGGCTCCTATATACGTGGTTGTTGTACATTGATGCTGTAGGTGATTGTCATCTTGGGGCTGCTCTGTTGCTGTTGCAGAATGTGGGGCAGTGTTTTTGGAGCATGTTGCAAGTATTAGCAGATATGAGGCAGGGGTTTACTCTACTCCTATGCTTCGGTTTTGTGCAGCAAAGACTATGGAGATTAAGCTATAGAGGCTATACTTGTACCTTTATAACTTTCTTAAAAAAATAACAAAGTTAGAGATTCATATCATAACTTTCCTTTCGGTGAACTCCAATATGTAACTAATGAAATCCATTGGTCACGTGGTACATTATCAGGCTTAGCATTCAAGACATTGTTTACATTTCCACGATTGGGTTCGTAGAAGTCATTTTTAAGTTCGGCCTTGAAATTACTCCATTTTATTCCCATTGATTGCATCACATACTTTTCGGCTTGAGGATTTGGAATAATAAACTTTGACTGTACAATTTGAAACAATCAAACCAATTCAATTGTAAGGCAAATATATTTCATACAAATAATAAGCATTTTTACTTCTTATCCATAGAAGTCACCTTCACTATTCGAAGTAGTTCATTCTTTTGATCTTGTGGAACTAGTCTCCAATCCGATGGGATAACTCAAAGAGCATAAGGCGGGATTCCGCGCCATTGTACCAATGAAATGAGCAAGCTGAGATCGTTCACCCCCCACTGGCTGCAAATAACTATTCCAGTTAACTGTTACCCTTTTGTTCTTTGGTAAATTCCAGATATGAGACATCATAGTTGGTCCCTACGCTTAGTGATGACAGATTGCGAATGATCTATAAAGATAAAGGGAGAAATAAATTGAAGTAAACAGTTAAAAGACTTAAGTATGCTGAATTCTATAAATGATTAATATGTATCCAGAAATGTCGAAAATTAGCTAGTTGCACTAATGCTAATTTTAGACATTCTTATTAATTCACTCAATCAGATAAAACTAACTTGACATAATGCTAATTTCAATGATTCAGAGATTTAGTAGTACTGCTTTTTCTAAACTTTTACAAGGAAGCAGCCAAGTACGAAACAAGGCATGGATTGGAATCAGTCTCCACAGGGCCTAGGGAGGCTTTTTAATTCAAGTACTGCAAGGTCCTTTCACTTATCTAACTGCTTATCCAAACCAAAACTACTACATTCAAACCAGTATAACAGTTAAAATGTTAATGAAGAAAAGGGTCATCTTACCTCCAACATTTAGACCTTCAAGAGTCGCGTCTACAAAAAGCCCTTCACCGTTATAATCAGCCCGAGGCTCGGAAGATCCGTTTCCAGAACCTTGAAAAGAGTCAGGTGGTGGTCGTGGAGCCTGAACCGATGTAATGTCACCACCAACAAATTCAACATTTACTATACGGGGTCGTTTTCTCACCATGGACCTGAAACAAGTAAGATAGCGACATACTAAAAACCGACAGCTTATATGCAAGATAAATATCTGTCCAGTACCATCAAGAGGTGAAAAACACTAAGGACATTCAATATGAAACATCAGCACACTCACATTTATATCAAAAGCAAAGTAAATGTATATAAAAGCTAGAAAAGAAAAGCAGACCAAATTTATAATCTAAAACCCAATGGCTAATACTAATACTTATAAAAAATGCAGATATGCCTTTATAAAAAGTTCCTGCCCGGAAAAAACAATATCAGGCAAATCTACGATTCAAAATCATTTAATTAAGTTCATTTTCATCTTCGTCTTCTGCATCTCCCATCCGGACATCATTTACATACAACCTGATGTCCGTCGTTGAGGGTACCAATGATAAAATTTATAATTCCTAAACTTTAACTATAGATAGTGAAAGTCAGGGTCGAACCACAAGGAGGTGGGGAGTGTTTATTGTTTGATGCTAATGTTTAAAGTCACAAAATTGGGGGTTGATTGGTTGTTTACTAAGTCTAAAGCAAGGATTAAAAATAAAACAAGTAAATAAAGATGATAATAAAACAATAATAAAAGGGATGCTAGGATGTTTGGGTAACAAATAGCTAAGGTGATATAAATCCTAAGGTCAACATGTATTGCAGTCGCGTAAGGGGTGTAACATATCCTTTCGGGCTATGGTACCTAATAGCTCCTTTCGGCCTATGCTATTAGTTCCTAGGTCTCACAATTATTGGGTGTCAACAATAAGGGTGATTCCTAAATCCTAGGTCACATACCTTTCAGTCTTAAGTAACCTAGCCGTCTTAAGGTGTAAACCAATGCCCTTCCCGTATCTCTCAATCTTGGGTAGGTCATTACTAACATCCTACAAGTCTCCTTTCAGTCTCATTGTAGGTTATTATGGTCTACGAATTAAAACGAACAGAAAACAAACGCGAGTGGGTCGACCGACCGGCTAGCCCAGTCGGCCGACCACCGCCTTGGTCGACCGACCCATTATGTGAGTCGGCCGACCACGGCCCTGCTACAGGTCGGTCTCGGAACCTATACTACCTACGCATATTCATCCCCTACATCCTAACATATAAAATTTAGCTACTCATAATTAATAAGGCTTGGGATTCTATCTTAACCGAAACAACGATGAAAACGGGAATAAACATGGAAAACATAATGAATGACAATCTAAACATGCAATCTATAATAAGGCTTGGGATTCTATCTTAACCGAATACAAGTAATTATAAGAACAATAATAAAACTTAAATTAAGAGAATAATTACCGGAAATAGGATTAAGGCAGAAAAGGAACAAACTTTATTGATGAATGTTGAAAGATTGAAGAACAAACTAAAAGTGTTGAGAATTATTGAAAGGTTACAAACTAAAGATGAAAACTAGAATTAGGAACTTGATGATAGAAGATTTCTAGATTAAGAACTGAATGAATAACCCTAATCCCGTAATTTAGCTTAAATAGGCGGAATTAAAGAGTTTCCTAATGACCTAATCACTTGAATGACTTTGCGGAAACTTCTGGGTCAGCGCTGAGGTCGGTCGACCTATATTTTAGGTCGGTCGACCTGTTTACGGGCTTCAGCGAAATCTGGGCTTTCTATAACAGGGGCCTGGTCGACCGACCCAAGTAGTAGGTCGGTCGACCTAGTGTCGGGACAGCAGCGCGCGTCGATCTTAAAACAGCTTCCATTTCTTCGTTACTCATCGTAATCAAGCGATTCTCGCGGCGTTGGAAAGCTAAGAAGATAAGCTTTCACCTCCAACTGGAATTACTCCATTATCAGCTCTAGAACTCGAGATATAGCCATTTTAAACAGACTGCAATATCGTGGATCGATTTTTTGCTATATGCACCTTTGCTTATGCTATCTTCAGGCCTTGAAATGTGCGCTAGGCTTCGTTCCTTCGTGTCCTTAGCCATAAAAATCACTTGAGGATGAATTTGGTTTGAAATCGCCTCTTTTCCGCATAATTCTGCAAAATAGCATAAAAATACGAAAGTAGACAAAAGTTGGGAAATAAAGGCTAAAACATCGTAAATGAGCTCTAAAATGCGTGTAAAAATAGATGTAAAATATCATAAAATAGACACTCATCACAACCCTTCAAAGTTTGATGTTGAAGACTCGTCCATTTCACCATCTAAATCGACTTCCAAGTCAACCATATCAGAATCGTTACTCATAAATAATCCAACATCTTGATAGTCGTCCTCCTCTATGTCAAACGTATCCCTACGTTTCATGGGAATCGGAACACACCACTGCGGCTCTATTCCATCCTCGACAAAAATAACTTGTAGCACTTGAGATGGGAAAACAAAAGGTTCGTCACATAGATGACCTCCAGTATGTATAAGATGTTGAAAGTTAACTAGTGTGCAACCTAATCTGTGTCTTTTTATGCCTCTTCCACTTACTACATCCACCCATTCACATGCGAACAACACAACCTTAAAATCTCCATAATAATCCAACTCGACAATGTCACTAACACGACCAAAGTAAGTCACATCTCCAAGCATGGGACGCGAGTCAGTAGAGCTTGCATAACTCTGTGTTTTTGCAACAACCACTAACCCACTATTTTGAGTTGTCATATCCTGCTCATATCCTTTACTTCTAAAACGAAATCCATTTTTTACATCAAATGCCTGAAACCTTCTTGCAATAAAATTTGGGCCTCTAGCAAGGGTTTTAATGTCATCAGTAAGTCGATGATCTGCCCCATTGCAAGGATCGATAACCTACAGAGATAAAATACAAAATTTATCAAATAAAATCTAACAAAATAATAAGTTCATATTTATGCTACAGCTACTATTGGTTGATTAGAACATACATAATCCCTTAGCCACTCACTAAAACCTTCACTATGAAGCCTCTCTTTTTCACGTTGCGATGGACGCCTTCGACGAGTCACTCTACTGATGTGTGCCAAATGATCTCTAATATTTTGGAAAAAAAGTTATCATATTAGTGCATAACATGTGGAAGAAAAATATTTATGCTACTCAAATGCCTGAAAAATGTACTATCAGAAGAACACGAGTGGTAGAGAGTCAAGCAATGTAAAACAGAAGCGTAGGTGGAATATAGTTGATTTGGCGACTTAATGAATGAACATGAACTTTAGAGTCTGGAAGTTGGTGGTGGGATAATTGTTGAACTAGTGTCTGCCAATGGACAATGGCAGAATGATGCGTGTCTATTTTATGATGTTTTTCATCTATTTTTACACGCATTTGGTCGCTCATTTACTATGTTTTAGCCTTTATTTCCCAACAATCGTGTACTTTCGTATTTTTATGCACTTTTGCAGATTTATGCGGAAAGGGACGATTTAGCACCAAATCCTTATCCTCAAGTCTTTTGCATAACTAAGGAATAATGAAAGGTCAACTGGAATCTTTATTTAAGTACCAAAAGTCAAAAAAAGAAGAAATCCGAAGAATTCCATACGGAGGCGGTCGACCGACCAGCTAAATGGGTCGACCGACCGGCCCTGATTTCAATAAAAATCCAAAATCTGAAGAAAAGCCCAAGAATTCAACGAAGTCCGTAAAGGAGGTCGACCGACCCACCAAAGTGGTCGACCGACCTCAGCAAAGCCCAGAAACAAGTTTTCGGAAATAAATTAGAAGTAGAGTCTTTAGGAAACTCTAAGTTGTGCCCTATATAACCTAATCTTGTAGTTAGGGTTTATCATCGAGTTTTATTAAAAAGAGAGTTTTAGATATCAAGTTTTATTCATACATTCAGTTCTAGAGAGATTCAATAATTTAGTTATTATTCAGTTATTATTAGAGTTTGTAATCTTTCAACAATTCTCAAGCATTCAATAAAGTTTGTTCCTTTCTGCCTTAATTCCAATTGTGGTAATTACTCTTTTAATCTAGCTTTATTATTGTTCTTAATTTTAATACATTCGTCTAAGTCAGAATCTTAAGCTTTATTAATTCTTGCATATTTAGATTATTTACTATGTTTACCATGTTTAATCCCGTTTTTATAATCATCTTAACAACCATGAGTAGCTAAAATTCATATGTTAGGATGTAGGGGATAATATGCGTAGGTAGAATAAATTACGAAACCGACTTGTAGCAGAGCCACGGTCGGCCGACTCAAATAGTGGGTCGGTCGACCGAGGCTGTGGTCGGCCGACTGGAATAGCTGGTCGGTCGACCACTCGCGTCTGTATCCTGTTCCGTCTTTCTTTGTTGACTATAATACCCTACAATGGAACTGAAAGGAGACTTGTAGGATGTTAGTAATGACCTACCCAAGATTGAGAGATACGGGAAGGGCATTGGTTTACACCTTAAGACGGCTAGGTTACTCAAGACTGAAAGGTATGTGACCTAGGATTTAGGAATCACCCTTATTGTTGACACCCAATAATTGTGAGACCTAGGAACTAATAGCATAGGCCGAAAGGAGCTATTAGGTAGCATAGACCTAAAAAGATATGTTACACCCCCTTACGCGACTGCAATACATGTTGACCTTAGGATTTATTTTACCTTAGCTATTTATTACCCAAACATCCTAGCATCCCTTTTTATTATATTTTATTCTCATCTTTTAATTCTTGTTTTATTTTAATCTTTGCTTAGACTTAGTAATCAACAATCAAAACTCCCAAATATTTGTTACCCTTAAACATTAAAACTCAAACAATAAACATTCCCCACCTCTCTGTGGTTCGACCCTGACTTTCGCTATCTATAGTTAAAGGTTAGGAATTATAAATCTTATCTTTGGTACCCTCAACGACGGGCATCAAATTTTGGCGCCGTTGCCGGGGAGGTGACGCCAGTGTTTATTGTTTTTGTTTTTTGTTTCTCTTTGTTTAAGGAACTTTTCGTTCCTTAAACCTTCTCACCGTTTTCTTTTAGTTTCCTCTTATGCGCAGGTCAGTTCAAGGAGAACTCCTACCACTGGACCACGAGCTAGAGGGGACTCTTAGAGAAAGGAGAAAGCAACTTCTAGCGAATCAGGAAGGAGGATCACCATCTTCCTTATTTCAAGAAGACCTTTTCGAACAACCATCTTTACCATCTTCACCAAAAACACCACCTTCACAACCAAATTCACCCAACAATCCACCTTCACCAAAAACACCACCTTTTACCTACTTTCCAGTTTTTCCTAAAGAAGAAGAGAATATGGCAGAAGAAGCTACTATTGCCAGTCACTCCATGCCTCAGGCAAAGGACCTATACAAAGGGTTCACTTTACCTGCAGGTACTGGGAAGCCATTCGAGGCCAAGCCTGCCTACATTACTATGGTTGAAAGAAACCAATTTGGAGGCTCGGCCAATGAGGATGCTGCAAAGCATATTGAAATCTTCACAGATTACATATGCTCTATTGCACCCCCAGAAGGAGTGACGCAGGACCAGATTAAGCAAACCATGTTTATCTTCTCCCTTAGGGACTCTGCGAGAGAGTGGTACAGAGATCTAGACCGCACTGCTGCGGGAGTCACAGATTGGAACACCCTAGCCTTAGCATTCTATAGGAAGTACTATTCTGCATCAAAGACTAATGCTTTAAGAGCGCAGATTACAAATTTCAAGCAAGGCCCCAATGAAGATTTTAGTGAGGCGTGGGACAGGTTCAAGAGGCTTGTTCGATCCATACCACATCACGGATTCGAACAATGGTTTCTTTGCAACCAGTTCTACGATGGCCTCTACGATGACAACAAGGCCTATCTAGATGCTGCAGCTAATGGGAGATTCCAAGATAATTCAGGAGAGACTAAGGGTCTCAAATTAATAGAAGATGTTGTTGTACACCGTGCTGAGCATGGCACTTCCAGAGGAAATCAAAGGAAATCTGAATACAACCTATCAGCAATTGAGGCCTTGACAGCCAAGTTGGAAAAATTCGAGGCTGGAGGAAAATTCGATCTAGATAGTGGAAGCAAGGGCGGTATTTATCAGGTGAACGCCGTTCAAGACGGACCCTTTGCTTGTGAGAGGTGCGGTGGAAAAGGGCACGTGTCAAAATTCTGTACTTCATCCAATGAAACATGTGCCGCTTTTCAACATTATCGTGGGAACAATTTCTATGACCCGAATAATAATAATGTCCATCCCAACCTAAGGTGGACTAGCCAGAATGTTCTTAACCCACAACATATGCAACCTCAGCAAAATTCCACATATATCCCCCCACATAAGCAAGGTTTTCAAAAACCACCCTTCAACCCTCAGCCACCTTCTAATCCACCACCCAACACAGAAACTCTTATCCAAAATCTTATTGGGTTGGTTCAGAAGGAGTCACAGGCTAGAGAGGCAGGGATGAAGATGTTAGAATCTCAGATTGCTCAAATCGCGAGCAAAAATGATACTAGGGCTCCGGGTCAACTTCTGACCAAACCGGACCAGAAAAAAAAGACTCTAAACGTCGTATCCTTAAGAAGTGGAGCCAAAGTGGGGGTTGAGAAAGAAAAACAGAAGAAAACAGAAAGAGCGGTCGACCGACCGCAGATCCAGGTCGACCGACCACAGAGCAGAATCCGGAAATTTCCACTGAACAGGAGAACGGTCGACCGACCGAAGATCCAGGTCGACCGACCGCCGAGGCAGAGCCAGAGTCTCCTTTTCGTCCAGAATTGCCAGATAACTTAAGGGATTTTCTTTTTAGGGGTGATAATACCCCTAGGTTTCTGAAGAGAGCTGCAAATACTGAGTCTTCAGCCGCTCCTTTCCCAGAAAGACTTGTACCTTCAAAGGATCAGGTATCTTTTGACAAATTTAAGGATGTGATTCGTTCATTAAATGTTCAAGTCCCTTTTCTAGAATTAGTTCAACAAGTTCCTTCTTATCTTAAATTTATGAGACAGCTTTTGTCAAGAAAGAGGTCTCTAGAAAAGGTTGAGTCGGTGGCCCTCACTGAAGAGTCATCTAGTTTTTTATCACATGTCATTGCCCCTCACAAATTATGTAATACCTAGCATTTTCGATTTCTTTTATTTAAATAACTCGTTTTATAAGCTTACTTATACTCGTTTTATACGAAGTGTTTTGGGCTTAGTTAGGACTCGAAAAGGGAACTTAGCCACTTCAAGTTTTTATAGCTTTGTGTAGTCGTTGAGGCTCGAACCCAGGGTGCATAGTGGCACGTCCATGGGCCTCGATTGGCGTGCTAAGTAGCAGCCCATGGACGGATTTTTTAGAAACTCACAATAAACTCTGCTCAGCCGCCTTATTTAAGGGGCTCGTTTACCCTAAACCCTTCAAAAAAACTCAAATCTAAAACCTCATACACTTAGCCGCCACATCAGGGAAGAGGAAGGAGCCAGTCACGGTGGTTGTACACTAGCGTAGGGTGGTTCGAACTAGCCGGAGATCTGGTATGTCTGTCGCAATTCTGGGTTTTCCTGTGTTACAGTCTGGTTTCGTTATGTATTTAAACGGGTATAGTACAGTAGATCTTTAATGTTTTTGCATACACTTGTACTAATACACGTTATGAACACCAGTAGGTCATAAAGGGTCCGTCGTTGGCCGCCTAGGGTGGTTGTGGAGGGTGGCTAACACGACTGCAGGAGGTCATTTCGTATTATATTTATACCTGAGTGTCTTTTGTTTGTTTTGGTTTTTACGTTTCACTCTGAGTCGGTAAGTTTGAGTTATGGGTCTAGGTTTGTGGCGTTGGTTTGTGTTTAGGGTGTGTCTGGGGTGGTGCGTATGGTGGCTAATGGCGTTTGGTAGTGGTGGCGTAAGGAGGTTTGATAGGGGGCGATAAGGAGAGTTTTCCTGTTCTGTTTTGCTTTCTGTTTTACAACTTCGGGTACTAGGGTTTTGGGTGGTGGTAATGTCGTGGACTCGGGGGAGGTCAGTACGATATTACCACCAAGTCGTGAGTTGGAGTTCAGGGGTGGTGGTGGTATACGAGTCTGGTGTCGCTGGCGGCAGAACTAGTGTCGATGGAGGGGTGATTTGGCGTGATCAGGGGTTGTGCGAGAGGAACCAGGCCTGATCTGGGCCCTGGTTCGACTCGCCTATGGCTGTCGGTCAGGTGACTTGCGGATGGGGTGGTAGAGGACAGTTGGGGTGTTAGTGTCGGTGGTTGGCAGGTGGTGGCTGGGCGTGTCTTGGTGGCGTGGAGGGGGCCTGTTCACGAGTGAGTCACGGGGTAGGGCTGGTTGTTGTTTTCTCTTCATCTTTTAATATCTACCATTTTATTATTAATATTATTATTACTATTATTATTATTATTATTATTAGTAATATATATTGTATTTATGGTTGGGTATCTTTATTTATGGTGAAGATCGTTTATTTATGGAAATTTGGTTATGATAGTAGTATATGGTGTAAATTGAAATTCAAACGAAAATTGTTATTTTTTAGAGGTTACTATTTTGGGAAAGTTTCTATTTATGGAAACTTTCCACTTTTGGCATGTTGCTATTTATAGTAAGCACGTTCGTTAAGGGTTCGGGAAGTTTGTTAATTCGTTGCATATATCTGTTTAGGTAGCGAGTTTCGAGTGGAACATTTCTAAGCATATCCCGGATTGTGTTTGCATTCCTGCTATTTCAGGTAGGGGAAGTTACTGGTTTATAATAATGTGTGATCTATTATCCTTAGTGTTGAACATGTTTACGATACAATATCATGAGATTGTTATTTTGTACTATTGTACTATTTTGAGATGTTGTTATAATGTGCATATATATATTCTATTGTTTTGTGATACGGAGTAAATATATGGTGTTGGATCGGTGCGGAGTATATATATATGGTGTTGGATCGGTGCGGAGTATATATGGCGTTGGATCGGTGCGGAGTATATATAAGGAGTTGGATCGGTGCGGAGTTTATTGGCGTTGGATCGGTGCGGAGTTTATTAATTATATTGTTATGTTATTCTTTACCTACTCAACCTCGTGGTTGACCCTGTGTATTCGTGATCACCTGTGATGAACCAACTTTTGGGGAGCAGATTGACAGGTGGCTGAGACTAAGGGGGAGCTATGGGAGGAAGAACTTGGATCAGGACCTGAGTAGATGTCTAGATCACTTAGTCAGTTTTATGAGTTGTACTTTATCTTTTGCTAAGACTTTTGATACGGATGTAAGAACATGTCTCGAGTTAAATTTTATTAAAGTACTGTTTATCTTCCTTTGAATCTACTGCCTCGGGAAACCGAGATGGTAACACTCTTATTTATCTGAGGAGCCCTAGTTCAGGTCCTTAAATAAATGGGGGTGTTACAAAGTGGTATCAGAGCGAACGATCCTCAGGCCTAACCGAATGAACCTAATGAATGTAGGAGAGTCTAAATAAAATGAACCCCCGGGATAGGACTGTTAGGAGCACACTAAAGGGGAAGTATGAGTCTGGGGCCCCCTCACACCGAACCATTGGCCCTATCAGTTTTACCCGGGAACCCAGAGTGAAAATATGAGTGAATAAGGGTAGATTAGGAAAGGATGGAAGTAAGGGTATGTTGTGATAAAGTATCCATACAACTTGAGTATATGAAACTAATTGGAATAGCCGGGAGGGGCATGAACATGAAAGGGATTTTATTTGTGAATAAAAGAGGTGTGAATCGATGTGGTTATGTGAAGTATTTTGAAACATGTCAGTAAATGCTTTCTTTCCTTTCTCTTTATGTCTAGTGATATGCGGTTATGTGATCCCGAGCCATGTTATAATTTGGTAGTACTCAATCTGATAGTTGATGCTAGACTTTATCGTTTAGGGATTTTAGCCCTAATCTTAATGGGTACCCACACGAGTCGGGACTCAATCCTTTTCTGTTGTATTATAGTATGCCTCCGCGAAGAGACAACCTCGCTAACATCACCCAAGAGGAGTTAGATCTATTACGAGCTGAGATTGAGACTCTAAAGGCTAAACGAATGGACTCCGCGAAAATGAGCACGATAATTGCAAGGCACCAACCCACCCATTTCACCGGGGAGGGTGAGCCTCATTTGCTGGGGGCCTGGTGCAGAGAATTTGGTAACCTGTTCGAGTTAGTGGACTGCCCTGAAGAGCTGATGGTGGACCAGGCTGCCCACTATCTGAGGGGTATGGCTGGAGACTGGTGGACCGCGAATAAGGGAGAGCTCCGGGAAGCAGCTATAGAGGGTGGGTCCGCATTTGTTCCGTGGGATGCATTCAAGGGGGTTCTGAACGAGGCGTTTTTACCAGAATTCCAAAAGAGCAAGCTGAGGGAGGAGTTCGACTCATTCCAGATGTCGGAGGACATGACCGTAGAGGCTTACTACCGGAAGTTCATCCAGTTGGTGCACTACGTGGGAGACATGGGTTTCGACGATGCTATGTTAGCCATGAAATTTGAGAGGGGATTATCAATCGCCATCAAAAAGAGACTGATTGCAGCTCCGCCCACCACAATCCGTGACATCTATTTGCGGGCTGGGGCGGCGGAGAGGCTTTCGGTTATGATCAAAAAGGACAAACAGTCCAAGGCAGAAAAGAGGAAAGCTGAAACAGTGGCAGAGGGTTCAGGGTCGAAAAAGCAAAGTAATAACAAGTTCAGTGGGTACTTCGGGAGTAGTGCCTCTAGTGGTGGGAGAAATCAGAGTGGGGGAAATCACATGAGTGGGGTTTCTGGCAGTGGTTCGGCAGGAATTGTGTGTTTCGGCTGTGGAAAGAGGGGTCATAAGCAGGCGGTGTGTCGTTCGTCTGGAGGAAATCAGTCCGGGGGCTATCGCACACCTACATCCGGATACCAGGGACCTCGCACTCAGTCCTATGGCAGCAGTGGCTATCGCACACCCATGACAAACTATGGTGGGGGTGCGAAGTCTGGAGGCAGCAGCAACTACCAGAGGAACTACAACAACAACAATCAGAACCGTTCATATCAAAATCAGTACAATGGAGGTGGGAACAGCAACAAGACGGGGGCGGCAGGAAATCAGCAGGCTGGGACATCTGGTGCCAGCCAGAGTGGGGTCAAGTCCAGTGGCAAACTCTTTGCCATGGGAAAGCAGGCCGCTCAGGAGGATGCTCATGTGGTTACTGGTACTTTTCTTGTAAACTCTAGACCTACTTTTGTACTTTTCGATTCTGGTGCCACCCATTCGTTTGTGTCTAGAGATCATGTTAAGGCTTTGGGACTTGAGAGATTTGATTGGATCGCGGATCCAGTGACCATACCATCAGGCGAGTCGATAGTCTGTAATAGAGTATATGGTAGTGTACCCATCAAAATCGGGGAAGCGATTTTCTATTGTGACCTCATAGAGTTTCCTCTGGGGGGTTTTGAGGTGATTTTGGGGATGGACTGGCTAGGGAAGTATCGAGCTTTCATCGACTGTCATCAAAAGAAGATTTCTTTGAGGGGACCTAAGGGTGTGAGGGTGTCTTACAAGGGATACCGTGTGAAACCAAAAATCAAATTCATTTCTGTCAATGCCCTTAAGTCTGGCTTGAGGAAAGGAGAGAGTCTAATCTTATGCCAAATGTGGGATTGTAAGGCTGAGACCCCCAAGACTAGTGAGATACCTGTGGTACGGGAGTTTGAGGGAGTTTTTCGAGACGACGTTCCAGGGTTACCGCCAAGGAGGGAAGTGGAATTTTCCATTGACCTTAAACCAGGAGCGGGACCAATATCTAAATCACCGTACCGTATGGGGCCGAAAGAAATGGAGGAGTTGAAGAAGCAGTTGGATGAGCTAGCTGAGAAAGGGTTCATCCGACCCAGTGTGTCGCCCTGGGGAGCACCTGTTTTATTTGTGAAAAAGAAGGATGGGAGTTTGAGGTTGTGTGTTGACTACCGAGAACTGAATAATGTAACCATCAAGAATCGTTATCCGTTGCCGAGAATTGACGACTTGTTCGATCAGTTAAGTGGGGCTGGGGTTTTCTCCAAAATTGATTTGAGATCCGGGTATCATCAATTGAGGATAAAGGATGAAGATATTCCGAAGACCGCTTTCCGAACGAGGTATGGCCACTATGAATTTGTGGTTATGCCCTTTGGATTGACTAATGCTCCAGCTGTGTTCATGGACTTGATGAATCGAGTCTTCAGTCCGTATCTGGATAAGTTCGTGGTGGTATTTATCGATGATATCCTGGTATATTCCAAGAATGCAGAGGAGCACGAGGACCATTTGAGGAAAGTACTTCAGACCCTGGAGGAGCATAAACTCAATGCTAAGTTGAGCAAGTGTGAGTTCTGGTTGGAGAAAGTGGCATTTCTGGGTCATGTAATTTCAAAAGAGGGGGTGGCTGTTGATCCTAGCAAGATCGAGGCAGTGACTAAGTGGCAGAGTCCGAAGAATGTAAGTGAGATTCGAAGCTTTCTGGGTTTAGCTGGTTATTACCGGAGATTCGTCAAAGATTTTTCAAAGATAGCGAAGCCGTTGACGTCGTTGATGAGGAAGGAGAACCGTTATATCTGGGATGAGAGTTGTGAGAAGGCATTCCTAACCCTTAAGGAACGCCTGACAACAGCTCCTATCCTGGCCTTGCCAGTTGGGAGTGAAAATTTTGAAGTATACACCGACGCATCAAAGCATGGGCTGGGTTGTGTGCTAATGCAGAATGGGAGAGTGATCGCGTATGCTTCTCGCCAGTTGAAGACCTACGAAGAGAATTATCCGACTCATGATTTGGAGTTGGGCGCTGTGGTCTTTGCACTGAAGTTGTGGCGTCATTACCTTTATGGAGCTACTTTTAAGGTGTTTTCTGACCATAAGAGCCTGAAATATATCTACACTCAGAAAGAGTTGAACATGAGGCAGAGGAGGTGGATAGAGTTGATCGGAGATTATGATATGCAGATTGTCTACCACGAAGGCAAGGCAAATGTGGTAGCTGACGCTCTCAGTAGGAAGTCAATGCATGCTTTGGATTGTGCCAGATCGAGGGGGAGGTTGTATGGTGAACTAAGGGAGATGGGAATATTCATGATCCGGAAAGGGGACACTCTTGGTGACTTGACAGTGGAGCCTGAATTGTATGGGGAGATTCGGGAGTTACAGCAGAACGATGAGAAAATCCAGAAGTGGCGTTTGATGGTGGAAAATGGGAATGGTGATGGAGCATCCAAGTTCAGTATTCATACCGATGGTAGCTTGAGGTTCAGTGGGCGATGGTGTGTACCAAATGTTGAGGAGCTAAAGAAGAAGATCCTGACTGAAGCTCATGCTACTCCTTATTCTGTTCACCCAGGGGGTGATAAGCTGTATAAGGATCTTAAAAAGACGTTTTGGTGGCCGAATATGAAGAAGGAGGTCGCAGAGTTTGTCTCAAGATGTTTGACTTGTCAGAGGGTGAAAGGGGAGCATAAGAGACCTCAAGGGAAAGTTCAACCGTTAGATGTGCCAGAGTGGAAGTGGGAGAACATTTCAATGGACTTTATCGTGGGGTTGCCTCGAACTCAGAGGGGCAACAACATGATCTGGGTGATAGTGGATCGTTTGACTAAGTCAGCTCACTTTATTCCCATGAAAGATACCTGGAGTAAAGCTGAATTGGCTAAGTCATATGTTCAGAATGTGGTCAAACTGCATGGCGTACCCAAGGACATCGTTTCAGATCGAGACTCGAGATTTATATCCAGGTTTTGGCAGGAGTTGCAGGCCGCTTTGGGTACCCAATTGAAGATGAGTACAGCTTTCCATCCGGCTACAGATGGTCAGACCGAGAGGACGATTCAGACTCTTGAGGATATGTTGAGAGCTTGTGTTCTTGAGTTCGGAGGATCTTGGGAGGATCGACTGGGGTTGATCGAGTTTTCTTATAATAACAGTTACCATGCAAGCATAGGCATGGCCCCTTTCGAGGCTCTATACGGGAGGAAGTGTCGGAGCCCTGTGTGTTGGGATGATCGAGCTGATGTTGTGACATTGGGGCCAGATATGATTCAGGAGATGGTGGAGCAGGTTCAGATTATTCGTCAGAGGATGAGGGCCGCTCAGGATCGACAGAAGAGCTATGCGGATCTGAAAAGGAGTGATATTTCGTTTGAGGTCGGAGAGAAAGTTCTACTGAAGGTCTCTCCGATGAAAGGTGTGATGAGATTCGGCAAGCGTGGTAAACTGAGTCAGAAATTTATTGGGCCATTTGAGATCTTGGACAGAGTTGGAGAGGTGGCATATCGCTTAGCTTTGCCTCCAACCCTATCCAAGGTCCATAATGTGTTCCATGTGTCCCAGTTGAGGAAATACGTGAGTGATCCGTCTCATGTACTTCAGCATGAGGTGATTGAGGTAGATGAGCAGTTGGCATACATTGAGACTCCAAGAGAGATCTTGGACAGGAAGGTACGGAAGACTCGTAATGGGGAAACATCCTTGGTGAAAGTCTTGTGGACAAATCATAATCAGGAGGAGGCTACGTGGGAGCCCGAGGCATCTATGAGGGAACGTTACCCACATTTGTTTGATTGAGGTAAGTTACGCGGACGTAACTTTTCTTTAAGGGGGGTAGAATGTGACATTCTGTGATTAATTCAGTTTATGCAAGTTGTGTTGTGTTATTTGTGCTTCGAGCTTGTTTGAGTAGGTAGGTTGGTCACTTAAGGGTGGTAGAACTTCGGGACGAAGTTCGTTTTAAGGGGGGAAGACTGTAATACCTAGCATTTTCGATTTCTTTTATTTAAATAACTCGTTTTATAAGCTTACTTATACTCGTTTTATACGAAGTGTTTTGGGCTTAGTTAGGACTCGAAAAGGGAACTTAGCCACTTCAAGTTTTTATAGCTTTGTGTAGTCGTTGAGGCTCGAACCCAGGGTGCATAGTGGCACGTCCATGGGCCTCGATTGGCGTGCTAAGTAGCAGCCCATGGACGGATTTTTTAGAAACTCACAATAAACTCTGCTCAGCCGCCTTATTTAAGGGGCTCGTTTACCCTAAACCCTTCAAAAAAACTCAAATCTAAAACCTCATACACTTAGCCGCCACATCAGGGAAGAGGAAGGAGCCAGTCACGGTGGTTGTACACTAGCGTAGGGTGGTTCGAACTAGCCGGAGATCTGGTATGTCTGTCGCAATTCTGGGTTTTCCTGTGTTACAGTCTGGTTTCGTTATGTATTTAAACGGGTATAGTACAGTAGATCTTTAATGTTTTTGCATACACTTGTACTAATACACGTTATGAACACCAGTAGGTCATAAAGGGTCCGTCGTTGGCCGCCTAGGGTGGTTGTGGAGGGTGGCTAACACGACTGCAGGAGGTCATTTCGTATTATATTTATACCTGAGTGTCTTTTGTTTGTTTTGGTTTTTACGTTTCACTCTGAGTCGGTAAGTTTGAGTTATGGGTCTAGGTTTGTGGCGTTGGTTTGTGTTTAGGGTGTGTCTGGGGTGGTGCGTATGGTGGCTAATGGCGTTTGGTAGTGGTGGCGTAAGGAGGTTTGATAGGGGGCGATAAGGAGAGTTTTCCTGTTCTGTTTTGCTTTCTGTTTTACAACTTCGGGTACTAGGGTTTTGGGTGGTGGTAATGTCGTGGACTCGGGGGAGGTCAGTACGATATTACCACCAAGTCGTGAGTTGGAGTTCAGGGGTGGTGGTGGTATACGAGTCTGGTGTCGCTGGCGGCAGAACTAGTGTCGATGGAGGGGTGATTTGGCGTGATCAGGGGTTGTGCGAGAGGAACCAGGCCTGATCTGGGCCCTGGTTCGACTCGCCTATGGCTGTCGGTCAGGTGACTTGCGGATGGGGTGGTAGAGGACAGTTGGGGTGTTAGTGTCGGTGGTTGGCAGGTGGTGGCTGGGCGTGTCTTGGTGGCGTGGAGGGGGCCTGTTCACGAGTGAGTCACGGGGTAGGGCTGGTTGTTGTTTTCTCTTCATCTTTTAATATCTACCATTTTATTATTAATATTATTATTACTATTATTATTATTATTATTATTAGTAATATATATTGTATTTATGGTTGGGTATCTTTATTTATGGTGAAGATCGTTTATTTATGGAAATTTGGTTATGATAGTAGTATATGGTGTAAATTGAAATTCAAACGAAAATTGTTATTTTTTAGAGGTTACTATTTTGGGAAAGTTTCTATTTATGGAAACTTTCCACTTTTGGCATGTTGCTATTTATAGTAAGCACGTTCGTTAAGGGTTCGGGAAGTTTGTTAATTCGTTGCATATATCTGTTTAGGTAGCGAGTTTCGAGTGGAACATTTCTAAGCATATCCCGGATTGTGTTTGCATTCCTGCTATTTCAGGTAGGGGAAGTTACTGGTTTATAATAATGTGTGATCTATTATCCTTAGTGTTGAACATGTTTACGATACAATATCATGAGATTGTTATTTTGTACTATTGTACTATTTTGAGATGTTGTTATAATGTGCATATATATATTCTATTGTTTTGTGATACGGAGTAAATATATGGTGTTGGATCGGTGCGGAGTATATATATATGGTGTTGGATCGGTGCGGAGTATATATGGCGTTGGATCGGTGCGGAGTATATATAAGGAGTTGGATCGGTGCGGAGTTTATTGGCGTTGGATCGGTGCGGAGTTTATTAATTATATTGTTATGTTATTCTTTACCTACTCAACCTCGTGGTTGACCCTGTGTATTCGTGATCACCTGTGATGAACCAACTTTTGGGGAGCAGATTGACAGGTGGCTGAGACTAAGGGGGAGCTATGGGAGGAAGAACTTGGATCAGGACCTGAGTAGATGTCTAGATCACTTAGTCAGTTTTATGAGTTGTACTTTATCTTTTGCTAAGACTTTTGATACGGATGTAAGAACATGTCTCGAGTTAAATTTTATTAAAGTACTGTTTATCTTCCTTTGAATCTACTGCCTCGGGAAACCGAGATGGTAACACTCTTATTTATCTGAGGAGCCCTAGTTCAGGTCCTTAAATAAATGGGGGTGTTACAAATTAGAGGACCCTGGTAGTTTTTCTGTCCCCTGCAATATAGGAACCTTCCCAGTTAAGAAGGCTTTATGCGACTTAGGTGCTAGTATAAGTGTCATGCCCCTAAGCGTTGCCTTAAAATTAGGAATGACCGAATTTGCAGTGACCAGTATGACAGTCCGGATGGCAGATCGAACATCTATGGAACCTATAGGGGTGTTGGAAAACATCCCTGTGCGTATTGACAGGTTTTTCTTCCCAGTTCACTTCGTAGTTTTGGACATCCCGGAGGATGCCCATATACCTATAATTCTAGGAAGACCTTTCCTTCACACCGCAGGTGCCATTATAGATGTAGGCACTGGGACTTTGACCTTTATAGTAGGAAAGCATTCTATTATATATGGCCTATCTTATAGGAAAAAGGATGCTATGACCCCCATTACATGTAATGCTATCACTTCTGAAAAGAAGTATGAGGTCATCACTACTTCTCCTACTTTAGTACCTGTTCCTGTATCTGTTTTTACACCTCCGCCCCAGATTGGGAGCAATATGGAGGACGCTTCTATTATGGATAATGCAGGAATTGGTTTGGGGAAACCCAAAGTAGAGAAAGTCATAGTCCAAAGAGGAGGAATGGGATGTCTAAGCTATAAAGAAGATGAGGACCCAGACGTCGTGGATCGAGAGGAGAAGAAGAAGAGGAGGCAAGCTCAAGAGGAGAGACCGTCGCATATGCTTTGCGATGGCGGAAAGAAGAAGTGTTTTGTTACTCAAACAAACACTGTGGAGACTACGGCATGTCGTCAAAGGCCGTGGTCGGATATTTTCCGCATCTTTAGCGGATAGTTTTTCTGAGTTTCAGTTTTAAGACAATTTACTTTTGTTGTGTGAGACTTTTTATTTTTGTGTGCTCGTAGTTTTAGAACTTTATGTTTGCGTAGTTGAAAACTTTAGACTTGTTTCTGGTATCTCGCGCATTTGCGGGCGCATATATTTTTTCTTGCTTTTTCAGGTTCAACGAAGAAAAGAAGACCGCTGGGACACAGACGGTCGACCGACCAGATACACCAGTCGGTCGACCTAGTCGCCGTATTGCTGAAACTTTCTGTAGTTTGCAGGAAGGTCGGTCGACCTGTTATCTTGGTCGGTCGACCTCCTGTCCGTCGCAGTCTTTCGTTTTCTTCCTCAGGAACCGTGCAACCGTTCTTTGGTACTTGAGTGGCACTGCTAGCCACCAAAACCTCCCAGCTTACGCTGGTTTGGGGAGGTTTTTCTCATACGCTTAACAATCCAGTGAGTTCTTTCCAGTTTTTCCTTAGTTTTTATTTATTCGCATCTTTTCTTTAATTTTCTGAAACCTTTACTTAGGCTAATGCACAATGGGGACATTGTGCGGGTTGGTTTGGGGAATGGTTTCGTGTCACATGCATTGCATTCTGTCACACGTTTATTGCATTTCCGTATTGCATTGTTCTTTTCTTTATTTTCCTTACATATACAAGAAAATTCCAAAAAAAATGAAAAAAAAAAAAATTCAAAAAAATTCAAAAAAAATGCACGTTTATTTTAGCATATAGGTCGAGTCGGAACGAAAGTATTTCAAGGATGATTTAGCTATCTTACATGTTTATGCCTTTACCTTGCCTTGTCAACTTGTTTTAGTATAAGAGTCTTTTGCATATCCACGAGTTTTTGTCAATTTGTATATCTTAAGACTTGACTTATACCTTGGCAACCTACTATACATTCTAAGTTTTAGAGCCTTATTCCTGGTTTCATTCTTAAACCAGTTGTCTAGGATGTGAGTAGTGCTCCCCTTGGAACATGTTACATCAATATGCATAAACATGAACTTGAATTGCTATATACTTGTTTTACTATCTCGTTTTGTGAGTCTTGATACGTGCATTTGGGATCCCGTTTCTCTTATTTACCCATAAGCTTCACATAGCCAAAATTGCCTTTTTATTCCCCCAAACTACATCCCATACTTAGCCTACCCTTCCAAGCTAGTATTTGTGGTCTTTGGTTTATTTTGAGGTATCTTGTTTTATATGCTATCTTGAGCAAGAAAGAGAAAGAAGAAAGAAAAAAAAAAGAACAGAAAAATTCAGAAAAGAAAGAAAGAAAAGAAAAACGAAAGAAAAAATAAAAATTTCCAGGAACGAAGTCGACCGACCACTTTCATGGGTCGGCCGACCGCCTGTCAGCACCAAAAATCAAAATTTCGTTCCAAAATCCCTTTCTTTTATTTGTTATCACTCCCGTGCTTCATTCAAAAATATTGGGGAGTCATTTCTTATATTTAATGTGAGAGTTGTGCTACAAAAAGAGCACTTTCTTAATATCAAGAAGTCGTGAAATATGTTGTTGGAAATTGGTTTTACTAGCTTGGCTACTAACCCCACAAATCCAAAAACATCTTAACCACTTTTTACCTTTTTACCTCACATATCTTTCGTACCTCAATTGCATGTATCTGGGTCACTTAATAAGATTGTTATACAAAGTTGTAGAATTCTTGTTCATGTTAGATTGCAGGCATGTTTCCATGGGTCGTAGTTAGGTGAGTGTCATGACAAATATACTTCTTTCTATCTTTTACATATACTCACCCTTTGTTTCATGAGTGTCTCGAGCGTACCGCGAGAGTCCATAGTATAAAGTCTCTATAGTCTCTAGTGTTGCAAGTTTGACGACGCCATAACCCGTTTGCATGATTGGACTACTTTCTCATTTTGTACTTGGCATTGGTTTAGGCTAACATGTAAATTTCGCTCTGAGATTGAAATCGTTCCATTAGTTAAGATCGAGTCTACTTCTTGCTTGAGGGCAAGCAAGGGTTTGGTTTGGGGAATTTGATGCGTGTCTATTTTATGATGTTTTTCATCTATTTTTACACGCATTTGGTCGCTCATTTACTATGTTTTAGCCTTTATTTCCCAACAATCGTGTACTTTCGTATTTTTATGCACTTTTGCAGATTTATGCGGAAAGGGACGATTTAGCACCAAATCCTTATCCTCAAGTCTTTTGCATAATTAAGGAATAATGAAAGGTCAACTGGAATCTTTATTTAAGTACCAAAAGTCAAAAAAAGAAGAAATCCGAAGAATTCCATACGGAGGCGGTCGACCGACCAGCTAAATGGGTCGACCGACCGGCCCTGATTTCAATAAAAATCCAAAATCTGAAGAAAAGCCCAAGAATTCAACGAAGTCCGTAAAGGAGGTCGACCGACCCACCAAAGTGGTCGACCGACCTCAGCAAAGCCCAGAAACAAGTTTTCGGAAATAAATTAGAAGTAGAGTCTTTAGGAAACTCTAAGTTGTGCCCTATATAACCTAATCTTGTAGTTAGGGTTTATCATCGAGTTTTATTAAAAAGAGAGTTTTAGATATCAAGTTTTATTCATACATTCAGTTCTAGAGAGATTCAATAATTTAGTTATTATTCAGTTATTATTAGAGTTTGTAATCTTTCAACAATTCTCAAGCATTCAATAAAGTTTGTTCCTTTCTGCCTTAATTCTGATTGTGGTAATTACTCTTTTAATCTAGCTTTATTATTGTTCTTAATTTTATTACATTCGTCTAAGTCAGAATCTTAAGCTTTATTAATTCTTGCATGTTTAGATTATTTACTATGTTTACCATGTTTAATCCCGTTTTTATAATCATCTTAACAACCATGAGTAGCTAAAATTCATATGGTAGGATGTAGGGGATAATATGCGTAGGTAGAATAAATTCCGAAACCGACTTGTAGCAAAGCCACGGTCGGCCGACTCAAATAGTGGGTCGGTCGACCGAGGCTGTGGTCGGCCGACTGGAATAGCTAGTCGGTCGACCACTCGCGTCTGTATTGTAACACCCCCATTTATTTAAGGGCCTGAACTAAGACTCCTCAGATAAATACAGGTGTTACCATCTCGGTTTCCCGAGGCAGTAGATACAAAGGAAGACAAACAGTACTTTAATTTAAATTTAAACTCAAAACATGTTCTTACATAACCAAATCATAAATCTGTTCTGAAACAAATATAAATACAACTCATCAACTACTATCAAGTGAGCTAGACTCTAGGCAGGTCCGGGTCCACGCTTCTCCCTTCCCTAAGCTCCCATAGTCTTTATACCTGTCAATCTGCTCCCATACTCTAGGCAGGTCCGGGTTCACGAATACACAGGGTCAACCACGAGGTTGAGTAGAGAAAAACTGTAAATAAACCACATTACTATAAATAGAAAGCTGAACTTCTCCACTCCGAAACACAGACCCTTTTTCTCCGCACCAAACACAGACCCTTTATCTCCGCACCAAACACAGACCCTTTATCTCCGCACCAAACACATACCCTTTATCTCCGCACCATGTCGTATCACAGAATTATATATCGCAATATACCAAACATATAACAATATAGATAAACATGGTTAATATCAACCAATAAACAGATTACACATCTCACATACGTAGTTTTCCCCTACCTGAAATAGCAGGAAATGTAGATACGTCCAAGCGCGTTAAAAGTGTTCCACACGAAACTTGCCACCTAAACACGTATATGTAACATATTAACAAACTTCCCGAACCCCTTATCGGTCATTCTTACTATAAATAGCAAACATCCAAAAGTGGAAAGTTTCCATAAATAGAAACTTCCCGATATAGCAACTTCTAAAAATAACAACTTACGTTTAAAATTCAAACTGTACTTACTACCCATAATTAAAGTTTCCCATAAATAACCCCCAAATATATTCCTTATTAAATAAAATCTTTACTACTAATAAAACATTACTACCATAAATAACAAATCATAATAATGATAATAATATTAATAACAATAATAATAATAAGAATAATAATAATAATAAAATAATAGTGATAGTGAGATTATTACTCAAAACGACCAAAACCCCAAACAGCGTTTTTTTTTTCCCGACTCCACCCAAAGCGACCAACATCCCTTCGTCCCTTCCATTCACGCCACCTCTACCACCAGCTACCACCCAGCCACGTACCCCGCGCCACCTGCTACTACACCGACCACCAACAACCCCATCGACACTCTCGAAACACGATGTTGCCACCCCAACAGCCCTTAACCTCTGACCCATTACACAACGCAACCCCTCGATAGCCTCACCACCGTCGACAACCCCTATGACCACCACCAGAACCATCCCTGACGACCGACCCTTCAACCACTATGGTAACACCGTGTCGACCTCCCCCGAGTCTACGGTGTTACCACCCCAAACAGTTTTCGAAACCCGAAAAAAACCACTAGGAACCGAACACTAGGCGACGAAACTCCTATAAGACTCTGACCCACCACCGACTGCCACCCACTCAACCACCATGACACCCCCAAACCACCAACAACCAATAATATCACTACCCAGAAAAACAACAGCCGAAAACGACTCACGACACTAGTAAAACAACTCGGTATAATTCTGCTTGTGAAAGTAGAAAACCCGTTCTAGCACGACGGTCAAAACCACCCACAACTGGTGGTCCATGGTGGTCGAGGGTGACTCTTTTCATGTAAAAAAAATGACACTACTAACTTCATATATCGCTATTATGCAAGGTCAGAAACATACGTATAATAATCATGAAGGAATTACCGTGACGAAAACAGGAACACGCCATAAAGGAGGAAAAACGTGTTTACGTACCTACTTCGAATAAAATTCGACCACCCTTAGACCGATCTACGACCACCGTGAAGGCCTCCTACGTGCTCTCTGTGATGGCGGCTGAAAGATGATGTGTTCGAAAGAGAGATAGGATAGCTAGGTTTAGGGTTGTTATGTTATAAAAGTGACGGTAGACTAGGGTTGATATAGGGAATCAGCGTGAAGTATACTACAACGTGAGGTATGGGCTGATTGTGCACAATTTTCGAGGCCCATACTAACACCTTGGTCATGAGTTCGAACCCCAATGCCAACACGATTCCATACTATGTGATTAAAACATATCCACTTAATTAAAATTCACAAAACGCTTATATACGAATAACCCGTCACCAATATGTAATTTGGGTAGTAAAACGGGTTATTACAATCTTCTCCCCTTAAAATGAACTTCGTCCCGAAGTTCACCCACTCATAACGTCATGTTAAAATTTTATGTAATGTTACATGTATCCTGTTCCGTCTTTCTTTGTTGACTATAATACCCTACAATGGAACTGAAAGGAGACTTGTAGGATGTTAGTAATGACCTACCCAAGATTGAGAGATACGGGAAGGGCATTGGTTTACACCTTAAGACGGCTAGGTTACTCAAGACTGAAAGGTATGTGACCTAGGATTTAGGAATCACCCTTATTGTTGACACCCAATAATTGTGAGACCTAGGAACTAATAGCATAGGCCGAAAGGAGCTATTAGGTAGCATAGACCTAAAAAGATATGTTACACCCCCTTACGCGACTGCAATGCATGTTGACCTTAGGATTTATTTTACCTTAGCTATTTATTACCCAAACATCCTAGCATCCCTTTTTATTATATTTTATTCTCATCTTTTAATTCTTGTTTTATTTTAATCTTTGCTTAGACTTAGTAATCAACAATCAAAACCCCCAAATATTTGTTACCCTTAAACATTAAAACTCAAACAATAAACATTCCCCACCTCTCTGTGGTTCGACCCTGACTTTCGCTATCTATAGTTAAAGGTTAGGAATTATAAATCTTATCTTTGGTACCCTCAACGACGGGCATCACAGAACATAGATGATACTTTTCAGATTACTCATTCCTGAACGCAGTGATTAAGTGATAAATAGTAACATAGGTTTTCTTATAGTTTGTGGTCTTCTTTAGGATGATTGAACGGTCTATGGAAAAAGGGGGAAGGGAAACTAACTGAAGTGAAGTAGAAGAATGGAGACAGTGGTTTTGTTGCTTGGTTGGCATTAAGAAAGTCAACTTACTTATCAATGTTAAAACATACGTTTGCAACAAAAAATGGCTTTACTTACTTCCTTAACGAATTAAGATTTGAATCATCATAATTAAACAACACATAACGATGTGCTTGCTTCCACATTTTTTCTTCCATTCTAAATCCAAGTATACTTCCATACGGTCTCCCTTCGGAAGGAAACAAACACGTCCCTTCTTTATCGCTGTCTACTTCCACATCATCAGCAATATTACGAGGATAACTTTTTAGCTCTACTCCTTTTAGATATCTTGAGCAAAAAATGAGACACTCATCAGCTAGATAAGCATTTGCAATGGAACCTTCTGGTCGAGCCTGATTTCGAACATAAGACTTTAGAGTTTTTAAGTACCTAAAAAATATGACAGATCTGAATTATAAGTTGAACAATTACACAGCACAATTCCAAAATAATGTACACATCACAAACAAAAAATAATTAATTATTACCTTCCGATGGGATACATCCAACGGTAATGTACTGGTCCGCTAATTCTTCCTTCATGAATTAAGTGAACAACTAAGTGAACACTGACTGTGAAAAACGAAGGCAAAAATATCTTCTCCAAAGAACACATAATCTTTGCAACCTTTCCTTCAAGTAGATCAAGCTCGTGAATGTGAAGCGTTTTTCCACATAGGACTCTAAATATGGTACATAGCTCAGTCAAAGTAGATGTAACTTTGTCATTAAGATTTCCTCTCAAAGCAACCGGGAGAAGACATTGCATGAGGACATGGCAATCATGACTTTTAAGTCCGCATAAATTATTATTTTTATGGATACAACGGGATATGTTGGAGGCGTACCCATCAGGAAACTTAACTCTTTCCAAGACTTTTAAAAAACACTTTTTACCCTCTTTAGTTAAGCAATAAGGAGCAGGTGGCAAAAATGTTCTTCTCCCTCTAGATTGTGGCCACAATTTCTTCCTAATTCCAAGAAGTTTAAGGTCCTTTCTTGCACTCAAATTGTCTTTTGATTTCTTATCAACATTCAAGAGTGTGTATATGATGTTGTCACACACATTTTTTTCGATATGCATGACATCAAGATTATGACGCACTAAATTAAACTCCCAATAAGGAAGTTTGAAAAATATACTCTTCTTTTTCCATGTACCATCAGTTACCCCAGTAGGTGGACCGCTAAGTTTCCCCAAAGAAAAATTAATGTCTCTAAGTTGCTCTAACAATTCAGATCCTGAAGGTGATTTGAATTTTGTGACATCAGAAACAAAACGGTCATGATCCATATAAGAAAACCTTTGACTATGCTTTAACCTTTTTGCACAATAACTCGTAGTGCATAAAACACAGCCAAACTTGCCATGTATGTTCCAACCAGACAAATTTCCTAAAGCAGGATAATCATTAATTGTCCAACATAATGATGCACGCATTTGAAAGACATCCTTGGTTGAGGAATCAAATGTAGGGATTCCATAATCCCACAAATTTTTCAATTCTTCTATAAGAGGTTGCAGGTAGACATCAATATTATTTCCTGGTGATTTTGGGCCTGGAATGATTAATGACAAAATGAAGTTTTCCTTCTTCATGCATAACCACGGAGGTAAGTTATAAGGTATTAAAATAACTGGCCAAATGCTATGAGTGCTGTTCATTCTACCAAAGGGATTAAAACCATCACTTGCTAGCCCCAACCTCACGTTACGAGGTTCTTGGGCAAACTCTGGGTATCTACTGTCAAAACTACTCCAAGCCGCATCAGCAGGATGCCTGAGGATTCCATCCTTTGTACGTTCCATGACATGCCATTTCATGTCACTTGCTAATTCGGGTGACATATAAATCCTTTGAAGCCTTGGTCCTAAGGGAAAGTATCGTAACACTTTTGAGGGAATTTTCTGTTTCCTAGTTTTTTTGGGAACTGAAGTAGGATCATCATGTTTATTTGCTTCACTCTTCCATCTAGAAGCATTACATTTCTCACACTCTTGTGATGTTAAATGCTCTTTCCAAAATAACATACAATCATTTGGACACGCATCAATATTTACACATGAGAGGCGTAATCCTTCAACAATCTTTTTACATTCATGGCATGAATTAGGTAAAGTCACACCCTCAGGAAAAACTTCTTTAAGTAGTTTAACCAATACATCAAAAGACTTATTTGACCACCCAAATCTGCACTTAATGTTGTATAATTGGAGCAAAAATGATAATCGATTAAACTTCTTACAACCAGGATAAAGCTCTTTGTCAACATCTTTGATAAGCATATTGTATTTTTCTATTTCAGCCTGAGCAGCAACACTATTAGGTCTTTCTAGCCCATCCTGATTATCATTGAGTGCATGTACATTATCTTGAACATTACCGCTATCTTCAACAATATTTTGTATCGAGTTAGAAGCTCTTATAATGTCAGATAATAATCTCATTGTATCCTCACTAAACCCATCATTAACATTCTCATTACCATCACTAGTGTTTGAGTTTATTTCAGAAACTTTGTTGGACAATGATTCACCATGACAATACCAAACATCATAATCTACCATCATTTTGTTTATCACAAGGTGGTCATACATATTTATCTTGTCTAATGTAAAGCGATTTAAACATCTTGTACATGGACAAGGGACCTTCCCATCCTTATCTTTGCTAAAGACAAAATTTAAAAAATCTGAAATCCCATTTAAATACTCACACCGATTGTCACAAGTAATCCATCTGCGATTTCTACCATCCATGATCCTGATAGCATGACATAAATTTATTTATCTTTGCTCGTAGAATATGAAAAAATGCTAAAAGCTAGATAGAAGAAACACAAGAAAAACAGCAAGTCTACTTGCTAGGATACCTATTCACAACCCTTAGCATCATATCACGGGTCTGCACGGTATTTTCGAAATCAGTTACAGCGGCAACAACTAGGCATGATCCTAATAAAAGTGACGAAATTCTGGTCCACTAACCATATCAATCAACTAGTAACCTAGAATACACTAATTTGTGGCCTCAAATGTCGTTTTTAAGGATGCCACACTAGCTTTCTGATACAAGATGAAGTTGATATAAGATAAACTTGCTATTTGATATTCTGTTTTTAATCTATGACCTCAAATTTTTACAGCAATGCTAAATCTGCCAACCCTAAAGAAGAGATGAAAACCAATTTACAAATTTCAATACAACCTTCTTAGTAAATGTGGCTCTCATTACACCCAAGACACTCAATTGGATTACCAAAACGAGTTTCGACGTAGTAATATTCGAGTAGCGGACAGCGGACAGTGACAGTGGCGTAACTAGAATTTGTTCATTGGGGATGCGGACGCAAATATCAGATAACAGTAACGAAATTTACACTAAAAGGTTGGATGTTAATAATAATAATTTTAGAACTAAGAATAGACTCTTAAAGGGGTATATTCATTTCCTAGTCACAATATTAACATAAATACTTGTAAAGACGGTATTATACGAAAACGTAAAAAGAGTTTTGGGATAACTCATTGCAGATTTTAAATTAATGGCCTTAAAGATAATTTATACTCCCGCACTTGGTTTTGTGAGAAAGGAACGAAAAAAGAAAAAAAAGGAAAGGAAAAACTGCTACTAAGGGGGGTCGAACACTTAACCTTTAGCATTATTTACATTCAACTTGCCACTGAACCACAACCAAGCTACTGTTTTATCTGTTGCTGTAAAATTTATAATTTATTGGGGTGCAGAAACGCCAATGGACAGTGAACACAACAAACAAACAAAGCTTCAATTAAACACAACAAACAAACAAAGCTTCAATCAAACACATCAAACGAGTTTCGCATCTGGCGTCTATTGTTAAACGTAATAAATACTATAACAAGTAAATGAAATCAAAAACACATTATACATGATTAATCACCCAAATTCAACCACTAAAATCTGACTTTGTTCAAATAAATAGCAAAAAATTCAAACAAGTATTGTTCAATTAGAATTCGATATTGACAAAAAATAAGAAAATAGTTCAATTCAAATAGAAACATAGATGACATATGATCGATGATTAAAAAGGAGGAAGAAGAGAAGATCAAACCTGAAGGTGAAAGCGAGAAAATCAATTTAGGGTTACTGGGTAATTAGGAATGGTAAAGTAATTTCTAGAGGTTTTGGTAATTTGGGAGGGGTGAATAAAAAATAGGGTTGAAATAAAAGGCGGTAAGTCTATTGTATACACGCGAAAGGAAAAATGGGTTTAGGCGACATTTGTTTTATTTGCCAGAGCAAATGTCACCTTAAGTTTAATTAAGGTGGCATTTGTGTTTTATGCTATTAGATAAATGCCACTAAAGATATGCAATGTTGTAGTGGATGAATTCATAGACCGTGTATTCGTTTGACACCTGTGATGATCTGTATTGGGGAGCAGATTTGACAAGAAAGATGAATTCATAGGAGCGTGAGATTGCGTGAGCACTTGAATGGACCGACTTAGAATTAGACCACATATTTAGAAGTTTAAAAGTTTAAATTTAATCAGTTTTATATAGAGTACTTTGGTTTATTTTACTTTGTTATTCACTACCTCGATCTTTCCGATATCATAACAGCTCTATTTATTTAAGAATGTCTTGCTAAATGTTCTAAAATAAATGGGAGTGTTACATGAAAGTACGGGAAATGATCGGCATGGACTCTCCACCAGTTAAGAATATCGTTGGGTTCATTTATGTTACTATGGTCAATCGACAAATATTCATTAACTAAATATGCAGTAGAAGGGGTAGAAGAAAAAAGTAGTATACGTTTTTGTTTTCTTATTTAAATTAATGGAGTTAATTTACCATTACACGTGAAGCTAGTCGACGCTTTAGAAGAGTTACTACTTGATTGCCTCGTTAAACCTATTTTTTTCATACAAACAATGTAATTGATGCAAAAGTGAAACAACGATGTTAACATCGGTTTTGGTGTCATAAGTAAAATGTAAAGTCACGTAATAAAAATCTAACATTTCTTGCAATTTTTTTAATTGGTTGGTCAACTAATAATGCAAGTAAATTTATAAACGGGAAAGTTTTAAAATAATCGAACCACTTCCTTTTCATTTTTGCAATAACGGAAACTAATATGGGCACTTTATTTCTACATTATTTCATAGCATGAGCTATAGAAATATATTGCAAGACAACTAAATGAATGTTAGGTTCATATTGTTGAGAAAAAATTTCACAAGCGTTTTATAGCTTCATAAAAGTTTACAAACATGATCGACAAGTGTCCACATAGCATCGCTGATAAATTTATCGCCTTCTCTATAACCTTCATTATCATTATAAAAAGGTATCATTATAGAAAGGAGTTAACACATCTTTATATTCAATAGCTTACTATAACATTACAAACAATGAATTCTATCTAGTGGGTGCATTATACACCAATTTTTAGCTTTATTTTTATATTTTACATACACAATTTTTTATACTTACGTCGAAGATTATGTGCATTTCTAATTCATCTACTACATGTTCTAATTGGGTTTAATAAAGGAAAAATTTCACTTTTACCCTGGGCAGATCGAATGACAAGTAAATGAGGCCAAATCAATTATATTTTAACCGGTTACTAAAAGAGAGGGTAGAAAAAGTGAAGCTGGATAGCAATTCTTTCTAATAGCTACTAGAATCAAAACAATAAAAGCTAGTGCTACAAATTCATACTTTGAAATTCCAACATGAAGCATAATATTATAAAACATAAGGAAACAACCTTCTAGTAAGTGTCTGCCAATGGTGAGACGACAACAAGGGGCATCATTAGATAGATGGTGGAAAGTGGTAAATTGTGAATGAGCGGTAAATAAGGTATGCCTGGGTAGGTTGTCGGTGTGCGGTTGTTGCGAAGCGGTATGAGTAAAATATGGTGGTGGTAGACTGGTTGTAGGGGCAGCTCGTTTGGTGGCAGTGAGGTGGTGGAGGTGGCGGTGCAGATGAGACTTGAGGTGAGCCATGCATCCATGGACCATTATGGTAGGACGGGGTTGAACTGTTGGCTGAAGGCATGTATGAAACTATGTATAATGGTAGGCCAGAATTAAAGTTGATGAGCATAATAGAATGAGGGTAATTTGGTCTTTTCCAAGCTTGCAACGTATCCTACATTAGAAATGTAAACAATTAAGTGGAACGACCTAAAATAAAATACCTAAACAATTCAATGGAACGTAGGAATTAGTACCTATTTGGTTAACAACTTTAACAAAGATGAGTCTCTGTCTATTTAAAATGTAGCAGCGTCCTTCAAAGATAGGGGAGTAATGAACAGCTAGAAACAAGCAACCTAAAGTTTCAAAAACACAAGAGTAGACCTAGTATATTTGCTAGCCTAGGTTCCATTATCACCCTTCCCTCGGTTCAACGAAAGCATTTACGATAGCATATACTGAAGTTACTCTCATCCCAATATCTCGAGGTGGAAATTAAAAGTTAAAACATACGGAGTAGACGTTAGAAGCCTTAAGGTATGCGTCAACAAGCTGATGTTTTATTTCCTAATTTGTAAACAAGAAACAATGACAAATATTGCATAATAGAAAACTAGATGTTCGCCAAAATACACAACAATAAATTGTTCTTACTTCGAAAATATAAGATAGTTGTAGAAGTGTATAATAAGTTTATTTCAAAAAAGTTGTTAACCAGCGCAAGAAAGAGTCCAGACAAAACAGGTTCATAATTTGCACAACAAGAAGCATTATAAACAAACATTTGAGAAGCTGATAGCCTACGACAGCAGCAAGTATTGCATTTATCACAGATATCACAACCATTATTAAGGCGTCACAGTAGCCCGTAGCCACCAAATCTAGCGTTACAAAAACAGTGAGATGTTCAATTCAAGCAATCTGCCACAATCAGCATCCTGCCTATCCCTCGAAACTTAGATATCCACAAATTGTAAGACGGACATAAAGCAGGGGAATGGTTTACAAACCATGGCTTAGGCTGTCATACTTGAGACGTACCACAGTTGGTGCATAAAATACAATGGACCAACAGCTAACATAAACAATATACTGCCTCATAAGTCATAACTAAAACCATATGCTCTTTTACCATGTAAAGATACACAAACCACTAACGAGTAACCACACTTGTTTTGTTGTAGCAATATATTTAGAGCTAACATATGGACGAAACGCAAGCAACAACATAGAAGCGATTTACTGATAATTCTGCTATCGTTTTGATAAGAAGCAACTAGCAAGTACATGTCATCATCAAAACACGGTATCTCAACATAGAATGAGAACATTATATACATATAGAAGAAAAATACAAGTGAAGGTGAGGTGTGCTATAAACAGCAAGATTATAAGGTAGCCTTTTGGAAAATACAAATCACATGACAAGTATACATATCTTGTGATTAGAGACATACAGAAACAATTATGCAACGGAGCGGGGCGAAAATTCAATCTCTACCTCAAAAAGATGAGCAATAGATGTTTGTTCATCACTTTACGAAATCAAATTCATCTTCCCTGAGATGAACAACGAATTTAACATTCCCACGATCTTCAACATTGATGGTAAACTCGACTTTAAAAGGGTAATTAGCGGTAATACGCTTTCCTTTCCAAAACCCAACGTACTGTTTCACCACCCCTTCCATATCAGGGGTGATTTCCACATCGGGAACACGGGGAACATGGTGGACCTTCATAGGGGATTTGACCTTAACTTTGGATCCCACTTTCTCAAGGTTGGTCTTCACTTCCTCATCGTAGTCGTCTGAATCTGAAACTGAGGCGGCAGAGTCAGCCCGAACCGCGACGTCGCAACGGAGTGGTGGGTAAGCGCTGCGTTGGCGGCGGGGGATCACGGAGGTCATGAATGAGATGTTATTGAGGCGTATGGGTGAGATTGAAGTCAAGGGTGTGGGTGGTGCGGCAGAGATCACTCTTGTTGTTGTCATTGGATTGGATTGGATTGGATCGGATCGGATGGAATTGGAAGAGTTTGTTTTTTTTAAAGGGGGAGGTGATTCTTGCTCACTGCTGACTGCTGAGTGGTGAACACTGATTTCTGAAATACTCCATACGATAAGCTTGACAATAGGTTCCAACTAGAGGTAATCAAATTGCCCATGCTTGATGGCCCGACCGGTTCAACCCAATTTTTTCTCGGGTTTGGGCCTGATAATTTGGCCCAAAAATCTCGTGGCCTAGCCCAAAAAGAAGTCCAATATAAATATAGGGTTGGGTTTGGGCCAACCTAAAGGCACGAATTTTGGCTCGGCCAACTCGAAATTAGTTTTTTTTTTCAAAAAGAAAAATTAAAAGTTGGAATCATATATTAGATCACACGAATAATCTAATATCACTAATGCATTGAATTATCAACTTTGTGAATATTTTTATATTTTTATCGTACACCTTTAGTTAGTTAATGTATTAATAATTTAATATCACTCATGGCTTATGTATGGTATTATGGGATTGTTCTCCTGACCAAAAGAGTCGAAGTCAAACACCTAAAACTTGAAAATTTTATTTCGTTGCTAATAGTTTGTTCACATATCCATTTTATTGATTGTTTTCTATTGTATTATTTTAGCCCGTTTCCCATTGTGACCCGAGACCCATTATAGCCCGAACAATTATAGGTTTGGGCTAAAAAATCTGGTCCGGCCCGACCCAACCCGTATATTTGGGCCGTTTATTTAGCACGAGCTCGACCAAACCCGACCCAGCCCGACCTATGTTCAGGTCTAGTTCCAACTACTTCCCAAACTAGGTTGGATCAAGTGGGGCTGTTAATGAGACGAGACAGCTCGCGAGCAACTCGAGATCGGCTCGGTCAAAGCTCGGTCAAAGCTCGGCTCGTGTGAGCTCGACTCGAGTTCGGGATCGGCTCGAGAGCTTAACGAGTCAAGTCAAGCAAAGGCTGACTCGACTCGAAAAGCTCGTGAGCGGCTCGAACATTTAAGATTACATAAGATATTAATCATATTTATAAAAATATGCTCATATTTTATAAAATATATTTTATCATTATTATATTTTTGTAGCATCTATATCAAATATCTTCTTTATTTGCTAAATATTTTTAGATAAAATCTTCGAACTTTGTTAATGAAAATATCAGAAGAAAAAATAAAAAAAAGATAAACAATTTTATATAGGCACGGTTTGGCTCGAGCTCGTGTTAAAGCTCGCAAGCTTTGTAACGAGCGCATTTTTTTCAAGCTCGGGTAATATCGGCTCGAGCTCGAGCTCGAGTATTGGTAATCGAGCACAAGCCGAGCAAGGCCAAGCTCGGACTCGGCTCGGCTTGTTAACACCCCTAGTTGGATGTGTGCTTTCGTCTCAACTTTCTCTATTTAATATTACACGAGTTTTGTATCCCGTGAACATCACGAAATTTGTAAGGGCCTTTTTTATGTTTATACTTTTACTATTACTATTCTTTTGCGTGGTCTTAATAAAAAAATTAATCATGGATCAAATGATAGATATGTAGATTTTATATCTTCAACTTAAAGTGACTTATAAATGAAAGTACATGATATAAATACCTCAGCCCTGAAAGAAGAAAGAAAATGTAGTAATCGCAAGATACTTTTACTTTTTCGCAGTCCATATATATATTGGAGTTTGCGGGAGTTGATAAGACCAACAATTGTACTAAATTTACTAAAGCGTCTTACTATAACAAATCAACTGATTAAAAACTCAAAAAGAAAAGTGTTTTATCTCAAAATAGTAGGAATAATCTTCACCTAACCAATTATATTATTTTTTTCATATTCTATTAGTTTCTTCAACTTTGGATGATTTCTTATATTCTCTTTACTTTTCATGTCATTCAAATCCTAATCATTTATAAATGATATATAAATATATTTTGACACTCGCTTGATTGAAAAACAAAAAAAAAATTATATGTTTAAATAAGCCTAGTTCTTGAATGATCGAAGTAATAAATTTAATAAATACCTCCTTTTAAAGACCATTAAAACATTTCATGATTAAAATTTCCTAAAACAATATTATCAAAACACAAGTAAAAAAAATTAATTTAATAACATTCATCTTTTAAAAAAAAAATCCACACTTACCTTGTTTTTAACATAATTAGGATGATGATAAAATGCGTGCTTTGAGTTGATAAAAGAGGACATTATATAGGAGAAATTTTAGTTATGAAAGTCATTAAAATTATGAAAGACTGCTTTATGACTCTTTGATTTTTTTTCTTGGGAAGATTGAAGGACCGGTAATTACTATTGATTTAATTAGATTTAATTAGATTTATGTGCACTTATTCCGTATTATTAAGAGCAAATTTATTATTATTCATTTTTTGTACACAAAATTTATATAGATTCGTTGAGTAATTGTATAAATAAATATGTTAGGTGTCAAGAACATAGAGCATGACATGTGACAGTTTAAAAGAGTTTTAACACGTCTTCTTATGTTATTATATAGATTTTAGTTTTTTATTAAAAATGTCACCTATATATGAAAACGATACGCTTAAAGTATCGCTTCAAAGATCACCCAAAAACAAGTCTCATTATTGGTATAAATCAGAGGAAGTAATGGATTTGATGTCTCAGCACCTTGTAATTGATTCAGAAGCAAACACCCTATAATGTACTGGCATACAGTTGTGTCTTGCCTAAGCATGGTCTTATTACATCTTTAGCCATACAACATAAGCTAGATACTGTTGAATTTTTGGAAGATTTGATGTCTTGTGTAGCATTAGGACCCGTTAATGCCTACCATTAGACCTGTCAAAACTCGACCCGACCCGTTAACCGACCGAAACCCGACCCGTAAATTACCCGTTTTTTGAAACCCGGACCCAAAAGTGACCCGACCCGTGAATGACCCGAAAAAAACGGGTCGGGTCAGGTTAGATAACGGGTAACCCGTTGGGTTAAAAAAAGAAATTGCAAAACAAAACCCTACCCACTAAGTCACAGCCTCCATCTCTCAACTCTCACATTCTTACTCATAGAAACTAAAAACCTAGATAAAAAAACACTCACCTCACCGTCCTCACGGAGTCCCTCACTGCTCATGCTTCCTCTTTCTCTTCCACGACAACCTTCTTCTCATCGCCGCCAAATTCTTTGAAAGTGAGTATTTTTTATTATGATTTGATTATGGTTTCGATAGTTGAAATTTTGGTCTTTGTATGCAGTTTTGTATTATAAATTGTAATCAAATAATTTGTGTAATTTTTTCGGCTCCATTTGATTTTAAATGAAGTCCAAATATAATAGGATTCTTACTGAAAATATTGCAAACCTGAGGCGAGATTTTTGGTTTCTCTGTTGTAAACTTTTTACTATTTTGCTTTTAGATCTGGGAACGGATAACCACAAATTGCAGTATAAAAATTGTGGGTTTGTGCTCGTCCTCGTCATTTTTCTAACAAATTGCACTGTGTTTCCTACGAGTATTATTTTGGGTTGCAATTATTCCCTTTTGTTACTCCCTTTTGTACTGTGTTTCCTACGAGTATTATTTTTGGTTGCAATAAATTCAGAGTTGTGTTGCGTCTGTTGAGCCGTGGAAAAAAATGAGATTAAAATAGAAGTAACATCAGGACATTTTCTCATTGTGGATCATAAGCTTTTGCTACTTATCTTCAGCTTTGACTGTTTTATGCCTCATTACAAGTGTTGGAGCGAGTGACATACCAGAGGCAATTGTTTGGCTTGGTGCACATTTACCTATCATTAGTAGTTGTTGTTCTTGTTTCTTTAGTACTCTTGGTGGTTCTTATACCTGTCATGTTTCTTGGATTATTTACAAGTGGGATTCAGGCTCTTATTTTTGCAACTTTAGCCGCAACTTATATAGGCGAATCCATGGAGGGCCATAATTTTGACAGAATAATTACTTGTTGTTCTTGTTGTGAACTTCATTGTTGTTTTATGTCTTGGTTCTTAGTATTGTTGTTATTTAGTCTTAACTACCTTGCTTTTGGTTTTCATATTTGAGCAAGGCTGCATTATCACAATCATGGCACCGCATCGACGAGAACGTGCACGAATGAGTGGAAGAAATGCATTTCCATCTCCATTAGGTCTAAGTCAGGTTTCTTCCTCTTCGTCCATGTCCCCAGGTGGTGTATATTTCCAACTAAAATTTTGAACTTTTTAAGTATGTAGCAAATTTTCATATACTTTAATCGCACTTGTTTTCTCTTATCATGTAGGCAATTCTTCATCTCCTTCCTCACCAATTAGAAAGAATACGCAGAATTCTTTACTAGTTGGTGAAAATGCTGAAAATTCTGTTGCTTCTTCTGAGAAGAAAAGAAGAAAATGAAGTTCCCTTGTTTGGCGCCATTACGATAGGTATCCTGGCAGCGACTATGCAGAAGACATTCCAAGAGCAATTTGTATGTATTGCAAAGGAGGGCAAATGTTGGCTGATTCTGGTATGGGCACATCTAATTTTAAACGTCATACTGAAACTTGTGATGCACGTCCAACTGGACAAGGTTGTGAAATGGTTACTGGAAAATATGGTTACTAGTTAAGAAACATAATCATATTTTTTACAAAGAGAAAGTGACACTTACAATCATACGACATGGATACCCATTTACTTATGCCGAACATGAAGGGAATATAGAGCTTCACTTATATTTGAATGATAATGTGAAGTTCATTTCTAGAAATACTGCTAAGAACTATTGCATGAAAATCCACAAAAAAGTGAAAAAGATACTAAAGGAAATGATGGCTGGGGTGAGTGGAAAAGTATGTTTAACTTGTGATATGTGGACTTCTTGTGTTGATCAAGGTTATCTTTGTAACACCCCGATAAATTCTTAGTTATCCTATATTATTAAAATCTTATTTTGATAATAATTATGATCCTAAATAATATTCCCATCTAAATTTTATCGTTTTTGACAAGATATTTAAAAAATGTCGTCTTAAACTTATACTCGTCAAACTACGAACAACTACTCTGCCCTTGTTACTAATTTTGAGATTCGTTAAAGACATATTCAGCTCTTGGTTATAAAATAAAGGTTTTATATCTTTTTCTTAGCTTTACAACGCCACCAACAACACCTCAATCGGAGTTCTGTGGAGGAAATTATGCCGAAAATACGAAAGGTTGTCGCAGAATATCCGCCGACGAGATACTCGCTCGTTGCTATCTCTTCCTCTTGGCCTAAAAAATTTCGACACATGGGCATTAGCACATCTTCCACTTGGCCTAAGAGCTTAGACACATGTGATCCCTTCTTCCACATGGCCTAAGGTTCTTGACACATGGCATTTTGCTCTCGACACATGGCCTAAGGCCCTCGACAAATGGCGTAAGTCTCAACACTTGGCATTACTTTTCCAATATTTGACTTATGCATGCAAAGTAAGTTACATGCTGCCCAAAGTCTACAGTGGCATGCATACCACTTTGCTTTATGTAATATACTCCTTCCCTTTCTCTATTTTCAGCTGGAATACACAAAACAAACACCATTGTTAGGTGTTGTGCGCCTTCGCCTTCAAACGATCGTAAAATCTTCGTTTCTTATCCGTTTTCGACGATTCTCGCGCCATTCTTCTCCTCTCGTCGTTCCCCTCCTTTCTAAATAATAAGTTTTCATCTCCTCCTCTTCCTTACTAATTTCGAAATCCTAGCTTTGACCCAAGCTAGATACTTCCGTTTTTAACATCTCCTTTTGATTGTAGGATTCGAGTCAAGTGATCCGGAGGGCGATACATACGAGATTGACGAGAGTTTGGACTAAAAGGTAACGGTGATGGGTTACTCGACTTTATCGTCTATGTTTGCATGTGTTACATATATTAGTAATACATATTATACTAGAAATATGTTTGATTAATTAGTTGCATGATTAGCTTTATAAGTCATATGTTTGGATGATTTTCATCTTGCATGGTTGTGTTTGATGATATTCTAGTTAGAAATTCATTAAGGATTGTATTGTTAAATGAGTTTGTGATCTTTGAGGATGATTAGTTTGATAGTCTTTCAAATTCATAATGCTTGGTTTACTTTGGTTATTTGATAAGTTTCAGCACCTTGACAAATCTGTCCATTGTCTTGTACAATTTATTTCGACATCTTAGATTATCCGTCTTTGAAAATGTTGAAAAGAAACCCCTGTTTATTTTGCGTGTAGAGTCTACCTCTGAAATTTCGTAATTTTCTTGCATGTCGTTTGTTCACAATAAATTATTTACGAACAGTACGCTGAAATACTCGCAGAACGGACAGTAGCTCAAAGATTATTTCGAAAACCATTTTCATACTTTGAAATTATTATGGTCCTTTTCAATAATTAAACTTTGAAGAGTTTAGATGATGTTAGGATTTTACTTTACCCCAAAATGATTTGGTAAACCCGTTTTATGAAGCAATACTTTTAATGCGACGATTTCTGACATACTGTAAAGATCAGATTATAAACCCCTGTTAAGGTCGTCTTTTGAAAATGGTTATTTGATGAAAATTGTAGATAAATGTCTTATTAAGCTGACCCAGTTGGCCTTGTATCATTTAGATTTTATTTGAATTAATTATGAAGTTTAAGGCAGAGGACAGCTGAAACGTAAAACGCTTTTAAGACTTATGTTTTATTAATCAGTTCTGTTTATTCTTCTCCCCTATGGAATGGACTTAAGTGTTGTCTTATTTATCAATTGTTGGATCTTGTATGTAAATGAGTTGGTTAATGGTTATGTTAGCTTAAATTGTGTTTTGATGACGGTTATGTTATCTTAAGATGAGTAGGGTGACGGTTATGTTGCCTTGCTTGTGTTTAGGTGACGGTTATGTCACCCTAAATTGTGTTGGTAACGGTTATGTTGCCTTGATTGTGAATAGATAGCGGTGATACGATTTGTGTATCACTGTAATGAACAAACGCCACTCCTGTTATGGGATTTTATCTAACTATGTTCGGGATTGGTCGGTGTCCGTGGTTATGCGGCCTGGTCCCCGTGTGTCGTTCGATGTAGGTTATTACATCGAGAGGTCTGGCCAGGTCTTAGGCATATAGTTGTCGGTTATGCGCTATACATAGTATCCGGATGACGTGGTTATGCGCTCCGGTAGCTAGGGCGCGGTTATACGCCCTAGCCTGTTCGTGGAGCGGTTATACTCCCTGACTGTCAGTTGTAGCGGTTATACTACCTGACGGCGTTCATTCTATTCTTGGTTGTTGTTGTTTATGTGATTGGACATGCCATCAAGTGTTGGTCTCTGAGTCGATCACCCGGTTGTTTACATGAATTTGAGTATCATGCTTTGATATTTCTTATTTTCACATGTGCTACTCCATATAGAATATGTTCTTATTGTTATCAATTTGTATTTTGACGTAAAGTGGCTGGGAGAACCCTGAGTTACTCCCCACTGACTGTGGCGTTCATGTTTCATGAATGACAGGTTTGTGAAGCAGTGGTTGGGTGAGACATGTGGGCTAGCGAGCACTTACCCTTGGACTTTAGTTTCACTTCGTATCGCTCGACTACCTTACGTTATGTTTCTATTCGTGGGATATCTTTTCCCCGTACACTCTTTACTATGTTGTATAACTAGCATGATTTCTTTTATTTCCGCACTTTTATTTTCGTTTGAACCTTCGCATGTTAGTTATTTAATTTTTCAGTAAAAGTTTTTAAAACCTCGTATTTTTCGTATCCTTTTATGTTTATTTTTCCGCTAAATCGCGGGGTTCCACAGTTGGTATCAGAGCCTAAGTTGCCCCCGACGCACACACGTGTTTTCCCCCAATCATAAATTGACCAAAATTTGAATAATAAGTTAGAGATTGGGTAGACATTAAGGACCTAAGTCTGTAGTCTTTATGTGATTGCTAATTGCTACGGTAACCCGTTTTCTCTTGCATTGTAGAAGGATGGTGAGGCCGACAAACTCCAAAAATGCTATCATGCAAGCTCTTTTGCAAGTCCTTAAGAATCAACAAAACCACCAAGAGCAACTCAATCGTCATAAAGGCTACTCCTCCTAGGAATGATGATAACCGTCAAGGTGGCTTTGCTTGGGTCGCAAGCCAATTATCAAGGAACAACACTAAAGCTTATGGTGGAGAAGTCGACCCTGTGGCTCTTACTGAGTGGTTTCGTGAGATGGAAAAGGGTTTCTCGATGTATGATGTGCCGAACCATGAAAAAGTCAAGCTTGCCTCTCACTTCTTAGTCCGTGAGGCCGATAGATGGTGGGCAATGACAAGACCGACAGTGACCATTGACCCAACTTTCGATTGGAACTGTTTCAAGGCAATGGTGGAAACTAGGTTTTACCCTAATGAGCTGAAGCAACAAAGGACGAAGGAATTCATGGACTTCCTGTAACACGCCCATTTATTTAAGGGCCTGTACTAGGACTCCCCAGGTAAATAAAGGTGTTACCATCTCGGTTTCCCGAGGCAGTAGATACAAAGGAAGTCAACAGTACTTTAAATTAAATTTAAACTCAAAACATGTTCTTACATATCCGAAAATAAAACTGTTCTGATAAAAGTAAAAGTACAACTCATAGACTACTATCACGTGGTCTAGACTCTAAACAGGTCCGGGTCCATGCTTCTCCCTTCCCTGAGCTCCTATAGTCTTTATACCTGTCAGTCTGCTCCCCAATAATTGGTTCATCACAGGTGATCACGAATACACAGGGTCAACCACGAGGTTGAGTAGAGTAAAACTGAAAACAACCACATTACTAAAAATAGAAAATCGATCATCTCCACTCCGAATCACAAGACCCATTATCTCCGCACCGATCACAAGACCCATTATCTCCACACCAATCACAAGACCCATTATCTCCGCACCAATCACAAGACCCATTATCTCCGCGCCAATCACAAGACCCATCATCTCATCGCCTCATCGATATCACAGTATAATATAAATGCACAATATAAATATCACATGATAATATATAACAACATGCTTAATGTCAATTATGAACGGTTTACACATCATCATATAACAGTAGTTTCCCCTACCTGAAATAGCAGGAATGTAGATATGTCCAAGCTCGTTAGAAGTGTTCCACACGAAACTTGCTACCTAAACAAGTATATGTAACGAATTAAAACCTTCCCGAACCCCAAAACAACTTACTCTTTCTATAAATAGAAACCTTCCATAAATGGAAAGTTCCCAAAAATAGAAACCCTTATAAAAGGAAACTTTCTTTAAATAGAAACTTCCCAACTTATAGATTCCCGACTAGTAACCTTCAACTATGCGCTAACGAATTAATAAAAGAACGAAAGACGACTTTTAAAACTTAGAAGCAAAATCACCACTTAAACATTAATAACATAATTCACTCATACCACCCAAAATACTAATTATTAAAATAATAATAATAATAATAATAATAATAAGACCCAAAAGAAACCCACGACCCAAAACAGCCCTACCGACACCTCACCTTCGAACAACCCCCAACAACCGTGAACAGGCCCTTCGGCCACCGACACACGCATCCCCCTAACACTCCTAACCACCTTCTACCACCGCGACATCACCACCATACCACTGACCTCCGGCGAGCAACCAAAACCCGTGACAAACCCGTGACCCAAATCGACACCACCACCAGTGCCGACAACCCCTGGAACCACCACGCTGACACACCCTGACACCCGCACTAGACACCACGGTGGTGCCACTGTGTCGACCTCCCCCGAGTCAACAGTGGTACCACCCCCTTTACACCCCCTGTGACAACCCAAAACAGACCCGAGAACTAAACCAACCAACTGACACAACGAACCCTCCTTTTTACACCACCCGTGATATCCAACACCCACCACGACTCACCCCTGACCACCTCTTAACCACCAGAAGAACAATAAAACAAAAACCATAACAAACACGACACCACAACCCCTCTCGAAAGAGCAACAAACACCAGCAGTATAAAAGAATTGAAAATAAAAGACACAGGTTGCGGCTTACCCGTTTTCTGACTCAAATCGAGGGGCTAGACCAGGTCAAACAACCGTGAGAGTCTCCTCCTTCTTGGGGTGTGGTGGCGGCTGAGCAATTAGGGTAGGGGTGGTTGTTGTAGATAGGTCAGAAAAGTGTGTCGAAGCACCTCTTATAAGGCGGCTGAGTGAGGTGTGTGTGAGGGTTTCATAAACGTGAGACTTGGGCTGCTTGTGTTGACACGGAAAACGAGGCCCAAGAACTTCACCTAACGACCCCAAGTTCGAATCCTACCACAAGCATGACCCATATATAAGAGATCCCTAGATCGAATCCCCTAACTAGCACGATACACACCCATATACATATAAACAAATAAGATACAATCGTGCCTAAAATTCGAGGTATTACAGTCTTCCCCCCTTAAATTGAACTTCGTCCCGAAGTTCATCCCCACTTAGGTGACAAAACAAACTAACTCAACGAACTTGGAAACCAAAACATCACAAAAAGTTTACTTAAATCACAGAATGTTACATTCCACCCCCTTAAAGAAGAGTTACGTCCGCGTAACTTACCTCAATCAAACAAATGTGGGTAACGCTCCCTCATGGACGTCTCAGGTTCCCACGTAGCCTCCTCCCGGTTATGATTGGTCCACAGGACCTTCACCAAGGACGTCTCCCCATTGCGAGTCTTTCGTACCTTTCTGTCCAGAATTTCCTTCGGAGTCTCAATGTATGCCAACTGCTCATCTACCTCGATCACCTCATGCTGAAGCACATGTGATGGATCACTCACGTATTTCCTCAACTGAGACACATGGAACACATTATGGACCTTGGATAGGGTTGGAGGCAAAGCTAAGCGATATGCCACCTCCCAAACTCTGTCCAAGATCTCAAATGGTCCAATAAATTTCTGACTCAGTTTGCCACGCTTCCCAAACCTCATCACACCCTTCATCGGAGATACTTTCAGTAGTACTTTCTCTCCGGCCTCAAATGAAATATCGCTCCTCTTCAGATCGGCATAGCTCTTCTGTCTATCCTGAGCGGCCCTCATCCTCTGTCGAATAACCTGAACCTGCTCCACCATCTCCTGAATCATATCAGGCCCTAAGGTCACAACATCAGCTCGATCATCCCAACACATAGGGCTCCGACACTTCCTCCCGTATAGAGCCTCAAAAGGGGCCATGCCTATGCTTGCATGGTAGCTGTTATTATAAGAAAACTCGATCAACCCCAGTCGATCCTCCCAAGACCCTCCGAACTCCAGTACACAAGCTCTCAACATATCCTCAAGAGTCTGAATCGTCCGCTCAGTCTGACCATCAGTAGCCGGATGAAAAGCTGTACTCATCTTCAATTGGGTACCCAAAGCAGTCTGCAACTCCTGCCAAAATCTGGATATAAACCTCGAGTCTCGATCTGAAACAATGTCCTTGGGTACGCCATGTAGTTTGACCACATTCTGAACATACGACTTAGCCAATTCAGCTTTACTCCAGGTATCTTTCATGGGAATAAAGTGAGCTGACTTAGTTAAACGATCCACGATCACCCAAATCATGTTGTTGCCCCTCTGAGTCCGAGGCAACCCCACAATAAAATCCATCGAAATATTCTCCCACTTCCACTCTGGCACATCTAGTGGCTGAACCTTTCCTTGAGGCTCTTATGTTCCCCTTTCACGCGTTGACACGTCAAACACCTCGAGACAAACTCTGCGACCTCCTTCTTCATATTCGGCCACCAAAACGTCTTCTTAAGGTCCTTATACAGCTTATCACCCCCTGGGTGAACAGAATAAGGAGTAGCATGAGCTTCAGTCAGGATCTTCTTCTTTAGCTCCTCAACATTCGGTACACACCATCGCCCACTAAACCTCAAATTACCGTCGGTATTAATACTGAACTTGGATGCACCATCACCATTCCCATTTTCCACCATCAAACGCCACTTCTGGATTCTCTCATCAGTCTGCTGTAACTCCCGAATCTCCCCATACAACTCGGGCTCCATTGTCAAGTCACCAAGGGCATCCCCTTTCCGGATCATGAAAATTCCCATCTCTCTTAGTTCGCCATGCAACCTCACCCTCGATCTGGCACAATTCAAAGCATGCACTGACTTCCAACTTAGGGCATCAGCTACCACATTCGCCTTGCCCTCGTGGTAGACAATCTGCATATCATAGTCTCCGATCAACTCTATCCACCTCCTCTGCCTCATGTTCAACTCCTTCTGGGTGTAGATATATTTCAGGCTCTTATGATCAGAAAACACCTTAAAAGTGGCTCCATAAAGGTAATGACGCCACAATTTCAGTGCGAATACCACAGCGCCCAATTCCAAATCATGAGTCGGATAAATTTTCTTCATAGGTCTTCAACTAGCGAGACGCATATGCTATTACTCTCCCATTCTGCATTAACACACAACCCAACCCATGCTTCGAAGCGTCGGTATATACTTCGAAATTATCACTCCCAACTGGCAAGGCCAGGATAGGAGCTGTTGTCAGGCGTTCCTTAAGAGTCAGAAATGCCTTCTCACAACTCTCATCCCAGACAAAACGGTTCTCCTTCCTCATTAACGACGTCAACGGCTTCGCTATCTTTGAAAAATCTTTGACAAATCTCCGATAATAACCAGCTAAACCCAGAAAGCTTCGAATCTCACTTACATTCTTCGGACTATGCCACTTAGTCACTGCCTCGATCTTACTAGGGTCAACAGCCACTCCCTCTTTGGAAATGACATGCCCCAGAAACGCCACTTTCTCTAACCAAAACTCGCACTTACTCAACTTAGCGTTGAGCTTATGCTCCTCCAAAGTCTGCAGTACCTTCCTCAAATTATCCTCGTGCTCTTCTGCATTCTTATAATATACCAGGATATCATCTATGAATACCACCACGAACTTGTCGAGATACGGGCCGAAGACTCGATTCATCAAGTCCATGAACACAGCTGGAGCATTAGTCAATCCAAAGGGCATAACCACAAATTCATAGTGGCCATACCTTGTTCGGAAAGCGGTCTTCGGAATATCTTCATCCTTTATTCTCAACTGATGATACCCGGATCTCAAATCAATCTTGGAGAAAACCCCAGCTCCACTTAACTGATCGAACAAGTCGTCAATTCTCGGCAAAGGATATCGGTTCTTGATGGTCACATTGTTCAGCTCTCGATAGTCAACACACAACCTCAAGCTCCCATCCTTCTTCTTCACAAATAAAACAGGTGCTCCCCAGGGCGACACACTGGGTCGGATGAACCCTTTCTCAGCTAGTTCATCCAATTGCTTCTTCAACTCCTCCATTTCTTTCGGTCCCATACGGTACGGTGATTTAGATATGGGTTCCGCTCCTGGCTTTAGGTCAATGGAAAATTCCACTTCCCTCCTCGGCGGTAACCCTGGCACGTCGTCCCGGAAAACTCCCTCAAACTCCCGTACTACAGGTATCTCACTAGTCTTGGGGGTCTCAGCCTCACAATCCCACATTTGGCACAAGATTAGGCTTTCTCCTTTCCTTAAGCTAGACTTCAAGGCCGGTATTGACGGATATGAATTTGATTTTTGGCTTGACTCGGTATCCCCTGTAGGACACCCTCACTCCCTTGGGTCCCCTCAAGGAAATCTTTTTCTGATGACAGTCGATAAAAGCCCTATATTTCCCCAACCAGTCCATCCCTAGGATCACCTCAAAACCCCCAGTGGAAACTCTATGAGGTCACAATAGAAAATTGCTTCCCCGATTTTGATGGGTACACTTCGATAAACCTTACTACAGGTGATTGACTCTCCCGAGGGTATGGTCACTGAGTCCGCGACCCAGTCGAATCTCTCAAGTCCTAAAGTCTTGACATGATCTCTAGACACAAACGAATGGGTGGCACCGGAATCGAAAAGTACGAAAGTAGGTTTAGAGTTCACAAGAAAAGTACCAGTAACCACATGAGCATCCTCCCGAGCGGCCTGCTTTCCCATGGCAAAGAGTTTGCCAATGGACTTGACTCCACTCTGGCTGGCAGAAGATGTCCCAGCCTGCTGATTTCCTGCCGTCCCCGTCTTGCTGTTGTTCCCACTTCCATTGTACTGATTCTGATATGAACGGTTCTGATTGTTGTTGTTGTAGTTCCTCTGATAGTTGCTGCTGCCTCCAGACTTCGCACCCCCACCATAATTTGTCATGTGTGTGCGATAGCCACTGCTGCCATAGGACTGAGTGCGAGGTCCCTGGTATTCGGATGTAGGTGTACGATAGCCCCCGGACTGGTTTCCTCCAGATGAACGACACACCGCTTGCTTGTGTCCCGTCTTTCCACAACCGAAGCAAACTATTCCTACAGAACCACTGCCGGAACCTCCACTCCTGAAGTTGCCCCCACTCTGATTCCTCCCACCACCAGAGGCACTACTCCCGAAATACCCACTGAACTTGTTATTACTTTGCTTTTTCGATCCTGAACCCTCGGTTACTGGTTCAGCCTTCCTCTTTTCTGACTTGGACTTCTTGTCCTCTTTGATCATATCCGAAAGCCTCTCCGCCGCCCCAACCCTTAAATAAATGTCACGGACTGTGGTGGGCGGAGCTGCAATCAGTCTCTTCTTGATGGCGATTTATAACCCCCTCTCAAATTTCATTGCTAGTGATGCCCGTCGTTGAGGGTACCAAAGATAAAATTTATAATTCCTAACTTTAACAATAGATAGTGAAAGTCAGGGTCGAACCACAAGGAGGTGGGGAATGTTTATTGTTTGATGTTTATGTTTAAAGTAACAATTTAAGAGTTTTGATGGGTTGATTACTAAGTCTAAAGCAAAGATAAAAATAAAACAAGAAAATAAAGATGAGATTAAAACTATATTAAAAGAGATGCTAGGATGTTTGGGTAATAAATAGCTAAGGTAATATAAATCCTAAGGTCAACATGTATTGCAGTCGCGTAAGGGGGTGTAACATATCTTTTTAAGTCTATGCTACCTAATAGCTCTTTTCGGCCTATGCTATTAGTTCCTAGGTCTCACAATTATTGGGTGTCAACAATAAGGGTGATTCCTAAATTCCAGGTCACTTACCTTTCAGCCTTGAGCAACCTAGCCGTCTTAAGGTGTAAACCAATGCCCTTCCCGTATCTCTCAATCTTGGGTAGGTCATTACTAACATCCTACAAGTCTCCTTTCAGTCTCATTGTAGGGTATTATAGTCAACAAAGAAAGACGAAACAGAATTCATACGCGAGTGGGTCGACCGACCGGCTATTCCAGTCGGCCGACCACCGCCTTGGTCGACCGACCCATTAATTGAGTCGGCCGACCACGGCTCTGCTATAGGTCGGTCTCGGAATTTACGTTACCTATGCATATTCATCCCCTACATCCTAACATATGAAATTTAGCTACTCATGAAGATTGAAACGATAATGAAAATAGTAATAAACATGGAAATTATAAAGAACATCAATCTAAACATGCAATAGAAATAAAGGCTTGGGATTCTAACTTAACCGTATGCAATAATTATAAACTAATAATAATAAAACATAAATTAAGAGAGGAATTACCGGAAATAATGATTAAGGCGGAAAAGAACAAGCTTTATTGACTAATGTTGAAAGATTTATGAAGAACAAAATATAAAACTAAAGAAAAGTGTTTGATGATTATGGAAAGATTAAAACTAAAACTAGATGTGAGATTTGATAGGTAAAGCTGAATTTATCACCCTAATCACGAAATTCGGCTTAAATAGATGGAAATAAAGAGTTTCCCAATGACCTAAACACTTTAATGGGCTTCGCGGAAACTTCTGGGTCTGTGCTGTGGTCGGTCGACCCAAATAGTAGGTCGGTCGACCTAATTGTCGGGACTGCAGCGCGCGTCGATCTTAAAACAGCTGCCATTTCTTCGTTACTTATTGTAATCAAGCGATTCTTGCGGCGTTGGAAAGCTAAGAGGATAAGCTTTCACCTCCAACTGGAATCACTCCATTATCAGCTCTAGAAGTCGATATATAGCTATTTGAAACAGGCTGCAATGTCGTGGATCGATTCTTTGCTTGTTAAAGCTATCTTCAGGCCTTGAAATGTGCGCTAGGCTTCGTTCCTTCTTGTCCTTAGTCATAAAAAATCCCGAGGGCATAAATTTGGTATAGAATCGTCCCTTTTCCGCATAAATCTGCAAAAGAGCATAAAAATACGAAAGTGCACAGTTGTTGGGAAATAAGGGCTAAAACATAGTAAATGAGCGACCAAATGCGTGTAAAAATAGATGAAAAACATCATAAAACAGACACGCATCAAATTCCCCAAACCAAACCCTTGCTTGCCCTCAAGCAAGAAATAGACTCGATCTTAAGTAATGGAACGATTTCAATCTCAGAGCGAAATTTACATGTAAGCCTATACCAATGCAAAATACAAAATGAGAAAGCATTCAAATCATGCAAACGAGTTATGGTGTTGTCAAACTTGCAAAAATAAAGACTATAGAGACTTTATACCATGGACTCTCGCGGTACGCTCGAGACACTCATGAAGCAAAGGGTGAGTATATGTAGAAGATAGAAAGAAGTTTATTGTAATGACACTCACCTAACTGCGACCCATGGAAACATGCCTGCAATCTAACATGAACAGAAATTCTACAACTATGTAAAACAAACCCATTAAGTGACCCCGATACATGCAATTGAGGTAATGAAGGATATGTGAGGTGAAAGGTAAAAAGTGGTTAAGATGTTTTTGGATTTGTGGGGTTAGTAGCCAAGCTAGTAGAACCGGTTTCCATCAACATATTTCACAACTCCTGAAATTAAGAAAGTGCTCTTTTTGTGGCACAACTCTCACATTGAATATAAGAAAGGACTCCCAAATATTTTGAGTAAAGCACGGGAGTGATAACATATAAAAGAAAGGGATTTTTGGAACGAAATTTTGAATCTGATGATGCCAGTTGGTCGACCGACCTATTAAGGGGGTCGGTCGACTGACTTTCTGTGCTTTTTGCCTTTTTTTTTTTCGTTTTTTTTTCTTCTCCTTCTTTTTCTGAATTTTTCTGTTCTTTTTCTTTTCTTTCTTGCTTTCTTTCTTTCTTTTCTCTTTTTGCTCAAGATATCATACAAACCAAGATGCCTCAAAAAATAATCCAATGACCACAAATACTAGCTTGGAAGAGTAGGCTAAGTATGGGATGTAGTTTTGGGGGAATAAAAAGGCAAATTTGGCTATGTAGGGCTTATGGGTAAATATGAGAAAATGGATCCCAAATGCACGTATCAAGACTCACAAAACGAGATAGTAAAACAAGTATACAACAATTCAAGTTCATATTTATGCATATTGATGTAACATGTTCCAAGGGGAGTACTACTCACATCCTAGACAACTGGTTTAAGAATGAAACCAGGAATAAGGCTCTAAAACTTAGAATGTATAGTAGGTTGCCAAGGTATAAGTCAAGTCTCAAGATATACAAATTGACAAAAACTCGTAGATATGCAAAAGACTCTCATACTAAAAACAAGTTGACAAGGCAATGTAAAGGCATAAACATGTAAGATAGCTAAATCATCCTTGAAGTACTTTCGTTCCGACTCGACCTATATGCTAAAATAAACGTGCATTTGTTTTTGGAATTTTTGAATTTTTTTCATTTTTTTTGGATTTTTTTTTTGTATAGGTAAGAAAAAATAAAGAAAAGAACAATGCAAGACAGAAATGCAATAAACGTGTGACAGAATGTAATGCATGTGACACGAAACCATTCCCCAAACCAACCCGCACAATGTCCTCATTGTGCATTAGCCTAGGTAAAGGTTTCAGAAAATTAAAACAAAAAAGTAAAAACCAAGGAAAAATTGGAAAGAACTCACTGGATTGTTAAGCGCATGAGAAAAACCTCCCCAAACCAGCGTAAGCTGGGAGGTTTTGGTGGCTAGCAGTGCCACTCAGGTACCCGAGATGGTGCACGAATTCCGAGGAAGAAGCGAACAGGCTGTGACGGATGGGCAGGTCGACCGACCCATATTTTAGGTCGACCGACCGTTCTGCGGACTGCAGGAATTCCAGAACGTCAGGGACTAGGTCGACCGACCCGTATTTCTGGTCGGTCGACCCCTCTGCTGCACAGCGGTCTTCCTTCTTTCGTCAATCCTGAAAAAATCATCAAAAACGCGCCTAACAAGTGCGCGAGATCCCAGAAACAAGTCCAAAAAGTCTTAACTACGCAAACACAACAGAAAAGTTGTCCTAAAAACTTAAAGAAAGCAAACTAGAAAGTCTTAACAAAACAAAAAAATGTCTTAAGAAAAAGAGAAACGAGCAAAAAGAAGAAGTCATCCGCGAAGGATTCGGCGTTTCTTTGACCAAGGGCTCTGACTATAGGCTACTCCTTCAGCTATGGTGATTTGGGTAGATGAGTTTCTCTCCACCATGTAGATGGGTGGGTCATCATCCACAGCTCTAGCCATCCATCTCCCGGAGTCGTCGACTCCCAAGTCGTGGGCCGACACCTTCCTGGGTTTCTTCTTCGTATGGCTCTTTTCTTTAGCCAAATGATCACTTGCTTGAGTGACCTTGTTCTCTACATCATTTGATCGAGTATGTGGTACTACTCGATCGAGAACATCTCTCTTCCTATCGCCTATAGACTCTATCACTAGAGTTGCAATTTCTGGAGCATCCAAATCAGCCTCCTGAGCAAGAGATTCACCTGCACATGCCTCAAAACACATCAAAGCCTCCGAAGGATCCTTTGTAAAGGATCCTTGTATAGAACATTCACTAATATTATTAAAAACATCAGATATGTCAATAAAAGAATCTTGCAAAAAACAAGGTTCATCAACCGAAGGTTCAAACGTGTCAGGGACATATTCATTACTAACGTCTATAAAAATAGGTTCGTCAGTCAAAGGGTAAATTTCTAACTCATCATCTGTATCTAAGTCCGAGTCAATATCATCAACGGGGAGGGAAAGGGAATCAAGTAACCTATCATACTCATCCTTAAGAAGGAGCGACTCTTCAGTACTGGGTGTGATAGGATCACACTCAACAGGAATATCCGGGTTACTAATATTAAAACCCTCATACCTCTCCGTATCTTCGCTGGCTCGGATTAGGTGTTTGAGAAGCTCCCATTGCTTCTCACAGGGTAGGTCTAAAAATTCCCATCCGCAATTTCTCTCAATCTTGATCAAGGTCTTACCAGTGACTCCATCATAAAAGATACGACAAACCTCCCCGATACTAACAGGATAGTCAGACTGAGTAAGGAAAGAGGTTATTCTATCACAATAGATATACAAAGGTTCATGCTCGAGTTGTGGGAAAGGGGCGATAGTCATGACAGCGAAAGAAAAAGGGAAAACATAAACAAAAACAATAAACACTGGCGTCACCTCCCCGGCAACGGCGCCAAAATTTGATGCCCGTCGTTGAGGGTACCAAAGATAAAATTTATAATTCCTAACTTTAACAATAGATAGTGAAAGTCAGGGTCGAACCACAAGGAGGTGGGGAATGTTTATTGTTTGATGTTTATGTTTAAAGTAACAATTTAAGAGTTTTGATGGGTTGATTACTAAGTCTAAAGCAAAGATAAAAATAAAACAAGAAAATAAAGATGAGATTAAAACTATATTAAAAGAGATGCTAGGATGTTTGGGTAATAAATAGCTAAGGTAATATAAATCCTAAGGTCAACATGTATTGCAGTCGCGTAAGGGGGTGTAACATATCTTTTTAAGTCTATGCTACCTAATAGCTCCTTTCGGCCTATGCTATTAGTTCCTAGGTCTCACAATTATTGGGTGTCAACAATAAGGGTGATTCTTAAATTCCAGGTCACTTACCTTTCAGCCTTGAGCAACCTAGCCGTCTTAAGGTGTAAACCAATGCCCTTCCCGTATCTCTCAATCTTGGGTAGGTCATTACTAACATCCTACAAGTCTCCTTTCAGTCTCATTGTAGGGTATTATAGTCAACAAAGAAAGACGAAACAGAATTCATACGCGAGTGGGTCGACCGACCGGCTATTCCAGTCGGCCGACCACCGCCTTGGTCGACCGACCCATTAATTGAGTCGGCCGACCACGGCTCTGCTACAGGTCGGTCTCGGAATTTACGTTACCTATGCATATTCATCCCCTACATCCTAACATATGAAATTTAGCTACTCATGAAGATTGAAACGATAACGAAAATAGTAATAAACATGGAAATTATAAAGAACATCAATCTAAACATGCAATAGAAATAAAGGCTTGGGATTCTAACTTAACCGTATGCAATAATTATAAACTAATAATAATAAAACATAAATTAAGAGAGGAATTACCGGAAATAATGATTAAGGCGGAAAAGAACAAGCTTTATTGACTAATGTTGAAAGATTGATGAAGAACAAAATATAAAACTAAAGAAAAGTGTTTGATGATTATGGAAAGATTAAAACTAAAACTAGATGTGAGATTTGATAGGTAAAGCTGAATTTATCACCCTAATCACGAAATTCGGCTTAAATAGATGGAAATAAAGAGTTTCCCAATGACCTAAACACTTTAATGGGCTTCGCGGAAACTTCTGGGTCTGTGCTGTGGTCGGTCGACCCAAATAGTAGGTCGGTCGACCTAATTGTCGGGACTGCAGCGCGCGTCGATCTTAAAACAGCTGCCATTTCTTCGTTACTTATCGTAATCAAGCGATTCTTGCGGCGTTGGAAAGCTAAGAAGATAAGCTTTCACCTCCAACTAGAATCACTCCATTATCAGCTCTAGAACTGGATATATAGCCATTTGAAACAGGCTGCAATGTCGTGGATCGATTCTTTGCTTGTTAAAGCTATCTTCAGGCCTTGAAATGTGCGCTAGGCTTCGTTCCTTCTTGTCCTTAGTCATAAAAAATCCCGAGGGCATAAATTTGGTATAGAATCGTCCCTTTTCCGCATAAATCTGCAAAAGAGCATAAAAATACGAAAGTGCACAATTGTTGGGAAATAAGGGCTAAAACATAGTAAATGAGCGACCAAATGCGTGTAAAAATAGATGAAAAACATCATAAAACAGACACACATCAGCTAGCATGGCATCGTCGAATCCCATGTCTCCCACATAGTGCACCAACTGGATGAATTTCCTGTAGTAAGCCTCTACAGTCATGTCCTCCGACATCTTGAATGAGTCGAACTCCTCCCTCAGCTTGCTCTTTTGGAATTCTGGTAGAAACACCTCGTTCAAGACCCCCTTGAATGCGTCCCATGGAACAAACTCGGTCCCATCCTCTTTAGCTGCTTCCCGGATCTCTCCCTTGTTCCCGGTCCACCAGTCTCCAGCCAGTCCCCTCAGATAGTGGGCTGCCTGGTCAACCCTCAGTTCCTCGGGGCAATCCACCAGTTCGAATAAGTTACTGAATTCCCTGCACCAGGCCCCTAGCAAATGAGGCTCCCCCTCCACGGTGAATTGAGTGGGGTGGTGCCTCGCGATTATCGTGCTCATCTTAGCGGAGTCCATACGTTTAGCCTTTAGAGCCGCATTCTCAGCTAGTAATCGGTCTAACTCCTCTTGCGTGATGTTAACAGCATTATCTCTTCGCGGAGGCATACTATAAAACAAGAAAAGAAATGAGTCCCGATATACATGGGTACCCATTTGGTTTAGGGCTATGTTCCCTAAGCATCAAAATCTATAAACACTTATCATATAGAGTAGTTTTCTTTTATAACATGGCTCAGGGATCACATAACCGCATATCACTAGACATGATGAAGAAGGATTTCTAACATGCTTCAAATCACTTAACATATCACATCAATATACACCTTTTCCAACAATTAAAGATTCATTTATGCTCATGCCCCTTCCGGCTTTTCCAAAAGTCACTTATACTCAGAATTCTCATAACATACTTATCACAGTATGCTATCACTTTCACCACCTCCTATTCTACCCTTTTCTCTCTTATTTGCACTCTGGGTTCCCGGGTAAAACTGATAGGGCCTCTGGTTCGGTGTGAGGGGGCCCCAGACTCATACTTTGCCTTTAGTGTGCTCCTAACAGTCCTATCCCGGGGTTCATTTTATTTAGACTCTCCTATATTCATTGGGTTCATTAGGTTAGGCCTGAGGATCGTTCGCTCTGATACCACTTTGTAACACCCACATTTATTTAAGGGCCTGTACTAGGACTCCCCAGGTAAATAAAGGTGTTACCATCTCGGTTTCCCGAGGCAGTAGATACAAAGGAAGTCAACAGTACTTTAAATTAAATTTAAACTCAAAACATGTTCTTACATATCCGAAAATAAAACTGTTCTGATAAAAGTAAAAGTACAACTCATAGACTACTATCACGTGGTCTAGACTCTAAACAGGTCCGGGTCCATGCTTCTCCCTTCCCTGAGCTCCCATAGTCTTTATACCTGTCAGTCTGCTCCCCAATAATTGGTTCATCACAGGTGATCACGAATACACAGGGTCAACCATGAGGTTGAGTAGAGTAAAACTGAAAACAACCACATTACTAAAAATAGAAAATCGATCATCTCCACTCCGAATCACAAGACCCATTATCTCCGCACCGATCACAAGACCCATTATCTCCACACCAATCACAAGACCCATTATCTCCGCACCAATCACAAGACCCATTATCTCCGCGCCAATCACAAGACCCATCATCTCATCGCCTCATCGATATCACAGTATAATATAAATGCACAATATAAAGATCACATGATAATATATAACAACATGCTTAATGTCAATTATGAACGGTTTACACATCATCATATAACAGTAGTTTCCCCTACCTGAAATAGCAGGAATGTAGATATGTCCAAGCTCGTTAGAAGTGTTCCACACGAAACTTGCTACCTAAACAAGTATATGTAACGAATTAAAACCTTCCCGAACCCCAAAACAACTTACTCTTTCTATAAATAGAAACCTTCCATAAATGGAAAGTTCCCAAAAATAGAAACCCTTATAAAAGGAAACTTTCTTTAAATAGAAACTTCCCAACTTATAGATTCCCGACTAGTAACCTTCAACTATGCGCTAACGAATTAATAAAAGAACGAAAGACGACTTTTAAAACTTAGAAGCAAAATCACCACTTAAACATTAATAACATAATTCACTCATACCACCCAAAATACTAATTATTAAAATAATAATAATAATAATAATAATAATAATAATAATAATAATAAGACCCAAAAGAAACCCACGACCCAAAACAGCCCTACCGACACCTCACCTTCGAACAGCCCCCAACAACCGTGAACAGGCCCTTCGGCCACCGACACACGCATCCCCCTAACACTCCTAACCACCTTCTACCACCGCGACATCACCACCATACCACTGACCTCCGGCGAGCAACCAAAACCCGTGACAAACATCGACCCTTCACCCCCCTGCTCTAAACACCTGCAACCAGCCCTTTTAACCCAACCAAAACAGACCCAAATCGACACCACCACCAGTGCCGACAACCCCTGGAACCACCACGCTGACACACCCTGACACCCGCACTAGACACCACGGTGGTGCCACTGTGTCGACCTCCCCCGAGTCAACAGTGGTACCACCCCCTTTACACCCCCTGTGACAACCCAAAACAGACCCGAGAACTAAACCAACCCGGCGAGCAACCAAAACCCGTGACAAACATCGACCCTTCACCCCCCTGCTCTAAACACCTGCAACCAGCCCTTTTAACCCAACCAAAACAGACCCAAATCGACACCACCACCAGTGCCGACAACCCCTGGAACCACCACGCTGACACACCCTGACACCCGCACTAGACACCACGGTTGTGCCACTGTGTCGACCTCCCCCGAGTCAACAGTGGTACCACCCCCTTTACACCCCCTGTGACAACCCAAAACAGACCCGAGAACTAAACCAACCAGCTGACACAACGAACCCTCCTTTTTACACCACCCGTGATATCCAACACCCACCACGACTCACCCCTGACCACCTCTTAACCACCAGAAGAACAATAAAACAAAAACCATAACAAACACGACACCACAACCCCTCTCGAAAGAGCAACAAACACCAGCAGTATAAAAGAATTGCAAATAAAAAGACACAGGTTGCGGCTTACCCGTTTTCTGACTCAAATCGAGGGGCTAGACCAGGTCAAACAACCGTGAGAGTCTCCTCCTTCTTGGGGTGTGGTGGCGGCTGAGCAATTAGGGTAGGGGTGGTTGTTGTAGATAGGTCAGAAAAAGTGTGTCGAAGCACCTCTTATAAGGCGGCTGAGTGAGGTGTGTGTGAGGGTTTCATAAACGTGAGACTTGGGCTGCTTGTGTTGACACGGAAAACGAGGCCCAAGAACTTCACCTAACGACCCCAAGTTCGAATCCTACCACAAGCATGACCCATATATAAGAGATCCCTAGATCGAATCCCCTAACTAGCACGATACACACCCATATACATATAAACAAATAAGATACAATCGTGCCTAAAATTCGAGGTATTACACTTCCGGCAAGGAAAGCTAACGGTGCAAGCCTTCACAGACAAGTTCAATGAACTTGCTCATTTTGCAACCAAGTTTGTCAAGGAGGAAGATGACAAGGTGTACTTCTACAAAAGCAAGCTTTCTCCGAAGATAGCAAGTATGGTGCGCCGCGACTCTACCTCTTTTGTGGCGGTCTACGATGATACTATTTGGGCGGAGACTTCCATCAAGTCGATTGAAGATGAGATCAAGGAAAAAGGCCCTATGTGCCTCCATCTTCTACTTCCAATTTCAACAAGCGGAGGTTTGTGCCTAAAAACCAAGCCTCTGATCCTCAATCCAGCAAGGCTACTCCTTCCCAGAGCCGTGTTTATTTCCGATGCAATGCTCCATGGCATCCGGGATTTGATTGTGAGGCCCAACCCCTCCTTTGTTTTGAGTGCAAGAAGTCGGGCCATCGCGCTAGAGATTGTCCCGAGAAGAAGAGTATTACTCCTTTCAAGCCTAAGCCTAAGGGTACTATTTTTGTCATGAGCCGATCGGAGGCCGAGGCTCACCCTGATATAATTGCCGGTATGTTTTCCGTACATAATCTTGCTTACTCAACCTTAAGTCTACACCTTGTGAGGAGATTTCTATTTCCTTACCATCTGGAGAAATAATCTCTTGTTCATCTTCATACATGGATGTTCCTATCATGATTGCTAATGTGGCTTTTCCCTCAAACCTTCTCCGTTTCCCACTCGAAGAGTTTGACATCATACTTGGCATGGATTGGCTTTCCCGCTATCATGCTAGGTTCGAATGCCGAGATCAAAAGTTGTGTCTAAAAAGTCCCCTTGGGATCCGTGTCTCATATAAGGGAACTTGTCCTCGTGAAGGAATTCGCCTTATCTCTTCTATGAAAGCCTCTAATCTAATAAGGAAAGGTTGTCAAACCTTCTTGTGTGTTGTTTCTTCTACCGATGCTGCTCTGCCAGAGCTTAACGCAGTGACCGTTGTTCGCGACTTCGCCGATGTGTTCCCCGATGAGTTGCCCGGGATTCCTCCTGAGAGAGATGTAGAGTTCTAGATTGAGTTGGTGCCCGGAACCGCACCGATTGCAAAAGCTCCTTACCGCATGGCTCCTCCTGAACTTAAGGAATTGAAGAAGCAACTTGAGGAGATGATTGAGAAAGGATTCATTCGTCCTAGTGCCTCACCTTGGGGTGCTCCGGTTTTGTTCGTGTAAAAGAAGGATGGTTCCATGAGACTTTGCATTGACTACCGAGAGTTGAATCGTGTTACCATAAAGAATAAGTACCCGTTGCCGAGGATTGAAGACTTGTTTGATCAGCTTCGTGGTGCTTCTTGCTTCTCCAAGATTGATTTGAGATCGGGTTATCACCAGATCCCCGTTCGAGAGACCGATATAGCCAAGACTGCTTTTAGTACTCGTTATGGACATTACGAGTTTAAGGTTATGCCATTTGGTCTAACCAATGCCCCTGCCATCTTCATGGACCAGATGAACCGCACCTTTCGTGAATACCTTGACAAGTGTGTGGTAGTGTTTATTGATGATACCTTGATCTACTCCAAGACCGAAGAGGACCATGCCGAACATCTTCGCACTGTCCTAGGGATTCTTCGTAGCCAGAAGTGGTATGCCAAGTTTTCTAAGTGTGAGTTTTGGTTGCCTAAAGTGTCTTTCCTTGGTCATGTAATTTCGAGCGAGGGTGTGATGGTGGACCCATCGAAGATTGAGGCTGTCGTGGATGGGAAGAGTCTGAAAGATGTCGGTGAGATTCGTAGCTTTTTGGGTTTAGCCGGTTACTACCGTAGATTTGTTAAGGATTTCTCCAAGTTGGCTAGGCCTATGACTCAACTTTTAAAGAAGGAAACCAAGTTTTTATGGTCCAAGAGTTGTGAGGAAGCATTCCAAGAGTTGAAGACTAGGTTGACTACCGCGCCCGTGTTGACCTTGCCCGAGGAAGGTGTTGACTTTGATGTCTTTTGCGATGCTTCAAAGATGGGTTTAGGTTGTGTATTGATGCAAAACCGGAAAGTGGTGGCTTATGCCTCGAGACAGCTGAGAGTTCACGAGGTGAACTATCCGACCCATGATCTTGAGTTAGCTGCTGTTGTGCATGCCTTGAAGATATGGAGACATTACCTTATTGGATCTCATTGTCGAATCTACACTGACCATAAGAGTTTGAGGTATATCTTTACCCAAAAGGACCTTAATATGAGACAGCGTCGTTGGTTAGAGTTGGTTAAGGATTACGACGTAGAGATGCTTTATCACGAAGGTAAGGCTAATGTTGTGGCTGATGCTCTTAGTAGGAAGACGACTCATTCCTTGAGCGTCGTTCGTGTTCTGTCCGATGAACTTTGTGTTGAGATCCGGAAGTTAAACCTGGAGTTCGTTGAGAGAGGGTTCGACTATTTGGGTGCTATGTCTGCTGAGCCCGTGCTTTACCGCGAGATTCGAGATAATTTGGACGAGGATGCGACCTTTAAGAAGTTCCAAGCTAAGATAGCCAGTGGTGAAGCGAAAGATTTCGAGGTAGATGCTAGCGGTTACCTCAGATTTCGTGGCCGTTTGTATGTCCCTGATGTTTTCACCTTGAGAAAGAAGGTTCTAGACGAAGCTCATTTGTCCCCATATTCTATTCATCCGGGAGGTGACAAGATGCATAATGACTTGAAGCTCCAGTTTTGGTGGCCTAGAATGAAGAGCGATGTTGTAGAGTACATGGGAAAGTGTTTGACTTGTCAAAAGGTCAAGATTGAGCACAAGAGACCCGGTGGATTGTTGCAACCTTTGGATGGAAATGGGAATCAATATCTATGGACTTTGTGATGGCGTTACCTAAGATCGTTGGAGGCAAGGATGCCGTTTGGGTAATAGTTGATCGTTTGACTAAGTGTGCTAGATTCATCCCGATTAAAGAAACATGGAACTTGGACAAGCTTGCAAAGGCTTACGTCGACGAGATTGTGAGATACCATGGTGTCCACAAGGACATCGTTTCGGACCGTGATCCCCGTTTTTGTTCGAGGTTCTGGAAGGCCCTCCAGGAGGCTATGGGTAGTCGTTTGTTTATGAGTACAGCGTTTCACGCCGCGACCGATGGTCAGACTGAGAGGACGATTCAGACCCTTGAGGACTTACTTCGTGCATGTGCTTTGGATTTTCAAGCTAGTTGGGAGAAATGCTTACCTTTGGTTGAGTTTTCGTACAACAATAGTTACCATGCTTCGATCAAGATGGCTCCCTATGAAGCTCTATACGGTAGGAAGTGCCGTAGTCCGATCTGTTGGGATCAATCGAGTGATGTTCGTGGTTTAGGACCTGAGCAGTTAGCCGAGACCGTTGATCATGTCCAGTTAATTCGTGGAAGGATGAAAGCCGGCCAAGATCGTCAGAAATCCTATGCTGATATCCGTCGCCGACCGTTGGAGTTTGATGTGGGTGATCGTGTTTTCCTTAAAGTTTCACCAATGAAAGGAATTAAGCGATTTGGGGTCAAAGGGAAATTAAGCCCTAAGTACATTGGACCATACGAGATAATGAAAAGAATTGGTGATGTCGCTTACCGCTTGGACTTGCCACCTAATTTGGGCAAAGTTCATAATGTTTTTCATGTTTCTCAACTTCGAAAGTATGTGAGTGATCCGAGCCATATTCTTCATCACGAGATTCCCGATCTAGAGCCGAGTCTCGCCTTTGAAGAGCGACCTTTGAGAATTTTGGATCATAAAGATAAAAAGTTAAGAAGCAAGGTAGTGCCTTTGGTGAAAGTGCTTTGGAGATGCGGTGAAGTGGAGGAAGAGATGTGGGAGACAGAAGCTTCCATGCAAGTCAAGTATCCGTATTTGTTCATCTAGGTAATAACCCTTTCTTCTTCAAGTTTCGAGGACGAAACTTTTAAAAGGAGGGAAGATTGTAACACCCCGATAAATTCCAAGTTATCCTATATTATTAAAATCCTATTTTGATAATAATTATGATCCTAAATAATATTCCCATCTAAATTTTATCGTTTTTGACAAGATATTTAAAAAATGCCGTCTTAAACTTATACTCGTCAAACTACGAACAACTACTCTGTCCTTGTTACTAATTTTGAGATTCGTTAAAGACATATTCAGCTCTTGGTTATAAAATAAAAGTTTTCTTAGCTTTCCAACGCCACCAACAACACCTCAATCAGAGTTTTGTGGAGGAAATTATGCCGAAAATACGAAAGGCTGTCGCAGAATAACCGCCGACGAGATACTCGCTCGTTGCTATCTCTTTCTCTTGGCCTAAAAAATTTCGACACATGGGCATTAGCACATCTTCCACTTGGCCTAAGATCTTAGACACATGTGATCCCTTCTTCCACATGGCCTAAGGTTCTTGACACATGGCATTTTGCTCTCGACACATGGCCTAAGGCCCTCGACAAATGGCGTAAGTCTCAACACTTGGCATTACTTTTCCAACATTTGACTTATGCATGCAAAGTAAGTTACATGCTGCCCAAGGTCTACAATGGCATGCATTCCACTTTGCTTTACGTAATATACTCCTTCCCTTTCTCTATTTTCAGCTGGAATACACAAAACAAACACCATTGTTAGGTGTTGTGCGCCTTCGCCTTCAAACGATCGTAAAATCTTCGTTTCTTATCCGTTTTCGACGATTCTCGCGCCATTCTTCTCCTCTCGTCGTTTCCCTCCTTTCTAAATAAGAAGTTTTCATCTCCTCCTCTTCCTTACTAATTTCGAAATCCTAGTTTTGACCCAAGCTAGATACTTCCGTTTTTAACATCTCCTTTTGATTGTAGGATTCGAGTCAAGTGGTCCGGAGGGCGATACATACGAGATTGACGAGAGTTTGGATTAAAAGGTAACGGTGATGGGTTACTCGACTTTATCGTCTATGTTTGCATGTGTTACATATATTAGTAATACATATTATACTAGAAATATGTTTGATTAATTAGTTGCATGATTAGCTTTATAAGTCATATGTTTGGATGATTTTCATCTTGCATGGTTGTGTTGGATGATATTCTAGTTAGAAATTCATTAAGGATTGTATTGTTAAATGAGTTTGTGATCTTTGAGGATGATTAGTTTGATAGTCTTTCAAATTCATAATGCTTGGTTTACTTTGGTTATTTGATAAGTTTCAGCACCTTGACAAATCTGTCCATTGTCTTGTACAATTTATTTCGACATCTTAGAGTATCCGTCTTTGAAAATGTTGAAAAGAACCCCTGATTATTTTGAGTGTAGAGTCTACCTCTGAAATTTCGTAATTTTCTTGCATGTCGTTTGTTCACAATAAATTATTTACGAACAGTGCGCTGAAATACTCGCAGAACGGACAGTAGCTCAAAGATTATTTCGAAAACCATTTTCATACTTTGAAATAATTCGGGTCCTTTTCAATAATTAAACTTTGAAGAGTTTAGATGATGTTAGGATTTTACTTTACCCCAAAAATATTTGTTAAACCCGTTTTATGACGCAATACTTTTAATGCGACGATTTCTGACATACTGTAAAGATCAGATTATAAACCCCTGTTAAGATCGTCTTTTGAAAATGGTTATTCGATGAAAATTGTAGATAAATGTCTTATTAAGCTGACCCAGTTGGCCTTGTATCATTTAGATTTTATTTGAATTAATTATGAATTTTACGGCAGAGGACAGCTGAAATCTAAAACGCTTTTAAGACTTATGTTTTATTAATCAGTTCTGTTTATTCTTCTCCCGTATGGAATATACTGAAGTGTTGTCTTATTTATCAATTTTTGGCTCTTGTATGTAAATGAGTTGGTTAACGGTTATGTTAGCTTAAATTGTGTTTTGATGACGGTTATGTTATCTTAAGATGAGTAGGGTGACGGTTATGTTGCCTTGCTTGTGTTTAGGTGACGGTTATGTCACCCTAAATTGTGTTGGTAACGGTTATGTTGCCTTGATTGTGAATAGATAGCGGTGATACGATTTGTGTATCACTGTAATGAACAAACGCCACTCCTGTTATGGGATTTTATCTAACTATGTTCGGGATTGGTCGGTGTCCGTTGTTATGCGGCCTGGTCCCCGTGTGTCGTTCGATGTAGGTTATTACATCGAGAGGTCTGGCCAGGTCTTAGGCATATAGTTGTCGGTTATTCGCTATACATAGTATCCGGATGACGTGGTTATGCGCTCCAGTAGCTAGGGCGCGGTTATACGCCCTAGCCTGTTAGTGGAGCGGTTATACTCCCTGACTGACAGTTGTAGCGGTTATACTACCTGACGGCGTTCATTCTATTCTTGGTTGTTGTTGTTTATGTGATTGGACATGCCATCAAGTGTTGGTCTATGAGTCGATCACCCGGTTGTTTACCTGAATTTGAGTATCATGCTTTGATATTTCTTATTTTCACATGTGCTACTCTATATACAATATGTTCTTATTGTTATCAATTTGTATTTTGACGTAAAGTGGCTGGGAGAACCCTGAGTTACTCTCCACTGACTGTGGCGTTCATGTTTCATGAATGACAGGTTTGTGAAGCAGTGGTTGGGTGAGACATGTGGGCTAGCGAGCACTTACCCTTGGACTTTAGTTTCACTTCGTATCGCTAGACTACCTTACGTTATGTTTCTATTCGTGGGATATCTTTTCCCCGTACACTCTTTACTATGTTGTATAACTAACATGATTTCTTTTATTTCCGCACTTTTATTTTCGTTTGAACCTTCGCATGTTAGTTATTTAATTTTTCAGTAAAAGTTTTTAAAACCTCGTATTTTTCGTATCCTTTTATGTTTATTTTTCCGCTAAATCGCGGGGGTTCACAATCTTTCCCTAACTGCTCATTATGTGGATGAATGAAATTTACATGCTAAGATTCTGAATTTTTATCAATTGGAACCTCCTCATGATGCTTCTAGTATGCATGATAAACTTATGGAGTTTATTAAAGAGTGGGAACTTACAAAGAAGGTTTTTACAATCACTTTAGACAATGCTAGATGCAATGATAACATGCAAAACTTGCTAGCTGAGAGTCTTAAAGTCCACTCTCCTTTGATGCGTGATGGAAAGTATTTTCATGTTCGTTGTTGTGCTCATGTCCTCAACTTGATTGTGTAAGAGGGTTTGAAATTAGTAGACGGAGGAGTAGCTAAAGTTAAAAAACTTGTTACTTATATTGGTTGTTCTGAACCTTAGCATTTGAGGAAAATGTTCGTGGTGCTAATCTTGACTGTTCAAAGGGGCTTTATATGGATTGTCCTACTAGATGGAATGCAACTTACAAAATGTTGTGTAGGGCGCTTTATTTTCGTATGACATTTGTGCGTATGGGTTTGTCTTTAAGTTATGATAAAACATTTCCACCTGTACCCACTGATGAAGAGTGAGTTAGAATTGGTAAGATTTGTGTGCTTTTAAAGCCATTTGACGAGATTACTATGCTCATGTTGGGTTGAAAGTACCCAACGACAAATCTATACCTAAAAAGTGTGTGGAAAATTGAGCTTCTCTTGTTGCAATATGAATCATGTGAGGACAGTTTTTTGAGTTTTATTGCACAAAGAATGAAGGTGAAATTTGATAAGTATTGGGAGTCTTATAGTTTCATTCTTTCCTTCGCCGCAATTCTTGATCCAAGGTTCAAGCTTGAGTTTGTAAGGTATTGCTTCACAGAACTTGATCCTTACACTGCTGAAACCAAGTCTGAAATTGTGAAACTAGAGCTCTATAAATTGTTTGAAGAGTATGTGAAATTGGATCCTTCTACCAATGGGAGTTCAGTGCCAACAAAAATACAAGACGAGCTCCCTGTAAGTAATTTTGTTTCTATTTTTGTTTCTATATTTTTCTAAGCTGACTTGATGCTACTCTGCTAGGCTAATTGGCTAAGTCATTTTGTTTCTATATTTACATTCATATCTGGCTGGTAATTGTAGCAACGTAGCAACTCTGTCTGTTTATATACATACATTCAGTTTTGGCTGCTTATTGCAGCAACTTAGCATCTTTGCCTGCATGTTTATATGCATACATTCAGGTTATTGCAGCAACTTTGCGTCTCTGTGACTCTGTCTGTTTATATACATTCATTCTGGCTAGTAATTGCAGCAACTTAACAACTCTCCTGTTTATATACATACATAATACATTCAATTTTGGCTTCTTATTGCAGCTATTTAGCATCTATGCCTCCATGTTTATATGCATACATTCAGGTTATTGCAGCAACTTTACATCTCTGTCTGTATATATACATTCATATCTGGCTGGTTATTTTATAAGGTTTGCTGCATTCACGATTGATGTTAGTCGAGTGTCTAGCACACAGTTGGACATGTACTTAGATGAATCTCGAGTGAACCACACTTTAGATATTGACATTCTCGGATGGTGGAAAGAGAATGGGAAACGGTTTGCTACTGTTGCCAATATGGCTAGAGATATTTTCGCAATTCCTATCACTACTGTCGCCTCAGAATCTGCTTTTAGCATGGGAAATAGAATAATCATCAAATAGAGAGCTTCTCTTAAGCCTCAAACTGCTGATGCTCTACTCACTACCCGTACTTGGTTGTATGGATTTGATGTCCAAGAAGGTGTGCCAATACTAAAAAGTTTATGGGGTTCAATTTTATTGTTGAAAAGGATGCTAGTGACAATTTCTATTATCTTTTACTAACATATTTCTTGTTTTCCAGCAACTAATGATAATCAGGTACTTGATGGATTTGAGTATCAGTTTTCTACATTGCGAATTAGTGAAGAGATTGGTGCTGTTGATGCTGATGGTGATAAGGAAGACGATGCAGGCTTGGAGGAAGAGATTGTTGTTGTTGCTGATGGGAATTTTGTTGCAAATTAGTGAACTTTTTTTAATTTGCTAACTTATGTAGTAAGAAATAGACTGGCGTAATATTAGATATCTTTTGTCGAGGTCCTATTTTGGATTGTGGGTAAGTAACTAAGTGGTAATTTACGTCCACAAAACGTCGTAAAACTTGTAAAAGGTTTTAGGTCGATGTTAGAATTTGTGACGGTTGAAAAGGTTTGAATGCTATGTAACTTTTGACAACTTGTAAAAGATTTTAAGTTCCATCTTCAAATCCACTTTGATCCTGAATCGAACGCCGCTCTTCTCAGGAAGAAAGCTTCTTCCCATGCCTGATGTGTGAATTTGTGGTGGTTGGAAAAGTTTGAATGAGTTGGTAAATTTTGTCTCAAAATGACATTTATTTCCCAAAATGGATTGGCGGAAAAAGTGAACACATAGCTACTTAATTCAACATGGGAATGCAAATTTAACCAATTCACAATTTGTTAGGTGCTTTTCTCTTTATTTATAACACGGGTTCTATTTCAAAACTAGATTATTAGTTGATTAATATTATTATAAATAATCCGTTAAAAGATAACGAGCATGAAAAGAGATCGAGAGTGTGAGACACTAATTTGCGAAAAAGTAATGACAAAGTGACATCAAGTTAACTCTTTTTCAAAAGTGGAATTTGCGAAAAAGTAGCGTGAATTGTATTATTTTTCCAAAGATTTATATTAATATATCGATTATATTAAAATTATGTATTAAATAACTTTATAGAAACTGTCTTGAATGTTGTCAATTGACCCGTTTTTCAACCCAAACCCGACCTGGAACCCGTATTCACTCAACCCGTATTTTACCCGACCCGAAATAAACCCGACCCGTATTTTACCCGAACCCGTATCTACCCGACCCGTAACCCGCCCGTTTAACCCGTTTGATAGGTCTACCTACCATTGATCCGCTTCTCTTACTAGAAAGTGTGAAGCAAGCGTGACTTTGTCTTCTTCTAGAAGATAATAAAGTGTGAAACTCTTTTCTTATACTTAAACCACTCGGTCAAAGCAACTGGATTGGCATGTAACAACCCGACCCACCACAGTCGTAACACACCCCTAATAAGATCGGAGGTATGCCTTTGGGCTCGTTATTTGTCCTCACTTAAGCCCAAAAGCACAAGGCCTTGTTACTAAGTGGTGGGTGGAAGCTATTATAAACATATCACAATCCTCACATTCTACCGATGTGAGACAAATCTCCTCTCATACTCTTGGGGTGTTACAAACTCCCCCACTTAAAGAACACAACGTCCTCGTTGTGCCTCAAACTTGACCGCAACCAAGCCCAGAATCCTCCCCCGCTAGGTTGGTGACCCGGGTACTCCTGACCACAGGCTCACCACACGGTCGCTGGGTCGCTCTGATACCATTTGTAACACCCCCATTTACCTAGGAGCCTGAACTAGGACTTCCAGAGTAAATAGGACCGTTACCATCCTGGATAAACCAGGGTTGTAGATATTCACAGTGAAATAAACACAGTACTTTAAATATAGATGATTAAACTGATAACTATTACAAGGCATAGTCCAAAAGACTTCCAAAACAACTGAAACAAAATAAGTGTTCAACTATGAAGAACTAAGTGGTTTAGTAGCTAGGTAGGTTTAGTCCATGTCTCTCTTCCATGACCCGTCCTAGTCCACCTATCTCTGACCTGAAAGATCTACTCTCCATACCGGATCATTGTAGGTGAACATGAATACACTGTCAACCTCACGGTTGAGTAGGATAACACAATAATAAATAATGCAACAAAACAGAAATATGCAAATGCTTATGTCATGCTCGAGCTCAATCACAATCTCAATCTCAAACCCGAAACACCCAGCCATACCGAACCTCCCGGCAGACTATAATCGGCCGTCGCCGAACACCAGCTCAAAAGCTGATAAGACACCAGGCCTGGTCTGCAGAACCACCTTGGGCTTTACATCAGAACAATATCTGATCCATATCTTTCTCAATAACCAATGCATATGCCATGAGTATGAATGCAACACCAAAATAAATAACCATAAACTATCATGCTCAGAACTCATACTTGCATTCATAACATACAATGCACATCTACACATAACTTAATACAGAACAAGCACCAGTGTAACCTACCTGGAATAGCAGTCTGAAAATAAGCAACACCGTCTAAAAATATTCCACCTCAAATTCCGTTCCTATAAGTATTACTCAATATTAAGTTCTATTCATACAACCAACCACTATAAAAAAATTACTTAATCATGTTCATAATTTATTTAATCATAACAATTGTAAATATATATACACACATATATGCATGCCCTTAACATGCAAATTATCGTTAACCAAATATACACTGACTATTTTAGACTTACTAAAAATAGCATAAAACCAACCAATCAATTAACATTAACTTATTAACATTCTTAAACATATTACCCAAATATATACCAACCACAACATAAAACCAATACTCATGATATGCAACAACGATAATTATTATAACAATTTTCCAAAACATAACTAACATTAATAATAATACCAATAAGATTATTATCTTAGAGTTATAAAATTATTATACTAATAAAAAAACTAACACCACTCATAACATATTATCATGTGCTAACTAACAATAATACATAATAATAATAACTAACAATAATACATAATAATAATAACTAACAATAACTAATACACACACACACACACAAACCCACGAACCCACGAACAGCCTGTTTCGCGAAACGAACAAACCTGCCGCGACCAGCCCTGTCAACCACCACTCCCATCACCACCTGAAACCCCTGGCCTCCCCACTGACACCACCAGGCTCGCCTCTGAGCAACGGTGGTTCCAGGGAGGAGGTCAGTGGTCGTCGACCATCGCCCACGACACCAAACAACCGCACTGAACTCGACACCACCACACTGATACTCCGATTAACGGTTTTATACACCAAAATGAAACCTACTTTAAACGCAAACATGACAACCACGAACCATCATGATAACCACCAATACACACCTCATACTACCCCCTAATAATCTATTCTAACATCCATAACAACCGTACCCAGAAACGCATTCGAATCCATCCCCCGAAACCCGTGCTCCTTACTCTGTTCTGACAAACCCAGAAAAACGTGTATAGACATGCGACAAAACAGCCACTACTGGTGGTCCTAGGAGGTCAACGACGGCATAACTATGGTCCAAAATCCAACTACTAACGTCATAGATTTATAATATGCAAAGAATCATAACCACAACAGTTATATACGATCAGAATTTGTGAATCAAACAGAAGTGAAAAGCTGCGAATATACGAATAGTGGTAAACTTACCTTCTTTCTGGTGTAAACGACATACCCTAAGACCCTTAGACCACCGTGTGAACCCTCCTTTGTATGCTCAGATGTGGCGGCAGCAAGGTTGTGAGAAGAGTTGGGCGTAGATTAGGTTAGAAGTAGGTCTAGGGTAAGGTTTAATATAAGGCGGCAGATGAGATTTTTCTGAAATTCTGATTTCAGCTTTGTAAGATTCGTGTATGGGTAGGGTTTTGCACGCAGCCCTGGGCCCATCGACATATCTATCCGTGTATGGATCAATCCCTTCACGCACCCCAATACTCACTTAACATAACCCAACTACGGTTTCCTTAACATTCGCATCCACGACTCAAAATTACAACACATAAGACACCTCGTTCAACAACTAGTTTTCGCTTATAAACCCGTCGACATATAGATAAATACTAAATATTACTTAAAACTGTAACACCCCGATATTTTCCGTTTTGTGAATTTAACGATTTAATTGAATTTCAAGAATAATTTATAATTTATTAAATTTCGTGAATATATTTTTGTAATAAGAATATTTCATTTTAAAGCTTTTTAGTTTCAATTTATATTTCGAGTTTTATAAATTTAAGTTTCGGTTTTAATTTTCGAAAATGTCAAGTATGTAGGATAATTTCATGAGTTGTGGGTTAATTGCATATTTGGTCCTATCTTGAGTGATTTTGTTCTTAAGATGTTATTTCCGTCTTAGTTAGTGAATTCCGATCATCCCGACTCATTAAATGAATCCCGAGTCATTTCCGACTCAAAACCCCTTATAACCTTATGTTATGTTTCATCCTCAAACCCAATTCATTTCCTTCATCTTCATAAACACAAAACCCCCAAATGCCATTGATGGTGTTTCTCCATGAGCACAAATCCGATCATATCTCCTCCGTTTCTTGCTCAAATTCCGAGTTCTTTGTAGGTATGTTCTCCTATTCTTCTTCTCCTTCTTTTCATGTCAACAAAAGCTAGTCTTGTTGAGTTTTCTGAAAACCCATTTTTCTAGGGTTTCATTTTGATTCGTTTTTCTTGTTGTTCTTGAGCGAGAATGGATGCTTGGACTTCGTTGACGAGTTTCCTTGAAGGTTTGAAGAGCTTTGAAGGTAACTTTGAGAGGTTACTCGACTTTAAGTCAAAAATGGATTGTGTATGGCTGTGGTTGTTTAATTTCTGAAATTATGAGCATTGTGTTGATTGATTTCTGAAATTGGGAAGTATTGGGTTGTTTATTTATCTTCTAATCGATTGAAATGAGATTCATGGTTGATTTGGTGGTATTAAATGATGAATGCCGCTTATAGTTAATGGGTAAGTTAGTATCCGTCCTATGCTTAGTTCGTCTCATCAATATAATGATTTCCAATTGATTTAATCCGTGTTTGGGTTGATAAATGTTGTTTGTTATCGTTTAATTACGAGTACATGTTGTCATATATACGAGAATGAATAGCGTTACGTGTTGGGTATATTGCGTAGTAACTATCTTGCATTGTCGAATAAGGAACCAAGGAGCGAGCACACGGACCGAGCACGGCTGGGCAGCAGCCCGTGGGAACCGCAGGCTGCGGCCACCCACGCACGCCTGCGGCCTGGCCATGCGCAGGCTGCGGTATTTAGCGCAGGGTGCGGTTTAGTCTGACAGCAGCATCTTCGAAAGGCCATATCTCTCTCGTTTCTTATCCAAATGAGGCGTGTGACCTATCGTTGGAAAGCTAAGATCACAAGCTTTCACCTCCACTTGGCCTTGCATCAATAGGAGCTCTAGAACTCGAGATATAGTCGTTTGAAGTTGACCCTTGTGAAACCGAGTTTTCAATTCTTCATTTTGGCTCTTGTTTGTGTATGCCAAGGCTTCAATTCTTCTTTTTTTGCTTGCTTCTCTTTACTTTGCACTTATTCCCTTGGATAAGCTTTGCCTCTCCTTCTCCTCCTTGATATGAATATATTATATGAGTTTCGTAAATTATACTTCCGTTGTTGTTGCATGGTTGAATGTTTAAGCCGTTTTAGTAGCTAAACTGAGGAGGAAGACCCCCCGGCCGGGCAACCGGAAGGGAGACCGGCTCCCGCTTCAAGTTAGCTTCTCAAAACTAGCTTAATTGTTGTCTTGATTGATTTGAAGCTCACATGTTCTAAATGAGTTAGATAACGGTTATGTTAGCTTGAATGGTAATGATAACGGTTATGTTATCTTGAGTTTGAGTCGGGTAACGGTTATGTTACCTTGCTTATGTTTGGATGACGGTTATGTCATTCCAAGTTGTGTTGGTGACGGTTATGTCACCTTGTTTGTGAATAGATAGCGGTGGTACGATTTGTGTATCATTGTAATGAACTAATGCCACCCGGTTATGGGTTTTGTCTATGTTCGGGATTGGTCGGAGGTCGTGCTCATGCGCTCCCGTAGTTGGAGGTCGTGCTAATGCGCTCCGGTCCCCGTGTGTCGTTCGGTGTAGGTTATTACATCGAGAGGTCTGGCCAGGTCTTAGGCATATAGTCAGTGGTTACGCTATACATAGTAATCGGAGGTCGTGCATATGCGCTCCGTTGGTTAGAGGTCGTGCTAATGCGCTCCCATTGTTGGAGGTCGTGCTAATGCGCTCTAGCGTGTCAGTGGTAGCTTGCATGCTCGTTGACAGGCGTTCATTCTATTCTTGTATGTTCTGTGATTGGCCATGCCATCTAGTGTTGGCCTCTGAGTCAATTACTTGTTGTTGTTTGTGTGAATGAACATGCCATCAAGTGTTGGCCGCTGAGTCATTCACTTGAGTTAATTATCCGTTTGATATAGTTCACATGATGACCGTGTTTGTAGTTCACATGTTGGTTCATGCTTGATCATGCTTGTCATATTTGAATATGTCATAATTGAGTATTTATCTTGGTATATGCATGTTCATATGTATACGTTGTGTTGTATTACCGTTTACATGTTTTCTGACAAAAAGTGGTTGGGAGAACCTCGAGTTACTCCCCACTGACTGTGGCGTACATGTTTCATGTATGTAGGTTGGTGCTGTTTGGGGAAGGCGTGTGGCTAGCGAGCATTGTTGATTAGTCGACAAATTACCTATTTACGTTTAGCTTAGATTTAAGTTTGTTGCTATTGAGGGATACCTTATCCCTTGTAAACTTTCATTTATCTTGTATAAGTTATACTTTTTCTTTAGTTTTAAATCTTCCGCATGTTGTTTTTGATATTCCGCGATTAAGTTTATTTATATATGTCGAAAGTTTTTAAAATACCGTATTTTCCGCTGCAAGTTGCTTGTTTATTTTTATGTAATATCGCGGGGTGTCACAGTTGGTATTAGAGCAGTAATGCTCCCGACGCACGCACGTGTACCCCAACTTAGATATGAACTTGACCTGAAATAATGAATGAGAGATGGGTAGACTTAAGGACCAAGTGGTAGTCTGTACTGTGATTTCTCTTTGTTAGGTCTAACCGGTTTGTTAATTGCCCTTGAGTTTATTGTTGTGCTTTAGAACAGGTGAACCGTGAGCTCATATGAGTGGTGATAAAGACCGGAGCCTACTACTGAAGTTGGAAGATCCTTGTTTTCCTGGGTAAATGCTTCTTTGTTCCCGAATTTAGCTCTTCTTATCATGCATCGCCTCCCTTCTCTTGCCTCCGGATGCATTTCTTTTGTTTTCTTAAACTCTCTTCTATCTTGTCTCGGAAGCTACTTTTGTAACCTTCCGACTTAACCCATGCTTGTTACCTTCCCCTTCTCTTGGCACTTCATAAGTAGCATACCTTAGTTGAAATTTGAGGAACTTGTTTGAGGATAACCCCTTAGCCTTCTTTTGGAAAGACAATGTTTTGGAATGATTTAAGGAGTGTAATAGGCTATGTCGTAATGAACCTAAGGCTTAGTTGCTTGACCTATGAGGAATAAAGTTGGTTGGTAGAACTCTTGGCTTAAATAATGAGTAGTAGATGTGAAATTTGGCGAAACTTAACCTTTGGGGTCATGATTGAGATTGAGAGCTTTTGGATTAGAGTGTGTTGGTTCAAGAGTACAAGGTAAGTGGTAGGACTCATAAGAATGAAATTGGGAAGTATACTTGGGATGCTAGTAAGGATAAATAGATGGGTGAAGTGAATTAGTAATGCTTAACTTTGAGAAATATGTTTGATTTTAATTGGTATATCTATCAATTGTGGTGAATGAGAATTGTTCATAATTATGGATGAGTAATGGAGGGATTAGTAATGTGACCTTGGAAGGATTTATTGGAAATGTGTGCTTAGTTGCTTGAACGGAATTAGTGTTGTGCCTTAGTGGGGTACTTAAAGGTCATATCCTTGAATGTCATAATGGTATAGAGACGGTTGATCCTGGAGTGTTATAGAAGTATCATTTGAGGAATTTAAGATATAGAGATACCCGAATTTTAAAAATTTGTGGATGTTGAGGTGACCGTGCACCTTTAATTTTGGAAGAGCTTATCTTATGGTGGACCATTTGGGAAGATGTGTCTTGGAAAGAAGTTAGTCGACATGCGTGAATTGGGAAATAGGAGTTGAGAGCCTTGTGAGGATCCCAGAAATCCCGAGCCTTGAGATTTGTGCCAGTTGAAATCCTAACCTTGCTTCAACGCCTTTCTTCTTCTTTCTCCTCCCTTGTGAACTCTACCGAGCTATGTTTTCCTAACAATTCTTACCTGACCTTCGGGCATATCTTATATCTTCTTAACTCTAATGTTTACTCTTCCATTCCGGGCTTCACTTTCATTGGCATCCTTAGCCTGGAATTTCCAATCTTGTTACCTTGTCTCTCTCTCTCTCTCTCTTTCTCTCTCGGGCGGTTGTATCCCGTTTTCCTCTGAGTTTGTATCATGCCCTTAGCTTTGTGAACCTTGTCGTCTTTCTTCATGCTTAGTTGTGAGGTCTACTTGGCTGGTGGAATGGTAATGTGTGTTTGAGGACCTTTGGTTTGGTTTTATAGGAGTTAGTTGGGAGAGGTTGCAATGATGACCTTAGGTAATGAGGTGGTATGCCATCCTAGTGGTTTGTGTTAAAGACTTAGCTATGTGAGTGCTTCTTAGGTTTTGGTGACAATCGTGAGAGTGGTGTTGTTGGTGGTTTCCTATGAGAGTGTTCATGGCTAAGTAGAAATCGTTGGATGGGAGTTGTTGCCTTTTGGACTGAATGTCCTCCTTATGGTGATAGAATTTGGTAATCAATGTTATAAGATGTAATTTGTGGTTTGGGTTGAGAAACCTTGAGTGAATGGAACTTAGCGCCTTGGGTGTTGATCGCAGTCCTATGCTTGGGTGTATTCGAATTGGGGAATATCGTGTTGTACTTTTGGAATTTGAGGTTGTGGATAAGTGTCTCATGGTTATATACGTGGGAATATGTGGAATTCAGAGAATGCAACTTTCATATTTTGGGTTACCAGTAAGAGTATGTTGGATTTGGTTTGGGTTGGTTGATTGTCCTAAGATGTGTTTGCTCCTAGACTGAGGTCTTGGTCGATGCTTACCTTGGTGAGAACCTTAGCTTTAGTCGGTTGGATGTGAGTTTGACCTTATCAGTAGGTTGTGGGTTTAGTCTTATAGAGGTTGTTGAATGTGGGGTAATGATCGCGAGTGGTTGAAACCCTATGGTAATGAAGTACCTTATACCGTGAATAACCTACGGGTGGGTGACCCAAGTGAGTTGAGGTAACCTTGAGAGTTTGGTGGATTTTAAAAGAGCTGTTTTCCGAGATGTGTAAGGAATCGTGATGACGATGTTTCTCTTGTGGATCGAGTGGTTAGTGTTTCCGTATCCTGGGAGAGTACCTAGCCATCCTTAACCTGAAGCTCTTGTTTTCCTTCCTTCCTTTCTTGTTGAGAACCGTCCTTGACTTTGGGAAGTATGGTTCGATGCCTTGTCTTAGTTAGCTTCCTTGTCAACCTTGTTGTGTTAGCAGTTCCTTGACGTTCTGATCTGTTTCTCATTGGTTGTTTGTGTGTGACTTTCATGTTTGTGTGTTGTTTGAACGATGTTCAGTTTGTTTTCCATTTATGTGCCTCATGATCAATTTGAGTCACCTTACCTATGTTGTTGGAGATTTTCATTTCGGTTACAATCTTATTTTGATTTTAGATTTCAAAATGAAAACTCTCTTTCGAAAATGACATGTTTTGAAAAGCTTGGTTGACTTATAAAATTTTGGATGATTTTGGCGTTTGATTTGATGTGAGACTTGTGATTGGAGACGTCTAATCACTTGTGTTACGCTTGTCAGCGCATAATTTGTTTTCAACTTTTGAACTTGTCCTTGTTTCGGGATGTCGGGCTCTTGAGTACGTAACGAGAACCCTAACGCTCCGTTGATGAGGACTGGTGCCCTCGTAATTTCTTTTGAACAAAATTGAAAGGAATGAAGCTATGTTTTAGAATGTTAACTTTTGATAAACACCTTTGCTACTTTCAAATTTCGAGGACGAAACTTTTTAAAAGGTGAGGTGATTGTAACACCCCGATATTTTCCGTTTTGTGAATTTAACGATTTAATTGAATTTCAAGAATAATTTATAATTTATTAAATTTCGTGAATATATTTTTGTAATAAGAATATTTCATTTTAAAGCTTTTTAGTTTCAATTTATATTTCGAGTTTTATAAATTTAAGTTTCGGTTTTAATTTTCGAAAATGTCAAGTATGTAGGATAATTTCATGAGTTGTGGGTTAATTGCATATTTGGTCCTATCTTTTTTTTGTTTTTTTTTTTTTTTTTTTTTTGGCAACAGTAAAGAAAGAGTTCTTACATAATGTCCACCCGAACTGCCGGGTCGGACTTATTTGTTACATTTTTAGAAAAGGAAATTAAACTAATGACAGGACTGACACAAAGGATATGTCGCTTGGATGGACGATCTGATCTCTCCAATTGAGCGAAAATTTCTTTTCTCTTCTTTATCAGCTGAGCTTCCGAGGAGTACCTGCAACAAGACACACTTACGCCACGAGGACGTAGAAATTTTCTGGAGGGATATCTACTTGTAGAAAAAGTAGATAAATTGTGTCTCGGAGATTCATCCCCTTGGCTATAATTTTTCTTGATGGTAGCAATTCTCTTCCTCTCCCTCACACGGCGGGTAAAAGGGAATCTGCAAGGAATATATGTAGTAGAAACACGTGGCAGTTTACCAGACAAAGAAGTCTTGCTCTTCTTACGACTGGCCGAAAAACAAAACATGTGGTTAGCATTTAGGTCAGAATGGTCTGGAAGGCAAGGAGAGATGAAAGACGTATCATTCTTCAAAACGAAAGGCTCAACAACCAATAGATTATCTTGGGGACCTTGAGTATTAAAAGAGGAGAAATTGTCTCCAGAGCAGGAGGAACTCAAACGTGTGTTATTGGTGTTGGACTTCCTTGGACTGTAATCGTTAGCCATAGTGATGACATCTGAAGGAGACATATCTTCCTTTTGCACCCTTATCTTACGTTTTCGAGATTTAGAAGGTCTCCTTTTCTTTTTCTTATCCCTCTTGTTACAAGAATCACTTGTATTTCCTTCCTCCTTTGTATTCCCAATATGACAAATCCGAACTGTTAAAGTTGACATGTCTTTTTTGTGAAAATACATCACCTTATTACCTTGAAGGAGTTTTTGATAATCTTGTCTAGAAATCCTTAGTCGGGAATGTCCTCCCTCCTTTTTTGAAAACTCAAGAGAAGACTTGTTAGAGCCTTTTTTCTCTAAACCTGAGTTCTGCTCACTTCTCCCACCACTTTCAGCTTCAGACATATCCAAAGAACCACTCACATCTTTTACACTCACATTTTCATGGACTTCCATCGCCCCCATGATCACACTCTCACAATCTTTTATATGACTTCTAGGATCATGCACCGTATCCGAAGTAAGCACATGCTTCTTATTGTTGACTTTCATTTCATCAGTCGAGGTGACCTCTAGCACTCTTTTGCCATTAGCCTTTATGAGAAGTTGACCTTTAACCACCTCTAATTCCCTTAAAACATCCTTATTTCTAGGTTCTACCCCCAAAGCTTCCACCAGATCCATTTTTGCTTCTAGAAACCTGTTCAATTTCATATAAGCAATTGCCCTACGAAAAAGAGCCTTAACATTTCGTGGAAATGATTCCAATATCATGCTACACAGGTCCAAAGCTGCTCGAAATTCCTCAAGTTTCAGGGCACAAGCCGCCAGGTTAAAATTAAGGGAGATTGCAAGATCAGATAACGGTAGAATATCTTCACTTTCAATACAAGCCAAGCTCATACCAAATAGTCTACATGCCTCATTGTAACACGAAGCAGCCGAATCAAAGTGATTTTGTCGGAAAAGATTGTTTCCTTTGTCTTTTAGCGCTCTTACCTCAGACAAAGCTAATATAAATGACCCCTTCATTCTCGTAAAGTGGCCTATCATTTTTTCCCCATCATTATCCATAAACCCATCACTAACATGGGCACTAGCGAAATTATCCAAAAAATCATAATAAACCGAAGGTGATGCCATAAGCACAACCGTAAATGAGATGATTGATCACCACCCAAACAACTAGTACTAAAAAAGAAACCCTTCTAATAAAGAACAACTCACTTACCACGACAAACGGAACCTCAAGCACCAAACACCAAAAAAACCCGTCCGCGACAATCGAAAACAGCAAAATATCGGATGAACAGGCTTCAAATAACCATTAATAGGCCACCCATAAAGAGAAAAGACAAACAAAAAACAAAACCTGCTTAATGACGAAGAAAGTCCTTGTCCTAAATCAAAAGGGATACCCAGGAACTCAAGCACTTCTTATTTATTAGAATATTAAGCAAAAGGAGATCCACTGCTAAGTAAGGACAACAACGGGCATTGATGATGAATGCAAAAGATCAAGAGTGGCTTGCTTTGTTGGTAGTGGATGAGGTCGACGTCAAAGACAAACAAACCTGAAAAAAGCGACACCGACGAAGAAAAGACGGCAACACGTTGAGAAGTACGAAAACGAGACAAAAAGATGATGTAGCCTCGCCGGCGACCCAAAAGAAGCGGCCAGAGAAGTCGCCGGCGAGGGGCCGTAAATCTAGGGTTTTAAATTTGGGGATTTTAATTTGGGATTTTTTTCACTTTCTCTCTCTTCGTTTCTCTATTTAAAGATTTGATGAAGTGATAAATATGGTCCTATCTTGAGTGATTTTGTTCTTAAGATGTTATTTCCGTCTTAGTTAGTGAATTCCGATCATCCCGACTCATTAAATGAATCCCGAGTCATTTCCGACTCAAAACCCCTTATAACCTTATGTTATGTTTCATCCTCAAACCCAATTCATTTCCTTCATCTTCATAAACACAAAACCCCCAAATGTCATTGATGGTGTTTCTCCATGAGCATAAATCCGATCATATCTCCTCCGTTTCTTGCTCAAATTCCAAGTTCTTTGTAGGTATGTTCTCCTCTTCTTCTACTCCTTCTTTTCATGTCAACAAAAGCTAGTCTTTTTGAGTTTTCTGAAAACCCATTTTTCTAGGGTTTCATTTTGATTCGTTTTTCTTGTTGTTCTTGAGCGAGAATGGATGCTTGGACTTCGTTGACGAATTTCCTTGAAGGTTTGAGGAGCTTTGAAGGTAACTTTGAGAGGTTACTCGACTTTAAGTCAAAAATGGATTGTGTATGGTTGTGGTTGTTTAATTTCTGAAATTATGAGCATTGTGTTGATTGATTTCTGAAATTGGGAAGTATTGGGTTGTTTATTTATCTTCTAATCGATTGAAATGAGATTCATGGTTGATTTGGTGGTATTAAATGATGAATGTCGCTTATAGTTAATGGGTAAGTTAGTATCCGTCACATGCGTAGTTCGTCTCATCAATATAATGATTTCCAATTGATTTAATCCGTGTTTGGGTTGATAAATGTTGTTTGTTATCGTTTAGTTACGAGTACATGTTGTCATATATACGAGAATGAATAGCGTTACGTGTTGGATATATTGCGTAGTAACTATCTTGCATTGTCGATTAAGGAACCAAGGAGCGAGCACACGGACCGAGCACGGCTGGGCAGCAGCCCGTGGGAACCGCAGGCTGCGGCCACCCACGCACGCCTGCGGCCTGGCCATGCGCAGGCTGCGGTATTTAGCGCAGGGTGCGGTTTAGTCTGACAGCAGCATCTTCGAAAGGCCATATCTCTCTCGTTTCTTATCCAAATGAGGCGTGTGACCTATCGTTGGAAAGCTAAGATCACAAGCTTTCACCTCCACTTGGCCTTGCATCAATAGGAGCTCTAGAACTCGAGATATAGTCGTTTGAAGTTGACCCTTGCGAAACCGAGTTTTCAATTCTTCATTTTGGCTCTTGTTTGTGTATGCCAAGGCTTCAATTCTTCTTTTTTTGCTTGCTTCTATTTACTTTGCACTTATTCCCTTGGTTAAGCTTTGCCTCTCCTTCTCCTCCTTGATATATGAATATATTATATGAGTTTCGTAAATTATACTTCCGTTGTTGTTGCATGGTTGAATGTTTAAGCCGTTTTAGTAGCTAAACTGAGGAGGAAGACCCCCCGGCCGGGCAACCGGAAGGGAGACCGGCTCCCGCTTCAAGTTAGCTTCTCAAAACTAGCTTAAGTGTTGTCTTGATTGATTTGAAGCTCACATTTTCTAAATGAGTTAGATAACGGTTATGTTAGCTTGAATGGTAATGATAACGGTTATGTTATCTTGAGTTTGAGTCGGGTAACGGTTATGTTACCTTGCTTATGTTTGGATGACGGTTATGTCATTCCAAGTTGTGTTGGTGACGGTTATGTCACCTTGTTTGTGAATAGATAGCGGTGGTACGATTTGTGTATCATTGTAATGAACTAATGCCACCCGGTTATGGGTTTTGTCTATGTTCGGGATTGGTCGGAGGTCGTGCTCATGCGCTCCCGTAGTTGGAGGTCATGCTAATGCGCTCCGGTCCCCGTGTGTCGTTCGGTGTAGGTTATTACATCGAGAGGTCTGGCCAGGTCTTAGGCATATAGTCAGTGGTTACGCTATACATAGTAATCGGAGGTCGTGCATATGCGCTCCGTTGGTTAGAGGTCGTGCTAATGCGCTCCCATTGTTGGAGGTCGTGCTAATGCGCTCTAGCGTGTCAGTGGTAGCTTGCATGCTCGTTGACAGGCGTTCATTCTATTCTTGTATGTTCTGTGATTGGCCATGCCATCTAGTGTTGGCCTCTGAGTCAATTACTTGTTGTTGTTTGTGTGAATGAACATGCCATCAAGTGTTGGCCGCTGAGTCATTCACTTGAGTTAATTATCCGTTTGATATAGTTCACATGATGACCGTGTTTGTAGTTCACATGTTGGTTCATGCTTGATCATGCTTGTCATATTTGAATATGTCATAATTGAGTATTTATCTTGGTATATGCATGTTCATATGTATACGTTGTGTTGTATTACCGTTTACATGTTTTCTGACAAAAAGTGGCTGGGAGAACCTCGACTTACTCCCCACTGACTGTGGCGTACATGTTTCATGTATGTAGGTTGGTGCTGTTTGAGGAAGACGTGTGGCTAGCGAGCATTGTTGATTAGTCGACAAATTACCTATTTACGTTTAGCTTAGATTTAATTTTGTTGCTATTGAGGGATACCTTATCCCTTGTAAACTTTCAATTATCTTGTATAAGTTATACTTTTTCTTTAGTTTTAAATCTTCCGCATGTTGTTTTTGATATTCCGCGATTAAGTTTATTTATATATGTCGAAAGTTTTTAAAATACCGTATTTTCCGCTGCAAGTTGCTTGTTTATTTTTATGTAATATCGCGGGGTGTCACAAAAACGAAATAAAAAATACGGAGTATTACAATCTTCCCTCCTTAAAATGAACTTCGTCCCGAAGTTCGCCATCCCAAGGTCAACAAAACTGAACATAACGCACGTAACAAACATAGAAAGTGACATCATATAATATTAAGAACTAATAAAAGTATTCCAAAACACGACATGTCACATTCTACCCTCCTAAAAACAAAGTTACGTCCTCGTAACATACCTTAGTGAAAAAGCTCAGGATACTTCTCCCTCATCGAGACTTCAGTCTCCCAAGTAGCCTCCTCGACATTATGATTAGTCCACAAAACTTTCTCTAGCGCGGTCTCCCCATTTCTGGTTTTCCTCACTTTCCTGTCGAGGATCTCCTTGGGTCCCTCTTCATAGGTCAACTGCTCATCGACCTCAATGACCTCATGATCAAGGACATGCGAAGGATCACTGATATATCGCCTTAGTTGCGAAACATGGAACACATTATGAACTCTGGCTAACGATGGAGGTAGAGCTAATCGATAAGCTACCTCACCCACTCGCTCCAAAATCTCAAATGGCCCAATGAACTTCTGGCTCAACTTGCCCCTCTTGCCAAACCTCATCACTCCCCTCATCGGTGACACTTTCAATAAAACCTTCTCTCCTGCTCACTCCTCTTCAAATCAGCGTAACTCTTCTGTCTATCTTGGGCAGCTCTCATCTTCTGACGAATCACCTGGACCTGTGCTATCATCTCCTGAATCATCTCAGGTCCCAAAGTCACCGTATCATCTCGGTCATCCTAGCAAACTAGACTCCTACACTTTCTCCCATACAATGCCTCAAAAGGAGCCATCCCAATGCTAGCATGATAGCTGTTGTTATATGAAAACTCTATCAAGTCAAGTCTGTCTTCCCAAGATCCCCCGAACTCTAGCACACAAGCCCTCAGCATATCCTCCAGTGTCTGGATAGTTCTCTCAGTTTGACCATCAGTTGGTGGATGAAATGTAGTGCTTATCTTCAAAGTAGTTGCCATCAATGTCTGTAACTCTTGCCAGAACTTAGAGATGAACCTGGAGTCACGATCAGAAACAATGTCCTTAGGGACACCATGAAGTTTCACCACATGCTTAACGTAAGCCTTGGCCAATTCAGCTTTACTCCAAGTCTCCTTCATCGGTATGAAATGGGCTGACTTAGTCAACCTATCTACAATCACCCAAATCATGTCATTTCCCCTAGAAGTCCTCGGTAAGCGTACTATGAAATCCATGGAAATGCTTTCCCACTTCCACTCAGGTACGTCCAGATGTTGCAACTTCCCTTGCGGCCTCTTATGCTCCCCTTTGACCCTCTGACATACCAAGCAACGAGAAACAAACTCAGCTACCTCTTGCTTCATCTTTGGCCACCAAAACGCTTTCTTCAGATCCTTGTACAACTTATCCCCTCCAGGATGAACGGAATAAGGTGTAGAATGAGCTTCAACCATAATTTTTTTCTTTAGCTCCGCATCTTCAGGCACACACCATCTCCCATCAAACCTCAAACTATCATCGCTGTGAACCTCGAACTTAGAATATGGCTCTGCTTCACTAGCTTTGCTCACTGCCTCACGCCACTTCTGAATTCTAGGATCACTCTTCTGTCTTTCTCGAATCTCGGAATATAACTCAGGCTCGATCGTCAAATCCCCCATGGTCTCTGAAAGGTTCATATACCTATATAGTCATACTAGTTATTATTTATCAAATAAATTATAGATCTTTAGCATGCTTAACTAGTGATTATGACGAGATTAAGGAGTAAAAACAAGCTCCGTTACATTGTATATCTCGGCAAAATAAGGGCACAAGTGAAGTCACCTTCTTCACTTGTTCTTGAGCTTAATGTGTGGATGATCCTCCTTGAACCTTCAAAGAGATGATGGCCTCCAAAAGATGAACACCAAGACACACTAACTCTCAATGTTTGTATATTGTTTTGCTAGAACCAACACACAAGCTTACTAGATTGAAGGTAGTACACGGCTAGGGTTTGAGAAAAATGAACCTTATTTTTCTTTCTTTTCTTTCTCTCTCAAAGACAAAACCCTAGTGTAAATTATGTATGAATGAATTGGATTAGTGAACCAAAGAACAAAACTTGTTTTGTTCCTCCATTTGGTTCGGCCGAGACAAGGGTTAGAGTGCCCAATAGATTGGCACTCAATCCTCTCAAATGTCTCAAGCATGCTTCAACATATTAAATGCATGTCATCCTCATGTTCCTATTACATAATGTATTATGTAAAATTTGTATGTCTAAGTGTGACATATCACACGGTCACCATGACCAAAACGGATCATATCCGTGACTTAACATTAGGATTATATTATTTACGTAGTTTAACATTTTAAACCTTTTATCGTAAATTAGTAATTAAATAATTTCATATATTTATTTAATCGCATTCTATAACTACAACAATTGTAGTTTATTCGATTCATTCATTTTAATTATTATGTTTCATTAAACAATAATTGATAGTGATGACACTTCGATCACTAAAATAATTTACAATCTTTATTATAAATTATCTCCTCTTTCCTTCACAATCTAGAAATGTATCAACTCGTATCAATATACAGTTGTTACATTTAATATTGAGATAGCTGTCCTAAAGGTGTGACCTAAAGGGATCAACTGGTCACCACCGTCATTACGACAGTAATGTCAAACTCTAGCAAGCCAATCACTACCGATTAATGTTGACCAGTTGACTTATGATAAGAATCATCCCATGAATATTCTTTTATAGAGATTTGTCAATTAATAATATAATTGACGTGATCACATTATTGTCGAGGACACTTACTCCAACAATCTCCCACTTGTCCTCACAAGTGTGGATCACCGATTCTCTTGTTCTATTACATCATCTCCCACTCAATGCAAGGTTTCTTTCAGGTCGTACTTGCACGTGATCAAATCAATAGTGGTTTTTCTCGACATGGAGTGTAACTGTTTGACCGGAATTATCTACCATAGACAGTCTCCGAGCGTGGCCACGCATTTTCAGTTCACTACTCCTCGAGTGGCCTTGAGATTTAAGATAACCCTGACAAGGGGCAGAACAATTTCTTTCCAACTGTTCTCCTTGGTCAACATCATCCATTGTGACCCAAAATATATCCATTTGACCCCTTTTACGGAAGATCGTAGAATATAAATCAAAGTCATTCTGAATAACGTCACCTCTAGAGCAACCAGTCTCTAGTCTAAGAATCGACTCATAAGAATATATATAGCAGCTCTTGCCACGACCAGGCTTCATTGAATTCTAAAGAACTCTATAAGCGGTCACTGCCCGACACAAGTGTACTTTACAGTTGTCTATATGATCGACTAGTCATCCCTTATGACTCTATGGTGTAAGAACTCACCATCAATCGCATCATAATCTAGTCACTTCGAGACGTCACCTCATATAAGTGACTGGGGGCAATACTAAGTTAATCCAGTTCACTTGAACAGGGTTCAACAATTGTCCTACAATCCTGTTGGACTTAACAAAGTATATAAAATAAATAAGTTGTATAAAACTTTAAATGATGAACGAGATTATCTTATATGAACGTAAAAACAACATTTTTCATTTCATATCGCATAATCGGTTACACATTGGGTAAACTCTTAAGACCCATAGAACGAGCATGAGAATCATGCTTAGCTTGCGACAAGGGTTTGGTTAAAGGATCAGCCACATTATCGTCTGTCCCAACCTTACATATCGCTATTTCCTTCCTATCAATGAAATCCCGTATTACATGATATTTTCTTGGTACATGTCTAGACTTATTACTAGACTTCGGCTCCTTAGCCTGAAAGACAGCACCACTGTTATCACAGTACAGGGTGATAGGATCTTCAGCATTTGGAACTACCCTTAGTCCCTCGATAAATTGCCTTATCCATACTGCCTCTTTAGCAGCTTCTGATGCTGCAATGTACTCTGCTTCCGTTGTAGAATCCGCAACGACTGGTTCTTTGAAGCTCTTCCAACTAATGGCACCACCATTCAAGATAAAGACAAATCCAGCCTGGGATTTAAAATCGTCTTTATCTGTTTGGAAGCTTGCATCTGTGTAACCCTTTACACATAAATCTTCTTCCCCTCCAAACACTAAGTATGAATCCTTAGTTCTTCTTAAGTACTTAAGGATGTTCTTGACAGCAATCCAGTGACTTTCACCTGGATTTGCTTGATATCTACTAGTCATGCTCAAAGCATACGAGACATCAGGACGAGTACATATCATGGCGTACATGATAGATCCCACGGCGGAAGCATAAGGGATCGTTTTCATGCGTTCAACATCTTTGGGCTCTGTGGGTGATTGAGACTTTCTCAATATAATGCCACTTCCCATGGGGATAAACCCTCTCTTGGAATTTCCCATGCTGAACCGTCGAAGAATCTTATCGATATAAGGTTCTTGACTTAGTGCCAATATCCTCTTGGATCTATCTCTATAGATCCGGATACCTAATATGCATTGTGCATTTCCTAGATCTTTCATCTGAAAATGGTTACCTAACCACCCTTTCACTGATGAAAGCATTGGAACATCATTTCCAATGAGCAGTATGTCATCCACATACAAGATCAGGAATACAACATTGCTCCCACTGAACTTCATATATAGACAAGGTTCCTCGACACTTCGAGTGAAACCATTTTCTTTTATGACTTCATTGAAGCGATGATTCCAACTCCTTGATGCTTGCTTAAGACCATAGATGGACTTCTTAAGCTTGCATACCTTGTTAGGATTTTTAGGATCTTCAAAACCTTCGGGTTGTATCATATACACATCCTCCTTTAAATGCCCATTTAAGAAGGCGGTTTTGACATCCATTTGCCACACTTCATAGTCATGAAATGCGGCAATCGCTAACATTATCCTAATGGATCTTAGCATGGCTACCGGAGCAAAGGTTTCATCATAATGAAGACCTTGGACTTGGGAAAAACCCTTAGCTACTAGCCTAGCTTTATAGACATCATCATGTCCTTCTATGCCATTCTTCACCTTGAAGATCCACTTGCATTGGAGAGGTCTCATCTCCTTAGTCAAGTCTACCAAGTCCCACACTTGGTTTTGATGCATAGAATCCATTTCAGATACCATGGCCTCATGCCATTTGATGGAGTCGGGACTAGAGATTGCAGCTTTGTAAGTGGTAGGCTCGTCACTTTCCAAAAGTAAAACGTCCAGGCTACCATCTTCCTCAATTAGTCCAACATACCTATCAGGTTGATGTGGGACCCTACTCGACCTCCTGGGTTGAATAGGTACCGAAGTGGATGAAGAAGGAATATCTTCTTCTGTCTCAGCTTCAGTTTGTGGCTCTTGAACTTCTCGAACTTCATTAAGTTCAAAATTTCTCCCACTCTGTCTCTTAGAAATAAACTCCTTTTCTAAGAAGACAGCCTCAGAAGACACAAACACTTTGTTTTCTTGAGGTTTATAGAAGTGGTAGCCACGAGAGGTGGTTGGATAACCAACAAATATGCATTTTTCGGATCTTGGTGCGAGTTTGTCATCGTTTTTCGACTTGACATAAGCATCGCACCCCCATATCTTCATATAGGATAAGTTGGGAACCTTTCCTTTCCACATCTCATATGGAGTCTTATCGGTCGCTTTCGTTGGACTATTGTTCAACGATTTGATGGCGGTGAGGATCGCAAATCCCCAAAATGAATTGGGTAAATCAGTTTGGCTCATCATTGATCGGACCATATCCAATAAGGTTCGATTCCTCCTTTCTGCCACACCATTAAGTTGTGGTGTTCCTGGAGGTGAAAGTTGTGACACAATGCCACATTTCTTTAGATGTGAATCAAATTCATTACTAAGATATTCTCCACCACGATCGGATCGTAATGTTTTAATCTTCCTATCGAGTTGGTTCTCTACCTCATTTTGAAATTCTTTGAATTTCGTAAAAGCTTCACTCTTATGCTTCATTAAGTAGATATACCCATATCTACTTAAATCATCGGTGAAGGTGATGAAATAGTCATAATTGCCTCTAGCGGTGATAGATAATGGTCCGCATACATCCGTATGTATAAGTCCCAATAACTCACTTGCTCGTGTCCCTTTACCACTAAAGGGGTTACGAGTCATCTTCCCTAGAAGGCAAGCCTCGCATGTTCCATAAGATTCATATTCGAATGGTTTGATTATGTTGGTCTTTACCAATCTTTTAATGCGATTTTCATTTATGTGACCAAGTCGACAATGCCAAACATATGATTCATTTGGATCATTTGTTTTAATTCTTTTGTTATTAACGTTGTAGACATTTTTAGATGAGTCGGAAGTTTCCAAAACATAGATTCCATTAATAGAATTGGCACGGCCAACTACCATGTCATTCTTTGAAATTACACAACAATTGTTTTTAATGGAAAAATCATATCCTTCAATGTCTAACATTGCGACAGAAATAATGTTTTTGGAAAGAGACGGTACAAAATAACAATTATTGAGTTTGAGCTCATATCCACTCGTCAAGGCAAGAGTGCAAGTTCCTTTTGAAGTGGCCGCTACCCGAGCTCCATTTCCAAGTCGGAGATCCATATCACCCTTGTCTACCTTCTCCACTTCTCTTAAACCCTGCAAACGATTACAAAGGTGAGAACCACATCCGGTATCCAATACCCATGATGTGTTGGATGTAAAATTTATGTCAATAACAAAAATTTCAGATTTGGAATTACCTAACGGGATCACAAGACCTTCTTGGATATGACGTAAGTACTTGGGGCAATTCCTCCTCCAATGGCCCATGACACTACAATAGTGGCATCGCCCTTTCTCTAACTTTCTCTTCTTCCTTTTATTCTTTGCAAGACCTTTCTTGCTAGAACTCCCACTAGCTTCATCATAAGCTCTTTCCTTCAAGTATAAGGCGTCCATTTCTTCATTTAGCTCATCTATATAAGCCGTGTCAAGAAATGAACCTTTGGGAGGTGGGAGAGAAGAAATGAAGTTAATACTGCCATCCGGACCCATTCCGAAATGAACTTCTCTAGTAGTATCAATGTTGTTTTGGTTGCAAATATCGTCGAAAACATTATGACAAGAATCAATAGTGATAGGGTTGAATGAATCCATTGCGATAAAATAACTACAAAAACGGAAATGAAGGAAAATTAACGTTCATCATTAAAAACTTGTTAAACGTTTTAAACAAGTTAAGTATTTACTTAACGATCTCTTACACAATTAAGTAAATAAACCCGAGACCCAAACCCATACTAATCCGGGCACGGTGTAGCCGATTCAACCCGTATTGGTATAATTTGGTGGATTAACCCTTTAATCGGTTCTACTCTTAGAACTCTCGGTCGACAATTTTCTCAAAATTATCTATAGCCCGAACTTATTGCAACTACGGTTACGAATACCTTCGTTGAGATCGACCAAATTTCAAGGTGTAATCGTCATTACCCCACTTACCCAACGTGACAATTTTAGTACCCCGGTTTAGCCGAGCCTACATATTTGTGAAGAAGGGATTCATGGGTCCATACTCTTTGGTAAGGCTAAGTCTCAATATTTTAAACGTAAGAGATCTTATCAATTATTATCTATCTCCTTTTAAGTGAACTAATTTAGGTGAATTATTGATAAAAATTGATACGTTGAAGACCCGATACTCGATATGCATGACATGTTAATGGCGATTTGGCTATGCATGCAACATATTAAAACAAAATAAAGCAAACGATAAATTCCTAGTATGGCCTTATCCTAGAAAAGAAATAACAAGAGTACAAATTCGGAAACCAACTCCTTTGGTCCCTTGATCTTGACGAGGCACGCAAATCGAGGCAAACACCGTCTTGATCGGAACTCCTTTCCAAATGGCACCGTCTTCAAGGAACTCCGGATTTTACAAATATTACAACTTTTCTAGTCTACTTTATACATTATAAAATAGAAATAAATTACAATTGGGTGATACGAGATCACAAAATTACAACCGAATTGGTAACCCCTTACATTACGGGAAATACCAATTTAAAACTAAGGCCATACTAGAATAATTACATGATTCAAAATTATGCAATATAAAATGACATTCATAAGGAAAACGCAGCAATATAACATGTTATAAATATGTTCATTTTAATGCCAAATCGCCCTAATAACTCTTTATTTCGAAATTAACCCGGTTTTATGAGATTTTAGCATTTTTAACTCCTTTTAAAAATGCATAAATTAAAACATACACAACTTATGTTCTAAATAATATCCTAACACATTTTAGGATTCAAAATTAGTCATAAATAATTTTGATAATAATTAACATTTTAATTATTTTAACATCGTTCATAATGCCTTATAAAAATGTATAACATTTACGAATTAAATCCAAACAATTATAAAAATTCGAAATTTTGGATTTTCATTTTCACTAACATTCTGAAAATATTACTTGAATATTTATAATGTAAAAATTTGGTCATTTTAACCGAAATAAATTTCGAAATATCGTATATAAATGGCCAAATTACCTCTTTTTACGGTTTTAACAATTAAATCGTAAAACATGCTATACAAAGTCATATTGTACCAAAATTTTACATACATTAAGTAAAATTAGCATGTGAGGTCGTGTGAAAATTACAAGGCTAGAAACATTTTCTTTCTATTTTAATCATTTAACTCGATTTTATCATAAAAATGCATTTAAACGATTAAAATCTTTATTGTGAACAATATATTAAATCTCATAAATTATCATATAACCTAAAAACATTTTAGGACCAGATTTAATATACATGCCAAAAATTCGAGTGATATATATAAGGGTCTTGAAATATTAGTTTTGTTTTAAGTCTCAAAAACTCGGAAAAACTATAAACCGATTAAGCATGCAACAACAAGTGCTCTGATACCAATTGAAAGGTTCATATACCTATATAGTCATACTAGTTATTATTTATCAAATAAATTATAGATCTTTAGCATGCTTAACTAGTGATTATGACGAGATTAAGGAGTAAAAACAAGCTCCCTTACATTGTATATCTCGGCAAAATAAGGGCACAAGTGAAGTCACCTTCTTCACTTGTTCTTGAGCTTAATGTGTGGATGATCCTCCTTGAACCTTCAAAGAGATGATGGCCTCCAAAAGATGAACACCAAGACACACTAACTCTCAATGTTTGTATATTGTTTTGCTAGAACCAACACACAAGCTTACTAGATTGAAGGTAGTACACGGCTAGGGTTTGAGAAAAATGAACCTTATTTTTCTTTCTTTTCTTTCTCTCTCAAAGACAAAACCCTAGTGTAAATTATGTATGAATGAATTGGATTAGTGAACCAAAGAACAAAACTTGTTTTGTTCCTCCATTTGGTTCGGCCGAGACAAGGGTTAGAGTGCCCAATAGATTGGCACTCAATCCTCTCAAATGTCTCAAGCATGCTTCAACATATTAAATGCATGTCATCCTCATGTTCCTATTACATAATGTATTATGTAAAATTTGTATGTCTAAGTGTGACATATCACACGGTCACCATGACCAAAACGGATCATATCCGTGACTTAACATTAGGATTATATTATTTACGTAGTTTAACATTTTAAACCTTTTATCGTAAATTAGTAATTAAATAATTTCATATATTTATTTAATCGCATTCTATAACTACAACAATTGTAGTTTATTCGATTCATTCATTTTAATTATTATGTTTCATTAAACAATAATTGATAGTGATGACACTTCGATCACTAAAATAATTTACAATCTTTATTATAAATTATCTCCTCTTTCCTTCACAATCTAGAAATGTATCAACTCGTATCAATATACAGTTGTTACATTTAATATTGAGATAGCTGTCCTAAAGGTGTGACCTAAAGGGATCAACTGGTCACCACCGTCATTACGACAGTAATGTCAAACTCTAGCAAGCCAATCACTACCGATTAATGTTGACCAGTTGACTTATGATAAGAATCATCCCATGAATATTCTTTTATAGAGATTTGTCAATTAATAATATAATTGACGTGATCACATTATTGTCGAGGACACTTACTCCAACAGTCTCACCCTTCCTTATAACTGCGATTCCCATCTGTCCCAACTCACGATACATACTCAGTCTGGACATAGCTGTGCATAGAGCGTGAATAGACTTCCTACTCAATGCATCAGCCACAACATTAGCCTTTCCTTCCTTGTACAGAATCTCCATATCGTAATCTCCAATAAGCTCGATCCATCTCCTCTGGCGCATGTTTAGTTCCCTTTGAGTATAGATGTACTTCAGGCTCTTATGATCGGAATACACCTTAAATGTAGCTCCATAAAGATAATGTCGCCACAGCTTAAGTGCAAAAACTACCGCCCCTAGCTCCAGATCATGCGTCGGATAATTCTCCTCATAAGGCTTCAACTGTCTAGAAGCATAAGCAATCACTCTCCCGTTCTGCATCAACACACATCCCAAACCCTTCTTAGAAGCATCTGTATAGACTTCGAAATTTTCACTCCCTTCTGGCAATGCAAGGATAGGAGCTGTGGTAAGACGCTCCTTCAGATCTAAGAATGCCTTCTCACAACTCTCATCCCAGATGAATCTATTCTCTTTCCGCATCAACAAAGTCATCGGTTTAGCTATCTTCGAAAAATCTTTCACGAACCTCCTGTAATAACCAGCCAATCCCAAGAAACTACGAATGTCGGCCACATTCCTCAGTCGCTCCCATTTCGATACGGCCTCAATTTTGCTAGGGTCGACAGATACACCCTCCTTAGACACCACATGGCCTAGAAAAGCAACTTTCTCGAGCCAGAATTCGCACTTACTCAACTTGGCATACAATTGATGATCCCTCAAAGTCTGTAACACCAAGCTCAAATGTTTAGCATGCTCTTCTCTATTCTTCGAATACACCAAGATGTCATCGATAAATACCACCACAAACTGGTCCAGATAGGGACTAAACACTCTGTTCATCAAATCTATGAAAACAGCAGGTGCATTAGTCAAACCAAATGGCATCACTACGAATTCATAATGCCCATACCTCGATCTGAACGCAGTCTTGTGGATGTCTGCATCTTTGATTCTTAGCTGATGATACCCTGACCTCAAATCAATCTTGGAGAACACACCAGCCCCACTCAACTGATCAAAAAGATCATCGATGCGAGGTAAAGGATACCGATTCTTGATCGTCACATTGTTAAGCTCCCTGTAATCCACACAGCCTCAAGGTGTCATCCTTCTTCTTTACAAACAATATTGGCGCTCCCCATGGTGACACACTTGGTCTTACGTATCCCTTGCTTGCTAGCTCATCCAGCTGCTTCCTCAATTCCTCCAATTCCTTAGGTCCCATGCGATAAGGTGCTTTAGAAATTGGCACAGGCTCAGGTTTCAGATCAATGCCAAAATCTAATTCCCTCTTTGGCGGTAACCCAGGAATTTCTTCTGGAAACACGTCTTCAAAATCCCTTACAACATCGATCTCCCTGGATTGGGGTTTCTCTGCAGTCAGATCTCTCACATGGCACAACAGCATCTCATCACCCCTCTTTAGGCAGGTCTTCAGCGCATTGATAGTTATCAGCTTCAGTTTAGGCTTCACAGAATATCCCTTGTAGGATACCCTCACTCCCTTGGGTCCCCTCAAGGTGATCTTCCCTTGGTAGCAATCAATGTAGGCCTTATACTTTTTCAGCCAATTCATCCCCAGTATCACCTCAAAGCCACCCAAAGGAAACTCTATCAAGTTCGACTCAAAACTCAGATCTCCTACTTGGATCATTACATTGGTGTAAACTCTATTACAAGCTATGGACTCCCCAGATGGTATGGTTACAGAATCAGCTATACTACTATATACATCGAGTCCTATAGCCCTAGCATGCTCCGCAGATATGAAAGAGTGTCATGCACCAGAATAAAATAAAACGAAAGTAGGAAAGGTATGTACTAGAAATGTACCAGTAACAACATGTGCATCCTCCTCTGCAGCCTCCTTGCCCATCATGAACAGAGCCCCACTTTTCTTGGCCCCACTCTGATTCACGGATCCTGCTCCACTCTGATTGCTAGCCTCTGTCAGGGTCTTTTGGAAATTACCATTACCACTACTCTGATTTCCTTGGTAGCGGTTCTGACTATTGTAGTTGTTGAAATTCCGCTGGTAGCTGTTACCTCCGGATCTGTTGTTGTTCGAGTAACTTGCATTTGGTGTTCTGAAACCACCACTTTGGTTGCCCCTATTATAACTGTTCCCAACACTCTGAGTTCCAACCCAACAAGTTGCTTGCTTGTGTCCGATCTTTCAACACTTAAAACATGCAACACTTGAACCACTTGCCCCAGTCGCAGATCGGTTGCCACCTCGACTGCCATTTCCTCCTGGTGCACTGTTGGAGAAAATTGACCGGTACTGGTTATTTGGCTTCTTATTCCCTGAGCTTTCGGCCACAGATTCTGCTTTCCTCTTGTCACCCTTGGCTTTCTTTTCCTCTTTAATCATGTCTGCGATTCTTTCTGCCTGGCTAGCCCTCTCGTATATATCTTCCACAGTCGTGGACTTAGTTGCCAGTAGACTTCTCTTGATTTCAATGGTCAGCCCTTTCTCGAACCTAGCAGCTAACATCTCCGATGTGTAGCCCAAGTCAGCTACATTCTCTGCCAGCTGCATAAACTTACTGTGATATGCTTCCACTGTCATCCCTTCGGTCATCTTGAAAGAATCGAACTCAGCTCTCAGCTTCCTTTTCACATGCTCTGGCACAAACTTAGAGGATAAAATCCCCTTGAACCCTTCCCAACGTACATATTCCGACCCAATCTCTTCTGCAACTGCCTTGATCTCTTCTTTATTGTTATTCTACCATAACCTAGTTGTACCCTTCAGGAAGAATACAACTTGGTCCACCTTCATCGATTCTGGTACAGACAACAGTTAGAAGATACTCTCGAACTCTCGGCACCACTCCGCAAGCAAACTTGGTGCTCCTTCCCCATCGTACTTGGTGGGGTTATGCCTAGAGATATTATTGCTCATTTTGGTTGCATCCGATTGAGTGTTAGCCCCAATCCTAGCTAGGAGAGCAGCGTTCATAGCTAGTAGGTGATCGAATTCCTCTTGTGATACATTTGCAGTGTTGGGTTCTCTCTTGGGAGGCATTTTGCTACACAAGTTTAACAAATACATAAGTATCCTAGGTCATATACCATCCCATCCTAGGTCCTATATGTAGTTTATCATGCAACTTCTTATCATGCCTTTGATTGGTACTTGCCACCACATATAATTCTACCTATAGGCTTAGGGATCATACAACCGCATGCATATATCCATATAATCCACACTCATATTCAAAACTAAGATATAAACTCAGGCTCTTAAAGCTTGGAAATAACAACTTATACATGTCACTCATCATATAACATCACTTTCATGCTTCACGGTATATAATATATATATATATATATATATATATATATATATAAATATATATATATATATATATATATATATTATCTGCCTTGGGTCTTTCCAGAACTACCCACACTCTTCAACTCTCAAGGTAACCAGGTTAGACTGAAAGGACCAATGGCTTGGTTTGAGGGGGCCCCTAACTCATCCCAAATCCTATGGGCTCCTAACAGTTACTAGCCTGGGTTTCATTTTATTTAGACTCTTCTATATTCATTATTTTCATTTTGGTTTAGGCCTGAGGATCGTTCTCTCTGATACCACTTTGTAACAACCCGACCCACCACGGTCGTAACACACCCCTAATAAGATCGGAGGTATGCCTTTGGGCCCGTTATTTGTCCTCACTTAAGCCCAAAAGCACAAGGCCTTGTTACTAAGTGGTGGGTGGAAGCTATTATAAACATATCACAATCCTCACATTCTACCGATGTGGGACAAATCTCCTCTCATACTCTTGGGGTGTTACAGGCATCTCTACCATAGGTCCTAACATTGCTCCTTGACAATTTGGCTTGCGATCCATGCAAAGGCTCCTTAACGATTAGTTTCGTAGCGTGGAGGAGCGGCATGATTGTTCAATTGGTCATGTTGATTTTGCAATAATACTTGCAAATTAAAAGTACTTGCATCATCGTACTTTCCACCACGGATAGTCGCAAAATTATTCCAAACGAAAGAGCAAACAAGTTAGACTTAACAAATAACAATCACACAAAGACTGTGATGCGTGTGCATTCTATATACACTTTTAGACCTTTCAAAATGATCCCAATAACGAGATCGATTTTTTCTGAACTTACTCATCTGAGGTATTACTGTGTTATCAGAAGGAATTTTTGGTGTTTACCTCTCTTTTTAGTTGATGGTTCAGAACTCATTCTCGCCTTTTTAGTGGACTGCTCTTCACCAACATCATCGTCTAGATCAATGTATCTCGCATCACTATTGTCATCATAACTTGATGTTATCTAAAAACAGAAAAGCCAACAGCTAATGTAACAAACAGAATGAACATAGATATATTACAGAGTGACTAACAAATAGAATGAACACAGAGTGACTAACATTTTTCCAGTTTATATAAAAATTTATTACTAAAATGAACCTGTTTTACAAACTTTTTAAATATAAGACGATCTTACACAAGAAATTATCAATTTGTTAACATGAACTAGAATATAAAATTACATAAAACCAAAATTTAAGGATACCTCTTCCACCCCTTCAAGGGTTTCCACTTGGGTTTTGTGTCCCAGCAAAACCAAAGAAATTAACTAATAAAACGACATCGTTTGCAAGCGAGTAAAAGGCAAATAAAGAAGAGCAGACATATCTGATGAGGACAAACGAAGGACAAAAGAAATAAACAAACCAAACAACAAAAGAAATAGATCAAACGAAGGAGAAATACTTACAATATGTCGGTTTTAATGAATGATGAGGACATATCTGATTATTAATGATGAGAAAACAAAAGAAATCAATGATGAAATATGATGAATTGATGATCAGAGATTGAAAGAGAGGGAGGCGAGTAGAATGCTAGGGTTGAAAGAGAGAGAGAGGGGCGGGTAGAACTTAGAAGCTCTAGAAACGTAGAAAGTGAGGAGAGAGGCGGGTAGAACTCGCTGAGTATTAGACTATTAGGGTTTGAGGGTTTTAGTGAGATTATTAGATATTTAGATTAGGCCCATTTGGGTTGAGTTTGGACGAAATTTTATTTTAAGTTTTTTTTTTAGAAATAAAAATTAAATTCAGATTGGATTCGGATATCCAGTTTTATGAAAATCTCGATCCACATCCGGTCCATTTTATTCGGAAAAAACCGGATCGGATATCCAATTTAAACAATATCCATATATTCGGTTTTTTTATTTCGGAATTCGTATCGGACTTTTTTTGATCAGCCCTACTTAAAACTGCTTGAACACGACTGCCAGAACAGAATGTGCTCTGTTCTAGGCCGGCTAAAGTCACCCTAAACATCACTAACCACCACTTAAAACGCATGACCTTGACCGCCCCTTGCCGACGAACCGAACCAATGAAACCAGCGTCCCTCTCGTGGTCTGCACCACGAGATACACCCTTTCAAACTCACGCTGCCACCACAGTGGCTGCCACCAACACAACTATCTTGCTCCGTTAAACACCCCATTGCCATCCCTTGACCGACCACCGTCGACCAAACCATCCCTACCTACCATAACTAGCGACAACACCATACGACCCCTCAATTTCGATAAAACCCGACATCAACTTTCTTCATTGCAGCCCTTCCATCGCCGGCCACGGTGGTCCAACACCACCCACGACAACAACCCAGTAACCGTTACATGGTCAGGATCATCTAGGTTAGTTCTAGGGTTAATCACGGTCTAAAACAACTCATATAAAGCATACGTAAGAAGGTCTCAATCTAACGATAACTAAACGCATTAAACATTAACTAATTAAACATCATCTTACCGTAATTAAATGAATGAATGAACGAAAGCTTGTCTTAGATGCACAACGATGAAGAGAAAGGCTGAAAGGAACGTAGCAAAGAAGAAGGAAGAAAACTCATACGTAGGAAGGAGGCGCGTTGAAGGGTTTAGGGTTTATCGTTTTTGTGCTCGGCCTTGACTCACATTCCCAATACCGTCTCATTGTTTTATGGTATTTAACGTTCTCTTTATGAGAACATAAAACGCACTCAACATATATAATTATCGTAATATTAAACACACATTATAAATATAATATTATTTCACGATAATCATACTAGTACAATATCAAGACTACGAGTTTATAAAAACCGTCATAATAATAATAACGAGAGTAGTAGTAATAAAGTAATAGTAAGAATAAAACGTAACAACATCGATAAAACAATAATATTAATAATAATAATAATAATAGTAAGAATGATCATAATAGTAATGATAATAAGAAAAATAAAATATATTACGAATAATAAGAAGAATAAGAGTAGTAAAAGTAATGAAAATGATATATAATAATAAGTTAATAACAGAAAATATCACACTTATTAAGTGTAAATTACCTCTAGTCAAAATAATTATATTAATATTCTGTTATTACGAGATATAAAAGTACGGGTTATTACAGTAATACTCGTCGTCTAGGGACCTGTTGACCGACATTTGAACGTAGAGAGTCCTTAATGAGTCACGAAAGGGAGAGTTTGTGAATGCTTTAGAAAGTAGACACTCGATCTAGTACATGGTACTCGGTCGAGTAGTACGGGTGTTCGACCGAGTACTGCGTACTCGGTCGAGTAGATCCAGTACTCGACCGAGTACGATTGGACCTACGGGTTAATAAGATTAATAGAACTTTTAATTTGAATCATTTTATGAATAATTTCGTTAATCCTATGAACCCTAATTGTGTTGGGGCTGGTGTCCTTGACAATTAAGTACAATGACTTATTAAATCTCTTTAAGGATCACAAGGGCATACTTCAGTATTATTACCAGTTGATCCACGTTTATCAATAACGGTTGGCTTGCTAGATAAGTTTGACGTTATTGTCATACGGATGGCGGTGATCAACTGGTCCCTATACGTCACACCTATAGGACATGTTTGAGAGATGTGAAGGTATGAAAATACAGTCACATTTATTCCGAATACGACTAAACAGTTAGTCAGAGGTATTGACTATTAAATTAGTCAATAAGATGTTGAGATTATTATTTAATACGGATTAAATAATTTTAGCTAATACGGATTACATGATTAATTCGTAAATTAAATATAAACGGTTATATTTAATTAAATATTGTATTCGCGTATTAATATAAACAGTTATATTAATTTGGGTAATTATACAATATCGTATTTTATCAGACCATTATTAATACATCGACTGCGTTAATATCTGATAACAAGTGTACGATTTATAATTAAAATCCCGCAAATAACTTATAGCTAAATGGGTCGAATCACGAATCAGAATAAGGTAAGAGTGGAAAGCCCACTCTTACCCTACTCGTTTATTTCGGCTGAGTATACTACATAAGGAGAAGACTTCTCCTTATGTCAGGTTACTCTTGTTGCACTGATTAAACCAATCTCAAGGAAAAATTAGGGTTTGAGAGCATTCTTCTCCCATAACCCAGATCTCACATCTAAAACTCAAAAGGCTCTCCCGATATTGCAAGGCAGTTGGAGAGGATTTCTAGCACACGCGGCAACGTTTCAATCTAAGTCTTGGGGTGCAAGTTATAGGAGGGAATTTGCGTTAATTCCTGTTCTTAGGCCTTTCGCGCAAGGACAAAAGGTTGTACTCTTTTTCATGTCTTTTAATCTTATGACAATAATCACAATTTTAATTTTCATTATAATCCTGCAAGTTTAGGGCGAATACATGCTTTATTCCCCACAAGTGGTATCAGAGCCAGGCCATGAAATTTTACTTTTGTGTTTTTCATAAAGTTTTAAAAATTGAAAAATCGTGTTCTGCCGCTAAGTCGGTTGATCGACCCCCTGCTGCGGTCGGTCGACCGCCTCCTGCGTTTGTTTCTGTTTCGACAGCCTTTCTTTTGTGAGTAATCGATCTTGTTTTCGATTCCTGTTTACATATTGTTAATTAATCGATATTCTTGACAATATGTGAACCCTTGTTGATGTTAATTTTGATTTACTCGTTTTAATCAAAGTTTAAAAGGTGAAAACTTGTTTTGATTTCAAAAGTTGCAGCTTTTTGCGTTTTCTGAAACTCGTTTTTACTGTCTGGTGGTCGGTCGACCTGATTGGTAGGTCGGTCGACCGCTTATGCTGTTGCAGAAAATTCATGTTTCTCGTCTGGAGGTCGGTCGACCCCGTGTTGAGGTCGGTCGACCTCCCCCCTGTAACAGACTCGTTTTTTTTTGTTTTTTTCGAAAATAACCTGTTTTATTTTCCCATGGCCTTTAGTAATATACTATATACGGAAATAGTATATTATTAATTTTGTGACACGATTCACACTCGTTTGATACATATTATTTTAAAGCGGTTTAAGATAATGGATTATAAATTTATTAAAATTGGGTGATTAAAACGGTATAATCACATAATTTTAATCCCGTAAGGTGGTTTGGTAAAATTTGTTAATCATAATAACAGTATTATGTCATGTATAAATTTTAATTTTAGTTGATGCATTTTATTTATCGTCTTGTTGAATGCCTTGTGAATGCTTTCAATAACGTATTTAATTTTGCAAACGGTTGTAACTTAGTGTGGCCTTAGTAGATTGTGTTACCGTAATGATGGAACACAGTCTTGCTTGTAATTTTGAGATCTTGAATCTCCGTTTTGGGTTTTTGCCATGTAATATAAGTTGATGGGGAGATTCAAAATCTTGAGGGAGATCAATTATATAAATGCATGAGTCTACGAGTTTAAATTCAGTTTAATATAGACTTAAATCACAACAATGAGTTGCTTATATGGTTCTGTTTTATCTTCTTTTCAGTGTATAACACGTTCAAATTAAACTGCTGTATAACTAATGGCTGGTGAAGACCCAATGCCAAGTGCCAAGCTAGCACGTGAATCCTGGCTAAAAGCCTTCATGGACTCCATGAATCAGTATACTAGACTGAGGAATGATGGGTCAAACTTCTCTGACTGGGAGGCAGCACTACGGAATGCTGCCATTACTGACGGAAAGCTTAAGTACTTAACTGAGCCCATTCCGGCACACCCAGGAACTGGAGCTAGAGCTAACGAAGTTCGCGCTCATAGCGACTTCGTCATGGAAGCGGGCGCGATAAAGAACGTACTCATATATGCAATGGAATCCAATTTGCAAAGACGCTTCATAGCCCATGGTGCAAACAAGATTTTCACCACGCTCACTAACGAATTCTCAAAGGCTCCGAGAATCGTTTCTTATGAGCATACTTGTCGCTTCTTTGAGGCGAAACTCCAGAAGGGCCAAGCTGTTAGCCCACATATTCTTCACATGATTGAGAATATCGAAAAACTGGAGGCCCTAAACTGCAAGATCAGTGAGAACATAATCGTTGATCGAATGCTTCATTCGCTTCATGATGGGTTCGCCCTCTTCAAGGCCAACTATTACATGAACGACATGAAGAAGACTCCTCATGAGCTCCACTCCCTTCTCGTACAGACCGAGAAGGATCTGAAATTAAGTGGGAGCGTGAAGGAAGATGTTCTCATGATTTCCATTAAGGGTAAGGGTAAGGGTAAAGCTAAAGCTCAGGGCGACCTAACAGTAGGCAAGCCCAAGTTTAAGAAGCCAGGATTTACTAAGAGTGGGCCAGGTGAGTCGAGCAACTCACAAGGCAAAACAAAGAGCACGGATACAAGCATGGAATGTCACCATTGCCACAAGACTGGGCATTGGAGGCGCTCATGCCCCGTGTATCGTGAAGACATTAAGGCAGGCCGTGTTACTCCTGTTGATATGTCTTCTTCTTCTTTTATTCACATGATTGAGATTAACCATGCAAGTTACGGAACTTAGGTACTAGATACTGGTTGTGGTTCTCATCTATGTAATCATGTGCAGGGCCTCCGAAACCAAGAACCCCTAATCAAGGGTGAGGTTGACCTGCGTGTCGGGAATGGAGCACGTGTTGTTGCAATCTCGAGGGGAACATACGTGATCCAGCTTCCAAGTGGATTCGAGTTATCTTTATATAACTGTTATTATGTTCCTTGTTTGTCCAAAAACATTATTTCTGTTTCTGCGCTTGACAAACTCGGTTTTTCATTTGTCATAGAGAATAATAGCTGTATTTTCTCCTTACACAATATGATTTATGGCAAGGCAGTTTCCATGAATGAAATTTATGTTTTAGATCAAACCACCGTGTGAATAACAAGAGATTAAAGGTAGGTAACAAAGATCAAACTTACCTATGGCATTGTCGTATGGGACACATAAATGAGAAACGCCTGAAACAGCTCATACAGAATGGAGCTATCTCGCCCTTTGATTTCGAATCATATGGCACGTGTGAATCATGTCTCATCGGTAAGATGACTCGTATTTCCTTCAAAGGTGTTGGAATGCGCGCTGCCGACCTATTAGGACTCATACATACGGACGTATGTGGCCCTATGTCGATCAACGCACGAGAAGGCTATAGGTATTTCATCACTTTCACGGATGATTCGAGTAGATATGGCTATGTCTACTTAATGAAGCACAAAAGTGAATCCTTTGACAAGTTCAAAGAATACCAGAATCGGGTACAGAACCAGCTGGGAAGAAAGATTAAAGCACTACGTTCTGATCGTGGTGATGAGTATCTTTCACACGAGTTTGATCAACACCTTAAAGACTGTGGCATCGTTCTACAGTTAACTCCACCTGGAACACCACAATTAAATGGTGTGTCCGAACGGAGAAATCGAACTCTACTCGATATGGTTCGATCCATGATGAGTCACACCGTTGTGCCTGATTCATTGTGGGGCTATGCTCTTTTGTCGGCCGCTCTAATACTTAACCGAAGTCCGTCTAAAGCTGTTGACAAGACTCCATACGAATTATGGAAGGGAACGGTCCCCAACATGTCCTTTATTCGGGTTTGGGGCTGCGAGGCTTATGTCAAGTGGAGACACGAGGATAAGCTCGGCCCGCGATCGGTCAAGACATACTTTATAGGCTATCCAAAGGGAACTTTTGGTCATTACTTCTACTCGCCAACCGAACAACGTGTTTTTGTTGCGGCTAGTGCGACGTTCTTAGAGAAAGAATTTCTCGAGAACAAGTCGAGTAATAGAACCTTCGATTTATCGGAGGTTCAAGAACCAACTACCGAGCAACCATTGGAGGAAACAGTTCCTCCAACCGAGGCTGCGGTAGATACTCCTGAGGAACCTAGGAGGTCGGGAAGAGTCTCTATTCCTCCGGACAGATACATTGGTATGGTCGAGGAACATGATATGGATGACGTCTTACTCCTAGAGGGTAATGAACCCACAACCTATAAAGGTGCCATGACCAGTTATGACTCAAAGCTATGGCTAGAAGCCATGCAATCCGAGATGGACTCCATGTATGAGAACAACGTGTGGGATCTTGTGGACCTACCTGCAAAGGTACGTCCCCTTCAATGCAAATGGCTTTACAAAATAAAGCATGCAGTGGAAGGTAAACAAGATATCCATAAGGCTAGACTAGTTGCTAAAGGTTTCACCTAAGTGCCAGGCTTGCACTACGATGAGATCTTTGCACCCGTAGTCATGCTACGTTCCATTCGGATTATCTTAGCGATCGCCGCATTTCACGATTATGAAATCTGGCAAATGGACGTTAAAACCGCCTTCTTAAACGGTTATTTGGAGGAAGAGTTGTACATGGTACAACCCGAGGGTTTTATTGATCCGGAACATCCTAAGAAGGTTTGCAAGCTTAAGCGTTCCATCTATGGACTTAAGCAAGCATCGCGGAGTTGGAATCATCGCTTCGACCAAGTGATAAAAGAGAATGGGTTCATTCGATCAGTCAAGGAACCATGTCTCTATATCAAGTCGAGTGGGAGCAAGATTGTATTCCTAGTACTATATGTCGACGACATACTCTTGATTGGGAATGACATACCTCTCCTTTCTTCGGTTAAAGCATGGTTGAAAAACCATTTCCAGATGAAAGATCTGGGAGAGGCACAAAGAATTTTGGGCATCCGTATCTACAGGGATAGATCACGACGGATGTTGTCTCTCAGTCAGGAGTCTTACATAGATAAGATTCTAGAGAGATTCAGCATGACGAACTCCAAGAAAGGGTTCCTTCCTATGACTACTGCGCTTCACTTGAGCAAGTCTCAAGAAGCTAAGACATTGGAAGAGAAAGAGCGCATGAGTCGGATTCCTTATGCTTCGGCAATAGGATCGATCATGTATGTCATGATATGCACACGTCCAGACGTTGCATATGCATTGAGTATGACCAGTCGATTCCAAGCTCATCCAGGTGAACAACACTGGATGGCCGTGAAAAACATTCTTAAGTACCTACGGAGGACTAAAGATTGGGGATTGACTTATGGAGGCGACTCAACGCTCTGCACCACGGGTTACGCAGATGCTAGCTTCCAAACGGATCGAGATGACTCGAAATCTCAGTCTGGATTCGTTTTTACTCTTAATGGCGCTGCTGTCAGCTGGAAAAGTTCTAACTAAAGTGTTATAGCAGATTCTACAACTGAGTCCGCGTAAAAGAAGATATGCATTGATAAGATCGCTACGGATGACAACATAGCTGATCCTCTCACTAAAGCATTACCACGTGATAAGCATGAAGGGCACATTCATTCCATGGGAATTAGATGTGTTCCTAAGTTGTAGTACTCTTTTATGAATTCATGTAATAATTCATTTTCTCGTGTACTCTATTCAACCTCATTGTTATGATATAAAATATTTTGTTTTTCATGTGGAATTGTACGCCAATTTTGAACACCACAAAGTGAACTGAATAATATTACATCGTTTTAGTCCTTGATTACCCACTTGAGCTGATAACTCAGGTAATCATTTTGTGACGTTGGTTGATGGTGGGTTCAACGAGCCATAAGTCACGCGGATGACTGACCAATCACAAAGGCGAGTTATACGGATATCTCATAGGACACCCCGTGACAACGTTATGGAGTCCTAAATGTTTTATAACATTGGGTGTCAGGTCGTGGATAGGACCTTCATAGTGTTCCTTAGAGTCGAGTCTTTTGACTTTCAACTGTCTCTTGAGATTAAGGCAGATTTTGGGTAACTTTGGTTTCTTTCCCACGGTCATCGTAACAGGGGCCAAGAGGATTTTTTCTGGGTTATTTCATGCTGCGCGATATCGGCAGGATTCGAGTTGAGGTAAAATATCCAAACCCTTATCAGGATTTTATCATTTCTCAGGGCCACTCGAGGAGTAGTAACTGAAATGCATGGCTATGCTCGAATACAGATTCGTTTTATCAGTTAAGTTACTCTCTAATCGGGGAAACCACTCTTGATACAGATCGCTTGTGAGATACGACCTTTGCGAATGCGGATTTGCAAATTGTCTTACATTGAGTGGGAAAAATTTTAAAAAGATATGAGAATCGGTTATCGCACCTACACTTGTACGGAGAAGTGGGAGTTTGTTGGAGCTTGTGTCCTCCACATGTAGTGTGATAACGTCATTGCACATACCCTTGTACGGACAAGTGAGAGATTGTTGGGGCTGGTGTCCTTGACAATTAAGTACAAGGACTTATTAAATCTCTTTAAGGATCACAAGGGCATACTTCAGTATTATTACCAGTTGATCCACGTTTATCAATAACGGTTGACTTGCTAGATAAGTTTGACGTTATTGTCATACGGATGGCGATGATCAACTGGTCCCTATACGTCACACCTATAGGACACGTTTGAGAGATGTGAAGGTATGAAAATACAGTCACATTTATGCCGAATACGACTAAACAGTTAGTCAGAGGTATTGACTATTAAATTAGTCAATAAGATGTTGAGATTATTATTTAATACGGATTAAATAATTTTAGCTAATATGGATTACATGATTAATTCGTAAATTAAATATAAACGGTTATATTTAATTAAATATTGTATTCGCGTATTAATATAAACAGTTATATTAATTTGGGTAATTATACAATATCGTATTTTATCAGACCATTATTAATACATCGACTGCGTTAATATCTGATAACAAGTGTACGATTTATAATTAAAATCCCGCAAATAACTTATAGCTAAATGGGTCGAATCACGAATCAGAATAAGGTAAGAGTGGAAAGCCCACTCTTACCCTACTCGTTTATTTCGGCCGAGTATACTACATAAGGAGAAGACTTCTCCTTATGTCAGGTTACTCTTGTTGCACTGATTAAACCAATCTCAAGGAAAAATTAGGGTTTGAGAGCATTCTTCTCCCATAACCCAGATCTCACATCTAAAACTCAAAAGGCTCTCCCGATATTGCAAGGCAGTTGGAGAGGATTTCTAGCACACGCGGCAACGTCTCAATCTAAGTCTTGGGTGCAAGTTATAGGAGGGAATTTGCGTTAATTCCTGTTCTTAGGCCTTTCGCGCAAGGACAAAAGGTTGTACTCTTTTTCATGTCTTTTAATCTTATGACAATAATCACAATTGTAATTTTCATTATAATCCTGCAAGTTTAGGGCGAATACATGCTTTATTCCCCACAAATTGACCCCTCTCCTTATTCCTCCACCTCTCACTACCCTCTCGCACCTTATTGAGATCTCATCACGGAAGTCATAGCTTGAGCGTGGAATCAATGAGTCGGACCGCCTTTGTTGTCGACATTTCGATGACCGTCGGTAAGTTAGTAATCTTAGTCTTGTCCTTTAGTTGTACCATCTGGATTAGTAATGGGTAGTAGTCTTGTTATAGGAATGATGTAGGAGATGACTTGACTCCGTCTTTCGCTGTGTTATAATGGGTTGACGAAAGGTAGGTTTTCCTACTCTGACAATAATTGTTTAGTTTGATAATTATGTGACGATCTTTGTTTAAGTTATAATGCTTGAGATATTGTGATGATTTTGGTACTCGAGGGAAATGTGTATATTAATACGCTTGTTGCTAAGAGTGGGACTTAGGTGGTAAGGTCGTGGTCCCCACTCGCAGTGTGAATTATTTGTTGCGATGAAAAACCCGATAATGTTATATGTTGCGATGTGTAGCAGTGACTATGGAGTTTGGAGTTTGTTCACTTAGTGGTGTTTTGAGTATAATGATATCTATTTGGTTTATCTATTTGTGAGCATGTACTAACCTTGTTAGTGTTGTGTGTCTTTCTTTCTTCTTGTTCATGTCTACAGTGTGATGTGTATTCCTAAGATAACGTAGAAGATAATCAACAAGAATATTAAAAGTTGAAGCGGAATATAAACTGATGTGATATATCACGAATTAGAACAAGTAATAACAATGAATAACGAATGATTGATGGTGATGAACGTGATGAACGGCGTGAATGGAAATGATGAACGATGACAATGATGATGAACGACGGTGATGGACGGACGTGATGATGCACGGCTACCTTGATGTAGTTGTGAATGGTTATGATTTCTGTAAGATTGATGGAATGGTTTTATGTATGATTTGTGTATGAATCGTAGATGGATAATTTGATGAACTCACTCTCCAATCCAAGAGAACTCGATCACCCTGCAAACCAACCCCGAAAGATTGATCCTAAAGATTAAGCTCACATAGATACTCAATCAATATTATAAAGCTCACACAGATGCTTAAGGTTTATGTTTATAACTCAAAATTGTTTGATAAAAAAAATAAACGAACGGCTGCCTTATATAGGCCTTATAACCGTGTAAAATACTACCATAATTAAGGTAGGAATACCTTAATTGAAACTAACTAGAAAATCCTAATCCTACCTAAGTTAAAAAAAATAGTTTGACTAGGATTAAGACTCCTAATTCTACTAAAACTATGAATCCTATAACTAGCAGGACTCCTTATTCTATTAGGATTGTGAATCCTACACAAACTAGAAAACCTAATCCTATTAGGATTACGAATCCTACAACAACTAGGACTCCTAATTCTATTACGACTATGAATCCTATCACAACTAGGATTTCCTATTTAATTTAGGACTTCCTATTTGTACTAGGACTCTTACAAGACTCCTAATTGGACTATAAAACATTAGTCCTTTATTAAACATAAAATAAAACAAACCCTAATACTAGTACTACTAGGATCGTGTGGAACCACACGTCCTAGGGCTTCCTTGGACGGCCACCATCGACCCTCCCTTGAAGCTTCCCTTGTTTCTTCAATACTCCTTGCCAAGCTAACTTAAAGATACAGATTGAACCTAACTCGAACTTGTTGTGATCAAGTCTAGGTTGTGGACGTAGTTCTTTCCTCTTGGCTAATGCTCCCGCATCACAGTGAACCATTTGATATTGGCAGAAAATGGTGCGCAGTCAGATATTTTCAGGTTTATTGTGGTTGTTGTTGGTTTAGCTGCTGGGTTGAAATGATTGCATGACGTTGATGTAGTTGTAGTAGAGGTCTAGTCTCCACTAGTTATAGTATCACACTTGTTTTATCGTTTTCCGTTGTAATATAGGTAATGTATACTTTAAATGTTTTATAATAGTTTATTTGATATACTCACATCGACCAACCGAGATGGTAACGTCTTTACTTATTGGGGAATGTCTGGTTTAAAGTTTCTTGATAAGTAGGGGGTGTTACATAATTAACCCCGATATATCCAACCTACCCATTTGTCGCCTATATGATTAGTGAGTGAGTGAGTCCTTACCATGAAATAATGGTCATTTACCGGCAAAAGTTCAATGAACGTCAACGCAAAAGAACACCAAGAATGACGGAAACAAAAGCTCGTTTTGGACCAAAAAGATACACTGCTCCAACAGAATTGAGTAGTCCAAGCATTTATTACTAAAAAACGATAATCGACGAAAGTAAACTATTTTTTTTATTGGTAAAGGGTAAGTATTATATATCAAAGAGAGAATTACAGGTAAGATCTAGAACAGACTTTGCAAGAAAGCCTGATCACGAGAGCTTAGATTACAATGCATTCTGGTTTTAAACAAACAAATAAGATCCTGCTTAATCCTTTTAGCCACTATAGATGGAGGAGTCAGAATATGCTCGCATCTGCTCTTGTTTCGTTGATACCATACATGATAAATAACAGCATTTAAGGCACCATTTTTTACTGCCCTCTGCAACTTGGAGCCTCGAATTCTCAATCTTTGCTGGAGGGGTATACTGAAATCAATCTTCATATGCAGCCAAGAGGATATCGCATGAAGAAGCAGCCTACTGTAATCACACTTACAAAACAGGTGATCTAACTGTTCTGAAGCATTAGCACAAATGCAACACAGGTCGTCTGATATGATATTCAAGCTCTTCAGTCTGTGTTTGGTGTGCATAGCTTGTAGTTGATGCATCCAGGCTACTATACAGTGCTTGGGAATGGACCATTTGTTCCACACCAACTTATGTCAATCCACTATTTCTGCTTTACTTCTCAACATTTGATAACCCTTACCAACAAAATAACCATTTGACCCATCCCATTTCCACAGACCTGCATCAAAACCTTGCTGAATCCAGGGCCTCATTGTACAGATTTTTTTCCAGGACCAGTTTGTGGGGAATAAAACGCGTATTCACCCTAAAATTGCAGGATTATAATGAAATATACAATTGCGAATATCGTCATAAGATTAAAACATGAGAAAAGTAATACAACCTTTAGTCCTCGCGCAAAAGGCCTAAGAACAGGAATTAATGCAAATTCCCTCCTATAACTTGCACCCAAGACTTAGTCTGAGACGTGGCCGCGTGTGCTAGAAATCCTCTCCAATTGCCTTGCAATATAGGGAGAGCTATTTGAGTTTAGATGTGAGATCTGAGGTATTTGAGAAAAGAATGTCTCAAAACCCTAATTTTCTTTTCAGATAATTAAACAGTGCACCAAGAGTCCTCGATATAAGGAGAAGGACTCTCCTTATATACTACTCATGGCCGGCCGAATTGGAGATATGGTAGGAGTGGGCTTTCCACTCTTACCTTATTCTAATTCGTGATTCGACCCATTTAGCTTTAAGTTGTTCGCGGGTTTTATTTATAAATCGTAACATGTTATCAGATATTAATATAGTCGATATATTAATAATGGTCTGACAAAATACGATATTGTATAATTACCCAAATTAATATAACTGTTTATATTAATACGCGAATACAATATTTAATTAAATATAACCGTTTATATTTAATTTACGAATTAAACATGTAATCCGTATTAGCTAAAATTATTTAATCTGTATTAAATAATAATTCTCAACATCTTATTGACTAATTTTAATAGTCAATACCTCTGACTAACCGTTTAGTCATATCCGGCAAAATGTGATTGTATTTTCATACCTTCACATCTCTCAAACGTGTCCTATAGGTGTGACGTATAGGGACCAGTTGATCACCGCCATCCGTATGACAATAACGTCAAACTTATCTAGCAAGCCAACCGTTATTGATAAACGTGGATCAACTGGTAATAATACAAAAGTATGCCCTTGTGATCCTTAAAGAGATTTAATAAGTCATTGTACTTAATTGTCAAGGACACCAGCCCCAACAATCTCCCACTTGTCCGTACAAGGGTATGTTCAATGACGTTATCACACTACATGTGGAGGACACAATCTCCAACAAACTCCCACTTGTCCGTACAAGTGTAGGTGCGATAACCGAATCTCATATCCTTTTAAAATTTCTCCCACTCAATGTAAGACAATTTGCAAATCCGCATTCGCAAAGGTCGTATCTCACAAGCGATCTGTATCAAGAGTGGTTTCCCCGACTAGAGAGTAACTTAACTGATAAAACGAATCTGTATTCGAGCATGGCCATGCATTTCAGTTACTACTCCTCGAGTGGCCCTGAGAAATGATAAAATCCTGATAAGGGTTTGGATATTTCCCTCAACTCGAATCCTGCCGATATCGCCCAGCATGAAATAACCCAGAAAAAATCCTCTTGGCCCCTGTTACGGTGACCGTGGGAAAGAAACCAAAGTTACCCAAAATCTGTCTTAATCTCAAGAAACAGTTGAAAGTCAAAAGACTCGACTCTAAGGAACACTATGGAGGTCCTATCCACGACCTGGCACCCAATGTTATAAAACATTTAGGACTCCATAACGATGTCACGGGGTGTCCTACGAGATATCCGTATAATTCGCCTTTGTGATTGGTCAGTCATCCACGTGACTTATGGCTCGTTGAACCCACCATCAACCAACGTCACAAAATGATTACCTGAGTTATCAGCTCAAGTGGGTAATCAAGGACCAAAACAATGTAATGTTAATCAGTTCACTTTGTGGTGTTCAAAATTGGCGTACAATTCCACATGAAAAACAAAACATTTTATATCATAACAATAAGGTTGAATAGAGTACACGAGAAAATGAATTATTACATGAATTCATAAAAGAGTACTACAACTTAGGAACACATCCAATTCCCATGGAATGAATGTGCCCTTCATGCTTATCACGTGGTAATGCTTTTGTGAGAGGATCAGCTATGTTGTCATCCGTAGCGATCTTTTCAATAAAAATCTCCTTTTGCTCCACGTAATCCCGGATTAGATGAGCTTTCCGTTGTACATGCCTAGCCTTGCTGCTAGACTTATGCTCCTTAGCTTGGAAGATGGCACCGCTATTGTCACAATAGACGGTGATTGGGTCATTCGAACTAGGCACTACTGATAGTCCTTGTAAGAATTGACGCATCCATATTGCTTCCTTAGCTGCTTCTGAGGCGGCATAGTACTCGGACTCAGTCGTAGAATCTGCTGTAACACTCTGTTTAGAACTTTTCCAGCTGACAGCAGCGCCATTAAGAGTAAAGACAAATCCAGACTGAGATTTCGAGTCATCTCGATCTGTTTGGAAGCTAGCATCTGCGTAACCCGTGGCGCAGAGCGTCGAGTCGCCTCCAAAAGTCAATCCCCAATCTTTAGTCCTCCGTAGGTACTTAAGAATGTTTTTCACGGCCATCCAGTGTTGTTCACCTGGATGAGCTTGGAATCGACTTGTCATACTCAATGCATATGCAACGTCTGGACGTGTGCATATCATGGCATACATGATCGATCCTATTGCCGAAGCATAAGGAATCCGACTCATGCGCTCTTTCTCTTCCACTGACTTAGCTTCTTGAGACTTGCTCAAGTGAAGCCCAGGAGTCATAGGAAGGAACCCCTTCTTGGAGTTCGTCATACTGAATCTCTCCAGAATCTTCTCTATATAAGACTCCTGACTGAGAGACAACATCCGTCGTGATCTATCCCTGTAGATACGGATGCCCAAAATTCTTTGTGCCTCTCCCAGATCTTTCATCTGGAAGTGGTTTTTCAACCATGCTTTAACCGAAGATAAGAGAGGTATGTCATTCCCAATCAAGAGTATGTCATCGACATACAGTACTAGGAATACAATCTTGCTCCCACTCGACTTGATATAGAGACATGGTTCCTCGACTGATCGAATGAACCCATTCTCTTTTATCACTTGGTCGAAGCGATGATTCCAACTCCGCGATGCTTGCTTAAGTCCATAGATGGAACGCTTAAGCTTGCAAACTTTCTTAGGATGTGCTGAATCGATAAAACCCTCGGGTTGTACCATGTACAACTCTTCCTCCAAATAACCGTTTAAGAAGGCGGTTTTAACGTCCATTTGCCATATTTCATAGTCATGAAATGCGGCGATCGCTAAGATAATCCGAATGGAACGTAGCATGACTACGGGTGCAAAGATCTCATCATAGTGCAAGCCTGGCACTTGAGTGAAACCTTTAGCAACTAGTCTAGCCTTGTGGATATCTTGTTGTCCTTCCACGGCATGCTTTATCTTGTAAAGCCATTTGCATTGAAGGGGGCGTACCTTTGCAGGTAGGTCCACAAGATCCCACACGTTGTTCTCATACATGGAGTCCATCTCGGATTGCATGGCTTCTAGCCATAGCTTTGAGTCAGAACTGGTCATGGCACCTTTATAGGTTGTGGGTTCATTACCCTCTAGGAGTAAGACGTCATCTGTATCGTGTTCCTCGACCATACCAATGTATCTGTCCGGTGGAATAGAGACTCTTCCTGACCTCCTAGGTTCCTCAGGGATATCTACCGCAGCCTCGGTTGGAGGTACTGTTTCCTCCAATGGTTGCTCGGTAGTTGGTTCTTGAACCTCCGATAACTCGAAGGTTCTATTACTCGACTTGTTCTCGAGAAATTCTTTCTCTAAGAACGTCGCACTAGAAGTAATGACCAAACGTTCCCTTTGGGTAGCCTATAAAGTATGTCTTGACCGATCGCGGGCCGAGCTTATCCTCGTGTCTCCACTTGACATAAGCCTCGCAGCCCCATACCCGAATAAAGGACAAGTTGGGGACCGTTCCCTTCCATAGCTCGAATGGAGTCTTGTCAACAGCTTTAGACGGACTTCGGTTAAGTATTAGAGCGGCTGACAAAAGAGCATAGCCCCACAATGAATCAGGCACAACGGTGTGACTCATCATGGATCGAACCATATCAAGTAAAGTTCGATTTCTCCGTTCGGACACACCATTTAATTGTGGTGTTCCAGGTGGAGTCAACTGTAGTACGATCCCACAGTCTTTTAGGTGTTGATCAAACTCGCGTGAAAGATACTCACCACCACGATCCGAGCGTAGTGCTTTAATCTTTCTACCCAGCTGGTTCTGTACCCGATTCTGGTATTCTTTGAACTTGTCAAAGGATTCACTTTTGTGCTTCATTAAGTAGACATAGCCATATCTACTTAAATCATCCGTGAAAGTGATGAAATACCTATAGCCATCTCGTGCGGTGATCGACATAGGGCCACATACGTCCGTATGTATGAGTCCTAATAGGTCGGCAGCGCGCATTCCAACACCTTTGAAGGAAATACGAGTCATTTTGCCGATGAGACATGATTCACACGTGCCATATGATTCGAAATCAAAGGGCGAAATAGCTCCATTCTGTATGAGCTGTTTAACGCGTTTCTCATTTATGTGTCCCATACGACAATGCCATAGGTAAGTTTGATCTTTGTCACCTACCTTTATTCTTTTATTATTCACATGTAATATCTCGGTAGTTTGATCTAAAACATAAATTCCATTCATGGAAACTGCCTTGCCATAAATCATATTGTGCAAAGAGAAAATACAGCTATTATTCTCTATTACAAATGAAAATCCGAGTTTGTCAAGTGCAGAAACTGAAATAATGTTTTTGGATAAACTAGGAACATAATAACAGTTATACAAAAATAACTCGAATCCACTTGGAAGCTGGATTACGTATGTTCCCTTCGAGACTGCAGCCACACGTGCTCCATTCCCGACACGCAGGTCCACCTCACCCTTGATTAGGGGTTCTTGGTTTCGGAGGCCCTGCACATGATTACATAGATGAGAACCACAACCAGTATCAAGTACCCAAGTTCCGCAACTTGCGTGGTTAATCTCAATCATGTGAATAAAAGAAGAAGAAGACATACCAACAGGGGTAACGCGGCCTGCCTTAATGTCCTCGCGATACACGGGGCAGGAGCGCCTCCAATGCCCAGTCTTGTGGCAATGGTGACATTCCATGCTTGTATCCTTGCTCTTTGTCTTGCCCTGTGAGTTGCTCGACTCACCTGGCCCACTCTTTGCAAATCCTGGTTTCTTGAACCTGGGCTTACCTACTGCTAGGTCGCCCTGAGCTTTAGCCTTCCCTTTACCTTTCCCCTTACTGGAGATCATGAGAACATCCTGCTTAAGACTCCCACTCAACTTAAGATCCTTCTCAGTCTGTACGAGAAGGGAGTGGAGCTCATGGGGAGTCTTCTTCATGTCGTTCATGTAGTAGTTGGCCCTAAAGAGGGCGAACCCGTCATGAAGCGAATGAAGCATGCGATCAACGATGATGTTCTCACTGATCTTGCAGTTTAGGGACTCCAGTTTCTCGATATTCTCAATCATGTTGAGAATATGTGGGCTAACAGCTTGGCCCTTCTGGAGTTTCGCCTCAAAGAAGCGACAGGTATGCTCATAAGAAACGATTCTCGGAGCCTTGGAGAATTCGTTAGTGAGCGTGGTGAAAATCTTGTTTGCACCATGGGTTATGAAGCGTCTTTGCAAATTGGATTCCATTGCATAGATGAGTACGTTCTTTATCGCACCCGCTTCCATAACGAAATCGCTATGAGCGCGAATTTCGTTGGCTCTAGCTCCAGTTCCTGGGTGTGGCGGAATGGGCTCAGTTAAGAACTTGAGCTTTCCGTCAGCAATGGCAGCATTCCGTAGTGCTGCCTCCCAGTCAGAGAAGTTGGACCCATCATTCCTCAGTCTAGTAGACTGATTCATGGAGTCCATGAAGGCCTTTAGCCAGGATTCACGTGCTAGCTTGGCACTTGGCATTGGGTCTTCACCAGCCATTTTAGTTTTACAGCAGTTTTAATGAACGTGTTCTACACTGAAAAGAAGATAAAACAAAACCATATAAGCAACTTATTGTTGTGATTTAAGTCTATATTAAATGTGAATTTAAACTCGTAGACTCATGCATTTATATAATTGATCTCCCTCAAGAATTATATAAACGATCCCAAGACTCAATTTCCGTATATTGATAAGCCCACAGTTTGGCTAATTCCAATCGTTGGAACTCTTGGTCGATAGATTTCCGTATATCTATCTATTAGTCCATCTCAGTCACTGGAATATTATCGAGTGACCATGATGTTGAGATAAAATAAATCATCTGTTCCCACTTACCCGACGTAGAAGGGGTCATATTATGCCTACCGACGAAGAAGGGATTCATGGGAGGCTGATTTATAAAGACTAATCTCAATTTTTGGTTATACGAGGAAGACCCCATCAACTTTTATTTATTCATATTAAGTGAACTAATACTAGCATTTTCGTGAATGAATTAAATAAAGTGATGGCTTTATTATGACATATGACATCTGTATTGTCACAGAAAACTAACGCGTGACCTCTACATGAGTCAGTTTTCAGGCATGATATAGGTGGTTTGGTTTTTAGGCGGAATATGATGCAAGCTATTATCGATGAAAGCGTAAAGATAAATGCAATAAACGTAAATAAAAGTCCTAGTGTGGCCTATCCTACCAAAATAAACATAAAACAACTTGGAATCCACCGTTGGACCCTAGAAGCTTGTCTTGATGTTTCATCTTGGTCCTTGCAGCGGGAGTGAGCATCCGGTCTCCGTCTTCTCTTTGGTCTTCACAAAATTACTAATTTAAATTACAAAAGTAATCCTAGATACATTCTAATTTAAATACAAAAGTAATTACATGGCAAAAACCCAAAACGGAGATTCAAGATCTCAAAATTACAAGCAAGATCGTGTCCCATCATTACGGTTACACAATCTTCTAAGGCCACACTAAGTTACAACCGTTTGCAAAAATTAAATACGTTATTGAAAGCATTCAAGGCATTCACATGACGATAAATAAAATGCATCAACTAAAACAATTTATACATGACATAATACCGTTATTATGATTAATAAATTTATATCAAACCACCTTTTAAGATTAAAATTAAGTGACTATACCGTTTTAATCACCAATTTTAATAAACATATAATCCATTGTTTTAAACTGCTTTAAAAACAATATGTATCAAACAAGGGTGAACCGTTTCACTAAATAATATACTATTTCCGTATACAGTATATTATTTTAAGCCATGTGAAAATAAGAAAACAAGTTATTTTCGAAAATAAACACCCCGAAACGAGAGCACTCGATCGAGTAACAGGGGCACTCGATCGAGTGTCAGGGTCACTCGATCGAGTGCAGCAGGGCTCGATCGAGTGGCTTATAAAATTTGCAAATCGCTGCACTTTTACATTAAAACGAGTTTATAACTTGGATTTAAAACTTGTAAATCATATATAAACAAAACAAAAGATTCACATATTGCTAAAAATATCGATTAATTAACAATATGCAAATTATAATCGAAAACAAGATCGATTTCTCACTAAAAACCCACACGCACGGGCCTGGTACGAGGGCACTCGATCGAGTGCAACAGGGACTCGATCGAGTGCCTGCGACAGAATGTACGGTTTTCAAAAATTTTAAACTTATGAAAGACACAATTGTAAAATTTTCATGGCCTAAGGCTCTGATACCACTTGTGGGGAATAAAACGCGTATTCACCCTAAAATTGCAGGATTATAATGAAATATACAATTGCGAATATCGTCATAAGATTAAAACATGAGAAAAGTAATACAACCTTTAGTCCTCGCGCAAAAGGCCTAAGAACAGGAATTAATGCAAATTCCCTCCTATAACTTGCACCCAAGACTTAGTCTGAGACGTGGCCGCGTGTGCTAGAAATCCTCTCCAATTGCCTTGCAATATAGGGAGAGCTATTTGAGTTTAGATGTGAGATCTGAGGTATTTGAGAAAAGAATGTCTCAAAACCCTAATTTTCTTTTCAGATAATTAAACAGTGCACCAAGAGTCCTCGATATAAGGAGAAGGACTCTCCTTATATACTACTCATGGCCGGCCGAATTGGAGATATGGTAGGAGTGGGCTTTCCACTCTTACCTTATTCTAATTCGTGATTCGACCCATTTAGCTTTAAGTTGTTCGCGGGTTTTATTTATAAATCGTAACATGTTATCAGATATTAATATAGTCGATATATTAATAATGGTCTGACAAAATACGATATTGTATAATTACCCAAATTAATATAACTGTTTATATTAATACGCGAATACAATATTTAATTAAATATAACCGTTTATATTTAATTTACGAATTAAACATGTAATCCGTATTAGCTAAAATTATTTAATCTGTATTAAATAATAATTCTCAACATCTTATTGACTAATTTTAATAGTCAATACCTCTGACTAACCGTTTAGTCATATCCGGCAAAATGTGATTGTATTTTCATACCTTCACATCTCTCAAACGTGTCCTATAGGTGTGACGTATAGGGACCAGTTGATCACCGCCATCCGTATGACAATAACGTCAAACTTATCTAGCAAGCCAACCGTTATTGATAAACGTGGATCAACTGGTAATAATACAAAAGTATGCCCTTGTGATCCTTAAAGAGATTTAATAAGTCATTGTACTTAATTGTCAAGGACACCAGCCCCAACAATCTCCCACTTGTCCGTACAAGGGTATGTTCAATGACGTTATCACACTACATGTGGAGGACACAATCTCCAACACAGTTTGTGTCAGGGGGTGGAGTATACTCATGCCAAACTTTTCCTTTCAGATATACACTGTGCACCCATTGCACCCATAGCCTATTAGCATTACTACTAATCCAAACAGCTAGCTTGCAAATGACAACTTTGTTCCAAACTTTTGATTGCTTAAGGTTAAGTCCTCCTTCTTTAGTTGGTTTGCATATTCTGTCCCAAGCAACCAATGGAACCCTCAAATAATCTGCTGCCCCTGCCCAAAGGAAGTTTCTACAAATTGCATCCACCTGTTGAACCACTGCATTGGGTAAAACAAACATAGCAGCCCAGTAGTTGGTAATAGTGCTGAGAACAGATTTAACCAAAACCAGCCTCCCTGCATAGGATAGCTTTTTTGTCCCAAGTCTCCTAATCCTCTCTACTACCTTATCAATGAGTGGCTGGCAGTCTTCGATGTTCAGTCTAGCAGCCTTGATAGGTACTCCCAAATATTTAAAAGGGAGTTTCCCTTCTTTGCAGCCTGAGACTTGAATGATTTCCTGCTTGAGACTCTCTTTCACTCCAGCAAAATATACATCAGATTTTCCTGGACTCATTTTGAGTCCAGAAGCATGAGAGAATGTGGAGAAGGATCTGAGTAGCACCATCATAGATTTGGTATCCCCTTTACTGAACATAACAAATCATCAGCAAACAACAAGCAAGATAATTTCATAGGTTTGCACATTGGATGATAGTTAAAAGCCATGTTTGAAGTAGTGTATTTCAGAATACGAGTGAGGTACTCCATACATATAGTAAACAAGAGAGGACTTAGGGGATCCCCTTGTCTGAGTCCTATCTTCCCTTGAAAAAAGCCAAAGTGATCCCCATTAAGATTGAGGGAGTAAGACGCAGTTGTTACACACTACATGATCAGATTTTTGAACTGAGCAGGAAACTTCAGGCAGTGTAGCATTTGTTCTAAGAAGGACCACTCTACTGTATCATATGCCTTCTGCATATCCAGTTTGAATAAGCATCTGGGAGATAATGCCTTCCTGTTGTATCCCCTAACCAAATCCTGGCATATAAGGATGTTCTCAATAATACTCCTTCCTTTGACAAACCCTCCTTGTTATGAGCCTATCAAATCAGGAAGAATTTGTCCCAGTCTGTTGCACATAATTTTGGATATACATTTGTAAACAACATTACAGCATGCAATGGGTCTGTATTGCTTGACATTAGTTTGTCTAGTAATTTTGGGCACCAGGGTGAGGATAGTAGTGTTAAGTTGCTTGAGCATTTGGCCATTCTGAAAGAAATCTTGTATTGCCAGACAAACATTTGTGCCCACTATATCCCATGAATCTTTAAAGAACTTACTGGAGTAGCCATCTGGGCCAGGGGCCTTATCATTGGGTATACTATGCATAACCTCCTTAATTTCAGCATTAGTGACAAGAGCTAAAAGGACCTGTACGTGGGCATTAGTGCATACTGCTCCTTGATTCACAATTCTTGGTTGGACTTCTGTTGTGTGAGCATGAGACCCAAGGAGTTGTTCATAGAACTGCAGAAAATTGTTCTGAATACCTTCTGCATCAGAGTGGACAAGACCAGTACTGTCCTCAACTTGATAGACAACAATAGTAATCCTCCTTCCTTTGATGGAGCCATGAAAGTATGCAGAGTTTGTGTCCCCTTTATAAAGCCATTGCACCTTAGCCTTTTGTTGTAAGAACTCTTGAACCAAAGGTTTCAATCTAGTATATTCAATTTGCAAATCATATTCTTGTTTGAGCAAACCTAAGTCTGCTGGTTGTCTTTGCAGCTGGGTTTGGACTTGCAGGCAGCTTAATGTGAGCTATATTAGCTTGCTACTCTATATCAGAAAATCTATCTCTATTTAGCTTCTTCAGACTATCCTTGAGACCCTGCAGCTTTTTAACCAGTCTGAACATGGGTGTGCCATCAATAATTTGATGCCAACTAGTCTGGACCAGTTCTGCAAACTGATTACTAGTACTCCAAAAATTGAAATCTATTTAAAAGGTCTGGTTTTGGTCCTGGCAGCTGACCTTGGGCAAGTGTTACAAACATTGATACTATCAATCATGCATTTCCAGTATTCACATTTTCAATCATTTTCATTGACCAAAAATGATTCATTTTACATTTTTGAAACAACAACAACAACATCAGAGCCTTAGTCCCAAAATGTTTTGGGGTCGGCTAACATGAATCATCCTTTGGAACCGTCATAAGCGAACTCTCATCTCAACAAGAGAAAAAAGAAAGAAAAGGAAAAAAAACGGAAGTGGAGTGAAACAAAAAAATGAAAGGCAAAAGGGTTTTATAGATTTTAAATCGAACTTATCACATGTATAAAACCCAAAAATAAATCAAGAATAAAGTTTAAAGTGATTTTGAGAAACGAAGTAAAATTTAATATAAGAGTTTTGGGGGGAAAAATGTAACAAAACCAAAGCGAATTTTTTTTTTAGAAAACTTAATAAAAATATCAAAGGCTAGAAGTTCACATGTATCATATCCCTCCATAGTGCCCTCTCCATCTCCATCCCCTCCTGAAGCCCGAGAAATCTCATATCGTGCTCAATCACTCTTCTCCAAGTTTGTTGAGGTCTCCCTCTACCCCTAACAACCTTTTCTGCACCCCAGGTCTCCAACCTCCTAACCGGTGAGTCCATAAGTCTCCTTCTCACATGGCCAAATCATCTTAGTCGGTTTTCCATCATCTTGTCCTCTATTGGGGCCACTTTTACCTTCTCTCTAATCACCTCATTCCTTAACCGGTCTTTCCTTGTATGGCCGCACATCCACCTCAACATACGCATTTCTGCCACACTCATCTTATGAATGTGACACTGCTTCACGGCCCAACACTCAGAGCCGTTAAGTAACACAGGTCTAATTGTCGTACAATAAAATTTCTCCTTTAATCTTTGGGGCATACCCTTATCACACAAAAACCCCGTAGCACTTCTCCATTTCATCCATCCTGCTTTAATTCTGTGGGCCACATCTCCGTCTAACTCTCCATCTTTTTGGATAATAGATTCGAGATATCTAAAGGAATCTAACCCCTCAACAACATTTCCATCGAAAATAATGCTCCCCACCACCGTCGATCTCGACCCACAAAGAAATCTCTCCATCTTTTACATTTTTGAAACAAATTATGTAAAATGGATTAAGTGGAAGAAATGGAGGGATTATATGTTTATGAGAAACAGAATCATATGTGCACAATTAAAAGTTCACGATTAAAACCACGCATTAACATGATTTATTTGTATTCACGATATTAGAAATTTTGAACACTCCGCCCCATCAAATATTAAGGGTCTCATATTTTCTTACGACTATACAAAGATACAAGATAGATTATCAAAAAGGCCTCCGTCTAATATATGAAACAACGCCTCAACATTCCATTGACCATCCCTCGTAATGAACGACTGTATCCAATGGTATCGAGAATCACTCTTGAGTCTAGACTAAAGTGGATAACTCTTTTCCACAGTTTTTTTTAAAAAAAAAGGACAAATACGACATTTCACCCGAACCTGTAATGGTTAAAATGAATCAAATAAAAGTTATGTGAAAGAATACATTAATAGTAGAAAGAAGAGACACAAAGTGAAAATCATGTTGTGATGTTGTACATAAGAATCCAGCCGTCCATCTACTTGAACTGTCATTTTGCAGCTACATAACAACAGCCACCATGAGGAACAGCATCATAATGATAATGTATCGTTTAGTTTTCATCCAGAGCTGGTGTCTCACTCAATCGGACAGAACGAGGAAGCATAAACTCAGCAAAAACAGGATAGCGTGAAGATGGGTAAGACCCATCAATGTTATCATTCACTACTTCACATAAAACAGGCACAAGGGATCTCCCCCTGAACAAAATCCAGTCTATATGGAGATCCTGAGTTTGTCGATCCCAACAGAGGCAAAGAGCCCTAAAAATTAACTTCAGGAATTCTACAGCTCCCTGTTTGTCGCCTGAAACACAATATATTATATTATTAGAAAGTCGGAATAATGCATCCGGTCTCACCATAATGTAAGGGAAGAGACAAGAAGTTACCTTTGAATCCATGATAAGTGCGAATTAAGGATACATTTTTTCTAACACGTGCATTTGGCCATGTATCTCTCATGTCTCCGACAACACCATGTTCTCTGCATGAAGAAATAAAGTACTAATGAGGCATACATACAAATGCAGGAATGCTTATTTCTCAATTCGAGTCTCCCATTTATTTGAACTCCTACAGATGTAGGGGGTTAAAGATGCATATTTGGGTACTTGGAGCTTTTTTGAAGCGGGTTTTGAGTGGTATTTATTGTATATTTTGCATCCTACAGTGACGTGCTTAAATACCAAGATTATGAAGAAATTGATGAGTCAAGTCACTTTAAGACAGGTTTTAGCAATGAGCATGAAAATAGCGATTTTGGTGGCTAAATGAGTCGAGTCAAGCAAACTCAAAAATGGGCATGGTGATCAGTGATCACGGATCAATCAAGTCTATAATTCGTTCATACTATTGAGTGAGGTAGTCATTTTGACTACGATATTTTTGATACAAGAAACTTCTCGGTTTTATGACAAAATACCAATTTTAAAGATATTTTGGTGGCTAAATGGTCTTACAAATGAAGTCAAATATATTATGAAATTTTTTAATATAAAGATTTTTTTTTGCAAATATCTTTATTGCCTAAAATATACTCCGTAGTTGTTATAGAACCATATCTATATTTGAGAGACTCTCAATCTGTTTTGACTACCGAAAACAAGAAGAATGTTTTAAACTTAAGCATTTTCGCAAATCAGTTTTTCAACGCGATTTTAAAATCAACTTTGCAAAATTTCATTTCGTGCCTTTTGAACCATTCTCGTTTGTGAACCATATAAGGAGACAAATTGAATTATAATTTTTCAGGTTTGTGAGAGTATTTATTAGGGTGGCTGCAGAGTTCTACTCGAGTCGCAGGAACGGGTTAGTCGTGCGGATTTTCTTTGTGATCGAGTCTTAGTTATAAAGGACATAATAAAAAAAGCGTTAACATAGACCTTTAGAGAGGAGGTCGAACCACATCAAAAATCATGTGTTCACGTTTTTCTTTGCTTTTATTTTTCTTGTTGCCTTTCATGATGATTATTGGACTCTAACTATAGGTGTTACTTGTTAGAGACCAAGTTTACGGAACAAAACCTAACTTAGCAGGAAGGAAATCTACCCGGGTTCAACTAAGAGTTGACTTTTGTTAAAAATATTAAATGAACTCCTAAAATCATGAAAATTGGTGACATTTTAGTTGAGTGATTAAACTAAAACTATATCAAATTTGGTGAATTTTAGAGGGCTGCAGCTATTTTTCATAATCGTTGCAAAACTAACACTCAGACAAGGTTTCTAAAATTCACTAAAATGGACTATAACAAGGATAGGACAAGCACTAAGTGATAGTAGAGTTTTGTGTCGGTCTAAGATTGTGATTTTATCACAATCGTGTCTTTTAATACGGGTCTTTAATTGCGTTTTGTCAAGATATTAGTATTTGGTTAAGATGTTGCTTTGTGTCGATTTTACCCTTATTTCATTGTAAAGTTTTATGCTTGGGATTCGAGGGTCACCAAGAACCGTTCCACGGTCAAGGAAAGGCGCAAGAGCATCGACATCAACCAACCATCTAGCTTGGTAAGTGAAGACCGAAGAGTGGGAGCTTTTGAAAACAAACGAAGTAAAGAAAGCAAATCCAGTCAAAAACACAGGCTGCGCATCGAGAAGAAGCCTGCGGAAGAAGGCGCAGCCTGCGACTAGGGACGCAGCCTGCGATTCCCACTGCCCAGTTTCGTTATTTCCAGCTTTTGGAGAGTTTTGACCTAGGGTTTCGTGAACCCATATATATACCCAATCCCTGAATTGTTGGATTTTATGATCTCATTATTAGAACTCCTTACATTTACTCTTTAATTAAAGTCAACAATCTTGTAATCTTTCTTCATTTTAAACTTGTAATTGTTAAATGAGGAGCTAATCTCCTTACTCTTGGTGTAATTCCGATCAAAGTCTCCGACTTTGACCTTGTAAGACTCGACAACTCTTCTTATTTATCTAATGTTGTTTCTTAAGTTTATAGTTTATATTTTAAGTAATTAATTGTGTAGATTGATCACCCTTGCATATTAGTTGCTTAGATTTTGCAAATGTTAAGTAATCGGTTTAGTTACTTAATGTTATTTGAAACAAGCTTGTTTGTATGTTGAGTTGGCTTAGATGAAACATACTTGTGAGTAGGAAATTACATGACTTTCCTTATTTTCATGGTTTAATGTTAGTAAGATTAGTTTCTCTATCACATCTTTTGGTTTAATCCTCATTACTTGGTTGTAATCTCGTGTTATGGTTTAATAACTCGGGCTAGAATTAAAGGAATTGCATATACGGTTTAGTTGTGTGATTCATTTTCTTAATATGTTGGTTATAGATAGATAGATTGGGGGTTTGTTAGAGTCGAGCAAATCATTTTTCGGGTGACTTTGTGACGGTTACATCAAGTTTTTCTCACCTATTGATTTCTGCATATACGTGTTAGTGGGCATGTCTCGACAATTTTTAAAAGAAACCTTTTCGAAAAATGTGATGATTCGGGCATGCTAACTATACCGTGCTCCATTAAGGGTGAATCTTTTGCTAGAGCCATGTTAGACTCGGGGTCCTCCATAAATGTCATGCCTAACTCCGTGTATAAGACTTTAGAGTTACCCCCTTTGTCTAAGTCCAATGTCGTCATTCAATTGGCGGACCGGTTAATAATACACCCCAAAGGTTTTGTTGAGGATGTCATAGTAGAAGTTGACAAATTTATGTTCCCGGCCGATTTCTATGTTCTAGACATGGAGCCGAATTCCAAGGCTACACTCCCTTTTGCTAGGAAGACCTTTCATGAGAACATCTAAGACCAAGCTTGACATGTATGATGACAACTTAACAATGGAATTTGAGGGAAAAATCGTAAAATATAATGTGTATGAGACCATGAAAAGAATCGATGATTTGAGTTTTTGTTACTTTTTGGATGTCATTGAGCCATTAGCAAATCAGGTTTATAAACTTTGTCATAGGAGCCCTCTAGAAGTGGCCCTCACTAACAATGTCAAGAAGGAAGGGTTGCGTTTTTTCTTGTCTGATGATGTGCTGGAAACTATCAAAGCAATGGAGGAGGAAGAGACTTTGGAAAAACCAAGGAAGAAGAATCGAATGTAGAGAGCAGAGAAAACCGCAGCCTGCGGTTGGAAACGCAGCCTGCGGCCACAGACGCAGCCCTGCGGTACTCTACGAAGCCTGCGGTTTCTTCTGGCGCAGCCTGCGGTGCCCAAGGCAGCCTGCGTTATTCACTGAACTCGACACAACAAATTTTTTCCAAGAACACCAACCATTCCCAACCAAGTTCCTTCCCTTAGAGGCTTCCCTTGAAAGACCACTACCCTCCACTATAAAACCACCCACCCCCAATCTCAAGCCACTTCCCGATCATTTGTAATACGTTTTTCTTGGTGAAGAAAGTACCCTACCTCTTATAATTTCAAACAAACTTGAGGGAGACCAAGAGAAGAGATTGGTGGAGGTTTTGCAAAGGTACAAAGGCGCTTTTGGGTAGAGTATTGCGGATCTCAAGGGGATAAGCCCAAGCATTTGTATGCACAAGATTCGTTTGGAAGGAGAAGCGAAGCCGGTTCGACAACCGCAAAGGAGATTGAATCCTCCAATGATGGAAGTTGTGAAAGAAGAAATCATCAAGCTACTCCAAATGGGAATCATCTACCCCATTAGCGACTCTCAATGAGTAAGTCCTACTCAGTGTGTACCTAAAAAGGGCGGAATAACGGTAATCGAAGGCAAAGAAGAAGCCTTAATCCCCACTCGGATTCAAACCGGGTGAAGAGTTTGCATCGATTATCGCCGCCTCAACGCCGTGACATTCAAAGACCATTTTCCCTTGCCCTTTCTAGATCAAATGCTAGAAAGGTTGGGGGAAGGGAGTTTTATTGTTTTTTGGATGGTTACTCCAGATATTTTCAAATCTCAATTGAACCGGAGGACCAATCAAAAACAACGTTCACGTGCCTCTTTGGAACAAATGCATACCGGAGGATGCCCTTTGGGCTATGCAATGCTCCGGTCACTTTTCAAAGATGTATGATGAGTTTTTTCGGATCTTGTGGAAAGAGTTTTAGAGGTCTTCATAGATGATTTCACCGTCCATGGAGACAACTTTGATGCATGTTTGGACCACCTAATTATGGTCCTATCACGATGCACGGAGTCACACCTTGTGTTGAACTCCTAAAAATATCATTTCATGGTTAAAAGTGGCATCGTGTTAGGACACATAGTATCGAAAAGAGAGATTGAGGTGGATGTGGTGAAGGTGGAAGTGATAAAAATCTTGCCATATCCCACGAATAGTCTACCCCATGAGTCACTAGGACATGCGGGCTTCTACCGAAGGTTTATTAAAAAAATTTCAAAGATTGCTTACCCCTTGTGCAAGCTCTTGCACAAGGATGTGGAGTTTGTTTTTGATGATACTTGTAGGTTGGCTTTTGATGCTTTGAAGGAAAGATTGATGACGGCCCCATTATTCAAGCTCCGAGATGGGACCTCCCTTTCGGGGTAATGACGGATGTTAGCGATTATGCTCTTGGCGCAATTCTAGGCCAAAGGGAAGGAAAAGTGACACGTATAATTCAATACGCCTCCTCGCTATTAAACGATGCTCAACGGAACTATACCACTACGGAGAAGGAATTCTTGGTGGTGGTGTATACTATTAAAAAGTTTCGGTCTTATCTTTTGGGCGTCAAGGTCGTCATCTACACCGATCACAAAGCTATAAGACAACTTGTAGACAAGAAAGACACAAAAGCAAGGCTTATGAGATGGGTGTTCTTGTTGAGCGAGTTTGATGTTGAAATCAAGGATAAGGAAGGGAGTGCAAATGTTGTAGCCGATCATTAGAGTAGGCTCCACATCAATGAGGATTTAGCAAGGAAGATGGGAGTGGTTGATGGAAGTCTACCCCATGAGTCACTTTATGGGTTGAGAGCTATTGAGCCATGGTATGCGAATCTTGTAAACTATATCGTGACCAAGAGGTTCCCCACCACCCTATCTTCAAGTCAACGGGACAAGATCAAAAAGAATGTTCGTTACTACATTTGGGATGACCCATATTTGTGGAAAATTTGTTAAGACCAAATGATTAGGAGATGTGTACCGGATGTTGAAGTGCCATCAATTCTAAAGCATTGCCATGAATATGCGTGTGGGGGACACTTTGGGCCTCAGAGAACCGCTAGAAAGGTGTTAGAGTGCGGATTCTATTGACCAAGTTTGTTCCGGGATACCCATGCATTTGTGAAAAGTTGTGATCGTTGTCAACGTTGTGGCAACATTTCAAGAAGGCAAGAAATACCTCAACAACCGATGCTCTTCCTTGAGATATTTGACGTGTGGGGGATCGACTTCATGAGACCGTTCACTAATTCAAGCAGCAACCTCTACATTCTACTTGCCGTGGATTATGTGTCCAAATGGGTTGAAGCAATCCCCACCCGGAATGATGATGGAAAAACAGTGAGTTCTTTCATGCAAGACAACATCTTCTCTCGGTTTGGCTTTCCTCGGTGCATAATAAGTGATAGGGGAACTCACTTTTGCAACAAATTAGTGGGTACCCTCTTAAAGAAGTATGGAGTGATACATAAGATTTCCACGGCCTATCACCCGCAAACAAATGGCCAAGCGGAAATTTCAAACCGAGAAATCAAGAACATTTTGGAGAAGACGGTCAACCCCGACCGATAGGATTAGAGCAAGAGGCTCAATGATACTTTGTGGGCCTATAGGACTGCATATAAGACCCCCATCGGCATGTCCCCTATAGGCTTATTTACGGAAAAAGTTGTCACCTCCCGGTGGAGATTGAGCACAAAGCATATTGGGCCATTAAAGCCTTCAACAAAAGCTATGACGAATCGGGGCTCCACCGAAAGCTCCAAATACAAGAATTGGAGGAACTCCGGAGTGATGCATTTGATAATGCCGCATTATACAAAGAAAAGACAAAGAGATTGCATGATCAAATGATTACTCGTCGGGTTTTCAAGGAAGGAGAAGAGGTGCTAGTTTTCCAAAGCCGTTTCAAGAACTTTCCCGGGAAGCTAAGGTCTAGATGGTATGGACCTTTCATAATTCGAAAGGTACTACCTCACGGTGCCATGGAGGTGGAAGACCTAAAGACCGGGAAAGTTATTAAGGTGAATGGGCAAAGGTTGAAGCATTACCTTAAAAACATGGAATTGCACGGAGAAGGGGAGATCCAACTCGATGATCCCGTTTACCAAGAATGAGAAAGAAAAGACGTGGTCGAGCCATCGACATTAAATAACGGCAAAAGTTTGTAAATATTCTATCCCTTTTTCAAGCTTAAATTTCATGCATTTTCCGTTTTAAGCATTTTGAATTTGTGTTCGTTTTTAACAAACAACATGAAGTTACTAATACTTGTGTCCAGATGATTTACGCTTGTTTGAGGTATGGCGAAGTGTGTGAAGAACGTTGGTGTCAAGAAGGCAAAGAAAGAGATCCCATATTTTGGCTAAGTATCGGAGTGGGGTGAGAAGTTGAACCATGTGACAAAGGGGAAGGAAAACCAGGAAAAAAAAAAGCAGCGAGGGGCGCAGCCTGCCTGCTACAACGCAACCTGCGGTACAGGCTGAATTTGAAGACGAATAAATCAATCCGAAAGCAGTAGAAACCGCAGCCAGCGGAATTTTACGCAGCCTGCGGTATTTGACGCAGGCCTGCGGAGTTTTACGCAGCCTGCGGTTACCATGGGTTTCTGATTTTTTCCTCTTCTTATCCCATGTCCTCAACCCCCTTCCCCATTATCCAACTTTCAGATTTCCTCCACAATACCAAAACACATTCAAACTTCAAAACCCTTCACCAACATCCTCATCTACCACATACTACATCATCCCAACTCAAGCCTTCAATAATCAATCAACCATCACCAAGTTCTTACACTTTTACAACAACAAATTCAACCACTCACACCATCAAACCCAAAATTAATCAAAACCCAACCAAAAACCTAGATTTTTTTCCCTTCAATCTCAAAGATTACCAACGGATTCAAGGTTCAATCGGGTTCTATCAACTCCTCTCACTACTTTGGTGCAAATTAGGGAAGGTATAAACACTTTTACACCCTCTTAACAATTTTCATCAAAAGTTAGTCTAGAAATCGATTTTAGGATTGATTTTTGGTTTTTAATTGTTCTTTAGTCACCTTGTTGTTGTGGTAAAAACGTATTTTCTAGGTGAGATAAAGGAAACAATCAACAAACACTATCCCAAACTGTTTTCCAAAGTCTTGCATACTAAGTGTTTGTTGGTTTGCCTCTTAGAGTGAAAAACCGTTTTTGAGTGGTATTTTTCAAGTTGTAAAAGTTCTATCTTTCACAAATGGCCCCCAAGTTATCAAAGTTGTTTAGAGGGAAGGGAAAGAAGAGAGCCGCGGTGGAGGATCCCGTGGAGGAGGAGGAAGTGGTGTTTGCGGTCATGAGGGTTTGAATGCGGCGGCCCTTAAGATTTGGAATAAGTTTTTTGCACCAAAACCTCAAAATGTTGTATACACAAAATCCCTTTGCCCAACCACCTTGAGGGACCTAGGCCTCTTGGACATCACCCTTCAACTTCTTACCAAGGTCTGGCTCAAAGTCTACCTAGAAAATGATACTTGGGATACCACTTACCGGTCTTATACCTATGAGTTTCTCTCAACCTTAACCAAGCTTGATGTTGAGGATGGTGAGAATAACAAGTTTAGGTTTTGATTAAGCGGTTCTTGGCATGAGTGCACTCTCTCGGAGGTCCGGGAAATTCTCAAAATATCAAAACCACCCTCCTTCATTCCTTCCACTAAGCGCACCCTCGATGACCTTTGGTTAGGGCTCACCGGATCTTCCTTTACCAACAAAGATGATAAGGTCTCCTCAATTACCAACCCCCTATCCGCATCATCGCGCGTTTTATAGCTAGCCTTTTCTTTTCGGTGGGGAACCTACCAAGGTGAATGATAAGATAAAGCTTAGCTTATGAACTATGCTTCCGGAGGGGAGCGGAGTCCCGGATTGGGCGAAAATGTTCATGGATGCTTGTATCAAGCATAAGTTAAAGAGTTCGGGGGAACATTAACAACGGAGGCCTTGTTACCTTCTTTGTCCGGCACTTAGAGGGCCAAATTCCCGCCAACCAATCGATCAATGAAGACAAGGGGATTTGTTATTACAATGGGCATGCACGCCAAGAGTGCAACATGTTTCGAATCACTTGTCTATCACCACTAGGGGGTTTTTGGCTTGGAAAGGATGGCTTGCCTTTTCTCCGTCTTCCATCGGAGAGACCTATTCCAAGTGGGGTCCGAGCTCGTGATTTCTTTTGCCAAATTGACCCCACCCTTGAAGGAGGAGAACAAAGAGGAAATCAAAGGGAAGGAAGACGATCTAGTGTCTTAAGGGAAGAGTTTAGGAGGGAGCGTAATGAGGGAGGAATGGAAATTGTGTCAATTGAGGACTCTCCCAATCGGAGTCCGGGTGGCTACTCTCACATGGAAGACACGGAGATGCCGGATGTCGGAGGGTCTACAAACCCGCCCTTGGCACCTTGGCAACAACAAATGCTAAATCATTTTGAGAGTACCCGGCAAGCTCTCCAAGGCGTAAGCGGAAAAGTTGAAAGCTCATACTCTAGGCAACAACAACAAGAGCCAAGGTTGAGTGAATTAGACAAATGGAGGATTGCCTCCATTGAGCATGAGAGAGTCGTGAAGGAGGCCGAGGAGGAGCAAGCCTGGATGATTTCGGAGATGCACCGCCACCAAAAAGAATCTCTTGCTTGGCAACAAGAACAAGATAAGCGTTGGAGGGACAAACAAAAGATGTGGGAAGAGCAAAACGCTTGGAGAGCGGAGGCCACCTCCCATTTCAGCATGCAAAACGAGGGGTATGACCAATACCTCGATGATTCATATGAGGATGCACAAACCCAAGAGGACACTCTTGGGCTTGTGCAAGGGCTTTTTGGAATGACTCTACCCAAACGATCCAACCTACCAACCCCATCTCACCCAAGACAACTCAACCAAAGCATAGGCCGGGTGAGACAAGTAAGAGAGCGTCGGGGTGAAAGGTGGGGGAGAAAGAGCACAAGTAGCTCCCAACCCCCCGGTTTGTGAAAGAAAGAAAGTGGCACCTTTACATATTGAGGACAATGTTTGAGTGTTGGGGGGATGGTTTACATGAAAAGAAAATGAACTTCAAGTTGTATTTATGTAATGTCTTCTCAAGAAAAATCCCGGCTAGGTGAAAACCCACAAGGGTGGGCGCCTAGGCAAAATTGGGAAGGCGGCCGAGGACGGAATGAAAAACCAAAAGGGCGTTCCGGGCAAAAGGAAAAATTGAGTTGCGAGCCACCACGAGAGGAAAGGAAAAGCTAAGGTGAAAACCCGAAAGGGCACCTTAGGCAAAATGAGAGAATGAAATGAAAAAAAAAAAAAAAAAAATTAGAGGGATAAGAAAGGAGCGATAAGGAGGATTTGGAAGGAGGCTAGGTGTAAGATTAATTTCTTTTTGAGTCAAAAAATTTGGTTCTAAATCGGTGGTTTTTCATTTGTGGTACTTTGATTGTCGATTGTTGGGTGTTGGGGGCAACCAAGTAACATGAGTTTGCAGTATGGAGTGATAAGGGGCGTTATAAGTGGAAGTTATGATGTTTTTGATGGATGTTTGAGGCCACCTCTTAGGTGAGATGGGGTTGGTAGCTGGGATTGTTTGGGTAGAGAGTCATTCCAAAAAACCCTTGCACAAGCCTAAGAGTGTCCTCTTAGGTTTGTGCATCCTCATATGAATCATCGGGGTATTGGTCATACCTCTCGTTTTGCATGCTGAAATGGGAGGTGGCCTCCGCTCTCCAAGCGTTTTGCTCTTCTCACATCTTTTGTTGGTCCCTCCAACGCTTATCTTTTTCTTGTTGCCAAGCAAGAGATTTTTGTTGGCGCCGGTGCATCTCCGAAATCATCCGGGCTTGCTCCTCCTCGGCCTCCTTCATGGCTCTCATGCTCAATGGAGGCAATCCTTCATTTGTCTAATTCACTCAACCTTGGCTCTTGTTGTTGTTGCCAAAAGTATGAGCTTTCAAATTTTCCGCTTATGCCTTGGAGAGCTTGCCGGGTACTCTCAAAATGATTTAGCATTTGTTGTTGCCAAGGTGCCAAGGGCGGGTTTGTAGACCCTCTCCGGGATCTCCATGTCTTCCATGTGAGAGTAGCCACCCGGACTCCGATTGGGAGAGTCCTCAATTGACACAATTTTCATTCCTCCCTCATTACGCTCCCTCCTAAACTCTTCCCTTGAGACACTAGATCGTCTCCCTTCCCTTTGATTTCCTCTTTGTTCTCCTCCTTCGAGGGTGGGGTCAATTTGGCAAAAGAAATCACGAGCTCGGACCCCACTTGGAATAGGTCTCTCCGATGGAAGACGGAGAAAAGGCAAGCCATCCTTTCCAAGCCAAAAACCCCCTAGTGGTGATAGACAAGTGATTCGAAACATGTTGCACTCTTGGAGTGCATGCCCATTGTAATAACAAATCCCCTTGTCTTCATTGATCGATTGGTTGGCGGGAATTTGGCCCTCTAAGTGCCGGACAAAGAAGGTAACAAGGCCTCCGTTGTTAATGTTCCCCCAAACTCTTTAACTTATGCTTGAGACAAGCATCCATGAACATCTTCGCCCAATCCGGGACTCCGCTCCCCTCCGGAAGCATAGTCCATAAGCAAAGCTTTATCTTATCATTCACCTTGGTAGGTTCCCCACCGAAAAGAAAAGGCTAGCTATAAAACGCGCGATGATGCGGATAGGGGGGTTGGTAATTGAGGAGACCTTATCATCTTTGTTGGTAAAGGAAGATCCGGTGAGCCGTAACCAAAGGTCATCGAGGGTGTTCCTAGTGGAATGAATGAAGGTGGTTTTGATATTTTGAGAATTTCCCGTACCTCCGAGAGAGTGCACTCATGCCAAGAACCGCTAAATCGGAACCTAAACTTGTTATCCTCACCCTCCTCAACATCAAGCTCGATTAAGGTTGAGAGAAACTCATAGGTATAAGACTTATTCCAAAAACTTATTCCAAATCTTAAGGGCCGCCGCATTCAAACCCTCATGACCACAAACACCACTTCCTCCTCCTCCACGGGATCCTCCACCGCGGCTCTCTTCTTTCCCTTCCCTCTAAACAACTTTGATAACTTGGGGGCCATTTGTGAAAGATAGAACTTTTACAACTTGAAAAATACCACAAAAAAACGGTTTTTCACTCTAAGAGGCAAACCAACAAACACTTAGTATGCAAGACTTTGGAAAGCAGTTTGGGATAGTGTTTGTTGATTGCTTCCTTTATCTCACCTAGAAAATACGTTTTTACCACAACAACAAGGTGACTAAAGAACAATTAAAAACCAAAAATCAATCCTAAAATCGATTTCTAGACCAACTTTTGATGAAAATTGTTAAGAGGGTGTAAAAGTGTTTATACATTCCCTAATTTGCACCAAAGTAGTGAGAGGAGTTGATAGAACCCGATTGAACCTTGAATCTGTTGGTAATCTTTGAGATTGAATGGAAAAAAATCTAGGTTTTTGGTTAGGTTTTGATTAATTTTGGGTTTGATGGTGTGAGTGATTGAATTTGTTGTTGTAAAAGTGTAAGAACTTGGTGATGGTTGATTGATTATTGAAGGCTTGAGTTGGGATGATGTATGTGGTATATGAGGATGTTGGTTAAGGGTTTTGAAGTTTGAATGTGTTTTGGTATTGTGAAGGAAATCTGAAAGTTAGATAATGAGGGAGGGGGTTGAGGACACGGGATAAGAAGAGGAAAAAATCAGAAACCCGTGGCAACCGCAGGCTGCGTAAAACTCCGCAAGCTTGCGTCAAATACCGCAGGCTGCGTAAAATTCCGCAGGCTGCGGTTTCTACTGCTTTCGGATTGTTTTCTTCGTCTTCAAATTCAGCCTGTACCGCAGGTTGCGTTGTAGCAGGCAGGCTACGCCCCTTGGGATGGTTTACATGAAAAGTAAATGAACTTCAAGTTGTATTTATGTAATGTCTTCTTTTGTTAAAAAAAATAATAATAAATAAAATAAAAAAATAAAAAAAAAATCCCGGCTAGGTGAAAACCCACAAGGGTGGGAGCCTAGGCAAAATTGGGAAGGTGGCCGAGGACGGAATGAAAACCCAAAAGGGCGTTCCGGGCAAAAGGAAAAATTGAGTTGCGAGCCACCACGAGAGGAAAGGAAAAGCTAAGGTGAAAACCTGAAAGGGCACCTTAGGCAAAATGAGAGAATGAAGTGAAAAAAAAGAAAAAAGAAAAAAAAATGGAGGGATAAGAAGGGAGCGATAAGGAGGATTTGGAAGGAGGCTAGGTGTAGGATTAATTTTCTTTTTGAGTCGAAAAATTTGGTTCCAAATCGGTGGTTTTTCATTTGTGGTACTTGGATTGTCGATTGTTGGGTGTTGGGGGCAACCAAGTAACATGAGTTTGCGTTATGGAGTGATAAGGGGCGTTATAAGTGGAAGTTATGATGTTTTTGATGGATGTTTGAGGTCACCTCGCTATCACCTCGGTATGAGGTGAGGGTGGCCAGTTTGTGATAGGAGTTATAAAAAGGGTGGATTTGTTGACGAGTCAGAGTTGATGGTTTGTTGTGTCTTGTGTTGAGGGAGGCATAAGGAGGGCGAGTGAGGGAAGAGTGAATGTCAAACAATTGAGTCTAGATTTTTCTTTTTAATCGGTGGTTTGTGTTGAGGAAGTCATAAGAAGGGGTAGTAAGGGAAGAGAGATTAATACACTACACTTTCTTGTTGACTTTTGGAAAAGCTTGTCTTGGGTTTTGCTCGGGACTAGCAAAAGTCCAAGTGTGGGGGTATTTGATAGTAGAGTTTTGTGCCGGTCTAAGATTGTGATTTTATCACAATCGTGTCTTTTAATACGGGTCTTTAATTGCGTTTTGTCAAGATATTAGTATTTGGTTAACGTGTTGCTTTGTGTCGATTTTACCCTTATTTCATTGTCAAGTTTTATGCTTGGGATTCGAGGGTCACCAAGAACCGTTCCACGGTCAAGGAAGGGAGCAAGAGCATCGACATCAACCAACCATCTAGCTTGGTAAGTGAAGACCGAAGAGTGGGAGCTTTTGAAAACAAACGAAGTAAAGAAAGCAAATCCAGTCAAAAACACAGGCTGCGCATCGAGAAGAAGCCTGCGGAAGAAGGCGCAGCCTGCGATTCCCACTGCCCAGTTTCGTTATTTCCAGCTTTTGGAGAGTTTTGACCTAGGGTTTCGTGAACCCATATATATACCCAATCCCTGAAATGTTGGATTTTATGATCTCATTATTAGAACTCCTTACATTTACTCTTTAATTAAAGTCAACCATCTTGTAATCTTTCTTCATTTTAAGCTTGTAATTGTTAAATGAGGAGCTAATCTCCTTACTCTTGGTGTAATTCCGATCAAAGTCTCCGACTTTGACCTTGTAAGACTCGACAACCCTTCTTATTTATCTAATGTTGTTTCTTAAGTTTATAGTTTATATTTTAAGTAATTAATTGTGTAGATTGATCACCCTTGCATATTAGTTGCTTAGATTTTGCAAATGTTAAGTAATCGGTTTAGTTACTTAATGTTATTTGAAACAAGCTTGTTTGTATGTTGAGTTGGCTTAGATGAAACATACTTGTGAGTAGGAAATTACACGACTTTCCTTATTTCCATGTTAGTAAGATTAGTTTCTCTATCACATCTTTTGGTTTAATCCTCATTGCTTGGTTGTAATCTCGTGTTATGGTTTAATAACTCGGGTTAGAATTAAAGGAATTGCATAAACGGTTTAGTTGTGTGATTCATTTTCTTAAGATGTTGGTTATAGATAGATAGATTGGGGGTTTGTTAGAGTCGAGCAAATCATTTTTCGGGTGACTTTTGTGACGCTTACATCAAGTTTTTCTCACCTATTGATTTCTACACGCTACTTGTTTGTGATATTGTCTAGCCCAACCTTTACTCATTTATTACTCAATTATTGCTCATTTATTACTCATTTGAATGTTTCCAATCATTGATTCCTCAATTATGTTACCCCATTGTTTTTCACTTGTGTTAATAGCCATTGTTTGATGATAGGTTATGTGTCTTTAGTCCTTAATCATCATTAAGTTTTCACTTAGTCTTTGTTTAAGCAAGTTTTAGTTTAATTCCCTTCTCTTGGGCTCGACCCTTGACTTTCTCTTTACTACTTTTGGCAGAGTCTAGTAGAGTCTAGTTTAGATTTTTATATTTTGTTTGGTAAGATAATTAGAGTATAACGACCGCTAGTTTTAATCCTATCATTAAGGCAATGAGAGAGGGCTGTGAATCAAAACCCAACACACAGCAAAGGACATTTATAAGCATTAGGGTCAATCTTCTCAGTCACTTCAAATGGTCCATCTGCCCTACGCATCAACTTGTTCTTCTACCTTTCAGAAAACATTTCCTTCCTTAGATATAACCGGACCAAGTCTCCCTTGACTTGGACCCTTTATTGCTTTGTATCGAGCATTTTTACCCTTTCCCTGCTGGAATCCTCTTGGCATCAATGGGTTTTCCCCATAGACAACTTGATGGAGCTCTGTTGAATACAAACTCTACAAGGACCAATTTAAGATCCCAAAAGACTTAGGCCAAAGTGCATCATTGTCGAGAGTCTTGTTAGTGACTTCGGTCATATCTCCACAATCTACAACAATGAGTCCATCACTCTCATCATTTCCCACTACTACACCTCATTTGTACTCCATTCATCAATCTTAACAAAAAAAAAACATTGCCACACCAATGAGCCCCTCATCAACAAATAAACACTAGGTAAGACGTGAGGGTAAAATAGTGTGAACTTATGAAGTACAAGGGGGGGTGTTATATGAACGGGAAAGAGTAAAATAGTAAAGATTTCGTTAATCTTCAACACCTTGCTTACCTTCCCTTCTCTTTCTCTCTCATCTTACCCAATTTCAATATATTCAATATTTGAAGTTAAATAAAATGCTTTTTGTTCAGAATGGAAAATCTAATCGTTTTCATACATAAAATTCACAATACAAACTCACATATTCACGTCTTCCTTCTTATTGTAAAGGAGATGGCAAGATGTCGAATTGAAGATCGTGAGTCTATAGATTTTTTTAGTATGCATTATTTTCATTTTGTTTTTTCTACTGATTTTTTATTGTTATTTATTTTTAATGAATTTTTTAATGCTATACTCACTTATCACATATTGAATTTTTACTGTACATTATTTAGTTTAGTTCATTATACTGAGATACTCCTGAATACCTAAGGAAAGACTTAGGTTGTGTTTGGATATCAAATGGGGAGGATGGAGAGGACGGGAAAGGGAAGGAAGGGAAGGGGGGAGGGCGAGGGGAGAGGGGAGTGGAGTGGAGGATGAATGTTTTGTTACAAATTTCTACAAATCTTTCCTATGTTGGAAAGATTTTGGTTTGCCTTAGAAGGAAAAGGATCCCTCCAAATCGCTCCCCTCCATTTGTTAAATGGCCCCCGGCACAAGAGTTAAGGGGGTACTGTTTTGGGCCACAAACATTGGCAACCTAAGTAGCAAATTACCACCGTTTTGATATGGATGAACTAGTCTGGGGAATGGAAGTTCAAACTCCAAACAGTGAATCACCGGTATGACACGTAAAATCACAAAAGTAAAATAGAAAAAGGAAGCAGCCGTTGGCAACTATGGCAAGTAATTCCTCAAAGAAGGTAAAGGGAAACAAGTAAATTATGTGCAACAATTTATATGAGCAAGCAAAGACCTACCTTGATCGTCCAAGAAGGAAACGTCCAGTAGTTGACTCTTTCTGTGTGTTAAAACCGCCACAATAAACTACTGGCAAGCTAGGAGGCAATGATGCAATATGTTGCCATGTGAGTAAAGCACCTCTCCGGCGTGCACGAGGGCAAAACTCATCCATGTTTGTATTTACAATCTGGAATGAAAACCCAGGAGGTTCAACTCCCCTAAGCTGAAAAGTGTGGAAACCATGTCAAAGAAACACATTGCTAAGTTCCCTGTCACAATCAATTTTTCGCTGAAGTAAATGAAGGAAATGGAAGGATATTGCCCACGTAGCGATGCAGGGAGTCACTGCTCCCCATGACACACTTCCGGGAACAGAAGGAGACTCTGATAACCAAAAGGTTCCCCCTTCTACTAGCTCCACCTTCAGAAAGGAATATCAATTTAAGCAAGCAAACAAATAGAAGGCATATTTCTGAAAAAAAAAAATCTCTGTACATCATTAACTAAAAATAATCGTGCCAAAAAGACCAAAGGCGGCTGTTTCAAGAAAACACGTAAAAAGAAACAATTAACGCCTATTTACTTGAACTAAAGCACGAATGTGAATTACCTTATCATTGTCAAAAAAGATAGCACAATGCTCATCTGAAGTGTCTTCATCTCCTTTTCTAGAGATCCCAAAATGTCCATAACCTGAAATGTTTCATATTCCCAACAGTAAAAATTAAACTTTAAGTAAAAAATACTATATGTTAGAAGTACGTGAAGTTGATTGAACAAACAGACCAGTGATCACTATGGTACAGAATTAGAAGGCAAACATAAGTACCTCTATAACCCACGGGAGTGAGATGATAGTGACAATGTAAAGTCCGTTTAACCTATTGAACAAATTGGTGGATCAATTGCCATTCCTACTAAATTGTATATTGCGATATGCAATTAAAGGCATCACGACTTTCATGTAATATATTGAGTAAGCGGGTCTATCACCAGTAGGTTTGTTAAATGTACGGGATAACATAATGGTTTGTTAAATGTACGGGATAACATAATTCCGGACAAAGAATAATAAAGAGATCGCCAATATCATATCACAACGGCTCACATATCCACTATTTAAGAGATATAGATAACAATGCATAGGAAGAGATAAAATATCAATTTAACAGCCGTATAATAAGGGTACAGTAAGTACAAGCGATGACATTAAATATTAAGGGTGTGTTTGGATAGCAAAATTAGAGGGAAAGGGGGGGAGGACGAAGAGAAAGGGAGAGAAGGGAAATGTAGGTGGAATGAGATATGGATGTTTGGATACAATTTCCCTCCTCCAAAGCTTGCATACTATGCAGAGATTTTGTTTTACCTTGAAGGAGGGAAAATGAATCCCTCCAAATCCTTCCCCCATCATTTTCATCGTTCCTTATTTGCTATCCAACCAAGGGATTTAAAATTCATACCCTCGCTCCCTTTTTCCCTCCAAATCTGCCAATCAAAACACAACCTACGGTGTGTTTGGAGTGGGGGATTTGGAGGGAAAGAGAGGGGAGGGATTTAGAAGGATGAAAAATCATTTGTTTGGTGAAGATATTCCAGCTGCATTTCCCTCCCCTCCCCTTCCCTCCTATTCTGGTATCCAAACAAGGCCTAAGTCTAAACACAAAAAAGAAAATTGAGATACCCGGCAATCCTTGGTGAAGATATTCCAGCTGCAAGGCCAAACCTGAGACGGTCAAAGTTCTTTTCCTTAGTATTAGGTATGGATAAGTAGATGCTTAGCACACAGAAAGAGTTGCAAGGAAGATATGGTGAATATGGACAAACCTTGTTGGGTACATAAAATAGTCGGAGAATAACTGGTTATAACACTGATGCACAAATCTTTCCGCTTTTCCCAGGAATTGGGACTGCCTGCAGGCTGATCATCTTGGAGGTTAAAGGTCATAACAGTAATGGACAAACTCATCCTTTGTTGTTAGGTACTCATCCGTCACTGCAGAGGACCACAATACATCCAGAGTAAGAACTTAAGTGGTGTTTATATCGTCGAGCTTGACCAAATGCATAAATTAAACTTCAAACTTAAAGGTATGAATACATAATCATAACCTCTTACATAAAACGGAGTCTTTAAATCCAACGAAGCTAAGCTATATTAGTAGTGCTCCTCAACATGTTTTTTTCTAAATCCTAGGACCCTGCAAGTTGTTCATATGGTCGTTTAACTGTGTGTTTCAGTTCCATACTTCCATAAGGCTATAACCATATTACAAAGGGTTCCTCCCTCAAATGATTCATTTATTTTTTTAATTTTTTTTAGCATATTTTTTAAGGAAGTGTGAGTAGGGTTGCTATAGGAATAGAATGTCAGTGGCTGAAATTTACTCTGCACCTATCTCATACCCCGACATCACGGGTACTTATTCATCCACCCTGTAACCCCTGATGGATAATAATACAACATCCATCCCGGCCTCACGACCCCACAGTTTGCTGTGTAACAAGGTTTCATCTGCCAAGCTATACAACCATTAATCAATCTCAACGCGCCTGCTGTGTAACAGGTTTCATCTGCCCTATAACTAACATATGTTTGCCGACTTGCAGCAAGAAATCTCTTAGACAAAAGTGTGAAAGTTTGTATTGTATGTCATTATATTTCAATACTCCGTACTTCATAGATTAAAGCACTTTGATCTACTGTAAGCGTTCATTCATTAAATAATTGAATAATTACTGTTAAAAGGGCAACTACAAAATTTTAAGTCCTTCCATTCAATTCGTGTTTACTAACAAGTTTTCAACAAAATAGAAAAATAAATTGAAATAATTATTGCATAAACTGGAAAACAAGTTAATAATAAACAAAGTAGGAAAACATTACCAGCAAGAGAGTAAGAGAATGGTGAGCATCAGATATGAAGCAGAAAGGAAATACACTCTATAATCTGTGCTTCTTCATAATATGAAAAGAAATATTCCTAACTTCCGATTGAAAATCAAGACAAGTCTCTTGGAATACGCAAATAATATACTTAAATAATGAAGTTAGGTCAAAGACAAGGGTCTACTCTATAACATTTTGGTCCGAATTTAATGTTACTGAATAGGCTGTTATTAGAAATTATTAGAAATTGAGAGGGAGAATTCAACACTAATAGTGAATTTTTGAAATAATGTTTAAAATTAAAGTATTTGTCATTTGGGTGGGTATTTGTTAAACGGAATTACTTTTTCACATACGAGTTTTAGTCTTTCAGATACATTTTTTCATAAAATTTTCATATCCTACCCTTTTCTAAACCTAATCAAAACAAACCCTTTTCTAAACCTAATGAAAACAAACAACCGTCAGTCACCTTTATATGCATTTTTCCCAATTGAATCTAATTACTTTACAACTCAGACATATTGTAATTCTCCAATTAATGAGAGAAATGTTTATTAGCGATTATTAATACGTTTATTGATATTACTACGTTAATTTTTTTTATTGAAACTAATATGGGTATGCGCGGTTGTTAAGGGGGTGGGGTGGTATCGTTGGGTTTTTGAAGTGGTCGTCGTTAGGGTTGAGGGCTGATCGGCGTCGGGTTTGAGGGATAAGGTGGTCGGCGTCGGGTTTGTTGGATTTGGTTATTAGATGGGACGTGCGAGTTGAACAGAGGTTTGGGGTTGTCAGATCAGACCGGTTGTCGACGGTGGGTAAAGGGGTGGTCGTCGGGCTTAGTTGTTGGAGGTTGTTGGTTGGGACATTGGTTGTGAATGAAGGTCATCTGATGATGATGGTTATCGTCTGTCGACATCAAGTTTAATGGAGTGCTGATAATGGGCAATTGGGCATGCTAATTGTTTTGATTTTGTTTTTGTTTTAATATTTTTTGTTTTCTTTTTTAAAAATTATACTTCAGCGGAGTCAGTGAACGGAGCCACAGAGCTGTAAAAGTGATTGAAAAAAAGAAAGAAAAAAAATCAAGTGGGTGGATGGTGAAAAAATGACAAGGATAATATGGTAAAAGTCGTATGTGAAAGAGTAAAATTCGTATGTGAAAAAGTACGTCCCTTGTTAAATTGGTATTCACGTAGGCTTGTGAATACTGAGTCTAAACGCGTCATACTCAATGATGGGTTTAGTTCATGAAACATGTCATCCCTTATGGCGTGTTTTAGCAATGTAAACTTTTGCAAAATGTAGGTGTTACAGATGGTACTAGAGTTGGGGCAGCTTAGACACGCCATTGTTAATGGCGTGTTTAGGGGAAGAGACTTGTCATTGCGTATGGCGTGTAACACCCCTACCCGCATAGTTGAGTTGTGACTCAACTCGGTCGAGTAGTCGTAACTCGACTGAGCTAGTGCTACTCGGCCGAGTTTATCCAATTCGGTCGAGCTGGCCTTTCCGTGTTTCGAGTCACGGTTAATTATATATATTAAATCGAGGTTACAACCTCATTTACCTTAAATCAGGAAAATAGTAAACCTTAATCCTATTTCACTTCCTCCCTCTCAAATCCTTCAAGAGTCTTTAGCAAAGGCTTAGACGCGCGGATCACCTAGCTTAGATTGTTGTCAACAAGTAAGTATCGTTCTTATTGTTTCTATGTCGTTAGTCTTAGTATGCCTTAGTAAGTAATTCCTATATATGATTCATAGGAGGAGACTTCGTACAAGAACGTTGGTAGGGGAAAGGCTTGGATTCTTGCATTCTTTATTATTAACTTGAGGTAGGGTTTTCCTACTCAGATTTGATTGAATATGATTGTGACGATATTGTTATTGTTTATCTGATATCACTATACTACTGTGAATTGAGTTGGGAACATATGTGTGGGACCATTATGGGAAACGGCTCTCACTCCTACGATCGCTCTCATGGGACCCGCCACGGAAAGGATGTGCAAATTAAGGATCTTGGTACCCCTTGCAGCGTGCAAGTGGGGGATTGATGTGGGGCTTGAGGCTGCCACTTGGGTTGATGTGACAGTGATATTAGTAATTGTGGTTTATCAAATTGTCGTGTTGTTCGTATTTGTGTTGTGACCTTCTTATTTATCAGATTTTGACGCTTGTTGTTTTTACTGTGATGATCCATGTAATGGTGAGAAGAGTCTTAGGTTCGACAATGTTGATGATTGCTAGCTTGGGGAGGAACAATCGTCACATCTATCATAGTGTCACCTTAGTTTTATTAGCTTCCACGAATTTTGATACTTTATCTTATTTCAGACATTTGTATAATTTATTCTTTATTATAATAGAGGTGGCATTTCGGTTTGTTTACTTTGATATTATACCTCAGGAAACTGAGATGATAGTGCTTTCATAGTCTGATGGTCCTTCCTAAAGCCCTTTGATTATGAGGATGTTACAAATGGTATCAGAGCGATGATCTTGGCACCTAAACCAATGAACCCAAATGAACCTATGTGTGTCCTAAATAAAATGAACCCCAAATAGAAGTATGTAAGGCTACTACAAAGGTTTGGGAGACGTCCCGAAACCGCGAAATTGTTTACATTCTTGTATATGGTAACATTGTGAATCGGTGCAAAACGAATTGTGCATATATGTTGATTATTGGAAATTGATAACGGGAACAACATGTGAGTATAATATAATGTGAATAACGGCATGAATTATGTGGTATGAAATCCTATCTCATTGTTTATTGATTGGTTTTGGGATTAGTGCGCATTGATAGGCTTATCGCTTACCTAACAAAGATACCCTAGGCTTAACTAACAAATAAATGTAGATAAGGAAGTAGGGGTCGATCTCAGGGAGACGGTAGATGCAATATGACAAGCTATGGTTAGAATTCTATCAAGGTCGATTCGATTGATTGTTTGGTTTGATGATTAAAACGATAACAAATTGAGATGTAAAACAATGATAATAAAAGATCTAGGGAAATAGGTTCACACATGTAAATTAGCAATAATTGATGTCGAATTGGGGAAACATATGATCAAAAGTTGTCTAGACTTACTAGCAATAATTATCTCTCGATTTTATTACTAGTCTTAGAACGATTACTAGCGGGCTCTCGCACTTACTAGGTCGCGCTACAAAACATGCTTAGGCAAATTCCATTCCAGACTTTCGATCTTAGGAAAAGAATTAACAAGATAACCAATAATTGTGATCAAGAATCAAAGGTTAACAATACATAACAAGCATGTTATAGCAACAACAAATTGATAATAAAAAATCTCAATTCAACAATTATCAATTACTAATCTAACATGGCTTCCCTAAACCCTAGATTATAAAACTACTCACTCATGATAATATATAAACTAACAAAGATTGATTTGATTAACATAAACATGATAACAATATATAAATTGGAATTAAAAAGATAATATAAAAGCAAGGAAAAGAAATTACCAACTTAAGGAAATAAGAACAAGAACTTGATTATTAAGGGCAAAGTAATCTTCAAATAAAACCCGGAATTAAAGCATAAATGTTGATGATTGAAAAACTAAGAACATAAAGGAAACTAGGTTTTTGTATAGGGGAATGTATGAAAAAGCGTAAATAAAATGCTCTCTAGTGATGAGTTTATATACACAAACTTGCTAGGAAAGTGAAGAGTTGCTCAGTTGCACAATCCCCGAAGATCCGGGGACCAAACAGTCCTAGGGGGCGCAGCATTTGAGTCCAAGAATTGCTCAGGGATCAAACCCCAAGATTCTGGGGTTTGAACAAGTCTCGGGGGCGCAGCATTTTGGGTTATATGGCCATCTCGCATCAACCCCGAGATTCTGGGGTTCGAACAACAATCAGGGGACCTTGCAATCTCTTCTTTTCTTTACTAGTTCTCACTTTCTTTGCTCAAGTACCAACCAAATTTCATTTCTTCTTCCTCGGGAATGAGTGAATCTTCCCAAAACGCCCTTACATGGCCAAAACTCGCTCCAAGTAGCCTCGTGGTGCTCGGTGAATGCCAAAATGATAAAAAAAGGTCGTAACTTGCTCCGTTTCCTACAAAATGCAACAAAACATGCAAAACACCTACAACACGGAATTAGATCATAAAATCACCTCATTAAGTGCAAATTATCATGTAAAGATGAGCTAAAAGAGGGGTGAAAATCATATAAAAATAGGACACATCAAATTCCCCCAAGCTAAACCCTTGCTTGTCCCAAGCAAGCACACAATATCAAGACAATGGTAAGGAGCACCAAATCTCATCAATTGCAAATCCCAACATAAGCTAACAAGCGTAATGAATCATAATCTCAAAACAACGTGGGCATAAGGATATTGCAAAAACATGGATGAGATTTACATGGCGGCGTAGCATGAAAGATTTTATTCAAACTTTTTGGCTCTTGCATGATCTTATTGACAATGGACTCTCGCGGTACACTCAAGCACACATTTATATGTAAAAGGAGATTTGTATGAGTGACACTCTCCTAAACTCTACTCATGAGAGTGCGCCCGCAATCTAATATGGTGATCATTCCAAGTCCACGAGTCAAAACAATCAAATGCAAGCATAAAAAGAAGAGGCCAATGATTAGAGGAGGGTTATGGTGATGGGTAAGAAAGGGGAACATATGAATTATGGTAAGTGGAGCTAAGTCAAGCTAGCAACTAACCAATGAATGCATGGATGCTCAATCCAAATCCCAAACCCATCCCAAGTAGGAGGCTTGAAGTCAAAAGTAGCATATTGACTTCTTTTCATGACAAATCAAGTGTAAACTTCCCAAATACTTGTGATATAAAACATGGAAGCTAAATCACAAAACCTCTTCTTCTCTTTTCTTTTCAACAACTCAATTTCATTCTTCTTTTTTTCATATTTCTCAACTCTTTCACATTTTTCCTTCTTCTATTTCAATTCTCTTTTTCTTCACATCATTTTTTTTTCTCCTTTTTCAACTTCATTTTATTTCAACTTCTCATTTTTATTCAATTTTCTTTCTTCAACTCAAGAATAAAACGAGACACGGAAATCAGTAATTCCGTCTTACCAAGCTCACAATGACACAAAAATGGACCATATATCCCAAATGAGCACCCAAACACCAATGATAAAGCTACTAACTCGACAAGGTAGGCAAGTTTAAATGTAGCTAGATATGAGAAAACGTATATAAGGGTGAAAATGGGCAACAAAGTCATGTGAATGGCTTCAAATGCTTACAAATTATGAATGCAATGCTCCTAATAAATGGAATAAAGACCATACTTGTGCGTTTTAATGTAACACACACCACAAGGAGACTACACACACCTAAGTGAGACCGGGTATAGATGCACCGGTCTAAGGAGGCTCTACCTTTCAAATTTTTGTAGGTTGCCAATGTCAAGATCAAGCCTAATAGGTCCAAATTCCATCCCTCACCCACTATGTCAAGACATCCCAATTTTTGCAAAAATCCCGTCAATAAATGTGATTCAAATAGCTATAAAGTTACAATTGGGATAAGAAAAGAGAGAAATCAAGGAGCAAAAGTGAGGGCAAGCATCACAAAATTTCATGGAAAGCACACAATTTTTCAACTTTTTTTTTTGATTTTTTTTTTATGAAAAAACTACATGCAAGCTAAACTAACATGCTCTAACAAGATGCAAATACCTCCCCCAAGCTAAACATCACATTGTCCCTAATGTGCTGAACAAGGAACAACCATCAAACCGTAGAAACGGTTTTCACACAGAATCCAGCTAGACAAAATGTTTAATGGGGAAAGGGGATTATAAGAATGAAAATGCAAGGGAAATAAGGATGCTTACTAAACTATCGAGCCTCCCCCAAGCTAGTATGTACAAGGGTATGAGTGATAGCAAATCACTCACAAGCGGCATAGTAATCATCAGCACGACCATCAACATCGCGGGTCACCCCGATTTCTTGGGGCTTCAGCAATATCAAATTTCGCCAATATCAAACTGCTGCGCCCCCTACTCTTGTTTAAACCCCGATTTCGTGGGGTTCAAAACCGCTAGCTATCTCCTCCGCAAGACGAAGAAAACATCAACTTGAGACACCTACAAAATTAACAAGAAGCACATTTAGGCATCCTTTCTTACATACTCTAAGGCATTAAAAATTAAAACAAAAGAAGCAAACAAAAATTAAAAACTAGCTAAACTTGGGTTGCCTCCCGAGAAGCGCAATTTAAATTCTTGCTAGACAAAATGTTTCAAAAATTTTAAGTTTTAAAATTCGGAAGTTTCAAGAAAACTTCCTCCACCATTCCGACCATTGCTTCTTCACGATAAGGCCGCAAATAATGGCCACTAGCTTTGATCTTCTCTCTACCCGGGGCCAATACTTCAAAGGACCCAATCTTGTCATTATTAAGGATGATATAAGGGCCTGGGGAAACCTTCTTTCGAGGATTGTACATAAGCACTTTGTCACCAACATTGAGACCATCCTTGATAAGCTCATTCATACTCCGATTCGCCACCTTCTCCTTGAATGGTTGGGACCTTGCAAGAGCTTTCTCCTCCACCAAAACCGTGTTTCCAATGCTTACCGTATCATCATTCCCTACATAAGAGCTCAAGGAAAAATTAATTTCCACATCCTTGCTCAAAGATTGAGACAAGGGGTTAACATTATTCATAGCATAACATGATTCCTCTAGCATTGGACTCTTATGACCATGACTCAAACTATATGTCACCTTCTCATCCCCTACGGCTAGAGTCAACTTACCATTCTTAACATCTATCAATGCACCCGCCGTGTGTAAGAATGGTCTACCCAAGATTATGGGAATTTGCGCATCTTCGGAAATGTCAAGCACGATAAAGTCAACTGGAATGAAAAACTTCCCTACCTTGATGGGAACATCCTCCAAAACACCCAAGGGGCGTTTGATAGAACGGTCCGCCATTTGTAGGGTGACACTAGTACACTTAAGAGCTCCTAAATTCAGTTTTTCGCATATCGAGTAAGGCATGACACTTACACTTGCACCAAGGTCACATAAAGCTTTATCAATTGGAAAATTGCCTATGGTGCATGGTATGGAAAAACTTCCGGGATCTTTTAACTTAGGAGGGGACAAGTTTTTCAAATAAGCACCACACTCGGAAGTGTAAGCCAATGTCTCAATATTGTCAATAGTCCTCTTCTTAGTTAAAATCTCCTTCATGAATTTAGTATATGAAGGTATTTGAGTGATAAGTTCTAGATAAGGGATAGTTACCTTGAGGTTCTTCATTCTTCATCATTTCCATGAACTTACCGAGTCGGGTTTCTCTTTGAGCTTGTGCCAAACGATGTGGAAATGGCACTTGAATTTTCTCCGGCTCCTTAGCTTTGTCATCCACTTTTGAAGGCTCATCCTCCACATCTTCCACCACTATTGGCTCATTAACTTTCTGGGGCTCCTCACTTTTTTTAGAGCTATCAACCTTGTTTCCACCATCATTTTTCTTACCAACTACCCCATCATCAACATTTGGCATTTGGGGTTCATCATAAGTGGTATCACTCCTCAATGTGATGACATTTATGGTGTCATGAGGTTGTGCACCTTGAGGTGGCAATTGACCTTGTTTTCTTTGAGCATTGGAAGTGGCAAGTTGAGCGATTTGGGTTTCAAGCATTTTGATGGTTGCATCCCTAGCTTGGTCACTCTTTTGAATGTGGATGGCCATGTTCTTTTGTGTCTCAACCACTTGTGTCATCAAAGCCTCGAGCTTGCTCATTTGTTGATTGTTTTGTTAGGAATTTGATGGTTGACCTTGAACTTGTTGATTTTGAAAAGGTTGTTGAAATCCTTGCTGAAAGTTTTGTTGGAAATTTTGTTGGGGTCTGTGAATTTGGTGTTGAAAACCGGGTGGTGGGACTTGAGCTTGTCTTTGTTGTTGTGGGACATGTTAATTTTGATGTTGTGGATTTAGCACGTTGGTGCTTTTGTAAGACAAGTGTGGGTGATACTTTGTAGCTTCATTGTAGGTGTTGGAGTAAGGATTGAAGTTTTGTTTGAAACTTTGATAAGCATTCACTTGCTCAACCGTATTCCTACATTCTTGTGCAACATGCCCCGCTCCACCACATGCGTCACACACCACAATTTGGCTAGTAACATTGACTTGTTCATAAGTTTGTGATGAACTTGATCCCCGATTATCAACTTGTTGTTGGAGGAGAGCTATTTGAGCTTTCAAAAGAGACACGTTTGGGTCCTCTTCCTTTGCCTTGAATGGGATGTTGCGAGTGTTGGCGTATTGTGAGTCATGCACCGCCATGGATTCAATGGTAGCATGAGCAAGTTCAGTATCAATTTGGTCGAATCTCCCATTGTTAGCGGAGTCCAAAACTCGGCGTGATTCGGCACAACAACCATTGTAGAATGTGATTGCAAGGAACCAAGGATCCAACCCATGATGAGGACATTGCCTTTGTAACTCTTTATATCTCTCCCATGCTTCAAACAAGCTTTCATTACCATTTTGACGGAACCCCGTGATTTGGCTTCTCAATTGTTGGGTCTTTTCCGGTGGAAAATATTTTTGATAAAATGCGAGAGCCAATGTTTCCCAGTTGGTGATCCCCAAAGCGGTCCTATCAAGGCTATTAATCCACAACTTGGCGTTGTCTCTCAATGAAAAAGGGAAGAGTATCTCCCTTATTTGCTCTTGTGTCACACCTGTTTGCCTAATCATCGAGCAATAATCACAAAACTTTGTGATGGGCAAATTAGGATCTTCCAATGGACCTCCACCGAATTGCTTTCTCTCAACAAGGCTAATAAAAGCCGGCTTGATCTCAAAATTTGCCACGTCAATTTGGGCAGTGGCAATACCCCTAGGAAGCATAGCCGCGGTGGGCTTAGAATGATCGGATAGACGAACCATTTTCCTTATTGGTTGCGAATTGGAAACTTCTCCTTCCTCAAGTATTTGAAGGTCTTCTAAATAGGATTTTCTCGCACTTTCAAGTTGTGCAAGAGTTGCAGCTTCGGAAATTTCCTTCAAGAAACGTTGTCGTCTACGCAAGGTTTTCTCGGGATCGGGATCAACCGGAAGTAGTTCACCAATCCGTGAGGACCTGGGCATAAGACAACAATCTAGAGAAGATTGTAAGTAACGGTCTTAAGGAACAAGTGTTCCTTAAGACAAGGAAAAACAAGATAAAATTCAACTAATCACAAAGCAAGAAAACCGTGCTCCCCGGCAACGGCGCCAAAATTTGATAGGCTTATCGCGTACCTAACAAAGATACCCGAGGCTTAACTAACAAATAAATGTAGATAAGGAAGTAGGGTCGATCTCAGGGAGACGGTAGATGCAATATGACAAGCTATGATTAGAATTCTATCAAGGTCGATTCGATTGATTGTTTGGTTTGATGATTAAAACGATAACAAATTGAGATGTAAAACAATGATAATAAAAGATCTAGGGAAATAGTTCACACATGTAAATTAGCAATAATTGATGTCGAATTGGGGAAACATATGATCAAAAGTTGTCTAGACTTATTAGCAATTATCTCTCGATTTTATTACTAGTCTTAGAACGATTACTAGCGGGCTCTCGCACTTACTAGGTCGCGCTACAAAACATGCTTAGGTAAATTCCATTCCAGGCTTTCGATCTTAGGAAAAGAATCAACAAGATAACCAATAATTGTGATCAAGAATCAAAGTTTAACAATACATAACAAGCATGTTATAGAAACAACAAATTGATAATAAAAATCCCAATTCAACAATTATCAATTACTAATCTAACATGGCTTCCCTAAACCCTGGCCTAGATTATAAAACTACTCACTCATGATAATATATAAACTAACAAAGATTGATTTGATTAACATAAACATGATAACAATATATAAATCTATAAAATCTAATTAAAAGGCTAGCAAAAATAATGTGACATGGCAAGTTTAAATAAGACATGACAAGTTTTAATGTGACATGACAAGTTTTAATGTCACATAGATTAACAATTTATTATATGACATTTGTTTAATTCATTACCAATAAATATATAAATAAAATAAAAGGCTGACCAAAAGTATCTTATTTCACCACTAGAATACTAACAAATCATATCATTATTTCTTATTTAAAAAGTAAAAAATCATTAAACTTTAACCTCTTAAATTTCTAGATAACTTAGACAACAATTAAAAATTAAAATCAAAGTTCATACTAAATTTTAAATTTCGACGTTTATTTTTAGAATATTTTAAGCAACAAATAAATATACACAACTTATAAAATAATAGTATATAATTTTTAAATATTAAGGAGAAATAATAACATACTACATTAAACATTGACCTTTTAATTTTTAAAATTAGAAAAGGTTAAACGACAAATAAAAATTTACACAACTCTAATTTTAAATATTGACCTTTTAATATTATCATTATTCTTAAATTAGTATTGTATATTAAATGAATTATTTTACCAAATTTATGTAATCCTTCAAATTTTCATAATTTATAATTAATATTGACATTTTAATTGGAAATTTTTTAATAAAAATTTCATAATTTATAATTAAAATTAAAGTTTTAATTAAAGTTGTTTAATAAAACATACACGTTAATAATTAATTAAAGTTTTTCATATTACCTAACACCGACCATTTTTATTAACATTTCTTCATATTTAATTCATTTTCTTAACTAAACATGATAATAAATTGATTCAAAGTATTCATAGTACTTAACCCCAACCAAATTAATTAAAATTTAAAGCAAACATTTTTTATTTCATTTATCTTTATTCTATTCTTATGTCAATATTAAATTTGCTAATAATGAAAAGAATGCTCAAAAGTCATAAAACCGTGCTACATATTTATTCATATATTAAATTTTCTAATAATGATAAAAAAAAACATCCAAAAGTCGTAAATTGCATCCTCAATCGGTTATAAATAGTTGATGGAAGATAACATTTGTGAGCTAAAATTCAAGCCAATATCTTTTTTTATGCCTCCATCACCAAGAAAATTGTATGTGTTAATAATGTTTCTTGTCATTGTCTCAACATTAAATTAAGCTATGTATATTAAGCTTTTATTTATTTATTTATCTATAATTATGGATGACTCATCTAACTTCACATATATGTTTTTGTTTTCATCTAGGGCTATCAAAATTTGTGGGTTGTGATATTCAAAGGTAAATTACTTACCTCTTTATAATTCAATGTCTTATTTATTTTATTATATAAAAGAAAGGTAAATTACTTATCTTTTTATAATTCACTGTCTTATTTCTTTTATTATATAAAAGAAAGTTTAAACTAATAACGATAAGATTAATATTATATAAATCATATTCCACCATTTTCTTTGTTATTAATCATTCAGTGATTTTTTTTTGTAGGAATGATTCATTGGAGAAAGAGGACTATATGAAAGAAAATATTAGAATTGCTTAAACAAATAGTGTAATACTCTATTGAACCGAATGTGATATTCGGGTGGGGTAACCCCTTGAAGAGGTCCATTGATGGGCTTATATGACTAGTGCTTAAAGGGATTGAAAGTACTACTCATATCAACAAAGTGCACTTTCTTTTCTAGTTATCCATGCGAAAGAACTCCAAAGTTAAGCGTGCTTGGCTGGGAGTAGTCTTAGGATGGGTGACCTCCTGGGAAGGTTCCCGGGATGCGCATGAGTGAGGACAAAATGCGTTGGAAAGGACTCGTGTTGGTCTGTGGGGCCAGTACATTGCCTGGCGAGCTACCGTGGCTAATATTTCCGGTCCTAGGTTTGGGCCGGGGTGTTACAAATGGTATCAGAGCAACCCTGCGACCGTCTGGTGAGCGCCTGTGGTCTGGAGTACCCGGGGGCACCAACCAAGCGGGGGAGGATTCCTGGTTTGGCTCGACTGCGGTCGGATGCTGCTAGGTGCAACGAGGACGTTGCGTTCTTCAAGTGGGGGTGTGTAATACTCCATTGAACCGAATGTGATATTCGGGTGGGGTAACCCCTTGAAGAGGTCCATTGATGGGCTTATATGACTAGTGTTTAAAGGGATTGAAAGTACTACTCATATCAACAAAGTGCACTTTCTTTTCTAGTTATCCATGCGAAAGAACTCCAAAGTTAAACGTGCTTGGCTGGGAGTAGTCTTAGGATGGGTGACCTCCTGGGAAGGTTCCCGGGATGCGCATGAGTGAGGACAAAATGCGTTGGAAAGGACTCGTGTTGGTCTGTGGGGCCAGTACATTGCCTGGCGAGCTACCGTGGCTAATATTTCCGGTCCTAGGTTTGGGCCGGGGTGTTACAAATAGTCCTCCATTCCACTTAATATAATATTATAAATTAATTACAAGATGAATAACATGAAGGACTAATTGTTTTTAGTTTCATAAAAAAAATTATTTTATAAACTTTCAAATGTACGCTTTATTTTGGTAAGTGTTGTTGTTTTATTCATCATTTTATTCAATGTATATGTCTTATAACACATAATGAAATTGGAGTTGTGAGTATCCCAATCTTATTAACAAGTTAGACAAAATTAATCTTATTGACATTGATAATGGCTAAATATGCATTAGTATATAGTAGTATATATGCGTACATATAATATTATTAAATGTGTATGTCTTATAAAATATAATCAGACTGCAATGAGATTGTAGTAAACTACTATTTAACTCAATTTATCATTTTTGCAAAAATTTAAAATTTTGATTTTTGACAAATTTATATAAATTATATATTAAGATTAACATTTATTAAACTTTACAACAATATGCTACTTACAAAATAAATGATTTATGAGAAAAAAAATATTAGGAAGATAAAATGCTCTAAAATTCTATAGATTTTAGGGGTGAGCAAACTCGGTCCAGACCGGAAAAATGGACCGAACCGGACCGTTCGGTCCAGACCGAACCCGGACCGGTTGAGTTTCGGTCCGGTCCTAGGTCCAACAATTTATGTTGTTCGGGTTTCGGTCCGGTCCGGTCCAAAACCGAAAATTTTCGGTCCAGACCGATAGGACCGAATTGAGTCAAAATTGTGATTATTGAACTCTTGACTTATGAATTCTAAAGTTGTTTAAGACCATGTTTATCTGTAGGTCTTGTAGCTCTACTTAGCCCTAGTTCCTATATTAAAATACTATTTTTTTTTTCTTAACCTACTTTCAAACCATACCTCTTCATTTCTATCTTTTATCAAGACCTACCTTAACCTACCTTTAACTTATACGTTTTTACACTAAACAAGGTCTAGAACGAGGTCTGGAAAGTGTTCCAGGAGGTCCAGATTGGACCGTATGGACCTAGTTTCTTCAAAGGTGTTCCAACCTATTAATTTCTTTTTCCTTTTTTTATTTGTTATGTTTTTGTCTTTATTCAAGACCTAGACCTACTTAGCCCAACCCATAAACGTAGTCTAATGTGTTATTTTGGCTAGTTATTACTTATGCGTTCTTCTGCGTGATGTGGAAAGTAGTACAAATTAGAGTATGCGTTTTTATTCAAGACTTTTATTGTTAGTTAAATAAGAAAATTTGATCAAATGGGATATCAGTCCAAATGGTCCGGTCTCGGGTTGGTCCGGTTTTTACCGGTCCGGTCCGGTCCAGGACCGGTTCCTTATAGGTCCGGTCTTCGGTCCCTAATTTAGTAGAATTCGGTTTCGGGTTCGGTCCGGTCGGTCCGGTCCGGTCCGGTTCTGGACCTATGCTCAGCCCTAATAGATTTAGGCTTTTTATTATATTTGGGATTTATCGTTCCCAAAAAAAGAAAGAAAGAGATATAATCCAACGTTATGCATTAATTTGGCCTTTCGTCTTCGCTTACTAACTTCATTTGTCTATATAACAAATAGACGTACAAGTTTTTCCATAGAATATTTAGTACACAAATTATTTTTAGAATTGATAATCTAATTAAAAGGCAGCCTTAAGCATTTAATTTTTTGGCCCATGACAACTACACTAAATTTTCAAATAAAATAAAATTTAAAATACTTATTAATAATTAAGTTTATTCATGTTGATGGACCCACATTGATGGGCGTTTTGAACGCGAACGATTTATAAGTATAGAATAATAATGTGAATTTAATTTTGATTTATTTATTATTTATGTTTCATTGTTGATAAGTTCCCGTTCATTAAAAGTTAAAACAATTTTAATCTCGCATGTGTTTCAATAAAAATTAACTTATAAGAGAAAACCAAAACAATGACAAAATTAGATGTGATGGCCCGGTACGGTATATGTAGTTTAAGCAATTTTTAGTAACGTACACATCATCTAAACAAAGTTTATCTTTTTACAATTTACAATGCATATTCGTTTAGGGCATGTTGCTCGGATGTTGTTCAATTGGTTGAGTTACTCATAAATTGTTTGAATGGTTTTCACATGGGTGTCATGAATTACTTGACTCACTAAAGATATTTCTTAAAAGCCACGTGCTAATATAACATATAGTTTTTAAAATAAATAAAGTTTTTTAAAAAATAAAGTATTAACTAACTAACTTTTATGTGTTTCAAGACTATATCTTTTAAATGGATCAGCTAATTGTTAGGACAGATGTTAAGAATACGATAAAATAATAAAACTAAAACGGTTTTTAAAACTTGGGTCACATTCCCAAGGGTCTCAGGTTCAAGCCTCACCGAGAGCAATCTTGGGGGTAAATTGGCTTGAGGCTATGCCTTCTAGATTTCGAGCCTGTCACCCCGTAAGAAGGGTGGTTAACTTAGTGTACGTGGTTTGCAGGCTATTACGTATGCTCGGGGGTTTACCCAGTGCGCACCAAAGGTAGCGGCTGCGGGTTCCCACGTCATTAAAAAAAAAATAAAAAAAAATAACAAACTAAAACAGATAAACCCGTGAATTTCACGGGTCACAAACCTAGTTGGAATTAAAAAGATAATATAAAAGCAAGGAAAAGAAATTACCAACTTAAGGAAATAAGAACAAGAACTTGATTATTAAGGGCAAAGTAATCTTCAAATAAAACCCGAAATTAAAGCATAAATGTTGATGATTGAAAAACTAAGAACATAAAGGAAACTAGGTTTTTGTAGATTTAGGGAAATGTATGAAAAAGCATAAATAAAATGCTCTCTAGTGATGAGTTTATATACACAAACTTGGTAGGAAAGTGAAGAGTTGCTCAGTTGCATAATCCCCGAAGATCCGGGGACCAAACAGTCCTAGGGGGCGCAGCATTTGAGTCCAAGAATTGCTAAGGTATCAAACCCCAAGATTCTGGGGTTTGAACAAGTCTCGGGGGCGCAACATTTTGGGTTATATGGCCATCTCGCATCAATCCCGAGATTCTGGGGTTCGAACAACAATCAGGGGACCTTGCAATCTCTTATTTTCTTTACTAGTTCTCACTTTTTTTGCTCAAGTACCAACCAAATTTCATTTCTTCTTCCTCGGGAATGAGTGAATCTTCCCAAAACGCCCTTACATGGCCAAAACTCGCTCCAAGTAGCCTCGTGGTGCTCGGTGAATGCCAAAATGATAGATAAAGGTCGTAACTTGCTCCGTTTCCTACAAAATGCAACAAAACATGCAAAACACCTACAATACGGAATTAGCTCATAAAATCACCTCATAAAGGGCAAATTATCATGTAAATATGAGCTAAAAGAGGGGTGAAAATCATATAAAAATAGGACACATCACGCATATAGGATGTTTGATGCGTAGGATAGATGAAGGACAATTTTCCCTTCACGAAGCCTGACTGACGTAATGACTCAGCTGAATAGGGTGAACTCGACCGAGTGGAAGTAATTCGGCCGAGTTGGTTGGACTTGACCGAGTGGGTGTAATTTGGCCGAGTGGGATAAACTCGACCGACTTCGTGCAATTTGACCGAGTAGCGTGTATTCGACCGAATTTCTATAGCTCGACCGAGCTGGTGGTACTCGACCGAGTATGGGTAACTCGGTTGAGTTGGGTTTATTCGACCGGTTCTGTTTATAAATCTTTTGTTTCTTTGAGTCGTAGGCTGTGAGCTTAAATTTACCTTTTCCTTCTTATAGTTGCGATGGCCCCAAAGAGAGCCAACCCTCCTAATCAGACCCCCTGCCATGATTCAAGTCGCGTCCATGTCCATAGAGGAGATAACTCGCTTAATTGAGACCAATGAGTCTCTAAATATTGCTATAGATGTTGTATATGATATTAACATCTGATCTAAAATTAGGAAATTAAAAACTTTCTGATTTTTAAATTATTAATTTTATAAGATAAAGTGAATAATTGGAATTGTTAGTCATAAAGCATTTTTTTCGGCTTTGGGCAGTGTGTTTTCAGTCCACTTTAGATTCTAGAAGTGTTTTAGAAAGTCTAAAAATTATGTTAGTATTTTATTGCATGATTTTATAATAGTTTTTGAATTTACGACTTAAAAATGCGTGTTTTACGATTTATTTGAGAAATAAATTAATAATTTTCGTAATACTAATAATTTTTTGGTTTTGTAATTTTGAGAAAATTCAAGAATATTCTTCGAAATTTTTATGACTCGTTTGGCTTTTTATATTATTTTTCCCGTAAATGTGACTAATTACCGAACAATATATATTAAATCAAATTGAATCATGATCCAAATTTGGTGGGACTTAGTTTTGATACCTAAAATGTGTTAGGATGATTAGTTTGGACATAAATATTATTTATGTAATTTATAGTGATTATAAAAGTTATTATCACGCAAATCTGTAAAAATCGCAATCAAATATACGATATTTGCTCCCAAGGTGATTTAGCTTAAAAAATTGGCATTTTTTTTTGGTGAAATGTGAGTATGTATTTGATATATCAAGAACTTAAAACATTTACAAGGGGGTTGTGGGTTCGAGGCACCACAAGCACATTAAAGCATGAATAATAAAACAAAGCAAACAGCCAAGTAACTAGCTATCTAAGCAAGTCCCTCCATTCAGTAGCAGCATTTTCTGAACCAAGTTTGAGTTTGATACGATTTCTGACATTTTCCTCAATCTGAGCAGAAACTTTCACAGGCATAGACAGAGTCAGTTCAATTCGAGCTTGATTTCGTTGGTACCAAATATGATATCTAAAAGTTGTCATGATCAGGGCCAGAAGATGCCATTTGACAGTAGCTCGGGTTGTAGACACCAGAGCATTCATAGTAGGGAACGGAATGGTAAGCCACTCCTGGACTTTGCTTCTTATATTAGAATTGTACTCACAGGCCTGAAATAAATGATCTGAAGTTTCAGGTAGTAGTCCACACAAACAGCATATATCATCAGAACAGTAGCCAAAACTATGTAATTTAGCTTTGGTATTCAACCCATCTTGCATAATGAGCCAAGAATTAATGGAATGCTTAGGCCAATTCCATTTATTCCAAATAACATGAGTCCAGTCTGGCTTTGGTTGTGCATTGGTTAATCAGTCATATCCCTGCTTAATAGAGTAGCCCTTATCATCCAGAGCCCATCTATTCCAAACAAAACCTGCCTTGAGTTTCTCCTTGATTTTGCAGATGCTTTTCCAGGTCCATGGTGCATCCATGAGAGGTGTATAACTATCCCAGTCCCTGCCTTTTATGTATATACTGTTAACCCATCTAATCCACAACCTGTCAGTTTTGGTGTAAATCCAGTCCACTAGTTTCCCTACAGTAGCCATATTCCATTCCCCAGCTTTCTTAACTCCTAGACCTCCCTCTATCTTAGGCAAAGTAACCTTGTCCCAGCCTACTAGAGGGACCCTCTGATAATCTGCAGTTCCTCCCCACATAAAATTCCTACAGATAGCTTCTATACGCTTAACAACACCCTTAGGAATGAGAAACATAGAACCCCAGTAGTTGTACAAGGTGTTGAGGACAGAGTTAATGAGCACAATCCTTCCAGCATATGAGAGCTTTTTAGCTCCCAAACCCCTTATTGTAGCAACCATTTTCTCTATCAAGCTAGCACAATCTTTCTTACTTAACTTCCCAGGTTGTATAGGAACTCCCAAATATCTGAAAGGCATACTGCCTTCTTTGAAGCTTGTAACACTCATAATATCAGTTTTGAGTTTAGCATTCATGCCACTACAATAGATCTCAGATTTTGTAGTGTTCATACACAGACCAGTGGCTTTGGAGAAGGAAGAGAAGGCCCTCATGAGGAGGAGGATAGAAGGAGCATCTCCTTTGCAGAACAGAAGTAAGTCATCTGCAAACATTAGGTGAGTGAGTTTGAGGCTTTTACACATTGGATGATAATGAAAAGGCCATCTATTGGTTGCAAATTCAACGAGCCTAGTTAAATACTCCATGCATATAGTGAAAATCAAAGGGGATATGGGGTCCCCTTGCCTTAGTCCCCTCATGCCTGAGAAATAACCAAAGTTGGAACCATTTAGAACCAGTGTATATGTGGGAGTGGTGACACAGGCCATCACAAGAGTGATGAAATGTTGAGGAAAATTCAGCCCCTGCAGAATCTGAGCAACAAAATCCCATTCAATTGTGTCATAGGCTTTCTGCAAATCTATCTTAAAAAGGCATCTGGGAGAGGCACTTTGTCTGTGGTACATGTGGACAAGATCTTGGCAAATTAAGACATTATCTATGATGGATCTCCCTTTGATGAAGGCTCCTTGATTTTCATGAACAAGGTCAGGCAGGACTGCAACCAGTCTGTTGCATAACAGTTTTGAAATCACCTTGTAAATGATATTGCAACAGGCAATGGGTCTAAACTGAGTAACTGAGGTGGGTCTATCACACTTAGGAATGAGTGTGATATTTGTAGCATTTATTTGTTGCAACAGTTGCCCAGTTTGAAAAAAATCAGCTATGGCTTCATATATATCTGATCCAACCACCTCTCAAGCATCCCTAAAGAAGCCACTACTAAATCCATCAGGCCCAGGGGCTTTGTCTATGGGGATGGAAAAAACTGCTACTTTAACCTCCTCATAAGAAACTGGTTCATTCAGAATGGTTATATGGTTGTCAGTACATTTCTGGCCATATTCCAGTACAGAAGGCCTAACCATGTCAGTTGCCTTCCTACTGCCCAGCAAACCTTGATAATAAGCAAGGAAAGCTTCCTGAATGCCATCCCTTGTAGTATACATCTTGCCATTTTGATCAGTAATCTGTATAACCCTATTCCTGAGACATCTCCTTTTTATAGCATTATGAAAGTAAGCAGTGTTTGAATCCCCTTCTTCCATCCATTGGGCTTTGGACTTTTGTTGGACGAAACTGTCCCTTGCCTTGGTGAGAACTTTGAGTTCTTTCAATAGGTTAATTTCCTTTTGGAGGAGGTCCTGATCAGTCACATCAGTTGCCAATTGAACCTGGATATCAGAGAGAGCTCTTGCTGTGTGATCAGTGGTGTTTTCAATATCTGAGAAACAAGATGAATTAAGACCCTTGAGGATGCCTTTGAGGGCCTTTAGTCTTTTAACAATTCTGAACATACTAGTGCCAACCAGAGGCACTTCCCACCCTTCCTTAACTCTGGTGATAAAATCTGTGGCTACACTCCACATGTTGAAGTACTTAAAGCTTCGTTTCTGCTCATGAATCAAGAGCTTGTTGCTAATAACACAAGGGCTGTGGTCCATAAGACCTTCAGGATGAAAATGACCCACCATTTCAGGAAAGACTCCTAGCCAGGCTGAATTAACAAGAAATCTATCCAGCCTACTGTATTTCCTAGTTGCTACCTCTTGTTTGTTGTTCCATGTAAAAAAGGCTCTAGTAGAATATATATCACTCATATCACAGGCTTGCAAACAATTTAGAAAGTCCTCCATATCCTCATGCTTAGTCTGACCCCTCACTCTTTCATCTGGGTGTATTACAGTGTTGAAATCTCCTGCCATGGCTCAAGGGCCTGTCACATTTGTTTCTATACTGGTTAAGGAGTCCCACAGTGGAACCCTATCTTTCCCTTCATTGAAGGCATAAATCATGGTGAGCAGAAACTATTGCTGAGTAGCTTTGATTGTGATTTTGGTGTGAATAAACTGAGGCTTGTATTCCAGTAAATCCACATCAAAAAGATTAGGTTGCCAGAGAATCCAAACTCTTCCCCCCTTGTGAGTGTGACAACCTAATTGGTTGTCACACTCCATCCATCAAACAAATTGAAAGCTATATTACTCACATTTGCACTACTTATTTTGGTTTCTAACAACCCAAAGAGACCTATATTATGTTTATTAATAAAACTCTTAATATCCTTCTGTTTATTGACACTATTCAAGCCCCTTACATTCCAGAACCCAATGCTATTCATTAAGAGGAGAGTGGATAGATGGGTTACCAGATTGCTCACTCACATTGTTGGCTGCCTCAATTTTGTCCAAGTCTATGACAGGTTCCATGTCACTGTCCTCGATATCATATGTGTTTGTAGTAGGCTATGTCTGCATAGCCACTACTTTTGGTGCTGAGGTAGTTGGTAGAGCAGGGAAATCCTTGTCTGATATAGCATTGGTATTCCCTGAGCTTGGTTTCTGCACTGGTTTCCAAACTTTCCTGTTGCCTGGTATGGCTTTCTGATATTGTCCTTTCCTACAGAATTGCATTTCATGACCCATACCTTTGCACTTAGAACAGATTGTTGGCTTCCACTCATATTCCACTTTAATCTCAATAATTTTTCCCAATTCATCCTTAAATTTGATCACAGAAGGGAACTTCTGACCCACTGTAAGTTCAACCATTATACGAGCATATCCCAGTCTGGTTTCGTCACTTGTGGCTTGATCAGCTTTGACAAATGGCCCCACCAGATTGGCAATAGCTGGTAAACACTTGCCCCAGAATTTCAGTGGCAATCCATGGAGTCTAACCCATGCTAGCACAATTTTAATTTCCTCCTTTAATAGATCAATATTTTGCTGCCAGGGCTTGACAATTAATGGCATGTTATCGAACATATGATATCCTGCATTGATCACTGCCTCTTTGTCTTTCATATCTTTGAATCTCACCAGAAATATCCCATTAGGAAGGAAAGAAATTTTGTCTATGCCATAGGACTTCCATATTCGATGAACGAATCCTTCAAGTACTTCCCAGGGAGGATTTGCCCCTAGGACAAAACAATATACAGATTGGTTCCAGTACTGTATTTCCTCCTGTACATCCTCAACCGTAAACTGCAAAATATCCTCATGTATAGCCTCTCTTTCCATTACAGTTTCAGTCAGATGATTAGCCAAAGAGTTTTCTTTACCAGTATTACATTTACCTCTGTTTGTTATCCAAGGGAGATTGTCTGCTGGATCCTCTTCATCTGCATAAGAGAGTCCAGGGATGCCAGTACGTAGAACATCATCTTCTGAAGGTCCTTTCTTTCCTCCATTACTATGGCTTTGAGTGCTCTGTTTACTCGAATTTTGTTGTTTTGATGGTGAATGATGAGTAGAGTGGTTGTAGATTTGTTATTCACAGTTTTTGATGTTGAATTACGAGCCATAATGATGAAGAAATCAAGCCCTAATGGTGGCTGCTAATCGCCTGATAATCGCTCATTAGGGTTTTTTTTTTTATTATTGGGGATCCTCTAACTTGACATGTGAGTGTTTAAAAAAAAGAAAAAAAATTGGCATTTGCATATATATTTCAATGCTGCATTTTATTTAATATGAATTTCATATTTTATTTCATTTATTTACGTAATTTTGAATTATGTAATTTACTTAGTATGGCCTTAATTTTAATCGGTATTACCCGTAATGTAAGGGAATATCGATTTGGTTGTAATTTTAATGTGATCTTGTATCACCGGCTTATAATTTAATATTTTTAAATTTTATTTACAATAGAATAGTTGTATTTATTTTATTTTAATCCCGGTGTTTCCGCGAAATGGTATCATTCGGAAAGGAGTTCCGTTAAGACGGTGTTTTCTTGGAAGGCGTGCATTGAAGTTCAAGGGACTGAATATGTAATAGTTAATTAGATTTTCAATTATTAGGAACGCCATACTAGGGTTTTATTTTTATGCTTTGTATCTTTCTTTATATGTTTGCATGCATCGCCAAGCCAAATCGACATAACTAAACATGCATATTAAATCAATCGAGTATATCGACCGTGACAATTAATTATTGAGTTCACCGCTTTAGTTCACTTAAAACGTGATAGATAATAAATTGTCAAGACCTCAACGTTATTGAATAATTGAGCATTGGTCGTACCAAAGATTAGAACCATAGATCCCAATTTCATAAGGGAGTAGGCTCAACTTCACCGGGGTACAAACCTTGTTACGCTGGGTGCGTGGGTAATAAGTGTTATTACGTCGAAATTTGTGTTGGGCTCAACGGAAGAGTGTAGAGGGACCAGTGTTCCACACTTATTCCGGAGCAAAGGAGATGGAATTAGAGTAATTCAATTGACCGAGGGTTCTAGTGTAGAACCGATTAAAGAGTTAATCCACCAAGTCGTGCTAAGGGAAGTGTAGAGAGACCAGTGTTTTACATGGAAATTAGTATTGATTTGGGTCTCGGAATCATTTATATAAGTTGGGTTGAGGTCACTTTATAAATGCTTAACATCTTGTTTATTTATATTTACAAGTATTAAAACGATAAGTGTTTAATTTCTTCAATTTTAATTTTGTAGTAACGTATTCATTCATCAATCGAAATATCGACTTCCGCAAATTCCACTCCAAATCCCAACACCGTTACAATAGTTTCATGGCTACGATCCTTCATAGATCGTTGTAAAATTGAGAAAAATGGGTCAATTTTTGCCAATTAGGGACGTCCAATTAAAATTTGGGCACCCAAGGTGACGATAAGATTCGTTACCTATCCGAGACTTCACCCACCGCTCCCACCGCTTCATCCGCCACTAGGAGGACCTATGAGGCCCACCATAAGGAATCAGCGGCAATAAAAAATGTTTTGATTTTGTCCACGGAGCTCATAGCTCCAAAGGAGTGCCATAAAGATTGGCACGTCGCATGAGATTTACGCAATATCTTGTAACAATGTTGGGTTCGAGAATTGTCCAATTTGAAGCGGGAATCGCTTTCTTTGATCTCGACTTTAAAGAAGGGGGAAAGGTTAGCCCTCATGTGCTCAATTAGTGGAGCATGTTGAAATTCTTATATTGCACCTAGGTGACATCCCGTAAAAACTCGTTATTGACCGAATTCTTCATTCCTTGTTCTAAGTAAAAGCATATGTTCAATTCAGGGTAAATTTCCACATGCAAAACTTGGACACATCTCTTGATGAATTGCACAACATGTTTGTGCAAGCCGAAGAGGACATGGGGCTAAAAGTTAGCACCATGAAAAATGTCTTAAATGTCAACATTATGAGCAAGAGGACCTTTAAGAAGGGCCAAAAGGGCTTGAAGAAGCATGCTCCTGTTAAGAGCAAGAAGATGGTTTCGATAATATATATATATATAAAATATATATATATATGTTCTCTAGCTATGTTCACTAGTATTTATTTTCTAGACCAAGAAATATGTTCTCTAGCTATAAAATGCCATGCCGAATCCAATTATGTTATTAATTTTTTTTTTAAAAGTCCGTAAGGTAGAGTTCTCACAGGTTCTCATTGTAAGGTAGTTCTCACCGGATCCCAATTCTATATATATATATATATATATATATATTATATATATATATATATATATATATATATATATATATATATATATATATATATATATATATATATATATATATATATATATATATATATGACAAGTCTAGATAATATATATTATATACTCGTAAGTGTAATCGTGTGTTAATTGTACAGAAAATATAGAAAGAGAAGATCTCGTCAATCAACATGAAGTTAAAAAGAGTGTCTCATCTAAAAGATTCAAGATGAGTTAATCAAAGCATGAGCTATTCGAAGATTGATGGAAGATCTCAAGATCCTTGTAGTCTTTGTGAAGATTAGTTAGGATAGATATCGAGTAACAGAATAATTGAGTTAAGAGCACTATTAGCTAAAGTTATAGTTCTCAGCTATAACTTTGGTATACAATTTGTTGAAAGTTATAGCTCGTAGCTATAACTTTATAGAGCATCGATAAATGCACGGATTAGTACATTGTAATTTTATTTTCTAAAATTGATATGTTATTGTTATCTTATTTCGAAAGATATTGAATTATTAAATCTTAACTGGTAGTTATAGGATAAATATTGAATGGTTAAAAAGGATTAAAATAATTATCTTATGAGTTAATTATTTATTCTAAAATACTAAGAATTTTATCCTAACCACAATTGTCAAAACCCTAATCTAGGGAAGCGTGTCAAACGGGTAATGGTACTGTGTGATGCTACACGTCTTCCTTATGATTGTAAGATTAAATTAAGTAAATATGTTTACTTATTATCTTAACAAACTAGATTATGGTAATAGATATAGTTTACTATATCTTGACAAGATTTAGGATATTGATTTTATTTAAAGATAATTCTATATCTTATGGTTATAAAATATTTCCTAATTAAATATGGATTTGGTAAATTGATTATATATAAGATATTCCATATCTTATAAGATAGATCTTTCCTAAATTGTTTAAGATTTTATTTTAGAAGTATTACCTAAAGACTAGAAGTCTAGTTAAGGTAATATTCTTAATCATCTAGGGTCTGGAATACCTAGATATAATCTATATATAAATATAAAAGAAGAACCGCTATTCATTAAACTTGACACGTGTCGCGCTATGGTTAATTTTTTTCCCGCCTAATCCAAACCCTAAACATGCATATAAATATTTATTTTCAAAATTGCCATTTTAGATTATTATCTTCTTAAAAAAAGCTAACCTATTATTCGTGAAGATTATATTTTCCCAAAATATAAATTCTTTAACTTTCAATGTCATAATATTCAGTTAGTCATACATCAATTTCCGCTATAAATTTTTTATTATAGTTGAATTTTGATGTAATAAATTTTTCGCACCGATAAGTTGATTTATACAAATATTAACCATATATCAAGTTATATATTTTTCCAGAAGGCGAAAAACTTTTCAAGGTATTTATTCATCAGAACTTTTATCAACGAAATTAATTAATATTTTTATTTTTATCATTTTATTTCAAGATATAAAAAAGATAGATGTGAAATGTAGGTTTTAATATGATTTTGCCATTCTATTTCTACTTCAGGCCTAACTTTTAATTTTTAATTGAGCTTATGTGTATTTTTTTGAGTTTTTTGAAGTTTATAAGCTATGTTTTAAAATAATTGCGTCAAAACGCAAATTTAACTGAGTTTATATGTAATGTTTTTGATGAGATATATTGTAATTTTTTGAGTATAATGTTTAAATAACACATTTAGATACTTTATAATAAAATTCATAATCTTTAAAACAAAACTCGAAAATCTTATTATAAAATTCAGAAACTGTACAACTGCAACTGATAGTAGTACACCAGATGCATAATCTAATTCATGCCGAGCTTTTAATAAATTTTATACTTTGTAATATATATAATAATTTCACATAGTTTACTGTATAAAATTTCTTTTGGTATTAATTCGTTGACTATAGTATAGGTCAATTACGTACCATACTTTTTCTTAACTGCTACATATTTCTGGCAAATTTTGTGTTTTTCTTTTTAAATATTTTGTATTAAATTGGATCGACAAATGACATGAAAATTTTACTTTTAATGTAAAAAAATGGAGATTACTTTTTGATAGTATTTCTTGCTTAATATCGTCTTAATTTAAGACATTTTACAACCCTTTTTCCGTTTTCCTCTTTTATAATTTGTTGTGGGAGTCGACTTAAATTAAGACAATCTTAAATATTGTAGGATAATATTAATGCTAAAAACGTATATACATATATGATTAAGTTGGTATAGTTTTTTTCATATATGTGTAAAAGCTTGATGACTTAGGCCTGCGAAACGGTTCAGGCCGGCCGAGTCTCGGGTCGAGTAAGAATACGGGTAAGACAGATACAGGTCAGGTCATACGGGTATCAGGTCAGGTCGAGATCAGAATACGCCTAAGAAAAGTTTATGACGTCTTTTATTTTATCATTTTATATTAATAATATTATTATATTCGTTATTCTAATAATTATTTTATGATTTAATGGTTTAAAAGTTATAAAAATTTGACTTTTAAACTAATTTTTTAATTATAAACTTAAGATTATATTTATTATTTCAAATATAATATAAAAAGGTTAATATTTTAATAATATTCCTAATTTAGCTTCACATCATCGGGTCGAACGGGCCGATTCGAATTTCAACCATAAAATAATGGGTTGGATTCGGGTCATTTCGGGTTGCGGGTCAAGATTTACGGGTCTTTGACCATAAAAAATTAGATAAAATCGGATGGGGTCGAGTCGGGCCAGGTTTACGGATCGAGTCATGTTTTGACAGGTCTAAAGCACACATAAGTTTTTTTTATTAGTTTTCTTAATCTTTCTTTTGCTTCCCAGAGTATGTTTTGGTAGGGACTATATATAAACCCTTTTGGTCAATCGATTGCAGCATTATTGAATCAGTTTATAGTTAACGCAGTTAGGCAATATTTTAATTTTAATCTAAAGTAGATCATTTACATTATGTTATATACTCTTATTACTACACTGATAATATAAATTTATAAAACTTTATCTATACATACTCGTGCAACTTTGCACGGGTTCTAAACTAGTTCAATATAAATAGGATGCTCATAACACATTAAACATCACGTTTTACACACGAGAAAATTACAAACGAAAAATCCGTCAAAAGCAAACGTGTACTAATTGTGCTTAAACTTCCATATTCCGTTACAAGATTTAAGTGCTAGAATCGTTCTTACACGTTCAGTTGTGAACACGAAGAACCACAGAAGAGTTATCTTATTTACGTAAGATAGTTGAGTATTTTACGGTACTCGTTGTATTCAAATATTTCACGGTACTTGAAGATAGCTAGGTATTTCACGGTATCTAGATTGAGTTACAACTAACGACTAGTTGTATATGTAGGGTTGATAAAATTGTAATCCGGAGAAAGGTACTAATTTTATTAATCGAGAATAGTGGAAGTAGCTTTCGATTAGTGAAACCGAACCACTTCAAAAATATTGTGTGTCTTTTTCCTGTTTATGGTTTTTGTTGTTTACTCGCTCATATCTCATACATACTAAATCCATCGAAAAGAATTGAAAAGGTTGGCATACTCAATTCAACCCCCCCCCCCCTTCTTAAGTATATTTAGATCAATAGACTCTTCAATTGGTATCAGAGCCTCGTGCTCTTGATAGCCTAACCGCTTGAGATTGATCCTTCTATTGATCATACCAAATATATTATATACTACTATCTACTATGGATTCCAAACACTTGAAGTGTCCCATCTTCGATGGAAAGAACAACAGTTTATGGAAAAACATGATGACCCACTACATAAAAGGATGTGACTGGGAATGTTGGAAGATCATCCAAACCGGTCCAAAGGAAATTCTGATCGCAATTGCAAATGGTATAACGTACGAGAAAATGGAAAGTGACTATGTGGAAGCGGATTACAAGATTGCTGAGAAAAATTCTAAAGTCATGAGTCTTCTACAAAATGGTATGATTACTTCGCAATTTGACAGATTCTCATCTTGTAATTCTGCTAAGGAAATATGAGATGGCCTAGAACTTGCCTACGAGGGTATCTTTGTAGTCAAGAAACATCGTATAGACTTGTTCATTCAAAGATATGAACTTTTCACTATGGAAAAGAATGAATCTATTGATAACATGTCTGCACGATTTCCTTCCATTATCAATGAACTACGAAATCGTGGTAGGAAGTTCTACTTTGAAGATATCGTTCGAAAGATTCTTCGAAGTCTCACCAAGAAATGGCAACCCAAGGTCACTGTCATTGACGAAGCTCGTGATCTCTCAAAACTTACATACCAAGAGCTAATAGGATCTCTAATGGCTCATGAGATCATGCTAAACAAGGACGACGATGATCATTCAAAAGGAAAAGGCGTCGCCCTACAAGCTTCTACGAGCGAAGAATGCGAACCAGAATTCACTACAACAAAATGGCACTTGCGACACGAGTTATGTCACGGGAATTCATAATTCGTGACCTAAATTTGCTTAGTCACGGGAAAAAAAGTCCCCTTCCTTCAAAATTAATTGGTAAAAAAAATTATGTCACGGGAAAATATATCTGTGACAAATAATTGTTTTTAGTCACGAATTGAGCCATGACCGTGGCTAACAAATGCGTTTAGTCACGCATCAAGTCACGAACGTGGCTAATAATTATTTTTAGTCACAATGTCGTGGCTAATTATGATTTATTGTCACAGGTAAGTTAACCGTGACTAATTAGTGTGCTTAGCCACACTGAATTCTTAACGTGGCTAATTATGATTTATTGTCACACCTAAATTGTAAAACCCCTCGCGAAAGCGGAAATATAAACATACAAAGTACTAAAAATGCAGCGGAATTTAAACTTTTTAAAACAAACAACATGCGAGAAGTCTTAAACTGAAACGGAAACTGAAACTGAAACAAAACCAAATAGATAAGTAACAGTTCTAAGTATCAAAAACAAATATGTACATCAGCCTGGGATGGAACATCCCTACAGGCACCAAAACAAATGTATCAAAAGTCTAAGAGTCTAGCTAGGCGATATAAAGGTAAGTCGTATGATGACAACAGGATCATCACTCGCTAGCCCTCTCGTAACCCTGCTCCAACCTGCATGTACCTACATACATGAAAACATGTACGCCACAATCAGTGGGGAGTGACTAGAGTTCTCCTAGCCACCTTTTGTGACAACACGTAACACATAAAACAATACAGAATACTCCAACATCTATCAACATGTGAAGCATAAACAACTCATCAACTGTTCTCAAACTATCATGCAACTCTAGTGCACGGCTCTCAACCAACTTCATAAACCGTTAGGAAGGAGAGCCGGTTTCCCTACTGGTTACCCAGTCGGGGGGGTCTTTCAATCCAACTATTTATGAAACCGAACTAAGAGTCACCCAATGCCTTGGATGATCAAACCATAACTCAAGCAAACATTCATTTACTCATCATTATCAATGTCTATATCTGACACGTACCAACTCAAGGCAAGCAGATAAAATCAGCAAGTAAAAGGTTCAGCGGTCAACTTAAGACATAACCTAATACCAAACAATCAGCAAGTGTAAGGTTCAGCGGTCAACTTAAGACATAACCTAAACACCAAATCATTCAGCAAGCAAGGACTCAGAGGCCAACTTAAGGCATGGACCTGCCAATCAGCAAGACACTAGACTCAGCGGCCAACTTAAGGCATATACTAGCATCCAAAAGTAAAGGACTCAGAGGCCAGCTTAAGGCATGTCCCTTCACCACATCACAAGGTACTAAACTCAGAGGCCAGCTTAAGGCATGTTCTAGCACCAAACATCTGCACTCCGGGCAAGGTGTCAGTTCCTTAGCTACCCCGTTGTGCAGCTGCTCTACTCGTCAGACACAGAGGCCAACTTAAGGCATGTTCCAACGCGATCACTATCAAACATGTCTGGACTCAGAGGCCAGCTTAAGGCATGTCCCAGACACGACAAACATACACATATAGGGCTCAGAGGCCAGCTTAAGGCATATCCCCATATATGACAAACAACTCACGTATTAAGTTCAGAGGCCAGCTCAAGGCATAACTTAATACGCATCAATACAATATCAACCAAAGCCTATGAACTAATCTATAGTTCTACTTTTCTTATCCTCTAATCAACACTTAATTGACCCCGGGAACTAAGTTGAGGGAGATCCGGTTTCCCTTTCGGTTACCCGACCGGGGGGTCTCTATCCTTACTCCATTCCCGAACCCAATATAATGTTGCCCATCCTCCGGGGACCTCAAATAGATGTCACGGGTATACAAAACGAGTTTCAATCAAAACCGATTAACCGTTTGAAAGTTACGAACGATTTACAGATTCAAAATTAGCTTACAGGGGTCCCCAGCCGGTCGGCAGGCAGCCGGTCGGCCGGCAGGTGACCTTCTCAGCCTACCTCTTTCTTTTCAAACAAAAACCACACAAGGACTTCCAGCCGGTCGGCCGGCTGGGAATCCATTCCCTAGCCTTTACCATTTAGTAAACCAACTCACACGTACTCCCAGCCGGCTGGCAGGCGGCCGGTCTGCCGGCTGGGCTCCCCTTCTTCCTAAGTTTTTCGCAAACAAGACAACACAAGAGACTACCAGCCGGTCGGCCGGCTGGCAGTCCTAAGGCCAAAAACTCAATATCGCAAAAACACACAAACGCACTCCCAGCCGGTCGACCGGCGGCCGGTCGGTCGACCAGCTCAGAGAGCCTGTAACGAAATTTCGGGTTTTCCAACCCCTTTCAAACTTCACAAATCGACCTATAAACTTCAATAATCACTACAAGCATGATTTGCCCAACATTATAAACATCCAATACTACTATCCTAACAGCATACAAATCTCATAACAATCCTCAAATGATTATGTCAAGTATCCGTCGCAAAATGTATAAATTTCAGAAAAAAACAACATATGATCTTAAGAACATCAACAAGCATAAATTCATCACAAATAAACATTCCTAATCATGTTACTAAGTCCTTTAAACATTATACTTCAACAAAATCAGAAACTAAACCCAAGAACACAACAAACTTGCTAATATACACATAAAGGCCGAGTTTCTCATTATCGTCACCTTATAACTTCTTAGACCAACATGAATCCGACTCCAAGCTACTCCTTTTGCCCAAGTCCGCGCTAGAAACACAACAAACATCCGTAAGCCTCGAAAAACGTGACCTTAGGGTCACGGCCAGAATATAAGACGGAATTATTTTGGGTAAAAACTTACCTAGAAAGATGGAGGGCGAGAAGAGGAATCCGTGGCCGCGAAAATCGCCTCAATCGGATAAGAAACGAAGATTATATGAGAGTTTTAAGATTGAAGGAGGAGGAAATCAAAAATGGTGTTTTGTTTATTTTATCAAATCTGAAAAATGAAATGGAGGAGGGAGGTAGAAAATGGTGGGGTTAGGGTTTTGTGAGGAAAAAGAGGGGAAATGAGTCCATTAACAAGTTAGGCCCATAAGACAAGTTTTAAGACGGTTCAAGCTAAGAACACCGACTTAAGGTAACTATAAACTTAAGACGATATAAATATTTTCCGGACTATGAAATTAAATTGCTAAGACGCAAATTACGCAATTAAATGAAATCTTATTTAAATCCTTTAAAAAGTATTCTCACATAAATTAATCAGTTATTTAAATGAAATCCCAAAAATTACGAAATATAAATTATTTCTCGAGCTTGAACATAAAACCTTTAAATATTGTTTACGAAAATGCGGGATGTTACAATCACCCCATCTTTCAAAAAGTTTCGTCCTCGAAACTTGAAGACGGAAATAAGTACTAAAACAACTCTAGTTATCAAACGTACTACCCGGATTATGGAAATCCAAATCCCTGTCTTTCGAAAAGGTTTTAAAAGAAAGATTCTAAGGCACGAGTCTTCATCAATGGACATTGGGATTCTCGTTACGTACTCAAGAGTCCGACATTCCAAATCTGAGACAAGTCCCAAGGTTAAATCATTAAAAGTTCAAAATCCCGATCGATCCGGTGTTGGTAAGCACAGTACGGGTTATCAGACGTCTCCAATAACGAGTTCAGATGACAAATCAACGCTGAGATCAATCTAAATTGTAATAAATTAGTTCTTTCAAAACCGAATTTCCCACAATAACCTTTATTTCGATTCTACAAACGAGTAAAATTGCAACAACGGTAAAAAGGCCACTTTCCCCAAAAGAGGGAGCAGTTTCAAATTCTCGAAACAATTAAGATTTTTCAAAAACTACAAACTTTCAGAGTTAACAATGGGAAACAAATTTCAAAAACAGTCACCGGGAGCGCAGAAACGATCATAGAGATTACCTTCAACACGAAGAATGGTGAGTTTCCAGTCTCACAGCTGACAGAACGCACGAGAAAGGATCGAAGGAATGAAACAACCAGGTTAGAGGTCAAGGAAAACGGTAACTCTTGCCAAACATGGGTACACTAACCGCTCAATCCATAATCAAAACATCGTTACAACGATTTCTAGTATATCCCAAGAAGGGCGATTTCAGTAATCTCTAGACTCACAATGGTTTCACGATCCCTCTTACTATCATCTCATCCACATAACAAGGTAGTCCTCAACAAGAAGGTTTCCAAAACTCTCACTCAGTTCACACTAAAATCCGTTTAACCACGGTTAAGGATCTCTCACTCAAAGTGGAAGCCTAAAACACATACTTCAAACCAAGGTTCACGCACTTTCAGCACTTCAAACCAGAATTCTATTACCATGACACCGAACCTCGAAAACCAAAATATGGCATTCAACATCCTATAACCTTAACTTTTAACAGTTCGATCCTAGCTAACCTATTCCACAAGGTTCGACATCCTAAATTCCAAATTTTATTACCACAATGATCATTCAAATCAAGACCTTACTAAGGTAACAACTCTTAAATCCTCTTGTTTCTAACCACTTACCAACAATCTACATCCCAAGAAAAGTTCCAAGGAAGTAACCACTTTCACTCCTACAGTTCCCATAAGGTTTAGTTATTCACATTCCGAACTTCCCGAACGATATTCATGAACACTTATAAGTTGCAAATCTCTACACTATGATTACCACAAACATCAATGATTACCCATCCATCATCATTGGAGTATTATTAAGCCAACAGGCTTCCATCATCCCATAAGTTATCATAAACGATCCACCTAACAGTGGTGCATTTTCCAATCCCAATAAGCGCTCCAATAGGTAAACGTTGAGGTTCCATAAGTAACCTAAGGTCAACACTCAGTCAGCTCCATAAGTCTATTTATAAATGTCTCAACATTCTCACACCGTTACCAATAACTCTCGCTCCTCAAGTATGTGGTCCTTTCTGCATTACCAAAAATTCCTCAAGATTAAGTAGCACTAACTTACCTAATTCATCAATTTAACCACATCATCATCATCTTAAGCATGTACCTCCAAAATAACCTAAGACTCCAAGTATCGTATTTAAATCCTCAAATGGTACTTCCAAATCTACAATCACCACTTACATCTAGCCATCTAACATGAAGCTTTCAAGACGGCACACTATCCAATATCGCCCAAATATTATTATCACGACCCTCTCAACCAAACTTTGACAACGCAAAACCAAGCATCCCTCAAGGCAAGTTTCACTACTCCAAGAACAAGTCGATCCCGCCACTAATCTAAATGAAAAGGAACAAGGCTCACAGAAGAGGAGTTGAGATACGAACTTCAGGGATAACCATGACATAGGTCTCGAGAGAGACGCACGGAAGACGGCTCGAGGGACAACAAGATGACAAGGTAAGGAACTTTAGGCTATGGACTCCAGTAAAATTGAAGCGAAGATCAGAAGGAGAAGCAGAGGAGGGGAAAGGAGAGAAGCGATATGAAGGAAACGATTACGGAAATCTTCCAAGGTGCGGGCCTCTCACTATTCTCACGGGGTTCTCACTTCTTACTTCCTAAATCAAGCCATTCAATTGTCGGTTCTCATGAACATTTCCTCCAATGATTTATATACCATAATCTTCCAAACTTTAGACGATATCATCATTAAAACTACCTATTCCCAAAAGTTTGAGATGTCACATCTCTGCTAGTTCCACAAATGACAATTCAATAACACTTTCAGGTCATCACCCCTATATGCTATATCCACTTTATTTACTTACCTTACTGTCCACCAGATAACAATTCCTAAACCATCAAGTTTTCCGAATTCTCGTCTCCCTATAGATTACTTTATCCTATCCACAGACCTGTGGTGCATCCTCAAATTTCTATTAAGTTTTTAAGTAAATAAACATTAAGATTCAATAAGCAGCCTAGGGTCGAATAGTGGTTCACTTCTTCTAAGCTTAAGTCATAAATTCTTCAAGTATTCAACTATTATAGCCAATGATTCGAATTCCCCAACAACGGCCTTTCCCAGCTCAATCACTCACCTAAGTCAAGTGATATCACTCACCTAAGTCAAGTGATACTAACTCACTTCACTTATCCACTCATCATCCTTAGCATCTTAAGCCTATTCTTCTAAGTCGCTCTATATCCTCAAGTATCTTATCTAACTCCTTAAACGGTACTCTTCAATCCACATATTTTCACAATCTAAGTATGGTTCTCAAGATTAAGCTCCACAAAAGACTACGTATAAAACTCACCCCTTCAAGCAAGCATCCTATCACTCACTTTCACTCTCCCAATTGGATAGACAACTAGACCCTTGGATCACCAAAACATGTCTCTCGATACCTCTTAAGTTATTCCTCAAATAACAATATTTCACATAACACAACTTACGGTTATCCTAAGACTAGTTCCTCCAAATCCAATAAAAGGGCAGATTACTTAGAGGGCACCTTAAGAAAGCAAGAAACAAGGTTAAGCTGAAAAGATATGAAGATCTGTTCAATTGAGATAGACAAATATTCTAAAAGAAGGATGTGCATCCGGAGTTATCAAAGAAGGTGATGCACAAAGAAAAAGGAGTATCTTCAAGGCTCAGAAGCATTCTCCAACAGTTGCACGAACCTTCTATCTTCGGTAGAAACTCCGATCTCCACCGTCAAATGGATAAGCCCACGGTTCGTCGATTGAAAGATATAAAAGTGAAATCGATGACAATCAACAAACACGTTAGAGCCTAATAAAAGCAATCACAAAACAAACTACAATATAAGTCCTTAAATCTACCCCATCTCTCATTCATTATTCAGTTATATGGTCAAGTTAAGGTTGGGGGTTACATGAGTGCGTCGGGAGCAATAATGCTCTGATACCAACTGTAAAACCCCTCGCGAAAGCGGAAATATAAACATACAAAGTACTAAAAATGCAGCGGAATTTAAACTTTTTAAAACAAACAACATGCGAGAAGTCTTAAACTGAAATGGAAACTGAAACTGAAACAAAACCAAAATAGATAAGTAACAGTTCTAAGTATCAAAAACAAATATGTAAATCAGCCTGGGATGGAACATCCCTACAGGCACCAAAACAAATGTATCAAAAGTCTAAGAGTCTAGCTAGGCGATATAAAGGTAAGTCGTATGATGACAACAGGATCATCACTCGCTAGCCCTCTCGTAACCCTGCTCCAACCTGCATGTACCTACATACATGAAAACATGTACGCCACAATCAGTGGGGAGTGACTAGAGTTCTCCTAGCCACCTTTTGTGACAACACGTAACACATAAAACAATACAGAATACTCCAACATCTATCAACATGTGAAGCATAAACAACTCATCAACTGTTCTCAAACTATCATGCAACTCTAGTGCACGGCTCTCAACCAACTTCATAAACCGTTAGGAAGGAGAGCCGGTTTCCCTACTGGTTACCCAGTCGGGGGGGTCTTTCAATCCAACTATTTATGAAACCGAACTAAGAGTCACCCAATGCCTTGGATGATCAAACCATAACTCAAGCAAACATTCATTTACTCATCATTATCAATGTCTATATCTGACACGTACCAACTCAAGGCAAGCAGATAAAATCAGCAAGTAAAAGGTTCAGCGGTCAACTTAAGACATAACCTAATACCAAACAATCAGCAAGTGTAAGGTTCAGCGGTCAACTTAAGACATAACCTAAACACCAAATCATTCAGCAAGCAAGGACTCAGAGGCCAACTTAAGGCATGGACCTGCCAATCAGCAAGACACTAGACTCAGCGGCCAACTTAAGGCATATACTAGCATCCAAAAGTAAAGGACTCAGAGGCCAGCTTAAGGCATGTCCCTTCACCACATCACAAGGTACTAAACTCAGAGGCCAGCTTAAGGCATGTTCTAGCACCAAACATCTGCACTCCGGGCAAGGTGTCAGTTCCTTAGCTACCCCGTTGTGCAGCTGCTCTACTCGTCAGACACAGAGGCCAACTTAAGGCATGTTCCAACGCGATCACTATCAAACATGTCTGGACTCAGAGGCCAGCTTAAGGCATGTCCCAGACACGACAAACATACACATATAGGGCTCAGAGGCCAGCTTAAGGCATATCCCCATATATGACAAACAACTCACGTATTAAGTTCAGAGGCCAGCTCAAGGCATAACTTAATACGCATCAATACAATATCAACCAAAGCCTATGAACTAATCTATAGTTCTACTTTTCTTATCCTCTAATCAACACTTAATTGACCCCGGGAACTAAGTTGAGGGAGAGCCGGTTTCCCTTTCGGTTACCCGACCGGGGGGTCTCTATCCTTACTCCATTCCCGAACCCAATATAATGTTGCCCATCCTCCGGGGACCTCAAATAGATGTCACGGGTATACAAAACGAGTTTCAATCAAAACCGATTAACCGTTTGAAAGTTACGAACGATTTACAGATTCAAAATTAGCTTACAGGGGTCCCCAGCCGGTCGGCAGGCAGCCGGTCGGCCGGCAGGTGACCTTCTCAGCCTACCTCTTTCTTTTCAAACAAAAACCACACAAGGACTTCCAGCCGGTCGGCAGGCAGCCGGTCGGCCGGCTGGGAATCCATTCCCTAGCCTTTACCATTTAGTAAACCAACTCACACGTACTCCCAGCCGGCTGGCAGGCGGCCGGTCTGCCGGCTGGGCTCCCCTTCTTCCTAAGTTTTTCGCAAACAAGACAACACAAGAGACTACCAGCCGATCGGCCGGCTGGCAGTCCTAAGGCCAAAAACTCAATATCGCAAAAACACACAAACGCACTCCCAGCCGGTCGACCGGCGGCCGGTCGGTCGACCAGCTCAGAGAGCCTGTAACGAAATTTCGGGTTTTCCAACCCCTTTCAAACTTCACAAATCGACCTATAAACTTCAATAATCACTACAAGCATGATTTGCCCAACATTATAAACATCCAATACTACTATCCTAACAGCATACAAATCTCATAACAATCCTCAAATGATTATGTCAAGTATCCGTCGCAAAATGTATAAATTTCAGAAAAAAACAACATATGATCTTAAGAACATCAACAAGCATAAATTCATCACAAATAAACATTCCTAATCATGTTACTAAGTCCTTTAAACATTATACTTCAACAAAATCAGAAACTAAACCCAAGAACACAACAAACTTGCTAATATACACATAAAGGCCGAGTTTCTCATTATCGTCACCTTATAACTTCTTAGACCAACATGAATCCGACTCCAAGCTACTCCTTTTGCCCAAGTCCGCGCTAAAATCACAACAAACATCCGTAAGCCTCGAAAAACGTGACCTTAGGGTCACGACCAGAATATAAGACGGAATTACTTTGGGTAAAAACTTACCTAGAAAGATGGAGGGCGAGAAGAGGAATCCGCGGCCGCGAAAATCGCCTCAATCGGATAAGAAACGAAGATTCTATGAGAGTTTTAAGATTGAAGGAGGAGGAAATCAAAAATGGTGTTTTGTTTATTTTATCAAATCTGAAAAATGAAATGGAGGAGGGAGGTAGAAAATGGTGGGGTTAGGGTTTTGTGAGGAAAAAAAGGGGAAATGAGTCCATTAACAAGTTAGGCCCATAAGACAAGTTTTAAGACGGTTCAAGCTAAGAACACCGACTTAAGGTAACTATAAACTTAAGACGATATAAATATTTTCCGGACTATGAAATTAAATTGCTAAGACGCAAATTACGCAATTAAATGAAATCTTATTTAAATCCTTTAAAAAGTATTCTCACATAAATTAATCAGTTATTTAAATGAAATCCCAAAAATTACGAAATATAAATTATTTCTCGAGCTTGAACTTAAAACCTTTAAATATTGTTTACGAAAATGCGGGATGTTACATAAATTATCCGTGACTATATTGCTCTTACCCACCCACTGAATTCTTACCGTGGCTAATTGATGTGATTTATTGTCACAAGTAAATTACCCGTGACTAATTATTGCTCTTAGCTACGCACTGGATTTTTACCGTGACTAATATTTTTGATATGATAACAAATAATAGCACAAAATTATTAGTGCAAAATGGTGTATATTTAGAGCGGACGTTAATAAATGCCATCATAAGTCAATTATGACGGTTGTATTTACAGCGGACGTTAATAACGACGCTAAAAGTTGATAATACTTGACAATATTGCTAATAAAAAACCGCCGTCATATGTTTTTAAGACGGTTTTTATTAAGAACCGACGTTATTATCACATTTCCTTGTCATTATCTTTTAAGACAATAAGTCTCTCTTGCTACGGGTATATGCGTCGCAAGGTTTTAATAGATCAAGTACTATCATTTGATTAGATAAGACAAAGCCTGAGAAATCCCCAAATGACTTATCTTTTCCTAAACAAATGATAATACTTGACCCGTCGCAAGCAAATAAGAATTTTGCTTTTAAAAAGATTAACAAATACTAATATCATCCACGGTCAAAAGATAATATCAGTCTTCATATATTATTCATCTTCCTTCGCGTGAAACCGCCCCTACTCATCTCGATCCTCCGCGCGCACCATATCGTCAAGGCATCAATCAATAATCAGCACTAAATCGTTAAACACCGCCGTCCCTACTATGCCCAGCCTCATTCCGAAGGACCTTTTATTACGGTTTTTCGAACTCCTTCCACACGGCACCTGCAACTACGTTTTTTCGAACAGGTAGTTTATTTTACCCCTATATAAATATAATTATAGTTATTTATTTAATTATACAAGTAACAGTTGTTAATCGAGTTTAAAGTCGGGTAATTTATCAAATTGATTGTTATTGAATGATTGTATTATTGTGTTATTGAATGATTGTATTATTGTGTTATTGAATTATATGAAGTCGGGTAATTTTATCAAATTGTTTGTTATTAAGAATCGTGGCTCGTCATTCTTAATTTCTTATTCGACTTGTCGGGAAAATATTCTTCCTTCATGCTCGTCTGAAAATATGGATAGGAAAAGCGTTGGAAAATTAATGGTCATAAGTAGGAGAGGTTCTGAGCCAGTTGACTACTGGAGATGTAAATTGCAAGGATTCATATGTCGGTACTGAGTTCTTTATAAAGTGATAATAGGATAAGCTTACTTAGTATAATTAGTACTAGAAGAATGGCATCAATTCCTGTTACAGAGGTGTTAAAATGGAGGCTGTTAATCGAGGTTGTTATAGGGGTTGAAGGGTATGAATTTAGGATGAGTTTCAGGCCGTTTTGGAGTTGAAATATAGGCTGGTTAATAGCATAGGAGTGACCTATCGTTGGTAGTAATTTACACCTTGACTTAGAAGTCTAGTATATATATGCGTGTATAACAGAATTCTTATGGCAAAAACCTGTTCATTGCCTATCCACTGACCAGATTTCCGTATGGATAGTATAACTAATTTGTTTGTTTACGGGACTTGTGAAAACCAAAGAGCTCTCTGCCTGTCCACTGACCGCATGAATACTTATTTGGTGTCTAGCATCTTTGCAAATGCTACAAATTTGCTTGAAATATTCTTTGAAATAAGCTTTGATCTTTGCAACTGCTACTATGAAACTATATATGTACCTGATATGGATTATTCACTTATTTATGTTTTTGAGTTGTGAGTAACTTATGGTTGGTAGTAATTTATACTTTGATTTAAAGATCTTTTATGTATATGCGTGTATGTCGGATAAGCAGATTTGGATGAAGGAATAGGTTGGGACTAAAATGTTCAATCTAGGCAAGAAACTCAAATGTCTGAAAATGCCATTCTGATGACAGTGGAGATAGATAACTGTATAATAACACTAATAGAAAAAACTCTGCTACCTTTTTCGCCAAAACATACCTACTAAGGTTCCTTTTCTATCCACCCTCCTGTCCATTAGTTTTCATTGTTTCATTGCTTTATTTATTCCAATTATAATCAATTTCTCATTGCGTCATTATGTCTAACATTGTACCAAATATTTTCTCTATCCTACCTTATTCATTTTGTTAACTTTTGTACCAGGTGTTGAGTGTTTTGGCACCCTAGCCAGTTAATTAGTAGTGGTTTGTGTATGTGCTTATTTATTAGCCTAAAGTCTCAGCACAAAACTAGTCATAAAAACGGAAAGAATGTGTCTTTCGGTACTGGATTAACTATTTATATCACCTGTTTAGTGAGAATTCCTCTCAAAGCGTAACATTTGTCAAACTTTCTTGACTATACCTTGTTAGTCTGTTAACTCATATTAAATCCTCTAATTCTGTTTCAGGCAACTTTTGTTGTGAGAGTAGGTGGCCTAAGAATGGAGTCGCCGTGTTTTTAGCCACATACTTTGTGGACAAACCTGCTGCCAACATGTGGAGAAACCTCCTGTTAACTCGTATTAAATCCTATAATTCTGCTTCATATGACATTTATCATCTGTGTTACTCCGTAGCTATGATGTCCATCCTTTAGATAGCATGTTTAGGGTGTGACAATATTTCAGAATACCAATTATTTCTATATTAAGCTCAAATTATTACTGCATTATATTTTGTCTATTATTGCACTTGATTTCGTTCGTCATTCACAAAACAGGTAGCGATGAACGGACTATTATTGGCTATGCAGCTATCCCACTTATCAGCCTTAATAATGCGTGTCTGATTTTTGTCAAATCTCTTACGTGTCTAGACGATGAGAAACTATCTTGGTTTCAAAATAAGTTGAGGTATGTTAGAAAGGCTTTCGGAAGTTTAGGACAAAACCTACATTGTTTTGATAAATTTAATAGGTACAAAAAAGTATCTCCTTACATATATACCTACAACTCCTTATTTTACGGGTTAATCAGACCAAATTTTTTCAGTTTCTTAAAAATTTCAATTATTCTTGGTAGGTGTGGACTAAGAGGAACAAAGGTGATGAAGGGGAGTAGTTGGAGCAAGCAATGTATAAGACAATACTTTGAGTAATAGTGGTGCCTTGGTCAAACTGTAAGACCTGTAACTGTGTTTTAATTTTGATATAATATCAAGTGTCTTAAATTTTGTCTAGCGTAGCAATTCTAAGTGAAATAGCATGGATATTATGCTTTCTTGCTCGCTTCATATGACATCTGTCTTCTGTGTTACTTTTTTTTTTTGATAAAATGTAAGTATTATTATCAAAAGAGAAGTGGATCTTACATAAGGATGAGTCACAAACGACCAATCCTTTTACAAAGACAAAGACTGATCCCAAAGGCCCAATCTAAAAACTAAAAATGTCTCTACTATCTCTATCGAGACAACAAAGTCAGATTAAACTTATCCTAACCCATCAACAAAAGCATCTAGATAATGTAGGCCACGATTTTCATAGGGTAAGTAAGCTTCAATTCATAATAACATTGATTCCTCTGCCACCAGATTCGATAAATGCTCAAGTTGATTACTGCATTAATTGTGTTGGTTTCTATGTTTGCAGATTATGTGCGCCATTCTTGAATGTTATTCAAGCTATTAACATTCCCCAACCAATTCCGTACCAGCGCAATGACCTTCACACTGTAGGTGCATTTGAAGACCAAATGGTTCATGGTTTCAGTTTCTTGACCACATAGCAAACAAGTATTATCCTCAGTAATACCCATTTGAAAGAGTTTATCCTTAGTATTCATATTTTGATGTTGATGAATGCAGCCCATAAAACTATGTTTAGGGGTATTAATCTTGTTCCAAATCTGCTCATGCCATACAACTTTACTAGTTTGCTCTCTGATATAATCATAACCCTTAGCTATTGTATAAGCCTGGCCCTCCACATTCCGCCAAACATTCTGATTATACGCCTCTTTGAATTTGTCTCGGACCTGAACTATCTTCCTCCAGTACCAGCTAACTGTAGGGAGAGGCATATAGTTATACCAATGCTTATGCTTGATATAAGTATGGTGAACCCACTTCACCCATAGGTGTTCTAAATTAAAAGCTACCCACCGCACCAACTTCCCTACTGCTCCTATGTTCCAGTGGTAATCATTCCTCAAACCAAGCCGACCTTCATCTTCTGTGTTACTTATGCTTCCTCATATTTTTACTTTTTCAGTTTTCAGTTTTCACCTTTCGTGTTTTTTCAATGATGCTTGTACTATCATCCGTCTTGGAAGTAATGTTAGTTAGAATTTGCCCAGCATCTTGTGGAAAATAAATTTATTGATCTATCCGGACATTCTTAAGTGTGGTATACACTATACAGACATGTATCCCTCATCTCTTTCTAAATCTTATGATATCGATTGCTTTAGGTAACATTATGTGGACATTTTTCTTGAAACCTGTTTGATAAGTCCTTCAACCTTGTGATAAAGTGCTGCAAAAAAATCAAGTATCGTCGTTCCTTGACTCCTTCTTAAACAACTTCTGTAGTATGTCGCCTTTTACAATCAAGTGTCGTCGTTCCATGATTAAGTGCCTTAGCATTTATTGCATCCCAATAACATAACAGTGAGCACATTTGAGTTGTGTTTGGGCCTTTAGGCTCACAATGTACAATATTATTTTCTACCGATTAATTTTATTGTTGGACTCTAAAACACCTTCTTTGTATAAAAAATTCGGAACGGTTGAATTAGCCAAGAAAGATATTCGAAAAGAAGCTGAATTAGCCAAGAAAGACGCTGAGGCAAAGGTGGACAAGAAGATAGCCGCTAACAATGAAATGTGGCAGAAGAAATTCGAAGATTTGTTTTAGACATATGGTATCGGACCATCTCACTAAGGTTAGTTTCATTTTTTTTATTGAGTTAAAAAAATACACTCTACTTTTAATAATATTCGTATTCAATAATCGTAATTTATTACTAATGACACTTGTATGATATTTTTTTCTACTTTTTTGGTATATGTGTTTCAGTTGTTTTTCTTTGAGCTTAGGTGTACAAATATGGAGCAAACAAGTTTACATCCGAAGAACATGACATTAGATTTATAATTTTTTACGAGCATTAGATGCACAAGCTTGGATTATTTTTTTTTCTTTTTGCGGACATGTATTTCACATTACTTATTTTAGTGTTTACTTAGCTGTTATAAAAGGCAAGAATGATACGTTTTATGTAATCGACAATAAGGTTTTATTCCATTTTTATGAGCATATGCGCTATCTACCACTTAATTAATAATATGTTAGCCACGAAAACTATAAAATTTGCCACAATAATATTTGTGACAATTATTTTTCATCCACAAGAGCATTTTGCCACGTTATTGTTTTGTGTCTAGTAATGTTTAGCCACGGGAATTTGATTATTCAGACACAATAATATTTGTGGTCAAAAATATTTAGTCACGTGACTCATTTTTGCCACGTTATGGTTTCATGACTAGTATCTTTAGCCACAATAAATTTCGTGGCTGTCAATATTTAGTCACGAGAGTCTCTCTTTTGTCACGCTATTATTTCGTGGCAAATAGTATTTAGCCACAATTTTTTTTTAATTTGGCCACAATATTAACTTGTGACTAAAAAAAATTTAGCCGTGGGAAAATTATTTAGCCACGCTATTTTAGCCACGGGGAGTATCGTGGCAAAGTTGCTAATTTTAGCCACGTTGTAGTTTTTCCCGTGGCTAAAATTTTGCCAGGCCACTTGGATCACGACTGATTTCTCGTGGCAAAACTGTATAGTCACGAGAATTTAGCACTTGCGCCACGTTTTTAAACGTGGCGCAAGTGCCATTTTATTGTAGTGATTGGAAGATGAAACTGTATTATTCACAAGGCGTTTTAAGAAAGCAGTTTTCAAAAGAAAGTAGAAAAATCCTAGAAATAAAACAGTGACAAAAAGAAGAATGACACCAAACAACCTTTCTTTAAAAAAAGAATGTTTTAAGTGTGGTCAAACCGATCATATGATCAAAGACTGTCCGAGCTGGGACAAAATTAAAGACAAATCAACAAGGGAAAAGACCAAGAACGAGTACAAGAAAGTGATGCTCGCATCATGTTGGGGAGAACTAGATTCTGAGAACGACGAAGACTCATAAGAGGATAAAGTAGCTAACCTATGCCTAAGCAACGTTAGCCTAGACTTAATCTCCGACGAACATGATGTAGACGCTTCACAATTCTGCCTTCTTGGAGAATCAGACTCCGATGATGAAGACCAAGAGGTAAACTTTTTACAGCTTAAGAATCAAGTTAAAAATTTCTCTAGAGCTGCCTTAATCAAGTACTTTGAAAAAAACCCTAGACCAATGTCACGAACAAAGTCTTGAAGTGAATGAATTGAAAGAACAAATCCTTGCTATCACAGAGGAAAATCAACTTCTAAAGGCCAAAGCAAAGAAACTAAAATCCAAGGTTAACGTTGATACAAACGTTAAATTGGAAACATTAATGTCTGAGAAAAACATTCTTGAGCCTAAAGTTATAGCTAATGAAGCTATAACTTCAAATTTAAAACTCAATATTAAAGAGCTACAATCTAAAGTTATGGATAATGAAGCTATAACTTCAGAATTGAGAAAAGCTAATGAGCTTCTTAAGTCCAAATCCTTAACAGTTGTTGAAGATGAGACTCACCTAGAAGAAGTTGAAATCCTCGAAAAGAAAATCATGGATTTGGAATTTTGTAATACTCCGTAATATTTTATAAGTATGAGGTCATTTACTATTCGATAATTAGTCGAATATATTCATGCGCTTAGTATATTTTATGCCTTAATTGTGTAATGTCGAGTTGAAGTTTTAAGTATGAGTTTGGGGCTTCGTTTTGTGTGCAACCACGAGAATACGAACTCATAATAAATCGGGTCTAAGAGTTGGCAATCGGCCTCGGTATGTGTGCAAACATACATCCCATCACTCGACTTAACACTAATAACACAACCCTCTTCAAACCCCTCTCATACCGTGTAACAATCCGACCCGCCACCGTCGTAACACAACCCCAATAAGATGGGATGTGTACCTTTGGGCCCATTGTTTGTCCTCACTTAAGCCCAAAAGCACAAGGCCTTGTTACTAAGTGGTGGGTGAAAGCTATTATAAACATATCACAAGCCTCACATTCTCTCGATGTGGGACAACTTTCCTCTCATACTCTTGGGGTGTTACAAACTCCCCCACTTCAAGAACACAACGTCCTCGTTGTGCCTCAAACTTGACCACAACCAGGGCCAGAATCTTCCCCCGCTAGGTGTGTGACCCGGGTACTCCCGACCACAGGCTCACCACACGGTCGCAGGGTCGCTCTGATACCATTTGTAACAACCCGACCCGCCACCGTCGTAACACAACCCCAATAAGATGGGATGTGTACCTTTGGGCCCATTGTTTGTCCTCACTTAAGCCCAAAAGCACAAGGCCTTGTTACTAAGTGGTGGGTGAAAGCTATTATAAACATATCACAAGCCTCACATTCTCTCGATGTGGGACAACTTTTCTGTCATACTCTTGGGGTGTTACATACCGTCATATATACATCTTCATAAACCCTAACCCTAGCACACATACACACATAAACTCTCTGCCTCTTTTCTGCCGCCACATCAACGTCTGAGACAGAGAGTTTTACACGGTGGTTAGGGTTGCTAGGGTGGCTCGTTTGCTAGGGCAAGTAGGTAAGATCATCGTCCCTCTCGTTTTCCTTGTTTTTCCGTAACACTTTTGATATGAAATTCATGTAGTATATACGTTCAAAGTCTCTGTTTTATGCATAACTCTTATCTATGATGTATGGTAATGAGGAGTGGGTTGTGTTAGGGCCGTCGTTGACTCTGTCTGGCCGTCGATGGTGGGTGTTTTATACGGTGTCAGAGTCGTGTTTTTATAATCCCAGTTTAGCGTTTTGAACAGCCCTGTTTCTACCCAGTTTCCTTCGATAATTTGTTTATGATTTCGTATGAGTGTTGGGTCGTCATGAAGGTTGAAGTTAGGGGGTTAGTAGGGTCCTTGTCACAGTGGTTTTGGGTTGTCGTGTCTGAAGTTGTATTGGGTTTCGTTTGTGTTGGAGGAAGTGTCCTCGACAATAGTGTGTTGACATAATTAAAACTCATTTGAATGAAACACAATTGGTTGTATTTTGGATAATATAGTGACTTGGTTTTCAACCCAAGTCACTATCGGTTTTATATTTATGTTCTTAATTAGTTTAAACACTTGCAAATCTTAAACATAAAATAGAATTGATTGTGACATTCCAATGTATGACCATTGAAACGAAATAAGTATAGGATACTTAATTCAAATCAAATCAAAATCAAATTAAGTTTAGAACTCAATTAAGAGGAAAAGTTATCAACCATCCAAAACTATCTAAGCTTTAATCGAATATTTTCTGTGATAAATCATAAGGGTACACAAACCAACATCAAAGTCATTGCTTGTGGCCTTAGTGGCTATCTTTAATAATGAATTGGGATTATTATTACAAAGATAGAGTGGGAGAAATTTGGAAAGCCACAAATAGCATATGATTATGATTAGCACAATGGATATGATCTATTGGTGAAAAGTAGGATTTATTGTGTTTTGGTTGTGTAAGAGATGTAGAAGGTAGGGTTTTGGATGGGATCTGCAACTTGAGAAAATCAACGCCTTACGATTTTAAAAGGTAGAATAAGTTGTGGATAAGATCTACGATTTGGCAAAAATCTACGCCTTATGATCCCAACGGCCTCGGCCCGGGAGGATACTTTAAGAATAAATCCTTAAAGTTTATAAGGAAAAATTCTATACATGGATAAGATCCATGATAGAGTCCTCGTACAGTATAAGATAAGATAAATGTGAGGAACTGAAAGTTCCCACACACAAAATTATATACCATAAGAAAAGACTCTTATAGAAACTACGGGAGGACACTCGAAGAAAATTATTCAAAAGATTTTGCAAAGGCTTAAGAAGGGGTTCTTGGATTTATATGGTGATCTAAATGTGCTAATACAAATTCTAAGACCCATGAAATTTATAAGATATACATGCTAATAAATGAGATTTATTGAGAGAAGCATGGGTTGACATGTGGATGCCAGCAGTCTGCAAAGTTAAGGGTAACTTTGTTGAAAGTAGTAAAGTAATTCATTGAGAATGAATTCAGTAAACTCAATAACCGCTTTTCAAAAGGGTGTTTGAAAAGGATGTGACTATTAGCACATATGGTTAAGTCCCAACCATTTCAATTCATTAAATGTTTAGGAACATTGAATTGAGTGGGAGCTTTATGATTTACCGTTAAATATAAAGTTCAGTGGGAGTTCTCGCTCCAGGATTTGAACCTATTGAGTCATGAGAATGACTTCGGGATCTTCAGAATCAGGCAAGAACAAGAGTTTAGTGGGAGTAAACGTTATCTAAAACAACTCATTGCTCGTTTGGAATGAAGCATTGATACTTATGAAAAGGTATACGAGTTTTCAATTCTAGATGACAAACTGATATGAATCAAATCGAATTAAACATGGGATGTTTGATTGATATTGTAAAAGACATCTTGTTTATAAAGTATTAAGGTTGTTCATAGAGATGAAGATAGAATAACCATGATGAGATCATGGAAATTTATCGAACCTTAAGTACTATTGTTTACACGTTTAAATTCGCTAATGTTTCCGCCATTAGTATAATCGTGTAAAGCTGGATGCGCACCGCTTGCAGGATAACCTGTTGAGCAGGTGTTAAACCAATGATTAAACCTTGATGAATTGTCAAAGTATTCTCCAATGGAGATAATCGACAAATTCGGGATTTTGGAAGATAACTTGGTCGTATGGTAAAAGGTTGCAACGACTCAAGTTCCAAGATATCAAGCAAAGATTTATGATAATCTTTGGCTTACATTCATTGACTATGCATCTCAATGACTTGTATTTTAACTACATGGTCATCACAAGATTCTACAAAATGTATAAGTTCACAAATTATGTAAAAGCATTGCTGTAGCTGGGAGTTATACAATGCACATAATATTTGTTAGTCATAAGATGACTTATCTCCTTCAGATGAAAGAGCATATGTGGATGTGATCTGCAAAGTGAACGCTCGCTCGCACGTGGTAAACCTGGTTTACCCGAAATGAAGATAATTACAAAATTAGAGAAAGTGAACGAGAGGCACTAAAGCTCATTGTAAATTAAATGGTGTTCAAAGGTTGACCACTTGGATGGTGTAATCCACTAATCGTTTGAGTTACTTATAACTCACGAAAGGTCAAGTAAAATTCAAATGGGATGGTAAGACCATATTGAACCCCATTAAAGTGAATTGAATTATCATGACCTCGCCCCTAGTTGCTTAAGTGAGGTGACATCTCAATGCAACCGGATGTGTGATGCGATTGATGGCGAGTTCAATTGCCATAGACTCATACGGGATGACTAATCGATCACCTAGGCATAGACATGTTAAGATACATTTGCCGGGCTAATGACCGCTGATAGAGCTCTGACGTACTCTTATTAAAAGACTGCCTGGTCGTGGCGGGAGCATCTATCGTGTTTCACATGAGTCAGTTCTTGGACTAATGACTGTTCTCTGAGGTGGCATAGTTTTCAGATTAACTTTGATTTATGTCCTAACACCTTCGTAACTGGGGTTTATAAGGGCATATTTTGGGTTATGATGGACTATGGCCAGCCGGAAGGAATACGTCGATTTGGAATTTTCCACCTCTTGTCAGGGTTGAGCAATATCTCTAGGCCACTCGAGGAGAATAATAACTGAAGAGTCTATTGACCTAGATATACTCAAGAGGGGGGGGGGGGGGTTGAATTGAGTATGTCAACTTTTTCAATTTTTCTTCGATGTTGGTTGTTGAGATGAAGTAATAGCAAGTAACGAGTAAGAACGATAAAGTAAAGGAGACACGATCTTTTGAAGTGGTTCAGTTTCACAAATCGAAACCTACGTCCACTATTCTCGATTAATAAAATTAGTACCTTCTCTGGATTACAATTTTATCAACCCAACTCGTACAACTTTGATGTTAGTTGTAACTCAATCTAGATACCGTAAAATATCTAGCTACGACAAGTATCGTTAAATACTTGCTTACAATGAGTACCGCTAAATACTCGAATCTTATTTTAAGTAAATAAGATAAAGTCTTCAACAATTTCTTGTATTCAATAATCTTTGAACGTGTGAGAACTTTCTTCAAAGCTTGTAGTCTTGATTACGAGATTTGACAATGATTGGCACGGAAAACGAGACGTATGAGAGATTACGTTCGTTTGGTTCTTGGTATGCGTGAGGCGTGTATTTCGTTGATTTAGGCGTGTGATATTGCGTGCATATATATACTAATTTAGATCTAGGTTTAATACTAGATAGTTTAGGAATATTACTTTATCAAGAATACTTATTCTAGGTAATATTTTAAACTTAATCTTATTTGATTTAGGAAAGGATTCTAATAAGATAATATTAACTTAAGACATAAGATAATATTTCCAAAAACCTATTTGATTTAGGAAACATCTTATACCATAAAATATAGTATCCTATTTAAAATCAATTCCTAATTCTTGTCAAGATATAATAAATTATATCCTTAATCAAATCCTAGTTAATCTTTAAATATATTAAATAAACACATATTGTTTATTTAATTACCATAAAGATAATTTGAAACGTGTTTAAGAGTTTGTGTAGAAAAACATGAGGCATACTCGACACGCTCCCCAAAGCACACTTCCCATGTACGTTTCAAAAGACACGTTCTTCGAGACATAGTTTTCGAAACATGTTTCCCTAGGAGTTTAGATTTTGACAATAACGGTATAATACCCCGTATTTTGGACTCGGTCAACGGCAGTCAAACCATGTTTTATACGGGTATTTCAAACGGAATGTTTATAAAGTATTTTACGTAAACTATTATTATTTTATAAATCGTATTTCTACGATTATTTCGTATTTCATAATCATTTTATATTTGTTGATTATTTCATAAAATAACATTTTCATTCGTATTTATTTAATTTTAATAATATATTTATAATTAAATATATTTCCTATTTATATTTATTTCTCACTTAAACTTGTTTTATTATTTAAGTCGTAATTATATTTAAAATCTAATTATATATATATTTTTAAGTACTAATAATTTTATAACCTTATAATTAATTTAATTGATAGTTACCAATACTAGTTATCTAATTTAAGTAATATAATTATTTATATGTAATTGTTAATTTTTAAGCTACGAGTCGGAATCGGGGTGTAAGTCTTTGAGAAGCGTGATGGGCTTGGGCTCGAGTAGGCTATGAGAACCGTGTAATACCCAATCTAATCTTCTAATCGACATATACTATGGCTCAACCCATCGACATACCACACAGAGATTAAAAAGAGAAAACAAACCCTCATACCTATACACAGTTGCCTCCATCAACGTAATACAAAACAAACCCTAATCACTGTGAGTCGCGTCTGCCACCCTACTTCTCCCACACCAAGGAATCCTTAGATCACCGTGATATTGAAGGAGACTAAAGAAGAGGAAACACGCAGATATAGCGGCAAGAACCATCCTCGTATTGCCTATGCACTGCATCGAGTTTGTAAGTAGTTCTCGTACCCTTCTAGACCATCGTTTTGCATGTTCTTTGGTTGTATGTAAACCTTGTAATGCCCATAACATAGTCATCATCTTCGAGTCACCAAAGGACCACCGTGGTGGTTGCAGTAAGCACCTATTTTGGCGTCAGTAATTACGTTTTATGTAGTCTGTTTCGTCACTTTGTTCGTGTTTCAATTACTTGTTCAGGCTGTTGTTTTATTTGAATTTTGGCACGAGTCCCTAGAGTGTCGTAACAGGGTGTTTATAGTCTAGTATGGGTGTGTTGGGGTGGTGCGTGGTGGCTGTAGAACCCACTTTTGACAGCCTATAGAGGCGGCAGAAACAGGGGTGGTGCGTGTTCAGTAGGTTTTCGAGAGGCGTTTATGTTGGTTAATGGGAGAACGAGGACTCGTGTTTACCACCCCTGGAACCACCGTGGGTCAGTGGTGACGATGGTGGTGGCCAGAGGTGGGGTAGGTCATGACGGTGAGAGATATAAATGAGAGAAGGAGGGGGTGCGCGTGGGAGTAGCTGGAAAACGGAGTATTCGGGTTTTTGCGCAGGCTGTTTGAGCGGGTTGTGGTGGCGACAGTGGTGGTCTTATGGGGTTTACCAGGGGTGTAATTGTTGGTCTGTTGTACATGTTAGAGGTTAGTGCTGCTGGTGGTGGCTGTGGGTGGCCAGAAACGGGGTAGTGGTGTCGTGAAGTGGGGCGCGCGAGCAGGGCAGACGGAGTTGCTGCTAGTGTTGTCGTTAATTTTCTGTTTCGTCTGTTGTCGTGGGGTATTACAGTAGGTGGCTGTAATGTTTGTGTTGATTAGTATTATTATTATTGATATTATTACTATTTATATTATTATTATTACCATTATTATTATATTTATTATTGGTGTTGTCATTGTGGTTGTTTTGCCAACATAATGTTATTGTTATCATTATTATTTATATTATTATTGTTATTGTAATAATAATTTTATTAATAGCATGTTTATTATTAGTAGTGGATATGGTTCATCTTATTAATTATTGAAATTGTTAAGTGAATTTTATTATACAAGAATGTGACGGTTATCGATAGTCGACTATATTTTTCAATGTCCGTTTATTTAATTGAAGTTGGTTATAAATGTAATAAGGACGAGTTGTTTAAGTTGATTGAAGTAGTCATATTTAATACGGTCTCATTATGCGTAATATATTATTTAATTAGTTAATTTGATTAATTGATATATTATATTTGTTTATATCATTATATTAGTTAATAATTATGTATATTATAATAGTTGTGTTGTGATTGTTTTATTTAATTAAGCTCATGAATAAGTTAAGTAGACGGGAGTACAATTAGTTATTGGAATGATGAGTGATAGTATACTTCTGCTAATTGTTAGGTGACGGTATTGAAGTGGCATAACTATGTTTATTTGCTGGCTTGCTATTGGATTATATTGCTATCCAGGTAGGATACACTGACCCTATACTCTATGATGTGTTATGAATGAGTGTTAAATTGTGTGTTATGGATGCTGAGCATGATTGATATGGTAATGATATTGGTTGGATTGAGTGTTGATTATTATTAGTGGCATGAGCATTGCATTATTTAATAGTATGATTGATCAAGAGTATTGTTGCATTCATGAGCATGACATATGCATTGGTTACTGAGAAAGATGTGAATCAGATGTTGTTCTGATATAAAGCCCAGGGTGGTTCTGCAGACCAGGCCTGGTGTCTTATCAGCTATTGAGCTGGTGTTCGGTGACGACCGATTATAGTCTGCCGGAAGGTTCGGTATGGCTGGGTGTTTCGGTTTTGAGATTGTGATTGAGATTGAGATTGAGCTCGAGCATATCATTGCATTTGCATATCATAATTGTTGCATTCTCTATTTTTGTGTAATCCTACTCAACCGCGAGGTTGACAGTGTATTCGTGTACACCTACGATGATCCGGAATGGGGAGTAGATTCTACAGGTCAGAGACAGATGGATTAGGAGCTTGGGCATGGAGAGAGACATGGATTGGACCTACTTAGAATTAGATCACATACTTAGATGTTATCAGTTGTACTTTATTCTTTGCATAGTAGTTGTAATATCAAAAGTTCAAATTTTATCGGTTTTATATAAAGTACCTTGGTTGTTCTTACTTTGTCATTCACTACCTCGGACATTCCGAGATGGTAACAGCTCTATTTATTTGAGAATGTCTTGCTAAAGGCTCTTAAATAAATGGGGGTGTTACAAACGGTTAAAATAAAATCCTTAGTATATTAGAATTAATATTTACCTCACAAGATAAATATTTTTATTTTTATTAACTAAAGAATATTTCTATTTAAAACCGTTTTTAAGATTATTAAATTAATATATAATAATATATTAATAGCACGCATAAATCTTTACGCTTTGATTTATTTTACGCAAATCTCATTTCTTCGATAGTTATAGGTACGACCTATAACATAAGAACTCTTGATATTGTAATAAAAACTTTTGTCTTGTAAATCTTCAAAAAGACTTGACATTTGACATGGGCTTGATCTTTCTTCAATCTGCGATTGAATTTTATACTTTATTAAACTACGATCTTCGCTCTATAATAAACTGTACACTTAAACGCACGATTACACGCATATGTATATAAAACGTAATTATCTAGACTTGTCATTATTAAAACATAAAACAATATATTACTCATATAGAATATATTACTCAACAAACTAGAAATGCGTGGCCACGCTCGGAAGGTATCTAGGGTAGATAATTCCGGTCAGTAGTTATAACTCCAGATCGAGATAAACCACTCTAGATTTAAATCAATTGCTGGCACGACCTGAGAGGACGCCATGCATTGAGTGGGAGATAGTAATAGGGCAAGAGAATTGGTAACACACACTTGTCTCGGACAAGTGGGAGATTGTTGGAGGAAGTGTCCTCGACAATAGTATGGTGGTCAGGGAACGGTTGCAAACACGCGGTTTTAAGAGGCTATCAAAGACAGTGCAGAACAGGGGTATAGAGGTGGTGTGCATCAGTTTTGGGGAGTCTGTTTCTTTGAGTTATGATCGTGTCAAAGCCTTATGGTTACCACCAGGGTGTCGTAGGTGTTGGAAACTAAGTTCCCTTAAATTATACTCATATCTAATGTGAGTTTTGTTTCTTTAAGTTTAGGTCATAAAATTTAATAAGATCTTATGCATGCATGATGATATCATAAGATGTAATGGTCCTTACATTGGGTTTAGAAGGTTTATGCTGAATAATCACCTATTATTTGAGTCTTCAAATAACCGAAATCCTCTTGTAACGATCTAACAAAAATCGTCTCCTAAAGGTGCGTATCAAGGACCCGATCTCAAACCAATACAAATTTTGTTACTAGAAAATTAGTATTAGTATACTAGAAATATTAACAATATTACTCTTAATATTATTAATGTAGGAAATAATAATTTTCTTAGTAAAAACTATTTTACTAAAAAATGGGAGAATGGAGTTGTAGTGTTTATGGGAGATGTGTGTTGAAAAACAACCAAAGAGACAAGCAATTTATGAGTGTTGTAAGTGGTGATTATATAAGCACATGAGCTTGCCTGGCAAGCCTCATGGCCGGCCAAATCAATCCCACAAGAGCCAATGCATGGCCATTATGTTTTTACACAATGCATACAATATTCCTTACACTCTTACACATTCACATACACACACAATCACATTGCACACACAACCTCCATCCACACTATACTACACGGCTGAAAATGGGTCTAATATGGACCCATTTTATCTTTGTCAATTGTGTTAAAATGTAACATGTCACATATGTTCCATAACACATGACCCAATTTGTTAATTGTGCAATTTTAACTATTAAAATTCATAATTTACAAATTTATTACATTTAAATAAATACACTAATAATTTCGAAATTATCGTTGTACAAAAATGTAATGTCATAATTTAATTACAACTCTTTGTAATTTTATGATCAACCGTGTTCATTCTCAATTTAATCGTTTTCCAAACGAATAAATAAAACCGAGTAATAAAACGTTTTTATTACTTTGACCTTTTATTATTATAATCACATTATAAAAATATTCGTCATATAAAATTATTTCCAAAATTTCCAGTTATTAATTAACTTGTATCCAATACAATATTAATTAATTATTCCATTGAGACGGAATTACCTAAAGATATGACCTTAAGGGATCAACTGATCACCACCATCATATGACGATAATGTCAAACTCTAGACAGCCAATCATTATCGATAAATGTTGATCAGTCGACTTTAAAAGAGTAACACTCCCAGTTGTGTTTCATTCAAATGAGTTTTAATTATGTCAACACACTATTGTCGAGGACACTTCCTCCAACAATCTCCCACTTGTCCGAGACAAGTGTGTGTTACCAATTCTCTTGCCCTATTACTATCTCCCACTCAATTCATGGCATCCTCTCAGGTCGTGCCGACAATTGATTAAAATCTAGAGTGGTTTATCTCGATCTGGAGTTATAACTACTGACCGGAATTATCTACCATAGATACCTTCCGAGCGTGGCCACGCATTTCTAGTTATTATTCTCCTCGAGGGGCCTAGAGATATTTCTCAACCCTGACAAGGGGTGGACAATTCCTAATCGACTTATTCCTTCCGACTGGCCATAGTCCATCATAACCCAAAATATGTCCTTATAAACCCCAGTTACGAAGGTGTTAGGACATAGATCAAACTTAATCTGATAACTATGCCACCTCAGAGAACAGTCATCAGTCCAAGAACTGACTCATGTGAAACACGATAGATGCTCCCGCCACGACCAGCCAGTCTTTTAGCAAGAGTACGCCAGAGCTCTATCAGCGGTCATTAGCCCGGCAAATGTATCTTAACATGTTTATGCCTAGGTGATCGATTAGTCATCCTGTATGACTCTATGGCAATCGAACTCGCCATCAATCGCATCACACATCCGGTTGCATTGAGATGTCACCTCACTTAAGCAACTAGGGGCGAGGTCATGATAATTCAATTCACTTTAATGGGGTTCAATATGGTCTTACCATCCCATTTGAATTTTACTTGACCTTTCGTGAGTTATAAATAACTCAAACGATTAGTGGATTACATCATCCAAGTGGTCAACCTTTGAACACCATTTAATTTACAATGAGCTTGAGGGTTACTCGTTTAAATCCCTTAAAATTGTAATTATCTTCATTTTGTGTAAACCAGGTTTACCACGGTTCGTGCGAGCGTTCACTTTGCGGATCATATCCATACATGGATCTTTCATCTGAAAGAGACAAGTCATTCTCATGACTAGCGAATAAGATTATGTGCATTGTGTAACTCCCAGCTACAGCAATGCCTTTACATAATTTGTGAACATACACATTTTGTAGAATCTTGTGATGACCATGTAGTTAAAATACAAGTCATTGAGATGCTTGAATGTAAGCCAAAGATTATCATAAATCTTTTCTTGGTATCTTGGAACTTGAGTCGTTGCAAACCTTTTACCATACGACTAAGTTATCTTCCAAAATCTTGAATTTGTCTTTCATCTTCATTGGAGAATACTTTGACAGTTGATCAAGGTTTAATCATTGGTTTAATATCCGCTCAACAGGTTATCCTGCAAGCGGCGCGCATCCACTTCACACGATTACACTAATGGCGGAAACATTAGCAATTTAAACGTGCAAACGATAGTACTTAAGGTTCGATAAATTTCCATGATCCCATCATGTTTATACTATCCTCATCTTTATGAACAACCTTTATACTTTATAAACAAGATGTCTTTTACAATCTCAACCAAACATCCTATGTTCAATTAGATTTAATTCAAACAATATGTCATCTAGAATTAAAACTCGTATACTTTTCATAAGTATCAATGCCTCGTTCCAAACGAGCAATGAGTTGTTTTAGATAACGTTTACTCCCACTAAACTCTTGTTCTTGCCTGATTCTGAAGATCCCGAAGTCATAACCATGACTCAATAGCTTCAAATCCTGGAGCGAGAACTCCCACTGAACTTTACACTTAACCGTAAATCATAAAGCTCCCACTCAATTCAATGTTCCCTAACATTTAATGAATTGAAATGGTTGGGACATAACCATATGTGCTAATGGTCACATCCTTTCAAATACTCTTTTGAAAAGCGGTTATTGAGTTTACTGAATTCATTCTCAATGAATTACTTTACTACTTTCAACAAAGTTACCCTTAACTTTGCAGACTGCAGACATTCACATGTCTACTTATGTTTCTCTTAATAAATCTCATTTATCAGCATGTATATCTTATAAATTTCATGGTTCTTAGAATTTGCATTGGCACATTTAGATCACCATCTAAATCCAAGAACCCTTTCTTGAGCCTTTACAAAATCTTTTGAATAATTTTCTTCGAGTGTCCTCCCGTAGTTTCTATAAGAGTCTTTTCTTATGGTATATAATTTTTGTGTGTGGGAACTTTCAGTTCCCCACATTTATCTTATCTTATACTGTACGAGGACTCTATCATGGATCTTATCCATGTATAGAATTTTTCCTTACTAACTTCAATAATTTATTCCTGAAGTATCCCCCAGGGCTGGGGCCGTTGGGTTCATAAGGCGTAGATTTTTACCAAATCGTAGATCTCATCCACAACTTTATCTACCTTTATAATCATAAGGCGTAAATTTTTCAAATCGTAGATCCCATCCACAACTTAATCTTCCTTCTTATCTTTCACATAACCAAAACACAATAAATCCTACTATTCATCAATAGATCATATCCATTGTGCTAATCAAAATCATATGCTATTTGTGGCCTTTTTCAAATTTCTCCCACTCTATCTTTGTAATAATAATCTTATTTCATTAACAAAGATAGCCACTAAGGCCACAAGAAATGACTTTGATGTCGGTTTGTGTACCCTTATGATTTATTACAGAAAATATTCGATTTAAAGCTTAGATAGTTTTGGATGGTTGATAACTTTTCCTCATAATTGAGTTATAAACTTAATTTTGATTTTGATTTGATTTGAATTGGGTATCCTATACCTATTCGGTTTCACAATCAATTCTATTTTATGTTTAAGATTTGCAAGTGTTAAACTAAACATGAACATAATAATAAAAGCGATAATGACTTGGGTTGAAAACCAAGTCACTACATCATCCAAAATACAACAAATTGTTCAAGGATTACCCTTTGCTCGTCCAACAAGGAAATAAAACATAGGTTCTAGATTGTTCATACAACACTTGAAATACTAGCAAAATAAGAGAAAAACAAAGCTCCTTGATCATCCCGAGTGGAGCTACTCTTAGTTCCCTTGACCCATCAAGCTTGTTTCTCCTTTACCTTAACTTTGCTTTCATGCCCTAATTCAAGTAAGAAGAGCATTCACATCACAACTGGTATCATAATACATAAGTTGAGATTAACATAAAATTGGGATAGTTATCGTACCAACTGGAAGAATTTTCCCAGCTTTGAGATCGCTGAGATACTTGGAACAGTTCCTCTTCCAATGTCCTTTGCCATTGCAATAAAAGCACTTAGCTCCCTGATGAGGGTTCTTCTTGGAATTGGAGGTGCTTGCCTCAGAAGACACTTTCTTTGAACCTTTGGAAGGTTTCTTTCCCTTTGCCTTACCCTTCCTTTTGAACTTTCCTTTGCTCTTAACATCAATGTTGAGCACATCCTTAGGGGCACTAACATTTAGGCCCATATCCCTTTCAACTTGCACGATCATATTGTGCAATTCATCGAGAGAGATGTCTTGGTTTCTCATGTTGAAATTCACCCGGAATTGTACATAAGTTTTCACCTTAGACAAGGAGTGGAGGATTCTGTCAATCACAAGTTCCTTTGGAATGTCCACTTGATTCAACCTTAGGGTTTCTACATGCGCAATTAACTTGAGCACATGTGGGCTAACCTTTTGCCCCTCCTTAAGGTTGAGATCAAAGAAGGCCGATGCCGCCTCATATTGGACAATTCTCGAAGCCTTCGAGAACATTGTCACAAGTCTGGAGTAGATCTCATAGGCCGTGCCAATCTTTATGGCACTCCTTTGGAGTTCCGGCTCCATCGAGAAGATCAAAACATTTTTGATTGTCGCAGACTCCTTTTGATAAGTATCATAGGGTCGTCTTGCTGCGGCGGTGGCATTTCCTGCAGGTTCAGGAGGTGATTCTTCGATGAGGTATTCGGTATTACCGTCACCTTGTGCTGCCAACAAAAGTTGGGCATCCCAATCGGCAAAGTTTGCCCCATTCTTTTCTAGCTTACAACGATCCATGAAGGAATGTAACCATGAAGTGTTTGTAGTAGTGGAGGTGGTCATGATTGATATTGATTCAAAGATTTCACTACAAAATTTTAAACATATGAAGAAATTAAATGCTAATCGTTTTAATTTTAACTTGTAAACATTTTTACTAAGTTGATGCATCTATAAAATGACCTTTATCCAATTTTATAAATGATTCCAAGACCCAAACCCATATCACCGAAATCGTGAACCACTGGAACTCCGACCCAACAATATGGTTTGGTAGGTTAAAAACCGGTTCTACCATAGAACTCTTGGTCGATGACAAATCATAATTTATTCATCTTAGCCCGGAACACATTGACCACTGGTCCTCTACACTTCCGTTGAGTACAAACCAAATTTCAATTGCATCGAGATGCGATCCGCCCACTAGACTGAATCCACCTCATTGCCCCACTTATCCTACGTAATGGGGTTCGTACTGCCCACTGGACTAGCACCACCCCACGAAATAGAAGCTCATGGGTTTTACTATTTGGTAAGGCTAATTCTCAATTGTTTTGTTTAATATAGAGGTCTTGTCAATTTATTATCTATCTCCTTTAAGCGAATTAAATTGGTGAACTCGATAATTATAATTGACACGGTCGTTTTAACGATCTAAACTAATATGCATGTTTATGGAGATTTGGCTATGCATGCAAACATATAAATAATGCAAAAATAAAAGCAATAAAGCAATAAAATCCTAGTATGGCCTTCCTAGTAATAGTAAAAACTAATTAACTATTACAAATTCGGAAACCAACTCCATGGTCCCTTGAACTTCATTGGCACGCCATCCAAGAAAACACCGTCTTGTCGGAACTCCTTTCCGTATGGCACCGTCTTTTGGATTTCCGGAATTACAATAAAATAATATAACTACTCTATTGTAAAATTGAAAATTTAAATTAAATTACAAACCCGTGATACGAGATCACATAAATTACAACCGAATCAATATTCCCTTATATTACGGGTAAAATTGATTAAAACTAAGGCTATACTAAGAAAAATTACATAATTCCAAATTATATAAATAACATTTAAAATATGACATTCATATTAAATAAAATACAATAATAAAATATGTATGCACATGCTCAATTTTTAATGCCAAATCGCCTTATGGGAGCAAATATCTCATATTTGTTTACGGTTTTTACGGATATGTGCGATTTTAACTATTAAAATCATCAAAATTACATAAATCTAATTTATGTCCAAGTTAATCATCCTAACTCACTTTAGGAATCAATGTTTAGTCTCTACTAATATTTGATCATGATCTAACTTGATTTTGCATTATTGTTCATAAATTACTTGTATTTTCGGGAAAAATAAACAAAATATGGCCAAATGAGTCAATAAAATTCGAAATTTAAAATTCAAAAATTTAGGTCATAAAACTTAATAAGATCTTATGCATGCATGATGATATCATAAGATGTAATGGTCCTTACATTGGTTTTAGAAGGTTTATACTCAATAATCACCTATTATTTGAGTCTTCAAATAACCGAAATCCTCTTGTAACGATCTAACAAAAATCGTCTCCTAAAGGTGCGTATCAAGGACCCGATCTCAAACCAATACAAATTTTGTTACTAGAAAATTAGTATTAGTATACTAGAAATATTAACAATATTACTCTTAATATTATTAATGTAGGAAATAATAATTTTCTTAGTAAAAACTATTTTACTAAAAAATGGGAGAATGGAGTTGTAGTGTTTATGGGAGATGTGTGTTGAAAAACAACCAAAGAGACTAGCAATTTATGAGTGTTGTAAGTGGTGATTATATAAGCACATGAGCTTGCCTAGCAAGCCTCATGGCCGGCCAAATCAATCCCACAAGAGCCAATGCATGGCCATTATGTTCTTACACAATGCATACAATATTCCTTACACTCTTACACATTCACTTACACACACAATCACATTGCACACACAACCTCCATCCACACTATACTACACGGCTGAAAATGGGTCTAATATGGACCCATTTTATCTTTGTCAATTGTGTTAAAATGTAACATGTCACATATGTTCCATAACACATGACCCAATTTGTTACATATGTCACATATGTTAATTGTGCAATTTTAACTATTAAAATTCATAATTTACAAATTTATTACATTTAAATAAATACACTAATAATTTCGAAATTATCGTTGTACAAAAATGTAATGTCATAATTTAATTACAACTCTTTGTAATTTTATGATCAACCGTGTTCATTCTCAATTTAATTGTTTTCCAAACAAATAAATAAAACCGAGTAATAAAACGTTTTTATTACTTTGACCTTTTATTATTATAATCCCATTATAAAAATATTCGTCATATAAAATTATTTCCAAAATTTCCAGTTATTAATTAACTTGTATCCAATACAATATTAATTAATTATTCCATTGAGACGGAATTCCCTAAAGATATGACCTTAAGGGATCAACTGATCACCACCATCATATGACGATAATGTCAAACTCTAGACAGCCAATCATTATCGATAAATGTTGATCAGTCGACTTTAAAAGAGTAACACTCCCAGTTGTGTTTCATTCAAATGAGTTTTAATTATGTCAACACAATATTGTCGAGGACACTTCCTCCAACAGTAGGTGGTGTATAGTGTCGAGAGAAGTGATAGGTGGTGGCTAGGGTGGTGACAACTAGTGGTTGGAAGCGTGTGTACAGGGCAGGAGTGAAACAAGTGCAGGGGTTCTGTTACAGGTCGGTGGTTGGTAGGCTGTTTGTGACGGGTATTGAGTGTTGTTGGGGACGAGTCAGGGGCTGTGGTTAGTGTCGGTCGCTGCGTCATAGTACATTGGTGACAGCCACCGTGGAAGGGTGGTGGTTCGGTGACTGTAGGGCGGTCGATGGGGCTGAGTTTGAGGACTGTTTGTGGTCACATTTTGAGGGTTGTGGTTTCGTGGTTTTGAAATGGCTGTTAGTACGTAAATAATACTTTTACTATTATTAGTATGTTGCTTTGTCATCATTGTCATCATTAAATATTATTATTATCATTATATTATTATTATCATTGATATTATTATTATTATTATTATTATTATTATTATTATTATTATTGTTGTTGTTGTTGTTGTTGTTATTAATAATAATTAATGTTATTGGTATTGTTAGTATTAGTAGTTATTTATTTTATATCGTATTTGTGACGGTATTTTATCAATCAACTAGTTAAGCTAACTAATTAGTCACGAATAGTATAGCCTTTCTGCGTAACATGTTAATTTAGTTAATCGATATTTTACATCGTGGTCACGTAATTATGTTAGTTAGTAAAAAAGAATGACAATAAGTAATATATGAGTATCGTGAATAATTATAAGAAACCAAGATATGATAAGTAGTAATCGGATATTTTATTATTGGCTAGGTGACGGTTTTGAAGTGGCGAGATTATGTTTACTTACTGGCTGCTATTGGATTATATTGTTATCCAGGTAGGATACACTGTCACTATACTACTGTTATGTGTTATGATTGAATGTTGGGTGTATGATATGGATGATGAGCATGAATGATATGAGGATGGTATATGATTATGATGGATTATTATTACTATTGCATTCATAAGTATGATTACCATTAATATTGCATTCACGAGCATGGCATGTGCATTGGATAAGGATTTGAGATGATGAGATATTATTGGGCCCAGGCTAGTTCTACAGGACTAGACCTGGTGACCTCAGTTGTTATGCTGGTGTTCGGCGACGGCCGATTATAGTCTGTCGGGAGGTTCGGTACGGCTTGGTGCAAGGGTATGAGTTTGAGATTTGAGATTGAGATTGGGCTCGAGCATATCATAGCATTTGCATATCATTTAACTGTTCATTATAATTATTATGTTATCCTACTCAACCGCGAGGTTGAAGTGTATTCGTGTACACCTACGATGATCCGGAATGGGGAGTAGATTTTACAGGTCAAAGATCGATGGATTAGGAGCTTGGGCATGGAGAGAGACATAGCTTGGACCTACTTAGAATTAGATCACATACTTAGATGTTATCAGTTGTATTTTTATTCTTTGTGTTATAGATGTATATCAAAAGTTTAAATTTAATCAGCTTTGTATAAAGTACTTTGGTTTGTTTTACTTTGTTATTCACTAACTCAGACATCCCGAGATGGTAACAGCTCTATTTATTTGAGAATGTCTTGCTAAAGGCTCTTGAATAAATGGGGGTGTTACAAAGTGGTATCAGTGCGAATGATCCTTAGGCCTAAAAACAAATGAATAAAAATAATGAAAATAGGAAGAGTCAAATAATTTGAACCCCAGGCTAGTAACTGTTAGGAGCCCCCAGGATTGGAATATGTTAGGGGCCCCCTTAAACCAAGCCACTGGCCCTTTCAGTCTAACCTGGTAACCCGTGAATGATGTAGAGAGTGGGTAGTAACAAAATAAAAGATCAGACCTTGCCTATATTTGTACTAACAGTTTTGCAGGAGCGGAATGAGGTAAGTAATGATGTGAGTTATTGTTAATGTGTGTATTGGAAGAATATGATTGATACCGAAATGCTGATTGATATGAATGAGTGAATGTGGAATTTTCAGAGAATGGTTGTATATTTATTGAACAATAATTTGGAGTGATATGATCATATGATTTTGGTGTTCGAAATGTCTATATGATATCTGGTTATTAAATGACTATCGCAATTATGTAATATATTGTTTGGTATTTGAATAAGAATGATCATATTTGTATGTTATATTAATCCATGTCTGGTGATATGCATGCGGCTATATAATCCATGAACCCGTAGGTAGAGATATAGTAAAATGATATGTGCAATGAGTTGCTGACAAGTAGCACCTTAGTGACTTCTAGGATATATTTACGTACTTAAATAAGTTGTAATTGTTACGGTGGTGGAAACTAATGCTTTGTCTACACATACCTGATTATTGAGTTACTTAGTTGATTTTGTTTTCGGTTTCGCATTCTTTACCGTTTTCTAGATGACAATTACATGTTAATATGGTGCGATGGGATTTCAATGCTTCAAATGATATGTCAACATGTTTTTTTTTGAAACCAAAACTGTAATAAAATCTCCAGAATGTTACCTTGTTTGTACGGGCAGTCATTTAAAATGTGTTCCATATATGAGTATGAAAATTTTATGTATCATAATCTTCTGAGTTAGCTTCCCAATGCTTCTGGTTTCATGTGTATACGAGTTATATTTTGCGAGAAATAAATATTTTAATCGACAGTGGTCAGATTGTTACTGCACAGTACTGTTTTGACCCATATTTTTGCAAAAGAAACCATTTAAAACGTATTTATTGTTTATGCATAATTCCAACTCCACTGTTTAGAATATTCATTCACGTTTTCAAAATGATAAGCCACGCAAGATCTTAATGAGTTGTTATTTAATAGTGATTTTTGCAAGTTGTCCAAATTTTTTGTCTAATTGTTGTAAAGTTTCTGTTCAAACCAACCGAGTGGTAAAAATTGTTATAAATAATTTCCTTAAGATATGCATGTGATTCTTTTTCCTATGATTAGTTAATTCCTTATATTTTCTAAAAACTATATAGCTCGCAAAATAGCTAAGATGTTATTTAATTATGATTTTTGAAAATTGCTGCATGATGTATGATTGATGAAATGGTAAAGTTTTAAATATCAAAGTTTAATCAAATATGGATTACGTGATGTAACCGTGTAATATTTTGATATACATTAGTAGCATGAACAGTACGCATATGATATGGATATGAACCTTACTATATAATAATATAACCTTAATTATCTTGGTGAGTTTTACATAAAGTTAGTTTCATTTATACTGACGCTATTGTTATACTACAAGGTAGATTACGTGTTGTTATGTTTAAATATGATTGCTATATATTGAATTAGTAACATGGTTGACATGTGAATTGTAGGGATGCTAGATTTGTTTTCGATCTGTAACTTGTAAAATCGTCGGTGCTTCGTGTTTATAAATTGTTATTAATTACAACTTCCTCGTTTTGAAAGTTAAAAATGTTTCAAGGTGATAATCCATGATAAAGCTAATGTTTGACGATTATGGTAATTGTTTTGCAACATGACATAATCTATAGCTATGTTTTGATGATTTTTTTTTTTTGCCTGAATATGAAATTGTTTCGCGTGATATAAGGGTCTCTTATTCTGCAAGTTATATTTATTACTGGGTTTTATGATAAATAATGTAAGGTGAGTAGATGGGAAATGTAACTGTGCGATTTTAATCTATGTATACCTAGAAATGCTAAGCTGACTTGCTAGTCTATAATTGGTGTATATCTCGCGAAATATGTCGTTGTTCCGTGTTTAATTACATTAATTAAATTTTGGCCTATGCTTTTTCTAGAATATGAATTTGCTTCTATAATATGATTATGAGCATGAAATGTTTTGATTTGTCAATTCTGAACTACGAGTTAGTTGTTTGTCTACATTGGTGTAAATTTTTTTTAGGGTATATAAGTGTTAGTTACCTGATTTTGTTTTAATGTGTAACATGAAATTGACAAATGTGTTTTGTTGCTTTAAAAGCCGGATGCTAGTTGCCCAGTATAGAGTAAGTAACTTACCATATGATTTATGATTGTTGTTTTGAGTAATCTTCTTGAGCGTTGGATGTGGAATTTTTAACCGTGTCTTCAGGAGGATAGGATTGTAAAATCTTAATGATTTATGATATGACTGTTGGGAAATGTGTCCTCAACAATAGTGCGATCACGTAATTAAATCTCATGACGAGAATACGCAAGGGATGATAAGAAATATATTAGTCAACTGACCAACATTAATCGGTAATGACTGGCTAGCTAGAGTTTGACATTACTGTCGTATGACGGTGGTGGTCAGTTGATCCCTTTAGGTCACACCTATAGGACAATTCCCTTAATTGATAAGATGATCAAATGTATATTGATACGAGTTGATCATATTCATTAAACTCGTATACCGAGAAATCAGAGGTTAAATCTTATTGTAAGATTTATGTTTATAATTGAAACGTGTCAATTATTAAGCAATGAACGATATTTTATAATATCGTAATTAGAATGAATCGGGTTATAATTATTAGAAAAGTTGTAGATCGTATTGACGATTATTATGAATGACCATTTTATATATTAGTAATTACGAATTACTTGTCAACTTGATAAATGTGATTTATTTAATTTATAAATAATATTTATTTGATAAATATGTATGTTTTAAATTATAACAATTGTATATTATTACATTGTGACATATTGTATGTCACATAACATACAATTGTAAGATTGACAAAATTATAAAATGAAGTCCATTTTATCTTATTATGTACCGGTTTTAGGGTGGATGTTTAAGGGATTATGTTGTGTCTTAATTGATAAAAGACACTCCTTAAACATGCCTTAAAGTGTGCAACATGGAGAATATAAGCTAGAGCCACCCTATGTTTATGGGTAAGCTAAAAAAAACTCCTTTTTTGTGCTCCCCATAACCGTGCCATCCATAACCCACCACCATACTTATGTGAAATGTTTACATTGTTCATTCATTCTAACCCTAGCCTCCACAATTTTCTAGTGTGAGATTTTGCTACAAAACCTCTCAAAATATTATTAGATAATATTGTATACATATTGTAACATCCCGCATTTTTATAAAAGTAATTTTAATAATTTAAAAGTAGATTACGGAATTTAATAATATTTTAATTTTAATCCGTAAGTTTTATTTTAAGAAATGCTGTTAAGTTCCGTCTTAGGTTGTTTAATTTAAAGATTTCACGTTTACTTGGTAATTTCCGTTTTAAGATTTCCGCTCCTCACATTTTACAAACCCGACTCAAGTCAATATAAGGAGACCCACAGTCCCTTTCCACGTTGCTTCCTCCCTCCTTCACAAAAAAAAAAGAATGCAGTAACTTTACTTCTCCATTTTTACTCTTTTTCTCCTTCACAAAATCATCATCCATTTACTCATCTCAACTCCGATTGACGCAAGGTTTTCACCTACGCATTCCTCTCTTCATTTCTGTTCTTTCTATCTCTTTCTTTTTCCGTTTCGTCAAAGTCAATTTCTGGGATGTTTTGAGGTTTACTCGAAATTACCCTCAAATAACCCGTTTTTGTTGTTTGTAGGTGTCGACCTAGACGACCCGGACAAGGATTCGTATATAGTGGAAGACTAGAAGTGAAGAAACGCTCTTAAAGGTGATGATAATGAGAAAGTTCGGCCTTTGTCTTAAATTAATTGGACATGTGATTTCCTTGTTGTTTATGTGAAATTGATGTGAATTTCATGTTTAATAGATTATTGGTAATTTATATCTGTCAAATTCGTGTTGGGTATGATTTGGTATTCGGAGAAAGTCGATTTGAGGTTGTTGTTTTGTTGATGGTTGTTTTCACAACTGTTAGTGCGTGCTTTTTCTTGGTTTTGGTCATTGTTGTTGTTGTTATTGTACCATTGCTTAGCTGTGGCTGCTGTGACTGTTAAGGCTTGTTGTTAATCCGGTCTGTTGCTGTATTATGGTCACCAGTACTCACCACTACGTATCAGCTCCTAATCCACTACTCTTAGAAATCGTTTTAGTGTTGTGATATGTTGTCTATTGGCTACTACATACAGTGATACAACTAATATTAATTATTACTATTACTAAGTGTGTTCAGACCACAATACATATTATTATTATTATTTCTACTAATGTCTACTATTATATACTAGAAGTACTACTGTCGCCTATTTCTACTGCGACTACTATTATTAAATATTAGTATTACTATGTATCAACATACTACGTACTACTGTTATTATAAATTAGTATTATTAGTTAATAACATTTTATTATTTAATTATTATTTTACGTACGTGCTTGTTAGCCTGCTTGAATTAATTAATTTACGTACGTTCTTGCTAGCTTGCTTACGTTTAGATATAATACGTTAGAAATCGTTACGAATTAATAAGAAATCGCTACGAATTAGTAATGGTTACGGTTTTATTTTAAGAAGCATGTCTAAATGATTAATTAGTTAATCGGTTTCCCGAATAATTAAAATACGACTTGTTATATTAATTTCTCACATGTTAATTTTATTTAGACAATATGAGGATATATTATGAAATGTTAAATTAGTTCTTGTTTCTCTTTTTCCGAATGAACTATATATTTAATTTACGGTTCTTTTGTTATTTTATATGCGTAATGATTTCCGTAAAGAAGGTACGTTATATAATATGAATTGTATGCTTGTTTGAAGTCCCAAGAAATTGGGCGACGCTTATGTCGGGTTCGGTAATGGATTTGAGGATGAAAGACCCCCCGGCCGGGCAACCGGAAGGGAGACCGGCTCTCGCCTCAAATTAGTTCCCGAAGTTGGCTAAGTGTTTCATGGATGTTTAATGATGAGATATTTGAGAAATGATTGTCATTCGAGTTTGAAGTCTTTGTATATCTTTGAGATAACATGTTGTGATTTGTGTAAACCTGTTGTGCGCTGCTATAGTACTCGAGTTCTCACTTGACTGCATTGTGTAGCTGGTTGGCCGTAGTGGCTTGGTCCTCACGGTCAGGTTTTAGATTGTCTGCCCGCCTTCGGGCATATCTCGTTCCTAGCTAGTTCGGGTCTTGGGGGTGCCTTGTGCACTTGTCGAATCGGGGATCGTGACTTGTTTGCGCTCCGAGAGTCTGGCCAGGTTTAGACTAGGACAATCTTTTGATGTCGTCCTACCAGGGGGTTGTATAGTCTGAGATTGGGGATGTCGTGGTATATAGATGAGTCAATTGTTGGCCTGCTCATAGTAGTAAGAGTCGAGTCACTTGGATGACCTATCTCTTGTTTGTAGAGTCACTTGGATGACCTATTTGTTGTAGGAGTCGAGTCACTTGGATGACCTATCTCTTGTTTGTAGAGTCACTTGGATGACCTATTTGTTGTAGGAGTCGAGTCACTTGGATGACCTATCTCTTGTTTGTAGAGTCACTTGGATGACCTATTTGTTGTAGGAGTCGAGTCACTAGGTGACCTATCTCTTGTTGATATAATTGGATGTTGAGCATGCCTTAGTTTGTTTATAAGATGGTATGATACTTGGTTATCTTAGTAATGTTCGTCCAAGGCATTGGACGACTCTTAGTCCGGTTTCGTAAATGGTTTGGATTGAAAGACCCCCCGGCCGGGCAACCGGAAGGGAGACCGGCTCTCCTTCCAAATAGTTTCCGAAGTTGGTTGAGAGCCTTTGCATAGTTTTGCATGTTGACTTGAGATTCGGATATTGAGATTTGCATGCTTCACATGTTTTATATATGTTGGAGTATATTGTATGCTTATGTGTTATGTGTTATTGACAATAAGTGGCTAGGAGCACTCTAGTCACTCCCCACTGACTGTTGCGCACATGTTGTATGTGTGTAGGTACATGAGGCTATTTTGCAGGGGGTTACGTTGAGGCTAGCGAGCGATGATCCTTCATCGTTGACTTTTACCTATTCGTTAGCTAGACCTTAGACTTACGTTTCAGTATTTTGTGTCTGTAGGGATATGCTATCCCGGGCTGCTTTTATTTGTATCGCACTTATATACTTATTTATGTTTCTTTCTTCTGCATGTTTTATATTGTTAAGACACCTCGCATGTTTTAGTTATCTTCTTCAAAAGTTTTAATTCCGCTGCATTTTTGGCATATTTTGTATGTTTACTTTTACGCTTTCGCGAGGGGTTTTACACATATTACTATAATAGTTATAGCATAAAGTTTATTATTCAAATTAGATTAAGATAATAAACTAAATTTAAGGAAAACCGATTTTGGTACTAGCATTACTCAAGATTCGGTTGATTTAAGGGGTGTCTTGGTGCATCACAAAGGAGGTGTTCTTGTTGAATACTTGGAGGATCATCCTAGCATATATATTTGGACCGTGTGTAAGGGTTCGAATCTCCTCATTTCCGCATATTACATTAGCATGCATAAGATCTAAAATAAGTTAATTAAAATGTTAATTAAGTTTTTGTTTAGTATGACTAAAATAATTAGTTTATGAGATAACTAAACCCAACAATGACAAACTGGTATGTCGTGATTGTTTGAATATACATGGTAATCCTAATCACTTCTGTTATGCATTATATTGTGATTCGTGAAGTATACTTAACTTAGGTATATGTTAAACTTTGGGGACAAAGTTTCTTGAGGGGGATAGAATGTAACACATCGCGTTTTAGAGCTTAGGTATATGTACTACTTGTGTTTGTCTTATGCTTGTGGGGTATTTTGTTATCATTACGGGGTAGCGAACTTCGGGACGAAGTTCTTTTTAAGGAGGGAAGACTGTAATACCCCGTATGTTAACCTCGGTCGACGGAAATCAACCCATGTTTTATACACGTATTTCAAACGGAATGTTTATAAAGTATTTTACGTAAAGTATTATTATTTTATAAATCGTATTTCTACGATTATTTCGTATGTCATAATCATTTCATTTTTGATGATTTTTCATAAAATGAAATTTCATTCGTATTTCTTTATTTTGATAGTATATTTATAATTAAATATATTTCATATTTTATATTTATTTCCTCATTTATACTTGTTTTATTAATTAAGTCGTAATTATATTTAAATCCTAAATTTTTATATATTATGATAAGTGTTAATAATTTTATATTCGTATAATTAATTTAATTAATATTTACTAATAATAAATTATATAATTTAATTAGTATAAATAATTTATACGTACTCGTTATTTTAAGTTACGATTCGAGAACGGGATATAGATGATATAATATAATGCTTCGATATGCGTGATGGACTATTGGTGATGGGCTTAGACGCGGGTTAGAGTAGCAATAGACCATAGACTGGAACCAACTGATAACACACAAACCTATAGTCATACTTCTCCTACAAACCCTAAACACCCATATCTCATGTGCCTCCATCGACACTCACCCCAAACCCTACATGTCGTATGCCACCTACCTCATCTACACCCCAAACCTTACTCTAGTCAGTCGTGGATTGGAGGATAGCAAAAGAGGAAGAAAACAAAGCAGAGCATCCCACACCATCATCGTCTTCTTCCTTGCGAAATAATAAGTTTCGTGAGTTCTTGTATACTTTTTTTAAGACCTTCGAATTAGGGTAGTAGGGTTGTGGGTAGTCTTTGTGGTGCCCTTAACATGTGTAACACCAGTAGACCTGTAACACCCCGTAATTTCCAAGTCTTTATATATTATTAAAATCTTATTTTATTAATAATAATGTTCCACAATAAATAAATTTCCATTTAAAATATATCGTTTTTGACAATGATATTAATACGTCCATCTTAAACTTATACTGCTTAAACTTGTGAAACGTTGCTCTGTCCTTGTTACTAATTTTGAGATATTTTAAAGGCATATTTAGCTCTGGCTTATAAAATAAAAGTTTTAGCTCTTTTTCTTGGCTTTCCAACGCCGCCAAAAACACCTCAATCGGAGTTCTGTGGAGGAAATTATACCGAAAATACGAAAGGCTGTCGCAGAATATCCGCCGACGAGATGCTCGCTCGTGGCTACCTCTTTCACTTGGCCTAAAAACTTCGACACATGGGCTTAGCACCTCTTACACTTGGCCTAAGAACTTAGACACCTGCCTTAATCACTTCTTCCACATGTCCTAAGACTCTCGACACATAGTTTAACCGTCTCGACACTTGGCGTAAGAGTTTCGACACTTGGCGTAAGAGTTTCGACACTTGGCAATAACTTCCGACACTTGGCCTGAACATGCAAAGCATGTTCCTTGCTGCCCAAGGGCTTCTTAATTCTTCTTCCTTTCTTTTTTTCAGCCATGCACACAAAACACAAAAGAATAAGGAACGCCATTGTTGCTTGTGCACCTCCACCGTAAAACGATCGTAAAATCTTCGTTTCTTATCGGTTTTCGACGATTTTCGCGCCTATCTCTTCCTCTCCTCGCCCTCCATCTTTCTAGGTAAGAAAAGTATCAAATTTCTTCCTTAATATCCTCTGGTCGTGGCCTTTAAGGCACGGTTCTCTTAGCTAACCTCGTTTATTTGTGTGTAGCTAGTTCGGTTGTCCAAACCGGAGTGGCTTTAAGTCAAAATCATCCTTATTGAAGAGCTATAAGGTAACGGTGATGGGTTACTCGACTTATCGTCTTTGTTTGCATGACCATATGCTTGTAATGTTTAATATACTAGAATTGTGTTTGATTAAGTAGTGGCATGATTAGCTTCATAAATCATATGTTTGGATGAATTTCATCATGCATGCTTGTGTTGGATGAGTTTTTAGTTGTGGAAATTCATTAAGGATTGTATGGTTAAATGAGTTTATGATCATTGAGGATGATTAGTTTGATAGTCTTTCAAGTTCATAGTGTTTTGTTTACAATGTTTAATTCATGATCTTTCAGCACCTTGACAAATCTGTCCATTGTCTTGTACAATTTATTTCGACATTTTAGAGTATCCGCCTTTGAAAATGTTGAAAAGAGACCCCTGGTTATTTTAAGTGTAGAATCTACCTCTAAAATATCGTAATTTTCTTGCATGTCGTTTGTTCACAATAAATTATTTACGAACAGTGCGCTGAAATACTCGCAGAAAGGACAGTAGCTCAAAGATTGTTTTGAAAACCATTTTTAAACTTTGAAATGATTCTGGTCCTTTTCAATAATTAAACTTTGAATATTTTAGATGATGTTAGGAGTTTGATTTGCCCCAAAATGATTTGTTAAACCCGTTTTATGAAGTAGTACATTTTGTGTGACGGTTTCTGACACACTGTAAAGATCAGTCAATAACCCCCTGTTAAGTTCGTCTTTTGAAAATGTTTATTTGACAAATTTTATAGATAAAAGTCTTATTAAACCGATCCAATTGGCCTTGTATCATTTCGATTTTATTTGAATTAATTATGAATTTTACGGCAGAGGACAGCTGTAATGTGAAATGCGTTTAGAACTTTTGTTCCATAATTCAATCCCGTGTGTTCTCTTTTGGCATGGAACGGATATAAGTGTTGTATTATTCATCTTTTATTGGCTCATGTATGTTTGAATGAGTGGGTTAACGGTTATGTTATCCTAAGTTTGTGTAGGTGACGATTATGTCATCTTAAAATTGTGTTGGCGACGGTTATGTTGCCTTGGCATGTGAATAGATAGCGGTGATACGATTTGTGTATCACTGTAATGAACTAACGCCACCCATGCAATGGGAATTTATCTATGTTCGGGATTGGTCGGAGGCAGTGGTTATACGCTCCGGTCCCCGTGTGTCGTTCGGTGTAAGGCATTACATCGAGAGGTCTGGCCAGGTCTTAGGCATATAGGCAGTGGTTATACGCTATACATAGTATTCAAAGGCAGTGGTTATACGCTCCAGTAGCCATAGGCAGTGGTTATACGCTCTGGTACGTCAGAGGCAGTGGTTATACGCTCTGACGGCGTTCATTCTATTCATGTAATCGGAGGCAGTGGTTATACGCTCCGTAACTGGAGGCAGTGGTTATACGCTCTGGTATGTCAGAGGCAGTGGTTATACGCTCTGACTATGTGTATTCTTTGCTTGGATGTTTCCTTGATTTTGATACTATCTCATATGCTGGCTTTAATTCTGTTATACATGTTGATTCATGTTGTTTTCACATGTTTTTGACTTATCGCCTACGCATTGATCATGTTGTTCATGTTTGGTAACATATATGATTGTTTATGAAATTATATACATGTTCATATGTATAAGATGTTTAGTATTACCGTTTATATGTTTTCTGTCGTAAAGTGGCTGGGAGAACCCTGAGGTACTCCCCACTGACTGTGGCGTTCATGTTTCATGAATGTAGGTTGGTGCTGTTTGGGGAAGACGTGTGGCTAGCGAGCATTGTTGATAATTCGACAACTACCCTTACACTTAGTTTAGATTTAATTCATGTTGTTATCGTGGGATACCTTATCCCTTGTCTATTTAAGTTGTTTTTGTATAATTTATACTTCCTCATTAGTTTTTAGTCTTCCGCATGTTGTTTTGATATTCCGCGAAAAAAGTTTTAATAAATATGTCGAAAAGTTTTTAAAAGTATCGTATTTCCGCTGCAAATTACTTGTTTATTTTTATGCTATATCGCGGGGTGTCACAAGACCACCAAGGGACCACCGTAGCTGTTACAAGAGTAACCAAAAGCGTCGAAATTAGCAAGTGTTTAATACTCTATTTCCTGCGTGTATGTTGTTTATGTTTGTTATTGTTGCTATTTATTCGTGTTTTGAGTCTGATACCGGTCGTGGGTCTTGGGTAATGTAGTGGGGTCGTAGCAGGTTACGTTGGTGGAACTGGGGTGGTGTATGGTGGTCAGGGAACGGTTGCAAACACGCGGTTTTACGAGGCTGTCAAAGACAGTGCAGAACAGGGGTATAGGGGTGGTGTGCATCGGTTTTGGGGAGTCTGTTTCTTTGAGTTATGATAGTGTCGAAGCCTTCTCATTACCACCAGGGTGTCGTAGGTGGTGTATAATGTCGAGAGAAGTGATAGGTGGTGGCTAGGGTGGTGACAACTGGTGGTTGGAAGCGTGTGTACAGGGCAGGAGCGAAACAAGTGCAGGGGTTCTGTTATAGGTCGGTTGTTGGTAGGCTGTTTGTGACGGGTATTATAAAACCCCTCGCGAAAGCGGAAATAGAAATCATACAAAGTACTAAAAATGCAGCGGAATTAAAACTTTTTAACGTAACTAAACATGCGAGGTGCTTTAACAAACTAAACATGCGGAAGATGAAACATAAATAAGTATATAAGTATAATACAAAAGCAGCCTGGGATAGCATATCTCTACAGGCACAAAATACTGAAAACATAAGTCTAAGGTCTAGCTACACGATAAAGGTAAACATCGATGATTGGATCATCGCTCACTAGCCTCAACGTAACCCCCTGCAAACAGCCTCATGTACCTACACACATACAACATGTGCGACATAGTCAGTGGGGAGTGACTAGAGCTCTCATAGCCACCTAATGTCATACAACACCGAACATACATATATACAAGTATTATACTCTAACATAAACAATCATGTGAAGCATATAAATTTCAATATCTCAAACTCCTATCATCATGCAAATACTATGCAAAGGCTCTCAACCAACTTCGGAAACTATTTGGAAGGAGAGCCAGTTTCCCTTCCGGTTGCCCGGTCGGGGGGTCTTTCAATCCAAACCATTTACGAAACTAGCCAAAGAGTTATCCAATGCCTTGGATGAACAGTTCTAAAATCAAATCCCACTATCTATCGCAATCAATCAGCAACATCTGACACTGTACCCCAACTCATGCAAGCAGATGCAAATCAGCAGTATATAACACTATACCCCAACTCGGGCAAGTATATACAACAATCAGCTATATCAAACCATGACCCCAACTCAGGTACGGAAGGATACAAATAAACACTACATGGGAAGACTCATATGACGACTCCATTATACAACAACAGCATGTCTACTTAGCCTCAGCAAATACAATCCCCTGGTAGAACGATCGAAACGATACACGGTCCTAGTCTAAATCTGGCCAGACTCTCGAGTATAATCCTTCCTTGATTCGACAAGTATCCCCAAACCTAGGATACCCCCAAGACTCGAACTAGCTAGGGACGAGATACCCCCAACTCAGAGCGGACTATCTGAAACCTGACCGTCAACTCGCAGGAGACGGTCATACCAAGACATAATACAATCTTGGTGAGACAAGAGTCATATAACAGTTCATAGTATACATCCACATGCATAAACACGCCTCAAAACCAAAGGCATACTAAAACTGTGACTTAATCCAAATCACAGTTCCACAACTCCATTTCTAAGACTTACTCAATTCTTAACCAACATACAAGTGATGAACATTCAAACCGACATTTAATTGACCCCGGGAATTAAGCCGACGGAGAGTCGGTTTCCCTTTCGGTTGCCCGACCGGGGGGGTCTCTGTCCTCACTCTATTCCCGAACCCAATATAGTGCCGCCTGAACTCCGGGGACTCCAAACTTGCATACAAGGCATACAGAAAAAGAATAAATGCAATCCGACATGTGATCAAAAGTTATAAGCAATTCATTATGCAATAGGGGCTCTCAGCAGGTCAGCCACAGGCTGTCGGTTGGCCGGCTGAGAGTCCAAGACTTCTCAAAAATAACTTCAAAAACCAATAAGGGCTCTAAGCCGGTCAGCCACAGGCTGCCGGTTGGCCGGCTGAGAATCCTTAACTCTCAAAATCTACCTTTAAAATACCAAAAATGGCTCTCAGCCAGTCAGCCACAGGCTGCCGGTTGGCCGGTTGAGAGTCCATTACTCCCAACAACAACATCAAAATACCAAGAAGGGGCTCTCAGCCGGCTGACCGGCTGTCGGCCGACCGGCTGAGGGTCCTTCCTCAGTTTTCTTCAAAATCCACATACGAGACTCTCAGCCGGTTGACCGGCCGACGGTCAACCAACCGGCTGGGAGTCCCTGTTCCCAAAATCGCACATTTCGACAATTGAAATCGTTCCCAATCCTTTACCAATCCTTCCTATACATGTTTCTAAGTAATAATTCGGCATTTCCAGCATCTATACCACATGAAATAAACGTAGAAACATGTATACAAACAATCATTCCGTGACTTAACAACAAAATCACAAATTAAACCGGTCTTAGCATGTATACTCTTAAATCGACTTCCTCATGAAATTCATCCTTAAATCTTCACAAAAATTAGTTTATATAACAATATAAGAACATTAAAGACTCAATGACCATACTAACTTTCATCCAACACATCCAAAATCACTTAAAGTGCTAATTTAGACAAAAGGCCAAGTTTCTCATTATCGTCACCTTTACTCCACGAATTCACCGGGTTCTTCTTCAATAATCACAAGCTCTTCCTCCGGGTTACTACAAGCACCACCTAAAAGCACAAAAACACCAATTAGGAGGCTAATTTCGTGATTAGGGCAAAACAGTCCCGAAATGAAGATTCACGAAACTGAAAATGAAAGTGATAGAAAGATCAAAAATCTCGCGAGGATTCCGAATATGTAAGTTTTACCTCGATACGAGTTCGGGAAGGCCTTGAGATGATCCTTTGAAGTTTCTTAAAGAAGGAGAGAAATGGAGAGTTTGAGTCACTGTGTTTGTGTTTTAGGGTAAAATGAAATGTCGATGGATGAAGGAGGAGGGTTGTCCTTTTATTTAACGAATCGGGTTTGCTTTATTTAAGTGAAACGGAAATGTGAGACGGGATGTTATCAAATAAATGAGGTGTCTTAAGATTAAATGATTTTAAGACGAAACGTAACGGAAATCTTAAAAATATAAATTACGATTATTATTAAATTATTATTAAATTCCGAAAATTACTTTATCTTATTAAAATATTCCTTTACGAAAATGCGGGATGTTACAATCACCCCATCTTTCAAAAAGTTTCGTTCTCGAAGCTTGAAAGCAGTTACAAGGACAAGGTTAGAAATCAAAAATTTCACTGGACTTGCTATTTAAAAACTTAAGTTCCTTTCACAGATTTTGAAATGATTTCTAAGGCACAAATCTTCGTTAATGGACGTTGGGGTTCTCGTTGTACATTCAAGAGCCCGACATTCCAAATCTGAGACAAGTCCCAAAATTAAATCAATTAAAATCTAAAATTTAGATCGATCCGGTGTCGGCAAGCATTGTTCAGGTTATCAGACGTCTCCAATAACGAGTTCAAATGACAAAACGACGCTGAGATCAATCAAATTGCAAGTCATGAAAATCTTTTAAACAAGGTTTTCCCGAAAAATTATCACTGAAACTTGTCAAAGTTGAAAGATTATCCATTTCCTTTTACTAAAATCCTTTCGAAGATAGACTTTTATTTCCAACTTTCAAAAAGAGTAAAGTTGTGAAAATCCAACAAGTTTACGATTGGCTGAAAGAAAGGCAGCTTAGCGGATTTACAGGAACATAAAAGAGAATCGGTGCACGGGAGAGATTGTGATTTAGAACAAATGATTTCACAGGCTCAGGTTTCTCGTAATTCTCATAGGGTTCTCATCTCTCTCTTCCCAAATCAAGTGCTCTGACTTTGGTGTTGGTAGATCTTTTCCTTGAACGATTCAAAACTATCCTATCCATAAAGGGACCTTCACCACATCGCTCCTCAAACAACCTTTCACATGTGGTCCTGAACTTCTAAACTCGATTCTAGGGGTAAGCTGACGTCCTCGAGTTCAGACTCATCACTATAACACGATCATCCGCAATAAGGCTTTACAAAAATTGCAACTCTCAAATCCTCAAGTAGCATTTAAATGATAAATCCTTTGTTATTATACACTCACGGTGTCGTACTATACCAGAATTCCTCAGAATACGTGAGTTACCATTATTCCAATTCGAATTATTCCCAAGGTTTGGATATTCAAATTCTAAAATTCCTCAAATGACAACTGTATCTATTTTTCCCAATTTACTATTAAGTCAACGAGTTCCTATTCCTCATCAAGTTATTCCAAATTGTCCACCTAACAATGGTGCATCACCCAGTTCCATCAAGTACTTCTCTAAGCAAAGCTGAGATCCACTAAGTAACTTAAGTTCACACTCAGTCAATTTCACATGTCAAATTGTAGATGTCTCCACATTCTCACTCTGTCACTAAAAGCTCTTGTTCCTCAAAATATATGGTTCTCTCTGTACTCCAATACTTTCTCAAGATTAAGTATCACTAGCTTACCTTACCCATCCAGTAGTCATCATTACTATCGAAAGCATGTTTCCCTAAATTCACCCAAGACTCCAAGTATTTCTTTTAAATTCTCAAATGGTACTCCCTAATCTATCAATGCTCATGATTCAGTAGTGTTCTCCCACCTAGGTTCCACAGAATGTCAGGTATAAAACTCCACTCAACTTAAGTATTCCCTCATTCACTTCCACTCTTCAAATTGGTAAACGCATAGACACTAGGGTCACCCACAACATGTCTTACAATACCTCATAGGTTTTCCTCAAACAACAATATGTCCCAAAACACGGATTGCGGTTATCCTAAGGGAAATTCCTCAAGGTCCATTAAAAGCAAGTTACCTCACACGAGCCATGGGAGGGTGGTTTCAGATGTAGGGTCAAATCAGGAAGCTATGCAAGTAGTTTCCAAGGTACGATGGAATAAAATTCAAGAACGGAGGCACACAAGAAGGGCAACGATAAGAACTTGGGTCTTAGAATAAGATGGAAGGGAAAAGTCAATGGTGAAAACATATCAGTGATCAACTGAGGGCAAGTCTCTGTAGCAGCTCTGCTCATCACGTACACAGTACCCTTGGTCTTCGGCTTTCGAACAGCACCAGCAGCAGTGGCAGTCCTCCCAACAACAGTCTTCCTCTCCGGGCACTCGAAGAAGCGATGCCCAAGCTTCTTGCAGGTGTAGCATAAGTAAGGATCACCGTCGCAGTTAACACCAGGATGCAGGGCTTTGCGACACTTGAAACACTTCAGGGAAGGATCAGGTGCAGGTCGAGGATCCCTGACTTTGGAGGAACCAACTTTCTTGAACTTTTCATGCTTAACCTCTGGAGAAATAGATGACGGATCGAAGGGTCTCTTCCCATGGGAGCGAGCCTGAGGGGAAATGGGAACAGAAGAAGCTCTAGCCTCAGCATCTATGGCCTTAATCGAATTCTCGGCCCAAATAGCATCGTCGTAAACCTCTACGAAAGAGGTAGCATCCCTGCGAACCATACTCTCGATGCGAGGACCTAACTTCCCTTTGTAGAAGTAGACTCTCTCGGATTCATCCCTTACGAACCGAGAAGCAAAGTGAGCCAACTGATTATACTTGTCCGTGAACTCATATATTGTCATGTCTCCTTGCTTGAGATCCATGAACTCCTTCAATCTCCGTGAACGAAGCTCTTTAGGGTAGAAGCGGGTCTCTAATTTGTCTTTGAACGCATCCCAATCAAACAACGGGTCAAGGAGGAAACTTGGACCAGTAAGCATCCACCAACGGTCTGCCTCGAGTGTCAAGAAGTGAGCAGCTAAACGTACTCTATCCTCCCTAGCAACTGAGTATAAGGCAAAGCTCTTCTCCATATCTCTAAACCACTCTGAGAGGGCAACAGGGTCAACTTCACCTCCGTAGGTCTTAGCATGGCCCCTAGCCATCTGGGAGGCAATCCGGGAGAAGTCACCAGGTCGGTTAGCATTGTTACCAGGCGGAGGAGGAGGAGGAACAGCTTCAGCCTGAACTCTGTGGATCTCTAGGACTTGCAGAAGTGCTTGCATTATCGTATTCTCTGCGGCTGAGGGTCTCACCATCCTTCAAAAGAGAAAACGGTGTTACCTTAACAATTAACAAGTACAAACAGTCTACCACTTGTCCTTAAGTCTACCCAAATCTCTCATTCATTATTCAAGTTATTGGTCAAGTTAAGTTTGGGGATTACATGAGTGCGTCGGGAATGATAACGCTCTGATACCAACTGTAAAACCCCTCGCGAAAGCGGAAATAGAAAACATACAAAGTACTAAAAATGCAGCGGAATTAAAACTTTTTAATGTAACTAAACCTGCGAGGGGCTTTAACAAACTAAACATGCGGAAGATGAAACATAAATAAGTATATAAGTATAATACAAAAGCAGCCAGGGATAGCATATCCCTACAGGCACAAAATACTGAAAACATAAGTCTAAGGTCTAGCTACACGATAAAGGTAAACATCGATGATTGGATCATCGCTCACTAGCCTCAACGTAACCCCCTGCAAACAGCCTCATGTACCTACACACATACAACATGTGCGCCACAGTCAGTGGGGAGTGACTAGAGCTCTCATAGCCACCTAATGTCATACAACACCGAACATACATATATACAAGTATTATACTCCAACATAAACAATCATGTGAAGCATATATTTCAATATCTCAAACTCCTATCATCATGCAAATATTGTGCAAAGGCTCTCAACCAACTTTGCAAACTATTTGGAAGGAGAGCCAGTTTCCCTTCCGGTTGCCCGGCCGGGGGGTCTTTCAATCCAAACCATTTACGAAACTAGCCAAAGAGTCATCCAATGCCTTGGATGAACAGTTCTAAAATCAAATCCCATTATCTATCGCAATCAATCAGCAACATCTGACACTGTACACCAACTCATGCAAGCAGATGCAAATTAGCAGTATATAACACTATACCCCAACTCGGGCAAGTATATACAACAATCAGCAATATCAAACCATGACCCCAACTCAGGTATGGAAGGATATCAAACCATGACCCCAACTCAGGTATCGAAATGATACACGGTCCTAGTCTAAATCTGGCCAGACTCTCGAGGTATAATCCTTCCTCGATTCGACAAGTATCCCCAAACCTAGGATACCCCCAAGACTCGAACTAGCTAGGGACGAGATACCCCCAACTCAAAGCGGACTATCTGAAACCTGACCGTCAACGAGCAGGAGACGGTCATACCAAGACATAATACAATCTTGCTGAGACAAGAGTCATATAACAGTTCATAGTATACATCCACATGCATAAACACGCCTCAAAACCAAAAGCATACTAAAACTGTGACCTAATCCAAATCACAGTTCCACAACTCCATTTCTAAGACTTACTCAATTCTTAACCAACATACAAGTGATGAACATTCAAACCGACATTTAATTGACCCCGGGAATTAAGCCGAGGGAGAGCCGGTTTCCCTTTCGGTTGCCCGACCGGGGGGTCTCTGTCCTCACTCTATTCCCGAACCCAATATAGTGTCGCCCGAACTCCGGGGACTCCAAACATGCATACAAGGCATACGGAAAAAAAATCAAATGCAATCCGACATGTGAATCAAAAGTTATAAGCAATTCATTATGCAACAGGGGCTCTCAGCCGGTCAGCCACAGGCTGCCGGTTGGCCGGCTGAGAGTCCAAGACTTCTCAAAAATAACTTCAAAAACCAATAAGGGCTCTCAACCGGTCAGCCACAGGCTGCCGGTTGGCCGGCTGAGAGTCCTTAACTCTCAAAATCTACCTTTACAATACCAAAAATGGCTCCCAGCCGGTCAGCCACATGCTGCCGGTTGGCCGGCTAAGAGTCCATTACTCCCAACAACAACATCAAAATACCAAAAATGGGCTCTCAGGCGGCTGACCGGCTGCCGGCCAACCGGCTGAGGGTCCTTCCTCAGTTTTCTTCAAAATCCACATATGAGACTCTCAGCCGGTTGACCGGCCGCCGGTCAACCAACCGGCTGGGAGTCCCTGTTCCCAAAATCGCACATTTCGACAATTGAAATCATTCCCAATCCTTTACCAATCCTTCTTATACATGTTTCTAAGTAATAATTCGGCATTTCCAACATCTATACCACATCAAATAAACATAGAAACATGTATACAAACAATCATTCCGTGACTTAACAACAAAATCACAAATTAAACCGGTCTTAGCATGTATACTCTTAAATCGACTTCCTCATCAAATTCATCCTTAAATCTTCACAAAAATCAGTTTATATAACAATATAAGAACATTAAAGACTCAATGACCATACTAACTTTCGTCCAACACATCCAAAATCACTTAAAGTGTTAATTTAGACAAAAGGCCGAGTTTCTCATTATCGTCACCTTTACTCCGCAAATTAAACGGGTTCTTCTTCAATAATGACAAGCTCTTCCTCCGGGTTACTACAAGCACCACCTAAAAGCACAAAAACACCAATTAGGAGGCTAATTTCGTGATTAGGGCAAAACAGTCCAGAAATGAAGATTCACGAAACTGAAAATGAAAGTGATAGAAAGATCATAAATCTCGCGAGGATTTCGAATATGTAAGTTTTACCTCGATACGAATTCGGGAAGGCCTTGAGATGATCCTTTGAAGTTTCTTAAAGAAGGAGAGAAATGGAGAGTTTGAGTCACTGTGTTTGTGTTTTAGGGTAAAATGAAATGTCGATGGATGAAGGAGGAGGGTTGTCCTTTTATTTAACGAATCGGGTTTGCTTTATTTAAGTGAAACGGAAATGTGAGACGGGATGTTATCAAATAAATGAGGCGTCTTAAGATTAAATGATTTTAAGACGAAACGTAACGGAAATCTTAAAAATATAAATTACGATTATTATTAAATTATTATTAAATTCCGGAAATTACTTTATCTTTTTAAAATATTCCTTTACGAAAATGCGGGATGTTACAGGTATTGAGTGTTGTTGGGGACGAGTCAGGGGTTGTGGTTAGTGTCGGTCGCTGCGTCATAGTACATTGGTGACAGCCACCGTGTAAGGGTGGTGGTTCGGTGACTGTAGGGCGGTCGATGGGGCTGAGTTTGAGGACTGTTTGTGGTCACGTTTTGAGGGCTGTGGTTTCGTGGTTTTGAAATGGCTGTTAGTACGTAAATAATACTTTTACTATTATTTGTATGTTGCTTTGTCATCATTGTCATCATTACATTATTATTATTATCATTATATTATTATTATCATTGATATTATTATTATTATTATTATTATTATTATTATTATTATTGTTGTTGTTGTTGTTGTTGTTATTAATAATAATTAATGTTATTGGTATTGTTAGTATTAGTAGCTATTTATTTTATATCGTATTTGGGACGGTATTTTATCAATCAACTAGTTAAGCTAACTAATTAGTCACGAATAGTATAGCCTTTTTGCGTAACATGTTAATTTAGTTAATCGATATTTTACATCGTGGTCACGTAATTATGTTAGTTAGTAAAAAAGAATGACAATAAGTAATATATGAGTATCGTGAATAATTATAAGAAACCAAGATATGATAAGTAGTAATCTGATATTTTATTATTGGCTAGGTGACGGTTTTGAAGTGGCGAGATTATGTTTACTTACTGGCTGTTATTGGATTATATTGTTATCCAGGTAGGATACACTGTCACTATACTACTGTTATGTGGTATGATTGAATGTTGGGTGTATGATATGGATGATGAGCATGAATGATATGAGGATGGTATATGATTATGATGGATTATTATTACTGTTGCATTCATAAGTATGATTGATGCCCGTCGTTGAGGGTACCAAAGATAAAATTTATAATTCCTAACTTTAACAATAGATAGTGAAAGTCAGGGTCGAACCACAAAGAGGTGGGGAATGTTTATTGTCTTAATGTTAATGTTTAAGGTAACAATTTTGGGGATGATTGGTTGATTATTATATCTAAGGCAAAGATTAAAATAAAACAAGAATTAAAAGATGAGAATAAAATATAATAAAAGAGGATGCTAGGATGTTTGGGTAATAAATAGCTAAGGTAAAATAAATCCTAAGGTCAACATGTATTGCAGTCGCGTAAGGGGGTGTAACATATCTTTTTAGGTCTATGCTACCTAATAGCTCCTTTCGGCCTATGCTATTAGTTCCTAGGTCTCACAATTATTGGGTGTCAACAATAAGGGTGATTCCTAAATCCCAGGTTACATACCTTTCAGCCTTGAGTAACCTATCCGTCTTAAGGTGTAAACCAATGCCCTTCCCGTATCTTTCAATCTTGGGTAGGTCATTACTAACATCCTACAAGTCTCCTATTGGTCTCATTGCAGGATATTATAATTTATAAGAAAAGACGAAATAAGAAAACAGACGCGAGTGGTCGACCGACCGGCTACTCCAGTCGGCCGACCACGGCCTCGGTCGACCGACCGACTATTCCAGTCGGTCGACCGTGGTCCTGCTACAGGTCGGGTTTTTCGGATTTTATTTACCTATGCATATTATTCCCTACATCCTAACATATGAAAATTAGTTACTCATAATTGTTAAGACGAATATAAAATTGGGAATAAACATAGAGAACATAGTAAATAATTTAAGCATGTAAGATTCAAATAAAGCTTGGGATTCTAACTTAACAATTGTAATAAAAACAAGAACTATAATAAAAACTAGATTAGAGAATAATTACCACAATTGGAATTAAGGCAGAACTGAATAAACTTTATTGAATGCTTGAGAATTCTTGAATAATGATAAAAGATGAACTAGATGGTAAAAGATTGAATAAAAGATGCTAAGGATTGATAATAGATATCAAGCATACATATGAAAAGCATACCTAACCCTAATCACAAGATTTGTTTATATAGGGTAAAAAACTAAGAGTTTCCTTATAATTCTAATTCTACTTTATTTCCGAAAAAGAATCGTATGGGCTTCGTTCTGGTCGGCCGACCCGTTTGGCTGGTCGGTCGACCGCTTCTTGCTGGACCTCTTTTATTTCCGGCCTTTCTTGGAAAATTGGGCTTTATGAAAATCAGGCCTGGTCGGCCGACCCGTTTAACTGGTCGGTCGACCGCTTCTGCACGGAAATCTTCGGATTTTCTTCTGTTTTGACTCTTGGTACTTGATTTTGACTCCAGTTGACTTTCCATTTATTCCTTAATTAAGCAAAAGACTTGAGGATACGAATTTGGTGCCAAATCGTCTCTTTTCCGCATAAATCTGCAAAAGTGCATAAAAATACGAAAGTACACAATTTGTGGGAAATAAAGGCTAAAACATAGTAAATGAGCGACCAAATACGTGTAAAAATAGATGTAAAACATCATAAAATAGACACGTATCAATGATTACCATTAATATTGCATTCACGAGCATGGCATGTGCATTGGATACAGATTTGAGATGATGAGATATTATTGGGCCCAGGCTAGTTCTGCAGGACTAGACCTGGTGACCTCAGCTGTTATGCAGGTGTTCGGCGACGGTCGATTATAGTCTACCGGGAGGTTCGGTATGGCTTGGTGCAAGGGTATGAGTTTGAGATTTGAGATTGAGATTGGGCTCGAGCATATCATAGCATGTGCATATCATTTAACTGTTGCATTATAATTATTGTGTTATCCTACTCAACCGCGAGGTTGACAGTGTATTCGTGTACACCTACGATGATCCGGAATGGGGAGTAGATTTTACAGGTCAGAGACCGATGGATTAGGAGCTTGGGCATGGAGAGAGACATAGTTTGGACCTACATAGAATTAGATCACATACTTAGATGTTATCAGTTGTATTTTTATTCTTTGTGTTGTAGATGTATATCAAAAGTTTAAATTTAATCAACTTTGTATAAAGTACTTTGGTTTGTTTTACTTTGTTATTCACTACCTCGGACATCCCGAGATGGTAACAGCTCTATTTATTTGAGAATGTCTTGCTAAAGGCTCTTGAATAAATGGCGGTGTTACAGGCTGAGAGTCCTAATCTCTAATGCTAAAAACGTCATAAAACAACTAAGAGGGGCTCCCAGCCGGCCGGCCGGCTTCCGGTCCACCGGCTGGGGACCCCATCCACCTTATATGCTCAAAACACAACTTCATCAAGAGGGGCTCTCAGCCGGTCGACCGGCTGCCGGCCCCTGACCGGTTGGGAACCCCCTGTTCCCAAAACGCGCATTTCGACATATTAAAACTTATGTAAATTTCATGGGATCGTTCATACATCTAAATTTCCACACCAAGCATGGATTACCCAGTAATTATACATCAATCTCATACATATACAATGACTAATGATCACATAAACACTCATCATGTGATTAATTACTCATATCCGTCACAATTGCATACCAACATAAGATAAGCATGTTTGAGCATATGTGTAACACCCCCATTTACCTAGGAGCCTGAACTAGGACTTCCGGAGTAAATAGGACCGTTACCATCCTGGATAAACCAGGGTAGTATATATTCACAGTGAAAGAAACACAGTACTTTAAATATAAATGATTAAACTGATAACTATTACAAGGCATAGTCCAAGGACTTCCAAAACAACTGAAATAAAATAAGTGTTCAACTTATGAAAAACTAAGTGGTCTAATAGCTAGGTAGGTTAGTCCATGTCTCTCTTCCATGCCCAGTCCTAGTCCACCTGTCTCTGACCTGAAAGATCTACTCCCCATACCGGATCATTGTAGATGAACATGAATACACTATCAACCTCGCGGTTGAGTAGGATAACACAATAATAAATAATGCAACAAAACAGTAATATGCAAATGCTTGTGTCATGCTCGAGCTCAATTTCAATCTCATTCTCAAACCCGAAACACCCAGCCATACCGAACCTCCCGGCAGACTATAATTGGCCGTCGCCGAACACCAGCTCAAAAGCTGATAAGACACTAGGCCTGGTCTGCAGAACAACCCTGTGCTTTATATCAGATTAACATCTGATCCACAAATATCTCAATCTCAATGCACATGCATGCTCATGAATGCAATATACCAATAAACTATCCATATGATATCATGCTCTTACAATTCATACTTGCATCCATTCACACAAAACCACATACATTCATAACCAGTCATAAAATATGGTACCAGTGTATCCTACCTGGAATAACAAGTCTGAAATAAGCAGTCACCGCCTAGTAGTATTCCACCTCGAATTCCGTTCCTATATTTATTACTTAATATTAAATTCTACTCGTGCAAACACATGTTATTAACTAATTATAACTTACTAAATACAGGCTTACCAAAAATAGACTTACTATAAATAGCATGCACTCGACTAAATTATTATTACTTAACCGATAACATATTCCAACACTATTACTAAACTTTACATGAAAACAACAATAACCATAATATTATAAATACCCACAATAATAAATAATAGTACCATTAATAAATTAGTAAGTGAACAAGGTGATACTAGTTAACAATACATTTGGCATACAATTTAATTAATAAATAATAAATCATACTAAATCATAATAATATCAATAATCCACTAATGATAATAAATTGATTATAACAATAATGACAAGGCACTCAACCACAACAACAACAATACGATTAAATAAAACAAACAACGTAACAGCGGCAGCCACACTAACACGCCCTTCCCCTATAACCACTGCCATCGACACCAACCACCACCGCTGACGTCGCCTGGAACACCACCAAGCTCTCCTCTGTGCCACGGTGGTTCCAGGGGGGTCAGTGGTGGCTGTTGAAACCGTAGCATCCACCGGCAAGAGCCTCTACAAAACCCGCACCCGTAACAACCATTCTGACCTGGTGTGTTACCCCATGACCACGCTGTACCACCCCCACAAAACCCACTCAAAACAGCCTTTCGCATGACTAAAGACCACCACGAAAACCACCTTACAGCACCCCTGCATACCACCACGATAATTACCCTAACACCCATCCAAGACGCGTACCCACTAAGACTCAGAGGCGCTCGCAAACACCACCCATAAACATAAACCCCTGGAATTAAACCTCTGTTCAGACCTGTGCGACTCCCTTGAACGAAACCCCCTAAACCGACTAGACTCACCACCCAACTCCACCGTGACAACCGCCACCCTCAACTCCAGACTACACCCAAACTATTGACTCTAACACCCAGAGCAAACATCAACATAAGAAGGGTTGAAAACTAGCATATAAAAGCATGTTCAAAAACTCTGTTTTGACAGACACGAAAGCCATTCTGACACCGTGATATCTACACTACCCACGACGGTCAATGGTGGTCAACGACGACACAATCTTGGTCCAAACACGACTACTAAACATCATAGCACATTAATACACAAGAATCAGAACCACATATACATCTGATGATTCATAATTCGTGAAAAAAAAGGAAGAACAACAACAGAGAACGAGAACTACTGTGTAACTTACCCACTTCCCTGCGTGTTTGAGCAGCCCTAGGACCCCTGAAACCACCGAGTAGACCCTCCTTTGTGCTCTCTGAAGTGGCGGCAGAGTGTTTGTGAGGTTGTTTGAGTGTCGTTGAGTCTAGGGTAGGGTTAGGTCACAGATTATATAAGGCGGCAGATAGGCTGAAGGTGTTTTGTTTTTCAGATTTCCGAACTTAAAACGTGATGGGCTGTATAAGGTGTGTATTTGGCACGCAAAACAAGGCCCAAACAACGGTATACAACACGGTCTGATTTCTAACTTATATACTCGGCCCCTCACTAACTTCATATAAAGTATAAAAACACCCATTAGATAATCTTAATTATCGAATACCAACGTCCAAACATACCCTCACGCCAAAGTAATTATAAATTAATATTAAATATTATTCCGTAAAATACGGAGTATTACAATATGAAACACCAATTTCATCAATTATCTCATATAATGAACATATAAAATCAGTACCTAACAAGCTCCTATGTTCATACATTACCAAATGCTTAAAATTCACATACAACATCACATTCAAGCCACAAATAGTGCTAATATAGACATAAGACCGAGTTTCTCATTATTGTCACCTTTACTTAGCAAAAACTTTGAGTTCCTCTTCAACAATCACCAAGTCTTCATCTGGGTTGACACACACATCGCCCAAAACCACCGGAAACACCATAAAGGCAAGAAAAAAGAGTTAGGGCAGAACAGCCCGGAATTCAATCGGACCAAAACACGAAATTGCTTACCTTATAACGACGGGGACGATCTCACGAGTCTATAGGCGCAAGAATCGTCTCAATCGGATAAGAAAAAAAGATTTTATGATGATTTTGGTAAAAAGATGGGTATATACAATCACAATATGATTTGTGACTTGAGGAAGAAGAAGGAGGAGAGTTGTTGAGGAACAAACGAGGAAAGCTTCCTCCCCAATTTCCCTTTTGCTTACTTTATGGGTCGGGTTCTTAGGAAGTTGATCGGGATTCTAGCAAACGGAAATGTCAAGGGATCTTTTTACATCTTAAGACCATTAAATCTCAAGACGGAACTTATATGCAATTTTTAAAATATAAGCTTACGAATTTAAATAAAATATATATTCTTCCAAAAAATTCTTTAATTTAGTCAAAATACGTTTTACGAAAATATGGGATGTTACAAGTACAATAAAATCTTGATAGGTTGGGGTAGTTCAGGGATACAGTTGATGTTTTTCATGATCAAGTTGGTTAGTTAGGTGAGAAGAGTACGAAGAATACCTTAATGGTATGGGAAAATGGTACGTGTGTACTAAGTTTATGATTAGAACAATTGAAAAAGTAGGTAGATCAAAGTTCTATTTTGTGAAAATGTCAGAGGCATAAATGCTATAAAAATAGGTTACAAATTTCTGAAGTGTATATATACTCAATTTTGATTGTTATAGGATGAAGTTTTATTTTACAATAGATGTGTCTATTTTTTTTTAGGGTTGAGGGTAGATAGGTCTTGAAGGAGGAGAAAAGTGTCTTGTGGGGTAGAGTTACTCTCCGACATTGAATAATGTGATTTGAGTTGTACAAGTAAATGTCGGTAAACTGAGATTTTCAGGGATACATGTTATAATTGATTTTGATGGTTAAGTTGGTTAGGTGGGTGAAAAGGATATTCGACGGGTAGGATTATTCTCCGACGTTTACGAGTGTGATTTAAAATATAGAAAAATATATTCATATGTGGGCCTGAGGTTGTCAAGGATAAGGATATGGTTATGGTTGATTTTGATGAGTTTGGTTGGTTAGTCTGGTCGAAAGGGTTCAATATGAAAAATGATGGGTAACGTGAGATATCGATTGGAGAAGGTAAATAGATAAATTTTTTGAAAAATGTATTATATAAATATAAGAACCAACAAATAATATAAATATTGGCTAAAAACCTTTAAAATATCATACCATGTGTATAAACTCATCTAATCGAATGCTCTCTTTGGTCAATTAGAGGATAAATTTTAATGTTGGATGACTTTATAATGTTTTTTTTTTGCTATTAAAATTAGAAAATAAAAAAAATAAAGTATTTATGATTTCTCTATTAGAACTAGAATATAGTTGATTAAAAAAATAAGTTATTTACCAGCTTCCGATTATAATTAAAAAATAATAAATTATTTACAATTTTTCTATTAGAATTAGAAAATGATTATTAACTATTTACAATTTTTTTACCCCTTAATAAATTTAGAAAATTACATTCTTTAATATCTGTAAGCTTTCTATTTGAGGTTTGATTTTACATTGGATGTGTATTGTTTCGAGGGGTGGGGGTAAATAGGTTTTGAGAGAAGATGTGAGTGTCTTGGGGGGTATGATTACTCCACGAAGTTGAAGAGTGTGATTTGAGTAGTACAAGTAAATATCGGTAGGTTGGGGTTTCCAGGAATACATTTTACAATTGATTTTAATGGTTAAGTTGGTTAAGTTGGGTGAAAAGGGTACGATGAATGTCTGAATGGTGTGGAAAATGAGGGGTATGTGGTAAGAAATCCGAGGAAGTGGATAAATTTTATTTCAAAGTTGTATTATGTGTAAATGACATAGACATATATGCAATAAAAATAGGTTAAAAATCTCTAAAACATCATGTATGTAAACTCAATTTTATTTTCTTTGTGAAGCACAAAAATACCTAATCAAATGTTAATAAATGCTATGTCAATAAATTATTATTAACTTTTAACTAGGCTATTGTTTTTTTGTCTTGGTGATCGATTAAAAAACATCATTCTTTGTCACTTCTCTCTTACCTCATTTGTTAACTAAACAAAAAATTGCATGTCTTTGTTTTCCCCGTCAAACACTTCTCATTCAAACAAGGTCGGTTTTGAAAGTAAAAGTTAATTTTCTGATAAATGGATAAACTTTTCAAAGGGAGAGCTTGAGGGATAAGTTTGAGTGTTTCGTGAATCGTGAATGAGGGGTGACTTGAATATTTTAGGTGTGTATGAGAGACAAGGAGAAGGGTGCCGATGATGAATTGGATGGTTGTTTGAGGTAGGAATGAAGATGACTCAATCGCATTTGGTGGTTAATTTCATGATAGGTTAGTAGGCGTGACTTTGCATTGTGGACCGTTTCATATGTTGTTCGAAGGGTAAGAATAGTGGTTTAAAGAGTTTTTTCTTGTGGTACTGAAGATCATTGCGGCGAGTTGAGTGGTTGGATGTATCTGTAATTTAATACGATAGACGCATGATAGATGTATGGATGATGGTAACATTAATGACATAAATAAATATAAACGAGATAATTTTATTAACAAAATATCACATTTCACAAATTCTTATTTGCAACGGCACTATCCGTCGCAAGCTTGTGACGGATACCGTTTTCTCTCACAAAATACCCACTTTTTCTCTCTCTCTGACACTATCCATGTGGTCCCCTTTCTCCACTAACTCATTTTGTATCCATTTTATCTCACAAAATATCCGTCACAAATGGTGACCCGTCTTAAGAAAAACGGACTGATCACATTTATAGAACAAAATAATATTCCTTCCATTCTTTTTATATCACCCCATTCCCCTTTTGGACACTATTCACAATCGAGTATTCAACGTCAGTTTTCTCTCAATCCGTTTACGGAAATATATTCATGTGAAATCTTTTTTAATTTGTCTTGATAAGGGGATTAAGAATATCAAAATTTTATAATTTTTAGTATCATGTAGCTAAAGATATAATCGAAACAAAATGAGTATTGACAAACGTGTATATAGAAATGAGATGATATAAATAGAATGGAGGGAGTACTATTTTTATATCAAGAAAAAAAGTATTACGATTTATTTTTGATTTACACGGTGACAAGTTTTATGAATATGACAAATAATTTAGTATCCGTTCATCACAGTACAAATACTAGTATAAAATAAAAAGGGACAAAATGATCATTTTCGTCCATAAAAAATAAAACTGGTCCAAAAATAAACACCACCCTAATTTTTTCCATACTATGTATATTTACAACTGTCCGATAAATTCCGGTTAAATCCACACCATTAGAAAGGTAAACATTCGGCGAGGAAATGGAGATGGTTGCCCTTAAAATGAAATGGACCCCATTTCCCTTTGCAACGCGTTGAAATAAGAGAGAGAAGAGAGAGAAGAGAGAGAAGGAGAGAGAGAGAATCGAAAATGTTGTTGAGGAGGATAGCCAGGCCCCTAATGGCAAAAGTGAAGGAAACGACAGGGATCGTGGGACTGGAGGTGGTGCCCAATGCAAGGCAGGTACTGATATCACTCTATAACAAAACACTAAAAGAGATCCAGGCTGTCCCTGAAGACGAAGGATATCGTAAGGCCGTCGAGTCTTTCACCCGCCACCGCCTCACTGTTTGTCAGGAGGAAAACGACTGGGAGACCATTGAGAAGCGACTCGGTTGCGGTCAGGTTGAAGAACTCATTGAAGAAGCCCAGGATGAACTCAAACTCATCGGTCACCTCAATGGTCCGTCTTTTCTTTTCTCTCTTTCTCATTCATTTCTGGATACATATTTGACGCTGACGCTCCCCCCGATTAAGTTATCCAGTCATTTTCTGTATCGCATTTACACAGCGTTCAAATTAGGTTTAACATACTGTTATAGTTACCCATTAATGAGTAAATATTAACAGGTTTGGGTCATATCCGATTCAACCAGATCCAAGTTAGACGTTCCAAGTTAAATCCAGTAAGCCATCATTAACTAGTTAAAACTCCACATCTGCAAAAGTCAAGTTCCTATTAAATTGGATCAATATAAGTAGACACAAATATTATTACGAAAATAACGGGTGGTGCATGTATGGAACTTCGACCCCATATGAGTAGGTGATAGACTGTTAGAACTTAGAACCCTGGTTTATGAAATCCGTATTCTAAATTTCTCCTATTACTTCCTAGGGCTCACTCAGATAAGAGTAATTATTCGTTGAGTAATAGAGTTTAAAATGAGAAGAAAGAGGACGAGATTGGTGGTTAGTGGTCGTTGTAGAGGGTGGAAAGAGGAGGTGTGGGAGGAATTGTTACTCTCATATCGCGTAATGCATTTACTTAAGGGGGGAGGGTGGGTGCCTATTTACCCTATAAAGAGATCACGATTGCCCTCTTTTCCTTATTTCCACCTTCCACCACCACCACTCTGTTTTCTAGTTCAATTGACCCCTATTACTCCCCTAATAGTTACTCCCATCAGAAATGAGCCCTTTTGTTTTAATGTTTTTAGTAGCAACGATAGACCATCAAAGCTTTCTTATAAGTAGGGTCTTCTTGGCATGGTTTTGTGCAATAAAGTAGAGTGCCGTTTTAGTCTGTTTTTGTATTTCATGTGATTCATTATTTTCCAGATGTTTTTTGTTTGAATGGAAGCATGAATATCATTGCTATTATCATCTGTTAATTTGTTGCTAATCTGTTGGTCCTGGTGGACTCTTTCATCTGAGTGATAGTTGTAGGAAATGCATTTTTTTTTTCTCTTTAAGGAGGATTATAATGTTGCAATGTTTATGATTCTTTCTAGTATGCAATTTTTCATCCATCATAGTGTTTTGGAAAATGCATTGTTTTATTTTATATATCACGAGATTTTCTGACATTTATCTCATCTTTTTTTATGATTCTCCCATTGGTATCTATTATGTGCTCGAACGGATTGTGACAGCAAACAATACAATCAAAACTACATGATTGTTTTCCTTTCAGCTGAACTTCCTCTCAACGCTTAAATAGTTTTGTACATATGATTTTAATATTCTTTGTGGTGTACACTGAATTAGGATTTTCATGGTTGTGGCTGGACATCAAAGGTAGTAGATTTATTTTATGGACAATATTCTAGAATTTGTACCATCGAATATAAACGATAATCACGATCAAGTAAAAAAAATTAAAAGCTGGTTTGAGTCATCAAACCGATGTTCTTTTGGAACGGTGTCAAGGGGCATTTACTTAACCTCTTTGAAACAAGAGGCTATTGGGGAAATTACTTTCATGACTTAAAAATAAAATTAGAACAATCTGCGGTTAGCTCTAAAGTTTTGAGGGTCTTATCTTAGTTTCTTCATTTGTTAATACAATTTATTACTAATTTTGACCATGTTTTTGGATTCCTAGTCTTTTTCAAAGACTATCTTTTATTATGACGAAACTCATATATTCTACATGTGAGTGTCCCTCGTACGTTGCTATATGAAGTTCGCTCTCTCTCCTCCATCTCGGCACTACCCGAGCCCGTTTACATGATTTAACATAGTATCAAGAGCTCATGACTAAAGACTTAAGACTTGACTAAAGACTTAAGACTTGACTAAAGACTTAACACTTGACTAAAGACTTGTGCATGATGAATTATACTAGAGGCCTAATTGCCCCAATTTGATTTAGATGAGCGTCACATGTGGGATTCTGAAGAATCTTATATTCCCATATGTAAGTGTCCCACGTGGATAAAAGTGGAGGGGGTTTACCACTTTATAAGCTAAGGGCATCCACAATAGATCTAAGGTTTGTCACATAACACATCACCAAATTAACAAACCTTTTTAATAACAAACCCATACATAATAATAGGCAAACCTTTTTAAGATTCATGTTATAGGACCCGCTTTAAATTATCCATTTTTTTATCTCATATGTTTGGGTACATTTTAGGGACCACCACCTGCCATTTCATCCCACAAACCTATATTCAAATATGTAACCATTCTCATGTATGAACCTCAAACCTCATACCCAACAATAGATAGGTTTGTTAACAAACCTCTAAAAAGTACACAAACCTTTGTTGACAAACCTCTAGTGTCGATGCCCTAAGGGGCTAGTGCCTCCATAGCCAATTGGTTCTAGAGTGAAATCTCCTTGGACTTATGAAGCGGCTCTCTCTCCTCCATTTGGGTGTGACATAGACCCGTTTGCATGATTTAACACGTATGAGCCAAACCCCTCCCCCTTTCCCTTCCCCTTCCCCCTATTTCTCAAATCTCTCTTTACTTTGTTACCTTTTGAAACAGCTGTTTCTTAGAGGTTTCTTACAATAATCCATGGTCAGTCAACCCCAAAATATTTTAGAACATGAATGAGCGTTATTGCCGTTTCTATTTGGGTTCAGAATCAGCAGTTATGTCTGTAACTTGTGGGTTCCCCTCCTTCGTATTCGGAGGGCATCTGTGTCTGTCATTCATGTAGTGTACTAGTGTAGTGCGTAGCGTTCCCGACTTCAATAACTATCCCACCAGGTCACTCTTGTTTCTGGGTTTTCTGAGATGGATCGTCGTGTGATGGCCAGTCACTCCCTCCATTTAATTTTCTTCATTTGATTTAAGGTCATATTTAAGATTTGGAAAGTTCACATGGCACCGTGAAGGGTTGCCTTTGTTAAATTCTCGGGTTTTCTAACGACGTGTCTTGAAAAATGATGATTTAGTTTTGGAGCTAAAAATGGTTAGAAATATTTAAAAAACTGGGCATTCTTGAGTTTACTATGTACAGAACATAATACCTCAACCATGTACACAAAATGCTGACTTCAAGGGTGACATTTGCACACAAATTTCAAGGGATGGTATATTGGTCATGTCTGTTACAGTATGTGCCTAAATTCATCTTGTGTATCACTTCGTTTAAAAAGGCGCGCCTGAGGCGCGCCTAGGCGCAAGGTGAGGGTAGGCGCAGGGCCTGGGGCATCAGAGGAAGGAGGCGTGGCTGTGTGCAAAAGGCTCAAAAAGGCGCGCGCCTCAAGTGAAGGCTCAAGGCGCAACAAGGCGCGCCTTGTTCACTTTAGGCTCTAGAAGACACTTTTTCACTAAAAGTCACATGTTAAGCATGTGACTTTCCTTACTTATAATATCTTAGATTTAAAAAACATTCTTTAACCTAATTTTAACTATCTTTTAATATATTTTTGATGTGAATTAATGTGTTTTAGTAATACTTAGTGTGTAGAACTAGTTTAGAGGCTCATACAAAAAAGATGCGCCTCGCGTTCAAAAGGCGCGCGCCTTTGCCTTGCGCCTTGCGCCTCATCGCCTCGACCCCTCATCGCCTCGGTGCGCCTTGTGCCTCTTCAATCTAAGGTGTATCATGAGTAATGTGCCAAACCTTAGTGGTGCCATGAGAAGTTTATCCTTTGTTATTTAAATAATTTACTTATTGAGATATACCACATAAACCCTAATCATTATTTTTAGTTAAACAAGGGATGATATTAGTTTACTTATTTACTAGTATAGATACCGTCCTAAAGCACGCCTCTTTTAGATTAGGATATTAGAGAAATTGACAATAAATTATGGGAATTTAATTCTGTTTTGAATTTAATCGTAAAATATACTATTAATAATGCTAGTATTAAGAAGTACAAAAGAGAAGTTTCATCACTCTGTATATATTTCAAAAATAATGTAAATTAAAATATTAGAATAGCACAAAAAATTTACACTTACAAAATTAACAAATGCATACAGCAAATATAAATAAGTGGAAATTTTTTATGATACATCTACATATAAAACACAAAAAATGAATAATATTATGCGTAAAAAATATAGCAGCCAGTTAAATATTGTAAGAATATACTTCGAATAATTAAAATAATTTAGTACGGAGTATATTTCACATATAAGGTGAATGATTTGTTGTCCTTTAATCATATTGGAATCATATTTCACATGTAGACATATAGGTACTAAGATTACATAACCACATATTAGGCCCAATTTCTTTGAAATTGCCAATTAATAAAGGCCCAATCCATGCAAAAGAAGTTGAGCGGGAAAATTTTGGAGTACGGTTATTCTTTTAGTTATAGGGGGATTTTACTAGATTTAGAAAGATGCCAATTATTTTGGAATGGCCCAAAAAGAAAATAAAGCCAAATGGGATGGAAGAAGTATAATGCTTGTGTTAAATTCGCCATGCGTTGTAGTTGCAACTCGCTTGTATTTGAGTGACACGATAGTGCATTGATCTGCAAAAGTGTGCTCTGGCATAAAGCTATAACGATGCCCTGAAGTGGCTTAAACTTCTTAACGATGCCCTGAAGTGGTTGGGAATTGATTTGTAAATTGGTTGTCACTGGCTGATTTGATCATTGAACTATTAATGCGATCAAATGTTGTCTTAAAATGCAATTGGGTAACTTCTAAAATCTGTATATGTAAATCTGTGATTCACTGTCACAACTGAGATTTAATACCATACTCAATTGATTCAATGTCAAACTGTTATTCAATGCTGTCTTCTCCCATGAACAAAATGCTTCCATCCCTATTCCTGGGCTTAGACTTATTGCAACGATCCTAGTTGTCTAACACCATCTTGGATTGTGCTAATGACAATGAGGAAGTTTTGTGTTGCTTCTCTTCTGACAAAGGACCTTATTATGTGTAACATCGGATCTTGAGTATTGTATATATGCACGACCTCATGTTCTCAACCTTGCCGTACAATTGCTGGTGAATTGAAGTTTTACGTCATTCGGGTCATTTTCAAAATAAATATTAACCTTTAGGTTAAGGAGCTTAAGCTACGATCAGTATTAACATGGGTTCATGTTGCTAACTGAGCTCTGTTCTCGCTGGTTAACTTTGCAGAATGGAAGCCATGGGGGGTTGACGAGGACTACGAGTGTGAGGTTATTGAGAACGATGATCCAGTTCCAAGCCATATTCCACTGCATCGCCCAGGTCCACTACCTGAGGAGTTCTACAAAACTTTGGAAGCTGTTACTTCCAAACCCAAGAAAGGGGAGACCACTGTCACTGCTGGGGATTCAAAGATACAGGAGTAGGATTCTGGTTTCGTGCGCATTTGCATTTTTTTGTTCTTCGCAGACTTTGCTGATTTAAGGCTTAATGCTGTTGTTCATCGGGTTGTAGACACCTCAATGTATTGGAACATAAAAATTTCAGTAGATTCTGAAAGACAGTTTGTGCCTATATAATAAGGTCTACATTCCATGTCGCCACATGGATGCATTCTCTTCATGTTTTTGGGTTTTTCAGTATACAATAGGAAGCCAACCTCCTAGTTAGTAAGAAGAAAGATGAGAAGTGAACTTTTCAATAAAACTAAACGTATCATGCACACGAATCGCAGAAGAAGACATAATCTATATCTATTTATATTATTAAAGCAAGTTTTTAGAGCGATTACAAGGAGTCCATGTTTTAGAGACGACTTCGAGCAAAATTAGTAAAATTAGTTTTAATCTCGTGCAAAAAAAAAAATGTAAGGATTGATTTTAGATTAACGCATATGAAAAATAAACGCATTATAACCTTAGTTACATTAATTTTAAGCAAAGTAATATCATACACCTTTTTTTTTTTAAATCAACATGTTGTCACACAAAAAAAAGAACAAAAAATTCTAATCAACAAAGATCCACATGTACCTACCAACTAAGGCGAGTACAGCGTGATGACAACAACAAAAATTGATAACGACTGACCGGTATAAAGTGAGTATGTTTTAATGTTGGACTTATTAATAGAATACCAATATAAGGCATGTTTGCCTTCAAATTTGACCGGATAAAGAATAGAAAAAGAACATAACCACGTACATCTAACATAGACGGAAGTGCAAATAACCATGCATGATGTACGGTCCTGATGCAAGAGCATTAGAGTATAGCACAAATGAAGTCTTGATATCTCGCAATATCACAAATATAAATGAAGGGTTCAAGATCGGTTCAAGCTATGTTGCCATGATCACTTGGGAGCAAGAGTGATGGCGTGAGAAGCAAGCAAGGAGCGTGCAAGGCACGGCCAAACAGGCTGTTTTTAGGAAGGTATGTTAGTTAGAATTAGTTATAATAAAGATTAGGAAAGTTATTAGAAACTCCTAATCCTAATGCCATTAGTTTTCTTTTCTTAGTTGTAGTTTAATTATGAGTTATTAGCTAGTATAAATAGGGGCTGATTGCAGTCTATTTTATTCATTCGAGTGATAATATAAATCTAAGGCCTCGCTTGGTTGCCATACGGGAATTAATTTCCCATGATTTTGCAAAACACGTGAATTGGCCAATTCATGTGAATTGCCTAAAATTCGTTTGGTTGACATCCTGGAGTTGAATTGACACAGTAGTTTTCAATTACCTAGGGGGCCCTAGGTAATCAAACTCCTCCATAATGGAGGAAAATTCCTAGGAAAAAAGAAAATCTCATGATTTGGGAATAATCAAACATTTCCATTTTCCAAATCATAGGATTTTCCAATTCACCCATTTTTATGAGGGCAACCAAACGAGGCCTAAGTTTGCATATTTGTGAGCTTTATTTCCGAGTGTCTTGCGAGATAATTCGAGTGCATAACATCCTTGCGAGGTTGTGAGCGAGTTACTTTCGTGGTTACTTAGTTACTAGTTCTACATCAACTTGGTTATTAGAGCTTAGGTCTTGATTTGTTTCTATCACAGATCAATCTTGGGGAGGCGTGAATCATGAGTGACAAAGGTTCAACGTCGAGTAGGAGCACGAGCACACCGTGGAAGAACGATATAGATGATCTTAAAGAGGAGATTAATAAAATAAGCTACATGGTGAAGAGAATAGCCACTGATGCGTGTCGATCTACACCAAAAATAAGACCTGAGTTTACTAACTAATAGCTAGCGGAAGTAGTGTCGAATCCTACAAGAAGGCAGAATCTAAGGGTGAGTCAGTTTATTTGTCACAAATTGGGGGTTTTTAATTTGTTTTTATCTAAACTACGAGTTGATAGAGTAGAGAGATTAAGAGAAAAAAATTGTAAAGTCTAATAAAAGAGAAGAGAAATATGTCGGGAATCAGTCACCACGGTATTCATACTATCAGATTAAATAAAACAGTTGGTCTCATAATAAAGAGGGTAGTAATTTTCTCCTTTCGGTCTCAAATCACCCTAGGGTCCCCTAAATAACTTTCGTTCTATTAGGGTAATCTATTGTTTTAAAGCAAGTCTACCTTTCCAATCTTTCGATCTAGGTCAGGCTTAACTAAAATTGACGAGTCTCCCGCGTGCACTCAATCGACTAGTCACCAATAAACTGCCACTAACAACCCTTATACCGAGATAGACTAGACAAAACAAACCTATCACATGTCTACTGTGGTTTCCTTCATCCTAACATATTAAAGAAATTAGCTACGCATGGCTTGGGGGCTTATACTAATCATTGCGACGGATATAAGACAAGACATAATAACTAATTATAAAAAAAAAGATGAAAGAAACTAAGATTGAAATAAATAACAAAAGAGTAAGAGTAGAGAATTACAATAAGATCCGAGCAAAGGCGAGAGAGAAAAAGGAAGAAAAAGACGGAATGCGAATCCCGATCTAAGCTACTGTGAAAAGTGACAGGAAATGAATAGTAAAAATCTGATATCTAAAACAGCTTTTAGTACTCTCTTATATAGTAAACTAAGATTAACACTTAAACTAAACCTAATAAACCACTGAACAGCCGATGGCCCATTAGAAGCTCCCTTCGATCGAGCACTTCAAGACCACTTGATCGAGCAACTTCATTCCAAATTACCTCGATCGAGTCCTTTGCCACCTCGATCGAGCTTTCATGCTGTAGTATTCCTCGATCGAGTATTTCATTCACTCGATCGAACAGGTAAGACCTTCGACCGAGAGATTTTCCACTCGATCGAGTGCTTTTCTACTCGATCGAGTACTTTCACGTCTGGCAATGGTCCAACGAGCTTTTACTTATGTTTTCAGCTCTCGTTCTCCTTCGCGACCTCTTCCACTTGAGTATTTCATGCTTTCCGATACTTGTGAGTTCCATTTAAGATTCCATCTTCTAAAAGAGCATACTCGAGACAACTTTTGTTCTGTTTCTACCACTTTCGGGTTCGTTCCTACAAATTAGTAAGACAAACACAAAGTAGCCTATTCAGGGCAAAAAAGGGATAAAAATAATGCGTAAATCATAGAGATGCGTGCCAAAAGGGTACTGAAAAGTATATAAAATATGCACACATCAAAATTCCCCAAACCAAACATTTGCTTGCCCTCAAGCAAACTAAATGCAACTAACTAAGGACCTAATGGATTGGAGCGATTCTCAGAGCAAGCTATAAGTCAAGTATTAAACCGTTTAATGCAGAAAATCATCCACCAAAAGCTAAATACTCAAGCAACGAATTCACGCATATCTAGAAAAATAACTTGGACGTTTGACTTGTAAGACTTGTATAATTGGATTCTCTCGGGTCACTCTTCTCTCAACAAAGCAAAGGGTGAGTATGATATATGCAAAGAGAGAAGAAAAAGTAAAGACACTCACCTAGATTGCGACCGACATAATCATGCAATCCAACTAATATGACTAGAGATTCCAATTACCGTACACATGCATTTCAACCATTCAAGGACTATCGCATGCCGAATACTTGCAAAACACTATGGTTAAGTGAGGTAAAATGGTAAGAAGGGGCAAAAACAAGTATGGGCAAGAGGAGGTAAAGCATCAAGCTAGCTAGCTAATCTAACCAAATGGGTGTTGGAGCTTGTGTCCTCCACATGTAGTGTGATAACGTCATTGCACATACCCTTGTACGGACAAGTGGAAGATTTTTGGGGCTGGTGTCCTTGACAGTTAGTACAATGACTTACTAAATCTCTTAAAGGATCACAAGGGCATACTTCAGTATTATTATCAGTTGATCCACGTTTATGATTAACGGTTGGCTTGCTAGATAAGTTTGACGTTATTGTCATACGGATGACGGTGATCAACTGGTCCCTATACGTCACACCTATAGGACACGTTTGAGAGATGTGAAGGTATGAAAATACAGTCACATTTATGCCGGATACGACTAAACAGTTAGTCAGAGGTATTGACTATTAAATTAGTCAATAAGATGTTGAGATTATTATTTAATACGGATTAAATAATTTTAGCTAATACGGATTACATGATTAATTCGTAAATTAAATATAAACGGTTATATTTAATTAAATATTGTATTCGCGTATTAATATAAACAGTTATATTAATTTGTGTAATTATACAATATCGTAATTTTATCAGACCATTATTAATACATCGACTGCATTAATATCTGATAACATGTGTGCGATTTATAATTAAAATCCCGCGAATAATATTTAGCAAACGGGTCGAATCACGTAAAGGAATAAGGTAAGAGTGGAAAAAGCCCACCCTTACCCTATACCCGTTCGGCCGACCGTGTAGTATACAAAAGGAGAGTTATTCTCCTTTTGTCAATCACTGGTAATTCATATTTCATAGAATTAGGGTTTTGAGAACATTCTTTTCCCAAAACTCAGATCTCACATCAAAACTCACAAAAGCTCTCCCCATATTGCAAGGCAATTGGAGAGTATTTCTAGCACACGCGGCATCATCTCAAATCAAGTCTTGGGTGCAAGTTATAGGAGGGAATTTGCTTTAATTCCTGTTCTTAGGCCTTTAGCACAAGGACCAAAGGTTGTATTCTTTTCATGTTTTTAATTATCTTATTACCATAATTCACAACTGTAAAATTCGTTATAATCCTTCATGTTTAGGGCGAATACATGCTTTATTCCCCACAAGTGGTATCAGAGCCAAGGCCACGAAATTTTACTTTTGTGTTTTTCATAAGTTTTAATTAAAAATTTTTGAAAATCGTTTTCTGACGCCGTGTGGGTCGACCGACCTTCTGTTGCGGTCGGTCGACCGACTCCTGCGAGTATTTTCTGTTTCGACAGTTTTCTTTTGTGAGTAATCGATCTTGTTTTCGATTCTTGTTTACATATTGTTAATTAATCGATATTCTTGGCAATATGTGAACCCTTGTTGCTGTTTAAATTGATTTACGCGTTTTGAATCAAAGGTAAAAACTTGTTTTTATTTCAAGTGAAGCAATTTTACGTTTTCAGAAACTCGGTTTCTTGTTTTGTGGTCGGTCGACCTGGTTGATAGGTCGGTCGACCATACTGCTGTTACAGGATTTTTTTTTTTACTGTCAGAAGGTCGGTCGACCCCGTGTTGAGGTCGGTCGACGTTTTATTTTTCCCGAAAATAACTTGTTTTTATTTTCCCATGGCCTTTAGTAATATACTGTATACGGAAATAGTATATTATTTTTGTGAAACAGTTCACTCTCGCATGATACATATTATTTTAAAACGGTTTAAGATAATGGATTATAAACTTATTAAAATTAAAGTGGTTAAAACGGTATAATCACATAATTTTAATCCCGTAAAGGTGGTTTGGTAAAATTTGTTAATCATAATAACAGTATTACGTCATGAATGAATTTTAATTTTAGTTGATGCATTTTATTTATCGTCTTGTGAATGCCTTGAATGCTTTCAATAACGTATTTAATTTTTGCAATCGGTTGTAACTTAGTGTGGCCTTAGAAGATTGTGTCACCGTAATGATGGGACACAGTCTTGTTTGTAATTTTGAGATCTTGTATCTCCGTTTTGGGTTTTTGCCATGTAATTACTTTTGTATTTAAATTAGAATGTAAATAGGGTTATATTTGTAATTTAAATTAGTAATTTTCTGAAGACCAAAGACGGAGACCGGATGCTCACTCCCGTTGCAAAGACCAAGATGGAACATCAAGACAAGCTTCTAGGGTCCAACGGTGGATTCCAAAGTTGTTTTTATGTTTATTTTGGTAGGATAGGCCACACTAGGACTTTTATTTACGTTTATCGCATTTATTTTATGCTTTCATCGATAATAGCTTGCATCATATTCCGCCTAAAACCAAACCACCTATAACATGCCTGAAAACTGACTCATGTAGAGGTATACGCGTTAGTTTTCAATGGCACACAGATGTCACGTGTCACATGCAAAGCCATCAGTTTATTTCATTCATTCACGCAAATGCTAGATATTAGTTCACTTAAAATGGATAAATATAAGTTGATGGGGTCTTCCTCGTATAACCAAAAATTCAGACTAGTCTTTATAAATCAGACTCCCATGAATCCCTTCTTCGTCGGTAGGCATAATATGACCCCTTCTACGTCGGGTAAGTGGGAACAAATGATTTATTTTATCTCAACATCGTGGTCACTCGATACTATCTAGCGACTGTGATGGACTAATAGATAGGATTTACGGAAATCTATCGACCAAGAGTACCAACGGTGGAATTAGCCAAGCCGTGGGCTTATCAATATACGGAAATTGAGTCTTGGGATCGTTTATATAATTCTTGAGGGAGATCAATTATATAAATGCATAAGTCTACGAGTTTAAATACAATTTAAAATAGACTTAAATCACAACAATGAGTTGCTTATATGGTTTTGTTTTTATCTTCTTTTCAGTGTAGAACACGATCATTTTAAACTGCTGTATAACAAATGGCTGGTGAAGACCCAATGCCAAGTGCCAAGCTAGCACGTGAATCCTGGCTAAAAGCCTTCATGAAGTCCATGAATCAGTCTACTAGACTGAGGAATGATGGGTCAAACTTCTCTGACTGGGAGGCAGCATTACGGAATGCTGCCATTGCTGACGGAAAGCTCAAGTACTTAACTGAGCCCATTCTGGCACACCCAGGAACTGGAGCTAGAGCTAACGAAGTTCGCGCCCTTAGCGACTTCGTCATGGAAGCGGGTGCGATAAAGAACGTACTCATCTATGCATTGGAATCCAATTTGCAAAGACGCTTCATCACCCATGGTGCAAACAAGATTTTCACCACGCTCACTAACGAGTTCTCGAAAGCTCCGAGAATCGTTTCTTATGAGCATACCTGTCGCTTCTTTGAGGCGAAACTCCAGAAGAGCCAAGCTGTTAGCCCAAATATTCTCAACATGATTGAGAATATCGAGAAACTGGAGACCCTAAACTGCAAGATCAGTGAGAACATAATCGTTGATCGAATGCTTCATTCGCTTCATGATGGGTTCGCCCTCTTTAGGGCCAACTATTACATGAACGACATGAAGAAGACTCCTCATGAGCTCCACTCCCTTCTCGTACAGACCGAGAAGGACCTGAAATTAAGTGGGAGCGTGAAGCAGGATGTTCTCATGATCTCCAGTAAGGGTAAGGGTAAGGGAAAGGCTAAAGCTCAGGGCGACCTAGCAGTAGGTAAGCCCAAGTTCAAGAAGTCAGGATTCGCTAAGAGTGGGCCAGGTGAGTCGAGCAACTCACAGGGCAAGACAAAGAGTAAGGATACAAGCATGGAATGCCACCATTGCCACAAGACTGGGCATTGGAGACGCACATGCCCCGTGTATCGTGAGGACATTAAGGCAGGCCGCGTTATTCCTGTTGGTATGTCTTCTTCTTCTTCTTTTATTCACATGATTGAGATTAACCATGCAAGTTACAGAACTTGGGTACTAGATACTGGTTGTGGTTCTCATCTATGTAATCATGTGTAGGGCCTCCGAAACCAAGAACCGCTCATCAAGGGTGAGGTTGACCTGCGTGTCAGGAATGGAGCACGTGTTGCTGCAGTCTCGAGAGGAACATACGTGATCCAGCTTCCAAGTGGATTCGAGTTATCTTTATATAACTGTTATTATGTTCCTAGTTTATCCAAAAACATTATTTCAGTTTCTGCACTTGACAAACTTGGTTTTTCATTTGTAATAGAAAATAACAGTTGTATTTTCTCATTACACAATATGATTTATGGCAAGGCAGTTTCCATGAATGGAATTTATGTTTTAGATCAAACCACCGAAATATTACATGTGAATAACAAGAGATTAAAGGTTGGTGACAAAGATCAAACTTATCTATGGCATTGCCGTATGGGACACATAAATGAAAAACGCGTAAAACAGCTCATACAGAACGGAGCTATCTCGCCCTTTGATTTCGAATCATATGGCACGTGTGAATCATGTCTCATCGGCAAGATGACTCGTATTTCCTTCAAAGGTGTTGGAATGCGCGCTGCCGACCTATTAGGACTCATACATACGGACGTATGTGGCCCTATGTCGATCAACGCACGAGAAGGCTATAGGTATTTCATCACTTTCACGGATGATTTGAGTAGATATGGCTATGTCTACTTGATGAAACATAAAAGTGAATCCTTTGACAAGTTCAAAGAATACCAGAATCGGGTACAGAACCAGCTGGGTAGAAAGATTAAAGCACTACGTTCTGATCGTGGTGGTGAGTATCTTTCACACGAGTTTGATCAACACCTTAAAGACTGTGGCATCGTGCTACAGTTAACTCCACCTGGAACACCACAATTAAATGGTGTGTCCGAACGGAGAAATCGAACTCTACTCGATATGGTTCGATCCATGATGAGTCACACCGTCGTGCCTGATTCATTGTGGGGCTATGCTCTTTTGTCGGCCGCTCTAATACTTAACCGAAGTCCGTCTAAAGCTGTTGACAAGACTCCATACGAATTATGGAAGGGAACGGTCCCTAACTTGTCCTTTATACGGGTTTGGGGCTGCGAGGCTTATGTCAAGTGGAGACACGAGGATAAGCTCGGCCCGCGATCGGTCAAGACATACTTTATAGGTTATCCAAAGGGAACTTTTGGTCATTACTTCTACTCGCCAACCGAACAACGTGTTTTTGATGCGGCTAGTGCGACGTTCTTAGAGAAAGAATTTCTCGAGAACAAGTCGAGTAATAGAACCTTCGAGTTATCGGAGGTTCAAGAACCAACTGCCGAGCAACCATTGGAGGAAACAGTTCCTTCAACCGAGGCTGCGGTAGATATTCCTGAGGAACCTAGGAGGTCGGGAAGAGTCTCTATTCCTCCGGACAGATACATTGGTATGGTCGAGGAACATGATATAGATGACGTCTTACTCCTGGAGGGTAATGAACCCTCAACCTATAAAGGTGCCATGACTAGTTCTAACTCAAAGCTATGGCTAGAAGCCATGCAATCCGAGATGGACTCCATGTATGAGAACAACGTGTGGGATCTTGTGGACCTACCTGCAAAGGTATGTGTAACACCCCCATTTATTCAAGGGCCTGAACTAGGACTCCTCAGATAAATGAGAGTGTTACCATCTCGGTTTCCCGAGGCAGTAGATACAAAGGAAGATAAACAGTACTTTAAATATAAAGTTAACTCAAAACATGTTCTTACATCCGTGTCCAAAAGTCTTAGCAAATAAATAAAGTACAACTCTTATAAAACTGACTAAGGTGATCTAGACATCTAAACTGGTCTGGATCCAAGCTCTTCCTCCCATAGCTCCCCCTTAGTCTCAGCCACCTGTCAATCTGCTCCCCAAAAGTTGGTTCATCACAGGTGATCACGAATACACAGGGTCAACCACGAGGTTGAGTAGGGAAAATAACAAATATAACAATATAGTAAACTCCGCACCGATCCAACGCCATATATATATATACTCCGCACCGATCCAACACCATATATACTCCGCACCGATCCAACACCATATATACTCCGCACCGATCCAACACCATATATACTCCGCGCCGATCCAACTCCGTATCCCAAAACAATAGAATATATATGCACATTATAATAATATCTCAAAATAGTACAAACATCACAAAATGACGATCTCATGATAATACATCGTAAACATGTTCAACACCAAGGATAATGGATCACACATTATTATAAACCAGTAACTTCCCCTACCTGAAATAGCAGGAATGCAGATCAAACCAAAGCTTGCTTAGAAACGTTCCACACGAAACCCGCTTCCTAAACAAATATTATATAATTAATAAACACCCTAATTCTCGAAATACGTATGCACACTCTACTTATAGAAACCCCCCTATAAATAGAAAGCTTCCTAACAACGAGGTTACCCAAAATAGCAACCTTCCAAAAATAGTAACTTCTAAAATTAATACTTTGATTTGAAATTCAAATGATAAATATACTCATTAAAACCATATCAAATAATATCTTTACCATAATTATCAAAATACTCATAAATGACAAAATGGTAATAAAAGATACTAATAATAATAATTAATAAAAATAATAATAATAATAATAATAATAATAATAATAATAATAATAACAAAAGTAAAAGCAACAACAACAACATAACCCGACTCACAACAGCCCGACACCCTCCAACGACTTGCCCTGAAACCACCGTGACACACCACTACTCCCACCGACAACCATCACCACGCGTACCCAGCACTCCAACCTACCCCCACGGCCACCGTCAGCCCCTTCGACTTCCACTGTCGGGTTGAACCAGAGCCTACACCAGGCCTGGTTCCTCACGGTGACATTCTGACCAGACCCAAACACATACCTCTCGCAAACCGCTCAGCCAGCACGACCACCTGATTCCACCACCACAGCCGCCTGAGACACCAGACCCACTCGACTCAGTGGTAACACCGTGTCGACCTCCCCCGAGTCAACGGTGTTACCACTCCCAAGGTCACTCCTACATTCTGACTTGAAAATAAGAAAACAAACCAACGACAACAGCCCTTTGACAGCGCCCTTATCAACCACCCAAACCACCATAACCAGTCACCACGAACCACCACAACCACCCCTACTTGACACCCCAGAACACTACTTACCCTTCCACCACAAGACCCATAAAGTATATCCTAAACACGACTCCATACATACAACAAATTGATGCCCAGAAAACACGTGCTAAAGAAAACGACAACAGTATACATGAAACTCCTCCTTGTAACGCATATTAACACCCCGTACGACGCCCTTTAACAGACTACGACCATAAACACATGCTCTTTATACGTTTATTACATGATCCACTACAAAATTACATAAAGACATTAAGGATTCATCACGTTATACCTTGCTGATTAGGGTATGCAAACACACGGCCTGACAGAAGGATTAGAGCGTGAGTGTGACTCCCAGTTTAACGACCCAAATCGAACCACCGTGAACAACCTTATGGCCACCGTGCAAGGCTTCTTTTAGTTGTTTGATGTGACGGCTAGAGGTGAGTGTATAGGAATTAGGGTTAGGGTAGGGTTAGAGTTAGCAAAACCCTATCTTAAGTAGGCGGTATACAAACTCTTGCTGGGAAGAGATTTAAAAACGTGTGTGGGCTTCTTGTTTGCACACAAAACGAGGCCCACACCAAAGCTCCCATTGATCCCAAGTTCGAGCCCCCCAAACAGCATACTACAACACTCTATTTCGCTACCATGGATCCCCAATTCGAAACCCACCATGGTCTAAAGACGCTTATAAACATACTAGGTCTACGGCCTAATTAACGAAGAAAAAGAACATAACTAATGTAAGGGTTCACACGAATACGGGTTATTACAGTCTTCCCCCCTTAAAAAGAACTTCGTCCCGAAGTTCGCCTTCTCTTAAGCGACATAACAACGGACTAAACCCCTGACATGACACAAGATACTCAAACTTTACCCTAAAAACAGAAATGTGACATTCCACCCTCCTAAAAAAAAGAGTTACGTCCCCGTAACTTACCTTAATCAAACAGATGCGGGTAACGCTCCCTCATAGATGCCTCAGGCTCCCATGTAGCCTCTTCCTGATTATGGTTGGTCCACAGGACCTTCACTAAGGATGTCTCCCCGTTGCGAGTTTTCCGCACCTTCCTGTCCAAAATCTCTCTAGGAGTCTCGACATACGCCAACTGCTCATCGACCTCGATCACCTCGTGTTGGAGCACATGCGATGGATCACTCACATATTTCCTTAACTGCGACACATGGAACACATTGTGGACCTTGGATAGAGCTGGAGGTAAAGCTAATCGATACGCCACCTCTCCAACCCTGTCCAAAATCTCAAACGGTCCAATAAATTTCTGACTCAATTTGCCACGCTTGCCGAATCTCATTACGCCCCTCATCGGTGAGACCTTAAGTAGAACTTTCTCGCCGACCTCGAATGAAATATCGCTCCTTTTTAAATCTGCATAGCTCTTCTGTCGATCCTGAGCGGCCCTCATTTTCTGTCGAATAATCTGAACCTGCTCCACCATCTCCTGGATCATATCTGGCCCCAATGTCACAACATCAGCTCGATCATCCCAACACACAGGGCTCCGACACTTCCTCCCGTATAGAGCCTCGAAAGGGGCCATGCCTATGCTTGCATGGTAACTGTTATTATAAGAAAACTCGATCAACCCCAGTCGATCCTCCCAAGATCCTCCGAACTCAAGAACACAAGCTCTCAACATATCCTCAAGAGTCTGAATCGTCCGCTCAGTCTGACCATCAGTAGCCGGATGAAAAGCTGTACTCATCTTCAATTGGGTACCCAAGGCAGCCTGCAACTCCTGCCAAAATCTGGATATGAACCTCGAATCTCGATCTGAAACAATGTCCTTGGGTACGCCATGCAGCTTGACAACATTCTGAACATATGACTTAGCCAACTCGGCTTTACTCCAGGTATCTTTCATGGGAATAAAGTGAGCTGACTTAGTCAAGCGATCCACAATCACCCAAATCATGTTGTTGCCCCTCTGAGTTCGAGGCAACCCCACGATAAAGTCCATCGAAATATTCTCCCACTTCCACTCTGGTACATCCAATGGCTGAACCTTCCCTTGAGGTCTCTTATGCTCCCCTTTCACTCGTTGACACGTCAAACACCTTGAGACAAACTCTGCGACCTCCTTCTTCATATTTGGCCACCAAAACGTCTTCTTAAGGTCCTTATACAGTTTATCACCCCCTGGGTGAACAGAATAAGGAGTAGCATGAGCTTCAGTCAGGATCTTCTTCTTTAGCTCCCCAACATTCGGTACACACCATCGCCCACTGAATCTCAAGCTACCGTCGGTATGAATACTGAACTTGGATGCATTTTCACCAACCCCACTTTCCACCATTAAACGCCACTTCTGAATTCTCTCATCGTTATTCTGCAACTCCCGAATCTCCCCATACAGCTCAGGCTCCACTGTCAAATCACCAAGGGCATCCCCTTTCCGGATCATAAAAATTCCCATCTCCCTTAATTCGCCATGCAACCTCACCCTCGATCTGGCACAACTCAAAGCATGCACCGACTTCCTACTCAGGGCATCAGCCACCACATTCGCCTTGCCCTCATGGTAGATAATCTGCATATCATAGTCTCCGATTAACTCTATCCACCTCCTTTGCCTCATGTTCAACTCTTTCTGGGTGTAGATATATTTCAGGCTCTTATGGTCAGAAAACACCTTAAAAGTGGCTCCATAAAGGTAATGACGCCACAATTTCAGTGCAAAGACCACAGCGCCCAACTCCAAATCATGAGTCGGATAATTCTCTTCGTAGGTCTTCAACTGGCGAGAAGCATATGCGATCACTCTACCATTCTGCATTAGCACACAACCCAACCCATGCTTTGAAGCGTCGGTGTATACTTCAAAATTATCACTCCCAACTGGCAAGGCCAGGATAGGAGCTGTTGTCAGGCGTTCCTTAAGGGTTAGGAATGCCTTCTCACAACTCTCATCCCAGATATAACGGTTCTCCTTCCTCATCAACGACGTCAACGGCTTCGCTATCTTGGAAAAATCTTTAACGAATCTCCGATAATAACCTGCTAACCCCAGAAAACTTCGGATCTCACTCACATTCTTCGGACTTTGCCACTTAGTCACAGCTTCGATCTTGCTAGGATCAACAGATACCCCCTCTTTGGAAATGACATGTCCCAAGAACGCCACTTTCTCCAACCAGAATTCACACTTACTCAACTTAGCATTGAGTTTATGGTCTTCCAAAGTCTGAAGTACCTTCCTCAAATGATCTTCGTGCTCCTCCGCATTCTTGGAATATACCAGGATATCATCGATAAATACCACCACGAACTTGTCGAGATACGGGCTAAAGACTCGATTCATCAAGTCCATGAACACAGCTGGAGCATTAGTCAATCCAAAGGGCATAACCACAAATTCATAGTGGCCATACCTCGTTCGGAAAGCGGTCTTCGGAATATCTTCATCCTTTATCCTCAATTGATGATACCCGGATCTCAAGTCAATCTTGGAGAAAACCCCGGCTCCACTCAACTGATCGAACAAGTCGTCAATTCTCGGCAATGGGTAACGGTTCTTGATGGTTACATTGTTCAGCTCTCGGTAGTCAACACACAACCTCAAACTCCCATCCTTCTTCTTTACAAACAAAACAGGTGCCCCCCAGGGCGACACACTGGGTCGGATGAACCCTTTCTCAGCTAGCTCATCCAATTGCTTCTTCAACTCCTCCATTTCTTTCGGTCCCATACGGTACGGTGATTTAGATATTGGTCCCGCTCCTGGTTTGAGATCAATGGAAAATTCCACTTCCCTCCTCGGCGGTAACCCTGGAATGTCGTCTCGAAAAACTCCCTCAAATTCCCGTACCACAGGTATCTCACTAGTCTTGGGGGTCGCAGCCTCACAATCCCACATTTGGCATAAAATTAGGCTCTCTCCTTTCCTCAAGCCAGACTTAAGGGTATTGACAGAAATGAATTTGATTTTTGGTTTCATACGGTATCCCTTGTAAGACACCCTCACTCCTTTAGGTCCCCTCAAAGAAATCTTCTTTTGATGACAGTCGATGAAAGCTCGATACTTCCCTAGCCAGTCCATCCCCAAAATCACCTCAAAACCCCCCAGAGGAAACTCTATGAGGTCACAATAGAAAATCGCTTCCCCGATTTTGATGGGTACACTACCATATACTCTATTACAGACTATCGACTCGCCTGATGGTATGGTCACTGGATCCGCGATCCAATCAAATCTCTCAAGTCCCAAAGCCTTAACATGATCTCTAGACACAAACGAATGGGTGGCACCAGAATCGAAAAGTACAAAAGTAGGTCTAGAGTTTACAAGAAAAGTACCAGTAACCACGTGAGCATCCTCCTGAGCGGCCTGCTTTCCCATGGCAAAGAGTTTGCCACTGGACTTGACCCCACTCTGGCTGGCACCAGATGTCCCAGCCTGCTGATTTCCTGCCGTCCCCGTCTTGTTGCTGTTCCCACCTCTATTGTACTGATTTTGATATGAACGGTTCTGATTGTTGTTGTTGTAGTTTCTCTGGTAGTTGCTGCTGCCCCCGGACTTCGCACCCCCACCATAGTTTGTCATGGGTGTGCGATAGCCACTGCTGCCATAAGACTGAGTGCGAGGTCCCTGGTATCCGGATGTAGGTGTGCGATAGCCCCCGGACTGATTTCCTCCAGACGAACGACACACCGCCTGCTTATGTCCCCTCTTTCCACAGCCGAAACACACAATTCCTGCCGAACCACTGCCAGAAACCCCACTCATGTGATTTCCCCCACTCTGATTTCTCCCACCACCAGAGGCACTACTCCCGAAGTACCCACTGAACTTGTTATTACTTTGCTTTTTCGACCCTGAACCTTCTGCTACTGTTTCGGCTTTCCTCTTTTCTGCCTTGGACTGTTTGTCCTTTTTGATCATAACCGAAAGCCTCTCCGCCGCCCCAGCCCGTAAATAGATGTCACGGATTGTGGTGGGCGGAGCTGCAATCAGTCTCTTTTTGATGGCGATTGATAAACCCCTCTCAAATTTCATGGCTAGCATAGCATCGTCGAAACCCATGTCTCCCACGTAGTGCACCAACTGGATGAACTTCCTGTAGTAAGCCTCTACAGTCATGTCCTCCGACATCTGGAATGAGTCGAACTCCTCCCTCAGCTTGCTCTTTTGGAATTCTGGTAAAAACGCCTCGTTCAGAACCCCCTTGAATGCATCCCACGGAACAAACGCGGACCCACCCTCTATAGCTGCTTCCCGGAGCTCTCCCTTATTCGCGGTCCACCAGTCTCCAGCCATACCCCTCAGATAGTGGGCAGCCTGGTCCACCATCAGCTCTTCAGGGCAGTCCACTAACTCGAACAGGTTACCGAATTCTCTGCACCAGGCCCCCAGCAAATGAGGCTCACCCTCCCCGGTGAAATGGGTGGGTTGGTGCCTTGCAATTATCGTGCTCATTTTCGCGGAGTCCATTCGTTTAGCCTTTAGAGTCTCAATCTCAGCTCGTAATAGATCTAACTCCTCTTGGGTGATATTAGCGAGGTTGTCTCTTCGCGGAGGCATACTATATTACAACAACAAAGAAATGAGTCCCGACTCGTGTGGGTACCCATTAAGATTAGGGCTAAAATCCCTAAACGATAAAGTCTAGCATCAACTATCAGATTGAGGACTACCAAATTATAACATGGCTCGGGATCACATAACCGCATATCACTAGACATAAACAGAAAGGAAAGAAAGCATTTACTGACATGTTTCAAAACACTTCACATAACCACGTCAATTCACACCTCTTTTATTCATAATTAAAAAAAATCCCTTTCATGTTCATGCCCCTCCCGGCTATTCCAATTAGTTTCATATACTCAAGTTGTATGGATACTTTATCACAACATACCATTACTTCCATCCTTTCCTAATCTACCCTTGTTCACTCATATTTTCACTCTGGGTTCCCGGGTAAAACTGATAGGGCCAATGGTTCGGTGTGAGGGGGCCCCAGACTCATACTTCCCCTTTAGTGTGCTCCTAACAGTCCTATCCCGGGGTTCATTTTATTTAGACTCTCCTACATTCATTAGGTTCATTCGGTTAGGCCTGAGGATCGTTCGCTCTGATACCACTTTGTAACACCCCCATTTATTCAAGGGCCTGAACTAGGACTCCTCAGATAAATGAGAGTGTTACCATCTCGGTTTCCCGAGGCAGTAGATACAAAGGAAGATAAACAGTACTTTAAATATAAAGTTAACTCAAAACATGTTCTTACATCCGTGTCCAAAAGTCTTAGCAAATAAATAAAGTACAACTCTTATAAAACTGACTAAGGTGATCTAGACATCTAAACTGGTCTGGATCCAAGCTCTTCCTCCCATAGCTCCCCCTTAGTCTCAGCCACCTGTCAATCTGCTCCCCAAAAGTTGGTTCATCACAGGTGATCACGAATACACAGGGTCAACCACGAGGTTGAGTAGGGAAAATAACAAATATAACAATATAGTAAACTCCGCACCGATCCAACGCCATATATATATATACTCCGCACCGATCCAACACCATATATACTCCGCACCGATCCAACACCATATATACTCCGCACCGATCCAACACCATATATACTCCGCGCCGATCCAACTCCGTATCCCAAAACAATAGAATATATATGCACATTATAATAATATCTCAAAATAGTACAAACATCACAAAATGACGATCTCATGATAATACATCGTAAACATGTTCAACACCAAGGATAATGGATCACACATTATTATAAACCAGTAACTTCCCCTACCTGAAATAGCAGGAATGCAGATCAAACCAAAGCTTGCTTAGAAACGTTCCACACGAAACCCGCTTCCTAAACAAATATTATATAATTAATAAACACCCTAATTCTCGAAATACGTATGCACACTCTACTTATAGAAACCCCCCTATAAATAGAAAGCTTCCTAACAACGAGGTTACCCAAAATAGCAACCTTCCAAAAATAGTAACTTCTAAAATTAATACTTTGATTTGAAATTCAAATGATAAATATACTCATTAAAACCATATCAAATAATATCTTTACCATAATTATCAAAATACTCATAAATGACAAAATGGTAATAAAAGATACTAATAATAATAATTAATAAAAATAATAATAATAATAATAATAATAATAATAATAATAATAATAACAAAAGTAAAAGCAACAACAACAACATAACCCGACTCACAACAGCCCGACACCCTCCAACGACTTGCCCTGAAACCACCGTGACACACCACTACTCCCACCGACAACCATCACCACGCGTACCCAGCACTCCAACCTACCCCCACGGCCACCGTCAGCCCCTTCGACTTCCACTGTCGGGTTGAACCAGAGCCTACACCAGGCCTGGTTCCTCACGGTGACATTCTGACCAGACCCAAACACATACCTCTCGCAAACCGCTCAGCCAGCACGACCACCTGATTCCACCACCACAGCCGCCTGAGACACCAGACCCACTCGACTCAGTGGTAACACCGTGTCGACCTCCCCCGAGTCAACGGTGTTACCACTCCCAAGGTCACTCCTACATTCTGACTTGAAAATAAGAAAACAAACCAACGACAACAGCCCTTTGACAGCGCCCTTATCAACCACCCAAACCACCATAACCAGTCACCACGAACCACCACAACCACCCCTACTTGACACCCCAGAACACTACTTACCCTTCCACCACAAGACCCATAAAGTATATCCTAAACACGACTCCATACATACAACAAATTGATGCCCAGAAAACACGTGCTAAAGAAAACGACAACAGTATACATGAAACTCCTCCTTGTAACGCATATTAACACCCCGTACGACGCCCTTTAACAGACTACGACCATAAACACATGCTCTTTATACGTTTATTACATGATCCACTACAAAATTACATAAAGACATTAAGGATTCATCACGTTATACCTTGCTGATTAGGGTATGCAAACACACGGCCTGACAGAAGGATTAGAGCGTGAGTGTGACTCCCAGTTTAACGACCCAAATCGAACCACCGTGAACAACCTTATGGCCACCGTGCAAGGCTTCTTTTAGTTGTTTGATGTGACGGCTAGAGGTGAGTGTATAGGAATTAGGGTTAGGGTAGGGTTAGAGTTAGCAAAACCCTATCTTAAGTAGGCGGTATACAAACTCTTGCTGGGAAGAGATTTAAAAACGTGTGTGGGCTTCTTGTTTGCACACAAAACGAGGCCCACACCAAAGCTCCCATTGATCCCAAGTTCGAGCCCCCCAAACAGCATACTACAACACTCTATTTCGCTACCATGGATCCCCAATTCGAAACCCACCATGGTCTAAAGACGCTTATAAACATACTAGGTCTACGGCCTAATTAACGAAGAAAAAGAACATAACTAATGTAAGGGTTCACACGAATACGGGTTATTACAGTATGTCCCCTTCAATGCAAATGGCTTTACAAGATAAAGCATGCCGTGGAAGGACAACAAGATATCCACAAGGCAAGACTAGTTGCTAAAGGTTTCACTCAAGTGCCAGGCTTGCACTACGATGAGATCTCTGCACCCGTAGTCATGCTACGTTCCATTCGGATTATCTTAGCGATTGCCGCATTTCACGATTATGAAATCTGGCAAATGGACGTTAAAACCGCCTTCTTAAACGGTTATTTGGAGGAAGAGTTGTACATGGTACAACCCGAGGGTTTTATTGATCCAGAACATCCTAAGAAGGTTTGCAAGCTTAAGCGTTCCATTTATGGACTTAAGCAAGCATCACGGAGTTGGAATCATCGCTTCGACCAAGTGATAAAAGAGAATGGTTTCATTCGATCAGTCGAGGAACCATGTCTCTATATCAAGTCGAGTGGGAGCAAGATTGTCTTCCTAGTACTGTATGTCGATGACATACTCTTGATTGGGAATGACATACCTCTCCTTTCTTCGGTTAAAGCATGGTTGAAAAACCATTTCCAAATGAAAGATCTGGGAGAGGCACAAAGAATTTTGGGTATCCGTATCTACAGGGATAGATCACGACGGATGTTGTCTCTCAGTCAGGAGTCTTACATAGATAAGATTCTAGAGAGATTCAGCATGACGAACTCCAAGAAAGGGTTCCTTCCTATGACTACTGGGCTTCACTTGAGCAAGACTCAAGAAGCTAAGACATTGGAAGAGAAAGAGCGCATGAGTCGGATTCCTTATGCTTCGGCTATAGGATCGATAATGTATGCCAAGTCGATTTCAAGCTCATCCAGGTGAACAACACTGGATAGCCGTGAAAAACATTCTTAAGTACCTACGGAGGACTAAAGATTGGGGATTGACTTACGGAGGCGACTCAACGCTCTGCGCCACGGGTTACACAGATGCTAGCTTCCAAACGGATCGAGACGACTCGAAATCTCAGTCTGGATTCGTTTTTACTCTTAATGGCGCTGCTGTCAGCTGGAAAAGTTCTAAACAGAGTGTTACAGCAGATTCTACTACTGAGTCCGAGTACTATGCCGCCTCGGAAGCAGCTAAGGAAGCAATATGGATGCGTCAATTCTTACAAGGACTCTCAGTAGTGCCTAGTTCGAATGACCCAATCACCGTTTATTGTGACAATAAAGGTGCCATCTTCCAAGCTAAGGAGCATAAGTCTAGCAACAAAGCTAGACATGTACAACGGAAAGCTCAACTAATCAGAGATTACGTGGAGCAAAAGGAGGTATTCATTGATAAGATCGCTACGGATGACAACATAGCTGATCCTCTCACAAAAGCATTACCACGTGATAAGCATGAAGGGCACATTAATTCCATGGGAATCAGATGTGTTCCTAAGTTGTAGTACTCTTTTATGAATTCATGTAATAATTCATTTTCTCGTGTACTCTATTCAACCTCATTGTTATGATATATAATGTTTTGTTTTTCATGTGGAATTGTACGCCAATTTTGAACACCACAAAGTGAACTGACTAACATTACATCGTTTTAGTCCTTGATTACCCACTTGAGCTGATAACTCAGGTAATCATTTTGTGACGTTGGTTGATGGTGGGTTCAACGAGCCATAAGTCAAACAGTTGACTGACCAATCACAAAGGCGAGTTATACGGATATCTCGTAGGACACCCCGTGACAACGTTATGGAGTCCTAAATGTTTTATAACATTGGGTGTCAGGTCGTGGATAGGACCTCCATAGTGTTCCTTAGAGTTGAGTCTTTTGACTTTCAACTGTCTCTTGAGATTAAGGCAGATTTTGGGTAACTTTGGTTTCTTTCCCACGGTCTTCCGTAACAGGGGCCAAGAGGATTTTTTCTGGGTTATTTCATGTTGCGCTTAGATCTGCAGGATTCGAGTTGAGGGAAATATCCAAACCCTTATCAGGATTTTATCATTTCTCAGGGCCACTCGAGGAGTAGTAACTGAAATGCATGGCCATGCTCGAATACATATTCGTTTTATCAGTTAAGTTACTCTCTAGTCGGGGAAACCACTCTTGATACAGATCCCTTGTGAGATACGACCTTTGCGAATGCGGATTTGCAAATTGTCTTACATTGAGTGGGAGAAATTTTAAAAGGATATGAGAATCGGTTATCGCACCTACACTTGTACGGACAAGTAGGAGTTTGTTGGAGCTTGTGTCCTCCACATGTAGTGTGATAACGTCATTGCACATACCCTTGTACGGACAAGTGGAAGATTGTTGGGGCTGGTGTCCTTGACAGTTAGTACAATGACTTACTAAATCTCTTAAAGGATCACAAGGGCATACTTCAGTATTATTATCAGTTGATCCACGTTTATCAATAACGGTTGGCTTGCTAGATTAGTTTGACGTTATTGTCATACGGATGGCGGTGATCAACTGGTCCCTATACGTCACACCTATAGGACACGTTTGAGAGATGTGAAGGTATGAAAATACAGTCACATTTATGCCGGATACGACTAAACAGTTAGTCAGAGGTATTGACTATTAAATTAGTCAATAAGATGTTGAGATTATTATTTAATACGGATTAAATAATTTTAGCTAATACGGATTACATGATTAATTCGTAAATTAAATATAAACGGTTATATTTAATTAAATATTGTATTAGCGTATTAATATAAACAGTTATATTAATTTGGGTAATTATACAATATCGTAATTTTATCAGACCATTATTAATACATCGACTGCATTAATATATGATAACATGTGTGCGATTTATAATTAAAATCCCGCGAATAATATGTAGCAAACGGGTCGAATCACGCAAAGGAATAAGGTAAGAGTGGAAAAAGCCCACCCTTACCCTATACCCGTTCGGCCGACCGTGTAGTATACAAAAGGATAGTTATTCTCCTTTTGTCAATCACTGGTAATTCATATTTCATAGAATTAGGGTTTTGAGAACATTCTTTTCCCAAAACTCAGATCTCACATCAAAACTCACAAAAGCTCTCCCCATATTGCAAGGCAATTGGAGAGTATTTCTAGCACACACGACATCATCTCAAACCAAGTCTTGGGTGCAAGTTATAGGAGGGAATTTGCTTTAATTCCTGTTCTTAGGCCTTTAGCACAAGGACCAAATGTTGTATTCTTTTCATGTTTTTAATTATCTTATGACCATAATTCACAACTGTAAAATTCGTTATAATCCTTCATGTTTAGGGCGAATACATGCTTTATTCCCCACAATGGGAACCGTCTTCTGTGACACCCCGGGATTTAGCATAAAAATAAACAAATAATTTGCAGCGGAAATACGATACTTTTAAAAACTTTTCGACATATTTTTTAAAACTTTTCGCGGAATATCAAAATAACATGCGGAAGACTAAAAACTAATGAGAAAGTATAAATTATACAAAATAACTTAAATAGACGAGGGATAAGGTATCCCACGATAACAACATGAATTAAATCTAAACTAAGCGTAAGGATAATTGTCGAATTATCAACAATGCTCGTTAGCCACACGTCTTCCCCAAACAGCACCAACCTACATTCATGAAACATGAACGCCATAGTCAGTGGGGAGTAACTCAGGGTTCTCCCAGCCACTTTGTTGGGAACTAGGTTCCTTATATTAAACTCATATCTAATGTGAGTTTTGTTTCCTTAAGGTTAGTCATAAAAACTTAAATGGATCTTATGCATGCATGATGATATCATAAGATGTGATAGTCCTTACATTGGTTTTAGAAGGTTTATACTCAATAATCACCTATTATTTGAGTCTTCAAATAACCGAAATACCCTTCAACGATCTAACAAAAATCGTCTCCAAAAGATACGTATCAAGGACCCGATCTCAAACTAAGACTAATTTTGTTACTAGAAAATTAGTATTAGCATACTAGAAATAATAATAATATTATCTTTAATATTATTTGTATGGAAATAATTTCTTACTTAGAAAAACTATTTCTAAGTATTGTGAGTATGAAGGAGGTTGTAGTATGAAATTAGTGCAAGCATCCACCAACAATCATCACTTACTTAAATGTGTGGTGTGTGCATGTAATATATAGAGCAAAAACCATGCTCACAATTGAGAGCATGTGCCGGCCAAAACCAAGCCAAGAGGGAGCCAATGCATGGCTCTCTTACACTTACATAAAGCATCAAATATGCCTTACACTCTTACACACTCTTACACATCTACTTACACACACAATCACCTTATTCATTCAAACACACAATCCTCACACATACATACTAATACACGGCTGAAATGAGGTACCAAATGGACCCATTTTATCTTTGTCAATTGTGTTAATATGTCACATATGTCCCATAACACATGACCCAATTTGTTAATCATGCAATTTTAACTATTAGAATTCATAATTTACAAATTTATCACATTCAAATAATAATTCCAATATTTCGAAATTATTATTGTATAAAATGTAATATCATAATTTTAATTACAACTCTTTGTAATTTTATGATCAACCGTGTTCATTCTCAATTTAATCGTTTCTTAAACGAATAAATAAAAACCGAGCAATAAAACGATTTTATTACTTTGACTATTATTATTATAATCCCATTATAAAATATTCGTCATATAAAATTATTTCCAAAATTTCTAGTTATCAATTAATTTGTATCCAATACAATATTAATTAATTATTCCATTGAGACGGAATTCCCTAAATATATGACCTTAAGAGATCAACTGATCACCACCATCATATGACGATAATGTCAAACTCTAGACAGCCAATCATTATCGGTAAATGTTGGTCAGTTGACTTTAAAAGAGTAACACTCCCAGTTGTGTTTCATTCAAATGAGTTTTAATTACGTCAACACACTATTGACGAGGACACTACCTCCAACAATCTCCCACTTGTCCGAGACAAGTGTGTGTTACCAATTCTCTTGCCCTATTACTATCTCCCACTCAATGCATGGCGTCCTCTCAGGTCGTGCCGGCAATTGATTAAAAAATCTAGAGTGGTTTATCTCGATCTGGAGTTATAACTACTGACCGGAATTATCTACCATAGATACTTTCCGAGCGTGGCCACGCATTTCTAGTTATTATTCTCCTCGAGTGGCCTAGAGATATTGTTCAACCCTGACAAGGGGTGGACAATTCCTAATCGACTTATTCCTTCCGGCTGGCCATAGCGCATTATAACCCAAAGTATGTCCTTATAAACCCCAGTTACGAAGGTGTTAGGACATAGATCAAAGTTAATCTGAAAACTATGCCACCTCAGAGAACAATCATTAGTCCAAGAACTGACTCATGTGAAACACGATAGATGCTCCCGCCACGGCCAGGCAGTCTTTGAATAAGAGTACGCCAGAGCTCTATCAGCGGTCATTAGCCCGGCAAATGTATCTTAACATGTCTATGCCTAGGTGATCGATTAGTCATCCCGTATGACTCTATGGCAATTGAACTCGCCATCAATCGCATCACACATCCGGTTGCATTGAGATGTCACCTCACTTAAGCAACTAGGGGCGAGGTCATGATAATTCAATTCACTTTAATGGGGTTCAATATGGTCTTACCATCCCATTTGAATTTTACTTGACCTTTCGTGAGTTTATAAATAACTCAAAAAACTAGTGGATTACACCATCCAAGTGGTCAACCTTTGAACACCATTTAATTTACAATGAGCTTGAGGGTCTCTCGTTTATATCCCTTAAAATTGTAATTATCTTCATTTTGAGTAAACCAGGTTTACCACGGTTCGTGCGAGCGTTCACTTTGCGGATCTCATCCACATATGCTATTTCATTTCAATGAGATAAGTCATCTTATGACCAACAAATATTATGTGCATTGTGTAACTCCCAGCTACAGCAATGCTATCACATAATTTGTGAACTTATGTATTCTGTAGAATCTTGTGATGACCATGTAGTTAAAATACAAGTCATTGAGATGCATAGTCAATGAATGTAAGCCAAAGATTATCATAAATCTTTGCTTGGTATCTTGGAACTTGAGTCGTTGCAAACCTTTTACCATACGACTAAGTTATCTTCCAAAATCTTGAATTTGTCTTTCATCTTCATTGGAGAATACTTTGACAGTTGATCAAGGTTTAATCATTGGTTTAACACCTGCTCAACAGGTTGTCCTGCAAGCGGCGCGCATCCACTTTACACGATTATACTAATGGCGGAAACACTAGCATTTTTAAACGTGTAAACAATAGTACTTAAGGTTCGATAAATTTCCATGATCTCATCATGGTAATACTATCTTCATCTCTATGAACAACCTTAATACTAATAACAAGATGTTCTTTACAATCTCAACCAAACATCCTATGTTCAATTAGATTTAATTCATATCAATATGTCATCTAGAACCAAAAACTCGTGTACCTTTCATAAGTATCAATGCTCCATTCCAAACGAGCAATGAGTTGTTTTAGATAACGTTTACTACCACTAAACTCTTGTTCTTGCCTGATTCTGAAGATCCCGAAGTCATACCCATGATTCAATAGCTTCAAATCCTGGAGCGAGAACTCCCACTGAACTTTACACTTAACCGTAAATCATAAAGCTCCCACTCAATTCAATGTTCCCTAACATTTAATGAATTGAAATGGTTGGGACATAACCATATGTGCTAATGGTCACATCCTTTTCAAATACTCTTTTGAAAAGCGGGTATTGAGTTTACTGAATTCATTCTCAATGAATTACTTTACTACTTTCAACAAAGTTACCCTTAACTTTGTAGACTGCAGACATCCACATGTCTACTTATGCTTCTCTTAACAAATCTCATTTATCAGCATGTATATCTTATAAATTTCATGGTTCTTAGAATTTGCATTGGCACATTTAGACCACCATCTAAATCCAAGAACCCTTTCTTGAGCCTTTACAAAATCTTTTGAATAATTTTCTTCGAGTGTCCTCCCGTAGTTTCTATAAGAGTCTTTTCTTATGGTATATAATTTTTGTGTGTAGGAACTTTCAGTTCCCCACATTTATCTTATCTTATACTGTACGAGGACTCTATCATGGATCTTATCCATGTATAGAATTTTTCCTTACTAACTTCAAGAATTTATTCCTGAAGTATCCCCTAGGGCCGGGGCCGTTGGGTTCATAAGGCGTAGTTTTTAACAAATCGTAGATCTCATCCACAACTTTTCTACCTTTATAATCATAAGGCGTAGATTTTTCAAATCGTAGATCCCATCCACAACTTAATCTTCCTTCTTATCTTTCACATAACCAAAACACAATAAATCCTACTATTCATCAATAGATCATATCCATTGTGCTAATCAAAATCATATGCTATTTGTGTCCTTTTCAAATTTCTGCCACTCTATCTTTGTAATAATAATCTCATTTCATTATCAAAGATAGCCACTAAGGCCACAAGCAATGACTTTGATGTCGGTTTGTGTGCCCTTATGATTTATTACAGAAAATATTCGTTTAAAGCTTAGATAGTTTTGGATGGTTGATAACTTTTCCTCTTAATTGAGTTCTAAACTTAATTTGATTTTGATTTGATTTGAATTGGGTATCCCATACCTATTCGGTTTCAATGGTCATACATTGAAATGTGATAATCAATTCTATTTTATGTTTAAGATTTGCAAGTGTATGTTTAAACTAAACAAGAACATAATTATAAAACCGATAGTGACTTGGGTTGAAAACCAAGTCACTACATTATCCAAAATACAACATATTGTTCAAGGATTACCCTTTCCTTGTCCAACAAGGAAATAAAACATAGGTTTTAATTGTTCATACAACACTTGAAATACTAGCAAAATAAGCGAAAAACAAAGCTCCTTGATCATCTCGAGTGGAGCTACTCTTAGTTCCCTTGATCCATCAAGCTTGTTTCTCTTTTCCCTTATCTTTGCTTTCATGCCCTAATTCAAGTAAGAAGAGCATTCACATCACAACTTGTATCATAATACATAAGTTGAGATTAACATAAAATTGGGATAGTTATCGTACCAACTGGAAGAATTTTCCCAGCTTTGAGATCGCTGAGATACTTGGAACAATTCCTCTTCCAATGTCCTTTGCCATTGCAGTAAAAGCATTTGGCCCCTTGATGAGGGCTCTTCTTGGAATTGGAGGTGCTTGCCTCAGAAGACACTTTCTTTGAACCTTTGGAAGGTTGCTTCCCCTTTTGCCTTACCCTTCCTTTTGAACTTTCCTTGCTCTTAACATTAATGTTGAGCACATCCTTAGGGGCACTAACATTTAGGCCCATATCCCTTTCAGCTTGCACGATCATATTGTGCAATTCATCGAGAGAGATGTCTTGGTTCCTCATGTTGAAATTCACCCGGAATTGTACATAAGTTTTCACCTTAGACAAGGAGTGGAGGATTATGTCAATCACTAGTTCTTTAGGAATGTCCACTTGATTCATCCTTAGGGTTTCTACATGCTCAATTAACTTGAGCACATGTGGGCTAGCCTTTTGCCCCTCCTTAAGGTTGAGATCAAAGAAGGCCGATGCCGCCTCGTATTGGACAATTCTCGAAGCCTTTGAGAACATTGTCACAAGCCTGGAGTAGATCTCATAGGCCGTGCCAATCTTTATGGCACTCCTTTGGAGTTCTGGCTCCATCGAGAAGATCAAAACATTTTTGATTGCCGCAGACTCCTTCTGATAAGTATCATAGGGTCGCCTTGCTGCGGCGGTGGCATTTTCTGCAGGTACAGGAGGTGATTCTTCGATGAGGAATTCGGTCTTACCGTCACCTTGTGCCGCCAACAATAGTTGGGCATCCCAATCGGCAAAGTTTGCCCCATTCTTTTCTAGCTTACAACGATCCATGAAGGAACGTAACCATGAAGTGTTCGTAGTAGTGGTGGAAGTGGTCATGATTGATTTTGATATGAAAAATTGACTACAAAGTTTCAAACATATGAAGAAATTAAATGCTAATCGTTTTAATTTTATTTTTAACTTGTAAACATTTTTACTAAGTTGATGCATCTATAAAATGACCTCTATCCAATTTTATAAATGATTCCAAGACCCAAACCCATACCCCCGAAATCGTGAACCACTGGAACTCCGACCCAATGATATGGTTTGGTGGGTTAAAATAAACCGGTTCTACCATAGAACACTTCCGTTGAGTACAAACCAAATTTCAATTGCATCAGATGCGATCCGCCCACTGGACTGAATCCATCCCATCGCCCCACTTATCCTACGTAATGAGGTTCGTACTGCCCACTGGACTAGCACCACCCCACGAAATAGAAGCTCATGGGTTCTACTATTTGGTAAGGCTAATTCTCAATTGTTTTGTTTAATATAGAGGTCTTGTCAATTTATTATCTATCTCCTTTAAGCGAATTAAATCGGTGAACTCGATAATTATAATTGACACGGTCGTTTTTAACGATCTAAACTAATATGCATGTTTATGGCGATTTGGCTTATGCATGCAAACATATTAATAATGCAAAAATAAAAGCAATAAAGCAATAAAATCCTAGTATGGCCTTCCTAGTAATAGTAAAAACTAATTAACTATTACAAATTCGGAAACCAACTCCATGGTCCCTTGAACTTCATTGGCATGCCATCCAAGAAAACACCGTCTTGTCGGAACTCCTTTCCGTATGGCACCGTCTTTTGGATCTCCGGAATTACAATAAAATAATGCAACTATTCTATTGTAAAACTGAAAATTAAATTAAATTACAAACCCGTGATACGAGATCACATAAATTACAACCGAATCAATATTCCCTTACATTACGGGTAATATTGATTAAAACTAAGGCCATACTAAGAAAAATTACATAATTCCAAATTATATAAAAACATTCAAATATGACATTCATAAAATTGCATTAATAAAATATGTATGCACATGCTCAATTTTTAATGCCAAATCGCCTTATGGGAGCAAATATCTCATATTTGTTTACGGTTTTTACGGATATGCACGATTTTAACTATTAAAATCATCAAAATTACATAAATCTAATTTATGTCCAAGTTAATCATCCCAACTTACTTTAGGAATCAATGTTTAGTCTCTACTAATATTTGATCATGACATAACTTGATTTTGCATTTTTGTTCATAGATTACTTGTATTTTCGGGAAAAATAAACAAAATACGGCCAAATGAGTCAAATAAAATTCGAAATTTAAAATTCAAAATTTTATACTTTCTGGAATTTTCTAAAAAATTCAGAAATTATTAAAATGGTCTTTTGCAAATACTTATGGTTTATTTCTTAATTAAATCGTATAAAAGTCATTTTGATGATTAAAAATCCAATTTAAATTATAAAAACTTTCAATAATTTGCCATAAACTTTTAGTCATCCTAAAATATATATTAGAATCTGAAAATGACCAAAAATTATAGACCATACTCGAAAATTTTATTTTTGACTCATAAATTACGATTATTAGCTAATTAACTAATAAAAATTAATAATCATAAAAACAGAAACTTTTTGATATCCAACTTTTAGATCTGATGTTCCTATTATATAAGACATCTATGGGTAAAATTTCATGCCATAATATTAAGATTTACTATTTTTAACACAATAAGTCACTATTTATCCGATTTTAACTATTAAAATCATAAATCATGCATCACTTGAGAATAAATTCCCAAAATTTATATACATTCTGTAAATATTTCATGTGACATTGTGTAAAATGTTTATGGCAAAATTCCAACTATAACTATTAAAGTCGAATTTGAGTCACTATTAATACGATTTTTACTATAAAAATCATTAATCATGCAAAACAAATCCAATAAATCCGAAACTTTATACAGGTATTTTATATATTGCATGTGACTTCTCATAAAAGTTTTAAGGTCAAATTCGAAATATAACCTTCTATACCCATTTTTACTCATATTATGACTATTTATCTCATAAAATTCATAATCCATGCATATTGACTCCATTTCTTACGAAAAATCATATACAATATATTAAATATTCATGTGAGAATATATCAAAAAATCTCAGCCAGAAGTTAAGTTTTACTATTTTTCCCATTAATTGTTGTTTAAAACCGATTTAAACTACAAAATATACAAATAAATATAAAAATGAACAATAAAAATCCATAAAATTATTTTTATTTCCTAAAACCGTTTTAGAAACAAAAACTTTAACATGCAAAATTATTTTGTGATTTATCATAATAAATAAAAATATTTCGAAAATTCCGAAATATGTATGGTAATCCGATTTTAACATAAAACATGAATCCGATCATGCATGCAACAACCGTAATGCTCTGATACCACTTGTTGGGAACTAGGTTCCTTATATTAAACTCATATCTAATGTGAGTTTTGTTTCCTTAAGTTTAGTCATAAAAACTTAAATGGATCTTATGCATGCATGATGATATCATAAGATGTGATAGTCCTTACATTGGTTTTAGAAGGTTTATACTCAATAATCACCTATTATTTGAGTCTTCAAATAACCGAAATACCCTTCAACGATCTAACAAAAATCGTCTCCAAAAGATACGTATCAAGGACCCGATCTCAAACTAAGACTAATTTTGTTACTAGAAAATTAGTATTAGCATACTAGAAATAATATTAATATTATCTTTAATATTATTTGTATGGAAATAATTTCTTACTTAGAAAAACTATTTCTAAGTATTGTGAGTATGAAGGAGGTTGTAGTATGAAGTTAGTGCAAGCATCCACCAACAATCATCACTTACTTAAATGTGTGGTGTGTGCATGTAATATATAGAGCAAAAACCATGCTCACAATTGAGAGCATGTGCCGGCCAAAACCAAGCCAAGAGGGAGCCAATGCATGGCTCTCTTACACTTACATAAAGCATCAAATATGCCTTACACTCTTACACACTCTTACACATCTACTTACACACACAATCACCTTATTCATTCAAACACACAATCCTCACACATACATACTAATACACGGCTGAAATGAGGTACCAAATGGACCCATTTTATCTTTGTCAATTGTGTTAATATGTCACATATGTCCCATAACACATGATCCAATTTGTTAATCATGCAATTTTAACTATTAGAATTCATAATTTACAAATTTATCACATTCAAATAATAATTCCAATATTTCGAAATTATTATTGTATAAAATGTAATATCATAATTTTAATTACAACTCTTTGTAATTTTATGATCAACCGTGTTCATTCTCAATTTAATCGTTTCTTAAACGAATAAATAAAAACCGAGCAATAAAACGATTTTATTACTTTGACTATTATTATTATAATCCCATTATAAAATATTCGTCATATAAAATTATTTCCAAAATTTCTAGTTATCAATTAATTTGTATCCAATACAATATTAATTAATTATTCCATTGAGACGGAATTCCCTAAAGATATGACCTTAAGGGATCAACTGATCACCACCATCATATGACGATAATGTCAAACTCTAGACAGCCAATCATTATCGGTAAATGTTGGTCAGTTGACTTTAAAAGAGTAACACTCCCAGTTGTGTTTCATTCAAATGAGTTTTAATTACGTCAACACACTATTGTCGAGGACACTACCTCCAACACACTTTACGTCAGAAAACATGTAAACGTTAATACTAAACATCTTATACATATGAACATGTATATAATTTCATAAACAATCATATATATTACCAAACATGAACAACATGATCAATGCGTGGGCGATAAGTCAAAAACATGTGAAAACAACATGAATCAACATGCATAACAGAATTAAAGCCAACATATGGGATAGTATCAAAATCAAGGAAACATCCAAGCAAAGAATACACATAGTCAGAGCGTATAACCACTGCCTCTGAAATACCAGAGCGTATAACCACTGCCTCTGGCTACTGGAGCGTATAACCACTGCCTCCAGTTACGGAGCATATAACCACTGCCTCCGATTACAAAGCATACAACTATCAAACAACACAGGAATAGAATGAACGCCGTCAGAGCGTATAACCACTGCCTCTGACACACCAGAGCGTATGACCACTGCCTCTGGCTACTGGAGCGTATAACCACTGCCTCCAGCTACGGAGCGTATATCCACTGCCTCCGAATACTATGTATAGCGTATAACCACTGCCTCCGACCAATCCCGAACATAGATAAATTCCCATTGCATGGGTGGCGTTAGTTCATTACAGTGATACACAATTTTAGGATGACATAACCGTCACCTACACAAGCTTAGGATAACATGACCGTTAACCCACACATTTAAACATACATGAGACAATAAAAGATGAATAAAACAATACTTATATTTGTTCCATGCCGAAAGAGAACACACGGAATTGAATAATGAAACAAAAGTTCTAAACGCATTTTACATTACAGCTGTCCTCTGCCGTAAAATTCATAATTAATTCAAATAAAATCGAAATGATACAATACCAATTGGGTCGGATTAATAAGACTTTTCTCTAAAATATTTGTCAATTAAACATTTTTAAAATACGAACTTAACAGGGGGTTATTGTCTGATCTTTACAGTGTGTCAGAAATCGTCACATAAAATGTATTGCTTCATAAAATGGGTTTAACAAATCATTTTGGGGCAAAACAAAATCCTAACATCATCTAAACTCTTCAAAGTTTAATTATTTAAAAGGAACAGAATATTTTCAAAGTATAAAAATGGTTTTCGAAACAATCTTTGAGCTACTTTCCATTCTGCGAGTACTTCAGCGCAATGTTCGTAAATAATTTATTGTGAACAAACGACATGCAAGAAAATTACGAAGTTTTAGAGGTAGATTCTGCACTTAAAATAAACAGGGGTCTATTTTCAACATTTTTAAAGACGGATACTCTAAGATGTCGAAATAAATTGTACAAGACAATGGACAGATTTGTCAAGGTGATGAAACTTATCAAATAACCAAAGTAAACCAAGCATTATGAACTTGAAAGACTATCAAACTAATCATCCTCAAAGATCACAAACTCATTTAACCATACAATCCTTAATGAATTTCCACAACTAGAATATTATCGAACACAACCATGCAAGATGAAAATCATCCAAACATATGACTTATAAAACTAATCATGCAACTAATTAATCAAACACAATTCTAGTATAATAAACATTACTAGCATATAGAACACATGCAAACAAAGACGATTAAAGTCGATTAACCCATCACCGTTACCTTATAGCTTTTCAATAAGCATGATTTTGACTCGAAGCCACTCCGGTTTGGACAACCGAACTAGCTACACATAAATAAACGAGGTTAGCTAAGAGAACCGTGCCTTAAAGGCCACGACCAGAGTATATTAAGGAATAATTTTGATACTTTTATTACCTAGAAAGATGGAGGGAAAGGAGAGGAAGAGATAGGCGCGAAAATCGTCGGAAACGGATAAGAAACGAAGATTTTACGATCGTCTTAAGGTTGAAGGTAAAGAGTGTAACAATGGTGTTTGTGTTTTGTGTTTGGGTGTGTTTGTGCTGAAAAAATAAGTAAAGGATTGAAGAAGAAGGAAGGAAGAGGATGACCTTGGGCAGTAAGGCAAAGTTTAATACTTAGCCAAGTGTCCCAAAGGACATGTGGAAAAGAGTAAAGAGTAAGCAACGAGTGAGTGTTTGTTAGCGGATGGTCCGTGACAGCCTTTCGTATTTTCGGCATAATTTCCTCCACAGAACTCTTAATGAGGTGTTTTCGGTGGCGTTCGAAAGCTAAGAGAAAGAGCTAAAACTTTTATTTTATAACCAAGAGCTAAATATGCTTTTAAAATATCTTAAAATTAGTAACCACGACAGAGTAACGTTTCACAAGTTTAAGAAGTATAACTTTAAGACGGACATATTAATATCATTGTCAAAAACGATATATTTTAAATGAAATTTTATTTATTGTGGAACATTATTATTACTATAATTATATTTTAATAATATATAAAGACTTGGAAATTACGGGGTGTTACATCTTGTTACATTCAACTTGAAGCACGATGTCATGAGTGACATATACTCACTAATAAACCACAAAGATGAAAATGGAGGAATCAGATGAAGCACACACTAATTCCCAAGTAAATACATGAAACGTGGAACATTTATTTCTTCCTTTCCTTTTTTTTTCTTTTCTCTTTTCTCTTTTTCTGATTTTTTTTTTCGTTTTTTTTTCGTTTTTTTAAACTAAAAGCATCACATCCTTTGAGAAATTCATCAAATTCACCCATTCCACTTTCTCCATTCACCAACTCCAACATGAACAAACCAAAACCGATACATAAATGTATATACCACAAAACCCGACACAAAAACTAGCACGACGCAAGGTAGGCTTAGATTTGGGTGTAGTTTATGGGTCAACTGACAATTTTTGGCTAAATGTGGAGTTTAGATGGTAAATTGAGAAAAGGGGAGTATTGCAAGTATTCTCCTAACATGTGATACCATCCGCAAACCCATACGTGTAGGCAACAAGAAATCAGAAGTCATATACGTGTAAATGCAATGAAATGAAGTGAGTAACTACTCTCAAGCCTAAATAAACCGATCATGAATGTTACCAGTTATCGGCTCTAAAACTCAGATTTTAAGTAGTTTGTCAAAGATACAAGTCAAGTCTACTAGTCCAAATATTTAATTCCAGACAGAATTGGGGACATGCTTTAAGTGAATTGCTAAAGGGTGGTGAAAAATGCAAGGGGAAGTAGCCAAAATGACTTATAGTACACTATCATCATCGTAAACACTCCAATCTGACTCGACTATATGCAGAAACAAACGTGCATTTTTTTTATTTGTCTGCTTTTTTTGAAAAAAAATTAAGAAAAGGAACATGAAATAAACGTGAATGCATGCGGAAAAAAATGAAAAATGCTGGCGCAAAAGGATGCATTACCCTCCCCAAACCAAAACAGATAATGCCCTCATTGTCTTCTCAGCACAACAACAAACAAGGGGAAAGGGATACACAGCCTAATACATGTTACTAAGGGATATATACAAGACTAAAAAGAAAACTAAATGCAAAAGATGGAAAAGGAAACTAGAAAACTCACAAGATATCACCTCCCCAAACCAGCATGGAGCTACTCATCACCCACCTCCTCCTCCGCCTCGTACGTCAGATCCCTCTCCGCCTCGTCGCCGCCACCGCGCGTAGCCTCACCGCCCTCTGTACCGCTGTCTCTAGGGGTGTTCATAATAAACCGAACCGCAATAACCGAACCGAAAAACCGAAAATCCGTACATTTTTAAGGTTCGATTAACTGAACCGTTTTGACAAAGTGGTTCGGTGAACCGAACCGTGAAATTTATCATGGATACGGTTCGGTTAAGGTTCGCAATTTTAGAAAAGCGGTTAACCGCGAACCGAACCGTTCAGAAAAAATTAAGTAAAAAATTAACATATTATATAAAAAATTGTTCTTTTGTGTAATTAAAAAGTGTTTCCAAATTCAAAAATGGTTAAAATGATTAATATTAAAGTTTGACTAATTAACTTTATTGTTGAGTATAATTAAATATTAAAAATTTAATTAAACTACTAGATAAAATTCTCCAAAACTAAAGAAAAAATATATTTAGCATGTTTATAGGTTAACCGATATCCAAACCATAAATAACCGTTTAAAGAGCCTAAAAAGAAAAAACTGAGCTCAGTCAAAATAAACATGCTAAGGGAAAACCTCCCTGACTTGCTTGTCATGGGTGATACTCCAGACAGGCAAAGATCGTAAGCCATCTAGACAGGCAAAAAAGTCCACCCATCATAAATAAAACCTGGCCAGACCCCGATGTAAGTTAAACCTAATGTTAGTACTTCTTTACCTGAAATCACTAACATATATGAAACAAGAACGACAAACAACCAATATATATATATATATATATATATATATATATATATATATATATATATATATATATATATATATATATATATATATATATATACACAATAGTTGGTCAAACAACGTTGACCAACTAAAAATTCTATCTAGGGACTTCCCCCTGGATGGGACCATCTACCAATTTAAAAAAATATAGACTAATTGTTTTTTCCAGGGAACATCCCCCCCTGAATGGACCAAAATACCAATAGAAAAACTACACCGCCTTCGAGGCAGGAGCTGAACCGGAACCCTCCTCAGCCACAACTGCATCATCTGACTTCCCCTTGAACGCAGAAGATTCCACCTCTTCTTCTTTCATACCCAAGCTGGCAAGATCAGGGAAGCGTTCATCCATGACCTTCTCATCCTGATCAGGACTCCATTAAACCCCAAAAGCTTCGGGGTCCCTCATTGCAACTAGTCGTCCCTTGCCAAAGAAGTATTGGGATGCATCGGCCAACCTAGCCTCCATCACCTCCTTGTCAGCCCCCAACTCTTCATTTTTTCGCAGAAGTTCCTGCATTGCCATCCTCTCCTCATCTAACTTGCCCCATACAACCTTCTCATCACTTTTAGCTACTATTTCACAAACTTGGCTGGCCCTTGCCGCCTCCCGAGCAGAAGCCAACTGCGACTCCAGCTGAACCTCTCTAGCCTGGAGCGTGGTCGTTTAGATGATCCTCCAAAACCTCCACCCTTGCCCGTAAAGTCCACCAGCTAAGAACCGCTGATTAGAGAGGCATTCAAACACTACACAAACCAATATACAAATTACCAACTGGAACTGCAAATATGCGTACAACAAGAAAAAAAGACGCAAACAAACCTGTCTAGCCTGAGTAGCAGCAGCGGACAAATTGACCAGCAGGGTTTTGGATAAAGCCACCAGCTTGGCTGAAGAATCAAAAGTATCCCCCGCCAGCAGCCCCTGATCAACGTTCTGGGCAAATTCACTTAATTCAGCCTTGGTAGCGCCCAAATCGCCAGCCTGGCCAGAAACCTCCATGATTGGTCGAGTCATAATGGCCCTTGAACGCCCCCTTCTCCCTCCTCCTCCCCGTCAGCCTTACCAATGACGACCCTGTTTCTTTTCCTAGATGAACGCACGCTGAGTTTTTCAGGAGCTGGCTCAGAGAAGAATAGTACGTCAAGCGTTTTCTCACTATCACTTCCACTAGCCCCCCTGCTCTTAGACGTCTCGGAAATCTTGGCCAAGCATGCCTTCAGTGAGGCAGCAGAGAAACCAGCCAACCTAGTTGATGATCGGTATACTGAAATAACAAGCACCAAGCTAAGCACAAAAATCGCAGACACAGACACACACGTGTCATACAAAGAAAAAAGAAAGCCAAAATAAATTTACGAGAAAGAACACTTGAAGAAACCTTGCTTCTTCCAGCCTTCAGCCCTCCTAAAACAGGCCTCATATACCGGGGCAGGTGCTCCCTGCACAGGCTAGCAGGCCAAGTACGCTCAGCCTCCGAAATAGCCAAGAAAGCAACTATCCTATCAGAAACCCCTCATCAGGGTTCACGGTCCAATCAGCAACTGAAAGAAAAATTTAAGGTATGTCAAAATTCATTCTAATATACATATGAACCTGAACAGGAATTACAGGGATAAATCTTACCGGTGGCCATTGCTGGGTATTTGAGATAGTCCATCCCCGGACCAAGAGTCTCAGTACGGACGAATAGGTAAGTTTTCGACCAATACTTGTCATCCCCTGAATCAAGATTGGTGATCAGGGGAGCCATTTTGCTTCTAATCCTAAGATTGAAGCGACCATCAGAATGATTCCTGAGCTGATATACATCCCTGATATCATTCATAGTCAAGGTAAGGTTGTGCTTGCTGCGCAGATTTTCAACAAATGTATTAACTTCCAGATCATAGGCATGACCTGGAAGGGAGATACCTCCATAGACCGCATAACATCGGCCATGAGAGGTGTAAAAGGTAGTTGACAGTCGACTTTGAAAGCCCATTCCTGAATACAGAACCAACCAGGGGAAACCAAGTTGGCCTTAACCAGACAATCCTCTAATAGAATCCAGATTTCAGCGGATGCAAGGATACTTTTTCCCCCTTAAAACCTGATCGTAGTTTGTCTTTAGCAGATTTGGGACCTTGAATGAAGAATTCAAGGACACAATGGTAGTAAAAACAGAGTCTTGATAATTAAAAGTGCTGAACTCTGTAGGGGGTTCAATAACGGCAACCTCGTGCTCACTCTCCTGGGCAGAAGACTCTATAAAACCCCACCTCGCGAAAGCGGAAAAATATAGATACAAAGTACCAAAAATGCAGCGGAATTAAAACTTTTAAAAAAAACATACTAACATGCGAGGTGTACTATTACATAACTGAAATGCGGAAATGAAATGAAATATAATTAAGTATTAAATTCAAAATCACAGCTCGGGATAACATAACCCTACAGGCACAAAACTGTTTATCAAAACTAAGATCTAGCTAACGAATAAGGTAAATGTCATCGACGAAGGATCATTGCTCGCTAGCCCTATGCAAACCCCTGTACAACGATCACCAACCTACACACATGAAACATGTACGCCACAGTCAGTGGGGAGTGACTAGAGATGCTCCTAGCCACTTGTTGCCACAAACACATATCATATATATGCATGCATATCGTCAAGTCATATACTCCAACATAATCCTCAACATGTGAAGTGTTGGGGCTGGTGTCTTTTACAGTTAGTACAATGACTTATTAAATCTCTTCAAGGATCACAAGGGCATATTTTAGTATTATTATCAGTTGATCCACGTTTATCAATAACGGTTGGCTTGCTAGATAAGTTTGACGTTATTGTCATACGGATGATGGTGATCAACTGGTCCCTATAAGTCACACCTATAGGACACGTTTGAGAGATGTGAAGGTATGAAAATACAGTCACATTTATGACGAATACTACTAAACAGTTAGTCAGAGGTATTGACTATAAAATTAGTCAATGAGATGTTGAGATAATTAATTAATACAAATTAAATAATTTTAGCTAATACGAATTACATGATTAATTCGTAAATTAAGTATAAACGGTTATATTTGATTAAATGTTTAATTCGTGTATTAATATACGCAGTTATATTAATTAAGCTAATTATACAATATCGTCATTTTCTTATCAGACCATTATTAATGTATCGACTGCACATTGTGACGAAGTAATACATTAGTATCTGATAACATGTATACGATTTATAATTGAAACCCGCGGATTACATTTTAGCAATTCGGGTCGAATCACGCATTAGAATAAGGTGAGAGTGGAAAGCCCACTCTCACCCTATGCTAAGTTCGGCCGAATAGAGTTACAAAAGGAGAGTAATTCTCCTTTTGTCAACTACTGGAATTCATATTCTAAAACTAGGGTTTTTGAGAGCATCCTTCTCCCAATAACCTAAATCTCACATCAAAACTCACAAAAGCTCTTCCCATATTGCAAGACAATTGGAGAGTATTTCTAGCACACGCGACATCATCTCATACGGATCTTGGGTGCAAGTTATAGGAGGGAATCTCGGTTGATTCCTGTTCTTAGGCCTTTTTCGTTAGGACCTAAGGTTGTGCATCTATTCTTTTTCGATTCATGTTTTTCATTTTATGACTATATTCACTTGTAAAATTTTGTTATAGTCCTATAATTTCAGGGTGAATATACGGAGATTCCCCACAAGTGATATCAGAGCGAGGCCACGAAACTTTTACAATTGTGATTTTCATGAAATGTTTTAAATCAGAAATTTTTCATTCGTTTGATGCTCTCGGCCGTGTGCCATTTGTGAGATTTCGATCTTGTTATTCGATTTTGATTTGCATGTTGTTGATTAATCGATATTTTTAGCAATATGTGAATCATTCGTTGTTGTTTATTGTTGACTTACACGCATTAAATCGAGAATAAATATGAGTTTTTGTTTTAAAATTGCAGCGAAATGGGATTCTACGAATGAGCGAATTACTACTCGTTCGTAGTCTGCCTCTGCAACCCGTCACTCGATCGAGCCTTGCTGTACTCGGTCGAGTGACACTGTTACTCGATCGAGTACGCTTTGGCTCGATCGAGCAGTTTTGCTTCTTGAAATTTTTCATTTTCTGAAATTTTTTGGATTTCTGGCAGATTGTTTTGGCTCGATCGAGTACTGCAGTTACTCGATCGAGCAAACACGTCATTGTTTTGGCTCGATCGAGTACTGTTGTTACTCGATCGAGCAGACACGCCTCTGCCAGTGCTGTTTTTAATCCATCAAGGTTACTCGATCGAGTACCCTAGTGACTCGACCGAGCAACCCTGTTACTCGATCGAGTACCCTAGTGACTCGATCGAGCAGCCCTGTTTGACAGGATCTCGAAAAAAAAAAATTGTTTTCTTTTGGCCCATGGTAATATACTATATACGGATATAGTGTATTAACATTTGTTAAACGGTTCACACTTGATACATACATATTGTTTTAAAGCGGTTTAAAATGATGGATTATAAGATTATTAAGATTAATGTGAATAAAACGGTTTAATCACATAATTTTAATCCCGTAAGGTGGTTTGATAAAATTTATTAAACATAATTACGAAATTATGTCACGAATGAATTTGTTTTAGTTGATGCATTTTATTTGTCGTATGTTGAATGCCTTTGAATGTCTTAATAACGTATTTAATTTTTGCAAACGGTTGTAACTTAGTGTGGCCTTAGTAGATTGTGTTTCCGAAATGATGGAACATAGTCTTGTTTGTAATTTTGAGAAGACCAAAGACGAAGACCGGATGCTCACTCCCGCTGCAAAGACCAAGATGGAACATCAAGACAAGCTTCTCGGGTCCAACGGTGGATTCCAAAGTTGTTTTAATGTTTATTTTGGTAGGATAGGCCACATTAGGACATTTATTTACGTTTCTTGCTTTCATTTATGCTTTCAATGGTTATAGTTTGCATCATATTCCGCCTAAAACCAAACCACCTATAACATGCCTGAAAACTGACTCATGTAGAGGTTACGCGTTAGTTTTCGATGACATACATATGTCACTTGTTTATGATTAAGCCATCACTTAATTTTATTCATTCACGCAAATGCTAGATTTTAGTTCACTTAAAATGAATAAAAACAAGTTGATGGGGTCTTCCTCGTATAACCAAAAAATTGAGATTAGTCTTTATAAATCAGACTCCCATGAATCCCTTCTTCGTCGGTAGGCATACTATGACCCCTTCTACGTTGGGTAAGTGGGAACAAATGATTTATTTTATCTCAACATCGTGGTTACTAGATACTATCTAGCGACTATGATGGACTAAAAGATGAGATTTACGGAAATCTATCGACCAAGAGTTCTAACGGTAGAACTAGCCAAGCGGTTGGCTTATCAATTTACGGACTTGATTCTTGGGATTGTTTATATATTTCTTAAGGGAGATCAATTATATAAATGCATAAGTCTACGAGTTTAAATACAATTTAAAATAGACTTAAATCACAACAATGAGTTGCTTATATGGTTTTGTTTTTATCTTCTTTTCAATGTAGAACACGATCATTTTAAACTGCTGTATAACAAGTGGCTGGTGAAGACCCAATGCCAAGTGCCAAGCTAGCACGTGAATCCTGGCTAAAAGCCTTCATGGACTCCATGAATCAGTCTACCAGACTGAAGAATGATGGGTCAAACTTCTCGGACTGGGAGGCAGCAGTACGGAATGCTGCTATTGCTGACGGTAAGCTCAAGTATTTGACTGAGCCTATTCCGGCACACCTAGGAACTGCGGCTAGAGCTGCCGAAGTTCGCGCTCATAGCGACTTCGTCATGGAAGCGGGTGCGATAAAGAACGTACTTATCTATGCAATGGAATCCAATTTGCAAAGACGCTTCATTTCCCATGGTGCAAACAAGATTTTCACCACGCTCACAAATGAATTCTCGAAAGCTCCGAGAGTCGTTTCATATGAGCATACCTGTCGCTTCTTTGAAGCGAAACTCCAAAAGGGCCAAGCTGTTAGCCCACATATTCTCAACATGATTGAGAATATCGAGAAACTGGAGGCCCTAAACTGCAAGATCAGTGAGAACATAATCGTTGATCGAATGCTTCATTCACTTCATGATGGGTTCGCCCTCTTTAGGGCCAACTATTACATGAATGACATGAAGAAATGTCCTCATGAGCTCCACTCACTTCTCGTACAGACCGAGAAGGATCTGAAATTGAGTGGGAGCGTGAAGCAGGATGTTCTCATGATCTCCAGTAAAGGTAAGGGTAAGGGGAAAGCTCCAGGCGACCTAGCAGTAGGTAAGCCAAAGTCAAGAAGTCAGGATCTGCTAAGAGTGGGCCCGGTGAGTCGAGCCACTCACACGGTAAGACAAAGAGCAAGGATACAAGCATGGAATTCCACCATTTCCACAAGACTGGGCATTGGAGGCGTACGTGCCCCGTGTATCGCGAGGACATAAAGGCAGGCCGCGTTACTCCTGTTGGTATGTCTTCTTCTTCTTCTTTTATTCACATGATTGAGATTAATCATGCAAGTTACGGAACATTGGTATTAGATACTGGTTGTGGTTCTCAGTTGTGTAATCATGTACATGGCCTCCGAAACCCCGAGCCCCTCGTATGAAAGCTTTCTTAAACTCAAAATTATATTACTCATAATAATTATTATCTCATATAATAAAGATCTTATTGCATACATAACAAAATAACCGAGATTAAGAGAAGAAACATTTTTCCTTATATTACTTAAGATTTCGGTCAATATGGGCACAAACAAAGTCACCTACTTTGTTTGATCTTGAGCTAATTATCAAGGATGATCCTCCTAAGTCTCCAAATTAGCAGACCTCCAATGAGTTAACACCAAGACACACTCTATTAATTTTGTGTTTGATTTTGCTAGAATCCTCACACAAAAACCTAGCTAATTATTATTATCTTATAATAACTTAATATAGGATCAACTATTGATTGTAGGAGTAGTAGTAGTACACGGCCAAAACCAAGAGAAAAATGAGAACTCTAATTCTCTAAAATTTCTCAAGGTTTTTTTTCACATGCAAAGATAAAATGAATGATGAACCATAGAAAAGAACAAAAACCCCTTCTTGTTCTCTATGTGAGCCGACAAAGAATAGGGTGCCCAATGCATGGGCACCATCAATATTACACTTGTCCAATTCATGCATAAATAATAAAATGTTTTGTTTAATTTTTATCCCATAAAATGTTATACAAACACATTTGTATAATGTGTAGTGTGACCATGTCACACGGTCCATACACTAACAATGAGATCCATTTTATCAACTATAAAATGAACATTAAAACATTTTATAAGTTTAACTAAATTAAACTTTAATTCTTATAAAATAATAATCCGATTATTATCTTTATAAATTTAATTATTTTAGAACATTTCTGATATAAATTGATTCATTCAATAACAATGTTTCATAAACATATTAATTTTAGTAATGACAATTCATTCACTAAAATTTTATAATTTATAATCATATTATAAATTTCCTCCTTACATATAATATAAACTAGGATCGATATAACTCGTATCAATATACAGTCATATCATTTTTTCTATTAATAGAGATGTCCTAAAGGTGTGACCTAAAGGGATCGACTGATCACCACCGTCATACGACAGTAATGTCAAACTCTAGCAAGCCAATCATTACCGATTAATGTTGACCAGTCGACTATATGAAAAGAATCATCCCATGAGTATTCTTATTGTAGATTTATCAATGATTTATTTTCACTGACGTGATCGCACTATTGTTGAGGACACATTTCCCAACAATCTCCCACTTGTCCTCGACAAGTGTGCGTCACCAATTCTCTTGTCCTATTACATCATCTCCCACTCAATGCAAGGTGTCTTGCAGGTCGTACTTGCATTTGATCATATCATGAGTGGTTTTCTCGATCTGGAGATTAACTGATTTGACCGGAATTATCTACCATAGATACCTTCCGAGCGTGGCCACGCATTTACAGTTAACTTCTCCTCGAGTGGCCCTAAGATTTAAGATAACCCTGACAAGGGGTTGGACAATTCCTATCCTACTGTTCCTTTCGACTAACATAATCCATCATGACCCAAAAGATGCCCATTTGACCCCTTTTAACGGTTGATCGTAGAGCAAAAATCAAAGTCACTCTGAAAACTATGCCACCTAGGGCGAACAATCTCAAGTTAAAGAATTGACTAGCAAGAATACATATAGTAGCTCTCGCCACGACCAGGCTAATGTAAAATTTCCAGAACTCTATAAGCGGTCACAAGTTGCCCGACAAAGTGCCTCTTGCAGTCTGCCTATGCGATCGACTAGTCATCCCTTATGACTCTATGGCATTTGAACTTGCCATCTATCGCCTCACACTCTAGTCGCTTCGAGACGTCACCTCATACAAGCGACTAGGGGCTATACTAAGTCTATCCGGTTCACTTAATGGGGTTAAAATTGTCTCTACAACCCATCTGGATGTGACAAATTATATAAATTAAGTTTTAATGTTAAACATAAAACTCTTAAACAATAAACGCGATTATCATATATGAACAATAAAACATTTTATTTCATATCACATAATCTAATACATGTTCGGCATACGCCTTAAACCCATAGACAAGACATGGGAATCATGCTTAGCTTGCAACAATGCTTTGGATAAGGGATCAACAACATTTTCTTCTGTCCCAACATTGCATATCACTATTTCCTTTCTACCTAGAAAATCTCTAATCACATGATATTTTCTGAGTACATGTTTCGATCTACTACTAGACTTCGGCTCCTTAGCTTGAAAGACAGCACCATTGTTATCACAATAAAGGGTGATAGGATCTTCGGCTTCGGGCACTACCTTTAGTCCATCAAGAAATTGCCTAATCCAAACCGCCTCTTTTGCAGCTTCACATGCTGCAATGTACTCTGCTTCCGTTGAAGAATCCGCAACAACTGGTTCTTTAAAGCTCTTCCAACTGATGACTCCACCATTCAGGATAAAGACGTATCCAGCCTGGGATTTCAAATCGTCTTTATCCGTTTGGAAGCTTGCATCTGTGTAACCCTTTACACATAGCTCATCTTCCCCTCCAAACACCAGAAATGAATCCTTAGTTCTTCTTAAGTACTTAAGGATGTTCTTTACAGCAATCCAGTGACCTTCACCTGGATTAGCTTGATATCTGCTAGTCATGCTCAAAGCATGCGAGACATCTGGACGAGTGCATACTGATACCCGTCGTTGAGGGTATCAAAGATAAAATTTATATTTCCGAACTAAAACTAACAGAAGCTAGTGGTAGCACGGGTCAAACCACAGAGAGACAAGGTTAATTCTGTTGCTAATGTTTAATCTATAAAGTAACAAAAAAGGGGGGTTTTTGATTTGGTTTAAAACTAAGACAAGTAAAATGAACAGTGCTGTAAAAAGATAAGATGTATGAAAAAAAGATAAAAGAGATGTTAGGATATTCGGGTCACTATAGCTATGATGGCAGACGGTCTAGGTAAACATGTATTACAGTCGCGTAAGATGGGTATAACGAGTCCTTTCGGTCCAGGTTAGCTAGTAGCTCCTTTCGGCCTATGCTACTAGTCCCTAGGTCTCACTAATACTAGGTGTCAACACGATTAGCGATTCCTAAAGCCTAAGTCACAAATCTTTCGATCGTAAGTAACTTAATCGTTTAAACCGTTAACTAACGCCCTTCCCTGTCTTTCGATCTATGGATTGGTCATTACTAAGCATCTAACAAGTCTCCTTGAGTTCACATTGAAAGATATTGAATTTAACGGGACAAAAAAAAACTGATCAGACGCGTAATCACTCGATCGACCAGGTTCACCGGTCAATCGACCAATCAACTCAATCGACCGACCAGAGAAGCCAGTCGGTCGACCAAGTACTGCTACGGGTTGCCCTAAACTACGCCATCTGCGCTATAGGTCGCCTACATCCTAACAATTGGGGGTTTAGCTACTCATAATACTAATGAAAACATGAATTATAATAATCAAAACAACATAAATCATGAAGAACGAAATCGTAATTAAGAACAATGGCATGGGATTCTAACTATCCGGTACTAAACTATGAAAATTGTAATTAAACTGAAATTAAAGAACAAGAATTACCGTAACAATAAGGAGGAAAGTAAGAACGGGAATGAACTTTATTGAAATATTGCGTGGAACCGAAATTTTTGTAAACTAATTGAAAAACTAGATTAAAAACTAAAGAATCTAATTAAAGCTAAGGAAAGTTGATAATGAAACTGGATGTCTCGAACTAAGGGAGGGGGTATGCATTATATAGAAATCTCGCGAAACCCTAACTCCAAACCCTAAACTCGATAATGGGCTTCAACACGTCTTTTAAATTTCCGTCGGAGTGCGTTGGTGGTCGACCGACCATAGTAGGTGGTCGACCGACCAACTATCGGGCCCAGAGAATCTTCTGATCTTTTAAATTTTATTTCTGAAATCTCGCTTGTCAGGTGCCTCGGTCGACCGACCATAGTAGGTGGTCGATCGACCAAATATCAGGTACAGGAATGCATTCTGACAAATTCTACAGCGCGCGTCGATCTTAAAACAGCTGCCATTTCTTCGTTACTTATCATAACGAAGCGATTCTTGCGGCGTTGGAAAGCTAAGAGGATAAGCTTTTACGTCCAATTAGAATCACTCCATTATCAGTTCTAGAACTCGAGATATAGCCATTTGAAACAGGATGCAATATCGTGAAGCGATTCTTTCTTTGTTAAAGCTTGTAAACTGAATGCACCTTTGCTTATGCTATCTTTAGGCCTTGAAGCGCGCGCCAAGTTCATTCCTTAAGCATCCTATTTATGTCAAATGCTATGCTAAGCTTTCGGGGACAGGTTTAACTCAATATCTACTCATTTCCGCATTAAACTGCAATAATGCACCAAAATACGAAAGTAGACGAAAAAGGGAAATAGTAGCCTAAACTACATAAATGTGCTCCGAAATGCGTGTGAAATGAGTTGTAAATCATCATATAAAAGACACGCATCACATACCATGGCATACATGATAGGTCCAACTGCGGAAGTATAAGAAATCTCTTTCATGCGTTCAACATCTTTGGGCTCCGTGGGAGATTGAGATTTACTCAAGACAATCCCACTACCCATGGGAAGAAATCCTTTCTTAGAATTTCCCATGCTGAATCGTCGAAGAACCTTATCAAAATAAGATTCTTGACTTAGTGCCAATATCCTTTTGGATGTATCTCTATATATCCGGATACCTAATATGCGTTGTGCATTTCCTAAATCCTTCATTTGAAAATGACTCCCCAACCATCCTTTCACAGAGCATAGCATAGGAATGTCATTTCCAATAAGTAGTATGTCATCCACATACAATTTTAGGAACACAATCTTGCTCCCACTGAATTTAGTATATAAACATGGTTCCTCGACACTTCGAGCGAAACCATTTTCTTTTATAACTTTATTGAAACGATGATTCCAACTCCTGGATGCTTGCTTAAGACCGTAAATGGATCTCTTAAGCTTGCATACCTTGCTAGGATTTTCAGGATCCACAAAACCTTCAGGTTGTATCATATACACATCCTCCTTTAAATACCCATTTAAGAAGGCGTTTTTGACATCCATTTGCCACACTTCATAATCATGAAATGCGGCAATCGCTAACATAATCCGAATGGATCTAAGCATGGCAACTGGAGCAAAGGTTTCATCATAATGAAGACCTTGAACTTGGGTAAACCCTTTAGCCACTAGCCTAGCTTTATAGACATCATCATGTCCTTCTATGCCATTCTTCACTTTGAAGATCCACTTGCACTGAAGAGGTCTCATCTCTTCAGTCAAGTCAACCAAGTCCCATACTTGATTTTGAAACATAGAATCCATCTCGGATTTCATGGCCTCTTGCCATTTTGCGGAGTCGGGACTAGAGATTGTAGCTTTATAAGTAGTAGGCTCATCACTTTCCAAAAGTAATACATCGAGACTACCATCTCCCTCAATTAGTCCAACATACCTATCAGGTTGATGTGGAACTCTACTCGACCTCCTAGGTTGAATAGTTACCGAAGTAGACGAAGAAGGAACATTTTCGTTCGTCTCTACTTCAGTTTTTGACTCTTGAACTTCATTAATTTCATCAAGTTCAAAAATTCTCCCACTCTGTCTTCTATAAACAAACTCCTTTTCTAGAAAGACAACCTCTATAAACACAAACACTTTCTTATCTAGAGGTTTATAGAAGTAATAGCCACGTGAGGTCGTCGGATAACCAATAAAAGTGCATTTTTCGGATCTCGGAGCTAATTAGTCATCGGTATTTACCTTGACATAAGCCTCTCATCCCCATATCTTCATATAGGATAATGAAGGAACTTTTCTTCTCCAGATCTCATATGGAGTCTTTTCGGTCGCTTTTGTTGGACTAACGTTCAACGATTTGATGGCGGTGAGAATTGCAAATCCCCAAAATGAATCTGGTAAATCAGTTTGACTCATCATTGATCGAACCATATCTAATAAAGTTTGATTTATCCTTTCAGCCACGCCATTAAGTTGTGGTGTTCCAGGAGGTTAGAATTGTAATAAAATACCACAATCTTTTAAGTGTGAATCAAATTCACCGCTAAGATATTCGCCACCACGATCCGATCGTAGTGCTTTAATTTTCTTGTCAAGTTGGTTTTCTACCTTATTTTGAAATTCCTTAAATTTCATAAAAGCTTCACTTTTATATTTCATTAAGTAGATATACCCATATCTACTCAACATTTGTGAAGGTAATGAAGTAGTCATAATTTCCCCTAGCGGTGATCGTTAATGGACCACATACATCGGTATGTATGAGTCCAAGTAAATCATTTGCTCTTGTTCCTTTGCCACTAAAGGGATTTCGAGTCATTTTACCTAGAAGACAAGCTTCGCATACACCATATGATTCATCATCAAATGGTTTGATAATATTAGTATTTACTAATCTTTTAATGTGTTTTTCGTTAATATGACCAAGTCGACAATGCCAATAAAATGATTCATTTGGTTCGTTTATTTTTGCTCTTTTAGATTCTATGTTGTAGACATCACGAGATGAGTTCGAAGTTTCTAAAACGTAAATTCCATTAATAGATGTATCATGGCCAATAACCATGTCATTCTTAGAAATAATACAACAATTGTTCTTAATAGAAAAACTATAACCTTCAATGTCTAACATTGCAACGGAAATAATGTTTTTAGAAAGCGTCGGTACATAATAACAATTATTTAAATGTAGCTCAAATCCGCTTGGCAAGGCTAGAGTGCTAGTCCCTCTTGAAGTGGCCGCTACTCGAGCTCCATTTCCAAGTCGGAGATCCATCTCTCCCTTGTTAATCTTCTCGGCTCCTCTTATACCCTGTGCACGATTACAAAGGTGAGAACCACAACCGGTATCCAATACCCAAGTTGAGTTAGAAGTATAATTAATGTCAATAACATAAATTTCGGATAGAGAATTACCTAACGGAATTACAAGACCTTCCTGAATATGCCGTAAATAAATCGGACAATTCCTCCTCCAATGGCCCATATCACAACAATAGTGACATCGACCCTTTTGTGATTTCTTTCACTAGTAGAAAAAACACTTATTGCGTCAGTCAATTTGCGTCGGTTCTACAAAAACCGATGTAAAAAGTACTTATTTTTGGCGGGAATCTATTTTTCCCCTATAATCAAACTTTTTGCATCGGTTCTTTAAAAAAACTGATGTATAAAATGCGTCAGTTCTTAATAAAACTGATGTATTTGATCAAATACATCGGTTCTCAGCAAAAACCGATGTATTCACAATTCCCATATTAAACACAACCCTAGGTCAATTTGCAAAACTCCACTGCTCTCATTTGCAAATTTCCTCCAGTGCTGCTCGCCAAATGCACTGCTCTCACTCATACCTCAAACGCGCCATCTTTGCTCCCCCACGACCACCATCATCATCACTGCTACTGTAAATCGTATGTTCCTCCTTTTGTCTTCTCCTCCAACCCGTATTTATTTTAATTTAGGGTCAATTTTTCAGTTTCTTGATTTCATTTTTTGATGTTTTGAGTTAATTGCCATGGTTGTCTAATTTCACATAGTTGTCTAACTTCATTTCAATCTTCAATTTACATTTCATTATTATCCGATTAAATTTGAGTATTGGTTCAAAAATTGATTTTCAATGTGCAATTAGGGTTAGTCAACCCTAATTGCCAGAGAGCGAAATTTAGGTGAAAGTATATATACAAAGTAATTCGTATGTACGGAATTGAAGTTAGTAGGTATTGAATGATACTGCTTTAGTTAGCGAAAAATTCCGTTAGGTAGCAAGTTTACTGGTAGTGCAGAATTTATGTAAAATATCTTTTTGAAGGATTCATACTGGTAGAATTGAAGTTAGTAGGTAATGATTATCATCTTGTAATTGTGTTCAGATATTACTGAAATGCGTTTATTTCCAAAAGAGTAGTATACATTTAACAAATATGTTCGGAATTATGTGGATGATGATAGATTGGATTATGAGTATAGGAAGCAACAATAGGTGACAGGTGACGGGTCAGCAGCAGCAGCAGTAGATGATGGGGCAAAAGCAGCAAACTAAGGGTGATTTGTGGTCTCCTGATTCGGTTTCTAGGTATTCTTATTGTCTTCAAAGATCGTGATAATGAACGCAAAGATTCCGATTTTAACCGGAGTTATGATAGGTACCGCTATCTACTCATCTTCTGACCGTTGCTATTTGGTTAATTTTCTTTGGTATCTTTATGTACTTCTATCGCTTTTCAAATGGAACGTATAATATGCTAGAGGCCTAATCTTGCATTGATGAGTTTTTCACAAATCACAAATATATAAAACACTAATTGCATCTGATATTTTAGGTACATTTATAATGCATAGTTAAATACTTTTGGACTTCTAAGCTATGTTACCCCGACTCACCCATATGTAATGCATAGTTCCTTCTCAACTGGCTGTTGTTCCATTTCGATTACCGGAGTGTCCTCCATCAGCTGTTGACGAATGTAGAAATTAGATTGTACTTTTATTTCTTAAGTTTTTGACCTGGTAAATATTTTTTTTGTTCATTCTGTATGTTCTCCAACCTGAAGATACACCATCAGATAAGAATTCCCCTGGGACAGATAATGTACGACCAATGAATGTGGAGACAACGATTGTTGCAGTACCTGATGGTCCAATGAGTATTTCTGTTACACCGTTAAATCAGCGAAGGGATGAACATAGTGAGAGCTTGACCCGAAAAGACAGTATGCGTTTTTCTGTTATACCATGAATAGATTTATATGGTGGCTTTCTAAATGGATTTCTACAATTCTTTCTTGTCTACAATGCTTCCTCTCAAAAGTGATGTGAAAAACAGGAAGAAAGCTGCTGACAGTATTGATATCACGCCGGAGAAACCCGGCCAGGAATCTGGACTTGTCATTCAAACAGTTAGCGAGGTTGATATCGTGAGTGATGGGTACATGTGGCGCAAGTATGGATAAAAAAATGGTCAAGGGCAATCTGAATCCCAGGTATAAAGCTTATCATCTGTACAACTATGTGTAATGTGAAAAAAGACGGAACTTGTAGATTTGCGTGTTACAGTGGCTTGTTTAGTTGTGTAATTTGACCGCTACTTGTCTGAACTCTCCACTATTACATGACCTTGCATCTAAATTTTGAGTTTACATAGGTCCTTCAGTCCTTATGATTTATATTGGCTTAGACAGATATTGTTTATAACGCCATTTGAAATGATTTTTTTTAGATAGAAATATGATAGAGCTGTATGAGAGTAGTGGGGAAGAGACCAAAGAGATAAGTAAAGAAGAGTACTTTCCTTGAATCCTTCTAATACTACAAAAGTACTTAACTCTCTGATTGGTTGTCAGGTTGTAAGAATCGAAGACGCAAGAGAGATCGTGTTAGGAGGCAGGAATATACATTGTATTACTCAGCAAAAACTAGCTACCCTATAATTTTATGTGCATTCCTTATCTGAAGTCCCGTTGTTAAGTATGAATCACAACTGCGGTTATAAATCGAGAAACTTACATGTTTCTTTGAAAATTTCAGGTCGATTTTTCTTCAAGATAATTATCCTGAATTCGCCGCTAAGCAGGTACTTTCATTTTCTATTCCATTTCTTTGGCGCCAAGTATGATAGATAACAGCATTGATGATGCCATTTAGAATAGCCTATTCAACTTAGTCTCCTTAGGTGCAATCTCCAGTGCAGATTTAAGTCAGTGGCCAAATGATGCGCAGTCCATTCTGCCATGTACTGCAACAGTCTGCTACTGTAATCACATTTGCTGTCTCTATGGTATCTTTATGTACTTCTATCGCTCATTCTCTTTTCCGTCCTCGCTTATAAATTATTTGCTGTCTCAAGTTCACACTTTTTTCTTCCTTCTCAGAATAATGGTCATTTTTTCCAGAAACCAGTCTTACCGGGTTCTTTTTAAACAAAACAGCAGTCCGCACACTTCGTAGAACTTTCTAGCAGGAGCTGGATCAATCTACAACGGTAGAAGCTTAAACTTGTTAGAGGCTGCAGTCTCTTTACCCACATTAACCACTGAAATACCAGGTGCAGCTTTTTAAATATAACTCTTGAATCTTATTTACATTGCATGTTGTCCTGTCAAATAAGGGACTCAATAAACGAGCTCTTTTCCTCCAAAACCATTAGAGAGTTAAGAGAGATTACTGAGATTGAATCATTCATCATAACATTAGTGATATAAAATTGCAATCAGATATTGCATCATCATCATAACATTAGATGTCATCATAGCATTAGATCTGAGATTGCACCAGTCATCATTATTGATCTAAGATTCACCTCAGAATATTTTCCAACATTCCTAATTCTTAGGCACCAAATGTTCTCTCTTGCTAACAGTTGAGGAGTACATGCTCATCTTATGTTTGTTTATTATAGACCCAAACTTCACGAATCAGATTTCCCTGAACTGTTATGTTTTTTCTGTTCATGACACCGTCTTTATAAGCTATAAGTTTTGGCCACAACTTATTAGCGATTCTATGTGATTGTTTATGTTAGCCAGTCCATTTTGACCACAACTTATTAACGATGACATTTCTTTGCAGGTGCAAGGTGATGGGATCAAGGTGATGGGATCATTGCTGGAAATACAGCATACTCAACAGCTGTAGGAGGGTCCATGGTTAGCATAACATTCTAAGCTTGGTGGATTACTACCACAGTTTCGTAGTCAAATCTTCCATTTACGTTGTTGGTTGCAAACGTTAGGTTCGATTGAGTTTGGAACGTTGTTATGTTGGATTGGATTTTGGAACCTTGTTGGTTCAAATGAAATGTAATGTCATTTGGTTGGATATGTTAATGGTTTTAAATTTATGGCTTTTTGGATATCATTTTTATGTGGCGGTGCTGCCGAAATTTCGGTAGCGAATTTTTATATTTTTTTATAAAAACATAAGAGCAAAAGAGTCAGTTCTAAAAAATAACTGACGCAAAAAATAAGAGCAAAAAAATCAGTTCTAAACAATAACTGATGCAAATACTACCCTATTTGCGTCAGTTACAAAAAAAATGATGCAAAAAATAAGAGCAAAAACGTCAGTTCTAGACAATAACTGACGCATATACTACACTATTTGCGTCAGTTCTTTTACACAACTGACGCAAAAAGGGCACTTTTTGCGTCAGTTCTTTTACAACAACCGACGCAAATGTTAACTTTTTACGTCAGTTTTAAAACTGACGTATCAATAAACGCCCCCTCCATATACGTCAAAACCAGAACTGACGCAATTGATCATTTAGAACTGACGCAATAGGGGTTTTTTTCCCTTCCTTTTCTTCTTTGCAAGACTTTTCTTGTTAGAGCTCCCACTAGCTTTATCATAAGCTCTTTCTTTCAAATACAAGGCATCCAAGTCTTGATTTAGCTCATCAATATAAGCCGTATAAAGCAATGGTCCCTTAGGAGATGGGAAGGAAGTTACAAAATTCACATTGCCATCCGGACCCGTTCCGAAATAAATTTCTCTAGAAGTATCAAGGTTGTTGCGGGTGCAAATATCGTCAAATACATTGTGACAAGAGTCAATAGTAATAGGTGTGATAGGGTTCGAAGAATCCATTGCGGTCTCAATAACTACAAAACGGAAGATAAATGAAAATATTAACGTTTATTATTTTAATTTATTCACTTGTATAAACAAGTAAAACATCTACTCAATGATCTCTTACCCAATTAAGTAAATGATCTCGAGACCCAAATACATATTAACTCGGGCACGGTTTAGCCGATACATCCCTCATTAATATGACTCGGTGGATTAACTCCTTAATCGATTCTACTTTCAGAACTCTCGGTCGAAAAAATTACATTAATTCTTATCTTAGCCCGAACTTATTACCACTACGGTGGCTCGAATACCTTCGTCGAGATCAACCAAATTTCGAGAATGTAATCATATTACCCCACTTCACCAACGTAATAAGGTTTGCACCCCGGTTTAGCTTAGCCTACTCCCTTATGAAGAAGATCATTCGCGGGTTCTTTACTTTTGGTAAGGCTATGTCTCAATTTTTGAATATCGTAACAGATCTTGTCAATTTATTATCTATCCCCTTTAAGTGTACTAAGTCGGTGAATTATGGATAAATTGATTGACACGAAGTGGGACTCGAAACTCGATATGCATGTTTAGGTTGATGGCAATTTGGCAATGCATGCAACATATAAAACAAATGCTAATCATAATAAAGCTCCTAGTATGGCCTTTCCTAAAACTAAGGCCATACTAAGAAATTACATAATTCAAAATTATATAACAAAAATATGACATTCATAAAACAATATATAAAGCATCAATTACTAAATATCATGTTCATTTTAATGCCAAATCGCCCTAATACAATTTATTAGTTAAAACTATTCCGGTTTTATGGAATTCGCAATTTAACTTTTAAAATGCCATAACTTTAAAACATAAATCGTATTTACGTTAAATTCAACTTTCCTAACACATTTTAGGATTCAAAATTAGTCCACACTAATCTCGACAATAATTAATTCAAAATTAATTAATTTGTTCATTTTGGCCTTTATAATATCATAACTATTATGAAAAATTCAAATTAAATTACAATAATTCTAAATTTGAATTTCGAAAAACTTGGAAAATCTGAAAAAATACTTTATTAATCATAATGTCCAATTTTATGGTGAAAATTTTCGAACTTATTTCGACAACATTTTTAATTTTAACCGGAATGTCAATATTACGCTATTTATCATATAAAATTCGTTATGCATGCTATACAACTCCATTTTGTATGAAATTTTGCATACTATTTGTAAAATATGCTTGTGACATCATATTAAAAAAGCATGGCCAGAAACTGTTTCTAACTATTTTTAGTCCATTTTTCCGATTTCAACAATTAAAACGTTTAAAATGACTAAAGTTATTTAAATGAACAAATTAAATTCCATAAATTATCTAAATAATATAAAAACATTTTTAGGACCAGATTTTAATACATGCAAAATGTTTTGAGTGACTTATCATATAATTCGAAATTTATAATTTTATTTAAGTTACAATAACTCGGAAAAACAACACCGATTATGCATGCAAACAACCATTACTCTGATACCAATTGAAAGGTTTCTTAAACTCAAAATTATATTAGTCATACTAATTATTATCTCATATAATAAAGACCTTATTGCAAACATAACAAAATAACCGAGATTAAGAGAAGAAACATTTTTCCTTACATTACTTAAGATTTCGGTCAATATGGGCACAAACAAAGTCACCTACTTTGTTTGATCTTGAGCTAATTATCAAGGATGATCCTCCTAAGTCTCCAAATTAGAAGACCTCCAATGAGTTAACACCAAGACACACTTTATTAATTTTGTGTTTGATTTTGCTAGAATCCTCACACAAAAACCTAGCTAATTATTATTATTATCTTATAATAACTTAATATAGGATCAACTATTGATTGTAGGAGTAGTAGTAGTACACGGCGATTACCAAGAGAAAAATGAGAACTCTAGTTCTCTAAAATTTCTGAAGGTTTTTTTTCACATGCAAAGATAAAATGAATGATGAACCATAGAAAAGAACAAAAACCCCTTCTTGTTCTCTATGTGAGCCGGCAAGGAATAGGGTGCCCAATGCATGGGCACCATCAATATTACACTTGTCCAATTCATGCATAAATAATAAAATGTTTTGTTTAATTTTCATCCCATAAAATGTTATACAAACACATTTGTATAATGTGTAGTGTGACCATGTCACACGGTCCATACACTAACAATGAGATCCATTTTATCAACTATAAAATGAACATTAAAACATTTTATAAGTTTAACTAAATTAAACTTTAATTCTTATAAAATAAAATCCGATTATTATCTTTATAAATTTAATTATTTTAGAACATTTCTGATATAAATTGACTCATTCAATAACAATGTTTCATAAACATATTAATTTTAGTAATGACAATTCATTCACTAAAATTTTATAATTTATAATCATATTATAAATTTCCTCCTTACATATAATATAAACTAGGATCGATATAACTCGTATCAATATACAGTCATATCATTTTTCTATTAATAGAGCTGTCCTAAAGGTGTGACCTAAAGGGATCGACTGATCACCACCGTCATACGACAGTAATGTCAAACTCTAGCAAGCCAATCATTACCGATTAATGTTGACCAGTCGACTATATGAAAAGAATCATCCCATGAGTATTCTTATTGTAGATTTATCAATGATTTATTTTCACTGACGTGATCGCACTATTGTTGAGGACAAATTTCCTAACATCGTAAAGGGTGAGGTTGCGTCGGGAATGGAGCACGAGTTGCTGCAGTCTCAAGGGAAACATACGTGATCCAGCTTCCTAGTGGATTTGAGTTATCGTTGTATAACAGTTATTATGTTCCTAGTTTATCTAAAAACATTATTTCTGTTTCTGCGCTTGAGAAACTTGGATTTTCATTTGTAATAGAGAATAATAGCTGTATTTTCTCGTTACACGATATGATTTATGGCAGGGCAGTTTCCATGAATGGAATTTATGTTTTAGATCAAACCACCGAAATATTACACGTGAATAATAAGAAATTAAAGGTTGGTGACAAAGATCAAACCTACCTAAGGCACTGCCGTATGGGACATATAAATGAGAAACGCGTAAAACAGCTCATACAGAATGGAGCTATCTCGGCCTTTGATTTCGAATCATATTGCACGTGTGAATCATGTCTCATCAGTAAGATGACTCTTATTTCCTTCAAAGGTGTTGGAATGCGCGATGCCGACCTATTAGGACTCATACACACGGATGTATGTGGCCCTATATCGATCAACGCACGAGAAGGCTATAGGTATTTCATCACTTTCACGGATGATTTGAGTAGATATGGCTATGTCTATTTAATGAAACATAAAAGTGAATCCTTTGACAAGTGCAAAGAATACCAGAATCGGGTACATAACCAACTGGGTAGAAAGATTAAAGCACTATGATCCGATCGTGGTGGCGAGTATCTTTCTAATGAGTTTGATCAACACGTTAAAGACTGTGGAATCATTCTACAATTTACTCCACCTGGAACACCAATATTAAATGGTGTGTCAGAACGGAGAAATCGAACTCTACTTGATATGGTTCGATCCATGATGAGTCACACCATCGTGCCTGATTCATTATGGGGCTATGCTCTTCTGTCAGCCACTCTAATACTTAACCGAAGTCCGTCTAAAGTTGTTGACAAGACTCCATACGAGTTATGGAAGGGAACGGTCCCTAACTTGTCCTTTATTCGGGTTTGGGGCTGTGAAGCTTATGTCAAATGGAGATACGAGGACAAGCTCGGCCCGCGATCGGTCAAGACATACTTTATAGGTTATCCAAAAGGAACTTTTGGTCATTACTTCTACTCGCCAACCGAAGGTGTTTTTGTTGCGGCTAGTGCGACGTTATTAGAGAAATAATTTCTCGAGAACAAGTCGAGTAATAGAACCTTCGATCTATCGGAGATTCAAGAAACAACTACCAAGCAACCATTGGAGGAAGCAGTTCGTTCAACCTCGGCTGTGGTAGATATTCCTGAGTAACCTAGGAGGTCGGGAATAGTCTCTATTCCTCCGGACATATACATTGGTATGGTCGAGGAATATGACATAGATGACATCTTACTCCTAGAGGGTAATGAACCCACAACCTATAAAGGTGCCATGACTAGTTCCGACTCAAAGCTATGGCTAGAAGCCATGCAATCCGAGATGGACTCCATGTATGAGAACAACGTGTGGGATCTTCTGGACCTACCTGCAAAGGTACGCCCCCTTCAATGTGATGCGTGTCTATTTTATGATGTTTTTCATCTATTTTTACACGCATTTGGTCGCTCATTTACTATGTTTTAGCCCTTATTTCCCAACAATTGTGCACTTTCGTATTTTTATGCTCTTTTGCAGATTTATGCGGAAAAGGGACGATTTTATACCAAATTTATCCCCTCGGGATTTTTTATGACTAAGGACAAGAAGGAACGAAGCCTAGCGCACATTTCAAGGCCTGAAGATAGCTTTAACAAGCAAAGAATCGATCCACGACATTGCAGCCTGTTTCAAATGGCTATATCTCGAGTTCTAGAGCTGATAATGGAGTAATTCCAGTTGGAGGTGAAAGCTTCTCTTTTTAGCTTTCCAACGCCGCGAGAATCGCTTGATTACGATGAGTAACGAAGAAATGGCAGCTGTTTTAAGATCAACGCGCGCTGCCGTCGCGACAATTGGGTCGACCGACCCACAAAGTAGGTCGACCGACCTCAGCGCTGACCCAGAAGTTTCCGCAAAGCCCATTAAAGTGTTTAGGTCATTAGGAAACTCTTTAATTCCGCCTATTTAAGCTAAATTACGGGATTAGGGTTAAGCATTCAGTTTCTAATAGAGTTTTGCTCAGTCTTTAATTTAGTTTTATCTTTAGTTGTAATCTTTCAATAATGATCAAACACTTTTAGTTTTTTTCTTCAATCTTTCAAGCATTCATCAACAAAGTTTGTTCCTTTCTGCCTTAATTCCGATTTCTGGTAATTATTCCCTAATCTAGTTTAATTATTGTTCTTATTATTGTTGCATCCGGTTTAAGTTAGAATCTCAAGCTTTATTATTTCTTGCATGTTTAGATTATCGTTCATCATGTTTTCCATATCAAATCTTGTTCTTATTATTGTTCCGGTAATTATGAGTAGCTAAATTTCATATGTTAGGATGTAGGGGATGAATATGCATAGGTAATAAAAATTCCGAGACCGACCTGTAGCAGAGCCGTGGTCGGCCGACTCAAATAATGGGTCGGTCGACCAAGGCGATGGCTGGCCGACTGGAGTAGCCGGTCGGTCGACCCACTCGCGTATGAATTCTGTTTCGTTTTTTTTGTTGACTATAATACCCTACAATGAGACTGAAAGGAGACTTGTAGGATGTTAGTAATGACCTACCCAAGATTGAGAGATACGGGAAGGACATTGGTTTACACCTTAAGACGGCTAGGTTACTCAAGACTGAAAGGTATGTGACCTAGGATTTAGGAATCACCCTTATTGTTGACACCCAATAATTGTGAGATCTAGGAACTAATAGCATAGGCCGAAAGGAGCTATTAGGTACCATAGACCGAAAGGATATGTTACACGGTACCCCTTACGCGACTACAATACATGTTGACCTTAGGATTTATATTACCTTAGATATTTATTACCCAAACATCCTAGCATCTCTTTTAATATAGTTTTTATCTCATCTTTATTTTCTTGTTTTATTTTTATCTTTGCCTTAGACTTAGTACACAATCAATCAATCCCCCAAAAATTGTTACTTTAGACATTAACATCAAACAATAAACATTCCCCACCTCCTAGTGGTTCGACCCTGACTTTCACTATCTATTGTTAAAGTTAGGAATTATAAATTTTATCTTTGATACCCTCAACGACGGGCATCAAATTTTGGCGCCGTTGCCGGGGAGGTGACGCCAGTGTTTATTGTTTATTGTTTATGTTTTCCCTTTTTCTGTCGCTGTCATGACCATCGCCCCTTTCCCACAACTGGAGCATGAACCTTTGTATATCTATTGTGATAGATTAATCTCTTTCCTTTCTCAATTTGACTATCCTATTAGTATTGGGGAGTTTTGTCGTATCTTATATGATGGAGTTACTGGTAAGACCTTGATCGAGATTGAGAGAAATTGCGGATGAGAATTTTTAGACCTACCCTGTGAGAAGCAATGGGAGCTTCTCAAACACCTAATCCGAGCCGGTGGAGACACGGAGGGGTATGAGGGCATTGATATTAGTAACCCGGATATTCCTGTTGAGTGTGATCCTATCACACCCATTACTGAAGAGTCGCTCATTCTTAAGGATGAGAATGATAGGTTATTTGATTCCCGCTGTCTCCCCGTTGATGATACTGACTTGGATTTAGATACAGATGATGAGTTAGAAATTTACCCCTTGACTGACCAACCTATTTCTGTAGGTGTTAGTGATGAACATGTTCCTAACATGTTTGAACCCTCGGTTGATGAACCTTGTTTTTTGCAGGATTCTTCTATTGACATTTCTGATGTTTTTAATAATATTAGTGAATGTTATGTACAAGAATCCTTTACAAAGGATCCTTCGGAGGCTTTGATGTGTTTTGAGGCATGTGCAGGTGAATCTCTTGCTCAGGAGGCTGATTTGGATGCTCCAGTGTAACATTTCGCTTTTTAAGAGCTCGTATAAGTTCTACTTGTGTTATTTCATCCTTGTTGAGTGTCTCGTTATCGTTACGGGGTGGCGAACTTCGGGACGAAGTTCATTTTTAAGGAGGGAAGACTGTAATACCTCGTATGTCAGCCTCGGTCAACGTCAGTCAAACCATGTTTTATACACGTATTCCAAACAGAATGTTTATAAAGTATTTTACGTAAACTGTTTACGATTAATTCGTATTTCATAATCATTTTATATTTGATAATTATTTCGTAAAATGACATTTCATTAGTATTTATTTAATAATTCATTTATAATTTGATATATTGTTATATTTCATATTTTTTTATTTATTTCTCGTCTATACGTAATTTCTATTTTTTTTAATTGAGTCGTAATTCTATGTTATTTATATATTCTTATAATTAATTTAATTTATTCTTACTAATACTAATTATATAAGTTAATTGGTATAATTTATTATACTTATACGATGTTTAATAATTTAGTGGTGGATCGATATGTATATTATTTCGAGCATTTGCATGCGATAACTTAATGATCTCATTAGTGTTTTATAGTTATATGTTGTGTTAAAGAGTCGAGTCCACAAGTTAGTAGAAATCGTGTTTAAGTAGGTAACGGGCCTCGATTTGCGTGCAAGAGTTTTCAGCCCATCATCTCGAAGTTCAGAAAAACAATAACACAAACACCTCTCATGCACTCAGCCGTCCCATATAAACACAACCAAAAACCCTATCCCTACCCTAATCGACACACCAACTCGTCGCCCTCATCACTGCCGCCACATCAAGGGTTAAGGAAAAGGGTTTCACGGTGGTCTAGGGAGGATGACGGTGGTTCGTTTGAGCAAGATACACGGTACACTTACCACTGTTTTTCTTTTTCGCAGTTTTACCTCCCCTTTTATTTTTGCATAATTCAATCGTGTGAACATGTTTTTGGGTTCTGATTTTTATGTAATATCGATCTATGACATTAGTAGTTACATTTTGACCTTAAGGGAGTCATCTCCGACCACCGAGGACCGCCAGTCGTGGAGGGTTTTAGTCGCCTGTGTCAGTACGTTTTATTTCGTTCAAAACAGAGTCGTTGCAGCGTGTGGGTTTTGTGTGTGAGTTCGAGTGAGTTTCTGTTTATGGTTGTTATGGTTGTTTGAGTTTTGAGAAAAGGGGTAGTCAGGAGGGTCGTGTGGTGGTAAGCGTGGTGGTTGAGGGTGGTTCATCACGTTTTTACAGCGGGTTTAGTTAGAGGGGTTCATTCATGTTTTAGGTGAATGGTGGTGGCGCTGTGTTTGTCGTGGGCTCTACTAGAAGTTGTTGAGGCGTCGACGGCCACCATTGACTCCCCTGGAACCACCGTGGCTCAGGGGCGAGCCTGGTGGTGTCGCAGGCGAAGCCAGTGGTGGTGGTTGGTGCTAGTGGTAACGTTTGTCAAGGCTGTCGGTGGTGGGATTTGCGGAATTTAACCTTGTTCGTTTGTTTGTTCACGTTGTTTGCTTTTACTTCCTCAATTAATTATCTTAATTATTATTATTGTTATTATTATTATTATTATTATCATTGGTAGTATGGTTAATATAATTTTATGTTATGTTAGTGATATGATAATTATTATTTTGAAGGTTTTGGTAAGAAAATAATGTTATTAGTATTAGGAATATTATTATTTAGCTATATGGATGATGATTATTATTTAAACTATTGTATTGCTTGTTATTAGGAATGGGTAATTGTAGGTTAGTGATGTTATTAGCGTTATTACGTATATTTAATAATTTTATGGTTAATAATATTATCATGGTCTTAAAATTATATGGTAATTATGTTATAGATATTGTTATATTACTATTGTTATTATCTATATTAATATTGGTAATGGTATTTGAACGTGTTATTAAGACTAGTAATAGTCGTTTTAGTTGATTGGGAGTCTCTATTTAGTAAGTCTATGTTTAGTAAGTTTGTGATTAGTTAATGGTTGCATGTTTAGAAATTGATGAAAGTAATATTTATAGGAACTGAGTTCGAGGTATAATACTTCTAGACGGTGATTGCTTGTTGCAGATCTGCTATTCCAGGTAGGACACACTGGCGCTATACTCTATGATGTGTTATGAATGGGTGTTAAATTGTGTGTTATGGATGTTGAGCATGATTGATATAATAATGATATTGGTTGGATTGAGTGTTGATTACTATTAGTGGCATGAGAATTTCAGTATTTAATAGCATGATTGATTAAGAGTATTGTTGCATTCATGAGCATGGCATATGCATTGGTTACCGAGAAAGATGTGAATCAGATGTTGTTCTGATATAAAGCCCAGGGTGGTTCTGCAGACCAGGCCTGGTGTCTTATCAGCTATTGAGCTGGTGTTCGGCGACGGCCGATTATAGTCTGCCGGGAGGTTCGGTATGGCTGGGTGTTACGGGTTTGAGATTGAGATTGTGATTGAGCTCGAGCATATCATGGCATTTGCATATCATATTTGTTGCATTATCTATTTTTGTGTTATCCTACTCAACCGCGAGGTTGACAGTGTATTCGTGTACACCTACGATGATCCGTCATGGGGAGTAGATTCTACAGGTCAGAGACAGATGGGACTAGGAGCTTGGGCAAGGAGAGAAACCTGGCTTGGACCTACTTAGAATTAGATCACATACTTAGATGTTATCAGTTGTACTTTATTCTTTGCGAAATAGTTGTAATATCAAGAGTTTAAATTTAATCAGTTTTTATATAAAGTACTTGGGTTTGTTTTACTTTGTTATTCACTACCTCGGACTTTCCGAGATGGTAACAACTCTATTCATTTGAGAATGTCTTGCTAAAGGCTCTTAAATAAATGGGGGTGTTACATCCAGAAATTGCGACACTAGTGGTAGAGTCTATAGGCGGTAGGAAGAGAGATGTTCTCGATCGAGTAGTACCACTTACTCGATCAAATGATGTAGAGAACGAGATCACTCAAGCAAGTGATCATTTGGCTGAAGAAAAGAGCCCTAAGAAGAAGAAACCCAGGAAGGTGTCGGCCCACGACTTGGGAGTCGACAACTCCGGGAGATGGATGGCTAGAGCTGTGGATGATGACCCACCCATCTACATGGTGGAGAGAAACTCATCTACCCAAATCACCATAGCTGAAGGAGTAGCCTATAGTCAGAGCCCTTGGTCAAAGAAACGCCGAATCCTTCGCGGATGACTTCTCTTTTTGCTCGTTTCTGTTTTTCTTAAGACACTTTTTTTTTTGTTTTGCTAAGACTTTCTAGCTTGCTTTCTTTAAGTTTTTAGGACAACTTTTTCGTTGTGTTTGCGTAGTTAAGACTTTTTGGACTTGTTTTCTGGGATCTCGCGCATTTGTTGGGCGCATATCTATTGCTTTTTCAGGTTCGACAAAGAAACGAAGACCGCTGTGACGCAGAGGGGTCGACCGACCAGATACACGGGTCGGTCAACCTAGTCCCTGTAATATTGGAATTCCTGCAGTCTGCAGGAAGGTCGGTCGACCTAAAATATGGGTCGGTCGACCTACCCGTCCGTCACACCCTGTTCGTTTCTTCCTTGAAGTCGTGCAACCGTCTTGGGTACTTGAGTGGCGCTGCTAGCCACCAAAACCTCCCAGCTTACGTTGGTTTGGGGAGGTTTTTCTCATACGTCTACTAACCCAGTGAGTTCTTTCCAGTTTTCCTTAGTTTTTATTCTCTTTGCATCTTTCCTTTAAATTTCTGAAACCTTTACTTAGGCTAATGCACAATGGGGACATTGTGCGGGTTGGTTTGGGGAATGGTTTCGTGTCACATGGATTGCATTCTGTCACACGTTTACTGCATTTCTGTCTTGCATTGCTTTTGTTTATTTCTCTTGCATATACAAAAAAATCCAAAAAAAAAAAATTAGAAAAATTTCAAAGATTCCAAAAAATGCACGTTTATTTTAGCATATAGGTCGAGTCGGAACGAGAGTATTTCAAGGATGATTTTGCTATCCTACATGTTTATGCCTTTACCTTGCCTTGTCAACTTGTTTTAGTATGAGAGTCTTTTGCATATCTACGAGTTTTTGTTAACTTGCATATCTTGAGACTCGACTTACACCTTGGCAACCTACTATATATACATTCTGAGTTTTAGAGCTTAATTCCTGGTTTCTTTTTTAAACCAGTTGTCTAGGATGTGAGTAGTACTCCCCTTGGAACATGTTACATCAATATGCATAAACATGAACTTGAATTGCTATATACTTGTTTTACTATCTCGTTTTGTGAGTCTTGATACGTGCATTTGGGATCCCTTTTCTCATATTCACCCATAAGCTTCACATAGCCAAAATTGCCTTTTTATTCCCCCAAAACTACATCCCATACTTAGCCTACCCTTCCAAGCTAGTAATTGTAGTCTTTGGTTTATCTTGAGGCATCTTGGTTTATGTGCTATCTTGAGCAAAAAAAAAGAGAAAAGAAAGAAAGAAAGAAAAGAAAAATCCAGAAAAGGAAAAGAAAGAAAAGAAAAACGAAAAAAAAAAGTCAAAACGTACGGAAACGAAGTCGACCGACCACCATCATAGGTCGGCCGACCACCTGACAGCATCATCAGATTCAAAAATTCGTTCCAAATCCCCTTCTTTTATATGTTATCACTCCCGTACCTCATTCAAAATATTTGGGAGTCCTTTCTTATATAATGTGAGAGTTGTGCCACAAAAAGAGCACTTTCTTAATTTCAAAAGTTGTGAAATATGTTGTTGGGAAACGGTTTTACTAGCTTGGCTACTAACCCCACATATCCAAAAACATCTTAACCACCTTTTACCTTTTACCTCACATATCTTTCATTACCTCGATTGCATGTATCCAAGTCACTTTATGGGTTTGTTTTACATAGTTGTAGAATTCTTGTTCATGTTAGATTGCAGGCATGTTTTCATGGGTCGCAGTTAGGTGAGTGTCTCAACAAAATTACTTCTTTCTATCTTTTACATATACTCACCATTTGCTTCATGAGTGTCTCGAGCGTACCGCGAGAGTCCATAGTATAAAGTCTCTATAGTCTCTAGTGTTGCAAGTTTGACGACACCATAACTCGTTTGCATGATTTATATACTTTCTCATTTTGTACTTGGTATTGGTTTAGGCTGACATGTAAATTTCACTCTGAGATTGAAATCGTTCCATTAGTTAGGATCGAGTCTACTTCTTGCTTGAGAGAAAGCAAGGGTTTGGTTTGGGGAATTTGATGCGTGTATATTTTATGATGTTTTTCATCTATTTTTACACGCATTTGGTCGCTCATTTACTATGTTTTAGCCCTTATTTCCCAACAATTGTGCACTTTCGTATTTTTATGCTGTTTTGCAGATTTATGCGGAAAAGGGATGATTTTATACCAAATTTATGCCCTCGGGATTTTTTATGACTAAGGACAAGAAGGAACGAAGCCTAGCGCACATTTCAAGGCCTGAAGATAGCTTTAACAAGCAAAGAATCGATCCACGACATTGCAGCCTGTTTCAAATGGCTATATCTCTAGTTCTAGAGCTGATAATGGAGTAATTCCAGTTGGAGGTGAAAGCTTATCTTCTTAGCTTTCCAACGCCGCGAGAATCGCTTGATTACGATGAGTAACGAAGAAATGGCAGCTGTTTTAAGATCGACGCGCGCTGCAGTCCCGACAATTGGGTCGACCGACCCACAAAGTAGGTCGACCGACCTCAGCGCTGACCCAGAAGTTTCCGCAAAGACCATTAAAGTGTTTAGGTCATTAGGAAACTCTTTAATTCCGCCTATTTAAGCTAAATTACGGGATTAGGGTTAAGCATTCAGTTTCTAATAGAGTTTTGCTCAGTCTTTAATTTAGTTTTATCTTTAGTTGTAATCTTTCAATAATCATCAAACACTTTTAGTTTTGTTCTTCAATCTTTCAAGCATTCATCAATAAAGTTTGTTCCTTTCTGCCTTAATTCCGATTTCTGGTAATTATTCCCTAATCTCGTTTAATTATTGTTGTTATTATTGTTGCATCCGGTTTAAGTTAGAATCTCAAGCTTTATTATTTCTTGCATGTTTAGATTATCGTTCATCATGTTTTCCATATCAAATCTTGTTCTTATTATTGTTCCGGTAATTATGAGTAGCTAAATTTGATATGTTAGGATTTAGGGGATGAATATGCATAGGTAATAAAAATTCCGAGACCGACCTGTAGCAGAGCCGTGGTCGGCCGACTCAAATAATGGGTCGGTCGACCAAGGCGGTGGTCGGCCGACTGGAGTAGCCGGTCGGTCGACCCACTCGCGTATGAATTCTGTTTCGTCTTTCTTTGTTGACTATAATACCCTACAATGAGACTGAAAGGAGACTTGTAGGATGTTAGTAATGACCTACCCAAGATTGAGAGATACGGGAAGGACATTGGTTTACATCTTAAGACGGCTAGGTTACTGAAGACTGAAAGGTATGTGACCTAGGATTTAGGAATCACCCTTATTGTTGACACCCAATAATTGTGAGATCTAGGAACTAATAGCATAGGCCGAAAGGAGCTATTAGGTACCATAGACCGAAAGGATATGTTACACCCCTTACGCGACTGCATTACATGTTGACCTTAGGATTTATATTACCTTAGATAGTTATTACCCAAACATCCTAGCATCTCTTTTAATATAGTTTTTATCTCATCTTTATTTTCTTGTTTTATTTTTATCTTTGCCTTAGACTTAGTACACAATCAATCAATCCCCCAAAAATTGTTACTTTAGACATTAACATCAAACAATAAACATTCCCCACCTCCTTGTGGTTCGACCCTGACTTTCACTATCTATTGTTAAAGTTAGGAATTATGAATTTTATCTTTGATACCCTCAACGACGGGCATCACAATGCAAATGGCTTTACAAGATAAAGCATGTCGTGGAAGGACAACAAGATATTCACAAAGCACGACTAGTTGCTAAAGGTTTCACCCAAGTGCCAGGCTTGCACTACGATGAAATCTTTGCACCCGTAGTCATGCTACGTTCCATTCAGATTATCTTAGCGATTGCCGCATTTCATGACTATGAAATCTGGCAGATGGATGTTAAAACCGCCTTCTTAAACGGATTTTTGGAGGAAAAGTTATACATGGTACAACCCGAAGGTTTTATTTATCCTGAACATCCTAAGAAGGTTTGCAAGCTTAAGCGTTCCATTTATGGACTTAAACAAGCTTCACGGAGTTGGAATCATCGTTTTGACCAAGTGATAAAAGAGAATGGTTTCATTCGATCAGTCGAGGAACCATGTCTATATATCAAGTCGAGTGGGAGCAAGATTGTCTTCCTAGTATTATATGTCGATGACATACTCCTGATTGGGAATGACATACCTCTCTTATCTTCGGTTAAAACATTGTTGAAAAACCATTTCCAGATGAAAGATCTGGGAGAGGCACAAAGAATTTTGGGCATCCGTATCTACAGGGATAGATCACGACGGATGTCAGGAGTCTTATATAGATAAGATTCTAAAGAGATTCAGCATGACGAACTCCAAGAAAGGGTTCCTTCCTATGGCTACTAGGCTTCACTTGAGTAAGTCTCAAGAAGCTAAGACATCGGAAGAAAAAGAGCACATGAGTCGGATTCCTTACGCTTCGGCTATAGGATCGATCATGTATGCCATGATATGCACACGTCCAGACGTTGCATATTCATTGAGTATGACAAGTCGATTCCAAGCGCATCCAGGTGAACAACACTGGATGGCCGTGAAAAACATTCTTAAGTACCTACGGAGGACTAAAGATTGGGGATTGACTTATGGAGGCGACATGAGGCTCTGCGCCACTGGTTACGCAGATGCTACCTTCCAAACGGATCGAGACGACTCGAAATCTCAGTCTGGATTTGTTTTTACTCTTAATGGCGCTGTTGTCTGCTGGAAAAGTTTCAAACAAAGTGTTACAACAGATTCTACAACTGAGTCCGAGTACTATGCCGCTTCGCAAGTAGCTAAGGAAGAAATATGGATGCGTCAAGTCTTACAAGGACTATCAGTAGTGCCTAGTTCGAATGACCGGATCACCGTTTATTATGACAATAAAGGTGCCATCTACCAAGCTAAGGAGCCTAAGTCTAGTAACAAGTCTAGACATGTACAACGACGGAAAGCTCATCTAATAAGAGATTACGTGGAGCAAAAGGAGATATTTATTGATAAGATCGCTATGGATGATAACATAGCAGATCCTCTCACTAAAGCATTACGACCTGATAAGCATGAAGGGCACGTTAATTCCATGGGACTTAAACGTGTTCCTGAGTTGTAGTACTCTTTTATGAATTAGATTCATTTTCTTGTGTACTCTATTACAACCTCATCGTTATGATATTTTATGTTTTGTTTTTCATGTGGCTTTGTATGATAATTTTGAACACCACAAAGTGAACTAATTAACATTACATCGTTTTTGGTCCTTGATTACCCACTTGAGCTGATAACTCAGGTAATCATTTTGTGACGTTGGTTGATGGTGGGTTCAATGAGCCATAAGTCAAACAGTTGACTGACCAATCACAAAGGCGAGTTATACGGATATCTCGTAGGACACATTGTGACAACGTTATGGAGTCCTAAATGTTTTATAACATTAGGTGCCAGGTCATGGATAGGACCTCCATAGTGTTCCTTAGAGTCGATTCTTTTGACTTTCAACTGTCTCTTGCGATTAAGGCATATTTTGGGTAACTTTGGTTTCTTTCCCACGGTCTTCCGTAACAGGGGCCAAGAGGATTTTCACTGGGTTATTTCATGCTGCACTTCCATCTGAAGGATTCGAGTTGAGAGAAATATCCAAACCCTTATCAGGATTTTATCATTTCTCAGGGCCACTCGAGGAGTAGTAACTGAAATGCATGGCCATGCTCGAATACAAATTCGTTTTATCAGTTAAGTTACTCTCTAGTCGGGGAAACCACTCTTGATGCAGATCGCTTGTAGAATACGACCTTTGTGAATAAGGATTTGTAAATTGTTTTACATTGAGTGGGAGAAATTTTAAAAGAATATGAGAATCGGTTATCGCACCTACACTTGTACGGACAAGTGGGAGTTTGTTGGAGCTGGTGTCCTCCACATGTAGTGTGATAACGTCATTGCACATACACTTGTACGGACAAGTGGGAGATTGTTGGGGCTGGTGTCCTTTATAGTTAGTACAATGACTTATTAAATCTCTTCAAGGAGCACAAGGGCATATTTTAGTATTATTATCAGTTGATCCACCTTTATCAATAACGGTTGGCTTGCTAGATAAGTTTGACATTATTGATAAATGTGGATCAACTGATAATAATACTCACATGCCCTTATGACCCAGCATTGCCATCCTCTCCTCATCTAACTTGCCCCGGACAACCTTCTCATCCCCTCCCCAAACCAAAATAGATAATGCCTTCATTGTCTTCTAAGCACAACAACAAGCAAGGGGAAAAGGATACACAACCTAATACATGCTACTAAGGGATATATACAAGACTAAAAAGAAAACTAAATGCAAAAAATGGAAAAGAAATCTAGAAAACTCACAAGATATCACCTCCCAAACCAGCATGGAGCTACTCATCACCCACCTCCTCCTCCGCCTCGTACGTCAGATCCCTCTCCGCCTCATCTGTTATCCTCCTCGTTGCCGCCACCGCGCGTAGCCTCACTGCCCTCTGTACCGCTGTAACACCCCCATTTATTTAAGGGCCTGTACTAGGACTCCTCAGATAAATAAAGGTGTTACCATCCCGGTTTCCCGAGGCAGTAGATACAAAGGAAGATAAACAGTATTTTAAATAGAAAAATTAACTCAAGTCATGTTCTTACAACCGTATCAAAAGGTCTTAACAACATAAATAAAATACAACTCGTACTAAATTGACTAAGGTGATCTAGACATCTAATCTGGTCCAGATCCAAGCTCTTTCTCCCATAGCTCCCCCTTAGTCTCAGCCACCTGTCAATCTGCTCCCCAATAATTGGTTCATCACAGGTGATCACGAATACACAGGGTCAACCACGAGGTTGAGTAGAGAAAACTGTAAATAAACCACATTACTATAAATAGAAAGTTGAACTTCTCCACTCCGAATCACAGACCCTTTTTCTCCGCACCAAACACAGACCCTTTATCTCCGCACCAAACACAGACCCTTTATCTCCGCACCAAACACAGACCCTTTATCTCCGCACCAAACACAGACCCTTTATCTCCGCACCATATCATATCACAGAATTATATATCACAATATACCAATCATATAACATTATAGATGAACATGATTAATATCAACCAATAAACATATTACACATCTCATATACGTAGTATTCCCCTACCTCGTAGTTGCAGAAGAAAATGGCAAAATGCACAACCGTTCTCAAAAGTGCTCCACACGAAAACTTCCACCTAAAAGTATATTACTTAATTAATAAACTTCCTACTCCCGTAATACGTATACACATTTCCATTTATAGTAACTTTCTATATATAGCAGCTTCCAAAAATAGCAACCTTGGTTTGAAATTCAAATTATTTAAAATGTGCATAAATACCATATCTTACATTAAATGCCCAAAATCATTTCCTTAATATCACAATATCTTTACTTAAAAAAATAATATACCATAATTAAATAATAATAATAACAATAATACTAATAATAAAAATAATAATAATAAAGTTAATAATAATAAAGAATAAACTTTGAAAACACGAAACAGCCGCCCCCAAACAACCCGACTCACGACTACACCTACACTCCTAACACCACCAAAACCCTCCACGGCCACCAACAACCACCAACCCTTGTACCCAGAACCACCACCTGCCACCACAACCGCCATCTAACCCTTCGACCACCCTTGACACAACGAACCAGGGCCAACACCAGGCCTGGTTCACCGCGCCAGTAGCAGACCAGGCCTGAAAACACCCTTGTCGACACCCCTTACAGCCACCAGAACGACTCCCCCATGACACCACAGCCACTCCCCGACACCAGACGCCTTGACCTGGTGGTACCACCGCACCGACCTCCCCCGAGTCAGCGGTGGTGCCACCCCCAACAACCTGACCAACAACCAAAACGCAGGAAAACAAAACAGACTATGAAACGAAACACCACTAAACGACACTGTAACCACCATACGAACCACCCTGGTAACCACCCCACACACCATCTGACCACCGTCTATCCTTTCACCCTCGTCATCACCCACGACGAGTTGTAAAAAGACATCATCACCAACCAGAACACTAACAAACCAGACTTGTTAAACTCCACATAACCAACAACCCTCGACAGCCCCTGAAGACCACCTATACTGGTGATGTACGGTGGTTGACAAGGACGTGACCACGGCCCAGACGCCACCCCAGACATCATAGACTATAAACCCATAACAACCAGATTCTAACAAAGACAACACAAGGTTATAACTTAATCATAAAAACGTAACAGACACAGGAGAATAAGAAGGAACGTGCTGTGCTCACCTGTTTCTGGCCCAGATCGACGCACACTGACCACCCTATGACCACCGTGACCACCACCCTTGTATAGTACGCTATGTCGGCTGTCAGTCTATGAGGTGTTTGTATGATAGATAGGATAGATTAGGTCAGAGTGTGGTCTTAAATATGACGGCTTGAGACTGTTTTGTAAATAGGGTTAGTAATCTAAATAAAACGTGGGCTGTTCTCTTGGCTTTTGCACGCATAACGAGGCCCATGGCCATGCTGCCATGGGTCCTGGGTTCGAACCCCAACAACTACACATTACTAATATTATGTTAAGGTGGCTAAGTTCCCCTTTCGAGTGCCATCTAAGACCACAACAACTCGTATAAAACGAGTACGAGTAAGCTTATAAAATAAACGATTTAAATAAAAGAAATCAAAAAGCGAGGTATTACAGTCTTTCCCCCTTAAAAGAACTTCGTCCCGAAGTTCTAACATACTTAAGTGACAAACAACAGAATGTCACAAACTCGAAACACAAATATCACAACACAATTTGCATAAACTTATTTAAATCACAGAATGTCACATTCCACCCCCCTTAAAGAAAAGTTACGTCCGCGTAACTTACCTCAATCAAACAAATGTGGGTAACGTTCCCTCATAGATGCCTCAGGCTCCCACGTAGCCTCCTCCTGATTATGATTTGTCCATAAGACTTTCACCAAGGATGTCTCCCCATTACGAGTCTTCCGTACCTTCCTGTCCAAGATCTCTTTCGGAGTCTCAATATATGCCAACTGCTCATCTACTTCAATCACCTCGTGCTGAAGCACATGCGATGGATCACTCACATATTTCCTCAACTGAGACACATGGAACACATTATGGACCTTGGATAGGGCTGGAGGTAAAGCTAAGCGATATGCCACCTCTCCAACTCTGTCCAAAATCTCAAATGGTCCAATAAATTTCTGACTCAGTTTGCCACGCTTGCCGAATCTCATCACACCCTTCATCGGAGAGACTTTCAGTAGTACTTTCTCTCCGGCCTCAAATGAAATATCACTCCTTTTCAGATCGGCATAACTCTTCTGTCTATCCTGAGCAGCCCTCATCCTCTGTCGAATAATCTGGACCTGCTCCACCATCTCCTGGATCATATCCGGCCCTAATGTCACAACATCAGCTCGATCATCCCAACACACAGGGCTCCGACACTTCCTCCCGTATAGTGCCTCGAAAGGGGCCATGCCTATGCTTGCATGGTAGCTGTTATTATAAGAAAACTCGATCAACCCTAGCCGATCCTCCCAAGATCCTCCGAACTCAAGTACACAAGCTCTCAACATATCCTCAAGAGTCTGAATCGTCCGCTCAGTCTGACCATCAGTAGCCGGATGAAAAGCTGTACTCATCTTCAATTGGGTACCCAAAGCAGCCTGCAACTCCTGCCAAAATCTGGATATAAACCTCGAATCTCGATCTGAAACAATGTCCTTGGGTACACCATGTAGTTTGACTACATTCTGAACATATGACTTAGCCAACTCGGCTTTACTCCAGGTATCTTTCATGGGAATAAAGTGAGCCGACTTAGTCAAACGATCCACGATCACCCAAATCATGTTGTTGCCCCTCTGAGTCCGAGGCAACCCCACAATAAAGTCCATCGAAATATTCTCCCACTTCCACTATGGCACATCTAGTGGTTGCACCTTCCCTTGAGGTCTCTTATGCTCCCCTTTCACGCGTTGACACGTCAAACACCTCGAGACAAACTCTGCGACCTCCTTCTTCATATTCGGCCACCAAAACTTCTTCTTAAGGTCCTTATACAGCTTATCAGCCTCTGGGTGAACAGAATAAGGAGTAGCATGAGCTTCAGTCAGGATCTTCTTCTTTAGCTCCTCCACATTCGGCACACACCATCGCCCACTGAACCTCAAACTACCGTCAGTATGAATACTGAACTTGAATGTCTCTTCACCAACCCCATTTTCCACCATTAAACGCCACTTCTGGATTCTTTCGTCGTTCTTCTGTAACTCCCGAATTTCCCCATACAGCTCAGGCTCCACTGTCAAATCACCAAGAGCATCCCCTTTCCGGATCATGAAAATTCCCATCTCCCTTAACTCATCATGCAATCTCACTCTCGATCTGGCACAACTCAAAGCATGGACTGACTTCCTACTTAGAGCGTCAGCTACCACATTCGCCTTGCCCTCGTGGTAGACAATCTGCATATCATAGTCTCCGATCAACTCTATCCACCTCCTCTGCCTCATGTTCAACTCTCTCTGGGTATAGATATATTTCAGGCTCTTATGATCAGAAAACACCTTAAAAGTAGCTCCATAAAGGTAATGACGCCACAATTTCAGTGCAAAGACCACAGCGCCCAATTCCAAATCATGCGTCGGATAATTTTCTTCATAGGTCTTCAACTGGCGGGACGCATATGCTATTACTCTCCCATTCTGCATTAACACACAACCCAACCCATGCTTCGAAGCGTCGGTATATACTTCGAAATTATCACTCCCAACTGGCAAGGCCAGGATCGGAGCTGTTGTCAGGCGTTCCTTAAGAGTCAGGAATGCCTTATCACAACTCTCATCCCAGACAAAACGGTTCTCCTTCCTCATTAATGACGTCAACGGCTTTGCTATCTTCGAAAAGTCTTTGACGAATCTCCGGTAATAACCTGCCAACCCCAGAAAACTTCGGATCTCACTCACATTCCTCGGACTTTGCCACTTAGTCACAGTTTCAATTTTACTAGGGTCAACAGATACCCCCTCTTTGGAAATGACATGCCCCAGAAACGCCACTTTCTCCAACCAGAACTCGCAATTGCTTAACTTAGCATTGAGCTTATGCTCCTCCAAAGTCTGAAGTACCTTCCTCAAATGATCCTCGTGCTCTTCTGCATTCTTAGAATACACCAGGATATCATCTATGAATACCACCACGAACTTGTCGAGATACGGGCTGAAGACTCGATTCATCAAGTCCATGAACACAGCTGGAGCATTAGTCAATCCAAAGGGCATAACCACAAATTCATAGTGGCCATACCTCGTTCGGAAAGCGGTCTTCGGAATATCTTCATCCTTTATCCTCAATTGATGATACCCGGATCTCAAATCAATCTTGGAGAAAACCCCGGCTCCACTCAACTGATCGAACAAGTCGTCAGTTCTCGGCAAAGGGTAACGGTTCTTGATAGTCACATTGTTCAGCTCCCGGTAGTCAACACACAACCTCAAACTCCCATCCTTCTTCTTCACAAACAGCACAGGTGCACCCCAGGGCGACACACTGGGTCGAATGAACCCTTTTTCAGCTAGTTCATCCAACTGCTTCTTCAATTCCTCCATCTCTTTAGGTCCCATACGGTATGGTGATTTAGATATCGGTCCCGCTCCTGGTTTGAGGTCAATGGAAAATTCCACTTCCCTCCTCGGCGGTAACCCTGGCACGTCGTCTCGAAAAACTTCCTCAAACTCCCGTACCACAGGTATCTCACTAGTCTTGGGGGTCTCAGCCTCACAATCCCACATTTGGCACAAAATTAGGCTTTCTCCTTTCCGCAAACTAGACTTCAGGGTATTGACAGATATAAATTTGATCTTTGGTTTGACTCTATACCCCTTGTAGGATACCCTCACTCCCTTGGGTCCCTTCAAGGAAATTTTCTTTTGATGACAGTCGATGAAAGCCCTATACTTCCCCAACCAATCCATCCCTAGGATCACCTCAAAACCCCCAGTGGAAATTCTATGAGATCACAATAGAAAATTGCTTCCCCGATTTTGATGGGTACACTTCCATAGACTCTATTACAAGCTATTGAGTCTCCTGAAGGTATGGTCACTGAGTCTGCGACCCAGTCGAACCTCTCAAGCCCCAACACTCTAACATGATCTCTAGACACAAAAGAATGGGTGGCACCGGAATCGAAAAGTACAAAGGTAGGTCTAGAGTTCACAAGAAAAGTACCGGTTACCACATGCGCATCCTCCTGAGCTGCCTGCTTTCCCATGGCAAAGAGCTTGCCACTGGACTTGACCCCACTCTGACTGGCACTAGATGTCCCAGCCTGCTGGCTTCCCTCTGCTCCTGTCTTCTGGTTACCTCCATTCCCATAGCTTTGGTTCTGGTGCGAGCGGTTCTGATAACCGTTGAAGTTCCTCTGGAAATTGCTGCTCCCTCCAGACTTCGCACCCCCACCGTAGTTTGATGTGGGTGTGCGATAGCCGCTGCTACCATAGGACTGAGTGCGGGATCCCTGATATCCAGATGTAGGCGTGCGATAACCCCCGGACAGATTCCCTCCAGAAGAACGACATACTGCCTGCTTGTGCCCAATTTTCCCGCAGCCGAAACAGACCACTCCCACTGAACCACTACCAGAACCTCCACTCCTGAAGTTGCCCCCACTCTGGTTCCTCCCACCACCAGAGGCACTACTCCCGAAGTACCCACTGAACTTGTTAGAGCTCTGCTTTTTCGATCCTGAACCCTCAGCTACTGATTCAGCCTTCCTCTTTTCAGACTTGGACTTTTTGTCCTCCTTGATCATCTCTGAAAGCCTCTCCGCCGCTCCAGCCCTTAAGTAGATGTCACGGACTGTGGTGGGCGGAGCTGCAATCAGTCTCTTCTTGATGGCGATTGATAACCCCCTCTCAAATTTCATTGCTAGCATGGCATCGTCGAACCCCATGTCTCCCACATAGTGCACCAACTGGATGAATTTCCTGTAGTAAGCCTCTACAGTCATGTCCTCCGACATCTTGAATGAGTCGAACTCCTCCCTCAGCTTGCTCTTTTGGAATTCTGGTAGAAACACCTCGTTCAGGACCCCCTTGAATGCGTCCCAAGGAACAAACTCGGTTCCATCCTCTCTAGCTGCTTCCCGGATCTCTCCCTTATTCGCGGTCCACCAGTCTCCAGCCATACCCCTCAGATAGTGGGCAGCCTGATCCACCCTCAATTCTTCAGGGCAATCCACCAACTCGAACAAGTTACTGAATTCCCGGCACCAAGCTCCTAGCAGATGAGGTTCCCCCTCCCCAGTGAATTGGGTAGGGTGATGTCTTGCGATGATTGTGCTCATTTTCGCGGAGTCCATACATTTGGCCTTTAGGGCCTCATTTTCAGCTATCAAACGGTCCACCTCCTCTTGGGTGATGTTAACGGCATTATCTCTTCGCGGAGGCATACTATAACATGAAAAAGGAAATGAGTCCCGACGTATATGGGTACCCATTTGGATTAGGGCTATGTTCCCTAAGCATTAAAGTTCATAGACACAGATCATGTAAAGTAATTTTCTTTTATAACATGGCTCAGGGATCACATAACCGCATATCACTAGACATGATGAAAGAAGGATTTCTAACATGTTTTAAATCACTTAACATATCACATCAATATACATTTTTTTCCAACAATTAAAAATTCATTCATGCTCATGCCCCTTCCGGCTTTTCCAAAAGTCACTTATACTTAGAATTCTCATAACATACTTATCGCAATATGCTATCACTTTCGCCACCTCCTATTCTACCCTTTTTTCTCGTATATGCACTCTGGGTTCCCGGGTAAAACTGATAGGGCCTATGGTTCGGTGTGAGGGGGCCCCAGACTCATACTTCCCCTTTAGTGTGCTCCTAACAGTCCTATCCCGGGGTTCATTTTATTTAGACTCTCCTACATTCATTAGGTTCATTAGGTTAGGCCTGAGGATCGTTCGCTCTGATACCACTTTGTAACACCCCCATTTATTTAAGGGCCTGTACTAGGACTCCTCAGATAAATAAAGGTGTTACCATCCCGGTTTCCCGAGGCAGTAGATACAAAGGAAGATAAACAGTACTTTAAATAGAAAAATTAACTCAAGTCATGTTCTTACAACCGTATCAAAAGTTCTTAACAACATAAATAAAATACAACTCGTACTAAACTGACTAAGGTGATCTAGACATCTAATCTGGTCCAGATCCAAGCTCTTTCTCCCATAGCTCCCCCTTAGTCTCAGCCACCTGTCAATCTGCTCCCCAATAATTGGTTCATCACAGGTGATCACGAATACACAGGGTCAACCACGAGGTTGAGTAGAGAAAACTGTAAATAAACCACATTACTATAAATAGAAAGTTGAACTTCTCCACTCCGAATCACAGACCCTTTTTCTCCGCACCAAACACAGACCCTTTATCTCCGCACCAAACACAGACCCTTTATCTCCGCACCAAACACAGACCCTTTATCTCCGCACCAAACACAGACCCTTTATCTCCGCACCATATCATATCACAGAATTATATATCACAATATACCAATCATATAACATTATAGATGAACATGATTAATATCAACCAATAAACAGATTACACATCTCATATACGTAGTATTCCCCTACCTCGTAGTTGCAGAAGAAAATGGCAAAATGCACAACCGTTCTCAAAAGTGCTCCACACGAAAACTTCCACCTAAAAGTATATTACTTAATTAATAAACTTCCTACTCCCGTAATACGTATACACATTTCCATTTATAGTAACTTTCTATATATAGCAGCTTCCAAAAATAGCAACCTTGGTTTGAAATTCAAATTATTTAAAATGTGCATAAATACTATATCTTACATTAAATGCCCAAAATCATTTCCTTAATATCACAATATCTTTACTTAAAAAAATAATATACCATAATTAAATAATAATAATAACAATAATACTAATAATAAAAATAATAATAATAAAGTTAATAATAATAAAGAATAAACTTTGAAAACACGAAACAGCCGCCCCCAAACAACCCGACTCACGACTACACCTACACTCCTAACACCACCAAAACCCTCCACGGCCACCAACAACCACCAACCCTTGTACCCAGAACCACCACCTGCCACCACAACCGCCATCTAACCCTTCGACCACCCTTGACACAACGAACCAGGGCCAACACCAGGCCTGGTTCACCGCGCCAGTAGCAGACCAGGCCTGAAAACACCCTTGTCGACACCCCTTACAGCCACCAGAACGACTCCCCCATGACACCACAGCCACTCCCCGACACCAGACGCCTTGACCTGGTGGTACCACCGCACCGACCTCCCCCGAGTCAGCGGTGGTGCCACCCCCAACAACCTGACCAACAACCAAAACGCAGGAAAACAAAACAGACTATGAAACGAAACACCACTAAACGACACTGTAACCACCATACGAACCACCCTGGTAACCACCCCACACACCATCTGACCACCGTCTATCCTTTCACCCTCGTCATCACCCACGACGAGTTGTAAAAAGACATCATCACCAACCAGAACACTAACAAACCAGACTTGTTAAACTCCACATAACCAACAACCCTCGACAGCCCCTGAAGACCACCTATACTGGTGATGTACGGTGGTTGACAAGGACGTGACCACGGCCCAGACGCCACCCCAGACATCATAGACTATAAACCCATAACAACCAGATTCTAACAAAGACAACACAAGGTTATAACTTAATCATAAAAACGTAACAGACACAGGAGAATAAGAAGGAACGTGCTGTGCTCACCTGTTTCTGGCCCAGATCGACGCACACTGACCACCCTATGACCACCGTGACCACCACCCTTGTATAGTACGCTATGTCGGCTGTCAGTCTATGAGGTGTTTGTATGATAGATAGGATAGATTAGGTCAGAGTGTGGTCTTAAATATGACGGCTTGAGACTGTTTTGTAAATAGGGTTAGTAATCTAAATAAAACGTGGGCTGTTCTCTTGGCTTTTGCACGCATAACGAGGCCCATGGCCATGCTGCCATGGGTCCTGGGTTCGAACCCCAACAACTACACATTACTAATATTATGTTAAGGTGGCTAAGTTCCCCTTTCGAGTGCCATCTAAGACCACAACAACTCGTATAAAACGAGTACGAGTAAGCTTATAAAATAAACGATTTAAATAAAAGAAATCAAAAAGCGAGGTATTACAGTCTTTCCCCCTTAAAAGAACTTCGTCCCGAAGTTCTAACATACTTAAGTGACAAACAACAGAATGTCACAAACTCGAAACACAAATATCACAACACAATTTGCATAAACTTATTTAAATCACAGAATGTCACATTCCACCCCCCTTAAAGAAAAGTTACGTCCGCGTAACTTACCTCAATCAAACAAATGTGGGTAACGTTCCCTCATAGATGCCTCAGGCTCCCACGTAGCCTCCTCCTGATTATGATTTGTCCATAAGACTTTCACCAAGGATGTCTCCCCATTACGAGTCTTCCGTACCTTCCTGTCCAAGATCTCTTTCGGAGTCTCAATATATGCCAACTGCTCATCTACTTCAATCACCTCGTGCTGAAGCACATGCGATGGATCACTCACATATTTCCTCAACTGAGACACATGGAACACATTATGGACCTTGGATAGGGCTGGAGGTAAAGCTAAGCGATATGCCACCTCTCCAACTCTGTCCAAAATCTCAAATGGTCCAATAAATTTCTGACTCAGTTTGCCACGCTTGCCGAATCTCATCACACCCTTCATCGGAGAGACTTTCAGTAGTACTTTCTCTCCGGCCTCAAATGAAATATCACTCCTTTTCAGATCGGCATAACTCTTCTGTCTATCCTGAGCAGCCCTCATCCTCTGTCGAATAATCTGGACCTGCTCCACCATCTCCTGGATCATATCCGGCCCTAATGTCACAACATCAGCTCGATCATCCCAACACACAGGGCTCCGACACTTCCTCCCGTATAGTGCCTCGAAAGGGGCCATGCCTATGCTTGCATGGTAGCTGTTATTATAAGAAAACTCGATCAACCCTAGCCGATCCTCCCAAGATCCTCCGAACTCAAGTACACAAGCTCTCAACATATCCTCAAGAGTCTGAATCGTCCGCTCAGTCTGACCATCAGTAGCCGGATGAAAAGCTGTACTCATCTTCAATTGGGTACCCAAAGCAGCCTGCAACTCCTGCCAAAATCTGGATATAAACCTCGAATCTCGATCTGAAACAATGTCCTTGGGTACACCATGTAGTTTGACTACATTCTGAACATATGACTTAGCCAACTCGGCTTTACTCCAGGTATCTTTCATGGGAATAAAGTGAGCCGACTTAGTCAAACGATCCACGATCACCCAAATCATGTTGTTGCCCCTCTGAGTCCGAGGCAACCCCACAATAAAGTCCATCGAAATATTCTCCCACTTCCACTCTGGCACATCTAGTGGTTGCACCTTCCCTTGAGGTCTCTTATGCTCCCCTTTCACGCGTTGACACGTCAAACACCTCGAGACAAACTCTGCGACCTCCTTCTTCATATTCGGCCACCAAAACTTCTTCTTAAGGTCCTTATACAGCTTATCAGCCTCTGGGTGAACAGAATAAGGAGTAGCATGAGCTTCAGTCAGGATCTTCTTCTTTAGCTCCTCCACATTCGGCACACACCATCGCCCACTGAACCTCAAACTACCGTCAGTATGAATACTGAACTTGAATGTCTCTTCACCAACCCCATTTTCCACCATTAAACGCCACTTCTGGATTCTTTCGTCGTTCTTCTGTAACTCTCGAATTTCCCCATACAGCTCAGGCTCCACTGTCAAATCACCAAGAGCATCCCCTTTCCGGATCATGAAAATTCCCATCTCCCTTAACTCATCATGCAATCTCACTCTCGATCTGGCACAACTCAAAGCATGGACTGACTTCCTACTTAGAGCGTCAGCTACCACATTCGCCTTGCCCTCGTGGTAGACAATCTGCATATCATAGTCTCCGATCAACTCTATCCACCTCCTCTGCCTCATGTTCAACTCTCTCTGGGTATAGATATATTTCAGGCTCTTATGATCAGAAAACACCTTAAAAGTAGCTCCATAAAGGTAATGACGCCACAATTTCAGTGCAAAGACCACAGCGCCCAATTCCAAATCATGCGTCGGATAATTTTCTTCATAGGTCTTCAACTGGCGGGACGCATATGCTATTACTCTCCCATTCTGCATTAACACACAACCCAACCCATGCTTCGAAGCGTCGGTATATACTTCGAAATTATCACTCCCAACTGGCAAGGCCAGGATCGGAGCTGTTGTCAGGCGTTCCTTAAGAGTCAGGAATGCCTTATCACAACTCTCATCCCAGACAAAACGGTTCTCCTTCCTCATTAATGACGTCAACGGCTTTGCTATCTTCGAAAAGTCTTTGACGAATCTCCGGTAATAACCTGCCAACCCCAGAAAACTTCGGATCTCACTCACATTCCTCGGACTTTGCCACTTAGTCACAGTTTCAATTTTACTAGGGTCAACAGATACCCCCTCTTTGGAAATGACATGCCCCAGAAACGCCACTTTCTCCAACCAGAACTCGCAATTGCTTAACTTAGCATTGAGCTTATGCTCCTCCAAAGTCTGAAGTACCTTCCTCAAATGATCCTCGTGCTCTTCTGCATTCTTAGAATACACCAGGATATCATCTATGAATACCACCACGAACTTGTCGAGATACGGGCTGAAGACTCGATTCATCAAGTCCATGAACACAGCTGGAGCATTAGTCAATCCAAAGGGCATAACCACAAATTCATAGTGGCCATACCTCGTTCGGAAAGCGGTCTTCGGAATATCTTCATCCTTTATCCTCAATTGATGATACCCGGATCTCAAATCAATCTTGGAGAAAACCCCGGCTCCACTCAACTGATCGAACAAGTCGTCAGTTCTCGGCAAAGGGTAACGGTTCTTGATAGTCACATTGTTCAGCTCCCGGTAGTCAACACACAACCTCAAACTCCCATCCTTCTTCTTCACAAACAGCACAGGTGCACCCCAGGGCGACACACTGGGTCGAATGAACCCTTTTTCAGCTAGTTCATCCAACTGCTTCTTCAATTCCTCCATCTCTTTAGGTCCCATACGGTATGGTGATTTAGATATCGGTCCCGCTCCTGGTTTGAGGTCAATGGAAAATTCCACTTCCCTCCTCGGCGGTAACCCTGGCACGTCGTCTCGAAAAACTTCCTCAAACTCCCGTACCACAGGTATCTCACTAGTCTTGGGGGTCTCAGCCTCACAATCCCACATTTGGCACAAAATTAGGCTTTCTCCTTTCCGCAAACTAGACTTCAGGGTATTGACAGATATAAATTTGATCTTTGGTTTGACTCTATACCCCTTGTAGGATACCCTCACTCCCTTGGGTCCCTTCAAGGAAATTTTCTTTTGATGACAGTCGATGAAAGCCCTATACTTCCCCAACCAATCCATCCCTAGGATCACCTCAAAACCCCCAGTGGAAATTCTATGAGATCACAATAGAAAATTGCTTCCCCGATTTTGATGGGTACACTTCCATAGACTCTATTACAAGCTATTGAGTCTCCTGAAGGTATGGTCACTGAGTCTGCGACCCAGTCGAACCTCTCAAGCCCCAACACTCTAACATGATCTCTAGACACAAAAGAATGGGTGGCACCGGAATCGAAAAGTACAAAGGTAGGTCTAGAGTTCACAAGAAAAGTACCGGTTACCACATGCGCATCCTCCTGAGCTGCCTGCTTTCCCATGGCAAAGAGCTTGCCACTGGACTTGACCCCACTCTGACTGGCACTAGATGTCCCAGCCTGCTGGCTTCCCTCTGCTCCTGTCTTCTGGTTACCTCCATTCCCATAGCTTTGGTTCTGGTGCGAGCGGTTCTGATAACCGTTGAAGTTCCTCTGGAAATTGCTGCTCCCTCCAGACTTCGCACCCCCACCGTAGTTTGATGTGGGTGTGCGATAGCCGCTGCTACCATAGGACTGAGTGCGGGATCCCTGATATCCAGATGTAGGCGTGCGATAACCCCCGGACAGATTCCCTCCAGAAGAACGACATACTGCCTGCTTGTGCCCAATTTTCCCGCAGCCGAAACAGACCACTCCCACTGAACCACTACCAGAACCTCCACTCCTGAAGTTGCCCCCACTCTGGTTCCTCCCACCACCAGAGGCACTACTCCCGAAGTACCCACTGAACTTGTTAGAGCTCTGCTTTTTCGATCCTGAACCCTCAGCTACTGATTCAGCCTTCCTCTTTTCAGACTTGGACTTTTTGTCCTCCTTGATCATCTCTGAAAGCCTCTCCGCCGCTCCAGCCCTTAAGTAGATGTCACGGACTGTGGTGGGCGGAGCTGCAATCAGTCTCTTCTTGATGGCGATTGATAACCCCCTCTCAAATTTCATTGCTAGCATGGCATCGTCGAACCCCATGTCTCCCACATAGTGCACCAACTGGATGAATTTCCTGTAGTAAGCCTCTACAGTCATGTCCTCCGACATCTTGAATGAGTCGAACTCCTCCCTCAGCTTGCTCTTTTGGAATTCTGGTAGAAACACCTCGTTCAGGACCCCCTTGAATGCGTCCCAAGGAACAAACTCGGTTCCATCCTCTCTAGCTGCTTCCCGGATCTCTCCCTTATTCGCGGTCCACCAGTCTCCAGCCATACCCCTCAGATAGTGGGCAGCCTGATCCACCCTCAATTCTTCAGGGCAATCCACCAACTCGAACAAGTTACTGAATTCCCGGCACCAAGCTCCTAGCAGATGAGGTTCCCCCTCCCCAGTGAATTGGGTAGGGTGATGTCTTGCGATGATTGTGCTCATTTTCGCGGAGTCCATACATTTGGCCTTTAGGGCCTCATTTTCAGCTATCAAACGGTCCACCTCCTCTTGGGTGATGTTAACGACATTATCTCTTCGCGGAGGCATACTATAACATGAAAAAGGAAATGAGTCCCGACGTATATGGGTACCCATTTGGATTAGGGCTATGTTCCCTAAGCATTAAAGTTCATAGACACAGATCATGTAAAGTAGTTTTCTTTTATAACATGGCTCAGGGATCACATAACCGCATATCACTAGACATGATGAAAGAAGGATTTCTAACATGTTTTAAATCACTTAACATATCACATCAATATACATTTTTTTCCAACAATTAAAAATTCATTCATGCTCATGCCCCTTCCGGCTTTTCCAAAAGTCACTTATACTTAGAATTCTCATAACATACTTATCGCAATATGCTATCACTTTCGCCACCTCCTATTCTACCCTTTTTTCTCGTATATGCACTCTGGGTTCCCGGGTAAAACTGATAGGGCCTATGGTTCGGTGTGAGGGGGCCCCAGACTCATACTTCCCCTTTAGTGTGCTCCTAACAGTCCTATCCCGGGGTTCATTTTATTTAGACTCTCCTACATTCATTAGGTTCATTAGGTTAGGCCTGAGGATCGTTCGCTCTGATACCACTTTGTAACACCCCCATTTATTTAAGGGCCTGTACTAGGACTCCTCAGATAAATAAAGGTGTTACCATCCCGGTTTCCCGAGGCAGTAGATACAAAGGAAGATAAACAGTACTTTAAATAGAAAAATTAACTCAAGTCATGTTCTTACAACCGTATCAAAAGTTCTTAACAACATAAATAAAATACAACTCGTACTAAACTGACTAAGGTGATCTAGACATCTAATCTGGTCCAGATCCAAGCTCTTTCTCCCATAGCTCCCCCTTAGTCTCAGCCACCTGTCAATCTGCTCCCCAATAATTGGTTCATCACAGGTGATCACGAATACACAGGGTCAACCACGAGGTTGAGTAGAGAAAACTGTAAATAAACCACATTACTATAAATAGAAAGTTGAACTTCTCCACTCCGAATCACAGACCCTTTTTCTCCGCACCAAACACAGACCCTTTATCTCCGCACCAAACACAGACCCTTTATCTCCGCACCAAACACAGACCCTTTATCTCCGCACCAAACACAGACCCTTTATCTCCGCACCATATCATATCACAGAATTATATATCACAATATACCAATCATATAACATTATAGATGAACATGATTAATATCAACCAATAAACAGATTACACATCTCATATACGTAGTATTCCCCTACCTCGTAGTTGCAGAAGAAAATGGCAAAATGCACAACCGTTCTCAAAAGTGCTCCACACGAAAACTTCCACCTAAAAGTATATTACTTAATTAATAAACTTCCTACTCCCGTAATACGTATACACATTTCCATTTATAGTAACTTTCTATATATAGCAGCTTCCAAAAATAGCAACCTTGGTTTGAAATTCAAATTATTTAAAATGTGCATAAATACCATATCTTACATTAAATGCCCAAAATCATTTCCTTAATATCACAATATCTTTACTTAACAACATAATATACCATAATTAAATAATAATAATAACAATAATACTAATAATAAAAATAATAATAATAAAGTTAATAATAATAAAGAATAAACTTTGAAAACACGAAACAGCCGCCCCCAAACAACCCGACTCACGACTACACCTACACTCCTAACACCACCAAAACCCTCCACGGCCACCAACAACCACCAACCCTTGTACCCAGAACCAGCACCTGCCACCACAACCGCCATCTAACCCTTCGACCACCCTTAACACAACGAACCAGGGCCAACACCAGGCCTGGTTCACCGCGCCAGTAGCAGACCAGGCCTGAAAACACCCTTGTCGACACCCCTTACAGCCACCAGAACGACTCCCCCATGACACCACAGCCACTCCCCGACACCAGACGCCTTGACCTGGTGGTACCACCGCACCGACCTCCCCCGAGTCAGCGGTGGTGCCACTCCCAACAACCTGACCAACAACCAAAACGCAGGAAAACAAAACAGACTATGAAACGAAACACCACTAAACGACACTGTAACCACCATACGAACCACCCTGGTAACCACCCCACACACCATCTGACCACCGTCTATCCTTTCACCCTCGTCATCACCCACGACGAGTTGTAAAAAGACGTCATCACCAACCAGAACACTAACAAACCAGACTTGTTAAACTCCACATAACCAACAACCCTCGACAGCCCCTGAAGACCACCTATACTGGTGATGTACGGTGGTTGACAAGGACGTGACCTTGGCCCAGACGCCACCCCAGACATCATAGACTATAAACCCATAACAACCAGATTCTAACAAAGACAACACAAGGTTAGAACTTAATCATAAAAACGTAACAGACACAGGAGAATAAGAAGGAACGTGCTGTGCTCACCTGTTTCTGGCCCAGATCGACGCACACTGACCACCCTATGACCACCGTGACCACCACCCTTGTATAGTACGCTATGTCGGCTGTCAGTCTATGAGGTGTTTGTATGATAGATAGGATAGATTAGGTCAGAGTGTGGTCGTAAATATGACGGCTTGACACTGTTTTGTAAATAGGGTTAGTAATCTAAATAAAACGTGGGCTGTTCTCTTGGCTTTTGCACGCATAACGAGGCCCATGGCCGTGCTGCCATGGGTCCTGGGTTCGAACCCCAACAACTACACATTACTAATATTATGTTAAGGTGGCTAAGTTCCCCTTTCGAGTCCCATCTAAGACCACAACAACTCGTATAAAACGAGTACGAGTAAGCTTATAAAATAAACGATTTAAATAAAAGAAATCAAAAAGCGAGGTATTACAACCGCTGTCTCTAGGGGTGTTCATAATAAACCGAACCGCAATAACCGAACCGAAAAACCAAAAACCCGTACATTTTTAAGGTTCGATTAACCGAACCGTTTTGACAAAGCGGTTCGGTGAACCGAACCGTGAAATTTATCATGGATACGGTTCGGTTAAGGTTCACAATTTTAAAAAAGAGGTTAACCGCGAACTGAACCGTTCAGAAAAAAGTAAGCAAAAAATTAAAATATTATATAAAAAATTGTTCTTTTGTGTAATTAAAAAGTGTTTCCAAATTCAAAAATGGTTAAAATGATTAATATTAAAGTTTTACTAATTAACTTTATTGTTGAGTATAATTAAATATTAAAAATTTAATTAAACTACTAGATAAAATTCTCCAAAACTAAAGAAAAAATATATTTAGCATGTTTATAGGTTAACCGGTAACCGAACCGCAAATAACCATTTAAAGAGCCTAAAAAGAAAAAACTGAGCTCAGTCAAAATAAACATGCTAAGGGAAAACCTCCCTGACTTGCTTGTCATGGGTGATAAGCCCTCCAGACAGGCAAAGATCGTAAGCCCTCCAGACAGGCAAAAAAGTCCACCCATCATAAATAAAACCTGGCCAGACCCCGATGTAAGTTAAACCTAATGTTAGTACTTGTTTACCTTAAATCACTAACATATATGAAACAAGAACGACAAACAGCCAAAATATATATATACAATAGTTGGTCAAACAACGTTGACCAACTAAAAATTCTATCAAGGGACTTCCCCCCTAGATGGGACCATCTACCAATTTAAAAAAAAAATATAGACTAATTGTTTTTTCCAGGGAACATCCCCCCTGGATGGGCCAAAATACCAATAGAAAAACTACACCGCCTTCGAGGCAGAAGCTGAACCGGAAACCTCCTCATCCACAACTGCATCATCTGACTTCCCCTTGAACGCAGAAGATTCCACCTCTTCTTCTTTCATACCCAAGCTGGCAATATCAGGGAAGCGTTCATCCATGACCTTTTCATCCCGATCAGGATTCCATTGAACCCCAAAAGCCTCGGGGTCCCTCATTGCAACCAGTCGTTCCTTACCAAAGAAGTATTGGGATGCATCGGCCAACCTAGCCTCCATCACCTCCTTGTCAGCCCCCAACTCTTCATTTTTTCGCAGAAGTTCCTGCATTGTCATCCTCTCCTCATCTAACTTGCCCCGGACAACCTTCTCATCACTTTTAGCTACTATTTCACAAACTTGGCTGACCCTTGCCGCCTCCCGAGCAGAAGCCAACTGCGACTCCAGCTAAACCTCTCTAGCCTGGAGCGAGGTGGTTTAACTGATCCTCCAAAACCTCCACCCTTGCCCGTAAAGTCCACCAGCTAAGAACCGCTGATCAGAGAGGCATTCAAACACTACACAAACCAATATACAAATCACCAACTGGAACTGCAAATATGCGTACAACAAGAAAAAAAGACGCAAACAAACCTGTCTAGCTTGAGTAGCAGCAGCCGACAAATTGACCAGCAGGGTTTTGGATAAAGCCACCAGCTTGACTGAAGATTCGAAAGTATCCCCTGCCAGCAGCCCTTGATCAATGTTCTGAGCAAATTCACTTAATTTAGCCTTGGTAGCGCCCAGATCGCCAGCCTGGCCAGAAACCTCCCTGATTGGTCGAGTCATAATGGCCCTTGAACGCCCCCTTCTTCCTCCTCCTCCTCGTCAGCCTCACCAATGACGACCCTCTTTCTTTTCTTAGATGAACGCACACTGAGTTTTTCAGGAGCCGGCTCAGAGAAGACCAGTGCGTCAAGCGTTTTCTCACTATCACTTCCACTAGCCCCCCTGCTCTTAGACGTCTCGGAAATCTTGGCCAAGCCTGCCTTCAGTGAGGCAGCAGAGAAACCAGCCAACCTAGTTGATGATCGGTATACTGAAATAACAAGCACCAAGCTAAGCACAAAAATCGCAGACACAGACACACACGTGTCAAACAAAGGAAAAAAAAAGCCAAAAGAAATTTACCAGAAAGAAAACTGGAAGAAACCTTGCTTCTTCCAGCCTTCAGCCCTCCTAAAACAGGCCTCATATACCGGGGCAGGTGCTCCCTGCACAGGCTAGGAGGCCAAGTACGCTCAGCCTCCGGAATAGCCAAGAAAGCAACTATCCTATCAGAAACCCCTCATCAGGGTTCACGGTCCAATCAGCAACTGAAAGAAAAATTTAAGGTATGTCAAAATTCATTCTAATATACATATGAACCTGAACAGGAATTACAGGGATAAATCTTACCGGTGGCCATTGCTGGGTATTTGAGATAGTCCATCCCCGGACCAAGAGTCTCAGTACGGACGAATAGGTAAGTTTTCGACCAATACTTGTCATCCCCTGAATCAAGATTGGTGATCAGGGGAGCCATTTTACTTCTAATCCTATGATTGAAGCGACCATCAGAATGATTCCTGAGCTGATATACAGCCCTGATATCATAAAACCCCACCTCGCGAAAGCGGAAAAATAAACATACAAAGTACCAAAAATTCAGCGGAATTAAAACTTTTTAAAGAAACATACTAACATGCGAGGTGTACTATTACATAACTGAAATGCGGAAATGAAATGAAACATAATTAAGTATTAAATTCAAAATCACAGCCCGGGATAACATATCCCTACAGGCACAAAACTGTTTATCAAAACTAAGATCTAGCTAACGAATAAGTTAAATGTCATCGACGAAGGATCATTATCGCTCGCTAGCCCTATGCAAACCCCTGTACAACGATCACCAACCTACACACATGAAACATGTGTGCCACAGTCAGTGGGAGTGACTAGAGATGCTCCTAGCCACTTGTTGCCACAAACACATTGTTGGGTTTATTAGTTACTCATAAACTAATCTTTTAGTCATACTAACATAATCCTTTAATTAACATATTATAAAGATCTTATGCATGCTAATATATGCGGAAATAAGGAGATATTGAACCCTTACACACGGTCCAAGATTATAGCAAGGATGATCCTCCAAGTACCCAAATAAGAATACCTCCTTTGGATGCACCAAGACAACCCCTTAACCAACCGAATCTTGAACAAGCTAGCACAAAACCGGTTTCTCCTTAAACTTATTCTAATCTCTCTAATTAGAATATTATTTCAATACTACTAAATAGTATGTATATATTATCTTATAATATAAATTTAGAGGTTGAATAATCTCTCCTTACCTTAGTAGAATTTCGGCTAGGTTAAGAGTTAGAATGAATGTTTTTCTTTACTTATATATCATATATATATATTAGTCTTAAATTAACACTTTAACTTAAGATTATAGGGAGTAGTAGTAGTAGCCGGCTCTAGGCATGGGGAATGCTTAAAGGATTGCTTATTGAGATTACCCATGGCATAGGTATGCAACCCTAACCATTAGGTGCTAAGCTAGGTTATAATTGTGTCTTTAATATTTAAAACACAATTAAAACACCTTTAATTCATCTCCACCAAACCGGCACCACTAATCCATTTTAACAAAGTCCCTTTTATTTTTGTCTTTTGATCAATTGTATAAATGTGACATCTAAAATGTTACATTTAAATAACAATTGTTTTAATTAACAAAAATGCATATTCATCATATAAATATTATTTGTAATTAAATAAATCATATTTATCATTTCGACATGTAATTCGAAATTACCAACATATAAAATGGTCATTTATAATTTATCGTCAATACGATTTACAACCTTTGTAACAATTATAACCCAATTCATTCTAATTACGATATAATGAAATATCGTTTAATGTTTAACAATTGACACGTTTCAATTTTAAACATAAATCTTACAATAAGATTTAACCTCTAATTTCTCGATATACGAGTTTAAGGAATATGAGCAAATCGTATCAATATACATTTGATCATTTTTATCAATTAAGGGAATTGTCCTAAAGGTGTGACCTAAAGGGATCAACTGACCACCACCGTCATACGACAGTAATGTCAAACTCTAGCTAGCCAATCATTACCGATTAATGTTTGGTCAGTTGACTAATATAAAATCGTATCATCCCTTGCGCATTCTCGTTATGAGATTTAATTACGTGATCGCACTATTGTTGAGGACACATTTCCCAACAATCTCCCACTTGTCCTCGACAAGTGTGCGTCACCAATTCTCTTGTCCTATTACAATCTCCCACTCAATGCAAGATGTCTCTCTGAGGTCGTACTTGCATTCGATCATATCATGAGTGGTTTCCTCGATCTGGAGAATAACTGTTTGACCGGAATTATCTACCATAGATACCTTCCGAGCGTGGCCACGCATTTCCATTTAACTTCTCCTCGAGTGGCCTTGAGATTTGAACAACCCTGACAAGGGGTGGACAATTTCTATCGCACTATTTCCTTTGACTAGTCACAGTCAGTCACAGCCTGAAGCAGTCCCATTTGACTCCAGTTACGAAAAGTCGTAGAGAACAGATCAAGGCTATGCCTAAACTGTACCATCTTGGGAGAGTAGTCTTTAGTCTAAGAATTGACTCACAAGAATACTATAGCAGCTCTCGCCACGACCCGGCTATAAAATTTCCAGAACTCTATAAGCGGTCACATTGCCCGACAGAGTGTCTCTTACAGTCTGCCTATGTGATCGACTAGTCATCACATATGACTCTATGGCAGTTGAACTTGCCATCAATCGCCTCACACTCTAGTCGCTTTGAGATGTCACCTCATGTAAGCGGCTAGGGGACACACTAAGTCAATCCAGTTCACTTATGGGGTTCAATATTGTCTCTTACAACCCATTTGGATTCTGACAAAGTATCTTTTACTTTGAGTTAATTATAACTCAAATGATGTTGTCATGCAACAATAGTCAATACTATTACATTGCATTTGATGCACAATCATCTATTTGTATTAGTGTTTTGTGAATAACCTTTATTCATGATTGCAAAACTTTACAAATTTTGGTCTCCTTCATTCTCATATTATCCCGTATAATATGATTTTATTTGAGTACATATCTAGAACTCTTTCTAGATTTTGAGTTTCCTTTCCGGAGGAAAGCTCCCACTGTTATCTCATAACTTGTGACGTATCGATATACTGGAGGGATTAAGGAATCACTCTCTTTAGTCACTTATGTACTGAAATCTACATTGTAGTTATGAGTGATTTCATCACTCTTACTATTTTCAAACATCTTGGCTATTTTATCAAGGTTATTCATATCTAACCATTTTGATTTCTAATGGGCGACCTTTTATTATCAATATAATAAACCTTCCCGTAAAGCTCTATCATCTTATGATATAAGGTATTAGTTCATCTAGAATTGAAAACCTCTTATTCTTTACACCTTAAAGAATCACCCATCCTCTCTAAATGGTAGGCTTAATTCTTTTAATGAACATCGCTCCCACTAAAATCAATATTACTCGATCTCTTAAATGAACTTTTCATTTCTCGCATGTAAATCTTTTATTTATATCTTGAATCATTATCACCATCACTATCCCTATAGTGATCTATTCCCTTTCAATCAATCATCACCCTCTTATCATGTCTTCGTTTCCTCGAGACGAATATGACATGATAATTTCCTTATAACTACATTGAGAGAATTGAGATGATTTCTTCTCTTTTATCTTATAAACTTAGAAAAATCATTTATTTAGGAACCGGTCTTTCCCCGTATAGATAGATGATTTCTCCTCTATTATCTTATAATCTTTAAAAACCATTATCTCAAGGAGCCGATATTCCTTCCGAATTCAAACGGGGTTTCATGTCTCCTCTCTTTGAAACAATGAACATAAAGAACCTTTCTTCGAGTGTCCTCCCGTAGTTTCTTTAGTGTCCTCTCGTAGTTTCTTCAAATCATTTAGGGCTCTTCTTAAGACTCCCAAGTAGGAATCTTCTCTAAGATCCGTTATTTATATCATTGGTTTGCGAGCGAAATATTTTCTCCCACTCTATCCTTCTAACAATAACCTTTATTTGTATAAGGATAGCTATTTCGATTAACCAATGCATATGAATGTTTGAAGTTTTTATAGGTGTGATGTATATATTCTCATTTTCTCTTAAAATGATCATCGTATAACGAATTAATGATTTCTTAACTTGATTAAAAGTATCTCATGGGGTGTAGTTCTCCGTTTTAATCAACACTTTGATTATATTAAATTGATCGTATCAAGGTTTATTGCGTGATAAAATCACTTTTATTCATGTTTTAACAAGGTATGCAATTTATTTGAGAAATCAAGACATTGATTAAGAACAAAAGTAGTGACTCGGATTGAAAACCAAGTCACCAATATCCAAAATTACAACCATTGTTTTAGGATTTTAATCCTTGTCTTACAAGAAAATAAATTGTTCTATAAATAAAATGCAAAATATGAAAGAAGACGATATGAAAATTAGAGGCTAGCTCTTCAAGTCTTCGATCAATTTGGATGCTACCATAGCCATCCAAGTAAGGAACTTCATGCTTCCTTCTCCTTGCCCTTATCGTTATTAGGAGGCGCCCCTTTAAAACAATTAAAAAGGGTAAATATCAACACATTTGTATCATTATACATAAGTTGATAAATGACATGAATTATAAACGAGAATTATTACCTACGGCGGTTGCCTTCCCAATTTTGAGATCACTTAAGTATTTGGGGCAATTTCTTTTCCAATGACCGATCCTCGTGCAATAATGGCACTTGTCTTGCTCTTTTGAAGACGAGGTGGAAGCGCCTTTCGAAAAGGTCTTTTCTCGCCTTGGGCTTGAACGTTTTCTTGCCCTTGCCTTTAGAGGCATTCCTTTTGAAGCTCGTTTTCCCTTTCTTTTCGATGTTCAAAACATCCTTGGTGGAACTTTCATGAAGTCCCATGTCCCTTTCGGCTTGGACGAGCATCTTATGCAACTCTTCCAACGTGGTCTCTTGGTTTCGCATATTGAAATTCACCCGGAATTGAGCATACGCCTTAACCTTATTGAGCGAGTGAAGAACTCGGTCAATAATTAGAGAGTCGGGAACATCAACATTTTGAGCTTTTAGAGTCTCCGCGAGCTCAACGAGTTTGAGCACATGAGGGCTTATCTTTTGCCCTTCCTTGAATGTAATGTCAAAGAAGGCGGAAGCCGCCTCATATTGAATCACCCTTGGAGTTTGCGAAAACATGGTCGCAAGCTTGGTGTAGATTTCATACGATGTGGTCAACTTTATCATACTCCTTTGGAGATCCGGCTCCATGGAGAAGATAAGCACATTTTTAAGAGCGGAGGACTCTTTCATGTAGGCTTCATAGGCCTCACGAGTTCCGACCGCGGAACGAGCGGTTGGAGCGGGAGGAGCGGCTTCGGATAGGTAACGACTCTTATCGTCACCTTGAGCGGCCAAAAGTAATTGCGCATCCCAATCCTTAAAGTTTGAACCATGCTTATCGAGTTTGCAACGATCCATAAAGGATCGAAGCCATGATACGTTAGTGAGAGGTGGAGCGTTGGTTGCCATTGATGTTGTTGAAAATTAAACTACAATAATAAAAGGAAAAAACAACATTATTTTAAAATTCTTAATTTAAACTAGAAACTTTAACAAGTTTAGTTATATATTTACTTAATGATCTCTTACCCAATTAAGTAAACAATCCCGAGACCCAAACCCATACTAATCCGGGCACGGTGTAGCCGATTCAACCCGTATCGGTATAATTTGGTGGATTAACCCTTTAATCGGTTCTACTCTTAGAACTCTCGGTCGACAATTTTCTTAAAATTATCTTTAGCCCGAACTTATTGCAACTACGGTTACGAATAATTTCGTTGAGATCAACCAAATTTCAAGGTGTAATCTTATTACCCCACTTACCCAACGTGACAATTTTAGTACCCCGGTGTAGCCGAGCCTACGTTCTTGTGAAGAAGGGATTCATGGGTCCGTACTTTTTGGTAAGGCTAAGTCTCAATATTTATATGTAAGAAATCTAGTCAAATTATTATCTATCTCCGTTTAAGTGAACTAAGTCGGTGAATTATCGATAAAATAAATGACTAGGTCGACTAGGTCGAAACATGCATGATACGATGTATGACGATTTGGCTATGCATGCAAACATATAAAAAGCAAAAAATAAAAGCATAAAATAAACCCTAGTATGGCCTTTCCTAGAAAAGAAATAACAAAGTACAAATTCGGAAACCAACTCCTTTGGTCCCTTGAACTTCACGCGGCACGCACTTCGAGGTAAACACCGTCTTGATCGAAACTCCTTTCCGAATGGCACCGTCTTCAAGGAACTCCGGATTTTAAAAATATTGCAACTTTTCTAGTCTACTTTATACATTATAAAATAGAAATAAATTACAATTGGGTGATACGAGATCACAAATTACAACCCAATCGGTAACCCCTTACATTACGGGAAAAACCGATTTAAAACTAAGGCCATACTAAGTAAATTACATAATTCCCAAAATTACGTAAAAATAAATCATGACATTCATAATATAATATGCAATGCTTATGTAAATATGAATTATCATGCAAACCCTAAGCCAAATCGTCCTATTTAAAACACTTATTTAAATAGTTATCGTAAACCTCGGTTTATGGAATCGCGTGTTTTAACGGTTAACAACACTATGCATTTTTATGAAACGGTTTTCATCCTTAAGTTAATCATCCTTACTCGCATAGGATTCAAAATTTAGTCTTACTCAAACTTTGAACATGACTTAACTTAATATATTTCAATATTGATTGGTATTACTCGGTTTTACGGGAAAAATAATATAAAAATCCAAAAGAGTCATTAAAATTTGGAAAAATTCAAAATTCAAATTTTGAAAATTCCAGAATGTTCTTAAAATTTCAGAACCTTAAAAATATTAGTGTTTATACGGTTTTAACATTATTTCGAAAATAATGCGTAAAACGAGCATTTTTAAGTCGGAAAATTCAATAATTAGTTCCATAAATGCAAATAAAATACTAATAAAATTTTTACACTTTCCAAAACACTTTAAGAACACAAAATGGACAGTAAAATAAATTACACACTGCCCAAGGGCCGAAACTTTAATTAAAAGACTCTAAATATTCAATTTTAAATGCTACCTTTAACAAATTAAAATTAAATCAAATCTGAAACTTTTGGCTCCCAAGAAAATTTTCATGATGAACATATCATATATGACTAATATGGGTTAAATTTTTCGGCCATTTTAACAACTATTGCAAATTTTGACGATTTACGTCATATATCGTACGATTTTAACCTTTAAAATTATTTCTCAAGCATAAAATAAGATAAAATTCTCGAAAATTTTATACATTCTGGAAATAATATATATGACATCGTGTTAAATTTTTATGGCCAAATTCCAACTTAAACTATTAAAGTCGAAATTATGTCACTAATTACCCGATTTTTACATTAAAAATCTATAATATTGCAATATTTGAGATAAATTTCAGGAAAATTCAACATAAATTTTAAACATTGCATGTGACATCCTCATAAATTTTTATAGTCAAATTCATAATATAACTATTTTAACCAATTTTTATTCATCTTATTGCATTTTAACATTTAAAATTCATATCACACGTTTTATAAGTCCATAATTTACGAAAAATCATATTCATATCATAGAAAATACATGTGATAACATACTGAATAATCTCGGCCAAAAGATGATTTTTGCTATTTTTCCAAAAATAAACGATTTTAACCATTAAAACTCTATAAAAACGAGATTTAATATACCATTAAACAATATTCATGCAAAATATATTCCAAATATTCTAAAACATTTTAGAAAACAGTAGGTATTCATGCTAAAATTATTTCGTGCATATCATATATTAAACGAAAATTAAAATTTTATTTTGTTATCACTATAACTCCGTAAAAACGTAAACGGAAAGCATGCAAACAACCTATTGCTCTGATACCAATTGTTGGGTTTATTAGTTACTCATAAACTAATCTTTTAGTCATACTAACATAATCCTTTCATTAACCCTTTAATTAACATATTATAAAGATCTTATGCATGCTAATATATGCGGAAATAAGGAGATATTGAACCCTTACACACGGTCCAAGATTATAGCAAGGATGATCCTCCAAGTACCCAAATAAGAATACCTCCTTTGGATGCACCAAGACAACCCCTTAACCAACCGAATCTTGAACAAGCTAGCACAAAACCGGTTTCTCCTTAAACTTATTCTAATCTCTCTAATTAGAATATTATTTCAATAATACTAAATAGTATGTATATATTATCTTATAATATCAATTTAGAGGTTGAATAATCTCTCCTTACCTTAGTAGAATTTCGGCTAGGTTAAGAGTTAGAATGAATGTTTTTCTTTACTTATATATCATATATATATTAGTCTTAAATTAACACTTTAACTTAAGATTATAGGGAGCAGTAGTAGTAGCCGGCTCTAGGCATGGGGAATGCTTAAAGGATTGCTTATTGAGATTACCCATGGCATAGGTGCAACCCTAACCATTAGGTGCTAAGCTAGGTTATAATTGTGTCTTTAATATTTAAAACACAATTAAAACACCTTTAATTCATCTCCACCAAAGCGGCACCACTAATCCATTTTAACAAAGTCCATTTTATTTTTGTCTTTTGATCAATTGTATAAATGTGACATCTAAAATGTTACATTTAAATAACAATTGTTTTAATTAACAAAAATGCATATTCATCATATAAATATTATTTGTAATTAAATAAATCATATTTATCATTTCGACATGTAATTCGAAATTACCAATATATAAAATGGTCATTTATAATTTATCGTCAATACGATTTACAACCTTTGTAATAATTATAACCCAATTCATTCTAATTACGATATAATGAAATATCGTTTAATGTTTAACAATTGACACGTTTCAATTTTAAACATAAATCTTACAATAAGATTTAACCTCTAATTTCTCGATATACGAGTTTAAGGAATATGAGCATATCGTATCAATATACATTTGATCATTTTTATCAATTAAGGGAATTGTCCTAAAGGTGTGACCTAAAGGGATCAACTGACCACCACCGTCATACGACAGTAATGTCAAACTCTAGCTAGCCAATCATTACCGAATGTTGGTCAGTTGACTAATATAAAATCGTATCATCCCTTGCGCATTCTCGTTATGAGATTTAATTACGTGATCGCACTATTGTTGAGGACACATTTCCCAACACACATATCATATATATGCATGCATATCCTCAAGTCATATACTCCAACATAATCCTCAACATGTGAAGTACAATAATCATAAACATCATCTTACATTCACTTTCCTCAAATACAACATGCCTCACTCATATATATAATCCATACAAGCAAACTTTAATCACCATCAATATCACTGTCTATCAAGGTTCAGCTGTCAACTTAAGACATAACCCAAATATAGGAATCATTCACTTTCACTAACTATGAAGGTTCAGCGGTCAACTTAAGACATAACCTAAACATAGTAAGCATTCACTTTCACTAACTATGAAGGTTCAACGGTCAAATTAAGACATAACCTAAACATAGTAAACATTCACTTTCACTAACTATGAAGGTTCTGCGGTCAACTTAAGACATAACCTAAGTATAGTAAACATTCACCTTCACTAACTATGAAGGTTCAGCAGTCAAGTTAAGAGATAACCTAAACATAGCAATCAACAAGTATAAAGGTTCATCGGTAAACTTAAGACATAACCTAGATACCAATTCACTTTCACAAACAAGGACTCAGAGGCCAACCTAAGGCATACTCCTTGTTAATCAACAAGACACTAGACTCAGAGGCCAACTTAAGGCATAGACTAACATCCAATTCACTCAATAAGTAAAGGACTCAGAGGCCAACTTATGGCATACCCCTTTACTACATCACATGATACTAGACTCAGGGCCAACTTAAGGCATACTCTAGCATCCAACAACTGTACTCCAGGCAAGGCATCAACACCCTAGCTACCCCGTTGTACAATTTCTCTACTTGTCAGACTCAGAGGCCAACTTAAGGCATGTCCTGACACGATCACATAAAACATATCTGAGCTGAGAGGGCAACTTAAGGCATATCTCAAACATGACAGGAAAACACATATAAGGCTCAGAGGTCAGCTTAAGGTATATCCCTATATATGACAACTAGTCCATGTATTAAGCTCAGAGGCCAGCTTAAGGCATAACTCAATACGCATAAACAATATACAACCAATTCACATAAATACCTAAGTTACCTATAACCCATTACAATTCATAAGTCTATAAGATAACCATTTTAATCCACTCACTAGACTCCTAAGACTCGTTACTAACAAGCCCATGAAGTACCATAAGCAAATTACTCAATATCATAAGTTTCACTAATTAATTGCTCAAGAACTATTTACTTAAGACAACCTCTTATCACTTTAATTAACCTCACCTAGTCAATTTAAACGTATTAACTAAGTAATGAATCATAAGAACCGTGCTAGAACAAGCTTAGAACAAATGGTAGAGAATTACCAAAAACAGTCCACGATTTAAAATAACTCAACACCTACAGCGGTGCATTGCGCAGCCTGCACAATACACGGCGCAGCCTGCGCAATCTTGCGCAGCCTGCGCATTATCCTGCGCAGCCCGCGCTCACCTGCGAGCACAGAATCTGAAACACGATTCCTGCAATTTCCTATTTCCACCAAAACCTCGACATACTCATTAAAGCTATGAATTCAAGCCTAATATCACCTAATCTATAGCATATAGATTCCAACATGTCCCAAGTGATTCATCCTCAAAAATTATAAGCATAGAAACATGAATCTTAAGCCATTAATCATCGATTAAGTATAAACCCCAAAATTGTGACGGATATAATATGTTCATCAAACATCCTCATAAACACCACCAAAATACATTAAAACATTCTGAAATTCATCCTTAAACATCAACCATATGAAATCATCCTTAAATTCATTAAAACCCACACATAAACACATATCATGTGAAACTAACAACAAAGTCGAGTCATCTCATTATCGTCACCTCTACTTAGCGAAATATTCGAGATCTTCTTCACTAATCACCAAGTCCTTTTCCGGCTCTTCTCAAACACCGCCTAAAACAACGAAAGCATCAAAATAAATCACGAATTTCGAAACTACATGAACAAACCGAAAATCCAACTCACAAATTGCAACATTGGTTATCTTAAAACGACGGGCTCGAGAAGAGGAATCCGTGGCCGCGAAATCTCCTCAATCTGATAAGAAGCGAAGATTCTATGTGAGTTTTAAGATCGAAGGAGAAAAAATGCAAAAATGATGTTTTGGTTTCTTCGGATGAATCTGAAAAATGAAGTGAAGGAGAGAGGTGGAGGATGGTGGGGTTAAGGTTTTGTGAGGAAAATGAGGGGAAATGGGTCCGTTAAAAAGTTAGGCCCATAAGACGATTTTTAAGACGATTTAAGCTAAGAACACCGTCTTATTTTACAATCAACTTAGAATGAGATAAATATTCCCGGATCATAAAATTAAATTATTAAGACAAGGTTTACGCAATTGAATGAAATCTCCTTTAAAATTTCTTAGAATATTTTCACATAAACTAATCAGTTATTTAAATGAAATTCCGAAATTCCGAAATATAAATTATTCTCGAAATAGAACTTAAAATCTTTAAACTTCCAAGTCCCGAAATATTGGGATGTTACAATCACCCCACCTTTCAAAAAATTCCGTCCTCGAAACTTGAAAACGGAAATAATAAATAAAAGATAATGCTTTCTACCAAAACGTTTATTGAAATTTCGATATTTCAAAACTTAGATTCCTTTCAAAGATTCTGGAAAATTTTCTAAGGCACGAGTCTTCATCAAGGAGTGTTGGGGTTCTCGTTGCGCATTCAAGAGCCTGACATTCCAAATCAGAGACAAGTCCAAAGCAAAATTAATCAATACTCAAAACTAGCCGATGAGGCGCCGATGTGCATAGTACCAATTATCAGACGTCTCCGATAACTAGCTCTAACGTCAAATCAATGCTGAAATTAATCAAAATCGTAGAACCTTCAACTTCTTTAAACCAGACTTTCCAAGAGCAACTTTTATTTCCAAGTCATAAAAATGAGTAAAGTTTGCGAGGATAACAAAAGTTTACTATTTACAGAAGGAAAACAATTCAGAAAGGTTACAGGAAGCATACATACAATAACATAACTTACACTTTGCATCCAACATCACAGCTACGCACTTTCACGACTAACCAAATTCTCAAAACGAGTAAGACTTGCGAAAATAACAAAAGTTATAAATAACAGAAGGGGGCTCAAAATTACCATACAGACCACTTTTAGAACTAAGGCTCACAAGGTCTCAGTTGAACAACTAACAAAAACTTACAAGAGAGGATCAAAGGGACAGAATAACCAGGTTAAAAGTCAAGGAAGACGGTAACTCTGTGGAATACGGGAGTACTAACCACTCAATCCACAACTGAAACGTCGTTACAACGAATACTCATACATCCTTTAGAGAATGATTCAATTAACCTCTAAACTCACAAGGGTTCCACGACCTCACCTACCATTAACTTATCCACAGAACCAGATAATACTCTCCAAGAAGGGGTTCCAAAACTCTCATTCAACACACGTTAACTTGAAATTCCACGAAAATGAGGTCAGCCACATAGATTAGATTACAACAATATCCGTTTACCAATAGTTAAGGATTTTCAATCAAGGTAGAAGCCTAAGCACAGATCCTAAACCAGGATTCACGCACTTCCAGAACTCTAAACCAAAATTGTAAAACCCCTCGTCGCAGCGGAAAATAAAACATACAAACATGCCAAAATTACACGGAATTTAAACTTTAACATGCATGATAAACGAGGTGAATTAAAACAAACTGTACAAACTGATATAAACCAAAATATAGATAAGTGTATGTCTAAGTATGAAAAGTATAAATAACAAGCAGCCTGGGATGGCACATCCCTACAGGCACTCAAGTATGAAATCCAAAACATCTAGGTCTAGCTAACGATAGAAATGGTAAGTCATCGATGAAAGAATCATCGCTCGCTAGCGTCCAATGTAACCCATCAGCTACCAACCTGTCATGTACCTACATACATGAAAACATTGTTGGAGTAAATGTCCTCCACAGTGCGTGATTATTTGAGTAGATCTTTTATAGGATCACGCAGGGATACTTAGTATATTAATCAGTTGATTAACGTTTATCGGTAACGATTGGATCACTAGAAGTTTGACGTTACTGTCATATGATGGCGATAATCAGCTGATCCCTAAAGGTCACACCTATAGGATAGTACTTAGAAATGTGATTAACTATTGATATAATTACATAAATGCTAAACTTAGCTAAATGTAGTTAAGTAGATGATAAACATTTAATATGATTAAATAATAACTAGGAGAAATGAATTAAATGTTAATTCTAATAAATATATATAAAAGTTATATTTATTAATTATATTTTAATATATGATAGAATAATATAATTGGGATTAATTAATTATAAGATAATTAATTAATATTCTCCGGGAATTAAATTTGTACACCGAAAAGTATTAAAATATATATGATATTTTAAGGAAGTTCGGAATAAGGAAACTGACTCAAAATATTATATTATAATGAGGTTTCCTAATTTAAGTACAATACCAACACAAACCAAAACCTTACATATAGAGGGTTTCAGCCGTGAGGTTGGACAAAAAAAAAGAAGAAAACGTTTTTCCTCTCTTATTCTCCTTGATTAGTTTATCATCTTAATCCCAAAATAAATCCTCTAAAATAATTAATAGTAATTTAGGAGGAGCTTTGAGGGAATCGTTCTCAGTCGTCTTGGGCGCAATCTAAGGAGAACTTCTACCTTGAAGTTTGGGTTTATACTAGGTTGTTCTTAGGCCGATCTCATATAGGACCAAAGGTTATTTCTATAATCCTTGTCCTATTATTTCAGTTCTATTGTTTTAATATCAATTCGTTTTTGATATAATCATTGGCAGTATTAATTAAGTTAATATTTTTATAAGTAATTTAAGAAATTATTTCCTACAAATGGTATCAGAGCCATTGTTCAAAATCGTTTTGATAATTAATTGAGAATTAAAATCCCACGGCACACATATTTTTCACGGTTTATAAAAAAAAAAAAGTTTTGTTTCGGTCTGTTTTTTTCGTGATATGTCACGACTAAAATTTTTTTGGTTCACGTTTTTTTTTTTTTCGTTTTTTTTTTTTTGTTATTTTAAGTGTTAAAATAATTATCATATGATGATGCTCATAACAATGATATAGATCAATGATTATTAAAATTCAATCAAGATATTGTTAGAATTAGATTAATTTGTTTTAAATTGTTAAGACGAATGAATATTGTTCATATGAATTAAAAGTTAATCTTAATAACAATATTTGGAAATTTCTAAGATCTAATATGATTAGAAGTATAACACATAAATTATGAGATGATTTTGTGCTACTATGAGTAATTTTAAGAAAGTTCACGAATTAGTAAAGTTTCCAAAAATCTATTTCTACCTTGATTATGCCATTTAAGGAAATAGTATAGTATCTTATGAATATGTCAATTTACATGATATTATTTGATAATATGAGTAATTGCTTTTTTTTTAACAAAAAAAAAAACGTGTAGTATTGGACCGTAAGTTTTTTTTCGGCCCTACCCTCAATTTTGTGATTTGTTGCTTTTGTTATTATTAATATTATATGATCATTTATATTAACTAAATTATAAATAAAGATTTATAATTAGAATAAATTTATAAAGATAACAAAAAAAGGGGTATTAAAAAAACCCTTAAAATTGGACTTTAGGGTTATTTTATTTGTTTTCGTTTTTATTTATATTATGAGATAATATTCATATTAACTAATTTATAAAAGATTTTTTGTAATTGTATCAATTTTTTTTCGAAAAAAAAAAGAGTTATAACCGTGTGATTCCCGTGGGAAAGAAATAAAATAAACGAAAATTATTTGATAATTTTTCGGTTACTTAATCATTTATTTATTTTAAAAGGTTTATTATATCTAATTGATAATACTTACTAGATTCTAAAATTGTTTAGAATTTATTTGGATTATGGTTTACATGTGTGACATGTAATTTTAAAATTAATGGTGGTTTGGGTAATATTGCATTATAGATGTTTTATTTTATTGTTAATGATATTGTTTATACAATGAAGGTTGAATTTATTTTTACAATTGTTGTTTAAGTATAATCATGTAATCTAGTGTGGCTTTAGTTTTTGGTTACTTTTCGGTAATGGTGGAAAGTAATCAAGTGATGTAATTTATGAGATCTCGCATCTGCGTTTTGTATTTTATTTTTCTTTATTTTAGATTAAATGTAAATAGGATTTACATTGTAATAGCTTAGAACAAAGAAGAAAAATAAGAAGAGGAGTTTGATGCATCCGGGTCTGTATTTCCAGTTTACATCTCGAGATGAAGAACGGTGATCCATGAAGCTTCTAGGGTCCATGTGATTGGATTCCAAGTTGTATTTACTATTTTTCATAGGATAAGCCACACTAGGATTTTAATGTTTTACGTTCTTATCTTTATTGCTTGAATGTTGCATATCATTATGTTCCGCCTAAACCAAACCACCTATATGCATGTAAAATGACTCATGTAGATTATTTTGCATTTTGGCATATGATATTTTTTTTTGCCATCACTCATTCCTACTCATATCAAATAGTTCACTTAAATGAGTTTAAAATAGTGATGGGATCTCACTCTTTATAAAATTGAGACTTTAGCCTTTCTAGATCAAACAACTATGTATCCCTTGTTTGTCGGTGGGCATATAGGATCTGTTGTTGTCTCCATATGGACCCCTTCTACCTCGGGTAAGTAGTGTGTTGTGACCTAGTTGAACTTAACACAATGATTCAACCAAGCTATTGAAATCATTGTGGACTAATAGATAAATTTAAGAAATTTGTCGACTAAGAGTTCTAATGTAGAACCAGTTAAAGGGTTAACTCACCAAATCGGGATTTGGGTCTTGGGATACATTATGTAATTCTTTGAGTGAGATCGATTATATTATATTGTATATCTTTGTTTAAAAAGATTTTAAATTCATTGATTTCTCATGTTTATTTATTTTCTCATTTGTAGATCATTTAATATCTGTTTTTTAAAATGACTGATCTAAATACAACTCCGGGCCCAAGCGCCACCCTCACCAGGGAGTCGTGGTTACGCTCTTTTATGGACCACGTCTCCTACAATCAGAACTCCCGCCTTAAGAATGATGGGAGTAACTTTACCGATTGGGAGGCAGCATTACAGAATGCTGCCATTGCTGACGGTAAGTTAAAGTATTTGGTTGAGCCAATACCGGCTGAACCAACTGCAAGGACTGGAGCCCAACGAACTGCATATGATGAGTTCGTTCGTGAAGCTGGTGCAATTAAGAATGTACTTATTTATGCAATGGAAACAATTTGCAGCGCCGCTTCATTTCACAAGGTGCGAATAAGATTTTCACCACCCTTACCAATGAATTCTCGCAAGCTCCGAGAATCATAAGATATGACGCAGCAGTCCGCTTCTTCGAAGCTAAACTGTCCAAGGGCCAAGTTGTTAGCTCACACATCCTCAAGATGATTGAGAATGTGGAAGTTCTGGAGTCTCTCGGTTGCAAGATTGGGGAGTCAATCATTGTAGATCGAATCTTACACTCTCTTCATGATGGGTTCAGCCAATTTAGGGTGAATTATTACATGAATGACATGAAGAAAAGCCTTCATGAACTCCACTCTCAACTCGTGCAAGCTGAGAAGGATCTCAATTTGAGTGGGAGTGCTAAGAAGGACGTCTTTGTCATACAAGCTAATTGGAAGGGAAAGGGAAAGGCAAAGACTCCCTTAAATGTTAAGAAGCCTCAGTTCAAAAGAAAGCAGCCGAAGTCTAAGAGTGGACCTGGTGAGACTAGTAACTCAAAGGCCAAAGGTAAGAGCAAAGGGAAAGAAGGAGAGTGCCACCATTGCCACGAGTCTGGGCATTGGAAAAGGAACTGCCCTAAGTACCTTGAGGATATCAAGGCTGGACGAGTGACAGCCACAGGTATACCGTCATTTATTCATATGATTGAAATAAACCATGCAAGTTCATCAACATGGGTATTTGATACTGGTTGTGGTTCTCACTTGTGTAATCACTTGCAGGGTTTAAGGGACGTCCGCAAACTTGCGAAAGGGGACGTTGACCTTCGTGTTGGAAATGGAGCAAAGGTTGTAACTGTCTCCATAGGAACTTAGACCATCCCCAAGCAAGGTCGATTGGGAGGTCGATATGAGGTCGAGTCAAGTTAATTGTAATTAAGAAATCGATTAGAATTGACTCAAGTCAATTTGAGTCACAAATCGACCCAATTTGAGGTAAATTGACTCACCAATCGACCTCATACGTGACACATTTTCATTGGTTCCAAGTCATTTCCAACCATTTAAGAAAAAGAAAAAAAAAGAATGAGTGATTTTGTTTGATTTCTTAATTAAATTGATTGGGTTATTGACCTAGGTCGTGACTTTTTGCTTGTGAGGGTTTAAGCGGGTCAAGGTCAATAAGGGGAGATTAAGGTATAATATGCAATTGACCCGATTAAATTGATTTCTTGCTTGAGAATGGTCTTATGTACTCAAACTACCTAGTGGTTTCGAGTTATTTTTAAATAATTGTTATTTTGTTCCTAGTTTGTCGAAAAACATTATTTCTATTTCTGTTTTGGATTCAGAAGGTTTTTGTTTTAATATTAAGCACAATTGTTGTACTTTTTCATTAAACGATATGATTTATGGAAAAGCTGTTTCCGTAACCGGAATATATGTTTTAGACCAAACCACCGAGGTTTATCATGTGAATAATAAAATGGCTAAAACAGGTGATAAAGAACAAACGTATCTATGGTATTGTCGAATGGGATACATCAATGAAAAACGCGTAGATAAACTCATTAAGAATGGGTCAATACCACCATTTCATTACGAATCAATTGGTACGTGTGAATCATGTCTCATCGGAAAGATGACTCGTATTTCCTTTAAAGGTATTGGAATGCGAGCTAGTGATCTTCTAGGACTCATACATACAGATTTATGTGGTCCTATGACAATCACAGTGATGAGCCCGGAATTCGCCGTCCCTACCGGTCATCAAACAAATTTTTAAACCCGAAGAAAAGTAGTACTTAGTTCGGGGTCGAACGCGGAGATGGTGGGGAAATTGAATAGTTAAGTTCGAATTAAAGCTTAAGTCGGGGGGTAATAGTTTGGTTTATGAAATGACTAAGAACTAAAGGCAAATAAGAACAATATGCTAAGATTAAATTGATGATAAGGAGAACTAGGGTGTCGGGGGTCACTTAGGTAAGTCGGTAGTCAAACATAAGATAACGGTCTTGTGTCACTTCTATGGTAAGTCTAGGGTCGTCTCTTCTCTCGAGTCGACTACCCTTAGGTCAAGACTAGTCCTAGCTTTCGCTACAAACCAAGCTAACCTAACACATAAGCATGCTCATGAAACTCAAGATCATCGTCTAAAGCAAACAAAGCGAAGACTAATACCCAACCGTCGTTGAGGCAATTCGTCGAACACGTAACATGCAAGATGTGAAAACTCAACCAAAGAGGCAAAACAAGACTAACCCTAAGCATGTTTCATGGCTACTAACTAACCAAGCAAACCCCTAACCCTAGAATGAAACTACTCACACATGGCTAGAACAAACATGTAAACAAATGATGGGTAAATGCTGAACATGTTGGATAATGATAAAAGTAAACAAATGAACAAAGAAATCATAAACAAAATGAAATAACTAAGTAAAGAGAGGAAAGATTAAACCAACAACTTGATTAAAGTGAAGAGCTTTGATTACAAAAGAAGAGTCTTCTCAAACCCTCCAAATTACAACCAAAAATCCTCTAACAATGGCTAAGAACAATAACTAGGAAAGTGACTAAGGAAGGATTCTCAAGAACTAAAAGATTAAAGTAAAATCTAAGAAAGGAATAAAATTCTTAAGAGAGTTTTTGGTGGCTAAGTATAGATGAATGGAACAGTAAAAACCCTAAAATAAGTATGAAAATATCTCAAATGTTGCGTATCAAATAATAGACTAAGTGCGGGTTTATATAGTGTGCGAAAAACTGAAATCTGACTTTCAGCCGGTGAACCGGCTGCCGGTGGTGGACCGGCTGGGAGTCCAAATGTAAACTTCTGGAAATTTTTCTCTTTTCTTCAAAGTTGCCGTGATCCTCAGCCGACTGGCCGGCTGCCGGTTGGGCACCGACTGGGAGGCTGGTTGATGACTTCTGGATTTCTTCACTTTTTTCAATATGTACAGGTACCACCAGCCGGTGGACCGGTTGCCGGTTGGCCACCGGCTGGGAACCCTTTTGCAAGAATCTGCCCAAATATTTGCTTTCTTCAATTCTCGTAATATGACTAAGTATGGGATACGATCCCCAGCCGGTTGGCCGGCTGCCGGTTGGCCACCGGCTGGGAGGCCTGAACCAAATCCCTGTAACATTCTCCATTTTTCGACCAAAAGTCAAGTCAAGATCCCCAGCCGGCCTACCGGCCGCCGGCTGGGAACCGGCTGGGAGGGCCTGGGATGTTTTCTTCATAAATTCTTCACATTTCGCTCTAAATTCGTCTCGTTTGCTCCCGTTTCTTCGCCCCCGCCACTATACCTACAAAATGTGAATCAAATAGGAATAGTCGAGGTAACGGGCATAAAAACGAGTAAGGGCACGCAAAACGAGGTCGGATCGGGACCGAAAATGAAGAAAAAACAATGAAAATTATGACCAAAATAGAGCTCATCAGAATTCCCCACACTTAAACCTCACTCGTCCTCGAGTAAGAGATAAAGGAACTATATAACCCTTATTAGAAAACGACACAAACTAACTAAGCTAACTAGAAGCAGAATCGGGTTTAGCTACACCCGTAGCCCTTTCAACTCACAATTTGACATTCATGACGAAGAATGCCCTATTGCAAGGCAAGTATGGTCTTGCTACAAATTTTTTGATGCAAACAAGTCAAAACAAAACACATATAAACAAGCAGCATGCATCGGGAAAATGAAAAGCCAACCGCTTGCCTCATTCAACCGGGGTTTTGAAAAACTAAACTAGGGAGGTCTATAGCGGAGGATGCCGACTCAAAGTCCAACCACGGTGTCAAACCCCTAATTCAAGCTCAAGCAACCAAAAATGACATCACCAAAGACCAAGAAACTAATTCAAGGCGGGCAAACGGAAGTACTAAGCTATACTTCCAAGAATGACACGACACACGCATGATTCGACTCCATGCAAGACCCATAACCGATAAAAGAACCCTAAGTACCGACTCTCACGGGTGACACTCAACACACAAGGAAAGAAAGGGGGTGATTTTTGTGACAAAAAAGTAACCAAAATCACTCACCTACCTCAACTTGCGAAGCATGCCCGCAATCTAGAATGGTACTCCATCCAAAAATCAATGATAAAATGCAAAATGTACACTATGAGAACAACAACAAGGATGCAACGGGGCTTGGGTCGGGTGAAAATGGTTTGGTACAAGCACCGTTTTAGAATTTGAGGCTCAAAAACAAGAATGATTGCCATTATCCACGCAACTCCTTATAACAACAACTAAGCAACGTCTATGCCCTAACTTTGGTTTTAACAAAACCAAGCAAAAATTTCATAAACCCAACTTACTTTGGAAAAAACGAAGCCATCAAAACCTTAAACAAAGTGGTCATTATTAAAAACACCGAACAACGTCTACACCCTAACATACGACTTGAAAACCAAATCAAATGCAAAAATTGTGTAAACCCGGCACGCGTGCAAAAACATCAAAATACCACATTATTATAGCAACGGCTTTTTCTATGTCCCCTTGATGGAAGGGATTTGTTGCTATCCTTTTTCTCTTTCAAAACACATATATACACTTTTCTTTTTGGATTTTTTTTCAAAACTTTTTCAACTTTTTCTTTGATTTTCTATTTTCTTTCTTTTTTCATTTTTTCCTTTTCTTTTCTTTTTGTCAAACCTCCATTCACCAAGAAAACAACAAGTAATGACCAAAACGGAAGAGTGCACCAACCAACATCTAAATCCCAACTCTACCACCAACAAAGTACCACAAAAGCAACCATTCTTGATCAAGGAAGGTGTTTTTGGGGATGTAGTTCATTTAGTTGTTAAGGCCAAATGAATAGGCTAAGGCTCAAAGTGGTTAAACAAAAGAGGGAATAAGATGCAAGGGTAAAAACAAGGCTAATTTGGCAAATGTGAAGTTGATTTATTTGGAACAAGAGTTGTCTCACATGCACATGAACACTAATACGGAAATAAGGAACGAGCGCCATACTTATGCGTATAGAGATAACACACCACGTACGGAGGACTACTCACAATCCTAAACTGAGTCGGTTTGATGGGCCGACTATAAAGGAGGCTTTATCCTCACATTTGAGTAGCTAATGTCGGTCCTAGATCGAGTCAAGGTCTAACACGGTCTCACAAGGTGGTAGAAACTTGGTCATTAAGCCTAGACTTCCGGGTTCTTACAAGCAAGAACCCTAACAAGGTGACATCAAACGGTGCAAGCTATTAGGAGGAGTAAGACACAAGCAAGACAAATATCATCATTGACGGCATATATCCTCCAATATTCAACCTCCTATGCATATTTACAAACAAATGCAAAAAGGAAAAACCGACTAACACATATTCACAAAACTATGAAAATGAAAAGGCATGTGAAACTAAAGTAAACTAATAACAAACACAACAAACATGCAACAACAAGAGGACTAAAACTAGCAGCACATCAACCACAACAACCACAAGTTCCCCAAAGGAACATCCAAGGCACAAAAATCCCGTTCTCCTTCATGCTATCAACATAAAAAGAAAATAGGAATGGGAATGAAGAAGTAGGAAAGAGTATACCAAGCATCTTCATTCTCCTAATACCTCGGGTTGTCGTCGCATCTGCCACTTGTTAGTCCAACAAACGTATATATACAATGCAAGCAAAGAACAAAAACAAAAGAAAGGAAGAACATGTTTTTTGAAATTTTCCAAATTTTTCGATTTTTTTTGGTATTTTTGAAGTTTTTTCATATTTACAAAAGCAAATAAATATTCACAAAGTGGATATTTTCCCTCCCCACACTTAAGATTGACATTGTCCTCAATAGAAGAAAGTGCAAGGGGGAAATGAAGAAAAAGAACGAAAACAACATGTTTTTGGCTTTTTTGAAATTTTTGAGAAAATGAAAAACTTGTTTTTGTGTTTTTTGAAATAAACGGTTATTCCTCCCCACACTTATTTATGTGCTTAATGTGACGAGGAAACCCGGAAAATGAAGAACATGTTTTTGAAGATTTTTGGTTTTTCAATTTTTTTCAATTTTTGATTTTTATGAAAGCAATAAAAACAAAGGTAAACAAAAGAAATGAAAAACTAAAAACTAAACTAAATGCAAACTAAAGGCTCTAATCTACATGTATGCAAACTACATGTGACAATATGATACAAAATAAGTAAATCTAATATATCTAAATGAATGCAACTAAATGCAACTAAACTAATGATATGAATTGATGAAATGAAAACTAAAACAAGCTAACTAAACTAACTAACTACTCTAAATGCATGCTAAAAAGTAAAATGCAAACTAATAGTGAAATTTGGATTAAAGGGAGTTACTTGCTTTGAATTTTTCATATGGGAGCAAAGACATCACCTACCACCTCCAAGGGTGGTCACTCATCATCTTCTTCATCATCACCTCCATTACCGATCACATCACCATCTCCATTGCCATCTACTACCATGTAGTCATCCGGGTTGTTCACTAAATCACGAAAGGGGGAAGCATGCGAGCCACTAGCCCCGGGGTCACCTACCATTCCACAGGGAGAAGGGTGCCCTTGAGGGAGAGGGCCTGAGTTCCCGGCTCCACGGAAATTCGGGGGAAAGATCGGGCTAGAGAAATAGCCCGGGGCAACATTGATCTCCCCGTAAAAACGCCTTTCGAGGGGCACATAACCACGCTCCGGAGGCAGGTAGTAAGAAGAGTGACCACCGCCCGCATGATGAAGCCCCTGACGAACAGACTGGTCATAGCTAGGAAAGGTCCCCTAGGCCTGATCGTGGTACAAGTAGTCAAGCCTATAGGTCAAATCCCGATGGCGCTCATCCGCCAATGCCTGGCGCTCATCTGCAAGCTCTGCCGCCGTCTTCATACCCAAATCAACCCGGGCCATAAAATCTATGAGGTCTTGATGCATAGGGGAAGGCTGAGGAGGAACGGAACTGGAGGTGGATCCCTGGAAAAATGAAGGACCACTCTGGAAAGGAGGCATAGTAACTGCGGGCTGCTCAAACTGCTCAAACTGGAGGTCGGAGGAGGTAGTACCGGTCCTATCTCGGGTATATACTCTGGGAGGACGTTGATCAGGAGGGAGCTCATCTGGGTCGACCTCAATGTCAAGAAGGTAGGAGGTATTCCCGGGCACAACTCTCATCCTCTCGGTGTTAGGCAAAGGCACATAATTTCTGAACTTGTTATTGACGCGAATCTGCCAATACTCTTTCCGATCGTTGGGGTTATATTTGATCCACCCCAACGCCTCCTACAAGTACCGGCGAGATAACACGTTCTCACCCTGTATATAGTCCACCGTAAAATGCCTCTGACAAAGGTCTTCGGCTATCAAAGTGACCATCCCGCCAACACAAATAGGGGTGGTAAGCTGAGGTTGGGTTGCCAACCTACTCAAGTGAAGCGCCATATGGTGGGCAATGTTAAGTTTCGGCCCATTGACCAAATAGCACCCTAAGATCTCAAGCTCCGCAGTAGTGAAATTATGAGGCTCATCCCGAGAAAAGACGGTCCACCCCATGAACCGGTGCCAAATCCTAATCGGTGCCAAATGCACCTTATTAGCCGGTTTCTTCTTTGTCCTATCACTCACTAAACCGGTGATGGCTGTCCAAATAGCCTCCGTGTCAAATCCCTCCGGAGGCTTAATCGGCAATTTTCCATTGAGACCAAAAATTAAAGCAAAGTTCTCCAAAGTAAGACGTTGTTCCTTATTCATGAGACGAAACTCTAAGAAGACCACTTTCCTAAACTCCGGTATTTTGTAACCACAAGAGAGCTAAAAAACTCCCAAGTCAATCGGGGAGAGGTGTGAACCGTTCTAGTATCGTACAAGGTTTTCATCCCCAAACCATCAAAAAGAACCTCAGTGATCCTTTCAACCCTAACTCCCTTAAACCAGCTCTATCAATAAACCTAGTCGGGTGAAGAGGACGATTCTTGAAATAAGTAAAGTTACCTTTTTGTTGGATAGTAGCGAATTGGAGGCCGGGAAAGTTCGGATCCGGACCAATATAGCTGCTATCAAGAACATTTTTCACCTCTTGTTCCACCATCGGGTCATGTCTCGACTTTGATCTTCTTTCGGTCCTTCCTGACATGGTTAACTTGTAGGGAATTGATGAGGGGTTGAAAGGGGTTTGATTTAGGATGTTTTGTGGAGTTTTTGTAGGTAGGGGATGTGAGGGAGAAGAGGGAAATAAGAAAGAAAGAAGAAGAAATGAGGATAAAATGAGGAGAAATGAGGGGGTTTCGTGGGTTTTATTTTCGCGACAGACGCTTCTCAGCCGGTATGGGACCGGCCGCCGGTTTACCGGCTGAGAGTTAGGGTTTGAGTTTTTTTTTTGAATTTTTTCGAAAATTTCTTATGGTATCTTATTCTGAGCCGGCGGACCGGCTGCCGGCCGACCGGCTCAGAGTCGGTCTTCAACTCGTCCTTCAGTCTTCTCTTCTTCTTCAACTTATCTTACAAAATCTCCCAGCCGGCGGACCGGCTGCCGGCAGACCGGCTGGGGATCCTTCCTCCCTTCCTTTTTCTTCAAATTCTGGGCACACCTCATGATTCTCAGCCGGTGGACCGGCTGCCGGCCGACCGGCTGGGAATCAATCTTCTTTGATTTTTTCGTCTTTTTGGATAAGTAACATGTCTTTGAGCCGGTTGACCGGCCGCCGGTTTGGTGTAGGCTGGGAGTGCAAAATCTGAAATCTGCCAAATAAACTATCAAAAACAGAAATGTATCCAGGTGCTCTTAGTCGGTATGGGACCGTCAGCCGGTTGGCCGGCTGGGAGTACCTGTACACAATTTCGAAAAATAATTTACTTTAACATAAAAATCGATTTTGCAAACAACATTTTTGCCTAACATCCTCCGACTCCACTCAAGATTTAACCAAAGACAAGCAACCAACACTTCCAAATCTCACATGCAAGCTAGAAATCAAACTAAAAATCGAACTAAAAATGCAAACTACATGAAAGAAAGGAAGCTAATACTTACAAATGATGGTTATTAAGTGACTCAACCAAACCTTACCCGAACAATCTTCTTTGAAATCAATCCTCCTCGGGGAGTGGGTCCCCAAGGTCAATCACTTCTACCGTACCTTTTGAATCTCCTTGGTAATAACGTTTTATCTGATGTCCGTTGACTTTGAAGGTGCCACCGCCTTCACTCCAAAGTTCAAAAGCCCCATGAGGTGAAATGTCCATTACTTTGAAGGGACCGGACCATCTTGATCTAAGCTTTCCCGGGAAATTCTTAACTCTTGAATTGAAAAGGAGAACAAGGTCTCCTATGCTCACGTTCTTCCTCATCAACTTGGCATCATGCCACTTCTTGGTTTGCTCTTTGTAGAGTTTTGAACTCTCATATGCCTCAAATCTAAGCTCTTCAAGGTCACTCATTTGCAAGAATCTTTTCTCCCCGGCCATATCTAAGTCGAAATTCATCTCCTTCAAGGCCCACCAAGCCTTGTGCTCAAGCTCCACCGGTAGGTGGCATGCTTTCCCGTACACAAGCTTGTAGGGAGTCATTCCTATTGGCGTCTTGTAAGCCGTCCTCAAAGCCCATAGCACATCATTCAACTTTTGCGACCAATCTTTCCGGTTCTTGTGTACCACCTTCTCTAAGATAGCCTTGATTTGACGATTTGAAACCTCCACTTGCCTACTAGTTTGAGGGTGGTAGGCAAGTGCTACCTTGTGGGTCACTCCATAAGAGGCTAGAAGGGCCTTGAATGTGTGTTTCCGGAAGTGAGAACCTCTATCACTAATCACAATTCGGGGTACTCCGAAACGGGGAAAGATTATGGTTTTGAAGAGTTTCACAACTACCTTGGAGTCATTGGTGGGGGAGGCAACCGCTTCTATCGACTTCGAGACATAGTCCACGGCTACCAAGATGTATTCATTCCCGCATGAATTGGGGAAAGGTCCCATAAAGTCAATCCCCCAACAATCAAATAGCTCAATCTCCAAGATGGTCTTGAGGGGCATCTCATTCCTTTTACCAATGTTGCCCGACCTTTGACAAGCATCACAAGATCTAACTAGATCGTGAATGTCTTTGAACATAGAAGGCCAAAAGAACCCTCCTTGGAGAACCTTGGCTATAGTCTGAGAAGCCGCCAAGTGCCTCCATAGGCGGAGTTGTGAAGCCCATCCACAATTTCAAGCCCCTCTTCTTTGGACACGCATCTTCTCAAGAGTCCATCCCCACACTTTTTGAATAGGTAAGGATCATCCCTAAAATATCTTTTAGCATCCACTTTCAATTTTCTCCTATCTCTTGCTTCCAACTCCTCGGGGATAAAGCCATTAACAAGATATATAGTTGGCTAGATCCGCAAACCAAGGCAACTTATTGCCTATAGCCATCAAGCTATCCTCACGCAACCATTCATTAATCGGCCCTTCCTTATCTTGCAAACCATGATCTTCAATAGTTAATCAAGACAAGTGGTCCGCAACAACATTTTCCGACCCCGACTTGTCCCTAATCTCTAGATCAAACTCTTGAAGAAAAAGGACCCACCTCAAGAGCCTAGGCTTGGCATCTTTTTTCAACATTAATTGCATTAAAGCGGTGTGATCGGAGTACACCACCACTCTAGATCCCACAAGATATTGTCTAAACTTCTCAATGGCATGGACAATCGCCAACATCTCCTTCTCGGACATGGAATAGTGTGCTTGGGTTTGGTCAAGGGTCTTGCTTGAATAATAATATATCACATGGTGCTTCTTATCCACAACTTGCCCTAGGACCGCTCCTACCGCGAAATCCGACGCATCACACAAAATCTCAAAAGGCAATTCCCAATCCGGAGCACGGATGAAAGGAGCCGTCACAAGTGCCTCTTTGATCCTAGAAAAGGCTTCAAGACAATCATTAGTAAAAAAAATGGTGCATCCTTGAGAAGGAGAGAAGTCAATGGTTTGGCAATTTTAGAAAAATCTTTAATAAAACGCCGGTAAAAACCGGCATGTCCAAGAAAACTCCTCACCCCTTTCACATTGGTGGGGGGTGACAAATTCTCAATGACCGCCACTGTTGCACCATCGACCTCTATCCCCCTCTTGGACACAATGTGACCAAGCACAATCCCCTCCTCTACCATAAAATGACACTTTTCCCAATTGAGGACAAGGTTGTGCTCCTCAAATCTTTTCAACACATTTTCAAGATTAGCAAGCCCTAGGTCAAAAGAATCACCATGGACACTAAAATCATCCATGAAAACCTCCATACTCTTCTCTAGAAAATCGGCAAAGATGGCCATCATGCACCTTTGAAAGGTGCCGGGTGCGTTACACAACCCGAATGACATCCTCCGATAAGCATACACTCCTTGGGGGCATGTAAAAGTTGTTTTCTCTTGGTCTTCCGGGTGAATAGGGATTTGAAAAAACCCGGAATAACCGTCGAGAAAACAATAGTATGAATGCCCCGCTAGTCTCTCTAGCATTTGATCAATGAAGGGGATTGGGAAATGGTCTTTGAGAGTGGCCGCATTTAACTTGCGATAATCAATACACATCCTCCAACCCGTCACCGGACGAGTCGGTAGGACAGTCCCATCCTCTTGTGTAACCAATGTTACACCCCCCCCTTCTTGGGGACAACATGGACGGGGCTCACCCACCGGCTATCCGTGATCTCGTAGATGATGCCGGCCTCAAGCAACTTAAGAACTTCACCCTTCACTACCTCCGCCATTTTGGGATTCAATCTCCTTTGACCTTCCACTCTAGGTCTACTCCCTTCCTCAAGAATTATTCTATGCATGCAAAGACTCGGGCTTATTAGCCCCTTGATGTCGTCAAGGCTATACCCTTATGAGCTCCTATGATCCTTCAAAGTTGAAATAATTTTGGATTCTTGGTGCTCATTGAGGTTAGCATTGATAATCACCGGGTAAGCATCTCACTCCCCAAGAAAGGCATACTTGAGGGAGGGAGGAAGGGGTTTGAGTTGTACCTTTGGAGGGAGCATTCCCTCCACTTTTTCTACCTCCTCATCTTCAAGCTCTAGGCTTTCATCCATTTCTTTGTCCTCACATGTTGAGATGCCACACAATTGCTCCATGTGACTCTCCTTGTCTTCTTCCACTTCTTCCATTTCTCTCACCACTTGTTCCACAATGTCCAATGTGAATCATCATGTCTTGGACCTTTCATCATAGTAGGAAGATTAAACTCAATTTTGTCATCCCCAACCCTAAAGGTGAGCCGCCCATTCTTTACGTCTATCAAGACGCCTCCGGTAGCCAAGAAAGGCCTACCGAAGATGATGGGGGTGTGGCTATCCTCCGGGATGTCAAGGACAACAAAATCGGCGGGAATTAAATGTTTACCCACCTTGACGGGTACGTTGTAACACCCCCATTTACCTAGGAGCCAGAACTAGGACTTCCAGAGTAAATAGGACCGTTAACATCCTGGGTAAACCAGGGTAGTAGATATTCACAGTGAAAGAAACACAGTACTTTAATATAAATGGTTAAACTGATAACTATTACAAAGCATAGTCCAAAACTTCCAAAACAACTGAAAGGAAATAGTGTTCAAATATGAAAAACTAGGTGATCTAGTAGCTAAGTAGGTCTAGTCCAGGTCTCTCTCTTCCATGCCCAGTCCTAGTCCGCCTGTCTCTGACCTGAAAGATCTACTCCCCATTCCGGATCATTGTAGGTGAACACGAATACACTGTCAACCTCGCGGTTGAGTAGGATAACACAATAATAAATAATGCAACAAAACAATAATATGCAAATGCTTATGTCATGCTCGAGCTCAATCACAATCTCAATCTCAAACCCGTAACACCCAGCCATACCGAACCTCCCGGCAGAATATAATCGGCCGTCGCCGAACACCAGCTCGAAAGCTGATAAGACACCAGGCCTGGTCTGCAGAACCACCCTGGGCTTTACATCAGAACAATATCTGATCACATCTTTCTCAGTAACCAATGCATATGCATGCTCGTGAATGCAATATTAAATAGTCAACCAAAGCTACCATGTTCATATAATAATGCTTGCATCCATACATACGATATCACATACATTTATAACTCAACACATATATAGTACCAGTGTAACCTACCTGGAAAAGCAGTCTGAAAATAAGCAACACCGTCTAGAAATATTCCACCTCAAATTCCGTTCCTATAAACATTGTTTAAAGTCAAATTATACTCTTACCAATGAGACTGCCAATTACTCATTCGTTCATGTCTGTATTTATTTACTCGTAAAACTTCTTATATATGTATATAAACGCATATATCCATGAACGTGCCCATATCGATATAATTGTCATTACTAACCATAACTAGCAAGTATATTAACTAACTATAAAACACTATGACAATTTTCACCATACACAAATAATGATTACCCTTCTAACTATAGCATATAATATTAATAAACAATTTCTAACTTTGATAAAGTAGCATACTCAACATTAACATTAATATTAATATTAACAATTTCAACAACAACAACAAAATAAATAATACAAGTCATCATATATATCTATATATTAATAATAATAATATTATCATCCTACCATTTCAATACCAATAATAACAATAACAGTAAGATTAGTAGCAAATAAAAATATTAGTAACCCTAAAGAGACCCATGCACCAGCAGCAATAACCGAAACAACCCAGCCCCCGTCAACCACACAACAGACCACGACCTTAACTAAGACTGCCTCTACACTAGCTGCAGCCCCTGACCCCTTCCCGTGGCACCACCAGGCTCACCACCGTGCCGCAGTGGTTCCAGGGAATGGATCAGTGGCCGTCGACCGCCACCACTACCACCATACATCTGCAATAAGAAACCAACACGAATACACTCTATTTTGTTTAATCCGCAGCCAACCCCTGAACGAACCCAGAAAAAGACGACAATCACCACTAAGAACGGCTGTGACAACCACCATAAATAACCCCTGACTACCACCCAAAGACTCACCTTGACACCAACATAAATTTCAAACATAAACTCCATCGAACTGATACAAAAACATCACGCAGTCATACTCTGTTCTTGAAACGATTAACTACAGATTCTGACACCCTGATAAATACCCACTAACGACGGTCACCAACGGCCATCGACGACACAACTAGGGTTCAAACACTAACTACTAACGTCATACATTAAATCTATGCAAAGAATCATAACCACAACAGCCTAAATCAATTAGAATTCGTGAATCCAAACAGGAGTGCCGAACTGTTAAAAACGAGATGTGGTGTGCTTACCTTTTAGATGAAAACGAACCACCTCCGGCAACCCCTTCGCACCCTGTGAACCCTCCTCTTAGGTCTCTGACACGGCGGCAGTAGTGTGGGTGTGTTGTTTTGTGATGATAGGTCAAAATAAGGTCTTACTTCGGGTATAAATAAGGCGGCTGGGAGAGTCTTTCTGAAATTTCTGATTTCAGTTTACAAAAGTCGTGTATGGGCTGTAGTTTGCACGCAACCCTAGGCCCATTGACATAATTATACGGTTATGGGTCTAGCCCTTCACGCACCCCAAGACACAATTATCATGAATCAAATACGGTTTTGTTAAGTATAAGCACACACGACCCAAAACACGAGCGCATAAGGCACCCCATTCACCAATTATTTTCGTTTTAAACTCGTCGTCATACAAATAATTATCAAGTTATTAATTAAAGCGAAATAGAAAATACGGAGTATTACAGTCTTCCTTCCTTAAAATGAACTTCGTTTCGAAGTTCACCATCCTAAGGTCAACCAAACTGATCATTAAGCATGCAATGACCACAGAAAGTGACAGCATATAGCATTAGAAGCTAATAAAAGTACTTTAAAACACGAATTGTCATATTCTACCCTCCTAAAAAGAAGGTTACGTCCTCGTAACATACCTCAAGTAGACAGTTCAGGATACTTCTCCCTCATCGAAACCTCAGTTTCCCAAGTAGCTTCCTCGACATTATGATTTGTCCATAGTACTTTGACAATCACGGTCTCCCCATTCCTGGTTTTCCGCACCTTCTTGTCGAGTATTTCCTTGGGTCTCTCCTCGTAGGTCAGCTGCTCATCGACCTCGATGACCTCATGGTCAAGGATATGTGAAGGATCACTGATATATCTCCTCAGTTGTGAAACATGAAACACATTATGCACTCTGGCTAAAGCTGGAGGTAGAGCCAATCGATAGGCTACCTCTCCAACTCTCTCTAGGATCTCAAATGACCCAATAAACTTCTGGCTCAACTTGCCCCTCTTGCCAAACCTCATCACCCCTCTCATAGGTGACACCTTCAGTAAGACTTTCTCTCCTGCATCAAAGGTAATGTCACTCCTCTTTAGATCAGCGTAACTCTTCTGTCTGTCCTGGGCAGCTCTCATCTTCTGACGAATCACTTGAACTTGCGTTATCATATCCTGGATCATCTCAGGTCCTAATGTCACCACATCCGCTCTATCGTCCCAACAAACTGGGCTCCTAAACTTTCTCCCATACAACGCCTCAAAAGGAGCCATCTCAATGTTAGTGTGATAGCTGTTGTGGTACGAGAACTCTATCAAATCAAGTATGTCCTCCCAAGACCCTCCAAACTCTAGCACACAAGCTCTCAGCATATCCTCCAATGTCTGTATAGTTCTCTCTGTCTGACCGTCTGTCGCCGGATGAAATGCTGTACTTATCTTCAATGTAGTACCCATCAATGACTGTAACTCTTGCCAAAACTTAGAGATGAACCTGGAATCGCGATCAGAAACAATATCCTTGGGCACTCCATGTAGCTTCACCACATAATTGATGTAAGCTTTCGCCAATTCAGCTTTACTCCAAGTCTCTTTCATCGGAATGAAATGGGCCGACTTAGTCAGCCTGTCAACTATTACCCAAATCATGTCATTCCCTCTCGAAGTCCTAGGCAAACGCACAATGAAATCCATTGATTTGCTTTCCCACTTCCACTCAGGTACGTCCAGAGGTTGCAACTTCCCTTGCGGCCTCTTATGCTCCCCTTTGACCCTCTGACATACCAGGCAACGAGAAACAAACTCAGCTACCTCTTGCATCGTCTTTGGCCACCAAAACGCTTTCTTCAGATCCTTGTACAACTTATCCCCTCCAGGATGAACGGAATAAGGTGTAGAATGAGCTTCGACCAGAATCTTTCTCTTCAATTCTTCATCATCAGGTACACACCATCTCCCATCAAATCTCAAACTATCATCACTGTAAATCTCGAACTTAGAATATGGCTCGGTATCACTAGCTTTGTTCACTGCCTCACGCCACTTCTGAATTCTTGGATCACTCTTCTGGAGCTCTCGGATCTCGGAATATAATTCTGGTTCGATCGTCAAATCCCCCATGGTCTCACCCTTCCTTATCACTGCGATTCCCATCGGTCCCAACTCACGATACATACTCAGCCTGGACATAGCTCTGCATAGAGCGTGAACAGACTTCCTACTCAATGCATCAGCCACAACATTAGCCTTTCCTTCCTTGTACAAGATCTCCATATCATAATCTCCAATAAGCTCGATCCATCTCCTCTGGCGCATGTTTAGTTCCCGCTGAGTATAGATGTACTTCAGGCTTTTATGATCGGAATACACTTTGAATGTAGCTCCATAAAGATAATGTCGCCACAGCTTAAGTGCAAAAACTACCGCTCCAAGCTCCAGATCATGCGTCGGATAATTCTCCTCATAAGGCTTCAACTGCCTAGAAGCATAAGCAATCACTCTTCCGTTCTGCATCAGCACACATCCCAAACCCTTCTTAGAAGCATCTGTATAGACTTCAAAATTTTCACTCCCTTCTGTCAAAGCAAGGATAGGAGCTGTAGTAAGACGCTCCTTCAGATCTAAGAACGCCTTTTCACAACTCTCATCCCAGACGAATCTATTCTCTTTCCGCATCAACGAAGTCATCGGTTTAGCTATCTTTGAAAAATATTTCACGAACCTCCTGTAATAACCAGCCAATCCCAAGAAACTACGAATATCGGCTGAATTCCTCGGTCGCTCCCATTTCGATACGGCCTCAATGTTGCTAGGGTCCACAGATACACCCTCCTTAGACACCACATGGCCTAGAAAAGCCACTTTCTCGAGCCAGAATTCGCACTTACTCAACTTGGCATACAATTGATGATCCCTCAAAGTCTGTAACACCAAGCTCAAATGTTTAGCATGCTCTTCCCTGTTCTTTGAATACACCAAGATGTTATCGATAAACACCACCACAAACTGGTCCAGATAAGGACTAAACACTATGTTCATCAAATCCATGAAAACAGCAGGTGCATTAGTCAAACCAAATGGCATCACTACGAATTCAGAATGCCCATACCTCGATCTGAACGCAGTCTTGTGAATACTCTTTGATTCTCAGCTGATGATACCCTGACCTCAAGTCAATCTTGGAAAACACACCAGCCCCACTCAACTAATCAAAAATATCATCAATGCGAGGTAAAGGATACTTATTCTTGATCGTCACATTATTAAGCTCCCTGTAATCCACACACAGTCTCATGGTTCCATCCTTCTTCTTTACAAACAATACTGGCGCTCCCCATGGTGACACACTTGGTCTTACGTATCCCTTGCTTGCTACCTCATCCAGCTGCTTCCTCAACTCCTCCAATTCCTTAGGTCCCATGCGATAAGGTGCTTTAGAAATTGGCTCAGCTCCCGGTTTCAGTTCAATGCCAAAATCTAAGTCCCTTTTTGGCGGTAACCCCGGAATTTCTTCTGGAAACACGTCTTCAAAATCTCTTACAACATCGATCTCATTGGCTTGGGGTTTCTCTGCAGTCAGATCTCTCACATTGCACAACAGCATCTCATCACCCCTCTTCAGACACGACTTTAGGGCATTGATGGTGATCAATTTCAGCTTAGGCTTCACGGAGTATCCTTTGTAAGACACTCTTACACCCTTAGGTCCTCTCAAGGTAATCTTGCCTTGGTAACAGTCGATGTACGCCTTGTACTTTTTCAACCAGTCCATCCCCAAAATTACCTCAAAACCACCCAAAGGAAATTCTATTAAGTTTGACTCAAAACTCACTGCCCCCACTTTGATCATTACATTACTATTGACTTTATTACATGATATAGACTCTCCTGAGGTATTGTTACAAAATCATCTATTATTTCATACACCTCAAGTCCTATAGTTCAAGCATGCTCCGCAGAAATGAAAGAGTGCGATGCACCAGAATCAAACAAAACAAAAGTAGGAAAGGATTGTACTAGAATGTACCAGTAACAACATGTGCATCCTCCTCTGCAGCCTTCTTGCCCATCATGAATAAAGCCCCACTTTTCTTGGCCCCACTCTGGTTCACAGATCCTGCTCCACTCTGAGTACTAGCCTCTGCCAGGGTCTTCTGGAAATTACCATTACCACTACTCTGATTTCCTTGGTATCGGTTTTGATGATTGTAGTTGCTGAAATTCCGCTGGTAGCTGTTACCTCCGGATCTGTTGTTGCCTGAGTAGCTCGCATTCGGAGTCCTAAAGCCTCCACTCTGATTGCCCTTATTATAGTTGTTTCCAGCACTCTGAGTACCCGACCAGCAATTGATTTGTTTATGCCCAGCCTTTCCACACTTGAAGCAGGTGATGGCCGTACTACTTGCCCCAGATGTAGATCGGTTTCCGCCTCGGTTACCATTTCCTCCAGGTGCACTGTTGGAGAAAAATGACCGGTACTGGTTATTCGGCTTCTTATTCCCTGAGCCTTCGGCCCCGGATTCTGCTTTCCTCTTGTCACCCTTGGCTTTCTCTTCCTCTTTAATCATGACAGCGATTCTTTCTGCCTAGCCATCCCTCTCGTATATGTCTTCCACAGTCGTGGGCTTAGTTGCCAGTAAACTCTTCTTGATTTCAATGGTCAGCCCTTCCTCAAACCTAGCAGCTAACATCTCTGATGTGTAGCCCAGGTCAGCTACATTCTCTGCCAGCTGCATAAACTTACTGTGATATGCTTCCACAGTCATTTCTTCGGTCATCCTAAAAGAATCGAACTCAGCTCTCAGCTTCCCTTTCACATGCTCTGGCCAAACTTAGAGGACAAAATCCCCTTGAACCCTTCCCAGCGTACATATTCCGACCCAATCTCTTCTGCAGCTGCCTTGATCTCTTCTTTATTGTTATTCCACCATAACCTAGCTGTACCCTTCAGATAGAATACAACTTGATCCACCTTCATCGATTCTGGCAGTGACAACAGTTCGAAGATACTCTCGAACTCTCGGCACCATTCCGCTAGCAAACTTGGTGCTCCTTCCCCATCGTACTTGGTGGGGTTATGCCTAGAGATATTATTGCTCATTTTGATTGCATCCGATTGAGTGTTTGCCCCAATCCTAGCTAGGAGAGCAGCGTTCATAGCTAGTAGGCGATCGAATTCCTCTTGCGATACATTAGCAGTGTTGGGTTCTCTCCTGGGAGGCATTTTGCTACACAAGTGACAAAATTTATGAGCATCATAGGTCAACTCCTACTCTAACTTGGTCTTGCTAACATACATGACCTAGCATGTAACTTCTTTCATACGGTTAAGCCCTATTTAACATCGTATTATAAGTCTACCTAAAGGCTTAGGGATCACATAACCACATGCATATATTCATACAAATTACACTCATATTCAAAACTAACATATAAACTCATGTTCTCAATGCTTGGAAATAACAACATATACATGTCACTCATCATGTAACATCACTTTCATGCTTCACAGTGTACATATATATTCATCCATCTTTCACATCATAACTTACCTCATTCCCTTGGCGCTGAAATGTTAGTGCAACATACATATATATATATATATATATATATATATATATATCTGCCTTGGGTCTTTCCAAACTACCCACACTCTTCAACTCTCAAGGTAACCAGGTTAGACTGAAAGGGCCAGTGGCTTAGTTTGAGGGGGGCCCTAACTCATCCCAACTCCTAGGGGCTCCTAACAGTTGCTAGCCTGGGGTTCATTTTATTTACACACTCCTATCCTCATTATTTTCATTTTGGTTTAGGCTTGAGGATCGTTCTCTCTGATACCACTTTGTAACACCCCCATTTACCTAGGAGCCTGAACTAGGACTTCCAGAGTAAATAGGCCCGTTACCATCCTGGGTAAACCAGGGTAGTAGATATTCACAATGAAAGAAACACAGTACTTTAATATAAATGGTTAAACTGATAACTATTACAAAGCATAGTCCAAAACTTCCAAAACAACTGAAAGGAAATAGTGTTCAACTATGAAAAACTAGGTGATCTAGTAGCTAAGTAGGTCTAGTCCAGGTCTCTCTCTTCCATGCCCAGTCCTAGTCCGCATGTCTCTGACCTGAAATATCTACTCCCCATTCCGGATCATTGTAGGTGAACACGAATACACTGTCAACCTCGCGGTTGAGTAGGATAACACAATAATAAATAATGCAACAAAACAATAATATGCAAATGCTTATGTCATGCTCGAGCTCAATCACAATCTCAATCTCAAACCCGTAACACCCAGCCATACCGAACCTCCCGACAGACTATAATCGGCCGTCACCGAACACTAGCTCGAAAGCTGATAAGACACCAGGACTGGTCTGCAGAACCACCCTGGGCTTTACATCAGAACAATATCTGATCACATCTTTCTTAGTAACCAATGCATATGCATGCTCGTAAATGCAATATTAAATAGTCAACCAAAGCTACCATGCTCATATAATAATGCTTGCATCCATACATACGATATCACATACATTTATAACTCAACACATATATAGTACCAGTGTAACCTACCTGGAAAAGCAGTCTGAAAATAAGCAACACCGTCTAGAAATATTCCACCTCAAATTCCATTCCTATAAACATTGTTTAAAGTCAAATTATACTCTTACCAATGAGACTACCAATTAATCATTCGTTCATGTCTGTATTTATTTACTCGTAAAACTTCTTATATATTTATAAACGCATATATCCATGAACGTGCCCATATCGATATAATTGTCATTACTAACCATAACTAGCAAGTATATTAACTAACTATAAAACATTATGACAATTTCACCATACACAAATAATAATTACCCTTCTAACTATAGCATATAATATTAATAAACAATTTCTAACTTTGATAAAGTAGCATACTCAACATTAACATTAATATTAATATTAACAATTTCAACAAAAACAACAAAATAAATAATACAAGTCATCATATATATATCTATATATTAATAATAATAATATTATCATCCCACCATTTCAATACCAATAATAACAATAACAGTAAGATTAGTAGCAAATAAAAATATTAGTAACCCTAAAGAGACCCACGCACCAGCAGCAATAACCGAAACAACCCAGCCCCCGTCAACCACACAACAGACCACGACCTTAACTAAGACTGCCTCTACACTAGCTGCAGCCCCTGACCCTTTCCCGTGGCACCACCAGGCTCACCACCGTGCCGCGGTGTTTCCAGGGAATGGATCAGTGGCCGTCGACCGCCACCACTACCACCATACATCTGCAATAAGAAACCAACACGAATACACTCTGTTTATTTTAATCCCCAGCCAACCCCTGAACGAACCCAGAAAAAGACGACAATCACCACTAAGAACGGCCGTGACAACCACCATAAATAACCCCTGACTACCACCCAAAGACTCACCTTGACACCAACATAAATTGCAAACAGAAACTCCATCGAACTGATACATAAACATCACGCAGTCATACCCTGTTCTTAAAACGATTAACTACAGATTCTGATACCCTGATAAACATCCACTAACGACGGTCACCAGCGGCCATCGACGACACAACTAGGGTTCAAACACCAACTACTAACGTCATACATTAAATCTATGCAAATAATCATAACCACAACAGCCTAAATCAATTAGAATTCGTGAATCCAAACAGGAGTGCAGAACTGTTAAAAACGAGATGTGGTGTGCTTACCTTTTAGATGAAAACGAACCACCTCCGGCAACCCCTTAGCACCCTGTGAACCCTTATCTTAGGTCTCTGACACGGCGGCAGTAGTGTGGGTGTGTTGTTTTGTGATGATAGGTCAGAATAAGGTCTTACTTGGGGTATAAATAAGGCGGCTGAGAGAGTCTTTCTGAAATTTCTGATTTCAGTTTGCAAAAGTCGTGTATGGGCTGTAGTTTGCACGCAACCCTAGGCCCATTGACATAATTATACGGTTATTGATCTAGCCCTTCACGCACCCCAAGACACAATTATCATGAATCAAATACGGTTTTGTTAAGTATACACACACACGACCCAAAACACGAGCGCATAAGGCACCCCATTCACCAATTATTTTCGTTTTAAACTCGTCGTCATACAAATAATTATCAAGTTATTAATTAAAGCGAAATAGAAAATACGGAGTATTACATACGCCCTCAAGCACCCCCAAAGGCGCTTGACGGACCTATCCGCCAATTGGAGGGTGATGCTTGTTGGAACCAAATCATTCAAACCAATTCTTTTAGCAACTTTCAATGGGAGCACACTAACACTAGCTCCCTAATCACAAAGAGCACGAGAGATAGGAATACCACCGACTATGCAAGGGATAGAGAAGCTCCCCGGGTCACCAAGTTTCTTTGGCACCTTTTGGAGGAGAAGTGCACTACACTCCTCCTTCATAACCATTATTTCTTGGTTACCCAAGGTCCTCTTTCCCGACAAGATTTCTTTTAAAAATTTAGAGTAAGTCGGCATATTCAAGATCACATCCGTGAAGGGAAGAGTCACTTCAAGTTGTTCAAGCATTTTGCAAAAGTCGGTGAACTTGAAGTTTTGTTTTCCCTTCAAGGCCCTTGAAGGATAAGGCAAGCTAGTAGGTTGAGGTTTAGATAGTACATTGGTGGGTGTTTATTTGCTTGTTACCTTAGTAGTTAGTTGTGCAACCAACTCTTCTTGTCTAGCATCCACTTCCTCCAAGATAACTTCTTCTTCCTTCTCCTCATAAGGGAGGTCCTCCACATAATACTCATCATCCCTTGAAGTGCTTGCATCAACTCCCTTTTCCTTCTCTTTCACAAGCTCCAAAATGGGCTGCTCTTCACCAAAATTGTAGTCTTTATACGGGTCCTCTAACTCTGTACCACTCCACAAGATCACCGCATGTGCTTGGTGATTATGTGAGGCATCCTTGGAACTTTGGCCTTGGGCAAGGAAGCCGCCTGGTGGCCTTTGTGGGTTTGCTAGAGCTTGAGAGGCAACTCGAGCCTCCATTTCCCGTATTTCTCTTTGATTGGCACTCTTCAAATTCGCCATTTCTTGGGTGTGAGTTGATTGCATGTTCTTGACAAGTTTCAACAACTTCCCCACTTGGGAATCACTTGTCGAGTCTTGATGAGGTGCATTGGTGAGGGGAAAGGGGAACCCATAATCGTTCCTTACACCCCCACCATGGGAGTTTCCTCTTGGAGCTTGGTTGTTGAAGCTTTGGTTTTGGTTGTTTGACGTAAAGTTTTGATTGAAGTTTGGATTGTAGTTTGGGTTGTTGGGATTTTGGTTGTTATTGAAATTTTATCGTGGATTGTGGTTGTAGTTGTTTTGGTTTTGATTGGGGTTGTTTTGGAATGGTGATTGGTTGAGATTTTGGTTCGGTGGATTGAAGTTTTGGTTGTTTTGATTGTTGAAATTTGGGTTGAAATTTGGGTCATTGAAATTTTGTGGAAAGCCTTGGTTGGCTTGATTTGATTGACTCCCTTGGTAGAAGTTTTGATTGTGGTAGTTGTTTCTTGGATTGAAATTTCCACCCCTTGGTTGGAAACCGGGTGGATTTTGAACTTTGGGTTGTTGAATTTGTTGTGGGTTCAAGACATTCGTGCACTTGTAGCTCATGTAAGGGCTTCCACGAATGCCCGGATGGTAGTAATTGGAATTCGGGTTGAAAGTGTTTTGACTCCTAGAGTTGTTGAATGCTTGGAAGGCATACAACTCCTCTTCACTCCCACTTCCCTCATAAGAATTATTAGCACATACATCGAATGTGTGCCCACTTCCTCCACACAAGTCACAAGCAACAACATTATGCACTTGGTACATTCCCGGAGTATTTCCGTTGGTCTATTTGCTTGAAGACCCCTTTGTTAACTCCTCCAACTTTTTAGTCAACAAATCAATTTTGGCATTTGTTTCTTCATTTGATTTGGAGTTGGAGAGGCTCTCATTTGGGTATTTACTACTTCTTCTCAATGAATTCCCTCTTGTACCATAATTTTCTTCGGAATTCACTATCTTCTTGATAAGCTCGGTCCCATCTTCATTTGGGAGGTGGTCAAAACTACCCCCCGCGGACGCATTCACCATCTCCTTGGTGCGCGGGAGAAGAGTTTGAAAGAAGGTTTGGGTTGTATACCACGTCGGTATCCCGTGATGAGGACACCGAGCAAGCAAATCTTGGTATCTATCCCATGCCTCTCCCAAGCTTTCACCCTCATCCTGTTGAAATTGGGTGATTTCATTACGGAGCATTGCGGTCTTCGAAGATGGATAGTACTTAGCGAGAAAAGTCGTGGCTAAGTCATCCCAAGTAGTAAAGGTATTAGGGGGATGAATGTGCAACCACCTATCCGCCTTGTCCGTCAACGAGTAGGGGAAGAGCATTAGCCTCAAAGTTTCTTCCGGCACCCCCGTCTTCTTGATCATGACAACTTTGCCCTTAAACTTTCTCAAATGTCCGTGAACATCTTCATGAGAAGCTCCACTAAAAGCATTCTTCTCAATAGAGCTCATTTGAGAAGGATGAATCTCGAAGTTTTGGGGCACAAGAGTGCCAAAATTGATTGGGTTTGTTGTATCATTGTGGTTTGGCCGATTGTGATCTCTAAGGGCGGCCATTATGGGAATTTGTGGGTGGTTTAGAATGTGAGGTGAGGGTGGTGCTGATTGGTAGAATGGGTTGTCGAAGTTTTCGGAGGTTGGACTTGGAATGCTTTGATTTGGGCTTTGTGGTTCGGGTGAAGGGGGGTTGTTGTGGCTAGTAGATGCGTGGGAAGCTATTATCACTCTCGCTATAGTCCTGCTCTTTAAGGCTCGGAAAAGCCTTTCCGGTTCGGAAGTCGAAAACAAAGAATTAGAATCACCCCTAGGCATAAAAACTTGGCACACAATTAGTCGTCCTAGTGTTTTTTAGGCACTAGGGTGAGTAAAATAACAACCACTCTACACTTAACTAACAAAGCTTTGACCAAACAAAGAAAGCACAACTAACTAAAGCTAAAACAAAAACTAAACTAAACAATTTCTAGCACCATCCCCGGCAACGGCGCCATTTTGATGAGCCCGGAATTCGCCGTCACTATCGGTCATCAAACAAAACCCGAAGAAAAGTAGTACTTAGTTCGGGGTCGAACGCGAAGATGGTGGGGAAATTGAATAGTTAAGTTCGAATTAAAGCTTAAGCCGGGGGGTAATAGTTTGGTTTATGAAATGACTAACAACTAAAGGCAAATAAGAACAATATGCTAAGATTAAATTGATGATAAGGAGAACTAGGGTGTTGGGGGTCACTTAGGTAAGTCGGTAGCCAAACATAAGATAACGGTCTTGTGTCACTTCTATGGTAAGTCTAGGGTCGTTTCTTCTCTCGAGTCGACTACCCTTAGGTCAAGACTAGTCCTAGCTTTCGCTAAAAACCAAGCTAACCTAACACATAAGCATGCTCATGAAACTCAAGACCATCGTCTAAAGCAAACAAAGCGAAGACTAATACCCAACCGTCGTTGAGGCAATTCGTCGAACACGTAACATGCAAGATGTGAAAACTAAACCAAAGAGGCAAAACAAGACTAACCCTAAGCATGTTTCTTGGCTACTAACTAACCAAGCAAACCCCTAACCCTAGAATGAAACTACTCACACGTGGCTAGAACAAACATGTAAACAAATGATGGGTAAATGCTAAACATGTTGGATAATGATAGAAGTAAACAAATGAACAAAGAAATCTTAAACAAAATGAACTAACTAAGTAAAGAGAGGAAATATTATACCAACAACTTGATTAAAGTGAAGAGCTTTGATTACAAAAGAAGAGTCTTCTCAAACCCTCCAAATTACAACCAAAAATCCTCTAACAATGGCTAAGAACAATAACTAGGAAAGTGACTAAGGAAGGATTCTCAAGAACTAAAAGATTAAAGTAAAATCTAAGAAAGGATTAAAATTCTTAAGAGAGTTTTTGGTGGCTAAGTATAGATGAATGGAACAGTAGAAACCCTAAAATAAGTTTGAAAATATCTCAAATGTTGCGTATCAAATAATAGACTAAGTGCGGGTTTATATAGCGTGCGAAAAACAGAAATCTGACTTTCAGTCGGTCAACCGGCTGCCAGTGGTGGACCAGCTGGGAGTCCAAATGTAAACTTCTGGAAATTTTTCTCTTTTCTTCAAAGTTGCCGTGATCCTCAGCCGACCGGCCGGCTGCCAGTCGGGCATCGACTGGGAGGCTGGTTGATGACTTCTGGATTTCTTCGTTTTTTTCAATATGTACAGGCACCACCAGCCGGTGGACCGGCTGCCGGTTGGCCACCGGCTGGGAACCCTTTTGCAAGAATCTGCCCAAATATTTGTTTTTTTCAATTCTCGAAATATGACTAAGTATGGGATACAATCCCCAGCCGGTTGGGCGGCTGCCGGTTGGCCACCGGCTGGGAGGACTGAACCAAATCCCTGTAACATTCTCCATTTTTCGACCAAAAGTCAAGTCAAGATCCCCAGCCGGCCTACCGGCCGCCGGCTGGGAACCGACTGGGAGGGCCTGGGATGTTTTCTTCATAAATTCTTCACATTTCGCTCCAAATTCGTCTCGTTTGCTCCCGTTTCTTCGCCCCCGCCACAAAACCTACAAAATGTTAATCAAATAGGAATAGTCGAGGTAACGGGCATTAAAACGAGCAAGGGCACGCAAAACGAGGTCGGATCGGGACCGAAAATGAAGAAAAAGCAATGAAAATTATGACCAAAATAGTGCTCATCACACAGCAAGAGACGGCTATAGATATTTCATCACTTTTACGGATGGTTTAAGTAGATACGGTATGTCTATTTAATGAAACATAAAAGTGAATCCTTTGACAAGTTCAAGGAATTCCAAAATAAGGTTGAGAACCAATTGGATAGGAAGATAAAGGCACTTCGATCTGATCGTGGTGGCGAGTATCTTTCGACTGAGTTTGATCAACACCTGAAAGACTGTGGTATTGTATCGCAGTTGACTCCACCTAGAACACCACAATTAAATTGTGTATCCGAACGGAGAAATCGAACTTTATTAGATATGGTTCGATCCATGATGAGTCACACGGTTGTGCCTGATTCATTATGGGGATTTGCTCTTCAATCAGCTGCTCTAATACTTAACCGAAGTCTGACTAAAGCAGCAGACAAGACTCCATATGAGATGTGGAAAGGAAAAGTTCCTGACTTGTCCTTTATTGAGTTTGGGGCTGTGAAGCTTATGTCAAGTGGAGACACGAAGACAAGCTAGTCCCATGATCGGTCAAGACTTACTTTGTTGGTTATCCCAAAGGAATTTTTGGTCAATACTTTTACTCACCTACCGAACAAAAAGTGTTTGTTGCGGCTAGTGCGAAGTTTTTAGAGAAAGAGTTTCTCTCGAACAAACAGAGTAGTAGAACTTTTGATCCGTCAGAGGTTCAAGAACCAGAAACCAACAGTGTGATGGAAGAAAGTGTTCCTTCCACATCTGTTATGGTATCCATTCCAGAGGAACCTAGGAGGACGGTTCGAGTTTCTCACCCCCAGACCGATACATTGGTATGGTTGAGGAAGGTGGTGCAGAAAACATATTACTCCTTGAGAGTAACGAACCAGCTACCTACAAAGGAGCCATGACATGTTCCGACTCTAAGATACGTCTCGAAGCCATGCAGTCCGAAATAGATTCCATGCAAGAGAATCAAGTATTTGATTTGGTTGATTTGCCTGAAAAGGTAAAACCCCTACAGTACAAATGGTTTTATAAGATAAAGCGTGCACTAGATGGACAACCAGATGTTTATAAAGCACGATTGGTGGCAAAAGGTTTCACTCAAGTACACGGGTTGTACTATGATGAGATATTTGCTCCAGTCGTAATGCTCAGATCTATTCGGATTATCTTAGCGATAGCCGCATTTCATGATTATGAGATCTGGCAAATGGATGTGAAAACCGCCTTCCTAAACGGGTTTTTGGAAGAAGAACTGTATATGATACAGCCTGAGGGTTTCATCGATCCTAAACATCCTAAGAAAGTGTGCAAGCTCAAGTGTTCCATCTATGGACTTAAGCAAGCATCACGGAGTTGGAATCATCGTTTTGATGACGTGATAAAACAGAACGGATTCATTCGAAGTGTCGAAGAACCATGTCTGTATATCAAGTCAAGTGGGAGTAAAATCGTATTCCTAGTATTGTATGTAAATGATAAACTACTAATTGGAAACGACATTCCCATGGTTTCGTCGGTTAAGACATGGTTAAAGAACCATTTTAAAATGAAAGATTTGGGTGAGGCACAGAGGATTCTAGGCATCCGCATCTATAGAGATAGATCGAAAAGGATGTTAGCATTGAGTCAAGAACATTATATAGATAAGATTCTTGATAGATTCAGTATGACAAACTCCAAGATAGGTTACCTTCCTGTTGTTCATGTGGTGCATCTGAGTAAGAAACAATCACCTACAACACCGGAAGAAACTAAACGCATGAGTCGGATACCTTATGCTTCGGCAGTAGGGTTGATCATGTATGCCATCATGTGCACACGTCCTGACGTGTCATATGCATTGAGTATGGTCAGCCGTTACCAAAATAATCCAGGTGAAAGTCACTGGATTGCTGTCAAGAACATCCTTAAGTACTTACGAAGGACTAAGGATTGGGCACTGATATATAGTGGAGACATGGAGCTAAGTGCTAAGGGTTACACAAATGCTAGTTTCCAAACCGATCGTGATGATTCTAAATCTCAGTCGGGTTTTGTCTTTACTCTTAATGGTGGAGCAGTCAGTTGGAAGAGTTCCAAACAGAGCGTGACAGCAGATTCTACAACAGAGTCTGAGTACTTGGCAGCTTCCGAAGCTGCAAAGGAAGCTATTTGGATGCGTTATTTCTTAAAAGGACTAAAAGTAGTACCTAGTGTAAAAGATCCAATCACCCTTTATTGTGATAATAGTGGTGCAATCTTCCAGGGTAAGGAGCCTAAGTCTAGCAACAAATCTAGACATGTACTCATAAAAGCTCATCTGATAAGAGATTACCTGGAGCAAAAGGAGATAGCATTGTGCAAGATTGGAACGGATAACAACATTGCTGATCCGCTGACTAAGGCACTACCGCATAATAAACATGAAGGGCACATCTCATCCATGGGGATAAAGCGTGTTCCATAATTGTAATAAACATTATTTGATTGATGTTTGATCATTTCAAATTATTAATTAATAAAATCATTGATTTTCTTTATATTGTATTACATGTGGATTGTCCGATAATTTTGAACACCACACAGTGAATTGTTTTACTTTATATGTCTGTTTTTGTCCGTAAACACCAATATGAGCTGATATGATTACTTTATACTAGTAACTTAAACGCATGGCCATGCTCGAATATGATTCGTATCAGTTATGTTGCTCTCTATTCGAGGAAACCACTCCTGATATGATTACTTGGAAGATACGACCTTGTAAGGTAAGACTTTGCAATTTGTCTTCCATTGAGTGGGAGAATAATGCATGGATAAGAGAATCGTAATAGCACACACACTTGTAGGTCAAGTGGGAGATTGTTGGAAAAAATGTCCTCCACGGTGTGTGATTATTTAAGTAAATCTTTTACAGGATCACACTGGGATACTTAGTATATTAATCAGTTGATTAACGTTTGTCGGTAACGATTGGCTCACTAGAAGTTTGACCTTACTGTCATATGATGGCGATAATCAGCTGATCCCTAAAGGTCACACCTATAAGATAGTACTGAGAAATGTGATTAAATATTGATATAATTACATAAATGTTAAACTTAGCTAAATGTAGTTAAGTAGATGATAAACATTTAATATGATTAAATAATAACTAGGAGAAATGAATTAAATGTTAATTCTAATAAATATATATAAAAGTTATATTTATTAATTATATTTTAATATATGATAGAATAATATAATTGGGATTAATTAATTATAAGATAATTAATTAATATTCTCCGGGAATTAAATTTGTACACCGAAAAGTATTAAAATATATATGATATTTTAAGGAAGTTCGGAATAAGGAAACTGACTCAAAATGTTATATTATAATGAGGTTTCCTAATTGAAGTACAATACCAACACAAACCAAAACCTTATATATAAAGGGTTTCGGCCGTGAGGTTGGACACCAAAAAAAAAAAAACCTTTTTCCTCTCTTATTCTCCTTGATTAGTTTATCATCTTAATCCCAAAATAAATCCTCTAAAATAATTAATAGTAATTTAGGAGGAGTTTTGAGGGAATCTTTCTCAGTCGTCCTGGGTGCAATTTAAGGAGAACTTATACCTTAAAGTTTGGGTTTATACTAGGTTGTTCTTAGGCCGATCTCATATAGGACCAAAAGTTATTTCTATGATCTTTATCATATTATTTCAGTTCTATTGTTTTAATATCAATTCGTTTTTGATATAATCCTTCGCAGTATTAATTAAGTTAATACTTATATTAGTAATTTAAGAAATTATTTCCTACAAACATGCACGCCACAATCAGTGAGGAGTGACTAGAGTTCTCCTAGCCACCTATTGTTAACGACAGGTAACACATAAAACATCCAACATACTCCAGCATTTATAACATGTGAAGCATATATATATATATATATAAATATATATATATATATATATATATATATATATATATATATATATATATATATCAATATCTCAATTTTCATATCAACCTGCAATACTTGCAAAGGCTCTCAACTAATTTCGGAAACTATTTGAAAGGAGAGCCGGTTTCCCTTCCGGTTTCCCGGTCGGGGGGTCTTTTAGTCCAGACCATTTATGAAACTAGAATAAGAGTCATCCAATGCCTTGGATGAACAGTTCTAAAATCAATACACTCTATCTACCACAATCAATCAGCAACATCTGACACTGTACCCCAACTCCGGCAAGCAGATGCGATCAGCAGTATCTAGAACCTACCGCAACTCAGGTAAGCACTAGACACAAATCAGCAGTGTCCAAGTCAAACCCCAACTCAGGTAAACTTGGTACACAAGTTAGCAAGCATACACCCGTAGCCGCAACTCAGGCACGGATGGATACCAATCAGTTAACAATTAGTGGTTCATAACGGAACTCAGTCAATACCATTACTCTCGTAATGAAATCGGGATCCCAACTCAGACCCAACCCACTACGGTCAAAAAACCTCACGATAGGGCAGAGGTCGCAACTCAGACATTTCCCTACCGCATCATCCATACACGAGACGGACCGTACGTCGCAACTCAGACTAGGCCTTCACACCACAAATGCTCACATGTCAAACTAGAGGATCGCAACTCAGACCATAGCTTGACACGCATCAAACATCAGTACATATAATACTCTAGCGCTCCCAACTCAGACATATTCCGATATGAACTACAACCAAGTCCATAGTCCTAGTCTTTCTAGACCTCTAACAACACTTAATTGACCCCAGGAACTAAGTTGAGGGAGAGTCAGTTTCCCTTTCGGTTACCTGACCGGGGGGTCTCTATCCTCTCTCCATTGCCAAACCCAATATAGTGCCGCCCGAACCTCGGGGACCTCAAACACACATACACATGTAAGAGAAGACCAAGTTGGATAAAACCATGAACAACCTAAGACTCTCTTCTATAAGTCTAAGGGTTCCAATTCGACTCACAAAGTTCACTAGGTCTCATAAGCAACCTAAGAAAAAGATTAGCCTAAGATAAGAACAACATGCTAAAAAATTGTTTACTAAATTACTCATTACCATCAAGAACTAATTAACTTTAGATAAGAGATAAACTTGCTAACTTATTAATTGCTACCATACCCATTACGATTCAAGTATAAACATATCAATATATGATACTTAAACATGCATTAAGAGTTGTAAAGAAACCTTACAAGCAAACAATTGAGAAATGATCAACATTAGGCAAATAGTTAACCACTTGGCTAAAACTTACTTAGCTCAAACATACATTTAAAACCAAGTAAATATATTCATAAACATCACTTAAACATCACTTAAACAATTGGGAAACAAGTCCCCAAAACAATCACGAAAACAATTCAACAATCAAAGCTACAACGGTTTTTGCGTAGCCTGCGCAAGCGGGTTGTGCAGCTGCGCCACAATTGCGCAGCCTGCGCCTAGGATTGCGCAGTCTGTACCCCTACACGGGCTGGTCTGATTCGCGATTTTCCTGCAATTCGCCATTCCCTTCAAACTTTCGACAAACACTTTTACACTATGATTTGAAGCCTCAAATCTATTCTATCAGCACATATCGACCCATAACAATCCCAAGTAAGTCTCAAACACGATTTTTGAACAAATAGAACACGTATTAGGATCAAACATTGTATTCGTCTTAACTTTGCAAAAACTGAAAATGAACACAAAAGCATATGAATACATCATAAAACTTCAATTAAATCATGTGAAGAACATAAGAAACTAATTCCTAACATATTATTAAACTCTTACGCCAACAACAACTCAAAATCAGAAACTTCAAGCAAGAATCAACACAAATAGTGCTATTTTAACAAAAAGGCCGAGTTACTCATCAAAGTCACCTTATAAACGGGTTATGCTCCGAATTCTTCTTCAATAACGAAGCTACCAACCTCTGGGTCCTCTAAACCAACTCCTACAATAAAAGAAACCAAGATTATAAGCTTAAAACGGATTTTGGTGAAAACAACGTCTTTTTCGAGTTTACCAAAACTGAAATTGAAAGAGATAGAAAACTTGCAAATCTCGAGAGGATTCCGAAAATGTAAAGCTTACCTTGATACGAGTTCGGGAAGGGGTCTAAATGTTGATTTTAAGCTTGAGAAAAATGGAGAACAATGGAGGTTTTTGTTACTGTGAAAGGATTTGTGAAAAATGAAGATGTCGATGAATAGGGTTTATGTGGGGCTTTATATTGTCCTTTCACTTATTTGAGTCGGGTTTTATTTGATTTGTGAAACAGAATCAAGTTGGGATTAGAATATGCCAAGTGAACGACATCTTAAGAATTAGATATTCTTAAGACGGAACTTAACGGAAAAACTTAAATTAAATTTACGATTTATTATTAAAATAATATTAAATTTCCGAAATTACTTTTAATTTATTAAAATACCTTTTTACGAAAATACGGGATGTTACAAAAATTCCATTATAACATCAAATCCCAAAATTTAGGATACAATATTCTCTACACCGTAATTCTTCCCAATCGAATGGGCCGTAACAAATTCATCCATAACCTTTAGTCCTACATAGCTCGATTCCATCAAACTCATTCCACGGAAGCACTTCGAAATCCTAAATTCTTAAATCTTGTTACCATAAAGTGATCCTTCCAAAAACAAGGTCTTACAAAGGTAACAACCTTCAAATCCTCAAGCTTCAAAACCACAATATTATAAATAAGCACCCTAAAAGAAAGTTCCTAAGGTAATACATCTCTCATTCAAACGGTTTCCATAAGACCATCACTATCCTCATAAAAAGATACAACCATCATAAACCTCAAGGTTGATGCCAACCCACAAGTGGCACTCGCACGATTGGGCCTTTAACATGAAACTCTCTACACAGCACATTATCTAGTATTACTCCAATATCACAACATGAACGCTCTCAACTAAATTCCGATAACGCAAAACAGGATTCCTCAAGGCATGTATTACTACTCCAAGAAAAAGTCAATGTTAATACTAATCTAAATGAAAGGGAACAAGGCTCACAAGAGAGGAGATAAGATACAAACTTCTGGAAAAAATGAGATATAGATCTCGAGAGAGACACACGGAAAACGACTCGAGTAACAATTGAGATGACAAGGTAAGGAATTTTAGGTTACAGACTCAAATAATAGTGAAGCCAAGAGCAGAAGGGGAATCAAGGAAGAAGAGAGGAGAAAAGCGGTATAAAAGGAACGATTACTGAAATCTCCCAAGGTTCGAGTCTCTCATTATTCTCATAGGGCTCTCACTTCTTACTCTCCAAATCAAGCAAGTCAATTATCAATTCTCACGAAACACTTCCTCAAACGGTTTATATACCGTAATTTCTTCAAACTTTAAACAATATCATCATTCCAGTTACCTATTCCCAAATGTTTTAGATGTCTTATCTCTGCCAGTTCCTCAAATGACAGTTCAATAACATTCTCAGATTACCAAACTTATATGCCTTGTCCACTTCACTTATATCACTCTCCATCAGATAAAAACTCTTAAATCATCAAGTCTCCAACTCGCACTTTCCATGAATTACTATATCCTCATCTCACACTAGTGGTACATCCTCAAAATCCCTTAAGTACATCAATAGGTAAACACTTAAATCCATCAAGTAACCCAAGGTCATCATTTAACCGGCTTTTCCAAGTTTAAATCATAAATTCCTTCAATACTCAATTATTATTACAAATGACTCTCATTCCTCAAGCGAAACACATCCTCAAGGTCGGGTAACCAGTAACTTATCTCACTCATTTGTTCAACTACGTTAGCACCTTAAGCGTACCCTTTCCAAATTTCTCAAGTACTCTGATAGATAAGTTGTAAGATCTATTACGTAACTAAGGTCAAATACTTAAACAAATTCTTCCAAGTCTAACTCGTAAGCTCTTTCGACAAACAATTACTATTACTAAGGGTTCTTATTCCTCAACAACAAGTCCTTCCTCAAGTAAACCACGTCCTCTAAGTCAAGTGATACTAACTCACCACATTCATCCATTCATCATCAATAACATCATAAGCCTATTCCTTCAAATTCGTCTACGATCTGAAGTACCTCATCTAACTCCTTAAACAGTACCCTTCAATCCACTAATCTTCATAATTTGAGTATGGTTCTCAAGATTAAGGTCCACCGAATACTAAGTATACAACTCAACCTTTAAGTAAGTACCATATCACTCACTTTCACTCACCCAATTGGATAGACAACTAGACACTTGGATCATCAAAACATGTCTCTCGATACCTCTTAAGTTTTTCCTCAAATAATAACATTTCTCATCACACGGATTTACGGTTATACTGCGACTAGTTCCTCAAAATCCTATAAAAGGGGAGATTACCTACAAGGCGCCTCAGGGAAGCAAGCAATAAGGATAAGTCAGAAAGATAAGAAGATAGACAAATATTGCAAAAGAAGGGATGAGCATCTGGAGTTATCAAAGAAGGTGATGCACAAAGAAAGAAGAGTATTTTCAAAGCTCATAAGCATTCTCCAACTGTAGCACAAGTCTTCCATCTTCGGTAGAAGCTCCGGTTTGATCGCCAAATGGATAAGCTCACGGTTCACCGATTCAAAGGTATAAAAGGGAAATCAATGACAATCAATAAACACATTAGAACCTAATAAAAGCGATTATTAAACCGACTACCACTTGTCCTTAACTACCCCATATCTCATTCATTATTGGTTTATTTGATCAAGTTAAGTTTGGGGGTTACATGAGTGCGTCGGGAGCGATAACGCTCTAATACCTACTGTAAAACCCCGCTTCGCGATAATGAAAAAATAAACATACAAAGTACCAAAAATGCAGCGGAATTAAAACTTTTTAAAGAAACATACTAACATGCGAGGTGTACTATTATATAACTGAAATGCGGAAATGAAATGAAACATAATTAAGTATTAAATACAAAATCACAGCCCGGAATAACATATCCTTACAGACACAAAACTGTTTATCAAAACTAAGGTCTAGCTAACGAATAAGGTAAATGTCATCGACGAAGGATCATCGATCGCTAGCCCCATGCAAACCCCTGTACAACGATCACCAACTTACACACATGAAACATGTGCGCCACAGTCAGTGGAGAGTGACTAGAGATGATCCTAGCCACTTGTGGCCACAAACACATATCATATATATAAATGTATATCCTCAACTTATATACTCCAACATAATCCTCAACATGTGAAGTACAATAATCATAAACATCATCTTACATTCACTTTCCTCAAATGCAACATGCCTCATTAATATATATAATCCATACAAGAAAACATGTATAATCACCATCACTATCACTGTCTATGAAGGTTCATCGGTCAACTTAAGACATAACCCAAACATAGTAATCATTCACTTTCACTAACTATGAAGGTTCAGCGGTCAACTTAGGACATAACCTGAACATTTCACTAACTTTGAAGGTTCAACGGTCAACTTAAGACACAACCTAAACATAGTAAACATTCACTTTCACTAACTATGAAGGTTCAGTGGTCAACTTAAGACATAACCTAAACCTAGTAAACATTCACTTTCACTAACTATGAAGGTTTAGTGGTCAACTGAAGACATAAGCTAAACATAGCAATCATTAAGTATAAAGGTTCATCGGTCAACTTAAGACATAACATAGATAGCAATTCACTTTAACAAACAGGGACTTAGAAGCCAACCTAAGGCATACTCCTTGCTAATCAACAAGACACTAGACTCAGAGGCCAACTTAATGTTGGAGTAAGTGTCCTCGACAATAATGTGATCACGTCAATAATTTAATTATTGACAAATCTCTATAAAAGAATATTCATGGGATGATTCTTTATCATAAGTCAACTGGTCAACATTTGTAACACCCCCATTTATTTAAGAGCCTTTAGCAAGACATTCTCAAATAAATAGAGCTGTTACCATCTCGGAATGACCGAGGTAGTGAATAACAAGTAAACAAACCAAAGTACTTTATATAAAAACTGATTAAATTTAAACTTTCGATATTACATCGATTACACAAAAATAAAAGTACAACTGATAACATCTATCTATGTGATCTAGTTCTAAGTAGGTCCAAGCCATGTCTCTATCTCCTTGCCCAAGCTCCTAGTCCACCTGTCTCTGATCTGTAGAGTCTACTCCCCATTCCGGATCATTGTAGGTGTACACGAATACACTGTCAACCTCGCGGTTGAGTAGGGTAACACAAAAGTAATTAATGCAACAAATATGATATGCAATGCCATGATATGCTCGAGCTCAATCACAATCTCAATCTCAAACCCGTAACTCCCAGCCATACCGAACCTCCCGGCAGACTATAATCGGTCGTCACCGAACACCAGCTCAATAGCTGATAAGACACCAGGCCTGGTCTGCAGAACCACCCTGGGCTTTATATCAGAACAATATCTGATTCACATCTTTCACAGTAACCAATGCATATGTCATGCTCATGAATGCAACAATACTCTTAATCAATCACACTATTAATAATGCAATGCTCATGCCACTAATAATAATCAACACTCATTCCAACCAATATCATTATCATATCAATCATACTCAGCATCCTTAACACACAATACCACATCCATTCATAACACAGCACAGAGTATAAGATCAGTGTATCCTACCTGGATAGCAATATAGTCCAATAGCAAGCCAGTAAGTAAACAGATTTATGCCACTTCAAAACGTCACCTAACAAATATAATATGCAAAATTACTAGCTGATATAATTACGGAAACAAGGTATAATCTATTAACTAATTAATTTAATTAACCAAATGGTACTTCAAGCATAACGAGATTATAAACATAACTAGTCGATTAACTAAATTCGTTAATTAATTAAATTACCGTCACAAAACCATAAAAGCAAATTAAATAATCTAACTAAAAAGCTAATAACAATAACAAAACATAAAGTAATCAAATATTATCAATAACCATCATATAACTATTATCAAGCTACTAATAAACTTTTAACAATAATACAAAAACCTTAAAATAATTGTAATTCTAATACTAACAAGAATAACAAGAATAATGATAATAATACCATTAGTAAAAATAGCAATAACAATAATAATAATAATAATAATAATAATAATAATAATAATTATAATCATTATAATAATAATAATAATAATAAAACAACATGACAACCATAACACAATTGTCATGGTAATCATGATAAAACAATCATTATGATAATAATACAATAATAATAATAAGATAATAACACGCAGAACCCATACAAACATATAGACTACGACATCAAAGCAAAACGCGAACAGACCCGACACCAACTTCGCGACACCACCGTCACTAGCTTGGTCCCTAACCACCGACTCCACTGGCCCCATTCTAAAGTTTGTACTACCCACTGTAACTTCCACCATTGAGCCACCACCAGAGGCCACCACGGCAACCACCGCGCCTATCCTAAACAGCCTGCCCACACACGTACTTACTCCGTTTCCAGCAACTCGAATGCATACCCCTTACTTCTCTCGTTGCTTTCTCTCTCCACCATGCCCTCCTACCGCCTCTGGCCACCACCGTTGTCACCACTGACCCACGGTGGTGCCAGGGTGGGTAACCTTCCGCTTTAGTCTCCCTTCTACCGCCATAAAAACCACCATCAAAACTCACATCTCAACTCGGTTTTCGGCAACCACCGATACACTTACTGTAGAAACCCGACTCCAGCCGCTACTGCCACCACCTTAACCACTACCTGAACCTACCCCCGACTTCTCTCAACTCCCACGACTACCCTAGTGGCAAACACCAACCCTCGACGCCCCTACAACCACCTGCAAACAGCCGCTAAAACTACCCGTCCTCCTCCTGCTCTGTTTTCCCTTGACTCTGTTCACATACACGGCCCTTTTCTGGTGGTGCTCCGGCCACCACGCACCACCCCACAGCACCCAAAACAACCTACAGACACCCTACTTCGACTACCCCTACTACTTGTACCAAAACGAAGCCATGATAACAACTCAATGGCAAATAAAGAAAGAACAGCGTGAAGATAAACAAGCTACTGTCGACCAAAAAAAAAAACGACTTACGGGTGTTGGTTACGGTGGTTGACGAGCGATGATGATGACGACGATGTCTCTCGTTCTCCCTCAATCCCATGGCGACTGATATGAATTAGGGTTTTGAAATTGTACGAGATATGGGAGGCTATTGTCGATGGATTAGAAAATAGAGTTTGGGTTGTATATTGATATGTCGATGGATATGGGTATTGGTTGGGGTGAACGGAAAAAATGGGGTTTAGGCAAAATTAATAAATAGGAATTAGGTATAGTTGGGTACTAAATATAAAATAGGGAAAAATAATTAGTTAAAACATATTATTAAAGTTAAATAAATACGAGTAAAATGTCATTTTACGAAATAATCATCAAATATAAAATAATTATGAAATACAAAATAATCGTAGGAATACGATTTATAAAATAATAACAGTTTACGTAAAATACTCTATAAACATTCATTTTGAAATACGAGTATAAAACACGGTTTGACTGTCGTTGACCGCGACTAAATTACGGGGTATTACAGTCTTCCCTCCTTAAAATGAACTTCGTCCCGAAGTTCGCCACCCGTAACGATAACAAAAACCTAACAAGTATAAGGCAAACACAAGTAGTACATATACATAAGCTCTAAAACGCGAAGTGTTACATTCTATCCCCCTTAAGAAACTTTGACCCCAAAGTTTAACATACGACAGAAATATATGACACTTAAAGAACCGCAACATTGACCAATACATAACAAATTAAAACAGCAGACTCCATGCATGGTCAATCTCAGTCAGGCAAACATAACATATCACTTAGCCAGATCGTAAACCATCTAGATATTACAATCCTATCCTCCTTAAAACATGGTTACGTCCCCGTAACCCCATCATAAAATTCCAAATTCATTGCTCAAGAAGATTACCGAATCAACAGTCACAAATTATCTGATATGTTAAGCGTTCTATACTGGGCAATTAGCATTCAACTATTAAAGTCACAAAACATATTTGTCGGTTTCATGCTACGCAATAAAACAAAATCACGGTAACCAACATCTATACCCTTGGAAATTTTGACTCAAAATTGACACATTTATACCGAGGTAGACAATCAACTAACTCATAGTTCACACTTGCCAAATTAAAACATTTCATGCTCATACTCAAATTATGGAGGTAAAACTCTTGTTTATGCACATAAGAGAGAATGGCATCAAGCAAAATTCATCAACATGTAGCTACAGATTCTGTCATGTTGCAAACTAATTACCATAACCATCAAACATCAGCCTTATCATGGATTATCACCTTGAAAACATTTTGAAACTTTCAAAACGATGAAGTTGTTATTACTGGCAATCTATAAACACGAATCACTGACGATTTTATAAATTACAGAGCGAACATAACTCTAGCCTTCCCTCAGTTCACATGTCAACCAAATTACTAATTCAATATATAGTAAACAAATTTAAACATACAATACGTTATTCACCTTGTGGCATAACAACAACGCCGGCATAAATAAAACTAACTTTATATAAAACTCACCAAAATAAGTAAGGTTATACTATCATATAATAAAGTTCATATCCATATCACATACCTACTGTCCATGCTACTATTGGCATGTCAGAATATTACATGGTTACATCACATAATCCATAGTTGATTAAACTTTTATATGAGACCTATATAACTCATAATTTCAACAATCAAACATCATGCAACAACTTTCAAAAACTATAATTAAATAACCTTTCAGAATTTGTGAGATATTATTGTTTTTAGAAAATATAATGAATTAGCTAATCATAGGAAAAAGAATTAAATGCAAAACTTAAGGGAATTATTTATAACAAATTTTACAACTCAGTTTGTCTGAACAGAAACATTACAGCAATTAGTAGAAAATTGGGCAACTTGCAAAAATCACTATTAAATAACGACTCATTAAGATTTTACGTGGTTTATCATTTTGAAAACGTGAATAAATATTCTAAGCAGTGGAGTTGGAATTATGCATAAACAATAAACACGTTAACAATCTGACCACTGTTAACCAAATTATTTATTTCCTTCAAAATATGTCGTTTTAACATGAAATCAAAATTATTAGAAAGCTAACTCATAAGGTTATCATACATAAAATTTACACATTCATATAGAGAACACATATTTAAACTGCAGCCCGTACAAATAGGTAACATTCTGGAAACTTATTACAATGTTAGTTACTTTAATATTTCACATTATTACTTTACATCGTCATATTAGAACACAACTATTCTCAAAACATGTTGACGCATATATTGAAGCTAAGAAATAACATTGCACCATATTAGCAATTATTCATCATTTCCAACTAAAATTGTCATCCAGGAAGCGGTAAGATTGTGAAACTGAAAAAATAAATATAATCAATTAAATAACTTAATAATTATATATGTATAAACAATGAATTAGTTTCTACCATCGCAGTAAACATAGCAGATTTAAGTACGTAAATATATCCTAGAAATCACGAAGGTGCTACTTACTATCAATTCATTACACATATCATTATATTGTATCTTTACCTAAGGGTTCAGGGATCATATAGCCGCATGCATATCACCAGACATAAATTAATATAACTTATAAATCTGATCATTCTCATTCGATACAAAACAATATATTACATAGTTGCGATAGTCATTTAGACCAGATCTCATATAGACATTTCAAAACACCAAAATCATATGATCATATCACTCCAAATTATTGTTCAATAAATATACAACCATTCTCTGAAAATTTCAGTTCAAGCGTTCAGATCAACCAGCATTTTAAGATCAGTCGTATTCGTCTAATGCACATCATCATACAAGTCAAGCTTATATTTCAAAAATCACATTCCAATTTTTTTTTTTTTTTTTTTTTTTTTTTTTTTTTTTTTTTTTTTGGTTCTCAATAATTAAAAATCATACATCTCAATCAACACTCAATATAAATCTCATACAACAAAGATCTCCAACCATATATCACATCATACTTACCTCGTTCCTTTTCTGCGGAAACGTTAGTACAATATATATATATATATATATATATATATATATATATATATATATATATATATATATATATTGGGTCCTGTCCTTTATTCTATACTACCCACGCTCTCCATCTCTCAAGGGTAACCCGGTTAGACTGAAAGGGCCAGTGGCTTGGTTTGAGGGGGCCCCTAACTCATCCCAATCCTGGGGCTCCTAACAGTTACTAACCTGGGGGTCATTTTATTAGACTCTTCCTACGTTAATTATTATTCATTTGGTTTAGGCCTGAGGATCGTTCGCTCTGATACCACTTTGTAACACCCCCCTTTATTTAAGAGCCTTTAGCAAGACATTCTCAAATAAATAGAGTTGTTACCATCTCGGAATGACCGAGGTAGTGAATAACAAGTAAACAAACCAAAGTACTTTATATAAAAACTGATTAAATTTAAACTTTCGATATTACATCGATTACACAAAAATAAAAGTACAACTGATAACATCTATCTATGTGAGCTAGTTCTAAGTAGGTCCAAGCCATGTCTCTATCTCCTTGCCCAAGCTCCTAGTCCACCTGTCTCTGACCTGTAGAGTCTACTCCCCATTCCGGATTATTGTAGGTGTACACGAATACACTGTCAACCTCGCGGTTGAGTAGGGTAACACAAAAGTAATTAATGCAACAAATATGATATGCAATGCCATGATATGCTCGAGCTCAATCACAATCTCAATCTCAAACCCGTAACTCCCAGCCATACCGAACCTCCCGGCAGACTATAATCGGTCGTCACCGAACACCAGCTCAATAGCTGATAAGACACCAGGCCTGGTCTGCAGAACCACCCTGGGCTTTATATCAGAACAATATCTGATTCACATCTTTCTCAGTAACCAATGCATATGTCATGCTCATGAATGCAACAATACTCTTAATCAATCATACTATTAATAATGCAATGCTCATGCCACTAATAATAATCAACACTCATTCCAACCAATATCATTATCATATCAATCATACTCAGCATCCTTAACACACAATACCACATCCATTCATAACACAGCACAGAGTATAAGATCAGTGTATCCTACCTGGATAGCAATATAGTCCAATAGCAAGCCAGTAAGTAAACAGATTTATGCCACTTCAAAACGTCACCTAACAAATATATTATGCAAAATTACTAGCTGATATAATTACGAAAACAAGGTATAATCTATTAACTAATTAATTTAATTAACCAAATGGTACTTCAAGCATAACGAGATTATAAACATAACTAGTCGATTAACTAAATTCGTTAATTAATTAAATTACCGTCACAAAACCATAAAAGCAAATTAACTAATCTAACTAAAAAGCTAATAACAATAACAAAACATAAAGTAATCAAATATTATCAATAACCATCATATAACTATTATCAAGCTACTAATAAACTTTTAACAATAATACAAAAACCTTAAAATAATTGTAATTCTAATACTAACAAGAATAACAAGAATAATGATAATAATACCATTAGTAAAAATAGCAATAACAATAATAATAATAATAATAATAATAATAATAATAATAATAATTATTATAATTATAATAATAATAATAAAACAACATGACAACCATAACACAATTGTCATGGTAATCATGATAAAACAATCATTATGATAATAATACAATAATAATAATAAGATAATAACACGCAGAACCCATACAAACATATAGACTACGACATCAAAGCAAAACGCGAACAGACCCGACACCAACTTCGCGACACCACCGTCACTAGCTTGGTCCCTAACCACCGACTCCACTGGCCCCATTCTAAAGTTTGTACTACCCACTGTAACTTCCACCATTAAGCCACCACCAGAGGCCACCACGGCAACCACCGCGCCTATCCTAAACAGCCTGCCCACACACGTACTTACTCCGTTTCCAGCAACTCGAATGCATACCCCTTACTTCTCTCGTTGCTTTCTCTCTCCACCATGCCCTCCCACCGCCTCTGGCCACCACCGTTGTCACCACTGACCCACGGTGGTGCCAGGGTGGGTAACCTTCCGCTTTAGTCTCCCTTCTACCGCCATAAAATGTAACACCCCCATTTATTTAAGGGCCTGTACTAGGACTCCTCAGATAAGTAAGGGTGTTACCATCTCGGTTTCCCGAGGCAGTAGATACAAAGGAAAGAAAAACAGTACTTTAATTAGAATTAAACTCAAGACATGTTCTTACATCAGTATCCAAAAGGTCTTAACAACGTAAATAAAGTACAACTCAATTAAACTGACTAAGGCGATCTAGACATCTAAACTGGTCCGGATCCAAGCTCTCTCTCCCATAGCTCCCCCTTAGTCTCAGCACCTGTCATTCTGCTCCCCAATAATTGGTTCATCACAGGTGATCACGAATACACAGGGTCAACCACAAGGTTGAGTAGGTAAAGAATAACATAACAAATATAATTAATAAACTCCGCACCGATCCAACGCCAATAAACTCCGCACCGATCCAACACCATATATATACTCCGCACCCATCCAACGCCATATATACTCCGCACCGATCCAACTCCATATATATACTCCGCACCGATCCAACTCCATAACACAAGGCCCAATATATATATATATATATTCACATTGTATGATAACACAGGTTAAGATAACAACTCAATACAATGATCACATGATATTAGGTAGCAAACATGCTTAATGCCAACGAAGAATAGATAACACATTATTATAACTAGTACTTTCCCCTACCTGAATTTGCAGGAAACGCAGATAAACCAAAGCTTGTTTAGAAGTGTTCCACGCGAAACCCGCTTCCTAAACAAATATTATATAATTAATAAACACCCTAATACTCGAAATACGTATACACATTCTATTTATAGAAACCCCCTATAAATAGAAAACTTCCTAACAAACGAGGTTACCCAAAATAGCAACCTTCCAAAAATAATAGATGCCTTGGATAGGAATGAATTTAAATTTCAAAATACTTACTAAACCAAGTCAAAACTTTCCCATGATAAAATATTTATTCTTAAAGGCAAAGATCATCAATTAATGGCAAAATAAAATAAGAATAATAATATTAATGATAATAACATTAATAATAAAAATAATAATAATAATAATAATAAAAATAAAAATAAAAGAAGTAAAAACAACAACCACTTAACCCGACATACAAACAGCCCGACACCCTCCATCAAACTGCCCTGAAACCACCGCGACACACCATCACTCCCCCCGACAACCATCACCACGCAAGCCCAGCACTCCAACCTACCCCCACGGCCACCGTCCTCCCCTTCGACTACCACTGTCGGGTCGAACCAGCGCCAACACCAGGCCTGGTTCCCCACGGTGACTCTCTGACCAGGCCCAAACACCAAACCCTCGACACTTGCCCAGCCACCACGACAACCAGTTACCACCACCATAACCCCCTGAGACACCAGACCCACACGACTCAGTGGTAACACCTTGTCGACCTCACCCGAGTCAACGGTGTTACCACTCCCAATGTCACCCCTACATTCTGACCATAAAAAGGAAAACAAAAACACAACAGCAGCCTCCCGGCACCCCCTTATCGACTACCCATAACCACCATAACCAATCACCACGGACCACCACAACCACCCTTATATGACAACCTGGAAAAACTAAAAGCCCTTCCAACACGAGACCCATAAGCGTACTTTAAACACGACCCTATACATACATAAGTTTGGACACCCATAAATTATATCATTAAGAAACGAACAACAGAATTCATGAACTCATCCCTGTAACGCATATAAACACCCTTCACGACACCCTTTAAAAGCCAACGACCACCAACCAACGCTCTGTATACGTTTACTACATAAACTAGCACAGAATTACATAAAAACATTAAGGATTCATGATGTTATACCTCACTGATTAAGGTATGCAAATAGGCGGACTGACAGGAGAATTAAAAACGTGAGTGTGACTCCCAGTTTCACGACCCAATTCGAACCACCGTGAACAACCCTAAGGCCACCGTGCAAGGTTTCATTTCGTTGTTTGGTGTGACGGCTAGAGGCGTGTGAACAAAGATTAGGGTTAGGGTAGGGTTTGCACTAGTAGAAACCTATCTTAAGTAGGCTGCTTAACTTGTTCTTGCTGAGAAAGATAACACACGCGTGTGGGCTTCCTTGTTTGCACACCAAACGAGGCCCACTCCAACACTCCCATTGATCCCAAGTTCGAACCCCCTTAAACAGCATATTACCACATTCTAATTCGACACCACAAGACCCCAAAACGAGACTCCCCATGGTCTAAAAACAATTATAAACGTACTAGGTTCATGGCTTATTAACGAGGTAAAACATTATGATGCTTGTTATTATTATGTGTAGGTCCAAACAAATACGGGTTATTACATTCTTCCCCCCTTAAATTGAACTTCGTCCCGAAGTTCATCCTCACTTAGGTGAGAAACACGAAACGATAAGTTGACTTATACCACAGAATGTTACATTCCACCCCCTTAAAGAAAAGTTACGTCCGCGTAACTTACCTCAATCGAACAAATGAGGGTAACGCTCCCTCATGGATGCTTCAGGCTCCCACGTAGCCTCCTCCTGATTATGATTGGTCCACAGGACCTTCACCAAGATCGTCTCCCCGCTGCGAGTTTTCCGCACCTTTCTGTCTAGAATTTCTTTTGGAATCTCAACATATGCCAACTGTTCATCTATCTCGATCACCTCATGCTGAAGCACATGTGATGGATCACTCACATATTTCCTCAACTGAGACACATGGAACACATTATGGACCTTGGATAGGGTTGGAGGCAAAGCTAATCGATATGCCACCTCTCCAACTCTGTCCAAGATCTCAAATGGCCCAATAAATTTCTGACTCAGTTTGCCACGCTTGCCGAATCTCATCACACCCTTCATCGGAGAGACTTTCGGTAGTACTTTCTCTCCGATCTCAAAGGAAATATCGCTCCTCTTTAAATCTGCATAGCTCTTCTGTCGATCCTGGGCGGCCCTCATTTTCTGCCGAATTACCTGAACCTGCTCCACCATCTCCTGGATCATATCTGGCCCTAAAGTCACGACGTCGGCCCGATCGTCCCAACACACAGGACTCCGACACTTCCTCCCGTATAAAGCCTCGAAAGGGGCCATGCCTATGCTTGCATGGTAGCTATTATTATAAGAAAACTCGATCAACCCCAGTCGATCCTCCCAAGATCCTCCGAACTCAAGTACACAAGCTCTCAACATATCCTCAAGAGTCTGAATCGTCCGCTCAGTCTGACCATCAGTAGCCGGATGAAAAGCTGTACTCATCTTCAATTGGGTACCCAAAGCAGCCTGTAACTCCTGCAAAAACCTGGATATAAACCTCGAGTCCCGATCTGAAACGATGTCCTTGGGTACGCCATGCAGTTTGACCACATTCTGAACATATGACTTAGCCAATTCAGCTTTACTCCAGGTATCTTTCATGGGAATAAAGTGAGCTGACTTAGTTAAACGATCCACGATCACCCAAATCATGTTGTTGCCCCTCTGAGTCCGAGGCAACCCCACGATAAAGTCCATCGAAATATTCTCCCACTTCCACTCTGGCACATCCAACGGTTGAACTTTCCCTTGACGTCTCTTATGCTCCCCTTTCACTCGCTGACAAGTCAAACACCTCGACACAAACTCTGCGACTTCCTTCTTCATATTAGGCCACCAAAACGTCTTCTTAAGATCCTTATACAACTTATCACCCCCTGGGTGAACAGAATAAGGAGTAGCATGAGCTTCAGTCAGGATCTTCTTCTTTAGCTCCTCAACACTCGGTACACACCATCGCCCACTGAACCTCAAACTACCATCGGTATGAATACTGAACTTGGATGTCTCATCACCATTTCCATTCTCCACCATCAAACGCCACTTCTGGATTCTCTCATCGTTCTGCTGTAACTCCCGAATCTCCCCATACAACTCAGGCTCCACTGTCAAGTCACCAAGAGTGTCCCCTTTCCGGATCAAGAATATTCCCATCTCCCTTAGTTCACCATACAACCTCCCTCTCGATCTGGCACAATCCAAAGCATGTATTGACTTCCTACTTAGAGCGTCAGCTACCACATTTGCCTTGCCTTCGTGGTAGACACTCTGCATATCATAATCTCCGATCAACTCTATCCACCTCCTCTGCCTCATGTTCAACTCTTTCTGGGTGTAGATATATTTCAGGCTCTTATGATCAGAAAACACCTTAAAAGTGGCTCCATAAAGGTAATGACGCCACAATTTCAGTGCAAAGACCACAGCGCCCAACTCCAAATCATGAGTCGGATAATTCTCTTCGTAGGTCTTCAACTGGCGAGAAGCATACGCGATCACTCTACCATTCTGCATTAGCACACAACCCAACCCATGCTTTGAAGCGTCGGTGTATACTTCAAAATTATCACTCCCAACTGGCAAGGCCAGGATAGGGGTTGTTGTCAGGCGTTCCTTAAGGGTTAGGAATGCCTTCTCACAACTCTCATCCCAGATATAACGGTTCTCTTTCCTCATCAACGACGTCAACGGCTTCGCTATCTTTGAAAAATCTTTGACAAATCTCCGGTAATAACCAGCTAAACCCAGAAAGCTTCGAATCTCACTCACATTCTTCGGACTCTGCCACTTAGTCACTGCCTCGATCTTACTAGGGTCAACAGCCACCCCCTCTTTTGAAATTACATGCCCCAGAAATGCCACTTTCTCTAACCAGAACTCACACTTGCTCAACTTAGCATTGAGCTTATGCTCCTCCAAGGTCTGAAGTACTTTCCTCAAATGCTCTTCGTGCTCTTCTGCATTCTTGGAATATACCAGGATATCATCGATAAATACCACCACAAACTTGTCCAGGTACGGGCTGAAGACTCGATTCATCAAGTCCATGAACACAGCTGGAGCATTAGTCAATCCAAAGGGCATGACCACAAATTCATAGTGGCCATACCTCGTTCGGAAAGCGGTCTTTGGAATATCTTCATCTTTTATCCTCAACTGATGATACCCGGATCTCAAATCAATCTTGGAGAAAACCCCAGCTCCACTTAACTGATCGAACAAGTCGTCAATTCTCGGCAAAGGATAACGATTCTTGATGGTTACATTGTTCAGCTCTCGGTAGTCAACACACAACCTCAAACTCCCATCCTTCTTCTTCACAAATAAGACAGGTGCTCCCCAGGGCGACACACTGGGTCGGATGAACCCTTTCTCAGCTAGTTCATCCAATTGCTTCTTCAACTCCTCCATCTCTTTCGGCCCCATACGGTACGGTGATTTAGAGATCGGTCCCGCTCCTGGTTTTAGGTCAATGGAAAACTCCACTTCCCTCCTCGGCGGCAACCCCGGAACGTCGTCACGAAAAACTCCCTCAAACTCCCGTACCACAGGTATCTCACTAGTCTTGGGGGTCTCAGCCTCACAATCCCACATTTGGCATAAGATTAGGCTCTCTCCTTTCCTCAAGCCAGACTTAAGGGTATTGACAGAAATGAATTTGATTTTTGGTTTCACACGGTATCCCTTGTAAGACACCCTCACTCCCTTAGGTCCCTTCAAGGAAATCTTCTTTTGATGACAGTCGATGAAAGCTCGATACTTCCCTAGCCAGTCCATCCCCAGGATCACCTCAAAGCCCCCCAGAGGAAACTCTATGAGGTCACAATAGAAAATTGCTTCCCCGATTTTGATGGGTACACTACCATATACTCTATTACAGACTATCGACTCGCCTGATGGTATGGTCGATCCGCGATCCAGTCAAATCTCTCAAGTCCCAAAGCCTTAACATGATCTCTAGACACAAACGAATGGGTGGCACCGGAATCGAAAAGTACGAAAGTAGGATTAGAGTTCACAAGAAAAGTACCGGTTACTACGTGCGCATCCTCCTGAGCTGCCTGCTTTCCCATGGCAAAGAGCTTGCCACTGGACTTGACTCCACTCTGGCTGGCAGAAGATGTTCCAGCCTGCTGATTTCCTCCCGCTCCTGTCTTTTGGTTGCTTCCACCTCCATTGAATTGATTCTGGTACGGGCGGCTCTGGTAATTATTATAGTTCCTCTGATAATTGCTGCTCCCTCCAGATTTCGCACCCCCACCATAGTTTGTCGTGGGTGTGCGATAGCCACTACTACCGTAGGACTGGGTGCGGGATCCCTGGTATCCGGATGTAGGTGTGCGATAACCCCCGGACTGATTTCCTCCAGAAGAACGACACACCGCCTGCTTATGTCCCCTCTTCCCGCAGCCAAAACACACTATGCCTGCCAAACCACTGCCAGAAATCCCACTCATGTGATTGCTCCCACTCTGATTCCTCGCACCACCAGAGGCACTACACCCGAAATACCCACTGTACTTGTTATTACTTTGCTTTTTCGATCCTGAACCCTCAGCTACTGTTTCAGCTTTCCTCTTTTCTGTCTTGGACTGTTTGTCCTTTTTGATCATATCCGAAAGCCTCTCCGCTGCCCCAGCCCGTAAATAGATGTCACGGATTGTGGTGGGCGGAGCTGCAATCAGTCTCCTTTTGATGGCGATTGATAATCCCCTCTCAAATTTCATGGCTAGCATAGCATCGTCGAAACCCATGTCTCCCACGTAGTGCACCAACTGGATGAACTTCCTGTAGTAAGCCTCTACGGTCATGTCCTCCGACATCTGGAATGAGTCGAACTCCTCCCTCAGCTTGCTCTTTTGGAATTCTGGTAGAAACGCCTCGTTCAGAACCCCCTTGAATGCATCCCACGGAACAAACGCGGATCCACCCTCTATAGCTGCTTCCCGAAGCTCTCCCTTATTCGCGGTCCACCGGTCTCCAGCCATACCCCTCAGATAGTGGGCAGCCTGGTCTACCATCAATTCTTCAGGGCAGTCCACCAACTCGAACAGGTTACCGAATTCCCGGCACCAAGCCCCTAATAGATGAGGTTCCCCCTCCCCCGTGAATTGGGTAGGGTGATGTCTTGCGATGATTGTGCTCATTTTCGCGGAGTCCATTCGTTTGGCCTTTAGGGCCGCATTTTCAGCTATCGAACGGTCCACCTCTTCTTGGGTGATGTTAATGGCAATATCTCTTCGTGGAGGCATACTATAAAACAAGAAAAGAAATGAGTCCCGACATACGTGGGTACCCATTTGGTTTAGGGCTATGTTCCCTAAGCATCAAAATCTATCAACACTTATTATATAGAGTAGTTCTATTCCATAACATGGCTCAGGGATCACATAACCGCATATCACTAGACATGATGAAAGAAGAATTACTAGCATGTTTTAAATCACTTATCATACCACAACAATATACACCTTTTATTCAAACAAATAAGGATTCATTCATGCTCATGCCCCTTCCGGCTTTTCCATAAGTCTCTTATACTCAGAATTCTCATAACACACTTATCACAGTATGCTATCACTTTCACCACCTCCTATTCTACCCTTTTCTCTCATATATGCACTCTGGGTTCCCGGGTAAAACTGATAGGGCCTATGGTTCGGTGTGAGGGGGCCCCAGACTCATACTTCCCCTTTAGTGTGCTCCTAACAGTCCTATCCCGGGGGTTCATTTTATTTAGACTCTCCTACATTCATTGGGTTCATTAGGTTAGGCCTGAGGATCGTTCGCTCTGATACCACTTTGTAACACCCCCATTTATTTAAGAGCCTGTACTAGGACTCCTCAGATAAGTAAGGGTGTTACCATCTCGGTTTCCCGAGGCAGTAGATACAAAGGAAAGAAAAACAGTACTTTAATTAGAATTAAACTCAAGACATGTTCTTACATCAGTATCCAAAAGGTCTTAACAACGTAAATAAAGTACAACTCAATTAAACTGACTAAGGCGATCTAGACATCTAAACTGGTCCGGATCCAAGCTCTTTCTCCCATAGCTCCCCCTTAGTCTCAGCACCTGTCATTCTGCTCCCCAATAATTGGTTCATCACAGGTGATCACGAATACACAGGGTCAACCACAAGGTTGAGTAGGTAAAGAATAACATAACAAATATAATTAATAAACTCCGCACCGATCCAACGCCAATAAACTCCGCACCGATCCAACACCATATATATACTCCGCACCGATCCAACGCCATATATACTCCGCACCGATCCAACTCCATATATATACTCCGCACCGATCCAACTCCATAACACAAGGCCCAATATATATATATTCACATTGTATGATAACACAGGTTAAGATAACAACTCAATCCAATGATCACATGATATTAGGTAGCAAACATGCTTAATGCCAACGGAGAATAGATAACACATTATTATAACTAGTACTTTCCCCTACCTGAATTTGCAGGAAACGCAGATAAACCAAAGCTTGTTTAGAAGTGTTCCACGCAAAACCCGTTTCCTAAACAAATATTATATAATTAATAAACACCCTAATACTCGAAATACGTATACACATTCTATTTATAGAAACCCCCTATAAATAGAAAACTTCCTAACAAACGAGGTTACCCAAAATAGCAACCTTCCAAAAATAATAGATGCCTTGGATAGGAATGAATTTAAATTTCAAAATACTTACTAAACCAAGTCAAAACTTTCCCATGATAAAATATTTATTCTTAAAGGCAAAGATCATCAATTAATGGCAAAATAAAATAAGAATAATAATATTAATGATAATAACATTAATAATAAAAATAATAATAATAATAATAATAAAAATAAAAATAAAAGAAGTAAAAACAACAACCACTTAACCCGACATACAAACAGCCCGACACCCTCCATCAAACTGCCCTGAAACCACCGCGACACACCATCACTCCCCCCGACAACCATCACCACGCAAGCCCAGCACTCCAACCTACCCCCACGGCCACCGTCCTCCCCTTCGACTACCACTGTCGGGTCGAACCAGCGCCAACACCAGGCCTGGTTCCCCACGGTGACTCTCTGACCAGGCCCAAACACCAAACCCTCGAATCTTGCCCAGCCACCACGACAACCAGTTACCACCACCATAACCCCCTGAGACACCAGACCCACACGACTTAGTGGTAACACCGTGTCGACCTCACCCGAGTCAACGGTGTTACCACTCCCAATGTCACCCCTACATTCTGACCATAAAAAGGAAAACAAAAACACAACAGCAGCCTCCCGGCACCCCCTTATCGACTACCCATAACCACCATAACCAATCACCACGGACCACCACAACCACCCTTATATGACAACCTGGAAAAACTAAAAGCCCTTCCAACACGAGACCCATAAGCGTACTTTAAACACGACCCTATACATACATAAGTTTGGACACCCAGAAATTATATCATTAAGAAACGAACAACAGAATTCATGAACTCATCCCTGTAACGCATATAAACACCCTTCACGACACCCTTTAAAAGCCAACGACCACCAACCAACGCTCTGTATACGTTTACTACATAAACTATCACAGAATTACATAAAAACATTAAGGATTCATGATGTTATACCTCACTGATTAAGGTATGCAAATAGGCGGACTGACAGGAGAATTAAAAACGTGAGTGTGACTCCCAGTTTCACGACCCAATTCGAACCACCGTGAACAACCCTAAGGCCACCGTGCAAGGTTTCATTTCGTTGTTTGGTGTGACGGCTAGAGGCGTGTGAACAAAGATTAGGGTTAGGGTAGGGTTTGCACTAGTAGAAACCTATCTTAAGTAGGCTGCTTAACTTGTTCTTGCTGAGAAAGATAACACACGCGTGTGGGCTTCCTTGTTTGCACACCAAACGAGGCCCACTCCAACACTCCCATTGATCCCAAGTTCGAACCCCCTTAAACAGCATATTACCACATTCTAATTCGACACCACAAGACCCCAAAACGAGACTCCCCATGGTCTAAAGACAATTATAAACGTACTAGGTTCATGGCTTATTAACGAGGTAAAACATTATGATGCTTGTTATTATTATGTGTAGGTCCAAACAAATACGGGTTATTACATAAAAACCACCATCAAAACTCACATCTCAACTCGGTTTTCGGCAACCACCGATACACTTACTGTAGAAACCCGACTCCAGCCGCTACTGCCACCACCTTAACCACTACCTGAACCTACCCCCGACTTCTCTCAACTCCCACGACTACCCTAGTGGCAAACACCAACCCTCGACGCCTTTACAACCACCTGCAAACAGCCGCTAAAACTACCTGTCCTCCTCCTGCTCTGTTTTCCCTTGACTCTGTTCACATACACGGCCCTTTTCTGGTGGTGCTCCGGCCACCACGCACCACCCCACAGCACCCAAAACAACCTACAGACACCCTACTTCGACTACCCCTACTACTTGTACTAAAACGAAGCCATGATAACAACTCAATGGCAAATAAAGAAAGAACAGCGTGAAGATAAACAAGCTACTGTCGACCAAAAAAAAAACGACTTACAGGTGTTGGTTACGGTGGTTGACGAGCGATGATGATGACGACGATGTCTCTCGTTCTCCCTCAATCCCATGGCGACTGATATGAATTAGGGTTTTGAAATTGTACGAGATATGGGAGGCTATTGTCGATGGATTAGAAAATAGGGTTTGGGTTGTATATTGATATGTCGATGGATATGGGTATTGGTTGGGGTGAACGGAAAAAATGGGGTTTAGGCAAAATTAATAAATAGGAATTAGGTATAGTTGGGTACTAAATATAAAATAGGGAAAAATAATTAGTTAAAACATATTATTAAAGTTAAATAAATACGAGTAAAATGTCATTTTACGAAATAATCATCAAATATAAAATAATTATGAAATACAAAATAATCGTAGGAATACGATTTATAAAATAATAACAGTTTACGTAAAATACTCTATAAACATTCATTTTGAAATACGAGTATAAAACACGGTTTGACTGTTGTTGACCGAGACTAAATTACGGGGTATTACAGTATAAAACACGGTTTGACTGTCGTTGACCAAGACTAAATTACGGGGTATTACAGTCTTCCCTCCTTAAAATGAACTTCGTCCCGAAGTTCGCCACCCGTAATGATAACAAAAACCTAACAAGTATAAGGCAAACACAAGTAATACATATACATAAGCTCTAAAACACGAAGTGTTACAACATTAATCGTTAATGATTGGCTTGCTAGAGTTTGACATTACTGTCGTAATGACTGTGGTGACCAGTTGATCCCTTTAGGTCACACCTTTAGGACAACTCTCTAAATTATAAATGGAACAACTGTATATTGATACGAGTTAGTTCATATCTAGATTAATAATAAAATAAGGAGAAAATTTATAATTAGATTATAAATTATTTTAGTGATCGAAATGTCATCACTATTGTTTATATGTTTATGAAACATGATATCACTTGAATGAGTTATCTTAACTACAATTGTTGTAGTAATGAAATTGCAATTAAATGAATATAAGTAATTATTTGAATTACTTCGAAATTTACGATAGAGAGTTTAAGAGTTAAACTACAAATTACGTAAATTGAAATGTCCTAACTAATGTCACGTATGGGTCCATTAGGCTATATGGACCGTGTGATATGTCACACATTCACAACATACATTTTATATAGGAACATCATTAGGACATGCATTTATTGTAAGGTTGAGCCTGGGAGACATTGTATGTGATAGAGGTGCCACTCATTGGGCACTCTACCCATGCCCTTCGGCCGAACCCAACGAGAGAACAAAAGAGGTTTTGTTCCCTCATTTTGCTTAATCTCATTCATTCACACTTTGCATTAGGGTTTTGTTTTAGAGAGAACAAAAGAAAGAAAGAAAAATAATTCCTATTTTTCTTCTAACCCTAAAACCGTGTGCCTCCATATACTATCTAGAGATTTTGTGTGTGATTCTAGCATAATAACATACAAAACATTGAGTGTAGTGTGTCTTGGTGTTCATCTTTTGGAGGCCATCTCTTTGAAGGTTGAAGGAGGATAATCCGTGTGATAAGCTCAAGAACAAGTGAAGAAGGTGACTTCACTTGTGCCCTATTTTAGCCGAGAATAACAATGTAAGGAAGCTTGTTCTTCTTCCTTAATCTCGTTTAATCTTTTGTTAAGCATGCATAAGATTAACTAATTATAAGATAATATATATTAGTATGACTAAACAAGGTATTTAAACCTAACAATTGGTATCAGAGCAAAGGTTGTTGCATGCTTAATCGGTTTTTAGTTTTTCCGAGTTTTTGAAACTTAAAACAAAACTTATTATTTAAAAGACTCATATGTATATCACTCGACATTTTGGCATGTTTATTAAATCTGGTCCTAAAATTTTTTTAGGTTATATTGATAATTTATGAGATTTAAATATTGTTCATAATATAAATTTTAATCATTTATGTGCATTTTTATGAGAAAAATCGAGTTAAATGGTTAAATAAGAAGGAAAACGTTTCTAGCCTTGTAATTTTCACACAACCTCACATGCTTATTTTACTTAATGTATGTAAAATTTGGTACAATATGATGTTGTATAGCATGTTTTACGATTTTATTAGTGAAAACCGTATTAAGAGGTAATTTTGGCCAAATATATATGATATTTCGAGTTATATTTCGAATAAAATGACCAAAATTTTTGACATTATAAATATTAATGTAATATTTCAGAATGTTTGTGAAAATAAAATCCAAATTTTGAAATTTTTATAATTTGTTTGGATTTAATTCGTATAAAGTTATGAATTTTAAGGCATTATGAACAATATAAATATAATTAAAGGGTTAATTATTATCAAAATTATTTATGACTAATTTTGAATCCTAAAATGTGTTAGGATATTATTTAGAACATAAGTTTGTTTATGTTTTAATTTATGCATTTTAAAGAGTTAAAGATGCTAACATCTCATAAAACCGGATTAAGTCTCGACATTATAAGTTATTAGGGCGATTTGGCATTAAAATGAACATATTCATAACATTTATATTGCTGCGTTTTTCTTATGAATGTCATATTATATTGCATTATTTTGAATCATGTAATTATTTTAGTATGGCCTTAGTTTTTAAATCGGTATTTCACGTAATGTAAGGGGTTACCGATTCGGTTGTAATTTTGTGATCTCGTATCACCCAATTGTAATTTATTTCTATTTTATAATGTATAAAGTAGACTAGAAAAGTTGTAATTCTTATTATTTCCGGAGAACCTTGAAGACGGTGCCATTCGGAAAGCAGTTCCGAACAAGACGGTGTTTGCCTCGATTTGCATGCCTCGTCAAGATCAAGGGACCAAAGGAGTTGGTTTCCGAATTTGTACTTTTATTATTTCTTTTCTAGAAAAGGCCATACTAGGAATTTATCATTTGTTTTATTTTGTTTTCATATGTTGCATGCATAGCCAAATCGCCATTAACATGTCATGCATATCGAGTATCGAGTCTTCAACGTATCATTTTATTATCGACAATTCACCTAATTAGTTCACTTAAAAGGAGATAGATAATATTTGATAAGATCTCTTACGTATAAAATATTGAGACTTAGCCTTACCAAAGAGTATGGACCCATGAATCCCTTCTTCATAAACATGTAGGCTCGGCTAAACCGGGGTACTAAAATTGTCACGTTGGGTAAGTGGGGTAATAAAGATTACACCTTGAAATTTGGTCGATCTCAACGAAAGTATTCGTAACCTTAGTTGCAATAAGTTCGGGCTAAAGATAATTTTAAGAAAATTGTCGACCGAGAGTTCTAAGAGTAGAACCGATTAAAGGGTTAATCCACCAAATTGTACCTATACGGGTTGAATCGGCTATACCGTGCCCGGATTTGTATGGGTTTGGGTCTCGGGATTATTTACTTAATTGTGTAAGAGATCGTTAAGTAAATACTTAACTTGTTTAAAATGTTTAACAAGTATTAGAATGATGAACGTTAATTTTCCTTCATTTCCGTTTTTGTAGTTATTTAATCGCAATGGATTCATTCAACCCTATCACTATTGATTCTTGTCACAATGTTTTCGACGATGTATGCAACCAAAACAACATTGATACTACTAGAGAAGTTCATTTTGGAACGGGTCCGGATGGCAATGTTAACTTTATTACTTCTCTCCCACCGCCCAAAAGAGGACCACTTCTTGACACGGCTTATATAGATGAGCTAAATGAAGAATTGGACGGCTTATACTTGAAGGAAAGAGCTTATGATGAAGCTAGTGGGAGTTCTAGCAAGAAAGGTCTTGCAAAGATTAAGAAGCAAAGGAGAAAGTTAGAAAAAGGGCGATGCCACTATTGTAGTGTCATGGGCCATTGGAGGAGGAATTACCCCAAGTACTTACGTCATATCCAAGAAGGTCTTGTGATTCCGTTAGGTAATTCCAAATCCGAAATTTTTGTTATTGACATTAATTTTACATCCAACACAACGTGGGTATTGGATACCGGTTGTGATTCTCACCTTTGTAATCGTTTGCAGGGTTTAAGAGAAGTGGAGAAGGTGGACAAGGGTGATATGGATCTCCGACTTGGAAATGGAGCTCGGGTAGCGGCCACTTCTAAAGGAACTTGCACTCTTGCCTTGACGAGTGGATATGAGCTAAAACTAAATAATTGTTATTTTGTACCATCTCTTTCCAAAAACATTATTTCTGTTGCAATGTTAGACATTGAGGGATATAATTTTTCCATTAAAAACAATTGTTGTGTAATTTCTAAGAATGACATGGTTGTTGGCCATGCTAATTCGATTAATGGAATCTATGTTTTGGAAACTTCCAACTTGTCTAAAAATGTCTATAACGTAAATAACAAAAGGATAAAAACAAGTGACCCAAATGAAAATGAATCATACATTTGGCATTGTCGACTTGGTCACATAAATGAGAATCGCATCAAGAGATTGGTAAAGACCAATATAATTAAACCATTCGAATATAAATCTTATGGTACATGCGAGGCTTGCCTTCTAGGGAAAATGACTCGTAATCCTTTTAATGGTAAAGGGACGCGAGCTAGTGAGTTGTTAGGACTCATACACACGGATGTATGTGGACCACTAACAATCACCGCTAGAGGCAATTATGACTATTTCATTACCTTCACCGATGATTTAAGTAGGTATGGGTATATCTACTTAATGAAGTATAAGAGTGAAGCCTTTAAGAAATTTAAAGAATTTCAAAATGGTAGAAAACCAACTCGACAGAAAGATTAAGACACTACGATCAGATCGTGGTGGTGAATATCTTAGCAATGAATTTGATTCACATCTAAAAGAATGTGGCATTGTGTCACAACTTTCACCTCCAGGAACACCACAACTTAATGGTGTGGCAGAAAGGAGGAATCGAACCTTATTGGATATGGTCCGATCAATGATGAGCCAAACTGATTTACCTAATTCATTTTGGGGATTTGCGATCCTCACAGCCATCAAATCGTTGAACAATAGTCCAACGAAAGCGACCGATAAGACTCCATATGAGATGTGGAAAGGAAAGGTTCCTAACTTATCCTATATGAAGATATGGGGATGCGATGCTTATGTTAAGGCAAAGACCGATGACAAACTCGCACCAAGATCCAAAAAATGCATCTTTGTTGGTTATCCAGCCACCTCACGTGGCTACCACTTCTACAAACCTCATGAAAACAAAGTGTTTGTGTCTTCTGAGGCTGTCTTCTTAGAAAAGGAGTTTATTTCTAAAAGATAGAGTGGGAGAAATTTTGAACTTAATGAAGTTCGAGAAGTTCAAGAGCCACAAACTGAAGCTGAGACAGATGAAGATGTTCCTTCTTCGTCCACTTCGGTACCTATTCCACCTAGGAGGTCGAGTAGGGTTCCACATCAACCTGATAGGTATGTTGGACTAATTGAGGAAGATGGTAGCCTAGACGTATTACACTTGGAAAGTGATGAGCCTACCACTTACAAAGCTGCAATCTCTAGTCCCGACTCCGCCAAATGGCAAGAGGCCATGACATCCGAGATGGATTCTATGCATCAAAACCAAGTATGGGACTTGGTAGACTTGACTAAGGAGATGAGACCTCTCCAATGCAAGTGGATCTTCAAGGTGAAGAATGGCATAGAAGGGCATGATGATGTCTATAAAGCTAGGCTAGTAGCTAAGGGTTTTTCCCAAGTTCAAGGTCTTCATTATGATGAGACCTTTGCTCCGGTAGCCATGCTAAGATCCATTAGGATAATGTTAGCGATTGCTGCATTTCATGACTATGAAGTGTGGCAAATGGACGTTAAAACCGCCTTCTTAAATGGGCATTTAAAGGAGGATGTGTATATGATACAACCTGAGGGTTTTGAAGATCCTAAAAATCCTAACAAGGTATGCAAGCTTAAGAGATCCATCTAAGGGCTTAAGCAAGCATCAAGGAGTTGGAATCATCGCTTCAATGAAGTCATAAAAGAAAATGGTTTCACTCGAAGTGTCGAGGAACCTTGTCTATATATGAAAATCAGTGGGAGCAATGTTGTATTCCTAATCTTGTATGTGGATGACATACTACTCATTGGAAATGATGTTCCAATGCTTTCATCAGTTAAAGGATGGTTAGGTAACCATTTTCAGATGAAAGATCTAGGAAATGCACAATGCATATTAGGTATCCGGATCTATAGAGATAGATCCAAGAGGATATTGACACTAAGTCAAGAATCTTATATCGATAAGATTCTTCGACGGTTCAACATGGGAAATTCCAAGAGAGGGTTTATCCCCATGGGAAGTGGAATTATATTGAAGAAGTCTCAATCACCCACGGAGTCCAAGGATGTTGAACGCATGAAAATGATTCCTTATGCTTCCGCCGTGGGATCTATCATGTACGCCATGATATGCACTCGTCCTGATGTCTCGTATACTTTGAGCATGACTAGTAGATATCAAGCAAATCCAAGTGAAAGTCACTGGATTGCAATCAAGAACATCCTTAAGTACTTGAGAAGAACTAAGGATTCATACTTAGTGTTTGGAGGGGAAGAAGATTTGTGTGTAAAGGGTTACACAGATGCAAGCTTCCAAACAGATAAAGACGATTTTAAATCCCAGGCTGGATTTGTCTTTATCTTGAATGGTGGTGCCATTAATTGGAAGAGCTTCAAAGAACCAGTTGTTGCGGATTCTACAACGGAAGCAGAGTACATTGCAGCATCAGAAGCTGCTAAAGAGGCAGTATGGATAAGGCAATTTATCGAGGGACTAAGGGTAGTTCCAAATGCTGAAGATCCTATCACCCTATACTGTGATAATAGTGGTGCTGTCTTTCAGGCTAAGGAGCCGAAGTCTAGTAATAAGTCTAGACATGTACCAAGAAAATATCATGTAATTCGGGATTTCATTGATAGGAAGGAAATAGCGATTTGTAAGGTTGGGACAGACGATAATGTGGCTGATCCCTTAACCAAACCCTTGTCGCAAGTTAAGCATGATTCTCATGCTTGTTCTATGGGTCTTAAGAGTTTACCCAATGTGTAACCAATTATGAGATATGAAATGAAAAATGTTGTTTTTACGTTCATATAATAAGATAATCTCGTTCATCATTTAAAGTTTTCTATAACTTATTTTATTTATATACTTTGTTAAATCCAAACAGGATTGTAAGACAATTGTTGAACCCGGTCAAAGTGAACTGGATTAGCTTAGTATTGCCCCTAGTCATTTATATGAGGTGACATCTCGAAATGACTAGATTATGATGCGATTGATGGTGAGTTCTAACACCATAGAGTCATAAGAGATGACTAGTCGATCATATAGACAAACTGTAAAGTACACTTGTGTCGGGCAGTGACCGCTTATAGAGTTCTTTAGAATTCAATGGAGCCTGGTCGTGGCAAGAGCTGCTATATATATTCTTATGAGTCGATTCTTTGACTAGACACTGGTTGCTCTAAAAGTGACATAATTCAGAATGACTTTAATTTATGTTCTACGATCTTCCGTAAAAGGGGTCAAATGGGCACATTTTAGGTCACAATGGACAATGTTAGCCAAGGAGAATAGTCGGAAAGGAATTGTTCTACCCCTTGTCAGGGTTATCTTAAATCTCAAGGCCACTCGAGGAGTAGTGAACTGGAAATGCGTGGCCACGCTCGGATACTATCTATGGTAGATAATTCCGGTCTAACAGTTACACTCCATATAGAGAAAAACCACTATTGATTTGATCACGTGCAAGTACGACCTGTAAGACACCTTGCATTGAGTGGGAGATGATGTAATAGAACAAGAGAATCGGTGATCCACACTTGTGAGGACAAGCGGGAGATTGTTGGATTAAGTGTCCTCGACAATAATGTGATCACGTCAATAATTTAATTATTGACAAATCTCTATAAGAGAATATTCATGGGATGATTCTTTATCATAAGTCAACTGGTCAACATTAATCGGTAATGATTGGCTTGCTAGAGTTTGACATTATTGTCGTAATGACGGTGGTAACCAGTTGATCCCTTTAGGTCACACCTTTAGGACAACTCTGTCAATTATAAATGGAACAACTGTATATTGATACGAGTTAGTTCATTTCTAGATTAATAATAAAATAAGGAGAAAATTTATAATTGGATTATAAATTATTTTAGTGATCGAAATGTCATCACTATTGTTTATATGTTTATCAATCATGATATCACTTGAATGAGTTATCTTAACTACAATTGTTGTAGTAATAAAATTGCAATTAAATGAATATAAGTAGTTATTTGAATTACTTCGAAATTTACGATAGAGAGTTTAAGAGTTAAACTACAAATTACGTAAATTGAAATGTCCTAACTAATGTCACGTATGGGTCCATTATGCTATATGGACCGTGTGATATGTCACACATTCACAACATACATTTTATATAGGAACATCATTAGGACATGCATTTATTGTAAGGGTGAGCATGGGAGACATTGTATGTGATAGAGGTGCCACTCATTGGGCACTCTACCCATGCCCTTCGGCCGAACCCAAGGAGAGAACAAAAGAGGTTTTGTTCCCTCATTTTGCTTAATCTCATTCATTCACACTTTGCATTAGGGTTTTGTTTTAGAGAGAACAAAAGAAAGAACGAAAAATAATTCCTATTTTTCTTCTAACCCTAAAACCGTGTGCCTCCATATACTATCTAGAGATTTTGTGTGTTGATTCTAGCATAATAACATACAAAACATTGAGTGTAGTGTGTCTTGGTGTTCATCTTTTGGAGGCCATCTTTTTGAAGGTTCAATGAGGATAATCCGTGTGATAAGCTCAAGAACAAGTGAAGAAGGTGACTTCACTTGTGCCCTATTTTAGCCGAGAATAACAATGTAAGGAATCTTGTTCTTCTTCCTTAATCTCGTTTAATCTTTTGTTAAGCATGCATAAGATTAACTAATTATAAGATAATATATATTAGTATGACTAAACAAGTTATTTAAACCTAACACTTAAGGCATAGACTATATCCAATTCACTCAATAAGTAAAGGACTCAGAGGCCAATTTAAGGCATACCCCTTTACTACATCACATGCATACTCTAGCATCAAACAACTGTACTCAAGGCAAGGCATCAACACCCTAGCTACCCCGTTGTGTAATTGCTCTACTTGTCAGACTCAGAGGCCAGCTTAAGGCATGTCCTGACACGATCAAATAAAACATGTCTGAGCTCAGAGGCAACTTAAGGAATATCCCAAACACGACAGGAAAACACATATAGGGCTCAAAGTTCAGCTTAAGGCATATCCCCATATATGATAACTAGTCCACGTATTAAGCTCAGAGGCCAGCTTAAGGCATAACTCAATACGCATCAAACAATATACAACCAATTCACATAAATACCTAAGTTACCTATAACCCATTATAATTCATAAGTCTATAAGATAACCATTTTAATCCACTCATTAGACTCCTAAGACTCGTTACTAACAAGCCCATGAAGTACCATAAGCAAATTACTAAATATCATAAGTTTCACTAATTAATTGCTCAAGAACTATTTACTTAAGACAACCCTTAATGACTTTAATAAACCAAACCTAGTCAATTTAAAGATATTAACAAAGTATATGAATCATAAGAACCTTGCTAGAACAAGCTTAGTACAAATGGTAGAGAATTACCAAAAACAGTCCACGATTTAAAATAACCCAACACCTACAGCGGTGCATTGCGCAGCCTACGCAATACACTGTGCAACCTGCGCATTATCCTGCGCAGCCTGCGCTCACCTGCGAGCACTGACTCTGAAACACGATTCCTGCAATTTCCTATTTCCACCAAAACCTCGACATAGTCATTCAAGCTATGAATTCAAGCCTAAAATCACCTAATCTACAGCACATAGATTCCAACATGTCCCAAGTGATTCATCCTCAACAATTATACGCATAGGAACATGAATCTTAAGCCGTTAATCATCGATTAAGCATAAACCCCAAAATTGTGACGGATATAATATGTTCAACAAACATCCCCATAAACACCACCAAAATACATTAAAACATTTTGAAATTCATCCTTAAACATCAACCATATGAAATCATCCTTAAGTTCATTAAAACCCACACATAAACACATATCATGTGAAAATAACAACAAATTTGAGTCATCTCATTATCATCACCTTTACTTAGCAAAATATTTGAGATCTTCTTCACTAATCATCAAGTCCTCTTCTGGGTCATCACAAACACCGCCAAAAACAACGAAAGCATCAAAATAAATCACGAATTTTGAAACTACCTGAACAGACCGAAAATCCAACTGTCCCAAACGGAAAGATTGTTTACCTTAAAACGACGCGCTCGAGAAGAGGAATCCGTAGCCTCGAAAATCGCCTCAATATGATAAGAAACGAAGATTCTATGTGAGTTTTAAGATCGAAGGAGAAAAAAATGTAAAATTGGTGTTTTGGTTTCTTTGGATGAATCTGAAAAATGAAGTGAAGGAGAGAGGTGGAGGATGGTGGGGTTAGGGTTTTGTGAGGAAAAAAGGGGGAAATGAGTCAGCTAACAAGTTAGGCCCATAAGACGACTTTTAAGACGATTTAAGCTAAGAACACCGTCTTATTTTACAATCAACTTAGAATGAGATAAATATTTCCGGATCATAAAATTAAATTATTAAGACAAGGTTTACGCAATTAAATGAAATCTCCTTTAAAACCCCTTAGAATATTTTCACATAAACTAATCAGTTATTTAAATGAAATTACGAAATTTCGAAATATAAATTATTCTCGAAATAGAACTTAAAATCTTTAAACTTCCATGTCCCGAAATATTGGGATGTTACAGACTCACCAGCTGACTTAATAACTTTCCGACCATGGCAACATTTCTTGGGTGCCATCTTTCCCAAAAGATTGAATAAAATACTTGGAGTAGAATTTGATTTAGCTATTTTTTGGCTTAAGTTGTTCTAGGCTGACTTGCAGGAACGAAAAACACTTCAGAAAATAATTGCAGATTTTATAGAAAGAAGAATAGAAGAAGTTGGATGAGACACAAACTCTCAACAAACCCCTATTTATAAGGAAGATTACAATTGTAACGGTTAAACCCTAGGGAACTAGGTGTAAATTGAGCATGACATCACAGAAAACTAGCCGTTATAGAGAAGTTGTAGGATTTGACGTTTGGACTTCCAGTAACAGATACATTCATACTAGAATTTCTGAGCAGGTTGACATATTATTCCTGGTCTGGTTAGACACGAATAAAATGTCAAGGGGCGATTGTTGAGCCATAATTAGCCTAGTCAGATTCACTTCTAGTCCGGTTAAGTGACACAAGTTAAGCATCGAACACTCCGGACAAGCATATGCACTCAAGACAGACCAAGCCGTAATCTACCCTGAGTAGAGTACATTCCTGCCTAGATAGGAAGATAAGGAGCTAAGCAGAATAAAATAGAATTATGCTTGATCCGCCCGCTTTGATCAGCAAACCAGCAATTGATGACTAAGGAAGAGATCTTACCCCTACTTGATGCGTATTATTTAGATAACCCGGTAGATAAATCAACAAGAATACTAAGGTTGCAGCGGAATATGAATAATAGTGATAATTAGAACAATATAGAACAATGAATGAATGATGATGGACGATTTGATGATGATGATCGGCAATGGTGATGGACGAACAGCTATATTGTGATTGTAGGATGGATTGTGTAAGTTTGATGGAACGATTTTATGTATGTAGGTGTATGTATTGTAGATGGATAACGATGCACTCACTCCCCTCGTAAGAAGAACTTGTAACACCCTGCAAATCAACCTCGCAAGACTGATCCCAAAAACTAAGTTCGCAAACCTAATTAATGATAATGTTCACACAGAGACTTAAAGTTTTTAACTCAATATTTGATGATTAAAATAAGACGAACGTCCGCCCTATTATATAGGGACTAACTAGCCGAAACCCTAATCTAATTAAGGTAAAAATACCTTAATTTGAAACTAATTAGAATACCTAATCCTACTTAAGTTCAAACAACTAGTTTGACTATGATTAAGACTTCCACTTCTACACCAACTATGAATCCTACATCTACTAGGATTCCTTATTCTACTAGGGTTGTGAATCCTATAAATACTAGAACTATGATTCCTATAACAACTAGGACTCATATTTAAATTAGGAATTGATATTTGTACTAGGACTCTTACAAAGACTCCTACTTGGACTATAAAACACAAGTCCTTATTGATAAAAACAAATCTAATACTACACATATTTGGCCGTGCACTCTTCCCGATGGTCGAGCCCTTCCCAAGCTATTTTGAGGGTTGAAGTTGATCCTATATTGTATCCTTGAGCTAGATGTCTCACGTCCTTGCTTAACAACAATTCGTGTGTTTGAGTTAGGGATGCTTCCGCATCATTCTATCCCTCTTTTTGAGAATTGGCCTCCAAGTCTGTGTCGTCTAAGTAAGGAGATAGGTCACCAACATTGAATGTCGCGCTAACACCACCATACTCGCTTGGCAACTCCAATTTGTAAGCATTCAACCCATAGCATTCAAGTATCTTGAAAGGTCCATCCGCGCGTGGCATGAGTTTTTTCTTTCTCTTTGATGGAAAACGTTCTTTCCTCAAATGTAGCCACACAAGATCGCCTTCCTTAAAAACCGGTTGCTTCCTATGTTTATTTGTCTTCTCTATATATTTAGCATTGGCCTTTTCTATTTGTGCTTTAACCTGTTCACACATCCTCATGAATGCGACTTGTCTTTCCTTAGCTTCGAAACTAACCATCTCTTTCTTTGGAATAGGAACTAAATCAATAGGTAGATAAGGATTTATCCCATACACAATTTCAAATGGAGCTCTCCGCGTAGTTGCTGATGGTGTACGATTGTAGGAAAACTCCGCATGAGCTAACTTTACTTCCCAATCCTTTGGTACTCTTATTTACCAACCCACGCAACAAACTACCCAAAGTGCAATTAGTTACCTCCGTGTGACCATCCGTTTGTGGATGATGTGATGTACTAAACAAGAGCTTCGTACCTATTAACTTCCACAAAGTCTTCCAAAAATAACTAAGGAATTTAACATCCTTATCCGACACAATAGTAAGGGGTATTCCATGTAACCTAACTATCTCCCTATAGTAGAGATCAACCACTTTTGATGCATCATCCGTCTTATGACCAGGAATAAAGTGTGCCATCTTTGAGAAACGATCTACCACGACCATGATTGAATCTTTACCTCTTTGTGTTCGTGGTAACCCTAGAATGAAATCCATGCTTACCTCGTTCCATGGTTGTATTGGTACTGGAAGAGGCGTGTATAACCCCTTTGTGAATGTACTGTTTGATCTTTGACAAACTATACACTTACAAATGATATCTTGCACATCCTTACTCATCTTTGGCCAATAAAAGTGATCACTCAACATCTCATTAGTCTTTTGGATTCCAAAGTGTCCGACTATAGCCCCTCTATGGGCTTCACGCACCAACACTCTCTCACCGACCCTTGTGGAATGCACAAACGATTCCCCTTAAATAAATACCCATCTTGGATAGAATAGTGTTGAACCATATATTCAAATATATATATAGTATATATGTTTATGTTTTGATAATGACAAGTCTAGCTATTTATATATTATATACTCGTATGTATAATCGTGTGCTAAGTGTACAGAACATTAGTAACAAGATCTAATCAATCAAGTATAAAAGATTCAAGCATATTAGTCAATGAATTGACTAAGTCGAAGATTGATAGAAGATCACAAGCGCGCATAATGAACTAAAGTTATATTCATCAACTATAGCTTTAGTACAAGATGGATTCAAGTTATAGCTCGTAGCTATAACTCTATATTATGAAGAAATGATCGGGATTTATGTGTGTTTTAGTTGAAAGGTTTGTTTCCTAATTTGTGTCGTGTAGTATTAGTGTTTAAATGGTATTCTATTCTAAATATGGAATTGTTAATCTTAATAGGATTATATAAAATATCTTTTAGTTAAATAAGAAATAAATAATTATCTTATGAGATAATTATTTATTACTAAAATAAACTAAAGATTTTTATATGATTTTAATTGTCAAAAATATATAATCTAAATATAGTATGTTTCGACTTTGGGAAACGTGTAATATGACACGATTGCCATAAGTCGTGTAAGGCTTACTTAAATAAATATTATGTATTTATTTAATGTCCTAAACAAACTAAGATTATATTATGGTAATATATTTTATTATCTTTGACATGGTTTAGGAAGTTGATTTAATAAGAATACTAATTGTTTATTATATAAAGATCTTTCCTAAATATGAAATAGGAAATTGATTCCTTATATAATACATATAGTATATTATTAAATCTTTCCTAAATATATTAAGATTAGATTTAAGGTAGTATTACTAAAAGACTAGTATTCTAGTTTAAGTAATATTCCTAAATCATCTAGGGTTTAGATTACCTAGATACATATTCTATATAAATAGACTACCATGATACATTAAAATATACGAAATACACAACACACATACACGCAAATCAAGAGAGAGCCGTCGGTTATATTCTTCAAGTTCGAGCTTTTCATTGTCATATCCGATTCAAGATTCAAGTGCTCAAGCATTGATCTTATTCATTCAAGATTGTGACACCAAGAAAACATTGAAGACTTTATCTTATTTACGTAAGATAGATTGAGTATTTAGCGGTACTCGTTGTAAGACAAATATTTAACGGTATTTGTCGTAGCTAGATATTTAACGGTATCTAGATTGAGTTGTGACTAACATCAAAGTCGCACGAGTAGGGTTGATAAAATTGTAATCCAGAGTTGGTACTAATTTTATTAATCGAGAATAGTGGACGTAGGTCTCAGAGTGTGAGACTGAACCACTTCAAAAATATCGTGTCTCTACTTTATTATTGCTCTACTCAACGATCATCATACAACTACATACACATCGAAGAAGATTTTAAAAAAGAAGGCATACTCAATTCAACCCCCCCCTTCTTGAGTATATCATATCTATAGACTCTTCAATTGGTATCAGAGCCTCGTGCTCTTGATCGCCTAGCCGCGTGAGTTTTGATCCTTCTATTGATTCTATATTATATACTCTTTCATCAATGGATTCCAAGCATCTCAAGTGCCCTATCTTCGATGGCAAAAACTACAGTTTATGGAAAAATATGATGACTCATTACATCAAGGGTTGTGATTGGGAATGTTGGAAGATTATCCAAACTGGACCAAAGAAGATCTTGGTCGCCGCAGCCAATGGAACAACCTATGAAAAGATGGAAAGCGATTATGTGGAAAGTGACTACAAAATTGCAGAGAAAAACTCTAAGGCCATGAGCCTCCTACAGAACGGTATGATAACCTCAGAATTTGATAGATTCTCATCTTGTAGTTCCGCTAAGGAAATATGGGATAGTCTCGAACTTGCTTATGAAGGAACATCCGCAGTCAGGAAACATCGTATAGACTTGCTCGTTCAAAGATATGAACTTTTCAATATGGAAAAGAATGAATCTATTGATAGCATGTCTGCACGATTTTCTTGTATTATTAATGAACTGCGGAACCTTGGCAGAAAGATCGATTCTGAGGATATCATTCGTAAGATTCTTAGGAGTCTCACTAAAAAATGGCAACCTAAAGTCACGGCCATAGAGGAAGCACGTGATCTATCTAAGATTACTTACCAAGAGTTGATTGGATCCTTAATGGCACATGAGATCATACTAAATAAAAACGATGATGATCCCAAAGTAAAGGGCGTCGCTTTACAAGCCTCCACAGGTGAAGTAAGCGAAGAAGAACTTGAAGATGAAACAGTTCTATTCGCTAGACGATTTAAGAAAGCAGTTTTCAAGGGTAGATACAAAAACCCTAACAACAAAACATTCGACAAAAAGAAAACTGACTCTAAACAAACATTCTTCAAAAGAGGATGTTTCAAGTGTGGACAACAAGATCACATGATCAAAGATTGTCCAAGTTGGGACAAAATCAAAGACAAGTCAAAAAGAGAAAAGACCAAAACAGAATTCAAGAAAGTAATGCTTGCGTCATGCTGGGGAGAATTAGAATCTGAAGATGACGAGGACTCTGAAGAAGAAGAGGTAGCAAACCTGTGCCTAAGCAACGTCAGCTTAGATCTAATCTCAGACAACAATGATGAAGGTGAAGCATCTCTTATGTGTCTCCTTGGAGAATCCGACTCAGACGACGACGACGATGAAGAGGTAAATTTTCTTCAACTCAAAAGTCAAGTTAAAAACTTATCCAAAGCTATGTTAATTAAATATTTTGAGAAAACCCTAGACCAATGTCATGAACAAAGTCTTGAGTTAGATGACTTGAAAGAACAGATCCTCGATATTGCTGAGGAAAATCAACTTCTGAAAGCCAAAGCTAAGAAACTGAAATCCAAAATAAGCATTGAAGCAAATGCTAAGTTGGAAACAGTTATGTCTGAGAAAAAGGTTCTTGAGTCTAAAGTTATAGCTAATGAAGCTATAACTTCAAAACTAAAACTCAACATTAAAGAGCTTCAATCTAAAGTTATAGCTAATGAAGCTATAACTTCAGAATTAAGAAAGGTTAATGAACGACTTAAGTCAGAATCTTCGACTATGGTCGAAGATGAGACTCATCAAGAAGAAGTTGAGATTCTCGAAAGCAAAATCATGGATCTAGAATTCAGTATATCTAAAATCAAGAAAGAACATGCCAAAATTGTGTCTGACTTCCATAAAGACATTCAAAACCTAAAAGAGTCTAGCAACACTGACCATAGTGAATGTAAGAAAGAAATAGACTCCTTGAAAGACCTCCTTCTTCATGCTCGGAAAGTTCACGATAAGTGGGAAGGAAGCACTAACGTTCTAAACTTCCTAACTGAACAATCCGACAACAACATGAAGATGGGTTTAGGTCACGAATGTTATGGAAGAAGGGATCACTCAAAGTGTAAACAAAGTCCAACAGATAGAGACTTTAGAAGAAGAAAATATGCCGACCTTCCTGAGTATTTAATATGCACTTATTGTGGCCATACTGGACACCTCCGAGAAAACTGTGTGAAACACGCACAAGATTTTAAAACCGGAGTTAAGTTTGTTAAATCCTTAGGAATTCCAAGCGACACTAATTCTGTCTCTGATAGTGATGGTGACAAAACTGAGGAAAGAAACATTGACCACAGATGGTTCTATGACATGACATTTGACTACGAAGAAAAGAAAAACAGAACCAAACAGACTCCTCAAACATCACACAAAAAATGGTCACCAAGAGTCCAAACTAAAACCTACACAAGAACATCAAAACCCAACCACTACCGATATAGAAAGACCTATGTAAGACAAGTCTGGGTTAAAAAGGAAGATGTATTTGTGATTACTAACAACAAAGGACCCAAGTATGCTTGGGTACCTAAATCCTGTCTTTAAAATTATTTGTGCAGTTTGTCGCCAAGGAAAATAACCTATGGTATCTCGACAGTGGATGCTCAAGACATATGACAGGCGACGTAAACCTATTCCAAACCCTAAAACCTTTTGACGGAGGTAAAGTCACATTCGGTGATAACAAAAAGGGAAAGATCATCGGAATTGGTAAGATAGGTATTTCATCCTCTCATGCTATAAATGATATATACCTTGTAAATGGTCTCAAACACAATCTTATCAGTATATCTCAATTATGTGACAAAGGAAATAAAGTAGTTTTTCATTCAGATATATGTCGTATAATCTTAGAAGGCACCAGTAAAGTGATACTTGAAGGTCACAGGATGAAAAATGTTTATATGATTGATTTAAATGTTGTACCTACTGATTCTCTATCATGCATGAAAGTCGCACGAGTAGGGTTGATAAAATTGTAATCCAGAGTTGGTACTAATTTTATTAATCGAGAATAGTGGACGTAGGTCTCAGAGTGTGAGACTGAACCACTTCAAAAATATCGTGTCTCTACTTTATTATTGCTCTACTCAACGATCATCATACAACTACATACACATCGAAGAAGATTTTAAAAAAGAAGGCATACTCAATTCAACCCCCCCCTTCTTGAGTATATCATATCTATAGACTCTTCAAATAGACTCCTTTTGGCTTTAGGAATTCCTTGCAAAATTCGGATCCTTCTTATACAATCCCTTGATGTGTTCAAAACCAAGTATCCTTGCATCTAATTCTACTAAGAACGAATATGTCCTAGACAAAGCATCTGCTACCACATTCGAACTCCCCGTTTTGTACTTTGATGAAAAGGTAAAAGATTGAAGAAATTCGACCCACTTAGAATGCCTTGGATTTAACTTTTGTTGTCCATGAATATGTTTCAAGGCCTCGTGATCACATGTAGTATGAATGGTCTTGGACGTAAGTAGTGTGTCCAATGGTCTAGAGCTCTCACAATAGCATAGAACTCCTTGTCATAGGTCGAGTAGTTTAACCTAGCACCGCTAAACTTCTCACGGAAATAAGCAATAGGTCTCTTCTCTTGCACCAACACGACTCCAATCCCCACGCCACTTGCGTCACACTCAACTTCGAACAGTTTATTAAAGTCAGGTAATGCGAGAACTGGATTCGAACACAGTTTCCTTCTTACTTCCTCAAACGCCTTTTGTGCACTAGTAGTTCATACAAACTCTCCTTTCTTGGTTAACTCCGTAATAGGGGCCATGATTGAACTAAAACCTTTAATAAACCTCCTATAGAACGATACTAAACCATGTAAACTCCTCACCTCTGTGGTTGTCTTTGGAACCGGCCAAGCTTGTATAGCTTCCACTTTTGATGGATCCATACTTACTCCCTCTTCTCCCACGATATACCCTAAAAAAATCACACTAGATACCATGAACATGCACTTCTCGATCTTTTTATAGAGTTTTTGTTGCCTAAGCATCTCGAATACAGCCCTTAGATGTACCTTATGGTCTTCCTTATTTTGACTATAAACAAGTATGTCCTCAATATAGACAACTACAAACTTATTGAGGAACGGTCTCAATACCTCATTCATCAATATCATGAACGAACTAGGAGCGTTGCATAAGCCAAACGGAAAAGAGCTATTCATAAAACCCTTGTTTCGTTTTAAAAGTCGTCTTCCACTCGTCTCCTTCTCTAATTCTCATTTGATGATACCCACTCCTTAGATCAAGCTTTGAAAATACTCGTGATCTTGCAAGTTCATCAAGCATATCATCTAATCTTGGTATAGGAAATCGATATTTGATAGTGATATTATTTACTGCCCGACTATCAATACACATCCTCCACTTTCCCTCCTTCTTTGGTACTAATAGAGCCGGTACTGCACATGGACTCAAACTCTCTTGTACGTATCACCTATCCATCAACTCATGAACTTGTCTTTGCAATTCCCCTGCTTCTTCTGGATTAGAATGATAAGTCGGTTTATTAGGAAGAGCTGCTCCGAGAATAAGGTCTATTTGGTGTTCGATTCCTCTCAAAGGTGGTAGTCCATCGGGTAGTTCTTCTGGAGAAACGTCCTTGAATTCCTCCAACAATCCTTGTACCTCTCGACTATTCCCTTCTCCCTCGACTCCACTAGCTTCCACATCACGCACTACTAACATGTACGTTTGTTCCCCTTTAGCAATCGCCTCCTCGACTCCTTTGACTTCTATAAGGATGTTTTCGGCCTTTGGTTTTGATTCTAGGACCTTCTTTTTGACTATTGGTTTTAGGTGATAAGTATCCTTCCCCTTTGACACACTATAGATGTTAGTTCTTCCATTATGTTTAACCCCTCGATCAAAGTGCTATGGTCTCCCTAACAATATATGACTAGGGCTCATTGGGACTAAGTCACACCACAGCTCGTCTTCATAAGGACCTATTTTGAATGTAACCAATGCTTGCTCTTTAACTTCTAATCCTTCATCTCCTTCAAGCCAATGTAGTTTATAAGGTTCAATTTGATATTTGGTTGGTAGGTTTAGTTTTCCCACTGCCTCCTTGGATACTAGATTTGTACATGAACCGCTATCAATGATTAGTGTGCAAACTTTCTGCTCTACTCGACACCTAGTAGGAAAAATTTGTTCTCTTTGGTTAACTTCTTTGGACGTGGCTTTAATGTGTAAATTCTTAAGCATGAAACAACCTTTCTCCATAGTTAATATTCTCCCAAGAACTGATATAATAAAAACTAACTCAAGAGCCGAAGCTCTGATACCAATTTGATGCGTATTCTTTAGATAACCCGGTAGATAAATCAACAAGAATACTAAGGTTGCAGCGGAATATGAATAATAGTAATAATTAGAACAATATAGAACAATGAATGAATGATGAAGAACGATGTGATGATGATGATCGGCAATGGTGATGCACGAACGACTATATTGTGATTGTAGGATGGATTGTGTAAGTTTGATGGAACGATTTTATGTATGTAGGTGTATGTATTGTAGATGGATAACGATGCACTCACTCCCGTCGCAAGAAGAACTTGTAACACCTTGCAAATCAACCTCGCAAGACTGATCCCAAAAACTAAGTTCGCAAACGTAATTATTGCTAATGCTCACACAGAGACTTAAAGTTTTTAACTCAATATTCGATGATTAAAATAAGACGAACGGTCGCCCGATATATAGGGACTAACCAGCCGAAACCCTAATCTAATTAAGGTAAGAATACCTTAATTTGAAACTAATTAGAATACCTAATCCTACTTAAGTTCAAACAACTAGTTTGACTAGGATTAAGACTTCTACTTCTACACAAACTATGAATCCTACATCTACTTGGATTCCTTATTCTACTAGGATTATGAATCCTATAAATACTAGAACTATGATTCCTATAACTATTAGGGCTCCTATTTAAATTAGGAATTCCTATTTGTACTAGGACTCTTACAAAGACTCCTACTTGGACTATAAAACACAAGTCCTTATTGAAACATAAAAACAAATATAATACCACACGGATTTGGCCGTGCACTCTTCCCGATGGTCGAGCCCTTCCCAAGCTATTTTGAGGACTGAAGTTGACCCTATCTTTTATCCTCGAGCTAGATGTCTAACGTCCTTGTTTAACAACAATTCGTGTGTTTGAGTTAGGGATGCTTTTGCATCACTAATTTTAAGGAAGACCAAGTCATCAACCATAGTAACGTTGGAGAATCGTGTGATCATAGGATACAGAGCATAAACGTTGAGGTTGAAAGAGTCAACCCGGATTAATAGGGAATGTGCCTTATTAATCAGGAACGACTATTAACAAATATAGTGGAGCGTTGGTGCATCTACCGTTCATATTATAGGCAGTATAATATCAAGCACGGTCACTTGTAATATTATTATGTAATCGGTGATATACTTATAAGAAATTCAAGCATTTATAATCATTCAGAGCATTTTGTTCAGAAACATTCTTGAGTGTTCATCCTTTTATTATCTTCCTTTCAAACCTCATTACTTATATTCATATTGATCATATTAGAGCTAGATACCCTAAATATATATTGAAATTTAGCTTGACCTGTCCAGTTTAATCTTGCTAAAATATTTAGATTTATCATAACTCTCTTGTGCATTTCGATGCTATTTTAAAAATTGAGGCAAAAATATGCAAAAGTAATACAACAATAAAAAAAATCCTCATAAAACGAACGAGTTTTTCTATCGAACTTCTTTTGTTTATTACAAATTGTAAAAAACTAAAATCAATTAAAATCAAATCCAATGCATGGAAGATTTATGGAGTACAATAAACATGAAAATTAAAAGAACCATAATTAGATAACAATCATTAAAACAAATACTCCAATATAATTAAGAGAAATTTATTCAAACCTCTTATCAAAACCATAACGAGTTTTATATCACTAAGCAAAGCTAAACCCTACGATTTTAGATCTAATAAATTTTATAGAAAATATTGACATAAGCATATAATTGAAAGATGATGTATATTGCCTAACTTTATTTAAATTTTGGAAAATAATTAATTGTATGTGATGAATGATCAGTTAGGAGGAAAAGATTATCTGTAGAATAGTTGTGAAATCAGTACACCGAGTGTAATACCCCATATGTTTTATTATAATACTTTTTATTATAATCGACGTGTAGATTAGTATTCGATAATTGACTCATCGAACAATAACTTATTTAATGGTGTTGTCTTTTATATAGTTTATGGGACTCGAACTAGGGACCTTTGGCACATTAGTGGGCCTCGATTTTTGTGATTATAATAGTCAGCCCACAACTTATAAGAAAACCCTCAAATCCACGCTCAAACTCACGCTCAAGCTTTCCCCTCATGCCGCCTTATATCATCCAAGTTTCTAACCTATTTTATCCTATCCTACACTCAACCAACACCTGACTTTTTCAGCCGCCACCATAAAGAAGACAAAGGAGGTTTGTACGATGGAATTACGTGGGTCTAGGGCTGTTCGATTTAGTCGCAAAACAGGTATGAACATCACCTCGTGTCGTGTGTTTCGTGTGTAGTTTTGTATGCAGATTCGAAGGGTATTTCTTGAGTAGTCACAACCTATACTAACACGAGTTACTGGTGGTAGTCAAGGTAGTAACATGTTGGTTGTCATGGTGGTGTACGGTGGTCGGAGTCGCTGTAAAAATAAAAGGGGGTTCGGGTTTGTTTATCGTATGTTTATATTTGTGTATGTTTGTTTTGTCGGGTTTGGGGGTGGTACCACCGTTGACTTGGGGGAGGTAGACACGGTGGTATCACCATGGTGTAAGGGTCTGATGTCGGGGGCGGTTTTGGCGGTGGTTTCAGGTGGTGTTCAGGTTGGTAGTAGTGTCGACAGAGGTTTAATGCTAACAGGTTTGAGGTGTTGGTGGGGAACTAGGCCTGGTTTGGGCTCTGGTTCACCTCGTCGTCGGCTGTCGAAGGGGCGGCTTGGTGTAGCGGTGGTAGCAGGCGGTTGTGGGACTTGTGTTTGGTGGTTGTCGATGGTAGTAATGGTGTTACGTGGTGGTGTGGGGGGGCCTGTTTTCACGGGGGTGTGTGTGTCGGGTAGGGGTTGTTTAGGCGTCCGTTGGTTTTGCTTTTGGTATCAATATGGATATTATTGTTATTATTATTATTAACAATATTATTAATATTTTTATCTTGTTACTAAATTATTAGTATTATTATTAATATTATTATTATAATAATTATTATTATTATTGTATTGGTGGTAGTAATAAGTGGGTAGATCTTTAATTTGTTTTTAGTTGAAAGCTTTATGAGTCGGAAAATTTCCTTTTTAAGAAAATTACTACATTTAGAAATCTACTAATTTTGGGAGTTACTATTTAGTCTCATGTCTATTTTAGGAAGTTACTATAAATAGTATACGTACTTATATTACGGGATCTAGGAAGCCTTATTAATTATACGTATTATATGTTTAGGTAACGTTTTCCGTGTGGAACACTTTTAGCAGCTGCGCAAGTGACAATTTCATCCAACGGTTTGAGGTAGGGGATATATATGTGGTGTGTGTTATGACATAAAGTGTGTGTGTGATGCTTATTACAAGATTATTATAATTGATATTGAATGTTGTTGTGGAATATTTGTTTATTACTTGTGATACGGGACTTGTGATATGGCCATGGAAGGGTGGTGTGATAGAGGTGAAGTGGATGACTGAATGATGTGGAGATGGAAGTAAGTTGTAATATGTCTATTTCGTGTCTTAACTATATATTACCTACTCAACCTCGTGTTGACCCCGTGTGTTTTGTATGTGCATGTGATGATCCTATTTATTGGGGAGCAGAATGACAGGTTTTAGTCTCATGGAAGCTGGAAGGGAGGAGAGGGTAATGACCAGACCTGACGAGTGCTAGATCACTCTATTTAGTCTTTTCAATTTGTCTAGACTTTTCTTATGTTTTTTTTGTAAGACAGTTGTAACAGACTTGAGATACTTCTGCTTTGACCTTTAAACTACTTAATAAAGTACTGTGTTTCTTTCCTTTGTTATCTACTACCTCGGTTTTCCGAGATGGTAACACCCTTGGTTATTTGGGGAGTCCTAGTCTAGGTCTCTAAATAAATGGGAGTGTTACAAAGTGGTATCAGAGCGAACGATCCTCAGGCCTAACCTAATGAACCCAATGAATGTAGGAAGAGTCTAAATAAAATGAACCCCGGGATAAGACTGTTAGTAGCACACTAAAGGTAAAGGATGAGTCTGGGGCCCCCTCACACTGAACCATAGGCCCTCTCAGTTTTACCCGGGTACCTTGAGTGTATACGAGACAAAGGGTAAAATAGGAAGATTAGAAGGGATAAGTAAGATAAGGAAATGATATAAGCTCTTTGGCATGTTGATCATTGGAATATGGAGATTAAAGGTGTGTGAATGAAAAGGTTATATGCTTGGAATTAAAGTATGGGATGAGGAAGTGATTTCTTGTGACTGCATGAAATGAGTAGCATTATATTGAAATTTTATTCTGTCTAGTGATATGCGGTTATGTGATCCCTAAGCCATTATGATAGATAATATACTAAGAGGAGTTGTTAATATCGAAAAGCATGTGAATGATTCTACTACGATTATAGAGATGTAAATCTAAGTGAGTACCCTTACTTAAACTGGGACTCATCTTTCTTCTTTGTTTATTATAGAATGCCTCCGAGAAGGGATAACGCGGCTAACATCACTCAAGAAGAACTAGATCGAATATTAGTTGAGAATGAGGCTCTACGGGCCAAACGTTTGGATTCTGCCAAGTTGAGCACCATCATCGCGAGGCATAACCCTACCCAATTCACTGGGGGGGAGAACCTCATCTACTCGGGGAATGGTGTCGAGAGTTCAACAACTTGTTCGAGCTAATATACTGTCCGGAAGAGCTGAAAGTAGACCAAGCTGCAGACTACTTAAGGGGAATGGCCGGTGATTGGTGGACTGGGAGCAAGGGGGAAATCCGGGAAGAAGCTATAGAGGATGGAATCAATCACGTGGAATGGGTCGCATTTAAGAGGATCCTGTTTGAAGTGTTTCTACCTGAGTTTCAAAAGAGCAAGTTGAGGGAGGAATTTGAAATTTTTCAAATGACGGATGAGATGACTATGGAGGTTTAGTACAGGAAGTTTCTTCAGTTAATGAGCCATGTGGGGGAAATGGGGATGGATGAGCCAATGCTTGCCATGAATTTTGAGAGAGGGTTAACCATAGCTGTCAAGAAAAGACTCATTGCAGCACCGCCCATGTAAAACCCCCCGTGAAAGCGGAATAATAAACATACAAAAGTACCAAAATTGCAGCGGAATTAAAACTTTTTTTAGAAAACAACATGCGAGAAGTCTTAAACTGAAACAGAAACTAAGACTGAAATAAAACCAAAATAGATAAGTAACAGTTCTAAGTATCAAAACCAATATATACATCAGCCTGGGATGGAACATCCCTACAGGCACCAAAACGAAAGTAACACAAGTCTAAGAGTCTAGCTATGCGATATAAGGTAAGTCATATGATGACAGCAGGATCATCACTCGCTAGCTCTCGTGAACCCATCTCCTACCAGCATGTACCTACATACATGAAAACATGTACGCCACAATCAGTGGGGAGTGACTAGAGTTCTCCTAGCCACCTTTTGTGACAACACGTAACATATAAAACAATACAGAATACTCCAACATATAACAACATGTGAAGTATAACATCTTATCATCTGATCTCTTGCAATCATGCGATTACCATGCACGGCTCTTAACCAACTTCATAAACAAATAGGAAGGAGAGCCGATTTCCCTACTGGTTACCCAGTCGGGGGGTCTTTCAATCCAACTATTTATGAAACTGAACTAAGAGTCATCCAATGCCTTGGATGATTAAACCATAACTCAATGAAACATCATTTACTCATCATGCATATCTGACACTGTACCCTCATCAAGGCAAGCAGATAAAACATCCATAACTCATCATGCATATCTGACACTGTACCATCATCTAGGCAAGCAGATAAAACATCCATAACTCATCATGCATATCTGACACTGTACCATCATCTAGGCAAGCAGATAAACATCCATAACACTAGCAACGGGTCCAGAGGTGAACTTAACACATATCCCATTACTACACTATGTCGGGTCCAGAGGTGAACTTAACACATATCCCAACATCCAAACAAGTAAAGGGTCCAGAGGTGAACTTAACACATATCCCTAAACTTACAATCATGAAAAGGGTCCAGAGGTGAACTTAACACATATCCCTAATCATCCAAAAGCAAAGGGTCCAGAGGTGAGCTTAACACATATCCCAATGCTACAAACATGTATTGGGTCCAGAGGTGAACTTAACACATATCCCAATACACAGTCGCCGCACAACGGGTCCAGAGGTGAACTTAACACATATCCCGTGTACGACAACCGATCACGTGTCAGGTCCAGAGGTGAGCTTAACACATATCCTGACACGCCCAAGCAAAACACGTAACGGGTCCAGAGGTGAGCTTAACACATATCCCGTCACGCGGCATATAAACACGTAGTGGGTCCAGAGGTGAACTTAACACATATCCCACCACGCGACAACCAGTGTAACCACTAACATCCAAAGGTAGAAAATAACCTATAGTTCTAACTTCTTAAACAACTAATCAACACTTAATTGATCCCGGGAACTAAGGCGAGGGAGAGCCGGTTTCCCTTTCGGTTACCCGACCGGGGGGTCTCTATCCTCACTCCATTCCCGAACCCAATATAATGTTGCCCGTACACCGGGGACCTCAAATATATATCACGGGTATACAAACGAGTTTCACTCGAAACCGATCAACCGTTCAAAAGTTACGATCGAAAAACAATAAAAAGCCTTCAGGGGTCCCCAGCCGGTCGGCAGGCAGCCGGTCGGCCGGCTGGTGACCTCTCAGCCTCCTTCTTTCTTTAAAACCGGAAACACAAAAAAGGGTCCCCAGCCGGTCGGCAGGCAGCCAGTCGGCCGGCTGGGAAGACCTTCCCTAAGCCTTAACAAAATACGCAAGCCAACCCACAAACACTCCCAGCCGGCTGGCAGGCGGCCGGTCTGCCGGCTGGGCTTCCTTCCTATTCTATATTCTCGCAAAACATACACAACATACAACGACTACCAGCCGGTCGGCCGGCTGGCAGTCCAAGGCCATTTTCCCAAAAATACGAAAAACACACATATGCTCTCCCAGCCGGTCGACCGGCGGCCGGTCGGTCGACCGGCTCAGAGAGCCTGATACGAAAATCGCAAATTTCAGCCTTCAACAAAACTCAATCAATCGACACCAAAACTTGCACAACGATTCATGTGATGTTTAAACAACAATATCAAACGCCAAATACTACCGATCTATCAGCAAGTAAGTCTCATAACAATCCTCAAATGAATTTAACATGTATCCGTCGCAAAATGAGAAAAACTGAAAATATACTTAAAAGCATATAACAAACAATCCAAGCATGAATTCTTCACAACAACATCACCCTAAACATGTTACTAAGTCCTTTAACATTATATTTCGACAAAAATCAGAAACCAAACAAGAATCACAACAAATATGCTAATATACACATAAAGGCCGAGTTTCTCATTATCGTCACCTTTTAAGCTTACTCCGGCAGATGATCCTCCTCAATCACGTAACTATCGGTGTCGGGATCGTCCAGGCCAACACCTACAACATAGAAAACGGATTTCGAGTACTTAAAACGGAATTTAAGGAAAACAGCCCGTTTTTCAAAGTCGACGAAATGAAAAATGAAAGTGATGGATGACTAGGAAATCGAACGAGGATTCCGAAAATGTACTTACTTTTGCAATTTGAGGAACAGATGAGGGAGAAAAGCTCAAAAGAAAGGAGTATTAATGGAGGTTTGTGAAGAATTTGGTTTAACAGTGAAATGCAATGTTGAAGGATGAAGATGTCGACATATTAAATATGTAGGGTACAATGAGGTGTCCTTTCCGTATTATGAAACAGGTCGGATAAAATAGAACGGATGTTTAAGTCGGATATTTAAATGTTGCCAAGTTTGTATTCGTCTTAAGGACTTGAGGTTCTTAAGACGGATCTTACTTTTTAAATTAAAATCTTCCGAGTTAAATTATTAAAATATTATTTTATTACTTTAAATAATTTAAAATGCTTAAATTAGATTTTACGAAAATACGGGATGTTACAGCCCACTACTATCTGTGATATCTATTTGCGGGCTGGGGCAGCAGAGAGACTCGCTGACATGATAAGGGAGGATAAGAAGACAAGGAGTGAAAAGAGGAGGACTGAGACCTTGAGTGAAAATTCGGGGTCGAAAAAGCAGAATTCTAATAGGTACAGTGGGTATTTTACCAACAGTGACTCAGCAAATGCAAGGAACCAGGGTGGAGGTAACTACAAGAGTGGGGGTTCGGGAGCCAGTTCTGTGGGGATAGTGTGCTATGGTTGTGGGAAGACGGGACACAAGCAAGCAGTGTGTCGATCTTCAGGAGGATACCAATCTGGGGGTTACCGTACTCCAACTTCGGGGGTACAGTGGGTCCCGCATGAATACTTCTGGGAGTGGAGGATATCGTATTCCTATGTCGGGTTATGGAGGGAGTGCGAGGTCTGGTGCTAGCAACAACTACCAGAAGATTTATATCAACTATCAAAACCGTTCCCACCATAACCAGTACAACGGGAGTGGCAGTAACCAGAAGACCGGAGCCGAAGGGAACCAACAGTCAGGAGCAGCCACTACTAGCCAGAGTGGGGTGAAGACTAGTGGCAAACTCTTTGCCATGGAGAAACAGGCTGCCAAAGATGATTGGATTGAGGATTCTGTAACAATAACTTCCGGGGAGTCTGTGTCATGTAATAGAGTCTATAAGAGTGTGCCCATCAAGATTGGGGAGGTAATTTTCCATTGCGATCTCATCGAATTTCCATTGGGGGACTTTGAGGTAATTCTAGGGATGGATTGGTTGGGGAAATATCGAGCTTTTATAGACTGTTATCAAAAGAAGATTTCTCTGAAGGGACCTAAGGGATTGAGGGTGACTTATAGGGGATTCATGGTTAAACCTAATGTCAAATTCATATATGTTAATACCCTTAAGTCTAACCTGAGAAAGGGGGATAGTTTGATCTTGTGTCAAATGTGAGATTGTGAGGCGAAGACTCCGAAGGCTAGCGAGATACCTGTGGTGAGAGAGTTTGAGGAAGTGTTCCGGGATGATGTGTCAGGGTTGCCACCTAGGAGAGAGGTCGAATTTTCTATCGATCTAAAGCCAGGAGCAGGACCAATATCAAAATCACCTTACCGTATGGGACCAAGGGAGATTGATGAATTGAAGAAGAAATTGGATGAATTGGCTGAAAAGGGATTCATCCGACCTAGTGTGTCACACTAGTACAAAAACCCCTAAACTGATGAACTGACGTCTTTTGCTTCTCTTTTGCGTCAGTTTTTCTTTAGGAACTGACGTCTTTTGCTTCTATTTTGCGTCAGTTTTGCTTAAACTGATGAATATGGAAGGGTGGTGTGATGGAGGTGAAGTGGATGACTGAATGATGTGGAGATGGAAGGAAGTTTTAATATGTCTATTTCGTGTCTTAACTATATTATTTACTCAACCTCGTGTTGAGCCCGTGTGTTTTGTATGTGCCTGTAATGATCCTATTTTTTGGGGAGCAGAATGACAGGTTTTAGTCTCATGGAAGCTGGAAGGGAGGAGAGGGTAATGACCAGACCTGACTAGTGCTAGATCACTCTATTTAGTCTTTTCACTTTGTCTAGACTTTTCTTATGTTTTATTGTAAGACAGTTGTAACAGACTTGAGATACTTCTGCTTTGACCTTTAAACTACTTAATAAAGTACTGTGTTTCTTTCCTTTGTTATCTACTGTCTCGGTTTTCCGAGATGGTAACATCCTTGGTTATTTGGGGAGTCTTAGTTGAGGTCTCTAAATAAATGGGGGTGTTACACTGAGATGCCGCAGGAAGATGAGTAATCGCATGCAAGGGAAGACATTGTAAGAAAAATAGGCTTTACATACATGTTGATGGTTGACTGGGAAAAGATTTGCTGAGAGAGTGACACGTGTACAAAATAAGTTTAGTGATTCTTCTATCTTACATCTCTATAAGTGCGTGTTTGACCTAACTTTTCAAAGTATTTTTGGACTCAAAAACACTTTTTGGCCAAAAACGTTATTTATTCAAAAGTTAAAAATAATTTCTCAAATACTCTTTTTTACTCATAAAAATAGAAGCAACAATTTGGTGTTTTTGATTTTTGAAAACTACTTTTAAAAAGTTAAGCTTTTAAAACAAAAACTCATCTTTAACAAGGGGCTTGATTTTCGCAGTACACATCTTACTCATCGTAGTACGATATTGACAATTATACCCCTTTTATTTTCCCATCTCATTTTGTCTCTCTAACTTCTCTCTAAACTATTTTCTCTAATTTCATTTACTAATAATCCTCCAATTTCACCCGCCTTAATTAATCATGTAATACGTTGATAAATTATATGCTTCATTTATGAATTATCTTTAAAAATACATATATTATATACATAAATATCCGAGAAAGTGGTGATTGACCCCCATAACTTTGTGTAATTGTGGAATTAACCCCCAGAACTTTCAATTGAGTAATTTGGCCCCATAAGTTACATGATAAGTGAAATTAAACCTTTTTATCAAAATCTCATGAGAAATTTCATTTATTATATCACAAAAAATGGTTTGTTTTTATGAAAAATACAAAAAGAAAATTAAAACTAATCAAAAAAATAAATTAGCATAAATTAGATAAAAAACTATAAAATTTTTACGAAAACTAAAAAAAATATTATTTCTATAATAAAGTACATACAATATTTTTAAAACTTTTTTTACAATTTTGGTAAAAAAATTTCAATTTTAAAATTGGAATAAAATATTTTCATGACAAAAAAATATAATAAAAGGATAAAAAAATATTTCAATTTTTCAAAATATCAAAAATTAACACATAATATTTTTAATTGTTTTTTTTTTAAAATCATACCGAATTACATACTTGTATAAAAAAATGGTTTTTGTATGCAATTCGTATTATATTTTATCTAATTTATGCTAACAAGATTTAAATTAATTTTTTATTTTTCTTAAAAACATGACAATTTTATACTTTTTGCATATGACAAATTGAATTTCTCTTGAGATTTTGATAAACGGATTTAATTTCACTTATTACGTAAGTTATGGGGCCAAATTCCTCCAATTAAAAGTTGTGGAGGTTAAATTCACAATTGCACAAAGTTATGGGGGTCACTTCCCCGCATAAATATCCTACAAACAATTGTACTATATCCGTAAAGTTTTACGTACTACTATGAAAAATCATTGAAAAATAGGCATTGAGTAAAAAAATTTGGTAATGTGATACCTTTTTTTCCATATATTAAGATTGAAATACTGTACCACTCCACCATTACCATCGTACCATGCTCCAATTGCAGTTTTCACGTTGTCGGTGGACTGTCATCAAAGCGCACCGGTCATGCTTGTTCATAAAGTACCACAAATAAGCTTACCATATCGCACTAATTAGCCCTTAATTAATTTAGATATAAACCCTAAATAAAAAGTATTCAATTCAATTAAATAAAGGAATGATATTGTAATAAAGAGTCAATTAAATTTTTAATATGAGATGAACGAATTAAATACATACTATTTTTTTAAATTATCGTTCAGTTAAATAAAGGAATTAAAGTTTGACAATTGAGAGAATGTGGAGAAAAGGTAGAGAGAATTTGATTCATGTTTTTTAGTGAAGGGTAAAGAAATGAAAAGGTTGATATAAAAAGTGGTGTAAAGATTAAAAATTGTACTGCGAAAATAAATCAGAATTACTTTTTCACATACGAACTTTACACTTTCACATACATTTTTTCATAAAGTTTCCAAACCCTACCCTTTTCCCTGAACATAAACGAAACAACTCTCCCTCCTTCCTAAACATAAAAAAACAAACTTAGATATTCATATTGCCCCAATATTAAATCTAATTACTCTACAAACTTTAACAATAAATTCTAATTCTCCATTTACTGAAATAAAATTGTTTATTAGCACTTATTGAGACGTTTTGTTGAAATTATTAAGTTTAATATGTTTTTTGAAATTACATGTTTAGACAATAAAATTGGTGATTAGGGTTTATGGGTGTGGATGACACGATGGTCGGCGTCGACGTTAGACGATCATCAGATACTGATGGTGGTGGTGGCGTCAGAATTTTTGATAATTGTGTTTGTTCGCACGTTGCATTGTTGTTGTTGGCGATGTTTCACTGTTCCTTTTCTTTCTTTTTCTTTTTCTTTTTTTAATTAATTAGTTTATTTTTTATTTTAAATGATAATAATTACTTTGTGTTTCTATTTTACTATTTTTTTAAAATTACAATATTAATTAGTGTCGACAATCGTAGAGAGAGGGGAGCGTGTGGCTTAGGGAGGTTGACCGGGGTCGGCAACGTGGGGTCTGCCGAAGTAAGGGTTTTTGGCGAGTGGAGTGATTGGTGGTGGTGAATGGAGGTGCATTACAAAATACTAACGTATTTGCGATGGATGATTCTGTCGCAAATCAGGGGAATTCCGTCGCAAACATGACATTTGCGACGGACACTGTCTGTTGCGTTTTTTTGTCGCAAAATGAATTTTTGCAACAGATTTGTTCGTCGCAAAATTTTGCAACGGAATGGTCAAGTTTTGCGACGGATTTTCCGTCGCAAGTATTGACTGACTTTGACCAAAATGTCAAAGTCAGTCAAGATTTGCGACGGAAAATCCGTCGCATGTTCGTCTTTTGCGACGGAAATTCCGTCACAAATCTGGGAGACTTTGACATTTTGGTCAAAGTCGGTCAAGTTTTGCGACGGATTTTTCCGTCGCAAAAGATTCCGTCGCAAATTCCTGTAGGTTTTTCCGGTTTCAACTGTTTTTTCTGCTCCCCATTTCAGCTAAATGGCTGATTTTAGCCATTTCTAAGCTCTCCAAACCTGCATAAAAGTGGCTGCTTTCAGCCAAAACAACACAGCACACAACTTGTCCGAGACAACATTTTCAAAAGGTTTTTCATAACTAAAAATAAGGTTTTACATAGTTATATGTCTGAATACATTCAACTTCAAAAACTAAACATAATTAATACAAACAAACTAACCGACCTAATAAACTAATATACCTTATCTAACGGTGGTGTGAGTGGTCTGTGGGGTGATGAAATGGGTGGCCGACCTAGCATTATTGTCGCCACCGACATTATCAAAGTCATGTCGTGGCTAAGAAGGACCTACCGGGTTAGAGTTTTGAGTAGAGAAGCCATGTTTACTTAAGAACTCTTCAATAGCCTTAAGTCTTTGAGATTGCTCAACTTCACGTTGCTTTAGCTGAGCATTCTCTTCAATGACTCTACCGACGATACCTGGGGTGTATGAAGTGTTCCCAGCACTTGAATGACGGCGATGTTCCCAAAGAACTGGTGCTGCATTTCCCGTATCAAATACCAGCCCTTTCTTGTTGTAGCCTCCATGTTCTTTAAATTAGATCTTATTATCGTCGATCTGCTCCGCCGGTACCCCTTCACTTATCATACGACTTTTCTTTGAAAGAACCTTGCCCTACAAAACAAAAATAGTTTGATTAGTGTCAATTACGTTAATTAATTACTAAATCCATTTACTAAAAAATAAAGAAAAGTTTGTGGTAACTTACAAAGAATTGTTCCGATTTCCTTGACACCCATCCCTTTTTGGCATGTTTCTTGGTCTTCTCGAGCAAAACCAAGGCGGATGGTACATCACTCTCATCTTGTCCAGCCTGCAATTTAAATCATAAACACTTGTTAAAAAAACTACTCAAATCAAATGACAGACAATTGTTAAAAAATTACTCAAATCGAGAAAAAGTTAAGTAAAACTATTAAATTACCATTTCATCCATAACTTGGAGGGTGTTTCTACGACCCATTATATGAGTACCTAAGGCCTTCCCTTTTTTTGGTACTTCCGGACATCCTATTAGCTTTGTTCTTTTCGGATAAATCCTTAAACTTCGGATCTGTGATGGGTTTTCCAAAATCTGTCGGTGTATATCAGCTAGTACCCAAGATGGCCTATGCTCCGCATCTTTCTAAGAAGCCTGATGGACCATTTTGCGTAGGCGTGTTTTCATTATGGAAGTCCAAACCATTTCTTTGTCACGGGGATGAAAGGTAACATGTTTCTGTTTCAAAAAATAATATAGTTAGAAAATAAATAAATAATAAAACGAAAATAGGTAATAAATAATGAAACGGAAATAGGTAATAGTTAATAAATATCTCAAACCAATCCCACCATTCCTTCTTCAATCCATCAGACGTCATCTTCCAGTTCAGCGCGTATTCCTTATACTTAGACATAATGTTCTCCGTTATAAGATCCAAGACTTCTTTGTGACTGAACCCGAAAAAGAGTTGAAATTGAAAATATAATAATCAAGAAGTAATCAAAGTATAGTCAATATATATATAGGATCAATAAGTAAACAAAGAACACACTTACCACATGCCGCCATCATGGTCAATAGGATCGAGGTGAAGTCGACATATAGGCTGGGGAGGAGGAGGAGAAGGAGGAGCATCATTTATTGGCATGTCCTCGTTATTAGCTCCCGATCGTCCCTCAACCGGATGACTACCACTACCTCGTCGTCTTCCCCGCATATTATCAAACTAATATAGCAACAAAGAAAGAAATAAAATACACAATTAACTTGAATAATAATAAAGGTAATAAGATGATTTCATTGATATTAAGCCATACGACATCTACAAATTAAAGTAGGATGAACACATTAATATCAAGACATACAACATTATCAAATCTAATAGATAGAAGTCCTAATCATCATCATCATCACTTGAACAATTTATTCATATATCCTTACAAAGAGAATCTATAATATCTTCATCCTCATCCTCATCCTCATCCTCATCTTCATCCTCATCCTCATCCTCCTCCTTCTCTGCCACAATTTGTATCTATTCTTCTTCCTCCACAATTTCATCTTCATCTTCATCTTATTCTTCTACTTCAATTGGTGACAATATTGTTTCACCATTAGTAACATTTTCTTGAAAGAAAGATTCATCAACGGGAGCATCAACATGTGATCTAGCCTTGGTTTTAAATACCGCTGACCATTGACTTTGATCCTTTTTATACTTGGATAAGGAGTATAATAAAGTTTTTCCACTTGATACGCCAACACAAAAGGGTCGTACTTTGCAAATTTTTTACTCCGGTTAACATCCACAAGCTTATATTCCTTATGTACTTGCATTCCTCTTTCGGAGTTATCTATCCAACTACATTTGAATAAAATGACTTTGTAAGTGTCTTTTGGGCCTGTATAAGTCATCTCACCAATTTCGTCAAGGGTTCCATAGTAGTCAGCTCTTTCAGTGGAACTCACACAAACTCCATTGTTAATTATGCATTTTTCCAAATCTTTCCCTTGAATGAAAGCTCGAAATTTGTAGCCATTGATGGAATAGCGTTTCCATGTTTTGACTGTTCTTGAGGGACCATTTGCTAAGGCAATTACAATTGGATCTTCTATATTAATGACTTGAGATCTAAACCATCAGGGAAATCTTGTTTCATATTTTTCCCAAACATCATTGCCTACGACACATTCAGGATGTTCTCTCATGATATAATTTTCAAACAACCTATATTCGGATAAGGGGAATTATTAATTTTTGAACAACTAATAAATTAAGTTTCTAATATCAGAATTTAGATTCTCCACTTTCACTTCATTGCGTTTCAACTCATCAGAATCGCAGTTAGATAAAACATAGAGGTGTGCGCGTTCATATTCGTTATCCTCCAAAACCTTTCACGACACTTTCCCGAAGTAGTGCAATCATGATCTTGAAATAGCTTAGGCAAGTTAGAATGTGTCGGCTTTTTTGAACCAACGTCAAAGTCCCTTGCCTTGGTGTCTATGTGTTCTTCAAAGTATAGGGAACAAAAATTTGCTATTTCCTCAATCAAATATGCATTACATATAGACCCTTCAACACGAGCTTTATTTTTACTTTTCTTTTTCAAATGATTCAAAAACCTACAAACACATTAGTTTAGAATGAATAATATAATAATATATATTAAGTAATGAAGTCATAAAAGGATCATGACATTACCTCTCAAAAGGATACATCCACCTATATTGCACAGGACCGCCCATTTTCACTTCGTATGGCAAATGAATAGGTAGGTGATCCATTGAGTTGAAAAAAGGTGGAAGGATTTTCTCCAATTTGCAAATGATCTCCGCAATGTTATTTTCGAGACTTGTAATTTTTTCAATTTGTACTGATGAAGTACACAAACCTCTGAAAAACTGACTAGTTTCAGTGATGAGCCTTATTTTAGTCATGATTTTCTTTGTCTTATCTTCAGTCCCGTTTCGACCTCGTTTTGCGTGCCTTTGCTCGATTTCATGCCCATTGCCTCGACTATTCCTATTTGGTTTCCTTTTTGTAGGTATTGAGGCGGGAACGAAGAAACGGGAGCAAACGAGACGGTTTTCTATCAAAAAAGTGAAGAATTGTCAACATTTCAGCCCCATGCCCTCTCAGTCGGTCCCAAACCGGCAGCCGATGGGCCGGCTGGAAGTCTTGACTTGACTTTTGAAGAAAAGGGAAGAAAAGTTACAGGATCTTGCTTCAGTGCCCTCAGCCGGTCACCAACCGGCGGCCGGTAGGCCGGCTGGTAACCCTTTCCATACTTAGCCATATTTTTGGATGCCAAATATTCAAGTTTTGGGCAGATTCGTGATAAAGGACTCCCAGCCGGTGGCCAACCGGTAGCCGGTCAACCGGCTGGTGGTACCTGTGCTAAAGGAAGAATTGAAGAAAAATCAGAAGTGAGATTTCGTGTCCTAAGCCGGTGCCAAACCGGCAGCCGGCTGGCCGGCTCGTGGGCTAGTTCAAGTGAAGAAAAGAAGAAGAAATAGTCATAAGTCTACAATTTGACTCTTAGCCGATCCCAGACCGACAGCCGGTCCACCGGCTGAGAGTCATTTCCCAGATTTCCGCACTCTATATAAACCCGCACTTAGTCTATTTTCATTTACGCAAACTTTTAGACTATTTTCACGCATCCCTAGGGTTTCTACAGTTCCATTGTTCATCCTTTTACATTCAAAAACTCAACTCAAAATCATAATCTTTCTTTAGTTCATAGAATCTTTTAGTTACTCTCTTAGTTTATCTAGTTTGTTCTTAGCATCTTCATTAGTTTACTTTTAGGGATTTGGGTTGTAATTTGGAGATTTTTAGAGAACTCTTCAACTTGTATCCAAGTTCATGCCTTTATACAATTGTTTGGTATAATCTTCTTATTCATTACTTAGTTATTGCATTTCCTACAAGTTTCCTTTAATCAATTGTTTACATCTACTTATTCCACCATGTTTAGCATTCATTCTTCAATTGTTCACATGTTTACTTTAGTTATGTGTGAGTAGTTCCCTTGCTAGGGTTAGGGGTGTGCTTTGGTGGGTTGGTAGTCATGAATCTTGCTCAGGGTTAGGCTTGGGTTCTCTTCTTTGCTAGGTTTTCACTATATGCATGTTATATGTTTGATGAAATGCCTCAACGACGGTTGGGCATGATTTTTATTGTTGTTTGTCTTTGACGATAGTCTAGAGCTTTCATGGGCATGTATTTATGTTAAGTTGACCTTGTTTATAGCGAGAGCTAGGATAGGTCTTGACTTTAGGAGAGTCAAATCGAAAGGCGAGACAAACCTAGATCTAGCATAGAGGCGACCTTAGACCCTTTTGCATGTTTTGTTACCAACCTACCCTAGTAACCCCGACACCCTAGTTGTTTTTATCCATCGACTTAATCTTAATATCTTTGCTTTCTTAACTCTTTAGTTGTTAGTCATCTCATTCAAAAACCTATTACCCGACTTTGACTTAAATTAGAACTTAGCTAAACGATTATCCTCACCATCTTCGTGTTCGACCCCGACTAGAGTACTACTTTTGTTGGGCTTTATAAATCTTGTTTGATCACGGGTAGTGAATGATGTCCCTATGATTCTTGATGAAAAGGGAGTCATGGAAAGTATGACTTTGAAGAGTGAGGATGCTAGTTTTGCTAATGACAAGTTGTTTGTTCCGGAAAAGAGGCACCACAATGGAGAACAAGAAAAGCCAAGTTCTAATAGTTTATTTAAGGACCCCATGGTTGAAAAAGGGGACTTAAGGGAACCACTTGCTGAAAAAGATGTCAAAGCTCAAAAGTTGACGATGTGTGAAGCGGGATTCACCCATGAAAGCAAGGTTGAAGCTTCGGCTGAGGCCTTTGATCGTTTCCTAAGGTCTTTGGCTAGCATGGACGAAGTTTCATCCGTTTACAAAAATTGAAGATTGCTCATGAAGGTTTGGTGGAGTCACTAAATAACCACCGTTTGTAAGTATTTGCCTTTTGCCTTTCATATAGCTTGCATTTTTTGTTTGCATTTTTAGTTTGCATATGTGATTTGGAATTGGTTTGTTACTTGTTTTTGATTGAATCTTGAGTATAGTCAGAGGATGATGAGCGAAATCATACTGGCAAACTCAATTTTTGATGTTAAGTAAATCTTTTTTCGAAAATGTGCACAGGTACTCTTAGCCGGTGGACCGGTTGACGGTCCCCAACCGGCTAAGAGGGCCTGGGCACATTTCTGTTTTTTACAATTTATTTGGCAGATTTCAGGATTTGGACTCTTAGCCGGTCCCAGACCGGCAGCCGGTCAGCCGGCTAAGAATCATGCCCCATATTTGAAAAGTCGAAAACCCAAGGATTCATGATTTTGAGCCGGTAGGCCGGCAGCCGGCCAAGCGACTAAGAATCATTGTGCTAGTCTAGCATTGAAGAAAAGAGGAGATAAGTGCTCCCCAGCCGGCAGCCGGTCCGCCGGCTGGGAGTTTTTGTATGAAGAGCTGAAGAAGAAGAGGAAGTGAAGAAATCAAGGAAGGCTGACTCTGAGCCGATCGGCTGGCAGCCGGTCCACCGGCTCAGAATCTCGCATACTTTTGAAATTAAAAAAAAAATCGAAAAAAAACCCCAATTTTAAGCCGGCAGACCGGCAACCGGTACCCCCACCGGCTCAGAGCCCGCTGTTTCGAATTGTTTTAAACCGTGAAACCCTCATTTCTTCTTCATTTCTTCATATTTCCCCCTTCTCTCTACAATTCCCATCCCACAAAAACTCACTCAATCAACCAAAATCAAACCCCTTCATCCTTCCCATCCAAAAAACCATGTCCACAAACCGAGCTGAGAGGCGATCCAAGTCAAGGCACGATTCTTCCGTTGAGCAAGAGGTGCAAAACATGCGGGATAATAGCTACATTGGTCACGATCCGGACTTTCCCGGACTCCAATTTGCCTCTATTACTCAAAAAGGTAACTTTATTTACTTCAAAAATCGTCCCCTTCACCCGACCCGGTTCATAGATAGAGTTTCCATGCGGGAATTATGGTTAGATAAGATTACGGAGGAGTTATTTGAGGGGATGGGGATGGGGATGAAATCATTTTACGAGACTAGATCGGCTCTTACCTCTCCCCGATTGACTTGGGAGTTTTTGAGTTCCCTTGTGGTGACTAAAAACCGGAGTTTGGGAAAGGTAGTTTTCTTGGAATTTCGCCTTATGAATAAGGAGCACCGGTTGACCTTAGAGGAGTTTGCTTTGATATTTGGGCTATAGGGGAAATTGCCCATTCATCATCCGGAGGGTTTTGATACTGGGGTTATATGGACGACGATTACCGGTTTGACTAGTAACCGGACAAAGAAGAAACCGGCCAATCGGGTGCATTTGGCACCTATTAGGATTTGGCACCGCTTCATGGGGTGGACCGTCTTATCTCGAGACAAGCCACATAATTTTAGGACGGAGGAGCTCGAAATTTTGGGTTCTTACTTGATCCCAAAGCTTAATGTTGCTCATCACATGACTCTCCAATTGAGCCAGTTGGCTAGCCAACCTCGCCTAACCCCTCCGATTTGTGCAGGAGGGATGGTTACTTTTATGGTCATTTACTTATGTCACCGGAACTTCACCGTGGGGTATATCGAGGGAGAAAACATAGTCTCGCCGATACATGCAAGATAGATTGGGGTGGATAAAGTGGAACCCCAATGATCGTCAGGAGTATTGGCAGATTCGGGTTGATAACAAGTTCATAAATTCCTTACCTTTTCCTAACACCCAAAGGATGAAGGTTTTTCCCGGCAAGAATGCCTACCTCCTTGAGATTGAGGTGAATCCTGATGAGATCCCCGCCGATCAGCGCCCTCCCAGAGTCTATGCCCGTGATAGGGTTGGTACTACCGCCTCCGACCACCAGTTTCAGCAGCCCCCTGTCACTATGCCTCCTTTTGTGGGCGGTCCTAACTTTTTCCAGGGATCCACTTCCAGTTTTGTTCCTCCTCCTCCTCAGCCACTTCCATTGCATCGTGACCTTATTGATTTCATGGCTCGGGTTGACTTAAACCAGAAGAAGACTGAAGAGTTAGCCAATGAGCGCCAGAGGATAGCGGATGAGCGACAGACATTGGCAGATACTCGTCATCGGGACGTATGTTATAGGCTTGACTATTTCTACCATGATCAAGCCTATTGGACCTTCCCGAGTTACGACCAGCTTGTCCGTCAGGGTTACCGTCATCCTCTCGGTGGTCACCCTTCCTATTACATGCCCCCTAAGGGTGGATATGTGCCCCCTGAGGGACGCTACTTCGGGGAGATACTTGTTTCGCCGGGCTACTACAATAGCCCGATCTTTCTCTTGGAGGTGCGTAGAGATGGGGACTCAGGCCATCCAGGGCATCCATCTTCCCTGGGTGACCCCGGAGCTAGTGGCTCGCATGCTTCGCCTTTCTGTGATGTCTTGAACAACCCAGACGACTATATGCAAGTGGATGACAACAGTGATGGAGATGGTGATGGAGACGGCGATGGAGATGGAGATGGAGATGGAGATGGAGATGGTGATGAGGATGATGAGTGACTGCCCATAGAGGTGGTTAGTGATGTCTTTGCTCCCGTATCAAAATCCAAAGCAAGTACTCCCTTAATCAAAATTTCTCATTAGTTTTGCATCTTTAATATTCGCATGCATTTAGAGTAGTTAGTTAGCTTAGATAGCTTGTTTTAGTTTTATTTTTATCATTTCACATCTTTAGTGCAATAGCATATAGTTACATCCATATATATGCATTAGACTTTCTTTTTTGTAACATATTGTCACATATAGTTGCATTCATGGAGTATAGGGCATATAGGATTGTATCTTAGTTTATTTCAAAAAACCAAAAAAAATCCAAAAATATGTTCCTTTCCGGTTCTCCTCCTCACATTATGCACATAGATAAGTGTGGGGAGGAAGAGCCGTTTATTTCAAAAAACTCAAAAACAAGTTTTTCCTTTTCTTAAAGAATTCAAAAAAAACCAAAAACATGTTTGTTTTCGTTCTTTTTCTTCATTTCCCCCTTGCACTTTGTTCCATTGAGGACAATGTAAATATTAAGTGCGGGGAGGGAAAATATCCACCTTGTGAATATTTTTTTGTTTTTGTAAATATGAAAAACTTCAAAAAATTGAAAAATTTCAAAAATTTCAAAAAACATGTTTTTCATTTCCTTTGTTTTTGTCCCTTAGTTGCATTATATATATATATATATATATATATATATATATATGTTTGTTTGACTAACAAGTGGCAGAAGCAACAACAATCCGAGGCATTAGAAGAATGAAGACGCTTGGTATACTCTTTCCTACTTCTTTCTCCCCTTCCCTCTTTCTTTTTATGTTGATAGCATGAAGGAGAATGGGATTTTTGTGCTTTGGATGTTCTTTTGGGGAACTTGTGGTTGTTGCTGATGATGTGCTGCTATATTAGTCAATGTGTTGTTGCATGCTTGTTATTAGTTTAGTTGTAGTTCACATGCTTTCCTTTTTCATAGTTTTGTGAATATGTGTTAGTCGGTTTTGATCATTTGCATTTGTTTGTAAATATGCATAGGAGGTTGAATAGTGGAGGATATATGCCATCAATGATGATAATTGTCTTGCATGTGTCTTACCCCTCCTAATAGCTTGCACCTCTTGATGTCACCTTGTTAGGGTTCTTGCTTGCAAAGACCCGGAAGTCTAGGCTTAATGACCGAGTATCGACCACCATGTGAGACCGTGTTAGACCTTAGACTTGACCTAGGACCGACATTAGCTACTCAAATGTGAGGATAGAGCCTCCTTTATGGTCGGCCCATCAAACCGACTCAGATTAGGATTGTGAGTAGTCCTCCTTACGTGGTATGTTATGTGAAAACGCATAAGTATAGCGCTCATTCCTTGATTCCATGGTTATGTTCATGTGCATGTGAGACAAATTTTGTTCAAAATAAATCAACTTCACATTTGTCAAATTGGCCTTGTTTTGACCCTTGCATCTTATCCCGTCTTTTTGATTAACCACTTTGAGTCTTAGCCTTTTCATTTGGCCTTAACCAGTAAATGAACTACATCCCAAAAACACCCTTCCTTGATCAAGAATGGTTGTATTTGTGGTACTTTTTTGGTGGTAGATTCGGGGCTTAGATGCCGGTTGGTGGCCTTTTCCGTTGTGGTTTTGATATTGCTTTCTTGGTGAAATGAAGTTTTGAAGAAAAAATGAAAAAAAATGAAAAAAAAGAAAGAAAATAGAAAATCAAAGAAAAAAGTTGAAAAAGTTTTGAAAAATCCTAAAAAGAGAAGTTGTATATATGTGTTTTGAAAAAGAAAAAAGCTAGCAACAACTCCCTTCCATCAAGGGGAGATAGAAAAAGTCATTGCTAGAATAATGTGGTCTTTTGATGTTTTTCCAATCGGGCCGGGTTTACACTATTTTTGCATTTGATTTGGATTTCAAGTCTTTTGTTAGGGTGTAGACGTTGTTCGTTGTGTTTAAAGAATGACCACTTTGTTAAAGGTTGTGATGGGTTTGTTTTTCTAAAGTAAGTTGGGGTTTATGCAATTTTTGCTTGGTTTTGTCAAAACCAAAGTTAGGGAATAGACGTTGCTTAGTTGTTGCAATAAGGTGTTGAGTTGATCTTGGCAATCATTCTTGTTTTGGAGCCTCAAATACTAGAACGGTGGTTGCACAAAACCATTTTCACCCAACTCAAGCCCCGTTACATCCTTGTTGTTCTCATCATGTGCATTTACATTTTCTAATGGATTTTTGGATGGAGTACCATACTAGATTGCGGGCATGCTTCACAAGTTGAGGTAGGTGAGTGATTTTGGTTACTTCTTGTCACAAAAATCGCCCCCTTTCTTTCCTTGTGTGTTGAGTGTCACCCGTGAGTGTCGGTGCTTAGGGTTTTCTTATCGGTTAAAGGTCTAGCATGAAATCGAATCATGTGTGCGTCGTGTCAATCTTGGAAGTATAGCTTAGTGCTTCCGCTTACCCGCCTTGAATTAGTTTCTTGGCCTTTGGTGATATCAATGTCGGTTGCTTGAGCTTGATTTAGGGGTTTCATACCGTGGTTAGACTTTGAGTCGGCATCCTCCGCTATAGACCTCCCTTGTTTAGTTTTTCAAAACCCCGCTTAGATGAGGCGAGCGGTTGGCTTTTTTTCCCCCGATGCATGTTGCATGTTTATAGTGTTTTGTTTTGACTTGTTTGCAACAAAAATTTTCTAGCAAGACCAAACTTGCCTTGCAATAGGGCATTCTTCCTCATGGATGTCAAATTGTGAGTTAAAAGGGCTACGGGTGTAGCTAAACCCGATTCGGCTTCTAGTTAGCTTAGTTAGTTTGTTTCATGTTTTCGAATAAGGGGTTATATAACTTCTTGATCTCTTACGCGAGAACGAGTAAGGTTTAAGTGTGGGGAATTCAGATGAGCCTTATTTTAGTCATGATTTTCTTTGTCTTTTCTTCATTTTTGGTCTCGTTTCGACCTCGTTTTGCGTGCCTTTGCTCGATTTCATGCACATTGCCTCGACTGTTCCTCTTTGGTTTCCTTTTTTGTAGTTATTGAGGCGGGGAACGAAGAAACGGGAGCAAACGAGGCGGTTTTCTATCCAAAAAGTGAAGAATTGACAACATTTCAGCCTTAGGCCCTCTCAGCCGGTCCCAGACCGGCAGCCGGTGGGCCGGCTAGGAGTCTTGACTTGACTTTTGAAGAAAATGTTGGGTTTACTTACTCATAAACTAATTAATTTTAGTCATACTAACATAATCTTATAATTAACATTTTAATTAACATTATATAGTGATCTTATGCATGCTTAAAATGCGGAAATAGGAGTGATTTAGAACCCTTACACACGGTCCAAATCGAATGCTAGGATGATCTTCCAAAATGTTCAACAAGAACACCTCCTCTAAGATGCACCAAGACAACCCCTTAATCAACCGAGATCTTGAACAAGCTAGCACAAAATCGGTTTTCCTTAGGATAAATCCTAATCTCTTAATTAGAATTATTATTTCAATATTACAATTAGTATATTTATTATCTTATAATATTGATTTTGAGGTTGTGAAATTTTCTTCTTACTTAGGTAATTTTTCGGCTAAGAAGAAGATAGAATGAGGGTGTGATATATCTTATATATTGAGCATGCATTATCTTAAGAAAACAATTAACTTAAGTATGGGCATGGGGAAGGGGGAGCCGGCCTTAGGGAGCCTCAATGGGGAACATCTTCACTTCTCAATGCACTTAGGGTGGCTTGTAGCTTTAAGTCTCAAGGCAACCTATAATCATTGTATTAAAGAGTATAATTAACACTTAAACAACTATTTATTAGGCCCCATAAAACCGGCACATTCAACCTTAAAATGGACCTAATTTTACAATTTTATCAACCTTACAATTTTATGTTATGTGACATACAAATGATACAATATGTCACAATATAATAAAATAACAATTGTTTTAATTTAATCATACATATTTATCAAATAAATATTATTCATAAATTAATAAATCTCATTTATCAAGTTGACAAGTAATTCGAAATTACTAAATGTAAAATGGCCACTTATAATAATCGTCAATACGATTTACAACTTTTGTAATAATCTTAACCCGATTCATTCTAATTGCGATATTATAAAATATCGTTTATTGTTTAACAATTGACACGTTTCAACTTTAAACATAAATCTTACAATAAGATTTAACCTCTAAGTTCTCGATATACGAGCTTAAGGAATATGATCAAATCGTATCAATATACATTTGATCACCTTATCAATTAAGGGAATTGTCCTATAGGTATGACCTAAAGGAATCAACTGACCACCACCGTCATACGACAGTAATGTCAAACTCTAGCTAGCCAATCATTACCGATTAATGTTGGTCAGTTGACTAATATAATTCGTATCATCCCTTGTGCATTCTCGTCATGAGATTTAATTACGTGATCGCACTATTGTTGAGGACACATTTCCCAACAATCTCCCACTTGTCCTCGACAAGTGTGCGTCACCAATTCTCTTGTCCTATTACAATCTCCCACTCAATGCAAGATGTCTCTCTGAGGTCGTACTTGCATTCGATCATATCATGAGTGGTTTCCTCGATCTGGAGAATAACTGTTTGACCGGAATTATCTACCATAGATACCTTCCGAGCGTGGCCACGCATTTCCAGTTAACTTCTCCTCGAGTGGCCTTGAGATTTGAACAACCTTGACAAGGGGTGGACAATTTCTATCGCACTACTTCCTTCAATCAGTCACAGTCAGTCACAACCCAAAGCAATCCCATTTGACTCCAGTTACGAAAATTATAGTAGCTCTTGCCACGACCCGACTATTATAAAATTTCCAGAACTCTATAAGCGGTCACTTTGCCCGACAGAGTGTCTCTTGCAGTCTGCCTATGTGATCGACTAGTCATCAATATGACTCTATGGCACTTGAACTTGCCATCAATCGCCTCACATTCTAGTCGCTTTGAGATGTCACCTCACGTAAGCGGCTAGGGGCTATACTAAGTCAATCTAGTTCACTTATGGGGTTCAATATTGTCTCTCACAATCCATTTGGATTTTGACAAAGTATCTTTCATCTTGAGTTAATTATAACTCAAATGACATTGTCATGCAAAAATAGTCAATACTATTTCATTACATTTGATGCACGATCATCTATTTTTATTAATGTTTTGCGAATAAACCTTTTATTCATGATTGCAAAACTTACAAATTTTGGTCTCCTTCCGACACATATTATCTCACATAATATGATCTTATTTGAGCACATATCTAGAACCCATTCTAGATCTTGAGGTTCCTTTCCTGAGGGAAGCTCCCACTGTTATCTTATAACTCGTGACGTATTGATATACTAGAGGGATTAAAGAATCACTCGAAATTATCTAGTCACTTATGTGCTGAAATGTATATTGTAGTTATTAGTGATTTCATCACTCTTACTATTTTTCAAACATCTTGGCTATGTCATCAAGGTTATTTATTATAATGAATCATATCTAACCATTCTCATTTCTAATGGGCGACCTTTTATTATCAATAAAATAAACCTTCCCGTAAAACTCCATCATCGTATGATATAAGGTATTAGTTCATCTAGAATTGAAAACCTCTTATTCCTTACACCTTAAATAATCACCCATCCTCTCTAAATGGTAGGCTTAATTCTTTTAATGAATATCGCTCCCACTAAAATCAATATTACTCGATCTTTTAAATGAACCTTTCATTTCTTGCATGTAAATCTTATTTATAACTTGAATCATCATCACTATCCCTAGAGTGATCTACCTTTATTCAATCGTCATCATATGAATTCTTAACATCACTTTTCGAATCAACATATACTACTGTCGAGGGAACTGAGATGATTTCTCCTCTATTATCTTATAATCTTGAGAATATCTTTATTTCAAGGAACCGATTTCCTTCCGATTTCATACGGGGTTTCATTATATCCTCTCTTTGAAATAATGAACATAAGGAACCTTTCCTCTCGTGTGTCCTCCCGTAGTTTCTTTAGTGTCCTCTCGTAGTTTCTTCAATTCATTCATTTAGGATTCTTCTTAAGTCTCCTATGTATGAATCTTCTCTAAGATCCTACATGTATATCATTGGTTTGCGAGCGAAATATCTTCTCCCACTCTATCCTTTTAACAATAACTTTTACTTGTATAAGGATAGCAATTTCGATTTATCCAATGTATATGAATGTTTGAAGTTTTATAGGTGTGATGTATACATTCTCATTTTCACTTAAAATGAAAATCTTATAATGAATTAATGATTTCTTAATTTGATTGAAAGTATCTCATGGGTGTAGTTCTCCGTTTTAATCAACACTTTGATTATATTATAATGATCGTATCAAGGTTTATTGCGTGATAAATCACCATTATTCATGTTTTAACAAGGTATGCAATTTATTTGAGAAATCAAGACATTGATTAAGAACAAAAGTAGTGACTCGGGTTGAAAACCAAGTCACCAATATCCAAAATTACAACCATTGTTTTAGGATTTTAATCCTTGTCTTACAAGAAAGTAAATTGTTCCATAAATAAAATGCAAAATATGAAAGAAGACGATATGAAAATAAGAGCCTAGCTCTTCAAGTCTTTGATCAATTGGACGCCACCATAGCCATCCAAGTAAGGAACTTCATGCTTCCTTCTCCTTGCCCTTATCTTTATAAGATGCCCCTTTAAAACAATTTAAAAGGGGTGATAGTCAACAACTTGTATCGCCATACAAAAGTTAACAAAAGAACATGAAAGTAAACGAGAATTATAAACTACGGCGGCTGCCTTCCCATTTTTGAGATGGCTTAAGTATTTGGGGCAATTACGCTTCCAATGACCGATCCTCGTGCAATAATGGCACTTGTCTTCGGATTTTGAAGACGAGGTGGAAGCGCCTTTCGAAAAGGTCTTTTCTTTAGTCGCTTTGGGCTTGTACGTTTTCTTGCCCTTGCCTTTAAAGGCATTCTTCTTGAAGCTCGTTTTCCCTTTCTTTTCGATGTTTAAAACATCCTTGGTGGAACTTTCGTGAAGTCCCATGTCCCTTTCGGCTTGGACGAGCATCTTATGCAACTCATCCAATGTTGTCTCTTGGTTTCGCATATTAAAATTCACCCGGAATTTAGCATACGCTTTTACCTTATTGAGCGAGTGAAGAACTCGGTCAATTATGAGAGAGTCGGGAACATCAACGTCTTGCGTTTTTAGAGTCTCCGCGAGCTCAACGAGTTTGAGCACATGAGGGCTTATCTTTTGCCCTTCCTTCAACGTAATGTCGAAGAAGGCGGAAGCCGCCTCATATTGAATCACCCTTGGAGTTTGCGAAAACATGGTCGCAAGCTTGGTGTATATCTCATACGATGTGGTCAACTTGATCATACTCCTTTGGAGATCCGGCTCTATGGAGAAGATGAGCACATTTTTAAGAGCGGAGGACTCTTTCATGTAGGCTTCATAGGCCTCACGAGTTTGGACCGCGGAACGAGCGGTTGGAGCGGTCGGAGCGGCTTCGGATAGGTAACGAGTCTTATCGTCACCTTGATCGGCCAAAAGTAATTGCGCATCCCAATCCTTAAAATTGGAACCATGCTTATCGAGTTTGCAACGATCCATAAAGGATCGAAGCCATGATACGTTAGTGAGAGGTGGAGCGTTGGTTGCCATTGATGATGTTGAAAATAAACTACAATAAAATTGAAGGAATTAAAACAACGTCATTTTCAAAACTCGTAAATAAATTTAAATTTAAATTTAAACAAGTTTAGTATATTTACTTAATGATCTCTTACCCAATTAAGTAAACAATCCCGAGACCCAAACCCATACTAATTCGGGCACGGTATAGCCGATTCATCCCTAACTGGTATAATTTGGTGGATTAACCTCTTAATCGGTTCTACCTTAGAACTCTCGGTCGACAATTTTCTAAAAATCGTCTTTAGCCCGAACTTATTGCAACTACGGTTACGAATACTTTCGTTGAGATCGACCAAATTTCAAGGTGTAATCTTTATTACCCCCACTTACCCAACGTGACAATTTTAGTACCCCGGTGTAGCCAAGCCTACGTTCTTGTGAAGAAGGGATTCATGGGTCCATACTTTTTGGTAAGGCTAAGTCTCAATATTTATTTGTAAGAGATCTAGTCAATTATTATCTATCTCCGTTTAAGTGAACTAAGTCGGTGAATTATCGATAAAATAAATGACTAGGTCGATTAAATCGAAAAATGCATGAGACGATATATGACGATTTGGCTATGCATGCAAACATATAAAAAGCAAATAAAAGCATAAAAATAAACCCTAGTATGGCCTTTCCTAGAAAATAAATAATAAAAGTAAAAATTCGGAAACCAACTCCTTTGGTCCCTTGAACTTCACGAGGCACGCACTTCGAGGTAAACACCGTCTTTGTCGGAACTCCTTTCCGAATGGCACCATCTTCAAGGATCTCCGGATTTTACAAAAATTACAACTTTTCTAGTCTACTTTATACATTATAAAATAGAAATAAATTACAATTGGGTGATACGAGATCACAAAATTACAACCGAATCGGTAACCTCTTACATTACGGGAAATACCGATTTAAAACTAAGGCCATACTAAGTAAATTACATCATTCCCAAAATTACATTCATAATAAAATATGTAATGCTTATGAATATATGAACTATCATGCAAACCCTAAGCCAAATCGTCCTATTTAAATAAATAGTCATCGTATACCTCGGTTTATGGAATTGCGTGTTTCAACGTTTAACAACACTATGCATAATGTGAATCGGAATTCACTCTTAAGTTAATCATCCCAACTCTTTAGGTTTCAAAATTTAGTCTTACTCAAACTTTGAACATGATTTAATTTAATATATTTCAATATTGTTCGGTATTTAACTCGGTTTTGCGGGAAAATAATATAAAAATCGAAAAGAGTCATAAAATTTTTGAAAATTTCAAAATTCAAAATTTGAAAATTCTATAATGTTCTTAAAATTTCAGAACTTTAAAATATTAGTATTTATACGGTTTTAATATTTATTTCGAAAATAATACGTAAAACGAGCATTTTATGTCGGAAAATTCAATAATTAGATCCATAAATGCAAATAAAATACTAATAATATTTTTACACTTTCCAAAACACTTTAGGAACATAAAATGGACATAAAATTAAATGGCACACTGCCCAATAGCCGAAATTTTTAATTACATGACTCTTGTTATTTCAATTTTAAATGCAACTTTTCAACAAATTAAATATAAATAAAACAGAAACTTTTGGCTCCCAAGAAAATTATGGTGATGAACATATCATCTATTACTAAAATGGGTTAAATTTTTCGGCCATTTTAACAACTATTGCTATTTTTAACGATTTTCGTCATATATCGTACGATTTTAACCTTTAAAATTATTTCTCAAGCATAAACTAAGATAAAAATCTCGAAATTTTTATACATGCTCGAAATAATATATATATGACATCGTGTTAAATTTTTATGGTCAAATTCCAACTTAAACTATTAAAGTCGAAATAATGTCACTAATTACCCGATTTTTACATTAAAAATCTATAATAATGCAATATTTGAGATACATTTCTGGAAAATTTAGCATTCATTTTAAATATTGCATGTGACATACTCATAAATGTTTATAGTCAAATTCCAAATATAACTATACAAACCCATTTTTATTCATCTTATTACATTTTAACATTTAAAATTCATATCCCATGTATTATAAGTCCATAATTTACGAAAATTCATATTCATAACATAGGATATACATGTGAAAACATACTGAAAAATCTCGGCCAAAAGATGATTTTAACTATTTTTCCCAAAATAAACAATTTTTAACCATTAAAAATCAATAAAACCGAAAAATAAAATACCAATGAACAATATATATGCAAAATATATTCCAAATATCCTAAAACATTTTAGAAACAGTAGGTATTCATGCTTAATATATTTCGGCCATATCATATACTAAACGAAATATCAATTTTATTTTTGTTATCCTAATAACTCCGTAAAAACGTAAACGGAAAGCCTGCAAACAACCTATTTGCTCTGATACCAATTGTTGGGTTTAGTTACTCATAAACTAATTAATTTTAGTCATACTAACATAATCTTATAATTAACATTTTAATTAACATTATATAGTGATCTTATGCATGCTTAAAATGCGGAAATAGGAGTGATTTAGAACCCTTACACACGGTCCAAATCGAATGCTAGGATGATCTTCCAAAATGTTCAACAAGAACACCTCCTCTAAGATGCACCAAGACAACCCCTTAATCAACCGAGATCTTGAACAAGCTAGCACAAAATCGGTTTTCCTTAAGATAAATCCTAATCTCTTAATTAGAATTATTATTTCAATACTACAATTAGTATATTTATTATCTTATAATATTAATTTTGAGGTTGTGAAATTTTCTTCTTACTTAGGTAATTTTTCGGCTAAGAAGAAGATAGAATGAGGGTGTGATGTAACTTATATATTGAGCATGCATTATATTAAGAAAACAATTAACTTAAGTATGGGCATGGGGAAGGGGGAGCCGGCCTTAGGGAGCCTCAATGGGGAACATCTTCACTTCTCAATGCACTTAGGGTGGCTTGTAGCTTTAAGTCTTAAGGCAACCTATAATCATTGTATTAAAGAGTATAATTAACACTTAAACAACTCTTTATTAGGCCCCATAAAACCGGCACATTCAACCTTAAAATGGACCTAATTTTACAATTTTATGAACCTTACAATTTTATGTTATGTGACATACAATATGTCACAATATAATAAAATAACAATTGTTTTAATTTAATCATACATATTTATCAAATAAATATTATTCATAAATTAATAAATCTCATTTATCAAGTTGACAAGTAATTTGAAATTACTAAATGTAAAATGGTCACTTATAATAATCGTCAATACGATTTACAACTTTTATAATAATCTTAACCCGATTCATTCTAATTGCGATATTATAAAATATCGTTTATTGTTTAACAATTGACACGTTTCAACTTTAAACATAAATCTTACAATAAGATTTAACCTCTAAGTTCTCGATATACGAGCTTAAGGAATATGATCAAATCGTATCAATATACATTTGATCACCTTATCAATTAAAGGAATTGTCCTATAGGTGTGACCTAAAGGGATCAACTGACCACCAGCGTCATACGACAGTAATGTCAAACTCTAGCTAGCCAATCATTACCGATTAATGTTGGTCAGTTGACTACTATAATTCGTATCATCCCTTGCGCATTCTCGTCATGAGATTTAATTACGTGATCGCACTATTGTTGAGGACACATTTCCCAACAGAAAAATGAAGAAAAGTTACAGGATCTTGCTTCACTGCCCTCAGCCGGTCACCAACCGGCGGCCGGTAGGCCAGCTGATGACCCATTCCATACATAGCCAAATTTTTGGATGCCAAATATTCAATTTTTGGGCAGATTCGTGACAAAGGACTCCCGGCCGGTGGCCAACCGGCAGTGTAACACCCCCATTAATTTAAGGGCCTGAACAAGGACTCCCCAGATAAATAAGAGTGTTACCATCTCGGTTTCCCGAGGCAGTAGATACAAAGGAAAGATAAGCAGTACTTTAATTATAAATGTTAACTCATAACTCGCAATTCCACTAATTACACATTACACAGCAACTTACAACAATCATAACTAAGTAACCGTTTAGCTATCTTGCGGCCCACTAAAGTTTTTAGAAAATATGAAGAATTAGCTGACCATGAGGAAAAAGAATCGAAGGCATATCTCAAAAGAATTATTTGTAACACAACTCAATTGGTCTGGACAGGGACTTTACAATCATTCAACAGAAATTTGGGCAACTTCCGCAATTCAAAACTAAACAACGACTTGTTAGGTTTTCATACAGTTTATCATACATAAAATTTTCATACACATAGAGAGAACACATTTTAAATGGTAGTCCTCGCAAGCAAGGTAACATTCCGAAAATTTATCAAAAATTTGTATTCCTTAAAATCACCACACTATCGTATTTAAATATAACCATTATTTTCCAAAATAAGTTGGCATACAAATGAAGCATAGACATCACTTTGTACCATAACAACATGTATTCCTCATTTCAACAATAATTATCATCTAGAACACGGTAAAGATCTCGAAACTGAAAGTAGTCTCAACTAAATAACTCGACAGTTATACTTGTGTATATAAATAAATTAGTTTCTACCATCACATACCCACAACCTATTCAAATACGGAAATATAAACTAGAAGTTACCACAAAGTCACTTATTGATTACTATCTCTATAACAAATTTTAAATGCGTAAAAAGGCATAAAGTCTTAAGTACGATATATGCAGCATATAACTATATACATTCATGGCTTAGGGAACTCATTCCGCATATCACTAGACATGGATTACTATAACATCTGAATCTGATCATTCATATCTAAATTCCAACCAATATATATAGCATAGCTACGATAGTCATTTACTAACCATATACTATAAGAACATTCCAAACGCCATCATATTATGATCACGCTACTCTAACTATTGTTCACAAATACACCTCTTAAACTCTTAAAACTTCAATTCCATCATCCAGATTGCTCCACATTTCATATTACACACATCTTTCCATCTGACATCATTAATCATAACTCAAATATTATTTACCTCATTCTTCTCCTACAAGAACGTTAGTAAAAGATGACTAGGTCACTATAGAATCTACCCCACTCTTCAATTTGTCTCTTTGGGTTCCCGAGACAGAACCGAAAGGGCCCAGGTCTGGTGTGAGGGGGCCCCTAACTCATCCCGTTCCTTTTTGGGGCTCCTATCAATTTCATCACGGGGTTCATTTTATTAGACTCTTCCTACGTTCATTATTATTCATTTGGTTTAGGCCTGAGGACCGTTCGCTCTGATACCACTTTGTAACACCCCCATTTATTTAAGGGCCTGAACTAGGACTCCCCAGATAAATAAGAGTGTTACCATCTCGGTTTCCCGAGGCAGTAGATACAAAGGAAAGATAAGCAGTACTTTAATTATAAATGTTAACTCATAAGTAAGTTTATACAACCAACTCAAACTGTCTTGTGAAAGAAAAAAAAACAACTCATGACAAACGACTGATATGATCTAAACTCTAGTCCGGTCCAAATCCAAGCTATTTCTTCCCACAGCTTCCCAAGTCTAAGCCACCTGTCAATCTGCTCCCCAATAAGTTGGTTCATCACAGGTGATCACGAAAACACAGGGTCAACCACGAGGTTGAGTAGAGGAAAATAAATAAACAAACTTATAATATATATATTGGGATCAATCATCCCATAACTCCGCACCGATCCAACACCAAATAAACTCCGCACCGATCCAACGCCAAATAAACTCCGCACCGATCCAACGCCAAATAAACTCCGCACCGATCCAACGCCAAATAAACTCCGCACCGATCCAACGCCAAATAAACTCCGCACCGATCACAAGCGCACTACAACAAACACCGTGCAAATGTGACGCTTTTTGAAGCGTTTTGTGACGCTTTAAAATGTCACAATTTTTTTTATCGACGCTTTGCAAAAGCGTCAATTTATTGGCCGTCGCTATTTATTGACGCTTTTTAATGTCAACATAAGTGACGCTTAAAAGTGTTTTCAATGATTATTGACAATTTTATTCGTCAACACATGTGACGTTTTAAAGCGTCCTCACTGATTGGTGACGCTTTTATGTGTTCGCAAATGTGACGCTTAAAAGTGTCTAAATGCGTATTGACACTGTTATTTGTCAACAAAGGTGACGCTTAAAAGTGTCTTAAGTGCTTATTGACGCTCTTATATGTCAACAAATGTGATGTTTTAAAGCGTCTTTAGCAGATATTGATGCTTTTATGTGTCACTTAATAAGACATAATTAGGCGTCAATTTTCTATATTTTGACTCTTGAAAATGTCAATCTCAGTGATGCTTTTGGTCGTCAACGTACCACATTCTTAAGTATTACCGTCGCAGTTACTCTGAGTATTAGATTTTTAGAAATTTGATTTCCAAATAAAATCGTAGAGATTAAATAAAGCTATATGTAGTAGTACTCAATTAAATCATGAATACAATACCAAAGTACCCACGTACTTTTATAAATAGTCGTCATACGTCTGAAATATCGTCTCCATCACAAACACTATCATTAAAAATTAAACTATTACAGTATAAACTAATGCTCTACAATACGACAAAATCAAAATATTAATAGGGATCCGGATATTAAAATCCAATGTTGTAAAAATATCGTAAATAGTGCTATACGTAACTAACTAGAGACCAGAACACTAATTCTAGGAGCTTCATCATATCTAGTTGGCACAATGTCAAATGGGCTTCAATCAACATATGAAGGCGCATCGTCATTACCATCTGACAAATCTCAAAACCTATAAACATCGTACAAAATATAAAACAAATTAATTTCGATTTCAATAGTATACAAAATTTTGACAGGATCATGCTGTCGAACACCAGAAACTGAGTCATTTCAAAATTCCTTTTTGTGAGAAGGGGAAATTTACCTGGTTTCCCTTTTTCAAAGAAGTTAGCAAGTTGGCCTTCAAGTTCTCCTTTGAGTCGACCATATTTTGTGAAAGCGCTTTGACAAATAATTCTACAAAATCAAAGGAAAATGTATGATAGTGAAAGTAGAGTTGTACTGTGTGGCTAGGGAAACAGCCCTTAATAATTTAATGCAAACATCAGAAGACGAAAATAGAAGATCTACTACCAACAATAAAATGGACAGGCACAAGCAAAAACTAAACTGTTAGAGAAGGATAAACCTGGTTGAGTACTACTCATCGTCATGCAATGGACTGGGCTCTTGTGGCTTGGAGCAAGTGGAACTACCCTATGCATTCAATGATAGCTTTTTATTTTTCAGCATGAAACTATACCTTCATAATGTTCAGTATATCTGCAAGTGTGATACAGGATTTAGGTTCAGTGATCTGGTTTTGTAAGCCTCTGCCAAAGATCTTGTAGTTCTGTGAATCTGCTCAAGTGACGACGCGTTGATACCTGTAATTCAGGATCCAATATTTCTTTTGATCAGCTACATTAGCAGAACAAGACGTTCCCGGATAACTGGTAATGAAACTAGCATCAAGAACTGCATCAAGTGACCCATACTTCACAGTAAAAAAAGTGCAACAAAATTTCATAATTGTGAGCACCAAATCTCATTAAGTTGAACAATAATCAATCTAAGTATCGAGTTCTTGTTTATCATCCAAGAATAATATACTAACGAAACCACAGACGTAACATTAACACCATTTACAGTGAAGAAATAGTCATGGATTTGCTGATAACCTTGGTTCGGTATAGACAAACAAGACACGATCTATTTCCATGCTTCGGTATAGACATACAAGTGGCTAATTACTAATCGATATGCTTCATAAGTCCGACAATAGTAGCTACAATGTAATGGTACAAAACAAACAGGCCCTAATCAGGTGAATACAAAACCAAAATGAGATGAAATTACCTATGTTGGTACCTAAGCGACTTACTATTTCGAGCATTTGTCGATACAGGAAGTTTTGTGTCTTGTGCGTCCAGAAGAGACGCCTAAAACTGTCTTCTTTGTTTATGAGAAATTTGGTTCGGTTGATATTGGTGATAGTTCGGTTGGTCAGACAAGGACAAATCTGGTACGAAAATGGAATTATCAGTGAAGTGCTCAGGAGTTTTGGACCAGAATATACCTAATGTTTTCAGGGTGAAGGATTCTTGTTCCAGGAAACATCTGGCATCTGACCTAACTGTTCGTCGCTATCCAAATCATCTTCGAAGGACCTCAGTAATGAAGATAAGTCGGTACTTCCTATCCTGCTGCCATCAGGCTATCACATAATTAATAGTAACTCATAAACGTCAGACAAATTCAACATGCATGTAAAAGTTGGAGCCAGAGGTCAAACCAGACAGACTCTGTGACGAGAAGTACGTCTAGAAATCTATCAAATAACCAATGCGTATCCAGAGAGGAAGACAAACAGTAGCATACCTTTGATGATCCATTATCAGTGAAACCAAAATTATGATTGAAATCAGTCATCCCGATAAAATCATCCACAAGCCACTGTGACAATTTTCCTGCAATAGAACCACCAGCAAAGCTCATTCTAGATTATGTTAGATCATACCTTTGATGATCCTCCAGATTGTTTTCACTACAAGACTTAACTCATACCTTCAGAGGGATTGAAACTTAGGCGTCCTCTGATGCCTCTGAAATTCTTGTGGCGTTCTCGACCTCTGATATTTTTGCTTCTTATTTTTCATTCAAATACCTGGCAGTAACAAGACACATAACTTAAGCATTCTAATCATATAGTCAAGGCCAACGCTCTTGTTGTTTTAAATCACAAGATATACTATGTACTATATTATCATACTCATAGTTCAGATGTTTGCGATTCTACCAGGTATACGATAGGTTATGCGATATCATTAAGGAGCAAGATCCAAAGAAGGTAGATATGCTTATAAACGAGTATATGTCATATATGATGTTTGATTGCTAAAAATGAAAGATGACAATCAATTATTATTCTAGTAAGAACTAAAGTTGGCCTTACTTTACTATGCCTAACAGGTTTAAACATCAAAGAAGCACAATGCTCTCCCAAACACTATTGTTATTGCTTGTGATCAACTAGTAGAAAGAACATGCAGAACATACAATTCCAAACCAAAAACCATTTGTTTCAACTTTCAACAGACCTTATATGTCGACTCTTATAAGCATATTCTCGTGCATAATTTAGTATAAACGCTAGAATAAGAAACTAGAATTCTTTACTCATTGTAGAGTGTGACAAACAAATCATACACGCGAATGCTTAAGCGCTATCTGTGATTTAAGTAACCCATATACCATCTAAATCAGAAAATCTTTTGCTCACATTACACTCAATATTTCTACACTAAGCTGAAATTTGTCATATTTCAAATACATTGACAAATAAACTAAATCGATGTCAGTATGTCCGAGATCAGATATCGACCTTCACTAACACAAATCTCTTTAGAGAGACATCTAAGGATTCAATATATCAAATGTTATTCCAGATCTGCAGTCGCTTCCGAATCATTGTCGAGTTAATAATAAGGTATATATCTACAGTTCGATTATTAATCGCTGCCAGAACCACATATATGAACATTAAAGGATAGATCTTCAAATTAATCGCAGAACTAAGCAAATATACTCAGAAATTTATCAAATCAACAACGATTTAACAGTAGTAAGATAAACTCAGCATTACGCAAACTCAAATCATTCAACAAACATACAAATCAGCAACCAAACATCATATATCACTAAGGAGCAAAATTCGAAGAAGGTAGATATGAGATTAAACAATATCCAATAAATATTCCATGAATATTACGACACCTTATGTAACACCCCCATTTATTTAAGGGCCTGAACTAGGACTCCTCAGATAAATACAGGTGTTACCATCTCGGTTTCCCGAGGCAGTAGATACAAAGGAAGATAAACAGTACTTTAAAATTAAAGTTAACTCAAGTCATAGTCTTACAACCGTATCAAAAGTCTTAACAACAAAGTAAAATACAACTCATACTAAAACTGACTAAGGTGGTCTAGACAACTAATCAGGTCCGGATCCAGCTCTTTCTCCCATAGCTTCCCCCTTAGTCTTAGCCACCTGTCAAATCTGCTCCCCAATCATTGGTTCATCACAGGTGATCACGAATACACAGGGTCAACCACAAGGCTGAGTAGGAAAACCATAAGTAGAAAACATTACTATAAATAGAAAGCTGAATATCTCCACTCCGAATCACAGTCCCTTTTTCTCCGCACCAAACACAGACCCTTTATCTCCACGCCACACAGACCCTTTATCTCCGCACCAAACACAGACCCTTTATCTCCACACCAAACACAGACCCTTCATCTCCGCACCAAACACAGACCCTTTATCTCCGCACCAAACACAGACCCTTTATCTCCGCACCAAACACAGACCCTTTATCTCCGCACCAAACACAGACCCTTTATCTCGCAGTGATCAATAATAACAATTCAATCCACAGTACAGTAATAATCAATTAGATCAAACTCGTAATAAGCATCACTTACACCTTTCCTGTCATAACATGAATCATAATATATTCCCCTACCTGTAGCTGTAGAAGCAAATGGCAAAACGCACAACCGTTCTCAAAAGTGCTCCACACGAAAACTTCCACCTAAAAGTATATTACTTAATTAATAAATTTCCTACCCACATAATACGTATACACATTCCAATTATAGTAACTTTCTATAAATAGTAACTTCTAAAAATAAATGGCTTCCAAGAAAAGATACTTTAGTTTTGAAATTCAAATTATTCAAATCACTATTTAAGACCCAAGTTGATATTGCCATAATTAAGATATTCTATCATAATTACTAACAATATTACCCATAATTAAAGGATATCAAATTAGGAAATACCCAACACAATAATAATAATAATAATAATAATAATAATAATAATAATAATAATAATAATAAAGCAAATAAACTTAAGGAAACAAAAACAACCTACTAAAGCTACCCGACTCACCACGTCCCCGACTTCAACCTACCACCCTACCGTGTACCACCCTTTCGACCACCAGCCGACATCCCCTGCCAACACAGCCGACACCCAACAGACCCCTGGACACCACCACCCAACTCGACTCCTGCCGGAGAGTCAAACCAGACCCCAACAACCCAGGTCGGTCGCTCACCCGCACCTCAACCAGCCTGAAACAGGCTCCACTCGACTGACTCAAACACCACTACATCCACCCACGAACAACACCAAAACAACCCCTGACACAAGACCCATAACCACTGGTGGTGCCACCGTGTCGACCTCCCCCGAGTCAACGGTGGTACCACCCCCAAACTCTCACCTGAAAACGCAAGATCCAAAACAAAGACAACTGGCCTACGAGCAACCTCATTCGATACCGACTCAGCCGCCTATACCCACCACTGCTACCACCAAGACAACCCACGGACTACCTTCTTCCTCCCTGACTCAAGACTTAAACCAGACTGACACAAAAACAGACCCTAACACACATGCCAACCACACACAGACGCGAAAAACAGAAAGAAACACAAACCCAGCAACTGACTGACTCGTAAACCACCCACTTTCAGCCGCCTTACACGGCCAACGACCACCCCACAAAAGACTGCTTAGACTCTTTACATGTTCTATTATAAAATTATGCAGAGACAACCAAATACCATCGAGTTCTTTATACGATATACTTACTTGAAAACGTGATTAAACCATAACATAAACAGAAGAGTTAAATCTCGTGTTGTCTTACCAGATCTAGGGTCAAAACGAACCACCACCGGCTACCCTCCGACCACCGTGCACAGCTTCCCTATGTTCCTTGATATGGCGGCTGGGTGTGTGTAGTGTTTGTATGTAGATTAGGGTAAGATCTAGGTCTAAAGAAAGCTTAAAAGGGGTGGCGGTAGGTGGTATCACTAGTAGGGTTGTGTAACAACACAAAACAGCCGTGTGGGCCTTGTGATTTGGCACACACTACGAGGCCCAGATCACGCCCCCCAAGGTCTAGGGATCGATCCTTACTACAACATAAACGTAGCATTAAAAGTCTAGGGTTCGAACCCCCTTACACACCTATTCACGTAGCTTGGTTTAAAGCCCAAAAACGTAAGGCAAACCCTCGATAGAAATATTAAACTCAACTATCGAATCTCGATTTTTAGAGGTATTACAGTCTTTCCCCCTTAAAAGAACTTCGTCCCGAAGTTCTAACGTACCTAAGTGACAAACAAACAACTCAAACAAACTCGAAACACAAATATCACAACACAATTTGAAATAACTTAATTAAATCGCATACTGTCACATTCCACCCCCCTTAAAGAAAAGTTACGTCCGCGTAACTTACCTCAATCAAACAAATGTGGGTAACGTTCCCTCATAGATGCCTCGGGCTCCCACGTAGCCTCCTCCTGATTATGATTTGTCCACAAGACTTTCACCAAGGATGTTTCCCCATTACGAGTCTTCCGTACCTTCCTGTCCAGGATCTCTCTCGGAGTCTCAATGTATGCCAACTGCTCATCTACCTCAATCACCTCATGCTGAAGTACATGAGACGGATCACTCACGTATTTCCTCAACTGGGACACATGGAACACATTATGGACCTTGGATAGGGTTGGAGGCAAAGCTAAGCGATAAGCCACCTCTCCAACTCTTTCAAAGATCTCAAATGGCCCAATAAATTTCTGACTCAGTTTGCCACGCTTGCCGAATCTCATTACACCTTTCATCGGAGAGACTTTCAGTAGTACTTTCTCTCCGGCCTCAAATGAAATATCGCTCCTCTTCAGATCAGCATAACTCTTTTGTCGATCCTGAGCGGCCCTCATCCTCTGACGAATAATCTGAACCTGCTCCACCATCTCCTGAATCATATCTGGCCCCAATGTCACAACATCAGCTCGATCATCCCAACACACAGGGCTCCGACACTTCCTCCCGTATAGAGCCTCGAAAGGGGCCATACCTATGCTTGCATGATAGCTGTTATTATAAGAAAACTCAATCAACCCCAATCGATCCTCCCATGATCCTCCGAACTCAAGTACACAAGCCCTCAACATATCCTCAAGAGTCTGAATCGTCCGCTCAGTCTGACCATCAGTAGCCGGATGAAAAGCTGTACTCATCTTCAATTGGGTACCCAAAGCAGCCTGCAACTCCTGCCAAAACCGGGATATAAATCTCGAGTCTCGATCTGAAACAATGTCCTTGGGTACACCATGCAGTTTGACCACATTCTGAACATACGACTTAGCCAACTCAGCTTTACTCCAGGTATCTTTCATCGGAATAAAGTGAGCTGACTTAGTCAAACGATCCACGATCACCCAAATCATGTTGTTGCCCCTCTGAGTTCGAGGCAACCCCACAATAAAGTCCATCGAGATATTCTCCCACTTCCATTCTGGCACATCCAGTGGCTGAACCTTCCCTTGAGGTCTCTTATGTTCCCCTTTCACTCGTTGACACGTCAAACACCTCGAGACAAACTCTGCGACCTCCTGCTTCATATTCGGCCACCAAAACGTCTTCTTCAGGTCCTTATACAGCTTATCACCCCCTGGGTGAACAGAATAAGGAGTAGCATGAGCTTCAGTCAGGATCTTCTTCTTTAGCTCCTCAACATTTGGTACACACCATCGCCCACTGAACCTCAAACTACCGTCGGTATGAATACTGAACTTGGATGACCCATCATCATTCCCACTTTCCACCATCAAACGCCACTTCTGGATTCTCTCATCGCTCTTCTGTAACTCCCGAATCTCCCCATACAATTCAGGCTCCATTGTCAAGTCACCAAGAGTGTCCCCTTTCCGGATCATGAATATTCCCATCTCCCTTAGTTCTCCATACAACCTCCCTCTCGATCTGGCACAATCCAAAGTATGTATTGACTTCCTACTGAGAGCGTCAGCTACCACATTTGCCTTGCCTTCGTGGTAGACAATCTGCATATCATAATCCCCGATCAACTCTATCCACCTCCTCTGTCTCATGTTCAACTCCTTCTGCGTGTAAATATATTTCAGGCTCTTGTGATCAGAAAACACCTTAAAAGTGGCTCCATAGAGGTAATGTCGCCACAATTTCAGTGCAAAGACCACAGCGCCCAATTCCAAATCATGAGTCGGGTAATTCTCTTCATAGGTCTTCAACTGGCGAGAAGCATACGCGATCACTCTCCCATTCTGCATTAGCACACAACCCAACCCATGCTTGGAAGCGTCAGTATAAACTTCGAAGTTATCACTCCCTACTGGCAAAGCAAGGATAGGAGCTGTTGTCAGGCGTTCCTTAAGGGTTAGGAATGCCTTCTCACAACTCTCATCCCAAACAAAACGGTTCTCCTTCCTCATTAACGACGTCAACGGTTTTGCTATCTTCGAAAAGTCTTTAACGAATCTCCGGTAATATCCTGCTAACCCCAGAAAACTGCGGATCTCTCCCACATTCTTCGGACTTTGCCACCTAGTCACAGCTTCAATTTTACTAGGGTCAACAGATACCCCCTCTTTGGAAATGACATGCCCCAAGAACGCCACCTTCTCCAACCAGAATTCACACTTACTCAACTTAGCATTGAGTTTATGTTCCTCCAAAGTCTGAAGTACCTTCCTCAAATGATCTTCGTGCTCCTCTGCATTCTTGGAGTAAACCAGGATATCATCGATGAATACAACCACGAACTTGTCGAGATACGGGCTGAAGACTCGATTCATCAAGTCCATAAACACAGCTGGAGCATTAGTCAATCCAAAGGGCATAACCACAAATTCATAGTGGCCATACCTCGTTCGGAAAGCGGTCTTCGGAATATCTTCATCCTTTATCCTCAATTGATGATACCCGGATCTCAAATCAATCTTGGAGAAGACCCCGGCCCCACTCAACTGATCGAATAAGTCGTCAATTCTCGGCAACGGATAACGATTCTTGATGGTCACATTGTTCAGCTCTCGATAATCAACACACAATCTCAAACTCCCATCCTTCTTTTTCACAAATAAGACAGGTGCCCCCCATGGCGACACACTGGGTCGGATGAACCCTTTTTCAGCTAGTTCATCCAATTGCTTCTTCAACTCCTCCATTTCCTTCGGTCCCATGCGGTATGGTGACTTAGATATTGGTCCCGCCCCAGGTTTTAGGTCAATGGAGAATTCCACTTCCCTCCTCGGCGGTAACCCCGGAATGTCGTCACGAAAAACGGATTAGAAAATCATAAAACTTTCAGCACTAAACTCCAATTAATCGATGTAATTGAACAACTATTAGGGTTTTAAAATGACAAAAACATGAAATTAAAGAATATGAAAGGTAAAATTACCAAAAATCTGGATCAGCTCATACGCTAGTTGAACGAGAGGATATTGAAAAGAGGGGTTTCAAGAGTGGATTTGTCGTTGCGCCATGGTTTCTTGAGAAATTCGACATCAGATTCTGCCAATAGTCGGATCGGTGGGGATGTGTGTTGCCGTGTTGGAGAAGATGAAAGAGTTAGGGTTTGAGTATAAGGAAATAAAAGATACAAATCGCTGGAGAGCACTATCTATGAATGTTAATTTGGAGCGGTTTTTTTAATTAATCCACTAAATTTGGAGCAGTTTGACACATAAGATTAAATATGGGCTAAAAGGAAGCCGACGCTTTATTAGAGTGTCGATCCAAAAGTGTCAATAATGTAAGGGATTTGTTGTAGTGAAGACCCATTACCTCCACACCAATCACAAGACCTAATATACTCCACACCAGTCACAAGACCCAATATACTCCGCTCCATATCACAAGACCCATTATTCGTCATATCGTATCGTGTCACAGAATTATTCAATCAAATAAAGCAATATGTCATTCATTCAATATAATAAGATGAACACTGTTAACAACGATTAATAATCAAATAACTCATCATCAGGCATACGGTATTCCCCTACCTCGAATAGCAGAATTGTAGATAAGCCCAAAGCTCGCTAGAAATGTTCCACGCGGAAACTGCTACCTAAACACGTATTTGTAACGAATCAATAAACTTCCCGAACCCCATAACAACCACACTTACTATAAATAGAAACCTTCCATAATTGGAAAGTTTCCATAATTAGAAACTTCCCAAAGTACACACTCCCTTGACTCGCTAATTTCCCGACTCATATATTAATTAACACGAAACAACAACCAAAATAACAACAATATAAAGAGTGACATTACTAACAAGTATTTTTGATAAATAATAACAATAACAATAATTAATAACAATGATAATAATGACAAAAGTAATAATAATAATAATAGTAATATACTATTAAATTGACAATTAACAACCAAAACACGTGACATAACACAAAACCCACGTACAGCCCCAATTTTCGCGAACATCGAAACAGCCCCATAAGCAGCCCGCACAAACACCATGTCTGACACCCTCAACGGCCCCTGACCTCGCCCATGACACCACCTGGCTCGCCTCTGAGCCACGGTGGTTCCAGGGGAGGGGTCCTTGGCCGTCGACCTGCTCAGCCACCACCAGACGACCGTGAAAGAAACCTAGATACACCATCTGATATCCTACTCCTGACGCGACAACCCCAACGAACATTGCTATAAGACCAACACCAACCACCCATATCCACCACGACCACCACCATTCAAACACCGTGACTACACCCTGTAAACAGACTCTACTAAACATATAAAACAAACACAAAAGAGTGAACGAATTCCACTGCAAAATCCATACGTTCATAGTTTCTGACCAGCGATAAAAACCGTTCGTGGAACAGCTGACAACCGACTCCTACTGGTGGTCCATGGTGGTCAACGACGACTCCCTAGGGGTAAAAAACCTATCTACTAACATCATAGATTGCTAATGACCAAAGAATCGAAATGATAAGGTATTACACCATCAGAAATTTCGAAACCAAAAGGAAAGGAAAACTGCGATTTATCAAAGCCATGGTGAACGTACCTATTTCACTGTGCATTCGAACCACCTTAGACCACCCTAACCCCACCGTGTGAACCTCCCCCTTACTCCCTGAAGCGGCGGCAGTAGTTGTGTGGCAGTTGCTGTGAGTCGAAGAATTTAGGTTTAGGGTTTTGGGTGTTGTGAACATGTTGACGGTAGAGTGAGTATTGAGGGTTTGTGTTGATTTGTGTATTCTTAACGAGATGGGCTCCTTTGGTTGGCACACAATTCGAGGCCCAAGTCTAACGTAAACAAGATATATTAAAACCGATACTCGCACTCGACATGCCACTAATAACATATAAAATATAAAGCACTTAAATAAAATACCAAACCAATTATTAATTATCGAATGCCACGTTTAAATACTTTCGAATCGTCAACATAAATAATAAATGTTAACAATAAAATACGTAGTATTACAGTCTTCCCCCCTTAAAATGAACTTCGTCCCGAAGTTCAACCACAGTCAGGTGATAACCAATCCCACTCACGCGAACTTGGAACACAGACATTAACAAAATGCTAACCAAAACATTAACAAAACATTAACCAAAACATTAACTTGGAACATGAATGCCTCGAATATAAATGCCCAGGAAATATCAACACGCTAATATAATTAATAATACGAAGTATTACCGTCTTCCCTCCTTAGAATGAACTTCGTCCCGAAGTTCACCACCCCATAACGGTAAAGAAACACTTAGCAAGCATGAACAATCACAAGTGACGCTTAAGAAACGCGAGATGTTACATTCTATCCCCCTTAAGAAAACTTTGTCCTCAAAGTTTAACACACACTGCAACACATGATACTTCAACAATCACGATATAGTGCATAACATACGCAACAGGGTTATCAAGTATATATTCAAATAGTCACGACATATCAGTTAGTCATGTCATAACAACTAGCCATATCATAAATCATTAAGATTTTACAATCATATCCTCCTTAAAACATGGTTACGTCCCCGTAACCCCATAAACATTCTAACACAGTACTCCATCTCACTCATTACTTTATCCCACAAGGTCTAACTCCAAGTAACCAAGTATCGCACTCATCGTCGCATCTAAGACCAAAGACAAGGGGTGAGTGAACTGGCGAAGTAAAACCGCAATTGAAACTTCCATCTCTATATCGATCTCAAATTCCGAATATAACTCAAGAACCAAGGTCACACTGGACCTTAACACAATATGGCACAACGGCCTAATAACTCATAACTTAACGCCAGTAACGATTCTCATCTCCATTTCAATATCAATATTGTCAGTTATTCCATTAAAGGATCTGATCAACACTTAAAGAACAAAACGCTAGGCTACTCACCCACGTGTCAAGGTCAAAGAATGCAACGACTCGATATAACACTGAACTGCAGTCTCACTCTCAATACAACACAGCCAGGGTCTTTGTTAACTCACGAGCAACTCTATCCCCTCAGACTCAATCTCATCAGTTATTTAACATGTCATTATACGTACCTTTACCAATTTCATTAACATGCTTGTATGTATACTTATAATTCCACAGCTCATAAAACAAGATCTTGTGGACTACACCGAGCCAATCTAATACAGTATCATTATACATAACTCAAACTAATCATATAACCTCGAGCAATAACATGGGTACCAGGATCGATAGAAATTGTCTTACGCAGCAAAACAGAATCAAAGTAGCTAACGCTTGCACACCATTGAAATTTTAACACAAAAATCAATATATTTACCACAATGTAGGCAATCAGGAGACTCATAGTTCATAATTGGCAAATTAAAACATTTCACGTTCGTAAACATATTATATAACAGACATAGGACAAAATTTATTAACGTAATTAAACACGGAGCATTGGCATATCTCACAAGATACACACAAATCATACCTCACAAGACGTTTGCATTCCTAGGTATCAATAAGTTGACAAAATCACTTAGGTACATCTCCATCCCCTCTCATTACATCATATATCATGAAATTGTTAACGTAATTGACTTGCACAACGAGATGTTTTTATATATTGCGTAACAATTAAACATGCGGGCTGGATTCCATCATCACGTAACTACCGTATTTGTCATGTTGCAACAGTCACTATACCATCAGAAGTTGTCAGGGATAATCTCCACTTTGAAAACATTTTGAAAATTTTGAAACATTGAAGTGGTAAATTTGTGACAATTTATAAACACGAGTCGAAAGACAATTTTCACAAGTTGTACTTTGAAACGAGACCACACGGAGACATTCTGACTCTTCTTTACTAAAGATTGTTCTTGTAGTTCATGAATTATGAAAGTTTTATCGATCATAAGTAAATAAATAAATAAATAAATAAACGAATTCACAAGAGTAGTACTTCCATAAATCATATGTCAAACAATTTATAATTCGACATGTCGCAATCAGTTTCTAAGTATAACAATATGTTATTCACTATATGGAGAACAATATACTTGGAAAGTTACAAAGATTATAAGCACAGGAAACTGGACAGAGGTGAACCATCAATATCCAAAAGAACATCAACAAGATTCACATTATTCAAATAAACACAATTATGTATAACCCTTAGACTACTATCTCATGTTAGTAAGTTTACCAGTTAAATTTTATTCTGCCACTTGGCAAGCCTCTTCTTGATAAACATGATTTGACAGTCAATACGGACAACACATCATTATTTTGAGATCATAACACTAGACAGTGAGAGCGTTGGCATAATTGAAACGATTCCATATTAAACTTGACAAAATAAACAAGGTTACGTTATCATATAGTAAGGTTCATATTCATATCATATGCATAATTCACATATCAGAATATCACGTGGGCAAGTCACATAATTCGTATTTGATTAAACCGTCATCTGAAACTTACATAACTCGCAATTCCACTAATTACACATTACACAACAACTTACAACAATCATAACTAAGTAACCGTTTAGCTATCTTGCGGCCCACTAAAGTTTTTAGAAAATATGAAGAATTAGCTGACCATGAGGAAAAAGAATCGAAGGCATATCTCAAAAGAATTATTTGTAACAGAACTCAATTGGTCTGGACAGGGACTTTACAATCATTCAACAGAAATTTAGGCAACTTCCGCAATTCAAAACTAAACAACGACTTGTTAGGTTTTCATACAGTTTATCATACATAAAATTTTCATACACATAGAGAGAACACATTTTAAATGGCAGTCCTCGCAAGCAAGGTAACATTCCGAAAATTTATCAAAAATTTGTATTCCTTAAAATCACCACACTATCGTATTTAAATATAACCATTATTTTCCAAAATAAGTTGGCATACAAATGAAGCATAGACATCACTTTGTACCATAACAACATGTATTCCTCATTTCAACAATAATTATCATCTAGAACACGGTAAAGATCTCGAAACTGAAAGTAGTCTCAACTAAATAACTCGACAGTTATACTTGTGTATATAAATAAATTAGTTTCTACCATCACATACCCACAACCTATTCAAATACGGAAATATAAACTAGAAGTTACCACAAAGTCACTTATTGATTACTATCTCTATAATAAAAAATTTAAATGCGTAAAAAGGCATAAAATCTTAAGTACGATATATGCAGCATATAACTATATACATTCATGGCTTAGGGAACTCATTTCGCATATCACTAGACATGGATTACTATAACATCTGAATCTGATCATTCATATGTAAATTCCAACCAATATATATAGCATAGCTACGATAGTCATTTACTAACCATATACTATAAGAACATTCCAAACGCCATCATATTATGATCAAGCTACTCTAACTATTGTTCACAATTACACCTCTTAAACTCTTAAAACTTCAATTCCATCATCCAGATTGCTCCACATTTCATATTACACACATCTTTCCATCTGACATCATTAATCATAACTCAAATATTACTTACCTCATTCTTCTCCTACAAGAACGTTAGTATAAGATGACTAGGTCACTATAGAATCTACCCCACTCTTCAATTTCTCTCTTTGGGTTCCCGAGACAGAACCGAAAGGGCCCAGGTCTGGTGTGAGGGGGCCCCTAACTCATCCCGTTCCTTTTTGGGGATCCTATCAATTTCATCACGAGGTTCATTTTATTAGACTCTTCCTACGTTCATTATTATTCATTTGGTTTAGGCCTGAGGACCATTCGCTCTGATACCACTTTGTAACACCCCCATTTATTTAAGGGCCTGAACTAGGACTCCCCAGATAAATAAGAGTGTTACCATCTCGGTTTCCCGAGGCAGTAGATACAAAGGAAAGATAAGCAGTACTTTAATTATAAATGTTAACTCATAAATAAGTTTTTACAACCAACTCAAACTGTCTTGTGAAAGAAAAAAAAAACAACTCATGACAAACGACTGATATGATCTAAACTCTAGTCCGGTCCAAATCCAAGCTCTTTCTTCCCACAACTTCCCAAGTCTAAGCCACCTGTCAATCTGCTCCCCAATAAGTTGGTTCATCACAGGTGATCACGAAAACACAGGGTCAACCACGAGGTTGAGTAGAGGAAAATAAATAAACAAACTTATAATATATATATATATATATATTGGGATCAATCATCCCATAACTCCGCACCGATCCAACACCAAATAAACTCCACACCGATCCAACGCCAAATAAACTCCGCACCGATCCAACGCCAAATAAACTCCGCACCGATCCAACGCCAAATAAACTCCGCACCGATCCAACGCCAAATAAACTCCGCACCGATCACAAGACCCATTACCTCCACACCAATCACAAGACCCAATATACTCCACACCAGTCACAAGACCCAATATACTCCGCTCCATATCACAAGACCCATTATTCGTCACATCGTATCGTGTCACAGAATTATTCAATCAAATAAAGCAATATGTCATTCATTCAATATAATAAGATGAATACTGTTAACAACGATTAATAATCAAATAACTCATCATCAGGCATACTGTATTCCCCTATCTCGAATAGCAGAATTGTAGATAAGCCCAAAGCTCGCTAGAAATGTTCCACGCGGAAACTGCTACCTAAACACGTATTTGTAACGAACCAATAAACTTCCCGAACCCCATAACAACCACACTTACTATAAATAGAAACCTTCCATAATTGGAAAGTTTCCATAATTAGAAACTTCCCAAAGTAGACACTCCCTTGACTCGCTAATTTCCCGACTCATATATTAATTAACACGAAACAACAACCAAAATAACACCAATATAAAGAGTGACATTACTAACAAGTATTTTTGATAAATAATAACAATAACAATAATTAATAACAATGATAATAATGACAAAAGTAATAATAATAATAATAATAATATACTATTAAATTGACAATTAACAACCAAAACACGTGACATAACACAAAACCCACGAACATCCCAAATTTTCGCGAACACCGAAACAGCCCCATAAGCAGCCCGCGCAAACACCATGTCTGACACCCTCAACGGCCCCTGACCTCGCCCATGACACCACCAGGCTCGCCTCTGAGCCACGGTGGTTCCAGGGGAGGGGTCCTTGGTCGTCGACCTGCTCAGCCACCAGACGATCGTGAAAGAAACCCAGAACCACCCTCTGATATCCTGCTCCTGACGCGACAACCCCAACGAACATTGTTATAAGACCAACACCAACCACCCATATCCACCACGACCACCACCATTCAAACACCGTGACTACACCCTTTAAACAGACTCTACTAAACATATAAAACAAACACAAAAGAGTGAACGAATTCCACTGCAAAATCCATACGTTCATAGTTTCTAACCAGCGATAAAAACCGTTCGTGGAACAGCTGACAACCGACTCCTACTGGTAGTCCATGGTGGTCAACGATGACTCCCTAGGGGTAAAAAACCTATCTACTAACATCATAGATTGCTACTGACCAAAGAATCGAAATGATAAGGTATTACACCATCAGAAATTTCGAAACCAAAAGGAAAGGAAAACTGCGATTTATCAAAGCCATGGTGAACGTACCTATTTCACTGTGCATTCGAACCACCTTAGACCACCCTAACCCCACCGTGTGAACCTCCCCCTTACTCCCTGAAGCGACGGCAGTAGTTGTGTGGCAGTTGCTGTGAGTCGTAGAATTTAGGTTTAGGGTTTTGGGTGTTGTGAACATGTTGACGGTAGAGTGAGTATTGAGGGTTTGTGTTGATTTGTGTATTCTTAACGAGATGGGCTCCTTTGGTTGGCACACAATTCGAGGCCCTAGTCTAACGTAAACAAGATATATTAAAACCGATACTCGCACTCGACATGCCACTAATAACATATAAAATATAAAGCACTTAAATAAAATACCAAACCAATTATTAATTATCGAATACCACGTTTAAATACTTTCGAATCGTCAACATAAATAATAAATGTTAACAACAAAATACGTAGTATTACAGGCAGCCGGCCAATCGGCTGGTGGTACCTGTGCTGAAGGAAGAATTGAAGAAAAATCAGAAGTGGGATTTCGTGTCCTAAGTCGGTGCCAAACCGGCAGCCGGCTGGCCAGCTCGTGGGCTAGTTCAAGTGATGAACAGAAGAAGAAAAAGTCAGAAGACTACAATTTAACTCTTAGTCGGTCCCAGACCGGCAGCCGGTCCACCGGCTGAGAGTCATTTCCCTGATTTCTGCACTCTATATAAACCCGCACTTAGTCTATTTTCATTTACGCAACTTTTAGACTATTTTCACGCATCCCTAGGGTTTCTACTGTTCCATTGTTCATCCTTTTACATTCAAAAACTCAACTCAACTCAAAATCATAATCTTTCTTTAGTTCATAGAATCTTTTAGTTAATCTCTTAGTTTATCTAGTTTGTTCTTAGCATCTTCATTAGTTTACTTTTAGGGATTTGGGTTGTAATTTGGAGATTTTGAGAGAACTCTTCAACTTGTATCCAAGTTCATGCCTTTATACAATTGTTTGGTATAATCTTCTTATTCCTTACTTAGTTATTGCATTGCCTACAAGTTTCCTTTAATCAATTGTTTACATTTACTTATTCCACCATGTTTAGCATTCATTCTTCAATTGTTCACATGTTTGCTTTAGTTATGGGTGAGTAGTTCCCTTGCTAGGGTTAGGGGTGTGCTTTGGTGGGTTGGTAGTCATGAATCTTGCTTAGGGTTAGGCTTGGGTTCTCTTTTTTGCTAGGTTTTCACTATATGCATGTTATATGTTTGATGAAATGCCTCAACGACGGTTGGGCATGATTCTTATTGTTGTTTGTCTTTGACGATAGTCTAGGGCTTTCATGGGCATGTATGTATGTTAAGTTGACCTTGTTTATAGCAAGAGCTAGGATAGGACTTGACTTTAGGAGAGTCAAATCGAAAGGCGAGACAAACCTAGACCTAGCATAGAGGCGACCTTAGACCCTTTTGCATGTTTTGTTACCAACCTACCCTAGTAACCCCGACACCCTAGTTGATTTTATCCATCGACTTAATCTTAATATCTTTGCTTTCATAACTCTGTAGTTGTGAGTCATCTCATTCAAAAACCTATTACCCGACTTTGACTTAAATTAGAACTTAGCTAAACGATTATCCCCACCATCTTCGTGTTCGACCCCGACTAGAGTACTACTTTTGTTGGGCTTTATAAATCTTGTTTGATCACGGGTAGTGACGGCAAAAACCCGTACATCATTCAGTTATGGCATTCCACTCATTTTTGGGAGAAGATGTCTCAAAGCAACTGGGAGTAACCGCTCCATAAAGACGTGACAATCATGACTTTTCAAACTGTGTATCTTCAGTTCATTCATATCGACATACCTTCTCAAATCTGAAGCATAACCGTCAGGAAACTTTAGTTTGTATACCCATTCACATAGCACCTTCTTTTGCTCCTTTTTCAAAATGACCGAATCCCCTTTTCTTTTACTTGAACAAAGACGCAACATGTCTTTCTCTGCAATTGAGTCTAATTTTGTCTTTCCTTTCACATCTATCATAGTGTGAATTATTTGCTCGAAATTTTTTTTCTCAATATGCATGACATCAAGGTTATGTCGAATTAGTAGCGTGCTCCAATTGAGAAGCTCCCAAAAAATGCTTTGTTTCCACCACCCAATCCGTTTTGCTTTAAGCGATTTCAATTCACGGTCAGATGCATCCACAACCTTTGGTAAATGTTTCACACATTCCCACACTTGTTCGCCTGTTAACCTCTTTGCAACAACATTGTTCTCAACTTTCCCTTTCCTAAAATGCACCTTATCCTTGCGAAAAACATGATTACTTTCTAAAAGCTGTCTATGACAATCAAACCAACTCCATTTTCTGTTATGCTGAAGCCAAACTTACTTAGTCTCATTTTTCATACAATACGGAAATGCATGCTCACTGGCAGTTGACCAACCAGATAACATGCCATATGCAGGAAAGTCGTTGATCGTCCATAGGAGTGTGACTTTTAGATCAAAGTTTTGCTGCCTTGAGACGTCATAGGTTAAGTGCCCCGTGTCCCATAATTGCTTCAACTCGTGAATTAAAGGCCGCAAATAGACGTCAAGGTTTTTCTTTGGACTGTGGGGACCGGGAATAAGTAACGTTAAAAACATAATCTGTCTTTTCATACAGAGCCAGGGTGGTAAATTGTATCGAGTAAGTATCATCGGCCAACATGAATATTGCTTCCCGAATTGACTAAACGGTGCGAAACCATCAGTGCAAAGTCCAAGACGGACATTCCTAGGCTCAGATGCGAAAGAAGGATGCAACCGATCAAACTGTTTCCAAGCCTCCCCGTTACTTGGATGAGACATTGTTCTACTAACACGAGGGTTTTCATAATGCCAACGCATTTCTCCCGCGATGTGCTTTGTGGAATAAAGGCGTTGCAACCGTGGTCCTATTGTAAAATAAGTTAAAAAAATTTCGGGAACCCTTTTTGTAATACCCCGTGTTTTATTATAACATATTTTAATATTTAATTTTTTTATATGCGCTATTCGAACGTTGGTATTCGATAAATTAATAAGTGCTTTGTAGTTTATAAGTTTTAATAGGTCGAGGTTACGAGTTAGTAAGTTAAGATTAAGTTACGATGTACCTTGGAATGCGTGCAAACACCCAAGCCCATACTCGACAACATCTTACAACTAAATACCACGCTCACCCTAATCTATCATACCGTCATATATACTTCCTCACAAAAAAAAACCTAACCCTAGCTATCTTCTCACAAACTCTCCTTGCCTTTTCTCTGCCGCCACATCCAAGGTTGATGAGGGGTGTTTTGTACGGTGGTTGTAGGACCTATGTCCGCTCAAACACGCTGAGAAGTAGGCCTACTCTTCACGTAATTTGTTTTCCTATTCGGTCTCTGTGTTTTCGAATTTATATTTTAATCATATAATCTTGTTGATGGGTTCGTCTTTTGTGTAATAGTAATCTAGGTTGTTCATTATTCGTATATAGCCCATAGTGTAGACGTCTTGACCGTCGTTGACCACCGTCGAAGGCTGTTTTAGTTACCATGTCGGAATCTGCCTATTTCGCTGTAAACAGGAGGTCGTGTCATGGGAGTTTGGTACCCTATTTCAAATGCTATTCTGGTCCTATTTTATATAATTAGTTAAGTATTGGTATAGGTGGTAGTCACGGCGGTATAATGGTGGTTATCGTGGTGGTTAATGGTGGTTGGTGTCGGTTTTATAGCAATTTTCGTTTGGGTTGTCGCGTGAGGAGTAGGGTAGCAGAGGGTGGTTATGGGTTTTTATTTACGGTTGTCTGGTGGTGGCTGGGCAAGTCGACGGCCAAGGACCCCTCCCCTGGAACCATCGTGGCTCAGAGGCGAGCCTGGTGGTGTCAGGGGCGACGTCAGGGGCCGGTGTGGGTGTCAGGCAGGGTGTTTGTGCGGGCTGGTTGTGATCTGTTTCGGGTTCGCGAAATATTGGGGTTGTTCGTGGGTATTGTGTTTGTTAGTTATTAATTTAATAGTATATTATTATTATTATTATTATTATTATTATTATTATTATTATTATTATTATTATTATTATTATTATTATTATTATTATTATTATTATTATTATTATTATTATTATTATTATTATTATTATTATCATTATTATTATTATTATTATTATTATTATTATTATTATTACCTTCTTTTAATTATTATTATTATTATTATTAATATGGTATTTAGTAGTTGTTTTATGATTTTATTAATGGTGACATTTTTGGGTTTGGAGTAATGTTATGTTAGTCATACTATAGTATTAGTGTATTATTCATGTCTTGACAATTAGTATGTTATTGTTATTTAGCTTATTCTTAATTATTTATATTGTTATGATATTGATTACTAATAATCGATTAATCGATCATAAGCTATTTTTGGCAAGTCTATAATTAGTAAGTTCTAATTAATTAGTAATAATTGTTTTACGTTGAATGTTATTTTTAGTAAGTACTATATTTAGTAAGTATTATGTTTTTGGTAAGTCAAAGGTTAGTCAGTTTATAATTAGTTGATTGCATGAATAGAATTTAATATTAAGTAATAATTATAGGAACGGATTTCGAGGTGGAGTATTTCTAGACGGCGTTGCTTATTTTCAGACTACTATTCCAGGTAGGATAACCGTATTCTGTGAAGGTTATATGCATGATTGGTTGTATTACATGTTGTGAATGCAAGCATGTTCATATGAGAATGATATTTAAATATTGATTGTTTATTGTTGCATTCATGAGCATATATAGCATTTGCATTTTGATAAGGGGATTGTTTTGATATAAAGCCCAGGGTGGTCTGCAGGCCAGGCCTGGTGTCTTCAGCTTTATGCTGGTATTCGACGACGGTCGATGATACTCTGCCGGGAGGTTCGGTATGGGTTGGTTTTTGTTGGGAAATGTGTCCTCAACAATAGTGCGATCACGTCAATGATAATAATCATTGTCAAAAATCTTATGATAAGAATATGCAAGGGATGATCCGATATGATATATAGTCAACTGACCAACATTAATCGGTAATGATTGGCTGACTAGAGTTTGACATTACTGTCGTGTGATGGTGGTGGTCAGTTGATCCCTTTAGGTCACACCTATAGGACTAACCCCATAAATTATATATATCAATTGTATATGATACGAATTGATCGATCTTCTTAAAACCATATATCGAGAAATCAGAGGTTGAATCTTAAAGTAAGATTTATATTTGAAATTGAAATGTGTCGATTGTCAAATATTAATCGACATTTTAGAAATATCGAATTTAGAATATGAATGGTTTATGGTTATAACAAACGTTGTAAATATATCGTATTGACGATTATTATGATAACCATATGTTGGGACGGTAATTATGAATTACTAAATTAATTTGTTAAATATGATTTAATTGATTTAGAAATGATATTTATATGATAAATATAGTTTAAATTAATAAAATTAATTATGTCACATAAGATGCACATTGTGGGTAAATGATATTTTACTAAATGTTAACCGTGTAATGTATATTGTAAGATAATATTATGCTTGATATTTTATCTTATAATTATAATTATGATTGTTAAGTTTTGATGTGACCTAACATTATGCATGTGGGTATGACAAAAGGGATTAAACCCTTCCCCATGCTCCTCTTACACGGTTCACATGCTCAAGTCCAAACCCCTATATATGTGATGTTATCACACATTCATAATCAATCCTAATGTTTTATGTAATTTCTAGTGTGAGAAATAAAAACATAAAAAACCTCTAAAATAATATTATTCACATAATATTTATACTACAAATTGTTATAGTATTTTTAGTAAGCTAGTAAGTGAGTATTAGTTTACGGTTTTAAGATAACCTAATTCCGTCTCCTAGCTCTGGTTCGGTTTTTGGTTTGTTTAAGGGTAGGTTTTGGTGCATCGTAAAGGAGGCAAGCTATTTTGGTTGCTCCGTGGAGGATCGTCCTAGCACTTATTTGGACCGTGTGTGAGAACCATTTTCGTGTTATTTCCGCATTTATATTGGCATGCATAAGATCGTTTTAAATTAATATGAGTAAATTTAGTAAGTTATTAGTAGGACTAATAAAAGGGTGTACTAGTATGGCTATGGTTTTTCTTCAAGTAGTATTAGAGCATTTGGTTCCTTGCATGCAACTCGATTTTTACCGTTTTTGCGAGAAATACGATTTTAATTAAAAAGGAAAATGATTAGTACATATAAGATATGCACGAAAATCTTAATGCATGTATACTTTCTGGTCTTAAAATAGTTTTAAGTCATTATGAATGATTTATGGGATAATATTGTTCATATTATTAATAAAATTGTTTATTTATGCTATCTAATCGGTTAAAAACGTTTTAATATGGGAAAAATAGTAAAATAAAGTTTATGGCCGAGATTTTTATATATGTTCTCACATGCATTTAACATATTATGAATATATAATTTTCGAAATTATTGAAGTTTTATGCATGGTTTGTGATATCTAAAGGTTAAATAGTCATAAAATGGGATAAAAATGGGTTTATATAGTTATATTATGAATTTAACTACGAAATGTTTTTTAGATGTCATATGCAATATATAAAATGTATGATAAAATTTCCAGAAATTTTTCATTTATATTGCATGAATATTGATTTTTATGGTAAAAATCGACATATTAATGACATTATTTAACTTAAATAGTTTAAGTTGGAATTTGGCCATAAATATTTTATACAGTGTCACATATATTATTTCTAGCATGCATGTAAATTTTGAGCTATTTATTTCGAATGTTGCATGAGAAATGATTTTAATCGGTAAAATCGAGCAATATATGACACAATATATTAAAAATAGTAAAAGTTGCTAAAATGGTCCGAAAAATTAACCCATATTAGTCATATTTGATATGATCATCATCATAGTTTTCTTGGGTGCCAAAAGTTTCTGTATTTTTATTTTTTAATTTTAAAAGTTAAAGTTAAAAATTGAGAATTGTAAGAGTCAAAAATATTTTTTCAGCCCTTGAACAGTGTTTCACCTGATTTTTCTGCCTTTTTCAGTCACTTTGAGTGTCTAGGAATATGTAAAATTTATATTGGTATTTTATTGCATTATTTTTGAGGTAATTTTGAATTTCCGTCTAATTTTGCATGTTACACGTTAATATTACGAGATAAATAGTCTATTTCGAAAATATTAATATTTTAAGGATCTGAAATTTTAAGAAAATTTTTAATATGTTCAAAATTTAAATTTTGAATTTTCGTAATATTTTATGACTCGTTTTGATTATTTTATTACTATTTCCCGTAAAACCGATTAAAACCGAACAATATTATAATAAAAGATTAAGTTATTTCAAAATTTGAGTAAGACTAAATTTTGAATCCTAAAATGTGTTAGGATACTTAACTAAAATGTGAATAATGATTCATTAAGTATTTAGTGATTTTAAAAATGTTAAAATCACGTTATTCCATAAAACCGAGTTATTACGAATAACGATATTTAAATTGTGTTTAAATAGGACGATTTGGCTTAGGTTTTGCATATTACATAAGCATTGCATATTTATTTATTATTAATGAATGTCATAATTTATTTACGTAATTTTGGAATTATGTAATTTGCTTAGTATGGCCTTAGTTTTTAATCGTTAATTCCCGTAATGTAAGGGGTTATCGATTTGGCTGTAATTTAATGTGATCTCGTATCACTTTATTTTATTGTTTTATTTTATAATGTATAAAATAGATAGAAAATTTGTAATTATTTGTAATTCCGGAGATCCTTGAAGACGGTGCCTTTCGAAAAGGAGTTCCGACCAAGACGAAGTTTGCCTTGGGATGCGTGCCGCGTGTGAAGTTCAAGGGACAAAGGAGTTGGTTTCCGAATTTGTATTTTACATTTAATTTTCTTTTTTAGGAAGGCCATACTAGGATTTATTTATGCTTTTTATGTTTTTATGCTTTTATTTATGCTTAACATGTTTGCATGCATAGCCAAATCGTCATTCAAACTCATGCATTTCATCGATTTTATCGACCGTGTCAAATAAGTTATCAATAATTCACGACTTAGTTCACTTAAAGGAGATAGATAATAAATTGACAAGACCTCTTACATTATTTAAAATCGAGACGTAGCCTTACCAAAAAGTAAAGAACCCGCGAAGGATCTTCTTCATAAGGGAGTAGGCTCGGCTAAACCGGGGTACAAACCTTATTACGTTGGTGAAGTGGGGTAATATGATTACATTCTCGAAATTTGGTTGATCTCGACGAAGGTATTCGAGCCACCGTAGTGGTAATAAGTTCGGGCTAAGATAAGAATTAGTGTAATTTTATCGACCGAGAGTTCTAAAAGTAGAATCGGGGGTTAATCCACTGAGTCATATTAATAAGGGATGTATCGGCTAAACCATGCCCGAGTTAGTATGTATTTGGGTCTCGGGATCATTTACTTAATTGGGTAAGAGATCATTAAGTAGATGCTTAATTTGTTTAAAATTTACAAGTTTAAATTAATTATTAAAACGATAATTGTGTTTTAATTCCTTTATTTTCATTGTAGTTCTTTTTCAACTATCAATCATCAATGGCAAATAACGCTCCACCACTCCCACACGTATCATGGCTTCGATCCTTCATGGATCGATGCAAGCTTGAGAAGCATGGCGCCAATTTTAAGGATTGGGACGCCCAATTGGTTTTGGCCGCGGAAGTTGACGATAAGACTCGTTATCTTACCATTGCCGCTCCTCCCACTCCGACCGCTAGTGCATCGGAGGCGATGAGGCCTATGAGACCTACATGAAAGAGTCGCATGCTCTTAAGAACGTGCTTATATTCTCAATGGAGGCGGATCTCTAAAGAAGAATGATTAAGCTAGCCACGGCTAATGAGATTTATACTAGAGTTGCGACCATGTTTTCGCAAGATCCTAGGGTAATCCAATATGAGGCGGCCTCCGCCTTCTTTGATTTGACCTTAAAGGAAGGTCGAAGGATTACTCCTCATGTGCTCAAAATGGTTGAGCTAGCCGAAACATTGAAGTTGCAAGGGGTGAATGTTCCCGACTCTCTTATTGATGACAAAATTCTTCACTCCCTAAACAAAGTGAAATCGTATGTTCAGTTCCGGGTGAACTATAACATGCGTAATCAAGAAACCACTTTGGACGAGTTGCATAAGATGCTAGTCCAAGAAGAGAGGGATATGGGACTTAGGAAGAGATCCACGAAGGATGTGTTTAACATCGAGAATAAAAGTAAAGGGAAGTTATGATAAGAATATGCAAGGGATGATCCGATATGATATATAGTCAACTGACCAACATTAATCGGTAATGATTGGCTGACTAGAGTTTGACATTACTGTCATGTGATGGTGGTGGTCAGTTGATCCCTTTAGGTCACACCTATAGGACTAACCCCTTCAATTATATATTGATCAATTGTATATGATACGAATTGATCGATCTTCTTAAAACCATATATCGAGAAATCAGAGGTTGAATCTTAAAGTAAGATTTATATTTGAAATTGAAATGTGTCGATTGTCAAATATTAATCGACATTTTAGAAATATCGAATTTAGAATATGAATGGTTTATGGTTATAACAAACGTTGTAAATATATCGTATTGACGATTATTATGATAACCATATGTTGGGACGGTAATTACGAATTACTAAATTAATTTGTTAAATATGATTTAATTAATTTAGAAATGATATTAATATGATAAATATATTTTAAATTAATAAAATTAATTATGCCACATAAGATGCACATATTATACAATTGTACAAATTACATTTGTAAAATGAAGGTCCATTTTACTAAATGTTAACCGTGTAATGTATATTGTAAGATAATATTATGCTTGATATTTTATCTTATAATTATAATTATGATTGTTAAGTTTTGATGTGACCTAACATTATGCATGTGGGTATGACAAAAGGTATTAAACCCTTCCTCATGCTCCTCTTACACGGTTCACATGCTCAAGTCCAAACCCCTATATATGTGATGTTATCACACATTCATAATCAATCCTAATGTTTTATGTAATTTCTAGTGTGAGAAATAAAAACATAAAAAACCTCTAAAATAATATTATTCATATAATATTTATACTACAAATTGTTATAGTATTTTTAGTAAGCTAGTAAGTGAGTATTAGTTTACGGTTTTAAGATAACCTAATTCCGTCTCCTAGCTCGGGTTCGGTTTTTGGTTTGTTTAAGGGTAGGTCTTGGTGCATCATAAAGGAGGCAAGCTATTTTGGTTTCTCCGTGGATGATCGTCCTAGAACTTATTTGGACCGTGTGTGAGAACCATTTTCGTGTTATTTCCGCATTTATATTTGCATGCATAAGATCGTTTTAAATTAATATGAGTTAATTTAGTAAGTTATTAGTAGGACTAATAAAAGGGTGTACTAGTATGACTATGGTTTTCCTTCAAGTGGTATCAGAGCATTTGGTTCCTTGCATGCAACTCGATTTTTACCGTTTTTGCGAGAAATACGATTTTAATTAAAAAGGAAAATGATTAGTACATATAAGATATGCACGAAAATCTTAATGCATGTATACTTTCTGGTCTTAAAATAGTTTTAAGTCATTATGAATGATTTATCGGATAATATTGTTCATATTATTAATAAAATTGTTTATTTATGCTATTTAATCGGTTAAAAACGTTTTAATATGGGTAAAATAGTAAAATAAAGTTTATGGCTGAGATTTTTATATATGTTCTCACATGCATTTAACATATTATGAATATATAATTTTCGAAATTATTGAAGTTTTATGCATCGTTTGTGATATCTAAAGGTTAAATAGTCATAAAATGGGATAAAAATGGGTTTATATAGTTATATTATGAATTTAACTACGAAAATTGTATTAGATGTCACATGCAATATATAAAATGTATGATAAAATTTCCAGAAATTTTTCATTTATATTGCATGAATATTGATTTTTATGGTAAAAATCGACATATTAGTGACATTATTTAACTTAAATAGTTTAAGTTGGAATTTGGCCATAAATATTTTATACAGTGTCACATATATTATTTCTAGCATGCATGTAAATTTTGAGCTATTTATTTCGAATTTTGCATGAGACATGATTTTAATCGGTAAAATCGAGCAATATATGACACAATATATTAAAAATAGTAAAAGTTGCTAAAATGGTCCGAAAAATTAACCCATATTATTCATATTTGATATGATCATCATCATAGTTTTCTTGGGTACCAAAAGTTTCTGGATTTTTATTTTTTAATTTTAAAAGTTAAAGTTAAAAATTGAGAATTGTAAGAGTCAAAAATATTTTTTCAGCCCTTGAACAGTGTTTCACCTGATTTTTCTGCATTTTTCAGTCACTTTGAGTGTCTAGGAATATGTAAAAATTATATTGGTATTTTATTGCATTATTTTTGAGGTAATTTTGAATTTCCGTCTAATTTTGCATGTTACACGTTAATATTACGAGATAAATAGTCTATTTCGAAAATATTAATATTTTAAGGATCTAAAATTTTAAGAAAATTTTCAGCATGTTCAAAATTAAAATTTTGAATTTTCGTAATATTTTATGACTCGTTTTGATTATTTTATTATTATTTCCCGTAAAACCGATTAAAACCGAACAATATTATAATAAAAGATTAAGTTATTTCGAAATTTGAGTAAGACTAAATTTTGAATCCTAAAATGTGTTAGGATACTTAAATAAAATGTGAATAATGATTCATTAAATATTTAGTGATTTTAAAAATGTTAAAATCACGTTATTCCATAAAACCGAGTTATTACCAATAACGATATTTAAATTGTGTTTAAATAGGACGATTTGGCTTAGGTTTTGCATATTACATAAGCATTGCATATTTATTTATTATTTATGAATGTCATAATTTATTTACGTAATTTTGGAATTATGTAATTTGCTTAGTATGACCTTAGTTTTTAATCGTTAATTCCCGTAATGTAAGGGGTTATCGATTTGGCTGTAATTTAATGTGATCTCGTATCACTTTATTTTATTGTTTTATTTTATAATGTATAAAATAGATAGAAAATTTGTAATTATTTGTAATTCCGGAGATCCTTGAAGACGATGCCTTTCGAAAAGGAGTTCCGACCAAGACGGAGTTTGCCTTGGGATGCGTGCCGCGTGTGAAGTTCAAGGGACCAAGGAGTTGGTTTCTGAATTTGTATTTTACATTTAATTTTCTATTTTAGGAAGGCCATACTAGGATTTATTTATGCTTTTTAAGTTTTTATGCTTTTATTTATGCTTAACATGTTTGCATGCATAGCCAAATCGTCATTCAAACTCATGCATTTCATCGATTTTATCGACCGTGTCAATTAATTTATCAATAATTCATGACCTAGTTCACTTAAAGGAGATAGATAATAAATTGACAAGACCTCTTACGTTATTGAAAATCGAGACGTAGCCTTACCAAAAAGTAAAGAACCCGCGAAGGATCTTCTTCATAAGGGAGTAGGCTCGGCTAAACCGGGGTACAAACCTTATTACGTTGGTGAAGTGGGGTAATATGATTACATTCTCGAAATTTGGTTGATCTCGACGAAGGTATTCGAGCCACCGTAGTGGTAATAAGTTCGGGCTAAGATAAGAATTAGTGTAATTTTATCGACCGAGAGTTCTAAAAGTAGAATCGATTAAGGGGTTAATCCACCGAGTCATATTAATAAGGGATGTATCGGCTAAACCATGCCCGAGTTAGTATGTATTTGGGTCTCGGATCATTTACTTAATTGGGTAAGAGATCATTAAGTAGATAATATTATGCTTGATATTTTATCTTATAATTATAATTATGATTGTTAAGTTTTGATGTGACCTAACATTATGCATGTGGGTATGACAAAAGGGATTAAACCCTTCCTCATGCTCCTCTTACACGGTTCACATGCTCAAGTCCAAACCCCTATATATGTGATGTTATCACACATTCATAATCAATCCTAATGTTTTATGTAATTTCTAGTGTGAGAAATAAAAACATAAAAAACCTCTAAAATAATATTATTCACATAATTTTTATACTACAAATTGTTATAGTATTTTTAGTAAGCTAGTAAGTGAGTATTAGTTTACGGTTTTAAGATAACCTAATTCCGTCTCCTAGCTCGGGTTCGGTTTTTGGTTTGTTTAAGGGTAGGTCTTGGTGCATCATAAAGGAGGCAAGCTATTTTGGTTTCTCCGTGGATGATCGTCCTAGAACTTATTTGGACCGTGTGTGAGAACCATTTTCGTGTTATTTCCGCATTTATATTTGCATGCATAAGATCGTTTTAAATTAATATGAGTTAATTTAGTAAGTTATTAGTAGGACTAATAAAAGGGTGTACTAGTATGACTATGGTTTTCCTTCAAGTGGTATCAGAGCATTTGGTTCCTTGCATGCAACTCGATTTTTACCGTTTTTGCGAGAAATACGATTTTAATTAAAAAGGAAAATGATTAGTACATATAAGATATGCACGAAAATCTTAATGCATGTATACTTTCTGGTCTTAAAATAGTTTTAAGTCATTATGAATGATTTATCGGATAATATTGTTCATATTATTAATAAAATTGTTTATTTATGCTATTTAATCGGTTAAAAACGTTTTAATATGGGTAAAATAGTAAAATAAAGTTTATGGCTGAGATTTTTATATATGTTCTCACATGCATTTAACATATTATGAATATATAATTTTCGAAATTATTGAAGTTTTATGCATCGTTTGTGATATCTAAAGGTTAAATAGTCATAAAATGGGATAAAAATGGGTTTATATAGTTATATTATGAATTTAACTACGAAAATTGTATTAGATGTCACATGCAATATATAAAATGTATGATAAAATTTCCAGAAATTTTTCATTTATATTGCATGAATATTGATTTTTATGGTAAAAATCGACATATTAGTGACATTATTTAACTTAAATAGTTTAAGTTGGAATTTGGCCATAAATATTTTATACAGTGTCACATATATTATTTCTAGCATGCATGTAAATTTTGAGCTATTTATTTCGAATTTTGCATGAGACATGATTTTAATCGGTAAAATCGAGCAATATATGACACAATATATTAAAAATAGTAAAAGTTGCTAAAATGGTCCGAAAAATTAACCCATATTATTCATATTTGATATGATCATCATCATAGTTTTCTTGGGTACCAAAAGTTTCTGGATTTTTATTTTTTAATTTTAAAAGTTAAAGTTAAAAATTGAGAATTGTAAGAGTCAAAAATATTTTTTCAGCCCTTGAACAGTGTTTCACCTGATTTTTCTGCATTTTTCAGTCACTTTGAGTGTCTAGGAATATGTAAAAATTATATTGGTATTTTATTGCATTATTTTTGAGGTAATTTTGAATTTCCGTCTAATTTTGCATGTTACACGTTAATATTACGAGATAAATAGTCTATTTCGAAAATATTAATATTTTAAGGATCTAAAATTTTAAGAAAATTTTCAGCATGTTCAAAATTAAAATTTTGAATTTTCGTAATATTTTATGACTCGTTTTGATTATTTTATTATTATTTCCCGTAAAACCGATTAAAACCGAACAATATTATAATAAAAGATTAAGTTATTTCGAAATTTGAGTAAGACTAAATTTTGAATCCTAAAATGTGTTAGGATACTTAAATAAAATGTGAATAATGATTCATTAAATATTTAGTGATTTTAAAAATGTTAAAATCACGTTATTCCATAAAACCGAGTTATTACCAATAACGATATTTAAATTGTGTTTAAATAGGACGATTTGGCTTAGGTTTTGCATATTACATAAGCATTGCATATTTATTTATTATTTATGAATGTCATAATTTATTTACGTAATTTTGGAATTATGTAATTTGCTTAGTATGACCTTAGTTTTTAATCGTTAATTCCCGTAATGTAAGGGGTTATCGATTTGGCTGTAATTTAATGTGATCTCGTATCACTTTATTTTATTGTTTTATTTTATAATGTATAAAATAGATAGAAAATTTGTAATTATTTGTAATTCCGGAGATCCTTGAAGACGATGCCTTTCGAAAAGGAGTTCCGACCAAGACGGAGTTTGCCTTGGGATGCGTGCCGCGTGTGAAGTTCAAGGGACCAAGGAGTTGGTTTCTGAATTTGTATTTTACATTTAATTTTCTATTTTAGGAAGGCCATACTAGGATTTATTTATGCTTTTTAAGTTTTTATGCTTTTATTTATGCTTAACATGTTTGCATGCATAGCCAAATCGTCATTCAAACTCATGCATTTCATCGATTTTATCGACCGTGTCAATTAATTTATCAATAATTCATGACCTAGTTCACTTAAAGGAGATAGATAATAAATTGACAAGACCTCTTACGTTATTGAAAATCGAGACGTAGCCTTACCAAAAAGTAAAGAACCCGCGAAGGATCTTCTTCATAAGGGAGTAGGCTCGGCTAAACCGGGGTACAAACCTTATTACGTTGGTGAAGTGGGGTAATATGATTACATTCTCGAAATTTGGTTGATCTCGACGAAGGTATTCGAGCCACCGTAGTGGTAATAAGTTCGGGCTAAGATAAGAATTAGTGTAATTTTATCGACCGAGAGTTCTAAAAGTAGAATCGATTAAGGGGTTAATCCACCGAGTCATATTAATAAGGGATGTATCGGCTAAACCATGCCCGAGTTAGTATGTATTTGGGTCTCGGATCATTTACTTAATTGGGTAAGAGATCATTAAGTAGATAATATTATGCTTGATATTTTATCTTATAATTATAATTATGATTGTTAAGTTTTGATGTGACCTAACATTATGCATGTGGGTATGACAAAAGGGATTAAACCCTTCCTCATGCTCCTCTTACACGGTTCACATGCTCAAGTCCAAACCCCTATATATGTGATGTTATCACACATTCATAATCAATCCTAATGTTTTATGTAATTTCTAGTGTGAGAAATAAAAACATAAAAAACCTCTAAAATAATATTATTCACATAATTTTTATACTACAAATTGTTATAGTATTTTTAGTAAGCTAGTAAGTGAGTATTAGTTTACGGTTTTAAGATAACCTAATTCCGTCTCCTAGCTCGGGTTCGGTTTTTGGTTTGTTTAAGGGTAGGTCTTGGTGCATCATAAAGGAGGCAAGCTATTTTGGTTTCTCCGTGGATGATCGTCCTAGAACTTATTTGGACCGTGTGTGAGAACCATTTTCGTGTTATTTCCGCATTTATATTTGCATGCATAAGATCGTTTTAAATTAATATGAGTTAATTTAGTAAGTTATTAGTAGGACTAATAAAAGGGTGTACTAGTATGACTATGGTTTTCCTTCAAGTGGTATCAGAGCATTTGGTTCCTTGCATGCAACTCGATTTTTACCGTTTTTGCGAGAAATACGATTTTAATTAAAAAGGAAAATGATTAGTACATATAAGATATGCACGAAAATCTTAATGCATGTATACTTTCTGGTCTTAAAATAGTTTTAAGTCATTATGAATGATTTATGGGATAATATTGTTCATATTATTAATAAAATTGTTTATTTATGCTATTTAATCGGTTAAAAACGTTTTAATATGGGAAAAATAGTAAAATAAAGTTTATGGCCGAGATTTTTATATATGTTCTCACATGCATTTAACATATTATGAATATATAATTTTCGAAATTATTGAAGTTTTATGCATCGTTTGTGAAATCTAAAGGTTAAATAGTCATAAAATGGGATAAATATGGGTTTATATAGTTATATTATGAATTTAACTACGAAAATTGTATTAGATGTCACATGCAATATATAAAATGTATGATAAAATTTCCAGAAATTTTTCATTTATATTGCATGAATATTGATTTTTATGGTAAAAATCGACATATTAGTGACATTATTTAACTTAAATAGTTTAAGTTGGAATTTGGCCATAAATATTTTATACAGTGTCACATATATTATTTCTAGCATGCATGTAAATTTTGAGCTATTTATTTCGAATTTTGCATGAGACATGATTTTAATCGGTAAAATCGAGCAATATATGACACAATATATTAAAAATAGTAAAAGTTGCTAAAATGGTCCGAAAAATTAACCCATATTATTCATATTTGATATGATCATCATCATAGTTTTCTTGGGTACCAAAAGTTTCTGGATTTTTATTTTTTAATTTTAAAAGTTAAAGTTAAAAATTGAGAATTGTAAGAGTCAAAAATATTTTTTCAGCCCTTGAACAGTGTTTCACCTGATTTTTCTGCATTTTTCAGTCACTTTGAGTGTCTAGGAATATGTAAAAATTATATTGGTATTTTATTGCATTATTTTTGAGGTAATTTTGAATTTCCGTCTAATTTTGCATGTTACACGTTAATATTACGAGATAAATAGTCTATTTCGAAAATATTAATATTTTAAGGATCTGAAATTTTAAGAAAATTTTCAGCATGTTCAAATTTTAAATTTTGAATTTTCGTAATATTTTATGACTCGTTTTGATTATTTTATTATTATTTCCCGTAAAACCGATTAAAACCGAACAATATTATAATAAAAGATTAAGTTATTTCGAAATTTGAGTAAGACTAAATTTTGAATCCTAAAATGTGTTAGGATACTTAACTAAAATGTGAATAATGATTCATTAAGTATTTAGTGATTTTAAAAATGTTAAAATCACGTTATTCCATAAAACCGAGTTATTACGAATAACGATATTTAAATTGTGTTTAAATAGGACGATTTGGCTTAGGTTTTGCATATTACATAAGCATTGCATATTTATTTATTATTTATGAATGTCATAATTTATTTACGTAATTTTGGAATTATGTAATTTGCTTAGTATGACCTTAGTTTTTAATCGTTAATTCCCGTAATGTAAGGGGTTATCGATTTGGCTATAATTTAATGTGATCTCGTATCACTTTATTTTATTGTTTTATTTTATAATGTATAAAATAGATAGAAAATTTGTAATTATTTGTAATTCCGGAGATCCTTGAAGACGATGCCTTTCGAAAAGGAGTTCCGACTAAGACGGAGTTTGCCTTGGGATGCGTGCCGCGTGTGAAGTTCAAGGGACCAAGGAGTTGGTTTCTGAATTTGTATTTTACATTTAATTTTCTATTTTAGGAAGGCCATACTAGGATTTATTTATGCTTTTTAAGTTTTTATGCTTTTATTTATGCTTAACATGTTTGCATGCATAGCCAAATCGTCATTCAAACTCATGCATTTCATCGATTTTATCGACCGTGTCAATTAATTTATCAATAATTCATGACTTAGTTCACTTAAAGGAGATAGATAATAAATTGACAAGACCTCTTACGTTATTTAAAATCGAGACGTAGCCTTACCAAAAAGTAAAGAACCCGCGAAGGATCTTCTTCATAAGGGAGTAGGCTCGGCTAAACCGGGGTACAAACCTTATTACGTTGGTGAAGTGGGGTAATATGATTACATTCTCGAAATTTGGTTGATCTCGACGAAGGTATTCGAGCCACCGTAGTGGTAATAAGTTCGGGCTAAGATAAGAATTAGTGTAATTTTATCGACCGAGAGTTCTAAAAGTAGAATCGATTAAGGGGTTAATCCACCGAGTCATATTAATAAGGGATGTATCGGCTAAACCATGCCCGAGTTAGTATGTATTTGGGTCCCGGGATCATTTACTTAATTGGGTAAGAGATCATTAAGTAGATAATATTATGCTTGATATTTTATCTTATAATTATAATTATGAATGTTAATTTTTGATGTGACCTAACATTATGCATGTGGGTATGACAAAAGGGATTAAACCCTTCCTCATGCTCCTCTTACACGGTTCACATGCTCAAGTCCAAACCCCTATATATGTGATGTTATCACACATTCATAATCAATCCTAATGTTTTATGTAATTTCTAGTGTGAGAACTAAAAACATAAAAAACCTCTAAAATAATATTATTCACATAATATTTATACTACAAATTGTTATAGTATTTTTAGTAAGCTAGTAAGTGAGTATTAGTTTACGGTTTTAAGATAACCTAATTCCGTCTCCTAGCTCGGGTTCGGTTTTTGGTTTGTTTAAGGGTAGGTCTTGGTGCATCATAAAGGAGGCAAGCTATTTTGGTTTCTCCGTGGATGATCGTCCTAGAACTTATTTGGACCGTGTGTGAGAACCATTTTCGTGTTATTTCCGCATTTATATTTGCATGCATAAGATCGTTTTAAATTAATATGAGTTAATTTAGTAAGTTATTAGTAGGACTAATAAAAGGGTGTACTAGTATGACTATGGTTTTCCTTCAAGTGGTATCAGAGCATTTGGTTCCTTGCATGCAACTCGATTTTTACCGTTTTTGCGAGAAATACGATTTTAATTAAAAAGGAAAATGATTAGTACATATAAGATATGCACGAAAATCATAATGCATGTATACTTTCTGGTCTTAAAATATTTTTAAGTCATTATGAATGATTTATGGGATAATATTGTTCATATTATTAATAAAATTGTTTATTTATGCTATCTAATCGGTTAAAAACGTTTTAATATGGGAAAAATAGTAAAATCAAGTTTATGGCCGAGATTTTTATATATGTTCTCACATGCATTTTACATATTATGAATATATAATATTCGAAATTATTGAAGTTTTATGCATGGTTTGTGATATCTAAAGGTTAAATAGTCATAAAATGGGATAAAAATGGGTTTATATAGTTATATTATGAATTTAACTACGAAAATTGTATTAGATGTCACATGCAATATATAAAATGTATGATAAAAGTTCCATAAATTTTTCATTTATATTGCATGAATATTGATTTTTATGGTAAAAATCGACATATTAGTGACATTATTTAACTTAAATAGTTTAAGTTGGAATTTGGCCATAAATATTTTATACAGTGTCACATATATTATTTCTAGCATGCATGTAAATTTTGAGCTATTTATTTAGAATTTTGCATGAGACATGATTTTAATCGGTAAAATCGAGCAATATATGACACAATATATTAAAAATAGTAAAAGTTGCTAAAATGGTCCGAAAAATTAACCCATATTATTCATATTTGATATGATCATCATCATAGTTTTCTTGGGTAACAAAAGTTTCTGGATTTTTATTTTTTAATTTTAAAAGTTAAAGTTAAAAATTGAGAATTGTAAGAGTCAAAAGTATTTTTTCAGCCCTTGAACAGTGTTTCACCTGATTTTTCTGCATTTTTCAGTCACTTTGAGTGTCTAGGAATATGTAAAAATTATATTGGTATTTTATTGCATTATTTTTGAGGTAATTTTGAATTTCCGTCTAATTTTGCATGTTACACGTTAATATTACGAGATAAATAGTCTATTTCGAAAATATTAATATTTTAAGGATCTGAAATTTTAAGAAAATTTTCAGCATGTTCAAAATTTAAATTTTGAATTTTCGTAATATTTTATGACTCGTTTTGATTATTTTATTATTATTTCCCGTAAAACCGATTAAAACCGAACAATATTATAATAAAAGATTAAGTTATTTCGAAATTTGAGTAAGACTAAATTTTGAATCCTAAAATGTGTTAGGATACTTAACTAAAATGTGAATAATGATTCATTAAGTATTTAGTGATTTTAAAAATGTTAAAATCACGTTATTCCATAAAACCGAGTTATTACGAATAACGATATTTAAATTGTGTTTAAATAGGACGATTTGGCTTAGGTTTTGCATATTACATAAGCATTGCATATTTATTTATTATTTATGAATGTCATAATTTATTTACGTAATTTTGGAATTATGTAATTTGCTTAGTATGACCTTAGTTTTTAATCGTTAATTCCCGTAATGTAAGGGGTTATCGATTTGGCTGTAATTTAATGTGATCTCGTATCACTTTATTTTATTGTTTTATTTTATAATGTATAAAATAGATAGAAAATTTGTAATTATTTGTAATTCCGGAGATCCTTGAAGACGATGCCTTTTGAAAAGGAGTTCCGACCAAGACGAAGTTTGCCTTGGGATGCGTGCCGCGTGTGAAGTTCAAGGGACCAAGGAGTTGGTTTCTGAATTTGTATTTTACATTTAATTTTCTATTTTAGGAAGGCCATACTAGGATTTATTTATGCTTTTTAAGTTTTTATGCTTTTATTTATGCTTAACATGTTTGCATGCATAGCCAAATCGTCATTCAAACTCATGCATTTCATCGATTTTATCGACCGTGTCAATTAATTTATCAATAATTCATGACTTAGTTCACTTAAAGGAGATAGATAATAAATTGACAAGACCTCTTACGTTATTTAAAATCGAGACGTAGCCTTACCAAAAAGTAAAGAACACGCGAAGGATCTTCTTCATAAGGGAGTAGGCTCGGCTAAACCGGGGTACAAACCTTATTACGTTGATGAAGTGGGGTAATATGATTACATTCTCGAAATTTGGTTGATCTCGACGAAGGTATTCGAGCCACCGTAGTGGTAATAAGTTCGGGCTAAGATAAGAATTAGTGTAATTTTATCGACCGAGAGTTCTAAAAGTAGAATCGATTAAGGGGTTAATCCACCGAGTCATATTAATAAGGGATGTATCGGCTAAACCATGCCCGAGTTAGTATGTATTTGGGTCTCGGGATCATTTACTTAATTGGGTAAGAGATCATTAAGTAGATAATATTATGCTTGATATTTTATCTTATAATTATAATTATGATTGTTAAGTTTTGATGTGACCTAACATTATGCATGTGGGTATGACAAAAGGGATTAAACCCTTCCTTATGCTCCTCTTACACGATTCACATGCTCAAGTCCAAACCCCTATATATGTGATGTTATCACACATTCATAATCAATCCTCATGTTTTATGTAATTTCTAGTGTGAGAAATAAAAACATAAAAAACCTCTAAAATAATATTATTCACATAATATTTATACTACAAATTGTTATAGTATTTTTAGTAAGCTAGTAAGTGAGTATTAGTTTACGGTTTTAAGATAACCTAATTCCGTCTCCTAGCTCGGGTTCGGTTTTTGGTTTGTTTAAGGGTAGGTCTTGGTGCATCATAAAGGAGGCAAGCTATTTTGGTTTCTCCGTGGATGATCGTCCTAGAACTTATTTGGACCGTGTGTGAGAACCATTTTCGTGTTATTTCCGCATTTATATTTGCATGCATAAGATCGTTTTAAATTAATATGAGTTTATTTAGTAAGTTATTAGTAGGACTAATAAAAGGGTGTACTAGTATGACTATGGTTTTCCTTCAAGTGGTATCAGAGCATTTGGTTCCTTGCATGCAACTCGATTTTTACCGTTTTTGCGAGAAATACGATTTTAGTTAAAAAGGAAAATGATTAGTACATATAAGATATGCACGAAAATCTTTATGCATGTATACTTTCTGGTCTTAAAATATTTTTAAGTCATTATGAATGATTTATGGGATAATATTGTTCATATTATTTATAAAATTGTTTATTTATGCTATCTAATCGGTTAAAAACGTTTTAATACGGGAAAAATAGTAAAATAAAGTTTATGGCCGAGATTTTTATATATGTTCTCACATGCATTTTACATATTATGAATATATAACATTCGAAATTATTGAAGTTTTATGCATGGTTTGTGATATCTAAAGGTTAAATAGTCATAAAATGGGATAAAAATGGGTTTATATAGTTATATTATGAATTTAACTACGAAAATTGTATTAGATGTCACATGCAATATATAAAATGTATGATAAAATTTCCAGAAATTTTTCATTTATATTGCATGAATATTGATTTTTATGGTAAAAATCGACATATTAGTGACATTATTTAACTTAAATAGTTTAAGTTGGAATTTGGCCATAAATATTTTATAACGTGTCACATATATTATTTCTAGCATGCATGTAAATTTTGAGCTATTTATTTTGAATTTTGCATGAGACATGATTTTAATCGGTAAAATCGAGCAATATATGACACAATATATTAAAAATAGTAAAAGTTGCTAAAATGGTCCGAAAAATTAACCCATATTATTCATATTTGATATGATCATCATCATAGTTTTCTTGGGTACTAAAAGTTTCTGGATTTTTATTTTTTAATTTTAAAAGTTAAAGTTAAAAATTGAGAATTGTAGGAGTCAAAAATATTTTTTCAGCCCTTGAACAGTGTTTCACCTGATTTTTCTGCATTTTTCAGTCACTTTGAGTGTCTAGGAATATGTAAAAATTATATTGGTATTTTATTGCATTATTTTTGAGGTAATTTTGAATTTCCGTCTAATTTTGCATGTTACACGTTAATATTACGAGATAAATAGTCTATTTCGAAAATATTAATATTTTAAGGATCTGAAATTTTAAGAAAATTTTCAGCATGTTCAAAATTTAAATTTTGAATTTTCGTAATATTTTATGACTCGTTTTGATTATTTTATTATTATTTCCCGTAAAACCGATTAAAACCGAACAATATTATAATAAAAGATTAAGTTATTTCGAAATTTGAGTAAGACTAAATTTGGAATCCTAAAATGTGTTAGGATACTTAAGTAAAATGTGAATAATGATTCATTAAGTATTTAGTGATTTTAAAAATGTTAAAATCACGTTATTCCATAAAACTGAGTTATTACGAATAACGATATTTAAATTGTGTTTAAATAGGACGATTTGGCTTAGGTTTTGCATATTACATAAGCATTACATATTTATTTATTATTTATGAATGTCATAATTTATTTACGTAATTTTGGAATTATGTAATTTGCTTAGTATGACCTTAGTTTTTAATCGTTAATTCCCGTAATGTAAGGAGTTATCGATTTGGCTGTAATTTAATGTGATCTCGTATCACTTTATTTTATTGTTTTATTTTATAATGTATAAAATAGATAGAAAATTTGTAATTATTTGTAATTCCGGAGAACCTTGAAGACTATGCCTTTTGAAAAGGAGTTCCGACCAAGACGGAGTTTGCCTTGGGATGCGTGCCGCGTGTGAAGTTCAAGGGACCAAGGAGTTGGTTTCTGAATTTGTATTTTACATTTAATTTTCTATTTTAGGAAGGCCATACTAGGATTTATTTATGCTTTTTAAGTTTTTATGCTTTTATTTATGCTTAACATGTTTGCATGCATAGCCAAATCGTCATTCAAACTCATGCATTTCATCGATTTTATCGACCGTGTCAATTAATTTATCAATAATTCATGACTTAGTTCACTTAAAGGAGATAGATAATAAATTGACAAGACCTCTTACGTTATTTAAAATCGAGACGTAGCCTTACCAAAAAGTAAAGAACCCGCGAAGGATCTTCTTCATAAGGGAGTAGGCTCGGCTAAACCGGGGTACAAACCTTATTACGTTGGTGAAGTGGGGTAATATGATTACATTCTCGAAATTTGGTTGATCTCGACGAAGGTATTCGAGCCACCGTAGTGGTAATAAGTTCGGGCTAAGATAAGAATTAGTGTAATTTTATCGACCGAGAGTTCTAAAAGTAGAATCGATTAAGGGGTTAATCCACCGAGTCATATTAATAAGGGATGTATCGGCTAAACCATGCCCGAGTTAGTATGTATTTGGGTCTCGGGATCATTTACTTAATTGGGTAAGAGATCATTAAGTAGATAATATTATGCTTGATATTTTATCTTATAATTATAATTATGATTGTTAAGTTTTGATGTGACCTAACATTATGCATGTGGGTATGACAAAAGGGATTAAACCCTTCCTCATGCTCCTCTTACACGGTTCACATGCTCAAGTCCAAACCCCTATATATGTGATGTTATCACACATTCATAATCAATCCTAATGTTTTATGTAATTTCTAGTGTGAGAAATAAAAACATAAAAAACCTCTAAAATAATATTATTCACATAATATTTATACTACAAATTGTTATAGTATTTTTAGTAAGCTAGTAAGTGAGTATTAGTTTACGGTTTTAAGATAACCTAATTCCGTCTCCTAGCTCGGGTTCGGTTTTTGGTTTGTTTAAGGGTAGGTCTTGGTGCATCATAAAGGAGGCAAGCTATTTTGGTTTCTCCGTGGATGATCGTCCTAGAACTTATTTGGACCGTGTGTGAGAACCATTTTCGTGTTATTTCCGCATTTATATTTGCATGCATAAGATCGTTTTAAATTAATATGAGTTAATTTAGTAAGTTATTAGTAGGACTAATAAAAGGGTGTACTAGTATGACTATGGTTTTCCTTCAAGTGGTATCAGAGCATTTGGTTCCTTGCATGCAACTCGATTTTTACCGTTTTTGCGAGAAATACGATTTTAATTAAAAAGGAAAATGATTAGTACATATAAGATATGCACGAAAATCTTAATGCATGTATACTTTCTGGTCTTAAAATATTTTTAAGTCATTATGAATGATTTATGGGATAATATTGTTCATATTATTTATAAAATTGTTTATTTATGCTATCTAATCGGTTAAAAACGTTTTAATATGGGAAAAATAGTAAAATAAAGTTTATGGCCGAGATTTTTATATATGTTCTCACATGCATTTTACATATTATGAATATATAACATTCGAAATTATTGAAGTTTTATGCATGGTTTGTGATATCTAAAGGTTAAATAGTCATAAAATGGGATAAAAATGGGTTTATATAGTTATATTATGAATTTAACTACGAAAATTGTATTAGATGTCACATGCAATATATAAAATGTATGATAAAATTTCCAGAAATTTTTCATTTATATTGCATGAATATTGATTTTTATGGTAAAAATCGACATATTAGTGACATTATTTAACTTAAATAGTTTAAGTTGGAATTTGGCCATAAATATTTTATACAGTGTCACATATATTATTTCTAGCATGCACGTAAATTTTGAGCTATTTATTTCGAATTTTGCATGAGACATGATTTTAATCGGTAAAATCGAGCAATATATGGCACAATATATTAAAAATAGTAAAAGTTGCTAAAATGGTCCGAAAAATTAACCCATATTATTCATATTTGATATAATCATCATCATAGTTTTCTTGGGTACCAAAAGTTTCTGGATTTTTATTTTTTAATTTTAAAAGTTAAATTTAAAAATTGAGAATTGTAAGAGTCAAAAATATTTTTTCAACCCTTGAATAGTGTTTCACCTGATTTTTCTGCATTTTTCAGTCACTTTAAGTGTCTAGGAATATGTAAAAATTATATTGGTATTTTATTGCATTATTTTTGAGGTAATTTTGAATTTCCGTCTAATTTTGCATGTTACACGTTAATATTACGAGATAAATAGTCTATTTCGAAAATATTAATATTTTAAGGATCTGAAATTTTAAGAAAATTTTCAGCATGTTCAAAATTTAAATTTTGAATTTTCATAATATTTTATGACTCGTTTTGATTATTTTATTATTATTTCCCGTAAAACCGATTAAAACCGAACAATATTATAATAAAAGATTAAGTTATTTCGAAATTTGAGTAAGACTAAATTTTGAATCCTAAAATGTGTTAGGATACTTAAGTAAAATGTGAATAATGATTCATTAAGTATTTAGTGATTTTAAAAATGTTAAAATCACGTTATTCCATAAAACCGAGTTATTACGAATAACGATATTTAAATTGTGTTTAAATAGGACGATTTGGCTTAGGTTTTGCATATTACATAAGCATTGCATATTTATTTATTATTTATGAATGTCATAATTTATTTACGTAATTTTGGAATTATGTAATTTGCTTAGTATGACCTTAGTTTTTAATCGTTAATTCCCGTAATGTAAGGGGTTATCGATTTGGCTGTAATTTAATGTGATCTCGTATCACTTTATTTTATTGTTTTATTTTATAATGTATAAAATAGTTAGAAAATTTGTAATTATTTGTAATTCCGGAGATCCTTGAAGACGAGTCCTTTCGAAAAGGAGTTCCGACCAAGACGGAGTTTGCCTTGGGATGCGTGCCGCGTGTGAAGTTCAAGGGACCAAGGAGTTGGTTTCTGAATTTGTATTTTACATTTAATTTTCTATTTTAGGAAGGCCATACTAGGATTTATTTATGCTTTTTAAGTTTTTATGCTTTTATTTATGCTTAACATGTTTGCATGCATAGCCAAATCGTCATTCAAACTCATGCATTTCATCGATTTTATCGACCGTGTCAATTAATTTATCAATAATTCATGACTTAGTTCACTTAAAGGAGATAGATAATAAATTGACAAGACCTCTTACGTTATTTAAAATCGAGACGTAGCCTTACCAAAAAGTAAAGAACCCGCGAAGGATCTTCTTCATAAGGGAGTAGGCTCGGCTAAACCGGGGTACAAACCTTATTACGTTGGTGAAGTGGGGTAATATGATTACATTCTCGAAATTTGGTTGATCTCGACGAAGGTATTCGAGCCACCGTAGTGGTAATAAGTTCGGGCTAAGATAAGAATTAGTGTAATTTTATCGACCGAGAGTTCTAAAAGTAGAATCGATTAAGGGGTTAATCCACCGAGTCATATTAATAAGGGATGTATCGGCTAAACCATGCCCGAGTTAGTATGTATTTGGGTCTCGGGATCATTTACTTAATTGGGTAAGAGATCATTAAGTAGATAATATTATGCTTGATATTTTATCTTATAATTATAATTATGATTGTTAAGTTTTGATGTGACCTAACATTATGCATGTGGGTATGACAAAAGGGATTAAACCCTTCCTCATGCTCCTCTTACACGGTTCACATGCTCAAGTCCAAACCCCTATATATGTGATGTTATCACACATTCATAATCAATCCTAATGTTTTATGTAATTTCTAGTGTGAGAAATAAAAACATAAAAAACCTCTAAAATAATATTATTCACATAATATTTATACTACAAATTGTTATAGTATTTTTAGTAAGCTAGTAAGTGAGTATTAGTTTACGGTTTTAAGATAACCTAATTCCGTCTCCTAGCTCGGGTTCGGTTTTTGGTTTGTTTAAGGGTAGGTCTTGGTGCATCATAAAGGAGGCAAGCTATTTTGGTTTCTCCGTGGATGATCGTCCTAGAACTTATTTGGACCGTGTGTGAGAACCATTTTCGTGTTATTTCCGCATTTATATTTGCATGCATAAGATCGTTTTAAATTAATATGAGTTAATTTAGTAAGTTATTAGTAGGACTAATGAAAGGGTGTACTAGTATGACTATGGTTTTCCTTCAAGTGGTATCAGAGCATTTGGTTCCTTGCATGCAACTCGATTTTTACCATTTTTGCGAGAAATACGATTTTAATTAAAATGGAAAATGATTAGTACATATAAGATATGCACGAAAATCTTAATGCATGTATACTTTCTGGTCTTAAAATAGTTTTAAGTCATTATGAATGATTTATGGGATAATATTGTTCATATTATTTATAAAATTGTTTCTTTATGCTATCTAATCGGTTAAAAACGTTTTAATATGGGAAAAATAGTAAAATAAAGTTTATGGCCGAGATTTTTATATATGTTCTCACATGCATTTTACATATTATGAATATATAACATTCGAAATTATTGAAGTTTTATGCATGGTTTGTGATATCTAAAGGTTAAATAGTCATAAAATGGGATAAAAATGGGTTTATATAGTTATATTATGAATTTAACTACGAAAATTGTATTAGATGTCACATGCAATATATAAAATGTATGATAAAATTTCCAGAAATTTTTCATTTATATTGCATGAATATTGATTTTTATGGTAAAAATCGACATATTAGTGACATTATTTAACTTAAATAGTTTAAGTTGGAATTTGGCCATAAATATTTTATACAGTGTCACATATATTATTTCTAGCATGCATGTAAATTTTGAGCTATTTATTTCGAATTTTGCATGAGACATGATTTTAATCGGTAAAATCGAGCAATATATGGCACAATATATTAAAAATAGTAAAAGTTGCTAAAATGGTCCGAAAAATTAACCCATATTATTCATATTTGATATAATCATCATCATAGTTTTCTTGGGTACCAAAAGTTTCTGGATTTTTATTTTTTAATTTTAAAAGTTAAAGTTAAAAATTGAGAATTGTAAGAGTCAAAAATATTTTTTCAGCCCTTGAATAGTGTTTCACCTGATTTTTCTGCATTTTTCAGTCACTTTGAGTGTCTAGGAATATGTAAAAATTATATTGGTATTTTATTGCATTATTTTTGAGGTAATTTTGAATTTCCGTCTAATTTTGCATGTTACACGTTAATATTACGAGATAAATAGTCTATTTCGAAAATATTAATATTTTAAGGATCTGAAATTTTAAGAAAATTTTCAGCATGTTCAAAATTTAAATTTTGAATTTTCATAATATTTTATGACTCGTTTTGATTATTTTATTATTATTTCCCGTAAAACCGATTAAAACCGAACAATATTATAATAAAAGATTAAGTTATTTCGAAATTTGAGTAAGACTAAATTTTGAATCCTAAAATGTGTTAGGATACTTAAGTAAAATGTGAATAATGATTCATTAAGTATTTAGTGATTTTAAAAATGTTAAAATCACTAATTCCATAAAACCGAGTTATTACGAATAACGATATTTAAATTGTGTTTAAATAGGACGATTTGGCTTAGGTTTTGCATATTACATAAGCATTGCATATTTATTTATTATTTATGAATGTCATGATTTATTTACGTAATTTTGGAATTATGTAATTTGCTTAGTATGACCTTAGTTTTTAATCGTTAATTCCCGTAATGTAAGGGGTTATCGATTTGGCTGTAATTTAATGTGATCTCGTATCACTTTATTTTATTGTTTTATTTTATAATGTATAAAATAGATAGAAAATTTGTAATTATTTGTAATTCCGGAGATCCTTGAAGACGATGCCTTACGAAAGGAGTTCCGACCAAGACGGAGTTTGCCTTGGGATGCGTGCCGCGTGTGAAGTTCAAGGGACCAAGGAGTTGGTTTCTGAATTTGTATTTTACATTTAATTTTCTATTTTAGGAAGGCCATACTAGGATTTATTTATGCTTTTTAAGTTTTTATGCTTTTATTTATGCTTAACATGTTTGCATGCATAGCCAAATCGTCATTCAAACTCATGCATTTCATCGATTTTATCGACCGTGTCAATTAATTTATCAATAATTCATGACTTAGTTCACTTAAAGGAACAAGATAATAAATTGACAAGACCTCTTACGTTATTTAAAATCGAGACGTAGCCTTACCAAAAAGTAAAGAACCCGCGAAGGATCTTCTTCATAAGGGAGTAGGCTCGGCTAAACCGGGGTACAAACCATATTACGTTGGTGAAGTGGGGTAATATGATTACATTCTCGAAATTTGGTTGATCTCGACGAAGGTATTCGAGCCACCGTAGTGGTAATAAGTTCGGGCTAAGATAAGAATTAGTGTAATTTTATCGACCGAGAGTTCTAAAAGTAGAATCGATTAAGGGGTTAATCTACCGAGTCATATTAATAAGGGATGTATCGGCTAAACCATGCCCGAGTTAGTATGTATTTGGGTCTCGGGATCATTTACTTAATTGGGTAAGAGATCATTAAGTAGATAATATTATGCTTGATATTTTATCTTATAATTATAATTATGATTGTTAATTTTTGATGTGACCTAACATTATGCATGTGGGTATGACAAAAGGGATTAAACCCTTCCTCATGCTCCTCTTACACGGTTCACATGCTCAAGTCCAAACCCCTATATATGTGATGTTATCACACATTCATAATCAATCCTAATGTTTTATGTAATTTCTAGTGTGAGAAATAAAAACATAAAAAACCTCTAAAATAATATTATTCACATAATATTTATACTACAAATTGTTATAGTATTTTTAGTAAGCTAGTAAGTGAGTATTAGTTTACGGTTTTAAGATAACCTAATTCCGTCTCCTAGCTCGAGTTCGGTTTTTGGTTTGTTTAAGGGTAGGTCTTGGTGCATCATAAAGGAGGCAAGCTATTTTGGTTTCTCCGTGGATGATCGTCCTAGAACTTATTTGGACCGTGTGTGAGAACCATTTTCGTGTTATTTCCGCATTTATATTTGCATGCATAAGATCGTTTTAAATTAATATGAGTTAATTTAGTAAGTTATTAGTAGGACTAATAAAAGGGTGTACTAGTATGACTATGGTTTTCCTTCAAGTGGTATCAGAGCATTTGGTTCCTTGCATGCAACTCGATTTTTACCGTTTTTGCAAGAAATACGATTTTAATTAAAAAGGAAAATGATTAGTACATATAAGATATGCACGAAAATCTTAATGCATGTATACTTTCTGGTCTTAAAATAATTTTAAGTCATTATGAATGATTTATGGGATAATATTGTTCATATTATTAATAAAATTGTTTATTTATGCTATTTAATCGGTTAAAAACGTTTTAATATGGGAAAAATAGTAAAATAAAGTTTATGGCCGAGATTTTTATATATGTTCTCACATGAATTTAACATATTATGAATATATAATTTTCGAAATTATTGAAGTTTTATGCATGGTTTGTGATATCTAAAGGTTAAATAGTCATAAAAAGGGATAAAAATGGGTTTATATAGTTATATTATGAATTTAACTACGAAAATTGTATTAGATGTCACATGCAATATATAAAATGTATGATAAAATTTCCAGAAATTTTTCATTTATATTGCATGAATATTGATTTTTATGGTAAAAATTGACATATTAGTGACATTATTTAACTTAAATAGTTTAAGTTGGAATTTGGCCATAAATATTTTATACAGTGTCACATATATTATTTCTAGCATGCATGTAAATTTTGAGCTATTTATTTCGAATTTTGCATGAGACATGATTTTAATCGGTAAAATCGAGCAATATATGACACAATATATTAAAAATAGTAAAAGCTGCTAAAATGGTCCGAAAAATTAACCCATATTATTCATATTTGATATGATCATCATCATAGTTTTCTTGGGTACCAAAAGTTTCTGGATTTTTATTTTTTAATTTTAAAAGTTAAAGTTAAAAATTGAGAATTGTACGAGTCAAAAATATTTTTTCAGCCCTTGAACAGTGTTTCACCTGATTTTTCTGCATTTTTCAGTCACTTTGAGTGTCTAGGAATATGTAAAAATTATATTGGTATTTTATTGCATTATTTTTGAGGTAATTTTGAATTTCCGTCTAATTTTGCATGTTACACGTTAATATTACGAGATAAATAGTCTATTTCGAAAATATTAATATTTTAAGGATCTGAAATTTTAAGAAAATTTTCAGCATGTTCAAAATTTAAATTTTGAATTTTCGTAATATTTTATGACTCGTTTTGATTATTTTATTATTATTTCCCGTAAAACCGATTAAAACCGAACAATATTATAATAAAAGATTAAGTTATTTCGAAATTTGAGTAAGACTAAATTTTGAATCCTAAAATGTGTTAGGATACTTAAGTAAAATGTGAATAATGATTCATTAAGTATTTAGTGATTTTAAAAATGTTAAAATCACGTTATTCCATAAAACCGAGTTATTACGAATAACGATATTTAAATTGTGTTTAAATAGGACGATTTGGCTTAGGTTTTGCATATTACATAAGCATTGCATATTTATTTATTATTTATGAATGTCATAATTTATTTACGTAATTTTGGAATTATGTAATTTGCTTAGTATGACCTTAGTTTTTAATCGTTAATTCCCGTAATGTAAGGGGTTATCGATTTGGCTGTAATTTAATGTGATCTCGTATCACTTTATTTTATTGTTTTATTTTATAATGTATAAAATAGATAGAAAATTTGTAATTATTTGTAATTCCGGAGATCCTTGAAGACGATGCCTTTTGAAAAGGAGTTCCGACCAAGACGGAGTTTGCCTTGGGATGCGTGCCGCGTGTGAAGTTCAAGGGACCAAGGAGTTGGTTTCTGAATTTGTATTTTACATTTAATTTTCTATTTTAGGAAGGCCATACTAGGATTTATTTATGCTTTTTAAGTTTTTATGCTTTTATTTATGCTTAACATGTTTGCATGCATAGCCAAATCGTCATTCAAACTCATGCATTTCATCGATTTTATCGACCGTGTCAATTAATTTATCAATAATTCATGACTTAGTTCACTTAAAGGAGATAGATAATAAATTGACAAGACCTCTTACGTTATTTAAAATCGAGACGTAGCCTTACCAAAAAGTAAAGAACCCGCGAAGGATCTTCTTCATAAGGGAGTAGGCTCGGCTAAACCGGGGTATAAACCTTATTACGTTGGTGAAGTGGGGTAATATGATTACATTCTCGAAATTTGGTTGATCTCGACGAAGGTATTCGAGCCACCGTAGTGGTAATAAGTTCGGGCTAAGATAAGAATTAGTGTAATTTTATCGACCGAGAGTTCTAAAAGTAGAATCGATTAAGGGGTTAATCCACCGAGTCATATTAATAAGGGATGTATCGGCTAAACCATGCCCGAGTTAGTATGCATTTGGGTCTCGGGATCATTTACTTAATTGGGTAAGAGATCATTAAGTAGATGCTTAATTTGTTTAAAATTTACAAGTTTAAATTAATTATTAAAACGATAATTGTGTTTTAATTCCTTTATTTTCATTGTAGTTCTTTTTCAACTATCAATCATCAATGGCAAATAACGCTCCACGACTCCCACACGTATCATGGCTTCGATTCTTCATGGATCGATGCAAGCTTGAGAAGCATGGCGCCAATTTTAAGGATTGGGACGCCCAATTGGTTTTGGCCGCGGAAGCTGACGATAAGACTCGTTATCTTACCATTGCCGCTCCTCCCACTCCGACCGCTTGTGCATCAGAGGCGACTCGTGAGGCCTATGAGACCTACATGAAAGAGTGGCATGCTCTTAAGAACGTGCTTATATTCTCAATGGAGGCGGATCTCCAAAGAAGAATGATTAAGCTTGCCACGGCTAATGAGATTTATACTAGAGTTGCGACCATGTTTTCGCAAGCTCCTAGGGTAATCCAATATGAGGCGGCCTCCGCCTTCTTTGATTTGACCTTAAAGGAAGGTCAAAGGATTACTCCTCATGTGCTCAAAATGGTTGAGCTAGCCGAAACCTTGAAGTTGCAAGGGGTGAATGTTCCCGACTCTCTTATTGACAAAATTTTTCACTCCCTAAACAAAGTGAAATCGTATGTTCAGTTCCGGGTGAACTATAACATGCGTAATCAAGAAACCACTTTGGACGAGTTGCATAAGATGTTAGTCCAAGCGGAGAGGGATATGGGACTTAATAAGAGTTCCACGAAGGATGTGTTTAACATCGAGAAGAAAAGCAAAGGGAAGTTTAAGCGGAAGGCTAATAAGGGTAAAAATGTCAAAGCCTTCAAGCCCACATCTCCTAAGAAGAAGACCTTTTCGAAAGGTGCTTCTTCATCGTCTACAAAGGTTGAAGACAAGTGCCATTATTGCACTAAGATGGGGCATTGGAAGCGAAATTGCCCGAAGTATCTCCATGACCTCAAAGCCAGAAAGGTTCTTGCAGTAGGTATTAATTCTCGACTAATTCATGTTATTTAATCAATTTTTGTATATTGATACAAGTTATTGATTCTTACCCATTTATAAAATTGTTTTTTAAAGGGGCTCCTACCAAAGATAAAGGCAAGGAGAAAGAGAAGGAAGCTTGAAGTTCCTTCCATGGATGGCTAAGGTAGCATCCAAGATTGAAGACATGAAGAGCATGGCTCTAATTTTCATTTTGATGTCTTTTTTCATTTTGCATTTTAATTTAAGAACGTTGTATTTCTTGTATGACAAGAATTCGGTTATTTCAAACAATGGTTGTAATTTGAATATTGGTGACTTGGTTTTCAACCCAAGTCATCCTTTTGTTCTTAATCAAATATGTTGGTTTTTAAAATGCTGATACATAACACGAGTTGATACGATTTTCATAGATCGTAATAAAGTACCTTGAATAGTTCACCGTACGCTAGACATGATAGGATCATAATAAAGTAATTCGATTTACTTAAAACGAGAATTACATCCCGTGAAATACTTCAAACTCAAACATGAGAACACTATTTCATTATAAGATGATCACCTTAAATAAATGAGAGTACTAATGTCTCACTACTCATATAATCCTTTGTCCAATACATTGTTAACGGGCGAAAATGCTATCCTTTTTAATAACGGTTATTTTAAAGGATAGAGTGGGAGAAATTCTACGCCCGTAAACCAATGAGATAAATATAGGATCTTAGAGAAGAGTCCTATAAGGAGTCTTTAAGAAGAACTCTAAGAGATTGGACAGAAGAAGCTACGAGAGGACACAGAAGAAACTACGCGAGGACACAAAAGGAAATGTTTCTTATGTCATTAGTTCCAAGAGAGGACAAAGGGAATCGCGTGTGTTAACGGAAGGAAATTGTTTCCTTGATATTAATGTTTCTGTTTTATAAGATAATAGAGGAGAAATCGTCTCCCGCCCTCTTGATAATAGTAGTTCTTGTTCTAAAGAAACATAGAGGAGAAATCATTTCCTGCTGCTTTCCAAGGGAACGAGGACGTGAAAATGAAATGTTCATAATGAGTTGAGAAGATGTTTGAAGTAGTTACCTAAACACTATGAAGATAGTGGGAGTTATTAAACTATAAAGATAGTGATACGAATTTCAGTGGGAGAAAAGTTATCAGGAAAATTGAACCTACCATTAAGAGAGAATGGTGATTCTTTAAATGTAAAGAATATGAGGTTTCAATTCTAAATGAATGTATGTTAAGAACATCATAGGATGATGGGCAATCATAAGTGAGTTTATTATATGATAATGAAACATAACCGATTGATTTACAAGGTTTGGATATGAATCCAAGATATGAAAATATGAATTCATATAACCTTGATTAAAATGCCAAAAGTTGAAGCAAAACCTTATTTCGATAGAAGTTTCTCGAGGAGAACTAGTGGATCGAATCTAGGTAAACTACAATATGAATTCTAGTACAGTGTGACTATGTTTGTAAGAACGACATGTAACGAGTTTTATGAAAACAGTGGGAGCTTCCTTAAGGTAAGGAGACTCGAGTCGAGTATGAGGACTTGAAATGTACTTGAATAAGATCATATTATACGAGATAATATGAGTCAGAAGGAAACTGAAATTTGTAGGTTAAAAGATGGGAATATATGGTATATTCACATAGCAAACCATTAATACAAATTGATGTATGAGCATCAAAGATTGTTTATGTGGAGCAGTAATATTGTATTGACTGTTTGCACTTAACTATCACTCTTATCGTTTGAGTTATTATTAACTCACAATTTATATATACTTTGTCAAATCCAAATGGGTTGTAAGAGACAATTTTTGAACCCCATAAGTGAACTGGATTAACTTAGTATAGCCCATAGTCTCTTGTATGAGGTGACGTCTCGAAGCGACTAGAGTGTGAGGCGATTGATGGCAAGTTCAAATGCCATAGAGTCATATGGGATGACTAGTCGATCACATAGGTAGACTGTGTAACACTCTGTCGGGCATTAAGTGACCGCTTATAGAGTTCTGGAAATTTTATAATTAGCATGGTCGTGGCGAGAGCTACTATATTATTCACATGAGTCGATTCTTAGACTAGAGACTGTTCGCCCAAGGTGGCACAGTTTTCAAATTGACTTTGATTTTTGCTCTACGATCAACCGTTAAAGGGGGTCAAATGGGCTTCTTTTGGGTCATAATGGACTGTGTTAGTCGAAGGGAACGGTAGGATAGAAATTGTCCAGTCCCTCGTCGGGGTTGTCTTAAATCTCAGGGCCACTCGAGGAGAAGTTTAGCTGAAAATGCGTGGCCACGCTCGGAAGGTATCTATGGTAGATAATTCCAGTCAAAGCAGTTAAATCTCCAGATCGAGAAAACCACTCAAGATATGATCAAATTCAAGTACAACCTGAAACACACCTTGCATTGAGTCGGAGATGACGTAATAGGACAAGAGAATCGGTGACGCACACTTGTCGAGGACAAGTGGGAGATTGTTGGGAAATGTTTCCTCAACAATAGTGCGATCACGTCAATGATAATAATCATTGTCAAAAATCTTATGATAAGAATATGCAAGGGATGATCCGATATGATATATAGTCAACTGACCAACATTAATCGGTAATGATTGGCTGACTAGAGTTTGACATTACTGTCGTGTGACGGTGGTGGTCAGTTGATCCCTTTAGGTCACACCTATAGGACTAACCCCTTAAATTATATATTGATCAATTGTATATGATACGAATTGATTGATCTTCTCAAAACCATATATCGAGAAATCAGAGGTTGAATCTTAAAGTAAGATTTATATTTGAAATTGAAATGTGTCGATTGTCAAATATTAATCGATATTTTAGAAATATCGAATTTAGAATATGAATGGTTTATGGTTATAACAAACGTTGTAAATATATCGTATCGACGATTATTATGATAACCATATGTTGGGACGGTAATTACGAATTACGAAATTAATTTGTTAAAGATGATTTAATTAATTTAGAAATGATATTTATATGATAAATATATTTTAAAATAATACAATTAATTATGTCACATAAGATGTCACATATTATACAATTGTACAAAGTACATTTGTAAAATGAAGGTCCATTTTACTAAATGTTAACCGTGTAATGTATATTGTAAGATAATATTATGCTTGATATTTTATCTTATAATTATAATTATGATTTGAAGAGTCTATTGACCTAGATATACTCAAGAGGGGGGGGGGGGGGGGGGGGTTGAATTGAGTATGTCTACTTTTTCGATTCTTCTTCGATGTTGGTTGTTTGAGACGAAGTAATAGCAAATAACGAGTAAGAACGATAAAGTAAAGGAGACACGATCTTTTGAAGTGGTTAAGTTTCACAAATCGAAACCTACGTCCACTATTCTCGATAAATAAATTAGTACCTTCTCCGGATTACAATTTTATCAACCCAACTCGTACAACTTTGATATTAGTGGTAACTCAATCTAGATACCGTTAAATATCTAGCTACGACAAGTACCGTTAAATACTTGCTTACAATGAGTACCGCTAAATACTCGAATTTATCTTAAATAAATAAGATGAAATCTTCAACAACTTCTTGTGTTTCAACGATTTTGAACGAATGAATGTTCTTCAATGCTTGTAGTCTTGATTACGAGATTTGACAATGATTAGCACGAATATCGAGACGTACGTGAGGTATCGTTCGGTTCTTTCTCTTTTAGCGTGAGGTGTGTGAATTCTTAAGTCTTGGACGTGTGATGTAGTATGTATATATACTAATTTAGATCTTAGTTGAATCCTAGATAGTTTAGGAATATTACTTTATTTAGAATTCTTATTCTAGGTAATATCTAGATATTATTAATTTAAGACATAAGATAATATTTCCACAAACCTATTTGATTTAGGAAATATCTTATACCATAAAATATAGTATTCTATTTTAAATCAATTCCTAATTCTTGTCAAGATATAATAAATTTATATCTTTAACTAAATTCTAGTTTGACTTTAAGTAAATTAAATAAACACATATTATTTATTTAATTAAACCTTAAAGACAATATAAAACGTGTTACTTAACCACACGCACAACGAGATTCACGATCCCGAGGCGCACGGTTCCCAAGGTACACGTTTCATAGAATACGTTTTACGAGACATATTTCTCGAAGCACGTTTCGCTAGGAGTTTAGATTTTGACAATAACGGTTAGAATAAAATTCTTAGTATATTAGAATAAATAATTATCTCATAGGATAATTATTTTAATTCTTTTTAACTAAAGAATATTTTTATTCTAAAAACCGTTTTAAAATTACTAAATTAATATATGACAATATAACAATCATACGCATATATTTTCACGCTTTTATTTATTCCACGCAAATCTCATTTCTTCAATAGTTATAGATACGACCTGTAACTTAAGAATTCTTTGATGTCGTACTAAAACTTTTGTCTTGTAAATCTTGAAAAAGACTTGACATTTGACATGAGCTTGATCTTTCTTCAATCTTGATTGAATCTATACTTTATTAAACTACGATCTTCGCTCTATAATTAACTGTACACTTAAACGCACGATTACACGCATATGTATATAAAATATAATTACTTAGATTTGTCATTATTAAAACATAAAACAATATATTGCATATATAGAATATATTACTCAACAAATTCCCCCTTTTTAATGATGGCAAGTCTTTTACCTAGAATCGTGTCTAAGTGTAATATTGTAACGTTCCCCCTCAACATAATATTGGTCATTCATAATATAGATCAACTAAGGTTTCTATCTTTAAACTAAACCAATTACTTAAAGAACTATGAGAGACAATACGTTACGACAAGGAGCAATCTTAGGCAAATTCGTAATCTAGGTCGCATTCTTTTCCCCCTCTTGACATCATTGAAAAGACGGAAACAAAGACATAAAACGACTAGAATGATATAATACGAAACAAACCTAAGTATGTGATTCTAAATCAAACACAAATATGAGTAAAATCAAGCAAATACGAAATACGAACGGGAAATCGACACACAACCAAATACTAGAAAGCCGATGGGCCGAATATGTAATATAAAACCACATGGGCCGAATGTGTCGAATAAGAGCCTAATGGGCCGAATAGTTTCTAGGTAGAAAAATCATGGGCCAAAAGGTTGAATAAACCAAGGAAAGAATAAATAAGCAAAAGAGGCTGGAATGGGTTTGCAAAAAGGAGCGGGTTTGAAACCGGGAACCCATGTCGTACCACACCCAAAACAGAGTCCAGCAACAATCAAACTTCCCCAAAACCCATCAAAAATACGAACATCTTAAAACAATATTCAAGCTTCTTCAGGATGGTGAATGATGTGAGGATTAACGAACTCCGGCCTCGTACGATATTCCAATGTCGAGAGGCAATTTAAACAATTACCAATATTCCTTCCATGCGCATCAATGGCTATTTCAAAGTTAAGAATTTCAAGAGATAGAGCCTTGACGGCTTCTAAACACTGCGCACCATCCTCTCTCAACAAACGACTATCGCGCACTAATGCATCTTCTTGAGACGTCAAAAAGTGATGACGCTCACTGACATGTAACACTTCATCACGAACTTCCCGGATATCATGACTTAGCTTTTCAAGAACTTCGTCCACCTTGCCCATCCATGTTCGTAAATCCGTTCCCATCGCGGAATCATGAGCCTGCTCTGCTTTCGGATTTTGTAAACCAGACATTAACACAAACAACTTATCAAGTTTTCCCTCCAATCCATCTACATTACTCTACCTTCGTCACCACCATTATTTCGCCCAAACAACAATTCACGCTCATCTATCAAGATTCCCATCAACTTCATTAGTTTATCACACATCCTTCCCCTTTTATCATTCTAGCACAATCAAGACCTTCCTCTTTTATCATTCTGCCGTTACCGACTTCCCCTTGTCCACTTTACGACGTTTGCTAGGTTCTGATTTGGGAACAGACATAGACACGGGTTTTGGTGATGGCGGAGGTGAAGGAGAGGGTGATGGTGGGGGAGGAGATATGTTCTTTTTCCTTAGTGATCGACGAGCGGCCATGGGAGGCATTGTCGTCAAGGTTGATGGTGTTTTAATGGTGATTTGTTTTCTTGGATTCTTGGTTTTAGAGGGAAACGGTTTATGGTGTGATTGTGAGGTAGGGACGTGGGGGGTTAGGTAGTAGAAATAAATAGGGTAAGTTTGGAGGATAAACAAATAAGACGGGTTTAGATATTACGGAAATTTTGGTATGTAAATAAATAACACAAGTTTATTATAAGTTACGTACTTGAGGTACGTAACTACACATATATATATATAATAATAATATTTTTAGGTATAAATTTGTTAATATTTGAATATTATTATTTTGATTTGAGAGATAGGTTGTGTACGTTCGTATAACATATAGCATGAAATAATCAAAATTCGAGCATTCAATAAAAAATAACACACATAGGCATGCAGCGGAATATACGGACACAGTCATATAATTCAGTCTTTTCTTAGTCAATCATTGGGTTATTTTCAGCTCTTAAGATCGATTAGGTGCCACCGATCAAACCAATTTCCAATCGTAAAGTCTCAAATTGTTCTCTAGCCAAAGGTTTAGTAAAAATATCCGCCCATTGTTTTTCCGTACTACAAAATTCCAACTTAATGTTTTTCTTTTCTACATGGTCACGTAAGAAGTGATGTCTAATCTCTATGTGTTTTGTTCTCGAGTGCTGAGCCGGGTTTTTAGATATTATAATAGCACTCGTATTATCACATAATATAGGTACACATCTCACGTCAATACCGTAATCAAGTAATTGCTGTTTTAACCATAGTAGTTGAGAACATACCAGTGCGGCTGCAATATATTCTGCTTCTGCGGTTGATAAGGCGACCGAATTTTGTTTCTTGGATGCCCATGATATAATACATGGTCCAACGAAGGTCGCAAGTCCAGAAGTACTTTTTCTATCTAAAGAACAATCTGCGTAATCCGCATCTGAATATCTTAATAGGTTAAAATTACAGTTCATAGGATACCACAGATATAATTTTGATGTTCCGATTAGGTATCTTAGAATTCTCTTAACCGCAATCATATGCGATTCTTTTGGTGCAGATTGGAACCGAGCACAAACGCAGACACTAAACATTATATCTGGACGACTTGTAGTAAGATAAAGAAGTGAGCCGATCATACCTGTATAAGTAGTTTCATCTACTGACTTACCGTCCTCGTCTTTGGTGAGCTTCTTATCTGTTACCATTGGAGTAGGCATAGGATGAGAGGATTACATTCCAAATTTCTTTATTAACTCTTTGACGTATTTTTGTTGATGGACTTTGATACCCTCGTTCGTTTGTTGAATTTGTAGACCAAGGAAGAATTTTAATTCTCCCATCATGCTCATCTCGAACTCGGATGTCATCAACTCTGAGAAATATTGGCACAACTTTTTGTTGGTTGAGCCAAATATGATATCGTCAACGTAGATCTGGACAACTAGTAGATCGAAATTTTCACTTTTCAGAAATAGTGTCTTATCTACTGATCCTCTCTTGAATCCGCTTTCCAATAGAAACTTTGACAGTCTGTTATACCATGCTCGAGGGGCCTGTTTCAGCCCGTAGAGAGCTTTGTCCAATCTATACACATGATCCTTTAATTTGCTGTCAGGAAATCCAGGAGGTTGTTCGACATAGACTTCCTCCTGAAGATATCCGTTAAGGAATGCAGTCTTAACATCCATTTGAAATAATTTCATTCCTTTATGTGCAGCAAATGCTATGAGCAAGCGAATCACTTCAAGGCGAGCAACAGGAGCAAAGGTTTCGTTATAATCGATCCCTTCCTGTTGATTGTATCCTTGAACGACCAGTCTTGCTTTATTACGAACGATGACTCCAGAGTCATCTAATTTATTTCTGAATACCCATCTCGTTCCAATTACTGATCTATCTTTTGGACGAGGAACGAGATGCCATACTTTATTCCTCTCAAATTGTTGTAGTTCTTCTTGCATGGCGACTATCCAGTCAGGTTCTGCAAGAGCTTCTTTTATATTTGTAGGTTCAATTGTGGAGAGAAAGGAGTAGATGGAACAGAAGTTGTTTAAGCTTCTTCGAGTTTGAACTCCTTCTGTAAGGCTTCCAATGATATTATCCAGAGGGTGAGAGCCTTTTATATCTCCAGTTTCTTGATTGATTGTTTTCATGGCTACTGCTTGACTCGGGATTTTGACTTGTTCCCCCTGAATCCAAACCAGGGTTTGTAGGAGAGTCAGGTATAACTATGACCTCTTCCCTTTGGTTTTGATTCAAAGTTGTAGCTTCATTAGCTACAACTCTGGGTTCTAAGTCATTGGTTTAAGAGTTATCTACAGTATCATCAAATGTAGTTTCATCTCTCGCACCATTTACTTCCAAGTCATGTTCATCATTGTTTCCTTGAATTTCGCCTTCATCATTATTTTCTATTTCAGGAGGATCTTCCCTTGACAAACGAAAGTCAGGTTCGTCTAGGTTTTCCTCTTCGTCCTGTAAAGGCTTTTCGAAGGCATTATTCTCATCAAAAATAACATGTATACTCTCTTCTATGCATAAGGTACGTTTGTTAAAAACTTTATAGGCATTACTATGATCAGAATATCCTATGAAAATTGCCTCATCACTTCTAGGGTCAAATTTGCTTAAACGATTTTTACCATTGTTATGAACAAAGCAGTTACTCCCAAAACATCTTAAATGAGATATATCAGGTTTACGACCACGTAAAAGTTCATAAGGTGTCTTTTTAAGGATAGGTCTAATCATAGCACGATTATGAATATAGCAGGCTGTATTGATAGCCTCAGCCCAAAAGTTTCTAGGTAGGCCACTACAAAGAAGCATTGTTCTAGCCATGTCTTCTAGGGTTCTGTTCATGCGTTCTACTACTCCTTTTTGTTGTGGTGTTCTAGGTGCAGAGAATTTATGTCCAACACCGTTGGATTTACAGAATTCAATAAAAGCATGGTTGTCAAACTCAGTTCCATGGTCAGTTCGAATAGTTACTAGATTAGTTTTTAATTTGTTTTGAACAAGTTTCATAAGACTAACAAATTCATCAAATGTTTCATCTTTAGAATGAAGAAAGATTGGCCAAACAAATCTCGAATAATCATCAACTAGAACGAAAACATACCTGGAACCGCCTCTGCTTCTTACCTTCATAGGGCTACAGAGATCCATATGTACCAGATCAAGAGCTTGGTTAGTACTTACTATTATTTTTGGTTTGAAGGATGATCTGACGTGTTTACATCGTGCACATGCGTCGCACATCTTTTCTTGATCAAATTTGATCTTGGGAAGACCTTCGACCAAGTCCCATCTCTTCAATTTACTAAGAATAGGAGAACTGATATGCCCTAATCTCTTATGCCAGAGACATGGATCATCTAACGTAACTTTCATACATGAGAGAGAGTCAGTAGGCACAACGTTTAAATCAATCATGTAAACATTTTTCTTTCTATGACCTTCAAGAATAACTTTACTTGTACCTTCCATAATTATACGACAAACATCTGTATGAAAAACGACTTTGTTTCCTTTGTCGCATAACTGGGATATACTAATTAAGTTATGTTTAAGACCACTTACCAGATGTACATCGCTAATAAAGTGAGAAGATGAGATGCCTATCTTACCGACACCGATTACCTTTCCCTTTTTGTTGTCACCGAAGGTGACTTTTCCTCCGTCAAATGGTTCTAAGGTAGTGAATAGGTTGGCGTCGCCTGTCATGTGTCAAGAGCATCCACTGTCGAGGTACCATAGGTTATTCTCTTTAGCGATTATCTGCACAATGTAATTTAAAGACAGGACTTAGGTACCCAAGCATACTTGGGTCCTTTAGAGTTAGTGATAATAAAAACATCTTCCTTTTTAACCCAGACTTGTCTTACTAGAGGTCTCTTGGATCTGTGGTAGTTAGGTTTTGTTGTTCTATTGTAAGTCTTTGGGTTTTGTTTCTTATAGGTTGTAGGTTTAGGATTTTGAGTGGTTCTATTTTTCTTTTCTGCGTAATTGAAGGACATATCATAGAACCATCTATGGTCATTATTTCTTTCCTCAACCTTTTCATTACTTTCCTCACTGTCAATGATAGATATGGAATCATTTGGTATACCTTGAGATTTAACAAATTTGACTCCAGTTTTGAAGTCGAGTGCGTGTTTTACACAGTTTTCTCGTAGGTGTCTATTATGACCGCAGTAAGTGCAAATTAAATATTCAGGCAAGTCTACATACTTTCTTTTTCTAAAGTCACGTTCATCAGGTTTTTGTTGACATTTAGAATGGTCTCTCCTACCATAGCACTCATTACCTAGACCCATCTTCATGTTGTTATCAGATTGTTCAGTTAGGAAGTTTAGTACGTTAGTACTTCCTTCCCATTTTTCGTGAATGTTCTTTTAAGTCTTGAATATCCTTATTAAAATTGAACACGATCTTTGCATGTTCCTTTTTAATTTTGGTTATGTTGAATTCCAGATCCATGATCTTTTGCTCGAGGATTTCAACTTCTTCTTGATGAGTTTCATCTACAACCACTGGTGTAGATTTACTCTTTAGAAGTTCATTAGACCTTTTTAGATCTGAGGTTATAGCTTCATTGGCTATAATCTTAGATTCAAGCTCTTTAATGTTGAGTTTCAATTTTGAGATTACAGCTTCATTGGCTGTAACTTTAGACTCAAGAATTTTCTTCTCAGACATTACTGTTTCCAATTTAACATTTGTATCAATGTTAACTTTGGATTTTAGTTTCTTAGCCTTGGTCTTTAAGAGTTGATTTTCCTCTGCAATATCAAGGATCTGTTCCTTTAACTCGTCTAACTCAAGACTTTGCTCGTGACATTGGTCTAAGGTTTGTTCGAAATAATTAATTAATGCAGACTTAGATAAATTTTTAACTTGACTCTTAAGCTGTAAAAAATTTACCTCTTGGTCTTCATCTTCTGAATCAGATTCTCCATAGAGGCAGAATTGTGATGAGTCATGATCGTCGGAGATTAGATCCAAACTGATGTTGCTTAGGCACAGGTTAGCGACTTCCTCTTCCTCTGAGTCTTCGTCATCTTCGGAATCTAATTCTCCCCAGCAAGATGCGAGCATAACCTTCTTGAATTCAGTCTTGGTCTTATCTCGTTTGGATTTGTCTTTAATTTTTTCCCAGCTTGGACAATCCTTGATCATATGGCCTTGATCACCACATTTGAAGCGTCCTCGCTTGAAAATGGTTTGCTTAGAGTCATTCTTTTTCTTGTCGTTTGCTTTATTATTAGATTTGGTAAATCTCCCTTTGAAGACTGCCTTTTTAAAGCGTCTTGCAAATAGAACTGTTTCATCTTCCAGTTCGGGTTCGCATTCTTCGCTTGTAGAAGCTTGTAAGGCAATGTTTTTGTTTTTAGGATGATCATCATCATCTCTATTCCGCATGATCACATGAGCCATTAGAGATCCAATAAGTTCTTGATAAGTCATGGTCGAGAGATCACGAGCTTCTTTAATGGCAGTGACTTTAGGTTGCCACTTTTTGGTAAGGCTTCTAAGGACCTTTCTTACTATGTCCTCAGAATCATACTTCCTACCAAGGTTCCGCAGTTCATTAAGTATGCAAGAGAATCGTGCAGACATGCTATCAATCGATTCATTCTTTTCCATAGTGAAAAGTTCATATCGTTGAATAAGCAAGTCTATACGATGTTTCCTGACTGCGGAGGTACCTTCGTAGGCAAGTTTTAGGCCATCCCATATTTCTTTAGCTGAATTACAAGAAGAGAAGCGATCAAATTCAGAAGTAATCATACCGTTTTGAAGTAGACTCATGGCTTTTGAATTTTTCTCAGCAATCTTGTAATCAGCCTCCACATAGTCACTTTCTAGTTTCTATTATGTGGTTCCATTTGCAGATGCAACCAAGATCTTCCTTGGTCCAGTTTGAATTATTTTCCAGCAATCCCAGTCACATCCTTTGACGTAATGGGTCATCATGTTATTCCACAAGCTGTAGTTCTTTCCATCGAAGATAGGACACTTAAGGTGTTTATAATCCATTAAGAATCAATAGAAGGATCAATCTCAGGCTATAAGGCTTTCAAGAGCACGAGGCTCTGATCCCAATTGAAGAGTCTATTGACCTAGATATACTCAAGAAGGGGGGGTTGAATTGATTATGTCAACTTTTTCGATTCTTCTTCGATGTTGGTTGTTTGAGACGAAGTAATAGCAAATAACGAGTAAGAACGATAAAGTAAAGGAGACACGGTCTTTTGAAGTGGTTCAGTTTCACAAATCCAAACCTACGTCCACTATTCTCGATTGATAAAATTAGTACCTTTTCCGGATTACAATTTTATCAACCCAACTCGTACAACTTTGATATTAGTTGTAACTCAATCTAAATACCGTTAAATATCTAGCTACGACAAGTACCGTTAAATACTTGCTTACAATGAGTACCACTAAATACTCGAATTATCTTAAATAAATAAGATGAAATCTTCAACAACTTCTTGTGTTTCAACGATTTTGAACGAATGAATGTTCTTCAATGCTTGTAGTCTTGATTACGAGATTTGACAATGATTAGCACGAATATCGAGACGTACGTGAGGTATCGTTCGGTTCTTTCTCTTTTAGCATGAGGCGTGTGAATTCTTAAGTCTTGGACGTGTGATGTAGTATGTATATATACTAATTTAGATCTTAGTTGAATCCTAGATAGTTTAGGAATATTACTTTATTTAGAATTCTTATTCTAGGTAATATTCAAAAACTTAATCTTACTTGATTTAGGAAAGGACTCTAATAAGATATTATTAATTTAAGACATAAGATAATATTTCCACAAACCTATTTGATTTAGGAAATATCTTATACCATAAAATATAGTATCCTATTTTAAATCAATTCCTAATTCTTGTCAAGATATAGTAAATTATATCTTTAACTAAATCCTAGTTTGACTTTAAGTAAATTAAATAAACACATATTATTTATTTAATTAAACCTTAAAGACAATATAAATCGTGTTACTTAACCACACGCACAACGAGATACACGATCCCGAGGCGCACGGTTCCCAAGGTACACGTTTCATAGAATACGTTTTCCGAGACATATTTCTCGAAGCACGTTTCTCTAGGAGTTTAGATTTTGACAATAACGGTTAGAATAAAATTCTTAGTATATTAGAACAAATAATTATCTCATAGGATAATTATTTTAATTCTTTTTAACCAAAGAATATTTTTATTCTAAAAACCGTTTTAAAATTACTAAATTAATATATGACAATATAACAATCATACGCATATATTTTCACGCTTTTATTCATTCCACGCAAATCTCATTTCTTCAATAGTTATAGATACGACCTGTAACTTAAGAATTCTTTGATGTCGTACTAAAACTTTTGTCTTGTAAATCTTGAAAAAGACTTGACATTTGACATGAGCTTGATCTTTCTTCAATCTTGATTGAATCTATACTTTATTAAACTACGATCTTCGCTCTATAATTAACTGTACACTTAAACGCACGATTACACGCATATGTATATAAAATATAATTACTTAGATTTGTCATTATTAAAACATAAAACAATATATTGCATATATAGAATATATTACTCAACATGATTGTTAAGTTTTGATGTGACCTAACATTATGCATGTGGGTATGACAAAAGGGATTAAACCCTTCCCCATGCTCCTCTTTCACGGTTCACATGCTCAAGTCCAAACCCCTATATATGTGATGTTATCACACATTCATAATCAATCCTAATGTTTTATGTAATTTCTAGTGTGAGAAATAAAAACATAAAAAACCTCTAAAATAATATTATTCACATAATATTCATACTACAAATTGTTGTAGTATTTTTAGTAAGCTAGTAAGTGAGTATGAATTTACGGTTTTAAAATAACCTAATTCCGTCTCTTAGCTCGGGTTCGGTTTTTGGTTTGTTTAAGGGTAGGTCTTGGTGCATCGTAAAGGAGGCAAACTATTTTGGTTGCTCCGTGGAGGATCGTCCTAGCACTTATTTGGAGCGTGTGTGAGAACCCTTTTCGTGTTATTTCCGCATTTATATTTGCATGCATAAGATCGTTTTAAATTAATATGAGTTAATTTAGTAAGTTATTAGTAGGAATAATAAAAGGGTGTACTAGTATGACTATGGTTTTCCTTCAGTGTTTCGGGTTATGATTGATGTTTCGGGTTGTGATTGAGCTCAGCATTGGCATAGCATTTGCACATAACATTGTTGCATTTTATATTATTGTGTTATCCTACTCTACCGCGAGGTTGACAGTGTATTCGTGTTCACCTACAATGATCTGGAATGGGGAGTAGATCTTTCAGGTTAGAGACAGGTGGACTAGGACTGGGCATGGAGGAGAGACATGGACTGGACCTACCTTGCTTTAGATCACTTAGTCTCTTTTCAGTTCTTCACTTGTTTATATTAGTTGTTTTGGAACTTTAGTGGACTTTGCTTTATAATAGTTTCCAGTTTAACTTTATGATTTAAAGTACTGTGCTTTCTTCACTATGATTATCTACTACCCTGGTTTATCCAGGATGGTAACAGCCTCAGTTACTCTGGAAGTCCTAGTACATGCTCCTAGGAAAATGGGGGTGTTACAAAGTGGTATTAGAGCGATCCTGCGACCGTGTGGTGAGCCTGTGGTCGGGAGTACCCGGGTCACCCGCTTAGCTGGGGAGGATTCTGGGCTTGGCTACGGTCAAGTTTGAGGCACAACGAGGACGTTGTGTTCTTTAAGTGGGGGAGTTTGTAACACCCCAAGAGTATGAGTGAGATTGTGTGGAGATTTGTCCCACATCGGTAGAATATGAGACTTGTGATATATTTATATTGGATCGAACCCACCATATAGTAACAAGGCCTTGTGCTTTTGGGCTTAAGTGAGGACAAATAATGGGCCCAAAGGCATACCTCTCATCTTATTGGGGATGTGTTACAACCGTGGTGGGTCGAGTTGTTACAAATGGTATCAGAGCGAACGATCCTCAGGCCTAAACCAAAATGAAAATAATGAACATATGAGTGTCTAAATAAAATGAACCCCAGGCTAGTAACTGTTAGGAGCCCCTAGGAATTGGGATGAGTTAGGGGCCCCCTCAAACCAGACCACTGGCCCTTTCAGTCTAACCTGGTTACCTTGAGAGTTGAAGAGTGTGGGTAGTTTTGGAATAAGAAAGACTCAAATTAGATATATATAGATATATATATAGGGTCGGGATCCGGTGAGAACCACCCTTATAATGAGAACCGTGAGAACCTTCACTAAATCTCTACCAAATCTCGCTTCAAAAGTTTCGATGGATGATTTACCATTAGTTTAACTTATTCAATTACACACTTTAGTATCATTAAACAAAATTTATTGATTTTATTAACAAAATATATACTTAGTGTACCAAAATACAATTAGGTATACTAAAACGGCTATAAATGCACGAAAACGACCACTATGTGCATGAAATTTTTTTCATGCATGAAAATGACTAGTAGGTGCATGAAAATAGTAGGCTCTACGTGCATTAAAACGAGTTCTAGGTGCATGAAAAATGATAGATACGTAAAAATCGGTAGTAGGTGCATGAAAATTAATAAAACGTATCTCACCTCGATTTCCGTCACTAGTATATATTTTCTAGACCAAGAAATATGTTCTCTAGCCATAAAATTCCATGCCGAATCCAAATATGTCATTAAATTTTTTAAAAAAAGTCCGTAAGGTAGAGTTCTCATGGTTCTCATTATATTGGTGGTTCTCATAGGATCCCAATTCTATATATATATATATATATATATATATATATATATATATATATATATATATATATATATATATATATATATATATATATATATATATATATATATAGAAATGTGGTACTAACTTTTCAGCAGCAAAGGAATGAGGTAAGTAATGATGTGAAAGTTGATGAGTATATATATTGTGAAGCATGAAAGTGATGTTACATGATGAGTGACATGCATATACTGATATTTTCGAACATTTATAGCGTGAGTATTATGTATGAGTTTGAATATGACACTGAATAATGTGATGAAATGCATGCGGATATGTGATCCCTAAGCCTTTAGGTAGATTTATAATATGATAGGAGTAAGTTCATGACAACTTGCTAATAAGTGCATACTAGAGTTGCAAGCTAGGAAGACTTAAAATAGATAGTAAAGGACCTAGGATGCTTATATTTTTTGTCGATTTTGTAGTAAAATGCCTCCCAGAAGAGAATCTACCGCGGCCAACATCACTCAAGAAGAGCTAGATCGCCTGCTGGCCATGAACGTCGCACTTTTAGCAAGAATTGGGACAACTGCTCAATCTGATTCAACCAAGATGAGCAACAACATCTCCAGGCATAACCCTATCAAGTACGATGGGGAGGGGGCACCAAGTCTGCTTGCTGAATGGTGCCGGGAATTCGAGAGCATTTTTGAACTGCTGGATGTGCTGGAGTCAATGAAAGTAGACCAAGTCGTGTTCTATCTTAAGGGTATGGCTCGGTTGTGGTGGAACAATAACAAGGAGGAAATTAAAGCTGCTACTAGTGAGATAGGGGCGAAATACGTGAGCTGGGAAGAGTTCAAAGGGATCCTAACTTCCAAGTTTGTGTCGGAGCATGTCAAAGGCAAGTTGAGGGCTAAATTTGACTCTTTTAGGATGACGGAGGGCATGACCGTAGAAGCCTACCATACCAAATTCATGCAACTGGCAGAAAATGTAGCTGATTTGGGCTACATCTCTGAGATGTTAGCTGCCAGGTTCGAAAAGGGGCTGACAATAGACATCAAAAAGAGTTTACTGGCAAAGAAGCCCACAACTGTGGAGGACATATATGAGAGGGCTGGCCAGGCCGAGAGGATTGCAGACATGATTAAGGAAGAGGAGAAAGCAAAGGGCGAGAAGAGGAAGGCTGAGTCAGGGACTGAGGGCTCAGGAAATAAGAAACCAAATAATCAGTATCGGTCCTTCTTCTCTAACAATGCATCAGGGAGCAATGGGAATCGAGGCGGAAATTGCTCTATGTCTGGGACAAGCTTGGCAAAACCTACATGTTTTAAATGCGGAAAGTATGGGCATAAGATATCCAATTGTTGGGTTGGGACTCAGAGCGCTGGGAATAGTTATAACTAGGGCAATCAAAGTGGTGGTTTCAGAACACCAAATGCGAGCTACTCGGGCAACAACAAATCTGGAAGTAACAGCTACCAGCGGGGTTACGGCAACTACAATAACCAGAACCACTTCCAAAGAAACCAAGGTAGTGGGAATAGCAACTTCCAGAAGAGTCTTGTCGAGGCTAGTAACCAGAGCGGAGCTGCATCCGTCAACCAGACTACAGCCAAGAAGAGTGGAGCTCTATTCATGATGGGCAAAGAGGTTATAGAGGAGGATGCTCATGTTGTTACCGGTACATTTCTAGCACATTCCACTCCTAATTTTGTTTTCGATTCTGGTGCATTGCATTCTTTCATATCTGCGGAGCATGCTAAGGCTATAGGACTTGATGTATATGATATTATAGCTGATTCTGTAACTATACCATTTGGAGAGTCCATAGCTTGTAATAGAGTCTATAGCGATGTAATGATCCGAGTAGGGGCTGTGAGTTTTGAGTCGAACTTAATAGAGTTTCCTTTGGGTGGCTTTGAGGTGATACTGGGGATGGATTGGCTGAAAAAGTATAAGGCCTACATTGGCTGTTACCAAGGGAAGATTACTCTAAGAGGGCCTAAGGGGGTGAGGGTGTCCTACAAGGGATATTCCGTGAAACCTAAACTGAAGTTGATCACCATCAATGCTCTGAAGTCGTGCCTGAAGAGAGGGGATGAGATGTTGTTGTGTCATGTGAGAGATTTGACTACAGAGAAACCCCAAGCCAGTGAGATCGATGTTGTAAGAGACTTTGAAGATGTGTTTCCCGAAGAAATTCCTGGGTTACCGCCAAGGAGGGACTTAGATTTTGGTATTGATCTGAAACCCGGGGCTGAGCCAATATCTAAGGCACCTTATCGCATGGGACCTAAGGAATTGGAAGAACTGAGGAAGCAGTTGGATGAGCTAGCCAACAAGGGGTACGTGAGACCGAATGTATCACCTTGGGGAGCGCCTGTGTTGTTTGTGAAGAAGAAGGATGAAACCATGAGGCTGCGTGTGGACTACAGGGAGCTCAATAATGTGACGATCAAGAATAGGTATCCTTTACCTCGTATCGACGATATTTTTGACCAGCTGAGTGGGGCTGGTGTGTTTTCCGAGATTGATTTGAGGTGAGGGTATCATCAGCTGAGAATCAAAGATGCAGATATCCACAAGACTGCGTTCAGATCGAGGTATGGGCATTATGAATTCGTGGTGATGCCATTTGGTTTGACTAATGCACCTGCTGTTTTCATGGATTTGATGAACAGAGTGTTTAGTCCTTATCTGGACCAGTTTGTGGTGGTGTTTATCGATGACATTTTGGTGTATTCGAAGAATAGAGAAGAGCATGCTAAGCATTTGAGCTTAGTGCTGCATATTTTGAGGGATCATAAATTGTATGCCAAGTTGAGTAAGTGCGAATTTTGGCTCGATGAAAGTTGCTTTTCTGGGCCATGTGGTTTCTAAGGAAGGTGTTTCTGTTGAACCTAGCAAGATTGAAGCCGTTTCGAAGTGGGAGCGACCAAAGAATGTGGCAGATATTCGAAGTTTCTTGGGTTTGGCTGGTTACTATAGGAGATTTGTGAAAGACTTCTCGAAGATAGCCAAGCCTATGACTTCATTGATGCGGAAGGAGAATAGATTCGTCTGGCATGAGAGTTATGAGAAGGCATTCCTAGATCTGAAGGAGCGTCTTACTACAGCTCCTATCCTTGCACTGCCAGAGGGAAGTGAGAAGTTTGAAGTTTATACGGATGCATCTAAGAAAGGGTTAGGATGTGTGCTGATGCAGAATGGGAGAGTGATCGCCTATGCTTCTAGGCAACTGAAGCCATATGAGGAGAATTATCCGACGCATGATTTGGAATTGGGAGCGGTAGTTTTTGCACTTAAACTGTGGCGACATTATCTCTATGGAGCTACATTTAAAGTGTATTCTGATCACAAGAGTTTGAAATATATCTATACTCAGAGAGAGATGAATATGCGTCAGAGGAGATGGATAGAGCTTATTGGAGACTATGACATGAATATTTTGTACAAGGAGGGAAAGGCTAACGTTGTGGCTGATGCATTGAGTAGGAAGTCCGTTCACACTCTGTGCACAGCTATGTCCAGATTGAGTATGTATCATGAGTTGGGACAGATTGGAATCGTAGTGATAAGGAAGGGTGAGACCATGGGAGATTTGACGATCGAGCCTGGGTTATATTCCGAGATTCGAGAAAGACAGAAGAGTGATCCTAGAATTCAGAAGTGGCGTGAGGCAGTGAGAAAAGCTAGTGATGCAGAGCCATATTCTAAGTTTAAGGTTCACAGAGATGATAGTTTGAGGTTCGATGGGAGATGGTGTGTACCTGAAGATGAGGAGCTGAAGAGGAAGATAATGTTCGAAGCTCATTCTACACCTTATTCCGTTCATCCTGGAGGGGATAAGTTGTACAAGGATCTGAAGAAAGCTTTTTGGTGGCCAAAGATGAAGCAAGAGGTAGCTGAGTTTGTTTCTCGTTGCTTGGTATAGAGGGTCAAAGGGGAACATAAGAGGCCGCAAGGGAAGTTGCAACCTCCAGATGTGCCTGAGTGGAAGTGGGAAAACATTTCCATGGATTTCATTGTGCGCTTACCGAGGACATCTAAGGGAAATGACATGATTTGGGTGATTGTTGATAGGATGACTAAGTCAGCCCATTTCATTCCGATGAAAGAGACTTGGAGTAAAGCTGAGTTGGCAAAGGCTTACATCAAGTATGTGGTGAAGCTACATGGGGTGCCCAAGGATATTATTTCTGATCGTGATTCCAGGATCATCTCTAAGTTCTGGCAAGAGTTGTAGACATTGATGGGTACTACATTGAAGATGAGTATAGCATTCCATCCGGCAACAGATGGTCAGACTGAGAGGATTATCCAGACACTGGAGGATATGCTGAGGGCTTGTGTGCTAGAGTTTGGAGGATCTTGGGAGGATAGACTTGATTTGATAGAGTTTTCATATAACAACAGCTATCATACTAGCATTGGGATGTCTCCCTTCGAGGCGTTGTATGGGAGGAAGTATAGGAGTCCAGTTTGTTGGGATGATAGAGTCGATATGGTGACTTTGGGACCTGAGTTGATCCAGGAGATTATAGCACAGGTCCAGGTGATTCGTCAGAAGATGAGAGCTGCCCAAGATAGAAAGAAGAGTTATGTTGACCTGAAGAGGAGTGACATCGCATTTGAGGCAGGAGAGAAAGTTTTACTGAAAGTGTCACCTATGAGAAGAGTGATGAGGTTTGGCAAGAGGGGCAAGTTGAGCCAAAAGTTCATTGGGCCATTTGAGATCTTAGAGAGAGTTGGTGAGGTAGCTTATCGGTTGGCTCTACCTCCAGCATTAACCAGGGTGCATAATGTGTTCCATGTATCGCAACTGAGGCGGTATATCAGTGATCCTTCGCATGTCCTTGATCATAAGGTTATTGAAGTTGATGAGTAGTTGACCTACGAGGAGAGACCCAAGGAAATCCTTGACAGAAAAGTAAGGAAAACCAGAAATGGGGAGACCGCGCTTGTCAAGGTTTTATGGACCAATCATAATGTCGAGAAGGCTACTTGGGAGACTGAGGCTTCGATGAAGGACAAGTATCCGTACCTATTTAATTAAGGTATGTTACGAGGACGTAAGTTTCTTTTTAGGAGGGTAGAATGTGACGTTTCGTGTTTTAAAGTGCCTTGTTAGCTTTTGACATGGTATGATAATGTGACGTTTCGTGTTTTAAAGTGCCTTGTTAGCCACGTCTTCTGTTCGTTACGTGCTAAGTGACCAGTTTGTTGACCTCGGGATGGTGAACTCCGGGACGAAGTTCAATTTAAGGAGGGAAGATTGTAATACCCCGTGTTTTATTATAACATATTTTAATATTTAATTTTTGTATATGTGTTATTCGAATGTTGGTATTCGATAAATTAATAAGTGTTTTATAGTTTGTAAGTTTTAATAGGTCGAGGTTACGAGTTAGTAAGTTAATATTAAGTTACGTGTTCACTTTGGACCTTGGAATGCGTGCAAACACCCAAGCCCATACTCGACATCAGCTTACAACTAAATACCACGCTCACCATAATCTCTCATACCGTCATATATACTTCCTCAAAAAAAACCCTAACCGTAGTTATCTTCTCACAAACTCTCCTTGCCTTTTCTCTACCGCCACATCCAAGGTTGATAAGGGGTGTTTTGCACGGTGGTTGTAGGACCTAGGGCCGCTTAAACACGCTGAGAAGTAAGCCTACTCTTCACGTAAATTGTTTTCCTGTTCGGTCTCTGCGTTTTCGAATTTATATTTCAATCATATAATCTTGTTGATGGGTTCGTGTTTTGTGTAATAGTAATCTAGGTTGTTCATTATTCGTGTATAGCCCATAGTGTAGACGTCTTGACCGTCGTTGACCACCGTCGAAGGCTGTTTTAGTTACCATGTCGGAATCTGCCTATTTCGCTGTAAACAGGAGGTCGTGTCATGGGAGTTTGGTACCCTATTTCGAATGCTATTATGGTCTTCTTTTATATAATTAGTAAAGTACTAGCGTAACACTCGTGAAAATTCACGGGTTGTTCAATTTTAATTTTGACGGGAAATGATCAATTAAAGTTGTTAGATATTCTAATAATATATGTGGTGTATATGTAAATACTTTAAAGAAAAATATAAAACGTATATCTATAACATAAGATATATAAGAACATGTTGACATTAAAAGTTTGACTAATAACTTGAAAAGCGTAAAATATAATTAAAAAATATAAACTTATAACTTTCCAATAAAATGAGGTTTTAGTAATAGAATAAAAAAAATATAAGAGGTGAAAAAGATTAAGTGAGATAAAATAAGATTTAGGAAAGAGAGAATAAAAGATAAATAAGGTAAAAAAGAGAAATTTAAGTAATTATATGGTTGGAATATTAATTAATAAGTTGATATTTAATGAAAGCTGACATGGCTGTTATTATTCACGTTATTGGCCGAAAAAAATTGAAATTATGAGGTTGAATGAGAGAGCTCCGTTAGCCTAATTCTGAAACCTGGTTGCGCCACATCATCATTTTTACATTTTTCTTTTATATATATAATGATTGGTATAGGTGGTAGTCACGGCGGTATAATGGTGGTTATCATGGTGGTTAATGGTGGTTAGTGTCGGTTTTATAGCAATTTTCGTTTGGGTTGTCGCGTGAGGAGTAGGGTAGCAGAGGGTGGTTCTGGGTTTTTATTTACGGTTGTCTGGTGGTGGATGGGGCGAGGTCAGGGGCCGGTGTGGGTGTCAGGCAGGGTGTTTGCGCGGCTGGCTGTGGTCTGTTTCGGGTTCGCGAAATATTGGGGCTGTATGTCGGTATTGTGTTTGTTACGTATTTTGTTTGTTAATTATTAATTTAATAGTATATTATTATTATTATTATTATTATTATTATTATTATTATTATTATTATTATTATTATTATTATTATTATTATTATTATTACCTTCGTTTAATTATTATTATTAATATGGTATTTAGTAGTTGTTTTATGATTTTATTAATGGTGACATTTTTGGGTTTGGAGTAATGTTATGTTAGTCATACTATAGTATTAGTATATTATTCATGTCTTGACAATTAGTATGTTATTGTTATTTAGCTTATTCTTAATTATTTATATTGTTATGATATTGATTACTAATAATCGATTAATTGAACATAAGCTATTTTTGGCAAGTCTATAATTAGTAAGTTCTAATTAATTAGTAATAATTGTTTTACGTTGAATGCTATTTTTAGTAAGTACTATATTTAGTAAGTATTATGTTTTTGGTAAGTCAATGGTTAGTCAGTTTATAATTAGTTGATTGCATGAATATAATTTAATATTAAGTAATAATTATAGGAACGGATTTCGAGGTGGAGTATTTCTAGACGATGTTGCTTATTTTCAGACTGTTATTCCAGGTAGGATACACCGTATTCTGTGAAGGTTATATGCATGATTGGTTGTATTACATGTTGTGAATGCAAGCATGTTCATATGAGAATGATATTTAAGTATTGATTGTTTATTGTTGCATTCATGAGCATATATAGAATTTGCATTTTGATAAGGGGATTGTTTTGATATAAAGCCCAGGGTGGTCTGCAGGCCAGGCCTGGTGTCTTCAGCTTTACGCTGGTATTCGACGACGGTCGATGATACTCTGCCGGGAGGTTCGGTATGGGTTGGTGTTTCGGGTTATGATTGGTGTTTCGGGTTGTGATTGAGCTCAGCATTGGCATAGCATTTGCATATTACATTGTTGCATTTTATATTATTGTGTTATCCTACTCAACCACGAGGTTGACAGTGTATTCGTGTTCACCTTCAATGATCCGGAATGGGGAGTAGATCTTTCAGGTCAGAGACAAGTGGACGAGGACTGGGCATGGAGGAGAGACATGGACTGGACCTACCTAGCTTTATATCACTTAGTCTCTTTTTAGTTCTTCACTTGTTTATATCAGTTGTTTTGGAACTTTAGTGGACTTTGCTTTGTAAGAGTTTCCAGTTTAACTTTATTATTTAAAGTACTGTGCTTTCTTCACTATGATTATCTACTACACTGGTTTATCCAGGATGGTAACAGCCTTAGTTACTCTGGTAGTCCTAGTACAGGCTCCTACGTAAATGGGGGTGTTACACTTTTGCCATTTGCATTTTTCTCTAATTTGTACCTATTCGTACCACATTTTCTGCACTTATCAAGAAGAGCGTCGTCCATCCAGAAAATCATACATCCTACCGAACACGCATCTATCTTTTCATGGGGAAGTTGAAGAGCTTTAAGAACTTTTTTGGTTTCGTAGTAGTTACGAGTCATAAGCTTATTTTCAGGAAGCATATCTCCGATATATGACGCGAAACCATCTACACATTTTTCAGCTAAGTTGTATTCACATTTTAAAGTGATCAGCCTTGAAGCCGACTATAGCAATGTCATACGACTTCCTACATAAAGAGGTTGTTCGACATGTTTTAGCATTTGGAAAAAATCTAATACATTAGGATTTGGAGATTCATCGACCACCTCGGCGTTAAGAGCTTCTTCCCTAATTTTATCAATGCTATCGCGTAACGCGTCTTCTACCATATCCCTATAACGATTGTCGGAGTGCATTGATGAGCTTTCCTCTTCCTCAACAGAGAATTTCTCTCTGCGACACACCCAGTCATAATAGTTATCACAAAACCCTCTCAAACCAAGGTGTTTCCGTACTTCTTGTTCAACAAAATACTTTTTATTCTTGCACTTAGAACATGGACACCTAATTTCTCTATTTCGAATGAATTCGTCTTGTTGCTTAACATAGTCAAGGAATTCATTAACAGCGATTACGAAATCCTGCCTCAACTTTTTCCTAGAATCCAAACTTTCATACATCCATTTTCGTTCTAATCTCTTCATAGTAAATCTACATATTTTTACAAACAATAATTATTAAGAAAAAAAATTGACTACTAACAACAACATGCAACAACTAACAATATTAATAACAACAATTATCACAACTACTAATACTAACAACATCAACACCAACACCAACACACCAACACACCAACCTGCAAAAAAAACACTTAGGATATATTGGTCTGGGGTCCTTATCTCTCCAACCTAAATCCATCTTTGAATCTTTCATACCATTAGTAACACTCGTATATTTTCTTGATTGTAATGAGACAAAAATTGGGCAGCACTTCCCGTTCTCCAAATACATTATATAGAATGAATTGTCATTCTATATAAGTATCCAGAGAACATTAAAGGAAATGTTAACCAATTTTTTGCCTCATAACAATCAAGAAAAATACAAGTATTTACCACCTAAATGACATGAAAGATTCAAAGACAGTCCCAAAACGGAGACTATTCAAGAATTACACCTAATGTGTGTAATTATTGAACGGGTACTATTCAGAAATATACTAAACAAATCAACAACACTAACAATCAACATTACAACATATTTTATATCATAAATTATTCCTCATAGACATGTTAACAACAATATGCGACGGATTTGCGGCGGAATTACCTACTAACCTAATAAGACTAATTACCTAACAATACTAACTAAACTAAACAAATCAACATTAACTAATTAAACTAAACTAACAATTGTTAATAACAATAAAACAACAATAATTAAGCATTTGCGACGGAATTAAACATAGCTAATTTGTGACGGTATATAATTAAGGAAAGTTAGTATATATACATAAGGAGAAATGAGAGGAAAGGGAATGGATGAAGGAGAGACCAGGTGGCAGGGGCGACTGGCGGCGGGGGGGTTACCGGCGGTATAAGGAGAGGAAGAAGGAAGAAGGAAGGAGAATGAGAGGAATGAGAATGAGAAGAAGGAGAAGGAGAAGGAAGAAGGAAGAAGAAGGAGGAAGGGGAAGGACCCGGCGGCGGGGGGTGACTGGCGGTGGTGAGGTGGCGTGGTGGGGTGGTTGGTGGTGGCAATAGGGGATACGCAAATCGCCGGTTGGGGAAATATTGATTTAGGGTAAAATTGATTTGGGGGAAAATGAAACCCGCGGGTTTGTATTAAAAATACCTGCGACGGACTTTTGCGACGGAAAATCCATCACAAGACTTGACCAAAGTCGAAGTCAATCTGGTTTTGCGACGAGAATTCCGTCACAAATATTGACCCTTGCGACGGAATTTTTGTCGCAAAACTTGACTGACTTTGTGTGGGGAATTAAACATGTATTCGCCCTAAAACATGAAGGATTATAACGAAATTTACAGTTGTGAATTATGGTCATAAGATAATTAAAAACATGAAAAGGAATACAACCTTGGGTCCTTGCTTGAATAGGCCTAAGAACAGGAATTAAAGTAAATTCCCTCCTATAACTTGCACCCAAAATTTTTTTTAAGACGATGCCGCGTGTGCTAGAAAGGCTCTCCAATTGCCTTGCAATATGGGGAGAGTTTTGTGAGGTTTTAGATGTGAGATCTAGGTTTTGGGAAAAGACAGTTCTCAAAACCCTAATTTCTGTGAGAGAGATTATTCTATCAGTAGAATGAGTAACCTGACATAAGGAGAAGTCTTCTCCTTATGTACTACACGGCCGGCCGACCCATTAGGGTAAGAGTGGGCCGGGCATTCCACTCTACCTTATTCTAATGTGTGATTCGACCCGTTTTGCTAAAATATAATTTGCGCGTTTTAATTATAAATCGCATACATGTTATCAGATATTAATGTAGTCGATACATTAATAATGGTCTGACAAAAATACGATATTGTATAATTGCCTAAATTAATATAACTGTTTATATTAATACGCAAATTCAATATTTAATTAAATATAACCGTTTATATTTAATTTTACGAATTAACCATGTAATCCGTATTAGCTTAAAATTATTTAAACCGTATTAAATAATAATCTCAACATCTCATTGACTAATTTAATAGTCAATACCTCTGACTAACTGTTTAGTCGTATCCGGCATAAATGTGACTGTATTTTCATACCTTCACATCTCTCAAACGTGTCCTATAGGTGTGACGTATAGGGACCAGTTGATCACCGCCATCCGTATGACAATAACGTCAAACTTATCTAGCAAGCCAACCGTTATTGATAAACGTGGATCAACTGATAATAATACTGAAGTATGCCCTTGTGATCCTTTAAGAGATTTAGTAAGTCATTGTACTAACTGTCAAGGACCCCGGCCCCAACAATCTCCCACTTGTCCGTACAAGGGTATGTGCAATGACGTTATCACACTACATGTGGAGGACACAAGCTCCAACAAACTCCCACTTGTCCGTACAAGTGTAGGTGCGATAACCGATTCTCATATCCTTTTAAAATTTCTCCCACTCAATGTAAGACAATTTGCAAATCCGCATTCGCAAAGGTCGTATCTCACAAGCGATCTGTATTAAGAGTGGTTTCCCCGACTAGAGAGTAACTTAACTGATAAAACGAATCTGTATTCGAGCATGGTCATGCATTTCAATTACTACTCCTCGAGTGGCCCTGAGAAATGATAAAATCCTGATAAGGGTTTGGATATTTCCCTCAACTCGAATCCTGCCGATGTAAGCGCAGCATGAAATAACCCAGAAAAAATGCCCTTGGCCCCTGTTACGGAAGACCGTGGGAAAGGAACCAAATTTACCCAAAATATGCCTTAATCTCAAGAGACAGTTGAAAGTCAAAAGACTCGACTCTAAGGAACACTATGGAGGTCCTATCCACGACCTGGCACCCAATGTTATAAAACATTTAGGACTCCATAACGTTGTCACGGGGTGTCCTACGAGATGTCCGTATAACTCACCTTTGTGATTGGTCAGTCAACTGTTTGACTTATGGCTCGTTGAACCCACCATCAACCAACGTCACAAAATGATTACCTGAGTTATCAGCTCAAGTGGGTAATCAAGACCAAAAACGATGTTATGTTATTCAGTTCACTTTGTGGTGTTCAAAATTGGCTTACAATTCCACATGAAAAACAAAACATTAAATATCATAATAATGAGGTTGTAATAGAGTACACAAGAAAATGAATTATAACTTGAATTCATAAAAGAGTACTACAACTTAGGAACACATCTAATTCCCATGGAATTAATGTGCCCTTCATGCTTATCACGTGGTAATGCTTTTGTGAGAGGATCAGCTATGTTGCCATCCGTAGCTATCTTATCAATAAATATCTCCTTTTGCTCCACGTAATCTTTGATTAGATGAGCTTTCCGTTGTACATGTCTAGCTTTGTTGCTAGACTTATGCTCCTTGGCTTGGAAGATGGCACCTTTATTGTCACAATAAACGGTGATTGGGTCATTCGAACTAGGCACTACTGAGAGTCCTCGTAAGAATTGACGCATCCATATTGCTTCCTTAGAAGCTTCCGAGGCGGCATAATACTCGGACTCAGTAGTAGAATCTGTTGTAACACTCTGTTTAGAACTTTTCCAGCTGACAGCTGCGCCATTAAGAGTAAAAACGAATCCAAACTGAGATTTCGAGTCGTCTCGATCCGTTAGGAAGCTAGCATCTGCGTAGCCCGTGGTGCAGAGCGTCGAGTCGCCTCCGTAAGTCAATCCCCAATCTTTAGTCCTCCGTAGGTACTTAAGAATGTTTTTCACGGCCATCCAGTGTTGTTCACCTGGATGAGCTTGGAATCGACTCGTCATACTCAATGCATATGCAACGTCTGGACGTGTGCATATCATGGCATACATGATCGATCCTATTGCCGAAGCATAAGGAATCCGACTCATGCGCTCTTTCTCTTCCAATGTCTTAGCTTCTTGAGTCTTGCTCAAGTGAAGCCCAATAGTCATAGGAAGGAACCCTTTCTTGGAGTTCGTCATGCTGAATCTCTCTAGAATCTTATCTAGTAAGACTCCTGACTGAGAGACAACATCCGTCGTGATCTATCCCTGTAGATACGGATGCCCAAAATTCTTTGTGCCTCTCCCACATCTTTCATCTGGAAATGGTTTTTCAACCATGCTTTAACCGAAGAAAGGAGAGGTATGTCATTCTCAATCAAGAGTACGTCATCGACATACAGTACTAGGAAGACAATCTTGCTCCCACTCGACTTGATATAGAGACATGGTTCCTCGACTGATCGAATGAACCCATTCTCTTTTATCACTTGGTCGAAGCGATGATTCCAACTCCGTGATGCTTGCTTAAGTCCATAGATGGAACGCTTAAGCTTGCAAACCTTCTTAGGATGTTCTGGATCAATGAAACCCTCGGGTTGTACCATGTACAACTCTTCCTCCAAATAACCGTTTAACAAGGCGGTTTAACGTCCATTTGCCATATTTCATAGTCATGAAATGCGGCGATCGCTAAGATAATCCGAATGGAACGTAGCATGACTACGGGTGCAAAGATCTCATCGTAGTGCAAGCCTGGCACTTGGGTGAAACCTTTAGCAACTAGTCTTGCCTTGTGGATATCTTGTTTTCCTTCCACGGCATGCTTTATTTGTAAAGCCAGCTGCATTGAAGGGGACGTACTTTTGCAGGTAGGTCCACAAGATCCCACACGTTGTTCTCATACATGGAGTCCATCTCGGATTGCATGGCTTCTAGCCATAGCTTTGAGTTAGAACTAGTCATGGCACCTTTATAGGTTGAGGGTTCATTACCCTCTAGGAGTAAGACGTCATCTATGTCATGTTCCTCGACCATACCAATGTATCTGTCCGGAGGAATAGAGACTCTTCCCGACCTCCTAGGTTCCTCAGGAATATCTACCGCAGCCTCGGTTGAAGGAACTGTTGCCTCCAATGGTTGCTCGGTAGTTGGTGCTTGAATCTCCGATAGATCGAAGGTTCTATTACTCGACTTGTTCTCGAGAAATTATTTCTCTAAGAACGTCGCACTAGCCGCAACAAAAACACGTTGTTCGGTTGGCGAGTAGAAGTAATGACCAAAAGTTCATTTTGGATAGCCTATAAAGTATTTCTTGACCGATCGCGGGCCGAGCTTATCCTCGTGTCTCCACTTGACATAAGCCTCGCAGCCCCAAACCTGAATAAAGGACAAGTTAGAGACCGTTCCCTTCCATAATTCATATGGAGTCTTGTCAACAGCTTTAGACGGACTTCGGTTAAGAATTAGAGCGGCTGACAAAAGAGAATAGCCCCACAATGAATCAGGCACAACGGTGTGACTCATCATGGATCGAACCATATCAAGTAGAGTTCGATTTCTCCGTTCGGATACACCATTTAATTGTGGTGTTCCAGGTGGAGTTAACTGTAGAACGATACCACAGTCTTTAAGGTGTTGATCAAAATCGTGTGAAAGATAATCGCCAGCACGATCAGATCGTAGTGCTTTAATCTTTCTTCCCAGTTGGTTCTGTACCCGATTCTGGTATTCTTTGAACTTGTCAAAGGATTCACTTTTATGTTTCATTAAGTAGAAATAGCCATATCTGCTCAAATCATCCGTGAAAGTGATGAAATACCTATAGCCTTCTCGTGCGTTGATCGACATAGGGCCACATACATCCGTATGTATGAGTCCTAATAGGTCGGCAGCGCGCATTCCAACACCTTTGAAGGAAATACGAGTCATCTTTCCGATGAGACATGATTCACACGTGCCATATGATTCGAAATCAAAGGCTGAGATGACTCCATTCTGTATGAGCTGTTTTACGCGTTTCTCATTTATATGTCCCATACGGCAATGCCATAGGTAAGTTTGATCTTTGTCACCAACCTTTAATCTCTTGTTATTCACATGTAATATTTCGATGGTTTGATCTAAAACATAAATTCCATTCATGGAAACTGCCTTGCCATAAATCATATTGTGTAACGAGAAAATACAGCTATTATTCTCTATTACAAATGAAAAACCAAGTTTGTCAAGTGCAGAAACTGAAATAATGTTTTTGGATAAAATAGGAACATAATAACAGTTATATAAAGATAACTCGAATCCACTTGGAAGCTGGATCACGTATGTTCCCCTCGAGACTGCAGCAACACGTGCTCCATTCCCGACACGCAGGTCAACCTCACCCTTGATGAGGGGTTCTTGGTTTCGGAGGCCCTGCACATGATTACATAGATGAGAACCACAACCAGTATCTAGTACCCAAGTTCCGTAACTTGCATGGTTAATCTCAATCATGTGAATAAAAGAAGAAGAAGACATACCAACAGGAATAACGCGGCCTGCCTTAATGTCCTCACGATACACGGGGCATGTGCTGTGACACCCCGCGATATTACATAAAAATAAACAAGCAACTTGCAGCGGAAAATACGGAATTTTAAAAACTTTCGACATATATAAATAAACTTAATCGCGGAATATCAAAAACAACATGCGGAAGATTTAAAACTAAAGAAAAAGTATAACTTATACAAGATAAATGAGGGTTTACAAGGGATAAGGTATCCCTCGATAGCAACAGAATTAAATCTAAGCTAAACGTAAATAGGTAATTTGTCGACTAATCGACAATGCTCGCTAGCCACATGTCTTCCCCAAACAGCACCAACCTACATACATGAAACATGTATGCCACAGTCAGTGGGGAGTAACTCGAGGTTCTCCCAGCCACTTTTTGTCAGAAAACACGTAAACGGTGATACAACACAACATATACATATGAACATGCATATACCAAGATAAATACTCAAATATGACATATTCAAATATGACAAGCATGATCAAGCATGAACCAACACGTGAACTATATCAAACGGATAATTAACTCAAGTGAATGACTCAGCGGCCAACACTTGATGGCATGTTCATTCACACAAACAATAAGCAAGTAATTGACTCAGAGGCCAACACTAGATGGCATGGCCAATCACAGAACATACAAGAATAGAATGAACGCCGTCAGGGAACATAACTGTTACCACTGACCGCTAGGTCGCATAACCACGACACTAGCTATCGGGACGCATAACCACGACACCGACTCTTTGTATCGTGCATAACCGACAACTATATGCCTAAGACCTGGCCAGACCTCTTGATGTAATAACCTACACCGAACGACACACGGGGATCGGGCCGCATAACCACGGACACCGACCAATCCCGAACATAGATAAAACCCATAACCGGGGCGGCATTAATTAGTTCATTACATTGATACACAAATCGTACCACCGTTATCCATTCACAAACAAGGTGACATAACCGTCACTCACAAACTTAGGATGACATAACCGTCATCCAACCACAAGCAAGACAACATAACCGTTACCCGACTCAATCTTAAGATAACATAACCGTTATCAAATCACAAGTAAATTAACATAACCGTTACTCGACTCAACTCAAGACAACATAACCGTTATCAAGTTACAAGTAAGACAACCTAACCGTTATCATTACCACTCAAGCTAACATAACCGTTAACTAACTCATTTAATACATGTGAGCTTTAATTCGAACAAGACAACACTTAAGCTAGTTTTGAGAAGCTAACTTGAAGCGGGAGCCGGTCTCCTTTCCGGTTGCCCGGCCGGGGGTCTTCCTCCTCAATTTAGCTACTAAAACGGCTTAAGCATTCAACCATGCAACAACAACAGAAGTATCCAAACATTTTACCCACATGAGTAATACAATAAAGAGAATTCATGTGACGAGTCTCATGCACAAGTTTACATTTCATTCGGGAAATAAAATAACTAGCATTTGATGACAAGTTCATGTCGTAAGTATGTGAATTAACATGAAGAATATACGTAATTCGAGTCATGAATCATAAATGATAATTGTATACACTCTAATAAAAGTTTTATAATGATTTAACATACTCAACAAATGTCCGAACGAGCAACAACACGATGAGTAGCTTTTTATTACTAAGCATATGGTCGATTAACATGAGGCTAACGGAAGTATAATTTACGAAACTCATATAATATATTCATATATCAAGGAGGAGAAGGAGAGGCAAAGCTTAACCAAGGGAATAAGTGCAAAGTAAAGAGAAGCAAGCAAAAAAGGAAGAATTGAAGCCTTGGCATACACAAACAAGAGCCAAAATGAAGAATTGAAAACTCGGTTTCACAAGGGTCAACTTCAAACGACTATATCTCGAGTTCTAGAGCTCCTATTGATGCAAGGCCAAAAGGAGGTGAAAGCTTGTGATCTTAGCTTTCCAACGATAGGTCACACGCCCCATTTGGATAAGAAACGAGAGAGATATGGCCTTTCGAAGATGCTGCTGTCAGACTAAACCGCAGCCTGAGCTAAATACCGCAGCCTTGCGCTATTTGACGCAGCCTGCGCCAATAGACACATCCTGCGCTTTTCTCTGGAACTTTCAGCTCTGTTACGCGTTTTAGGCTTTATTTTGGAGATGCAAAAAAAACTAGATTCTCGTGCCTATATGACATCATATCTTATCATTCATTACTACCAAATCAATCATGAATTTCATTTCAATCGAATAAATGATGAACTAAATAGCACAATACATCACAATTTCAGAATTTAAACCAACAATAACCACACATGAACGATTTTTGACTAAAAGTCGAGTAACCTCTCAAAGTTACATTTAAAGCTCTTCAAATCTTCAAAGAATCCTTCATTGAAGTCCAAGCATCCATTCTCGCTCAAGAACGATAAGAAAAACGAATCACAATCAAACCCTAGAAAAATAGGTTTTTCCAAAAACCCAACAATACTAGCTTTTAAAGATATGAAAAGAAGGAGAAGGAGAAGAGGAGAACTTACATGTAAAGAGCTCGGGATTTGAGCAAGAAACGAAGGCGGTAGAGACGGATTTGTGTTCTTGAGAAACACCAACAATGGGGGTTTTTGGGGGTTTTTCTGATTTTGAAGATGAAGAAGTAGTGAATGGGTTGTGTGAAATGAACACAACATAAAGGTTATAAGGGGTTTTGAGTCGGGAATGACTCGGAATTCATTTAATGAGTCGGGATGGACTCGGATTTGACTAATTAAGACGGAAACAACCTCTCAAGTCTATTATTATTCAAGATGGGACAAAAATATGCAAGTAAACCACATTTCATGAAATTATCCGCCATACATGTCATTTCTCGAAAATAAAAACCGAAACTTAGATTTATAAAACTCGAAACATAAATTGAAACTAAAAAGCTTTAAAACGAAATATTCTTATTACAAAAAGATATTTACGAAATTTAATAAAATATAAATTATTCTTGAAATTCAATTAAATCTTTAAATTTACAATACGGAAAATATCGGGGTGTTACAATCACCCCACCTTTTAAAAAGTTTCGTCCTCGAAACTTGTAAGTAGAAAGGGTGTCTATCAAAAGTTGACATTCTAAAACATAGCTTTCTTTCAAATATTTTCGAAAGGAAAATCTAAGGGCACAAGTCCTCATCAACGGAGCGTTAAGGTTCTCGTTACGTACTCAAGAGCCCGACATTCCGAAACAAGGACAAGTTCAAAAGTCAAAATTAAATCCCACGTCGACAAGAGTAATTCCAGTCATCAGACGTCTCCAATAAAAAGTCTTACATCAAATCAAACGCCAACATAAATCCAAAATTTGTAAGTCGGTTTAAAGTTTCCAAAACACGTTGTTTCGAAAGGAAATTTTCATTTTGAAAATCTTCAAATAAATAAGATTATAACCGAAATAAAAATTTCCAACAACATAAGCAATGCTACTCAAATTAATTATAAAGTACATAAATGGAGGACAAGTTGAACATTGTTCAAATAAAACACAAGCATGAAAACTACACATAAGCAACCAAGGAGAGTCGGATCGGACCCTTAACGAACTCGAAACACAACAAGGTCAACAAGGGAAACTAACTAAGACAAGGCATTAAACCATCGTTTTCAAAGTCAAGGACGGTCCTCAGCAAGAGAGGAAAAGAGGGAAACCACAAGGAACATGAGTATGGAAACAAGAGCTTAAGGTTAAGGGAGGGTAGGTAACTCTCCCAGGATACGGAGACACTAACCACTCGATCCACAAAAGAAACATCGTCATCACGATTCCTTGCACACCTCGGAAAACAGCTCTTTCAATCCATAACACTCTCAAGGTTTCCTTAACTCACTTGGCTCACTCATTTCTAGATTATCTACGGTTCAAGGTATCTCATTACCAAAGGACATCACCACTCGCGATCAACCAAACATTCAACAACCTCCAAAGATTAGGTCCATAACTATCAACACGACCTTTCTCACTCTCAGCCAACATAAATTGTAAGGCCCTAACTAAGGGGAATCACCAAACAAGGACCACAACTTAGGACCCATCACACATTAGGTTCCCCAATCAACCCTACAAAGTCCAATGTACTCATACCGATAACCAAAATATGAAAGTTGCATTCTCTGAATCTCATAAATTCCCACCTAAAGGTCGTGAGACACTCACCCACATCCTCAAATTCCAAAGCACAACACGATATTCCTCGACTCGAAAAAGGTCCAAACATATGACTGTCGGTCCAACACCCAAGCATCTAGTTCCATCTACTCAAGGTCTCTCAACCCAAACCACAAATTACATCTTGTAACATCGATTACCACGTTCTATCACCATAAGGAGGACATTCAGTCCAAAAGGCAACTCTCATCCAACGGTTTCTACTCAGCCACTAACACTCTCATAGAATCCCATTAACAACTCTACTCTCGCGATTGTCACCAAAACATAGGAAGCACTCACATAGCTAAGTCCTTAACACAAAACCACTAGGATGGCATACCACCTCATTACCTAAGGGTATCATTGCAACCTCTCTCAACTAACTTCGATAAAACCAAACCGAAGGTCCTCAAACACATATTACCACTCCACCAACCAAGTCGACCTCACAACTAAGCATGAAGAAAGACGACAAGGTTTACAAAGGTAAGGACATGATACAAGCTCAGAGGAAAACGAGATACATCAGCTCGAGAGAGAAAGAGAGAGAGACAAGGTAACAAGATTGGAAATTCCAGGCTAAGGATGCCAATGAAAGTGAAGCCCAGAAATGGGAGAGTAAGCATTAGAGTTAAGAAGATACAAGATATAACAGAAGGTCAAGCAAGAATTGTTAGGAAAGCATAACTCAACAGGGTTCACAGGGGAGGAGAAAGAAGAAGGAAGGCGTTGAAGCAAGATTATAATTTCAACTGGCACAAATCTCAAGGCTCGAGATTCCTGGGATCCTCACAAGGTTCTCAACTCCTATTTCTCAATTCAAGCATGTTGAACTAATTCCATCCAAGACACATCTTCCCAAATGGTCCACCATATATATACGATAAGTCCTTCCAAAATTTATGGTGCACGGCCATCTCAACATCCACAAATTTATAAAATTCGAGTATCTCTATATCTTAAATTACTCAAATGATACTCTATAACACTCCAGGATCAACCATATATCTCTATACCAACATTGCTTTACAATTCATCACCTCACTCCCACTCGATCCCATAAAGAAGTAGGTTCCTCAAAATTCATCAACACTTTAGAGAGCGGACGTTAAAGTTCACTATATATATTATCACCTCTACACAAGAATCCAAACATCCTTTAAACATCTCAGGCTCGAAAACCTACAAGTCCACAAATTATACTTCACTACGCCACTCAGACATTCTAAGATATGACCTTTAAGTAACTCCACAAATAGCATAACACTAATTCCGTTCAAGCAACTAAGACCATAAATCCCAATAAATCCTTCTAAGGCCACAATACTAATTTCTCCATTACTCATCCATAGCTATGAACGACTCTTATTTGCCAACATAGCATGCCACTTAAACTTAGAACAGATTCTCAAGGTCAAGTATTACTAGCTCACTTTACTCATCTATCCATCTTTGTTAGTATCCCAAGCATACTTCCCGAATTCATATTTATGAGTCCTAACACTTCCTTTGTACTCTGGAACCAACACATTTCAATCCAAAGGCTCTCAATCGTAATCATGATCCCAAAGGTTAAGTTGCACCAAGTACCACCTACACTACTCACTATTTAAGCCAAAAATTCTACCCACCAATTCCATTCATCATGGGGCAACGAACTAAGCATTATGTTCACTAAGACAAAGCCCATTACACTCCCTAAACCATTCCAAAACATTATCTTTCCCAAAGAAGGTTAAGGGGTCATCCTTGAACAAGTTCCTCAAATTTGAACTACTAAGCTAAGCTACTTATGAAGTGCCAAGAGAAGAGGAAAGTAACAAGCATGGGGTTAAGTCGGAAGGTTACAAAAGTAGCTTCTGAGGCAAGATCGGAGGGGGGGGGGGGTTTAAGGATAAGGAAATACATCCGGAGACAAGCGAAGAAAGAGGATGCATGAGAACAATGAGTAGATTAGGGAACAAGGAAACCTTTACCAAGGATACCAAGAATCCTCCAACTTCGGTAGTAGACACCAGTCTTTATCACCATTCAGAAAAGCTCGCGGTTCACCTGTTCTAAAGCACAACAAAAAACTCAAGGACAATGAACAAACCAGTTAGACCTAACATAGAGAAATAACAATATAGACTACCACTTGGTCCTTAAATCTACCCATCTCTCATTCATTATTTCAGGTCAAGTTCATATTTAAGTTGGGGTACACGTGCGTGCGTCGGGAGCATTACTGCTCTGAAACCAACTGTGACACCCCGCGATATTACATAAAAATAAACAAGCAACTTGCAGCGGAAAATACGGAATTTTAAAAACTTTCAACATATATAAATAAACTTAATCGCGGAATATCAAAAACAACATGCGGAAGATTTAAAACTAAAGAACAAGTATAACTTATCAAGATAAATGAAAGTTTACAAGGGATAACGTATCCCTCGATAGCAACAAAATTAAATCTAAGCTAAACGTAAATAGGTAATTTGTCGACTAATCAACAATGCTCGCTAGCCACATGTCTTCCCCAAACAGCACCAACCTACATACATGAAACATGTACGCCACAGTCAGTGGGGAGTAACTCGAGGTTCTCCCAGCCACTTTTTGTCAGAAAACACGTAAACGGTAATACAACACAACATATACATATGAACATGCATATACCAATATAAATACTCAAATATGACATATTCAAATATGACAAGCATGATCAAGCATGAACCAACATGTGAACTACAAACACGGCCATCATGTGAACTATATCAAACGGATAATTAACTCAAGTGAATGACTCAGCGGCCAACACTTGATGGCATGTTCATTCACACAAAAACCAAACAAGTAATTGACTCAGAGGCCAACACTAGATGGCATGGCCAATCACAGAACATACAAGAATAGAATGAACGCCGTCAGGGAACATAACCGTTACCACTGACCGCTAGGTCGCATAACCACGACACTAACTATCGGGACGCATAACCACGACACCGACTCTATGTATAGTGCATAACCGACAACTATATGCCTAAGACCTGGCCAGAACTCTCGATGTAATAACCTACACCGAACGACACACGGGGACTCGGCCGCATAACCACGGACACCGATCAACCCCGAACATAGATAAAACCCATAACCGGGGCGGCATTAGTTCATTACAATGATACACAAATCGTACCACCGCTATCCATTCACAAACAAGGTGACATAACCGTCACTCACAAACTTAGGATGACATAACCGTCATCTAACCACAAGCAAGGCAACATAATCGTTACCCGACTCAATCTTAAGATAACATAACCGTTATCAAATCACAAGTAAAGTAACATAACCGTTACTCGACTCAACTCAAGACAACATAATCGTTATCAAGTTACAAGTAAGACAACCTAACCGTTATCATTACCACTCAAGCTAACATAACCGTTAACTAACTCATTTAATACATGTGAGCTTCAATTCGAACAAGACAACACTTAAGCTAGTTTTGAGAAGCTAGCTTGAAGCGGGAGCCGGTCTCCCTTCCGGTTGCCCGGCCGGGGGTCTTCCTCCTCAATTTAGCTACTAAAACGGCTTAAGCATTCAACCATGCAACAACAACAGAAGTATCCAAACATTTTACCCACATGAGTAATACAATAAAGAGAATTCATGTGACGAGTCTCATGCACAAGTTTACATTTCATTCGAGAAATAAAATAACTAGCATTTGATGACAAGTTCATGTCGTAAGTATGTGAATTAACATGAAGAATATACGTAATTCGAGTCATGAATCATAAATGATAATTGTATACACTCTAATAGAAGTTTTATAATGATTTAACATACTCAACAAATGTCCGAACGAGCAACAACACGATGAGTAGCTTTTTATTACTAAGCATATGGTCGATTAACATGAGGCTAACGGAAGTATAATTTACGAAACTCATATAATATATTCATATATCAAGGAGGAGAAGGAGAGGCAAAGCTTAAACAAGGGAATAAGTCCAAAATAAAGAGAAGCAAGCAAAAAAGGAAGAATTGAAGCCTTGGCATACACAAACATGAGCCAAAATGAAGAATTGAAAACTCGGTTTCACAAGGGTCAACTTCAAACGACTATATCGCGAGTTCTAGGGCTCCTATTGATGCAAGGCCAAGAGGAGGTGAAAGCTTGTGATCTTAGCTTTCCAACGATAGGTCACACGCCCCATTTGGATAAGAAACGAGAGAGATATGGCCTTTCGAAGATGCTGCTGTCAGACTAAACCGCAGCCTGCGCTAAATACCGCAGCCCTACGCTATTTGACGCAGCCTGCGCCAATAGACACATCCTGCGCTTTTCTCTGGAACTTTCAGCTCTGTTACGCGTTTTAGGCTTTATTTTGGAGATGCAAAAAAAACTAGATTCTCGTGCCTATATGACATCATATCTTATCATTCATTACTACCAAATCAATCATGAATTTCATTTCAATCGAATAAATGATGAACTAAATAGCACAATACATCACAATTTCAGAATTTAAACCAACAATAACCACACATGAACGATTTTTGACTCAAAATCGAGTAACCTCTCAAAGTTACCTTTAAGGCTCTTCAAATCTTCAAAGAATCCTTCATTGAAGTCCAAGCATCCATTCTCGCTCAAGAACGATAAGAAAAACGAATCACAATCAAACCCTAGAAAAATAGGTTTTTCCAAAAACCCAACAATACTAGCTTTTAAAGATATGAAAAGAAGGAGAAGGAGAAGAGGAGAACTTACATGTAAAGAGCTCGGGATTTGAGCAAGAAACGAAGGCGGTAGAGACGGATTTGTGTTCTTGAGAAACACCAACAATGGGGGTTTTTGGGGGTTTTTCTGATTTTGAAGATGAAGAAGTAGTGAATGGGTTGTGTGAAATGAACACAACATAAAGGTTATAAGGGGTTTTGAGTCGGGAATGACTCGGAATTCATTTAATGAGTCGGGATGGACTCGGATTTGACTAATTAAGACGGAAACAACCTCTCAAGTCTATTATTACTCAAGATGGGACAAAAATATGCAAGTAAACCACATTTCATGAAATTATCCGCCATACATGTCATTTCTCGAAAATAAAAACCGAAACTTAGATTTATAAAACTCGAAACATAAATTGAAACTAAAAAGCTTTAAAACGAATATTCTTATTACAAAAAGATATTTACGAAATTTAATAAAATATAAATTATTCTTGAAATTCAATTAAATCTTTAAATTTACAATACGGAAAATATCGGGGTGTTACATGTGCGCCTCCAATGCCCAGTCTTGTGGCAATGGTGGCATTCCATGCTTGTATCCTTACTCTTTGTCTTGCCCTGTGAGTTGCTCGACTCACCGGGCCCACTCTTAGCGAATCCTGACTTCTTGAACTTGGGCCTACCTACCGCTAGGTCGCCCTGAGCTTTAGCTTTCCCTTTACCCTTCCCCTTACAGGAGATCATGAGAACATCCTGATTCACGCTCCTACTTAATTTCAGATCCTTCTCGGTCTGTACGAGAAGGGAATGGAGTTCATGAGGAGTCTTCTTCATGTCGTTCATGTAATAGTTGACCCTAAAGAGGGTGAACCCATCATGAAGCGAATGAAGCATTCGATCAACGATTATGTTCTCACTGATCTTGCAGTTTAGGGCCTCCAGTTTCTCGATATTCTCAATCATGTTGAGAATATGTGGGCTAACAGCTTGGCCCTTATGGAGTTTCGCCTCAAAGAAGCGACAGGTATGCACATAAGAAACGATTCTCGGAGCTTTCGAGAATTCGTTAGTGAGCGTGGTGAAAATCTTGTTTGCACCATGGGAGATGAAGCGTCTTTGAAAATTGGATTCCATTGCATAGATGAGTACGTTCTTTATCGCACCCGCTTCCATGACGAAGTCGCTATGAGCGCGAACTTCGTTAGCTCTAGCTCCAGTTCCTGGGTGTGTCGGAATGGGCTCAGTTAAGTACTTGAGCTTTCTGTCAGCAATGGCAGCATTCCGTAGTGCTGCCTCCCAGTCAGAGAAGTTTGTCCCATGATTCCTCAGTCTAGTAGACTGATTCATAGAGTCCATGAAGGCTTTTAGCCAGGATTCTCGTGCTAGCTTGGCACTTGGCATTGGGTCTTCACCAGCCATTTGTTATACAGCAGTTTAAATTGAACGTGTTCTACACTGAAAAGAAGATGAAAACAAAACCATATAAGCAACTCATCGTTGTGATTTAAGTCTATTTTAAATTGCATTTAAACTCGTAGACTCATGCATTTATATAATTGATCTCCCTCAAGAATTATATAAACGATCCCAAGACTCAATTTCCGTATATTGATAAGCCCACAGTTTGACTAATTCCACTGTTGGAACTCTTGGTCGATAGATTTCCGTAAATCCTATCTATTAGTCCATCATAGTCGCTAGATAGTATCGAGTGACCACGATGTTGAGATAAAATAAATCATCTGTCCCACTTACCGGACGTAGAAGGGGTCATATTATGCCTACTGTAATACTTCGGATTTTGGCTTCGGTAATTAAAGTATTTGTTCGAGTCAAAAGTTATTTTACGAGTAAGTTTAGGTGTTTAATTAAGACTAGTAATTACGTTGTTATAAGGATTCGATCCCTATACCTTTAGCACTCGGTTATGCTGTTATAGGGGATCGATCTCTGGACCTTTAGCGCGATGGCTTGGGCCTTGAAAGGCGTGCCCCACCTCAAGCCCACGGCTGGCTTATGGAATAAGATCACAAAACCCTAACACACCTCCTCCTACCGTCACCTCTTTTAACACTCTTTCTGACCTAAGGCAAACCCTAATCCTCACACACACACGCCGCACTTTCCTGTCAGTCTTGTTGGTTGCATTTCGTAATCAGGCAGGTATAACACGGTGAACCCTTGACGTTTTTACGTATTTTTGTAGTAGATCACGTAAAGTATGTATGCAAAGCTTTGGTTTGGTGTTGTTGGTCAGTAAAGGGCGTCGTGTAGGGTGTTAAAATGGGTTGCAGAGATGAATGTTGTTCGTTTTATATTGTGTGTTTCTGGGTTACGTTGTAATTGCATCTCTTGTGTTGTATTTCGACGGGTTGGGTGTCAGTGTTACCGTGTCTAGTTGGTACAGTCGTGTTGGTGGTAGTCAGGGTAGTAGTGGAGTGGTTGTCACAGCGGGTATAGGCGGCAGAGTCGGTGTCGAAGGGGTTGTTCGTGGTTCCTGGTTGTATCTGTTTGTGGTTGTTTACGGTCAGGGGGTTAGTTGGGGGTGGTATTACTGTCGACTCGAGGGAGGTCAATACAGTAATACCACCGTGGCTTACAGATGGATTGACGGAGGTGTTGTTAGTGGAGTCAGTCGTGGTGTTAGGAGCGTTGTTGGGGCTCGAAGTGGGTCTGTTTGCAGGCTGTCGGAGACACGGGCGTGGGGCAGACCTGAGTTCAGAGAGTCTAGTCTGACTCGCCGGTGGAAGTCGTGGGGATTGGTGGTGTCGTGGTCTGAGTTGGTGGTCGGTAGTGTTTGAGGGCGGTGGTCGTCGATGGTCGAAGTGGTGGTAGGAGGTAGTACGGTGGCTTAAAGTCGCGGGGTTGAAGGAGATAGTTTGGGCTGTTTATGTCGTTTTATGAATTCATTTTATTATTTTTGTTATCTTTATTATTATTATTAGTATTATTATTATTATTAGTATTTATTATTATTAGTATTATTTATTTGTAATTAGTAAACTTGTATTTTCTTACGAATTCGGGACGTGTTAGTTATATATACGAGTCGGGAATTATTTAAGTCATGGGACGTCTATATTTGGAAAGTTACTATATTGGGAAAGTTTCTATTTATGGAAACTTTCCACTTATGGAAGGTTGTTATTTATAGTAAGTATGATCGTTAAGGGATTCGGGAAGATTGTTAATTTGTTACGTATATCTGTTTAGGTAGCGAGTTTCGCGTGGAACATTTCTGACAAGACTCGGACTTATCTGCGTTTCCTGCTAATTCAGGTAGGGGAATATATATGTATAGTGATGAGTAAATCGTTGATATCATGTGTTATCTTCTTATATCTATTTGTGTGATGGTATTATAATTAATTCAAGTTGACTGTATAATTCTGTGATACACTGCAATGTGAAAAGATTGGGTCTTGTGATACGGTGCGGAGTACATATGGCGTTGGATCGGTGCGGAGTTTATATGGTGTTGGATCGGTGCGGAGTATATATGGCGTTGGATCGGTGCGGAGTTTATATGGTGTTGGATCGGTGCGGAGTTTATTTGGCGTTGGATAGGTGCGGAGTATATTATATTGTTGATTATTTACTTTTTCCTCTACTCAACCTCGTGGTTGACCCTGTGTATTCGTGATCACCTGTGATGAACCAACTTATTGGGGAGCAGATTGACAGGTGGCTGACACTAAGGGGGAGCTATGGGAGAAAGAGCTTGGATCCGGACCAGACTAGAGTCTAGACCACCTTAGTCAGTTTAGCATGAGTTGTACTTTATTTATTTTGTTGAGACTTTCGGATACTGTTGTAAGAACATGTTATGAGTTTATTTTATTAAAGTACTGTTTATCTTTCCTTTGTATCTACTGCCTCGGGAAACTGAGATGGTAACACATTTATTTATCTGAGGAGTCCTAGTACAGGCCCTTAAATAAATGGGGGTGTTACAAAGTGGTATCAGAGCGAACGATCCTCAGGCCTAACCTAATGAACCCAATGAATGTAGGAGAGTCTAAATAAAATGAACCCCAGGATAGGACTGTTAGGAGCACACTAAAGGAAAAGTATGAGTCTGGGGCCCCCTCACACCGAACCATTGGCCCTATCAGTTTTACCCGGGAACCCAGAGTGAATATACGAGAGAAAAGGGTAGGTTAAGAAAAGACGGAAGTAATGGTATAATGTGATAAGTATTTTATGAGAACTTTGAGTATAAGTGACTGTTTGGAAAAGCCGAAAGGGGCATGAGCATGAAAGAATCTTTAATTGTTTGAATAAAGAAGTGTATATTAATATGGATATGTGAAGTGATTTGAAACATGTGAGTAATTCTTCTCTCATCATGTCTAGTGATATGCGGTTATGTGATCCCTGAGCCATGTTATAGAAGAGAATTACCTTATATGATAAGTGTTTATAGACTTTAATGCTTAGGGAACATAGCCCTAATCCAAATGGGTACCCATATGAGTCGGGACTCATTTCTTTCCTGTTGTATTATAGTATGCCTCCGCGAAGAAACAATGTCGCTAACATCACGCAATAAGAGTTGGATCGTTTAATAACTGAGAACGAGGCCCTAAAGGCCAAACGCATTGACTCTGCAAAAATGAGCACATTCATCGCGAGGCATCACCCTACCCAATTCACTGGGGAGGGGGAACCTCATCTGCTGGGAGCTTGGTGTCGGGAATTCAGTAACCTATTCGAGTTGGTGGATTGCCCTGAAGAATTGAGGGTTGACCAAGCAGCCCACTATCTGAGGGGTATGGCCGGAGACTGGTGGACCGGGAACAAGGGAGAGATCCCGGAAGCAGCTAGAGAAGATGGGACCGAGTATGTTGCTTGGATCGCATTCAAGAGGATTTTATATGAGGTATTCCTACCGGAGTTTCAGAAAAGTAAGCTGAGGGAGGAGTTTGACACTTTCCGGATGACGGAGGACATGACGGTGGAGGCCTACTATAGGAAATTTATCCAGTTGGTGAGTTATGTGGGGGACATGGGGTTTGATGATGCCATGCTGGCAATGAAGTTCGAGAGAGGGTTATCTATCGCCATCAAGAAGAGACTGATTGCGGCTCCGCCTACCACAGTCCGGGACATCTATTTACGGGCTGGGGCGGCGGAGAGGCTCTCAGATATGATCAAGGAAGAAAAGAAGTCGAAATCAGAAAAGAGGAAGGCTGAGGCCGTGACCGAAACTTCTAGGTCAAAGAAACCAAGCACCAACAAGTATAGTGGTTACGTCAGTAAAAACACTTCCGGGGGTGCGAGGAATCAGAGTGGGGGCAATCACATGAGTGGAGTTTCAGGCGGTGGTTCAGCGGGAATAGTTTGTTTTGGCTGTGGGAAGAGAGGACACAAGCAGGCAGTGTGTCGTTCATCTGGAGGGAATCAGTCCGGGGGTTATCGTACGCCTACATCCGGATACCAGGGATCTCGCACCCAGTCTTATGGTAACAGTGGCTATCGCACACCCATGCCCAACTATGGTGGGGGTGCGAAGTCTGGAGGGAGCAGTAATTATCAGAGGAGCTACAAAACCTATCAGAACCGCTCGTACCAGAATCAATACCAAGGGAATGGAAGCAGTCAGAAGGCGGGAGCAGAAGGGAACCAGCAGGCTGGCACATCTGGTGCCAGTCAGAGTGGGGTCAAGTCCAGTGGCAAGCTTTTTGCCATGGGAAAACAGGCAGCCAAGGATGATGCTCATGTGGTAACCGGTACTTTTCTTGTTAACTCTAGACCTACTTTCGTACTTTTCGATTCCGGAGCGACTCATTCGTTTGTGTCTAGAGAACATGTTAGAGTTTTGGGACTTGAGAGATTTGATTGGGTCGCGGAGTCAGTGACCATACCATCAGGCGAGTCGATAGTTTGTAATAGAGTATATGGTAGTGTACCCATCAAAATCGGGGAAGCAATTTTCTATTGTGACCTCATAGAATTTCCACTGGGGGGTTTTGAGGTGATCCTAGGGATGGACTGGCTGGGGAAGTATAGAGCTTTCATCGACTGTCACCAAAAGAAAATTTCCTTGAGGGGACCTAAGGGAATGAGAGTGTCTTACAAGGGGTATCGAGTCAAACCTAAAATCAAATTCATTTCAGTCAATACCCTTAAGTCTGGCTTGAGGAAGGGAGAGAGTCTGATCTTATGCCAAATGTGGGATTGTGATGCCGAAATCCCCAAGACTAGTGAGATACCTGTGGTACGGGAGTTTGAGGAAGTATTCCGAGACGACGTTCCAGGGTTACCGCCGAGGAGGGAAGTGGAATTCTCCATTGACCTGAAACCAGGGGCGTGTTAGGTTTTAGTTACTCATAAACTAAATATTTAGTCATACTAATCCAAATACTTTAATTAACATTTTAATTAACTTATTTATGTGATCTTATGCATGCTTAATAATGCGGAAATAAGAGAGTTTTCGAACCCTTACTCACGGTCCGAATATATAGCAAGGATGATCCTCCTAGTACCCAACAAGAATACCTCCTTTGGATGCACCAAGACAACCCCTTAATTATCCGAAGTCTTTGAACAAGCTAGTACCAAGAATCGGTTTCCTTAATATTAATTCTAATCTCTTAATTAGAAATATAATCAAATACTATCACTCATATAGTATATATTTTATTATCTTTATAATAATTTAGAGAGGTTTTGGTAGTATTTTTACTTAGAGAATTTTGCCAAGCATTAGAGTGAAATGTGAGCACACCACAACATTTTAAATGGTGTTGCTTAGGTTAATGGGTGGCCGGGTATGGGGAGCACAAAAGAGGGAACATCTCCTCTTCTCAATGTACTAGGGTGGCTCTAGGTGTGGGTTCTCAAGACTAATGTTTAAACACAATGATTATGGTGTATTTAACACACTAATCACCCACACAACCACCTCCACTAGCCGGCCACTTTAATCCATAAAATGGATTTCATTTTACAAGTTTGTCAATTGTATAATGTGACATCTTATATGTCACATAGTAATAAAATTATCTTAATTTAAAAACATATAAATATTTATCGTATAAATATTATATATATATATATATATATAATTAAATAAATCATATTTATCAATTGACAAGTAATTCGAAATTACAAATATAAAATGATAATTTATCGTCAATACAATTTACAACCTTTGTATTAATTATAACCCGATTCATTCTAATTACAACATTATAAAATATCGTTTATTGTTTAACAATTGACACGTTTCAATTTTAAACATAAATCTTACAATAAGATTTAACCTCTGATTTCTCGGTATAAGAGTTTAAAGAATATGATCAAATCGTATCAATATACATTTGATCACTTTATCAATTAAGGGAATTGTCCTATAGGTGTGACCTAAAGGGATCAACTGACCACCACCGTCATACGACAGTAATGTCAAACTCTAGCTAGCCAATCATTACCGATTAATGTTGGTCAGTTGACTAATATAATTCGTATCATCCCTTGCGCATTCTCGTCATGAGATTTAATTACGTGATCGCACTATTGTTGAGGACACATTTCCCAACAATCTCCCACTTGTCCTCGACAAGTGTGCGTAACCAATTCTCTTGTCCTATTACAATCTCCCACTCAATGCAAGGTGTCTCTCTAAGGTCGTACTTGCATTCGATCATATCATGAGTGGTTTCCTCGATCTGGAGAATAACTGTCTGACCGGAATTATCTACCATAGATACCTTCCGAGCGTGGCCACGCATTTCCAGTTAACTTCTCCTCGAGTGGCCTTGATATTTGAACAACCTTGACAAGGGGTGGACAATTTCTATCGCACTACTTCCTTCAACTAGTCACAGTCAGTCACAACCCAAAGCAATCCCATTTGACTCCAGTTACGAAAAGTCGTAGAGAATGGATCAAGGTTATGCCTAAACTGTACCATCTTGGCACTACAACGAAAACTTAATCGGGCGACAAATATTGGCGACTGAAAGTCGTCGCCAAACACCTATTGGCGACGGACAACAGTCGCCAAAAACTTGTCGCTGACTTTTGCCGCCAAAAAAAATCGGGCGACTGAAATCCGTCGCCAAATTTGGCGACAGCAGAGGTAGTCGCCATACATACAATTTGGCGACCGAAATGGCAGTCGCCAAATTGGCGACAGAATTGTAGCAGTCGCCAAATTGGCGACAGACTGTCCATCGCCAATGCCTCCTTTTCCGTCGCCAATGCTCCTGACTTTCCAGGGGCTTTGGTTTTTTGTGCTCTGTTTTGGCGACTGAATTCAGTCGCCATTACATCATTTCAGTCGCCAAAATTCCTGGGCATTTTTCATGAAAATCATTTCGTTTCTGCCAAATCCAATACGAAATAATTTCAATACACCTGCAACCAGAAAGTAACCAGCAATTGGTGACGAACACCTTTTGAAACAACAACCAAATCTCCTTTTATAGAAAAAGAGAACCGTTATCAAATTACAAGAACACGTTAACTAAACTAATAAATCTCCACGTTCGACAATTTTTCCTAAGTTACTAAACTAATTAACTGCTTGAAATCCCATGCTAGCTCCACTACCGTCGCCTCCCTTTCCTCTTGGATCATTAGGATCTTCATTAAATGGCCGTGAACCGGGGTTGCAAGAGTAGAAATATGTCTCCATGGCTTTAAGACGTTCTCTCATCAACCGCATATCCTCATCTCTTTCCGCATTTGCGGCTCTTTCTTGGTCAAGTTGCGATTGCAATTGACTTACAATAGACGGCTCGTAGGTTTGTCGCGGCTCATATGAGGACCTTCTAGCCGGTTCTTTGTAAAACACCCCATGAGCTTGTCCGGCCCCATATACCATACCCTTCTTGTAACCATCCACCAATTTGAACCAAATTTCATTATCATCCCGCTCAGGGTGGGCCTCTTTCTCTGCCTCATATTTCTCCTATAACATTAAGAAAACTATTATTAGTTAAGCAAAAACAATCATTGTCGAAGGTAACAAAAAAACATCATTAGTTGAGAGAAACTATCTTTCATATAACTCTTTGTCCTTCGCCTTAATCCAGATTCTTCTCTGCGTCTTTTCGTTGACCTTGGAATGCGTGTCAAGGAAAAGTTCGGGCATCGTCATCATCGGCTTCTTGCCGCCGTCTTTGTTGCCGCCGTCGTTGTTGCTGCTATCCTTCTTCTTCTTCCCTCCCTAAATAGGGAAAATTGTTAATATAAGAAGTATAGTATATTCATTCAAAAAAGAAGTATTCATTCAAGACTTACACTAAAAATACGCGTCAAAAATGATCGTGATCCCCCGTGATGGGTAGGCTCGACCTCCGCATCTTTCTTCCCTCTTCTCTTATTGATCTTCTTTTGAGCGGACATGGCTTGGAACTCGGGAGTCTTGCGTCGCTTCAGGAGATCTTGATATTTCTCACCTACAATTAAAAAGTATGTTAGTAGTATTAAGATATTTCATTAATTCTTGTATTTACAAGTGACAAAACTTATATAGTACATGTACCTTTTAGATGCTCCGGTTCCTTCTTTCTTGTAACAATCTTGTAGATATAGTCTCTATATCTTGCTTTACCAACTTCATGGTACCTATCAAGGACGGATTGTTCATGTTCAGGAGCCCAATAGAAAGATTGCTACACAAAAGAAAAAAACATTAAATGTAATTAGTAGTTAGCTTAATGAGTTAAAAAAACAACTATAATTAATGCAATTACCCGATACGCATTGAACCAAGCTTCTTTTTGAGCCTTGCTAGCTTTCCCCCAAGAAGTAGGCACAGGTCCTAACAAGTTCTCCTTTGTGCTAGCAACGACCCCTCGACGAGGAGTCTGATGTCTAAACCTGTAACAGAAATTGTTAATTATAACAAATCATTTTATTACTTTAAAAATTGAATAATACACATTTAATAAACTAACTAACTCTTACCATAGTCCCGCCGGATCAAGTATAATCCGGTTATCCTGGGTGTACTGGAACTGTATACCATCGTCCGAGTCCTCATCCACTTGAGGCTCGATCTGTACCTCTTCTTCTACTGGTTCCTCTTCTTCTTGCACGGATGAAATATTAGCGCGATTACTGCCACCGCCTCGCACTCTACCTCGACCTCCTGCCATCTACAATCACATAAATGAAAATATTAGTAGGTGAAGAAAAAACATAAAATAAACCTATCAAGCATGAATTTAAATTGTACAACTATTATATACCAAATTAATCATCATCCTCATCCTCTTCTAGATCTTCATCATCATTATCACCAACATCCTCATCCTCATCCTCATCCTCATTGTCATCATCATTACCAACATCGTCATCATCATGCACTCTCACTACTTCTTCAACTTCCTCCCATCCTTCTTCCAACTCAATATTAATAGTCTCATTATCCTCCTCCTCTTCCAACTCATCATCATCTTCATCTTCATTATCGTGAATGATTTCGTCTGTTGGAGACAAAATTGTCCCATTTGCTACTATTTCTTCTTGAAAAAAGGAGGTATCAATTTGTGATCGTGCCTTTGTCTTAATGACTGCCCGCCATGCCTTACTATTTCTATCATTTGTCGTGCTTGGATAGGAAGCGAAATACACTTGTTGAGCCTGATGTGCAAGTATAAATGGATCATACTTAGGGTATGTTCGGGTACGATTCACTTCTACAAGCTTGTAACATTCATGTGTTCTCATTCCAGCCGGGGAATTATCCTTCCACTCAATCTTGAATAAGGTAGTCTTGTAAGCTCGATCACGACCATTGTAAGACATCTCAAAAATGTCCTCTATAATACCATAATATTCGTGGTCATCAACGGAAGAAATAGTAACACCATAATTGCATCTAGCCTTACCCTTACCATGGTCGAATGTGTGGAAATTAAATCCATTAACTGAATATCGGTTCCGCGTCTTAACCAAGCGTGAAGGACCGAAGGCTAAACTCCTTATCAAATCATCTTGGATATTGAACTCAAGCACATGGTTCAGAAACCATTTTGGGAATTTATCTTCATGTTTATCCCAAACATCATCCCTACTTACATTAGGATGTTCCTTAATGAAATCATCCACAAACTTCGTTTCATATGGCTCTAAGATCTCGCTATTTGATAGAACGTATAAGTGAGCACGATTGTATTCCTTGTCATCCAAATATCTCGTTTCACCTTTGGAGGAACAACCTTCACCATCTTGAGTTTGAAAAAACTCGGGTATACTTGTATCAAATTCATATGCTTCATCAAGATTCAGGTTTTTTGCTTTGGTTTCTAAATGTTTTTCAAAGTAGAGAGAACAAAAATTTGCAATCTCTTCCGTTAAATAGGCATTGCATATAGAACCTTCAACCTTTGCTTTGTTTCCAATCTTTTTCTTCAAATGATTAAGAAACCTATATATAATTCATTACGTTGTTGTTAATTAAAGTTTGTAATATATTAGTTAATCTAAAATTTCAAAAATATGTAATACTCTTAGTATTACCTTTCAAATGGATACATCCATCTATATTGAACGGGTCCTCCAACTTTGGCTTCGTAGGGCAAATGGACCGGTAGATGCTCCATTGAGTTGAAAAATGAAGGGGGAAAGATCATCTCAAGCTTACATAATATTAGTGGTATTTGATCTTCAAGACGAATCATGTCATCAACACATATTGAGGACGAACATAAATCTCTAAAAAATTGACTAATCTCAACAATTGCATTCCATACCGTGGTTGGAAGGAGATGTTTCAAAGCAACGGGTAATAGTCGCTCCATGAATACATGACAATCATGACTTTTCATGCCTTGTAACCTGAGCCTCTTAAGATCAACACATCAACGAAAATCTGATGCATATCCATCGGGGAATTTCAGATTTCGTAACCACTCACATAATACCTTCCTTTGTGGTTTGTTAAGAGTGTAAATGGCTTTTGGCTTGGACCCATCATTGCGAATATGTAATTTGGGACGATCACAAAACAACTTCAAGTCTTTTCTTGATCCAATAGTGTCACATGTTTCACCTTCGACATCAATGATCATGTCAATTAATTGCTCAAAAAAATTCTTTTCTATATGCATCACATCCAAGTTGTGTCTGATTAACATTGTTTTCCAATATGGACGGTCCCAAAATATGCTTCTTTTAAACCAACCATTTTTCTTCTTTTTGAGTTCTTTAAACTCTTCTTCAGTACCATCAATAGAAGATGGGAAATCACATATCAACTCCCATACCTCATCACCCGGAAGATGATCCGGGGCATCATCAAGTACCTCTTTCCCTTTTTTGAAAGCTTTCTTGTTTCTCCTAAGAGAATGATTTTGTGGTAAAAAGCATCTATGACAATCAAACCAACTAATTTTCTTGGAATTCGGAAGCCAAAAAGCTTTACTTTCACCCATGCAACGAGGACATGCTTTTTGTCCCGCAGTAGCCCAGCCAGATAGCATACCATATGCGGGAAAATTGTTTATTGTCCATAAAAGTGAAGCTCTTAGTTGAAAATTCTGCTTTCTGAAAACATCATATGTTTCCACCCCAACTTCCCACAATTGTCTCAATTCTTCCACTAATGGTTGTAAATAAACATCCAAATGGCCTTTCGGATTTTTAGGACCGGGAATAATGAGAGACAAAAAAATGAATTCTCTTTTCATACATAACCAAGGCGGTAAGTTGTATGGTGTGACCATTACGGGCCAACAAGAGTAATTCTTACCAAATTGGGTAAAAGGACTAAATCCATCCGTATACAAGCCAAGTCGCACATTCCGGGGTTCCTCGGCAAATTCAGGATAGATTTGATCAAATCGTTTCCATTCTTCCCCGTCACTTGGATGACACATCTTCCCAGGAGTACGTGGATTTTCTTTGTGCCATGTCATTTGTTCGGCAAGTTTTTTGGTAGAATAAATTCTTTGAAGTCTAGGGGAAAGAGGAAGGTAAATAAATTGGTTTTCTGCTATTGGTTTCTTACACTTTTGACCCCTATTACCACTCTTGTTGCCTTTTTTCGTTTTGAAAACAACATCTCCATCGCTTGTCTGAAATCTATCCCTTCCACATTTTCTGCACTTGTCAAGTAACGCATCATCTTTCCAAAACAACATACATCCTTCGGGACAAGCATCGATCTTTTGATGTGGTAACTGAAGACCTTTAACTATTTTTTTGGTGTTGTAGAAACTTCGAGTCATGACGTTATCTTCGGGGATAGCATCCTCAAGGAAAGAAGCAATACCATCAACGGCAGGAAATGGCATATTATACTCACACTTCAAGGTTACTATCCTAGAGGCGGCTTGTAATAATGACATTCTGCTCCCTTCGTATAAAGGTTGTTCCGCAGCTTTTAACATGTCAAAAAAAGCCTTTGCTTGGGGATTTGGAGGTTGCTCTTCATTCAAGGCTACACGGTCATCGTCATTATTGGCTACATTAAACTCCAAGGCATCAACAACCATATCTCTATATGGGTTATCGTCAACATGTTCGATGTGAGGTTGTTCGTGAATTGGGGAATAGGCTTCTCCATGAGAAATCCAATTATAATAATTTGGACGAAACCCATTTGTATAGAGATGTTCTTGTACCTCAATGACATATAGGTATTTCATATTTCGACATTTGCTACAAGGACACCTAAGTTTATTTTCTAACGAGTCATATTCCTCTTGTTGCTTAGCAAACTCAATAAACTCGGCAACACCCTCTATAAACCTAGCATTAGAACGTCTCTTCTTAATATCTAATAACCCTCCATCATACATCCATGAACGTTCCAATCTCTTCATTTTAATCTAAACAAAAAAACCCAAAAAACAATTTTCAACACTAAAAATACATATATCTAAATTAAAATTACACTCACTTAATTGAAAAACAACCTCAATCACATAATAATAACAATTTATTAACAACAAGTTCCAATTATACAATTAACCACAAACTTATAAGCTAATTTACGACGGTCTTAATAAGCTAGTATAATCTAACTAACATCCTAATAAGCTATTAAACATCCTAATCGACTACTTTAATCTAATTAACCAACATCAATAAGGCTAACAACATCGTCTTATACAAACTTCTTATAAACCCTAACCCACAATTATCTTATTAATATGCTAATTGGCTTCTAATACCTAATTAATCACAACCTAATAAGCTAAGACGGTCTTAATAACCTACTACAATCACTAAATGCACAAAACAAACCAACAATCAATCAAAAAATTGAAATTGAAATTGAACTAAAAGAGAGTATACAAACCTTAAATGGGTTGAATGAAGGTAAGAACAAGTATGGTGGTGGTGGTGGTGGCCGGAATCCGGTGACAGTGGTGTTGAGGGTGGCCGGAACACGTAGGGTAGGGTGGTGGTGGTGGTGGTTTTCGCAAGTTGGTGAGGATTCGTGTGTTTGTGTGTTTGTGTGTGTGTGTAATTGCGAATAAGGAGAGGGACTGAACTGCGGTTCTGTTTCTATATCGCAAATTGGCGACGGATTCGTGAAATTGGCGACAGACTATTTCAGTCGCCAAATTTAGCGACGGCTTTTCTGTCGCCAAATTGTAAAATCAGTCGCCCGATTGTGTCGGTGGTGGGAAATTTGGGGAAAAAGTTCAGTCGCCAAATTGGCGACTAATTTTAGTCGCCCGAGTATTTATTTAGTCGCCAAATTGGCGACAGACCATTGCAGTCACCAAATATTGTCGCCCGGTTCAGTTTTTCTTGTAGTGTGGGAGAGTAGTCTTTAGTCTAAGAATTGACTCACAAGAATACTATAGCAGCTCTTGCCACGACCTGGCTATTATAAAATTTCCAGAACTCTATAAGCGCTCACTTTGCCCGACAGAGTGTCTCTTGCAGTCTGCCTATGTGATCGACTAGTCATCACATATGACTCTATGGCACTTGAACTTGCCATCAATCGTCTCACATTCTAGTCGCTTTGAGATGTCACCTCATGTAAGCGGCTAGGGGCTATACTAAGTCAATCCAGATCACTTATGGGGTTCAATATTGTCTCTCACAACCCATTTGGATTTCGACAAAGTATCTTTCATCTTGAGTTAATCATAACTCAAATGACATTGTTATGCAAAAACAGTCAATACTATTTCATTGCATTTGATGTACGATCATCTATTTGTATTAGTGTTTTGCGAATAAGCTATTTATTCATGATTGCAAAACTTACAAATTTTGGTCTCCTTCCGACTCATATTATCTCACATAATATGATCTTATTTGAGCACATATCTAGAACCCTTTCTAGATTTTGAGTTTCCTTTCCTGAGGAAAGCTCCCACTGTTATCTTATAACTCGTGACGTATTGATATATTAGAGGGATTAAAGAATCACTCGAAATTATTTAGTCACGCATGTGCTGAAATCTATATTGTAGTTGTTATTGATTTCATCACTTAATTATTTTCAAACATCTTGGCTAGGTTATTCATATCTAACCACATTGATCTCTAATGGGCGACCTTTTATTATCAATATAATAAACCTTCCCGTAAAGCTTCATCATCGTATGATATAAGGTATTTGATCATCTAGAATTGAAAACCTCTTATTCTTTACTCCTTTAAAGAATCATCCATCCTCTCTAAATGGTAGGCTTAATTCTTTTAATGAATATTGCTCCCACTAAAATCAATATTACTCGATCTCTTAAATGAACCTTTCATTTCTCGCATATAAATCTTTATTTATCACTTGAATCATTATTACTATCACTATCCCTATAGTGATCTATTTTCATTCAATCAATCATCACCCTCTTTTCATGTCTTCGTTTCCTCGAGACGAATATGACATGATAATTTCCTTATAACTACATTGAGAGAATTGAGATGATTTCTTCTCTTTTATCTTATAAACTTAGAAAAATCATTTATTAAGGAACCGGTCTTTCCTCCCGTATAGATAGATGATTTCTCCTTTATTATCTTATAATCTTTAAAAAATCATTATCTCAAGGAGCCGATATTCCTTCCGAATTCATACGGGGTTTCATATGTCTCCTCTCTTTGAAACAATGAACATAAAGAACCTTTCTTCGAGTGTCCTCCCGTAGTTTCTTCAGTGTCCCCTCGTAGTTTCTTCAATTCATTTAGGGCTCTTCTTAAGACTCCCATGTAGGAATCTTCTCTAAGATCCTTTATTTTCATCATTGGTTTGCGAGCGAAATGAAATATTTTCTCCCACTCTATCCTTCTAACAATAACTTTTATTCGTATAAGGATAGTTATTTCGATTAACCAATGCATATGAATGTTTGAAGTTTTATAGGTGTGATGAATACATTCTCATTTTCACTTAAAATGAAAATCTTATAATGAACTAATGTTGTCTCATTTTGATTGAAAGTATCTCATGGGGTGTAGTTCTCCGTTTTAATCAACACTTTGATTACATTATTTTGATCGTATCAATGTTTATTGCGTGATAAAATCACCATTATTCATGTTTTAACAAGGTATGCAATTTATTTCGAGAAATCAAGACTTTGATTAAGAACAAAAGTAGTGACTCGGGTTGAAAACCAAGTCACCAATATCCAAAATTATAACCATTGTTTTAGGATGTTAATCCTTGTCTTACAAGAAAATAAATTGTTCCATAAATAAAATGCAAAATATGAAAGAAGACGATATGAAAATTAGAGCCTAGCTCTTCAAGTCTTCGATCAATTGGATGCTACCGTAGCCATCCAAGTAAGGAACCTAACGCTTCCCTTTCCTTGCCCTTATCATTATAAGGTGCCCCTTTAAAACAATTTAAAAGGGGTGATAGTAAACAACTTGTATCGCCATACAAAAGTTGACAAAATTACATGAATTTTAAACGAGAATTATTACCTACGGTAAGAGCCTTTCCACTTTTGAGATCGGTCAAGTGTTTGGGGCAATTTCGTTTCCTAAGACTTAACTTCGTGCAATAAAGGCACTTGTCTTCAACCTTTGAAGATGAGGTGGAAACGCCTTTCGAAAAGGTCTTTTCTTTGGTCGCTTTGGGCTTGAACGTTTTCTTGCCCTTGCCTTTAAAGGCATTCCTTTTGAAGCTCATTTTCCCTTTCTTTTCGATGTTTAAAACATCCTTGGTGGAACTTTCATGAAGTCCCATGTCCCTTTCGGCTTGGACGAGCATCTTATATATGCAACTCATCCAACGTGGTCTCTTGGTTTCGCATATTGAAATTCACCCGGAATTGAGCATACGCTTTAACCTTATTGAGCGAGTGAAGAACTCGGTCAATAATGAGAGAGTCGGGTACATCAACGTCTTGCGCTTTTAGAGTCTCCGCGAGCTCAACGAGTTTGAGCACATGAGGGCTTATCTTTTGTCCTTCCTTGAACGTAATGTCAAAGAAGGCGGAAGCCGCCTCATATTGGATCACCCTTGGAGTTTGCGAAAACATGGTCGCAAGCTTGGTGTATATCTCATACGATGTGGTCAACTTAATCATACTCCTTTGGAGATATGGCTCCATGGAGAAGATGAGCACATTTTTAAGAGCGGAGGACTCTTCCATGTAGGCTTCATAGGCCTCACGATTTTGGACCGATAAACGAGCGGTCGGAGCGGGAGGAGCGGCTTCGGATAGGTAACGACTTTTATCGTCACCTTGAGCGGCCAAAAGTAATTGCGCATCCCAATCCTTAAAATTGGAACCATGCTTATCAAGTTTGCAACGGTCCATAAAAGACCGAAGCCATGAAACGTTAGTGAGAGGTGGAGCGTTGGTTGCCATTGACGATGTTGAAAATTAAACTACAATAAAATGAAGAAAATAAAACAATATCATTTTAAAATTCATAATTTAAACTAAAAACTTAAACAAGTTAATTAGTTATTTACTTAATGATCTCTTACCCAATTAAGTAAACAATCCCGAGACCCAAACCCATACTAATCCGGGCACGGTGTAGCCGATTCAACCCGTATCGGTATAATTTGGTGGATTAACCCTTTAATCGTTTCTACCATAGAACTCTCGGTCGACAATTTTCTAAAAATCGTCTTTAGCCCGAACTTATTGCAACTACGGTTACGAATACTTTCGTTGAGATCAACCAAATTTCAAGGTGTAATCTTATTACCCCACTTACCCAACGTGACAATTTTAGTACCCCGGTGTAGCCGAGCCTACGTCCTTGTGAAGAAGGGATTCATGGGTCCGTACTTTTTGGTAAGGCTAAGTCTCAATATTTATATATAAGAGATCTAGTCAAATTATTATCTATCTCCGTTTAAGTGAACTAAGTCGGTGAATTATCGATAAAATAAATGACTAGGTCGACTAAATCGAAAATGCATGAGACGATATATGACGATTTGGCTATGCATGCAAACATATAAAAAGCAAAATAAAAGCATAAAATAAACCCTAGTATGGCCTTTCCTAGAAAAGAAATAATAAAAGTACAAATTCGGAAACCAACTCCTTTGGTCCCTTGAACTTCACGAGGCACGCACTTCGAGGTAAACACCGTCTTGTCGGAACTCCTTTCCGAATGGCACCGTCTTCAAGGAACTCCGGATTTTACAAATATTACAACTTTTCTAGTCTACTTTATACATTATAAAATAGAATTAAATTACAATTGGGTGATACGAGATCACAAAATTACAACCCAATCGGTAACCCCTTACATTACGGGAAATACCGATTAAAAACTAAGGCCATACTAAGTAAATTACATAATTCCCAAAATTACGTAAATAAAATCTTGACATTCATAATTAAAATATGCAATGCTTATAAATATATGAACTATCATGCAAATCCTAAGCCAAATCGTCCTATTTAAATATCAATAAAATAAATAGTTATCGTATACCTCGGTTTATGGAATCGCGTGTTTTAACATTTAACAACATTATGCAATATATGAATCGGTATTCATCCTTAAGTTAATCATCCCAACTCTTATAGGTTTCAAAATTTAGTCTTACTCAAACTTTGAACATGACTTAACTTAATATATTTTAATATTGTTATGTATTACTCGGTTTTACGGGAAAAATAATATAAAATCCAAAAGAGTCATAAAAATTTCGAAAATTCAAAATTCAAATTTTGAAAATTCCAGAATGTTCTTAAAATTTCAGAACTTTAAAAAATATTAGCATTTATACGGTTTTAACATTATTTCGTAAATAATACGTAAAACGAGCATTTTAAGTCGGAAAATTCAATAATTAACTCCATAAATGCAAATAAAATACTAATAATATTTTTACACTTTCCAAAACACCTTTAGAACATAAAATGGACAGAAAAATAAATTACACACTGCCCAAGAGCCGAAATTTTAAATGCATGACTCTTTTTATTTAATTTTAAATGCAACCTTTAACAAATTAAAATTAAATTAAAACTGAAACTTTTGGCTCCCAAGAATATTTTCGTGACGAACATATCATATATGACTATTATGGGTTAAATTTTTCGGCCATTTTAACAACTATTGCAAATTTTAACGATTTTCGTCATATATCGTACGATTTTAACCTTTAAAATTATTTCTCAAACATAAAATAAGATAAAAATCTCGTAATTTTTATACATGCTGGAAATAATATATATGACATCGTGTTAAATTTTTATGGCCAAATTCCAACTTAAACTATTAAAGTCGAAATTATTTCACTAATTACCCGATTTTTACATTAAAAATCTATAATATTGCAATATTTGAGATAAATTTCTGGAAAATTCAACATATATTTTAAATATTGCATGTGACATACTCATAAATTTTTATAGTCAAATTCGTAATATAACTATTTTAACCCATTTTTATTCATCTTATTGCATTTGAACCCTTAAAATTCATATCACACGTTTTATAAGTCCATAATTTACGAAAATTCATATTCAAAACATAGGATATACATGTGATAACATACTGAAAAATCTCGGCCAGAAGCTTATTTTAACTATTTTTCCCAAAAATAAACATTTTTAACCATTAAAAACTAATAAAACCGAGATTTAATATACCAATAACCAATATTCATGCAAAATATATTCCAAACATTCTAAAAACATTTTAGAAACAGTAGGTATTCATGCTTAAAAAATTCGTGCATATCATATATTAAACGAAAAAACCAAATTTTATTTTGTTATCACTATAACTCCGTAAAAACGAAAACGGAAAGCATGCAAACAACCTATTGCTCTGATACCAATTGTTAGGTTTTAGTTACTCATAAACTAAATATTTAGTCATACTAATCAAAATACTTTAATTAACATTTTAATTAACTTATTTATGTGATCTTATGCATGCTTAATAATGCGGAAATAAGAGAGTTTTCGAACCCTTACTCACGGTCCGAATATATAGCAAGGATGATCCTCCTAGTACCCAACAAGAATACCTCCTTTGGATGCACCAAGACAACCCCTTAATTATCCGAAGTCTTTGAACAAGCTAGTACCAAGAATCGGTTTCCTTAATATTAATTCTAATCTCTTAATTTGAAATATAATCAAATACTATCACTCATATAGTATATATTTTATTATCTTTATAATAATTTAGAGAGGTTTTGGTAGTATTCTTACTTATAGAATTTTGCCAAGCATTAGAGTGAAATGTGAGCACACCACAACATTTTAAATGGTGTTGCTTAAGTTAATGGGTGGCCGGGTATGGGGAGCACAAAAGAGGGAACATCTCCTCTTCTCAATGTACTAGGGTGGCTCTAGGTGTGGGTTCTCAAGACTAATGTTTAAACACAATGATTATGGTGTATTTAACACACTAATCACCCACACAACCACCTCCACTAGCCGGCCACTTTAATCCATAAAATGGATTTCATTTTACAAGTTTGTCAATTGTATAATGTGACATCTTATATGTCACATAGTAATAAAATTATCTTAATTTAAAAACATATAAATATTATATATATATATATATATATATATATATATATATATATATATATATATATATATATATATATATATATATATATATATATAATTAAATAAATCATATTTATCAATTGACAAGTAATTCGAAATTACAAATATAAAATGATAATTCATCGTCAATACAATTTACAACCTTTGTATTAATTATAACCCGATTCATTCTAATTACGACATTATAAAATATCGTTTATTGTTTAACAATTGACACGTTTCAATTTTAAACATAAATCTTACAATAAGATTTAACCTCTGATTTCTCGGTATACGAGTTTAAGGAATATGATCAAATCGTATCAATATACATTTGATCACTTTATCAATTAAGGGAATTGTCCTATAGGTGTGACCTAAAGGGATCAACTGACCACCACCGTCATACGACAGTAATGTCAAACTCTAGCTAGCCAATCATTACCGATTAATGTTGGTCAGTTGACTAATATAATTCGTATCATCCCTTGCGCATTCTCGTCATGAGATTTAATTACGTGATCGCACTATTGTTGAGGACACATTTCCCAACAGGGCGGGACCAATATCTAAATCACCGTACCGGATGGGGAGCACCCGTTTTGTTTGTGAAGAAGAAGGATGGTAGTTTGAGACTTTGTGTTGACTACCGAGAGCTGAACAATGTGACCATCAAGAACCGTTACCCTTTGCCAAGAATTGACGACTTATTCGATCGGTTAAGTGGAGCTGGGGTTTTCTCCAAGATTGATTTGAGATCCGGGTATCATCAGTTGAGAATAAAGGATGAAAATATTCCCAAGACCGCTTTCCGAACGAGGTATGGCCACTATGAATTTGTGGTTATGCCATTTGGACTGACTAATGCTCCAGCTGTGTTCATGGACTTGATGAATCGAGTCTTCAGCCCATATTTGGATAAGTTTGTGGTGGTATTCATCGACGATATCCTAGTGTATTCCAAGAATGCGGAAGAGCACGAGGATCATTTGAGGAGAGTACTCTAGACCTTGGAGGAGCATAAGCTCAATGCTAAGTTGAGCAAGTGTGAGTTCTGGTTGGAGAAAGTCGCATTTCTGGGTCATGTCATTTCAAAGGAGGGGGTATCTGTCGACCCAAGTAAGATCGAAGCTGTGACTAAGTGGCAAAGTCCAAAGAATGTGAGTGAGATTGGAAGCTTTCTGGGATTGGCTGGTTATTACCGAAGATTTGTCAAAGATTTTTCAAAGATAGCGAAGCCGTTGACGTCGTTAATGAGGAAAGAGAACCGTTTCGTCTGGGATGAGAGTTGTGAGAAGGCATTCCTAACCCTTAAGGAACGTCTGACAACAGCTCAAATCCTGGCATTGCCAGTTGGAAGTGATAACTTCGAAGTTTATACTGACGCTTCGAAGCATGGGCTGGGTTGTGTGCTAATGCAGAATGGGAGAGTGATAGCGTATGCGTCTCGCCAGTTGAAGACCTACGAAGAAAATTATCCGACTCATGATTTGGAATTGGGCGCAGTCGTATTTGCACTTAAATTGCGGCGTCATTACCTTTATGGAGCCACTTTTAAGGTGTTTTCTGATCATAAGAGCCTGAAATATATCTACACCCAGAAAGAGTTGAACATGAGGCAGAGGAGGTGGATAGAGTTGATCGGAGACTATGATATGCAGATTGTCTACCACGAGGGCAAGGCGAATGTGGTAGCTGATGCCCTAAGTAGGAAGTCAGTTCATGCTTTGAGTTGTGCCAGGTCGAGAGTTAGGTTGCATGGTGAATTAAGGGAGATGGGAATTTTTATGATCCGGAAAGGGGATGCTCTTGGTGATTTGACAGTGGAGCCCGAGTTGTATGGGGAGATTCGGGAGTTACAAAAGAACGATGCGAGAATCCAAAAATGGTGCAAGATGGTGGAAAGTGAGGGTGAAGAGTCGACATCTAAGTTCAGTATTCATGTCGATGGTAGTTTGAGGTTCAGTGGGCGATGGTGCGTTCCGGATGTGGAGGAGCTCAAGAAGAAGATCCTGACTGAAGCTCATGCTACTCCATATTCTGTTCATCCAGGGGGTGATAAGTTGTACAGAGATCTTAAGAAGACGTTCTGGTGGCCTAATATGAAGAAGGAAGTCGCAGAGTTTGTTTCCAGGTGCGTGACTTGCCAGAGAGTGAAAGGGGAGCATAAGAGACCACAAGGAAAGGTTCAACCTTTGGATGTGCCAGAGTGGAAGTGGGAGAACATATCGATGGATTTTATCGTGGGGTTGCCTCGGACTCAGAGGGGCAACAACATGATTTGGGTGATTGTGGATCGTTTGACGAAGTCTGCTCACTTTATTCCGATGAAAGATACCTGGAGTAAAGCTGAGTTGGCTAAGTCATATGTTCAGAATGTGGTCAAATTGCATGGTGTACCCAAGGACATTGTTTCCGATCGAGACTCGAGGTTCATATCTAGATTTTGGCAGGAGTTGCAGGTAGCTTTGGGTACCCAATTAAAGATGAGTACTGCTTTCCATCCAGCTACTGACGGTCAGACCGAGAGGACGATCCAGACCCTTGAGGATATCTTGAGAGCTTGCGTTCTTGAGTTCGGAGGATCTTGGGAGGATCGACTGGGGTTGATCGAGTTTTCTTATAATAACAGCTACCATGCCAGCATAGGGATGGCTCCTTTCGAGGCTCTATATAGGAGGAAGTGTCGGAGCCCTGTGTGTTGGGATGATCGAGCTGATGTTGTGACCTTAGGGCCAGATATGATCCAGGAGATGGTGGAGCAGGTTCAGATTATTCGACAGAGGATGAGGGCCGCTCAGGATAGACAGAAGAGCTATGCTGATCTGAAGAGGAGCGATATTTCATTTAAGGCCGGAGAGAAAGTACTACTGAAAGTATCTCCAATGAAGGGTATGATGAGATTCGGCAAGCGTGGCAAACTGAGTCAGAAATTCATTGGGCCGTTTGAGATCTTGGACAGAGTTGGGGAGGTGGCATATCATTTAGCTTTACCTCCAACCCTATCCAAGGTCCATAATGTGTTCCATGTGTCTCAGTTGAGGAAATATGTGAGTGATCCATCACATGTGCTTCAGCGCGAGGTGATTGAGGTAGATGAGCAGTTGGCATACATTGAAACTCCGAAAGAGATTCTGGACAGGAAGGTACGAAAGACTCGCAATGGGGAGACGCCCTTGGTGAAAGTCCTGTGGACCAATCATAATCAGGAGGAGGCTACGTGGGAGCCTGAGGCATCCATGAGGGAGCGTTATCCACATTTGTTTGATTGAGGTAAGTTACGCGGACGTAACTTTTCTTTAAGGGGGGTGTAATGTAACATTCTGTGATTTAAGTGAACTTTTTGTGATGTTTTGTATTCCAAGTTGGTTTGAGTTGATTGTTTTGTCATCTGAGCGTTGTTGAACTTCGGGACGAAGTTCATTTTAAGGGGGGAAGACTGTAATACTTCGGATTTTGGCTTCGGTAATTAAAGTATTTGTTCGAGTCAAAAGTTATTTTACGAGTAAGTTTAGGTGTTTAATTAAGGCTAGTAATTACGCTGTTATAAGGATTCGATCCCTATACCTTTAGCACTCGATTATGCTGTTATAGGGGATCGATCTCTGGACCTTTAGCGCGATGGCTTGGGCCTTGAAAGGCGTGCCCCACCTCAAGCCCACGGCTGGCTTATGGAATAAGATCACAAAACCCTAACACACCTCCTTCTACCGTCACCTCTTTTAACACTCTTTCTGACCTAAGGCAAACCCTAATCCTCATTCAAACCTCACATAACCTCTAGCCGTCACATCAAACAAGAAAAGGAAGCCCTGCACGGTGGCCGTAAGCTAGCCCACGGTGGTTCGAATTGGGTTGCGAATCTGTGAGTCACACACACACGCCGCACTTTCCTGGCAGTCTTGTTGGTTGCATTTCGTAATCAGGCAGGTATAACACGGTGAATTCCTTGATGTTTTTACGTATTTTTTTAGTAGATCACGTAAAGTATGTATGCAAAGCTTTAGTTTGGTGTCGTTGGTCAGTAAAGGGCGTCGTGTAGGGTGTTAAAATGGGTTGCAGAGATGAATGTTGTTCGTTTTATATTGTGTCTTTCTGGGTTACGTTGTAATTGCATCTTTTGTGTTGTATTTCGACGGGTTGGATGTCAGTGTTATCGTGTCTAGTTGGTACAGTCGTGTTGGTAGTAGTCAGGGTAGTAGTGGAGTGGTTGTCACAGCGGGTATAGGCGGCAGAGTCGGTGTCGAAGGGGTTGTTCGTGGTTCCTGGTTGTATCTGTTTGTGGTTGTTTACGGTCAGGGGGTTGGTTGGGGGTGGTATTACTGTTGACTCGAGGGAGGTCAATACAGTAATACCACCGTGGCTTACAGATGGGTTGACGGAGGTGTTGTTAGTGGAGTCAGTCGTGGTGTTAGGGGCGTTGTTGGGGCTCGAAGTGGGTATGTTTGCAGGCTGTCGGAGATACAGGCGTGGGGCAGACCTGAGTTCAGAGAGTCTGGTCTGACTCGCCGGTGGAAGTCGTGGGGATTGGTGGTGTCGTGGTCTGAGTTGGTGGTCGGTAGTGTTTGAGGGCAGTGGTCGTCGGTGGTCGAAGTGGTGGTAGGAGGTTGTACGGTGGGTTAAAGTCGCGGGGTTGAAGGAGATAGTTTGGGCTGTTTATGTCGTTTTATGAATTCATTTTATTATTTTTGTTATCTTTATTATTATTATTAGTATTTTTATTATTATTATTATTTATTATTATTAGTATTATTTATTTGTAATTAGTAAACTTGTATTTTCTTACGAATTCGGGACGTGTTAGTTATATATACGAGTCGGGAATTAATTAAGTCATGGGACGTTTATATTTGGAATGTTACTATATTGGGAAAGTTTCTATTTATGGAAACTTTCCACTTATGGAAGGTTGCTATTTATAGTAAGTATGATCGTTAAGGGATTCGGGAAGATTGTTAATTTGTTACGTATATCTGTTTAGGTAGCGAGTTTCGCGTGGAACATTTCTGACAAGCCTCGGACTTATCTGCGTTTCCTGCTAATTCAGGTAGGGGAATATATATGTATAGTGATGAGTAAATCGTTGATATCATGTGTTATCTTCTTATATCTATTTGTGTGATGGTATTATAATTAATTCAAGTTGACTGTATAATTCTGTGATACACTGCAATGTGAAAAGATTGGGTCTTGTGATACGGTGCGGAGTACATATGGCGTTGGATCGGTGCGGAGTTTATATGGTGTTGGATCGGTGCGGAGTATATATGGCGTTGGATCGGTGCGGAGTTTATATGGTGTTGGATCGGTGCGGAGTTTATTTGGCGTTGGATCGGTGCGGAGTATATTATATTGTTGATTATTTACTTTTTCCTCTACTCAACCTCGTGGTTGACCCTGTGTATTCGTGCTCACCTGTGATGAACCAACTTATTGGGGAGCAGATTGACAGGTGGCTGAGACTAAGGGGGAGCTATGGGAGAAAGAGCTTGGATCCGGACCAGACTAGAGTCTAGACCACCTTAGTCAGTTTAGCATGAGTTGTACTTTATTTATTTTATTGAGACTTTCGGATACTGTTGTAAGAACATGTTATGAGTTTATTTTATTAAAGTATTGTTTATCTTTCCTTTGTATCTACTGCCTCGGGAAACTGAGATGGTAACACCTTTATTTATCTGAGGAGTCCTAGAACAGGCCCTTAAATAAATGGGGGTGTTACACCTACCGACGAAGAAGGGATTCATGGGAGTCTGATTTATAAAGACTAGTCTCAATTTTCGGTTATACGAGGAAGACCCCATCAACTTATATTTATCCATTTTAAGTGAACTAATATCTAGCATATACGTGAATGAATGAAATAAAGTGATGGCTTTGCATGTGACACGTGACTTCTGTATGTCACAGAAAACTAACGTGTAACCTCTACATGAGTCAGTTTTCAGGCATGTTATATAGGTGGTTTGGTTTTTAGGCGGAATATGATGAAAGCTATTGTCGATGAAAGCATAAAAAAATGCAATAAACCTAAATAAAAGTCCTAGTGTGGCCTATCCTACCAAAATAAACATAAAAACAACTTTGGAATCCACCGTTGGACCCTAGAAGCTTGTCTTGATGTTCCATCTTGGTCTTTGCAGCGGGAGTGAGCATCCGGTCTCCGTCTTTGGTCTTCACAAAATTACTAATTTAAATTACAAATATAACCCTATTTACATTCTAATTTAAATACAAAAGTAATTACATGGCAAAAATCCAAAACGGAGATACAAGATCTCAAAATTACAAACAAGACTGTGTCCCATCATTACGGTGACACAATCTTCTAAGGCCACACTAAGTTACAACCGTTTGCAAAAATTAAATACGTTATTGAAAGCATTCAAGGCATTCACAAGACGATAAATAAAATGCATCAACTAAAAATAAAATTCATTCATGACATAATACTGTTATTATGATTAACAATTTTTTACCAAACCACCTTACGGGATTAAAATTATGTGATTATACCGTTTTAATCACCCAATTTTAATAAATTTATAATCCATTATTTTAAACCGTTTTAAAATAACATGTATCATACGAGAGTGAACCGATACACAAAGTTAATATACTATTTCAGTATATAGCATATTACTTTTGGCCAAGGGAAAATAAAAACAACTTATTTTCGGAAAAATAAAACGTCTGTTACAGGGATGAGGTCGACCGACCTCAACAGGGGTCAACCGACCATCTGCCAGTCACAAAAACTTCCTGTAACAGCCCAATAGGTCGACCGACCTATCAACCAGGTCGACCGACCACCAAACAGGAAAAACGAGTTTCTACCTTTTTATCTTTGATTTAAAACGTGTAAATCAAAATTAAACAACAACAAAATTCACATATTGCTAAAAGTATCGATTAATTAACAATATGTAAACAGGAATCGAAAACAAGATCGATTACTCACAAAAGATAAACTGCCGAAACAGAAAACCTACGCGGGAGGCGGTCGCCGACCGCAATAAGAGGTCGATCGACCCACACGGCGACAAAAAACAATTTTCAAAAATTTTTAAACAAAACTTATGAAAAACACAACAGTAAAATTTCGTGGCCTTGGCTCTGATACCACTTGTGAGGAATTAAACATGTATTCGCCCTAAAACATGAAGGATTATAACGAAATTTACAGTTGTGAATTATGGTCATAAGATAATTAAAAACATGAAAAGGAATACAACCTTGGGTCCTTGCTTGAATAGGCCGAAGAACAGGAATTAAAGTAAATTCCCTCCTGTAACTTGCACTCAAGACATTGTTTAAGACGATGCCGCGTGTGCTAGAAAGGCTCTCCAATTGCCTTGCAATATGGGGAGAGTTTTGTGAGGTTTTAGATGTGAGATCTAGGTTTTGGGAAAAGACAGTTCTCAAAACCCTAATTTCTGTGAGAGAGATTATTCTATCAGTAGAATGAGTAACCTGACATAAGGAGAAGTCTTCTCCTTATGTACTACACGGCCGGCCGACCCATTAGGGTAAGAGTGGGCTTTCCACTCTTACCTTATTCTAATGTGTGATTCGACCCGTTTTGCTAAAATATAATTTGCGGGTTTTAACTATAAATCGCATACATGTTATCAGATATTAATGTAGTCGATACATTAATAATGGTCTGACAAAAATACGATATTGTTTAATTGCCTAAATTAATATAACTGTTTATATTAATACGCAAATTCAATATTTAATTAAATATAACCGTTTATATTTAATTTTACGAATTAATCATGTAATCCGTATTAGCTTAAAATTATTTAATCCGTATTAAATAATAATCTCAACATCTCATTGACTAATTTAATAGTCAATACCTCTGACTAACTGTTTAGTCGTATCCGGCATAAATGTGACTGTATTTTCATACCTTCACATCTCTCAAACGTGTCCTATAGGTGTGACGTATAGGGACCAGTTGATCACCGCCATCCGTATGACAATAACGTCAAACTTATCTAACAAGCCAACCGTTATTGATAAACGTGGATCAACTGATAATAATACTGAAGTATGCCCTTGTGATCCTTTAAGAGATTTAGTAAGTCATTTTAACTGTCAAGGACACCAGCCCCAACAATCTCCCACTTGTCCATACAAGGGTATGTGCAATGACGTTATCACACTACATGTGGAGGACACAAGCTCCAACACTTTGACCCTTGACCAAAAACTGGTCAAGGGTGGTCAAGGTTTTGCGACGGAATTTCCGTCGCAAGAGTCAATATTTGTGACGGAATTTCCGTCGCAAACCTTCCCGCCAGTTGACTTTCAGTTCGCGGGTAGGGAAATTTTGAATCTGTCGCAAAAAAATAATCCGTCGCAAGCCAGTATTTGCGACGGGATATTGGTCCGTCGCAAATGAGCTATTTTCTTGTAGTGGTGGGTGGTGGTGAACTGGTGATTTAGTGGTGAAGACGGGTTAGGGAAGGGAGGAGAAAAATTGATTTGGTAGAGGAGGAAGAAATGACAAAAATAATATGGTAAAAAACGTATGTGAAAGAGTAAAATTCGTATATGAAAAAGCACGTCCCAAATAAATTAGGTTTAACAATTTAGGCCATGTTTGGTAGAAACAGATTTGAAAAGCAGATTTGACTAGTAGATTGACTAGCAGAATGATTTAGCGGATTTGACTAACAGATTTATTTAATAGAATTATTTTAGAGGTGTTTGATAATTGGCAGTTTAGATTAGCATATTGTTTAGAATCTTTGTAAAATGACATATAAGGACATGAAGAAACACTAGTAGAAAAATATTTATTTACGGCTCTCTATTTGCTGCGTTTTTTCCAAATAACAGCAAATAAATGTACCAATTATCACGCCCTCCTTAATATTAATGAAAAAACAAAAACCAAAAAAACAAAAAAAAGGCAGCAAATACACAAACTCACAATCAATTAACCCTACCTCCCCAAAACACAATCAATTAACCCTACCAATTCTAATCACAAAAACCATCACCAGCAACGCATGCCTCACCACCACCGTGCCAAATCGCCGGAAGTTGACCTTCAATCCAACTTGTCGAAACCAGCGTCCTCTCCTATTATTTGGATATTTGGTATGTATATTAGTGCTTGAAATGGTGATGGTTAGACAAGTCGGATGCTGGTCCATTGTTGATGTTCATTGTTACTGCTCATTTTACGCTTGGTTTCTCATCCGATGGTATTATTGTTGTTGCTCTTCGTTGTTCGCGTTGGCTACTGATTAGTGGGTAATCATCTGGTATTTCTATTTATCCTCGCTGTTCTTAGATCTATTGTTTTTACTCTCGTTGTTCTTATTATTCGTTGGGGAATTGTTGCTGGTCTATTGTTGTTGGGGGTTATCACTAATGTTGTCTCATTATTGTTATCGTTGCTGCTGGTTGTTGTCCATTCCACACTATTGTTGTACCATTCAACACAAAAGACTCAAACTTGCAGTGGTATTCTGAACTTGTGAGCCTCTTAGGTTACGATAACTTGTGTTTACTTCCGTTACCACGAAGGTTGATTAACTTTCGTATCAGTCTGTATATTACCTCTACATTTTGTAGCATTGTGAATGTACTTAAGTATATAATACTTGAAAATTTATTCAGGTACATATGACGCGTTATAGGGGGTGCCCAGTAGAAGGAACTATTTCTCCATCTCAAGTAGCATATGTTGCTAAAGAGCTATCTACGTAGGTCTGTTACGAGATTTCTCTTGGTGATACAATAGGTATCGGGATGCCTGGTATGTCCCAATTCTCCAAGTTTATAGTTTGGGGTTATTGCTGAATAATGTGAAACCTTGCTATAACATTTTTTATAGATAACCAACACGAGTCAACTGAGTTGATTTTAGTAGCGAAGGCAAACCTTGTTATGTTGTGCTTATTATTCATTTTACAGCTATTTTTTCATCAGACCTTCAATAGCAAGTGCCTCCTCTAATTTAAGTTGAACTGTTTTCCTCATTACCTTGATATATTAAGTGCAGTGTGTTATCAGGTGCTAGATACTCTCCCTCTCCGTCCGACAGAGGAAACTGACACCCGTCGTTGAGGGGTGCCAATGATAAGATTTATAAACACCTCAGCTTAAACTAGATAGGATAAGTCAAGGGTCGAACCACAAGGAGACAAGGTTAATAATGTTTGTGAATTTAAATTCTATTGAAAGTAACAAAAAAAGGGGGGTTTTGATTGATGATTGAGACTAACAACTAAGATGGCAAAAGAAACGAGAATACTAAAACAAGGTAAAAGGAAGATTAGGAACTTCGGTTCCCTATGGCTAGGTCAAGTCAACAAAGGGTAAAATAACCAAATAACACAATCCCAAGGAACAAAGAATAAACCTTTAGGTCAATATTCTACCCAATCCTTACGGTCTTAGGGTTCCTAGTAAAGCACTAAACTTTCGTTCATAGGGCAATTCCAAAGTTGTTGTTAAACTAATCCTAATAATTTTTCAATCTTAAATAATTAGTTCACCAACAACAATGGGGATTGGTATATTAATCATAAAACCATTAAAATCTAATCTTAGCCATGGTTCCCCTGCCTAATTCCTAATCACAAGAATTAGCTATGCATAATCATAAAACTAGTACTAACGACATTGAAGAACAATAAGAAAGACAACATAATTGAAGATGAAGATTCAAGAGGGCAAAGCATGAATTGAATAACAATAATAAGAGGAACAATGAAATTGAATAACAAAGAAAGATTAAATTGCATAAAACTTACAAACCGATTGGAAAACTAAGAACAAATCTTAAAACTTGGAATTCTTCTCTCTAAACTAAGGAGTTTTTGCTAATTCTGACTGCTTAACCTAATTACAATGCTTGAGTGTTCTTAAATACCCTTCTAATTACAAGATTAAAAGAATAAAAACCGAAAACGAAACAGCGGAACCCGTCGATTGGTCGACCAACCAGGTATGTAGGTCGGTCGACCTCTCATGCTGTAATCAGGCCTTCTGTAATCTGTGCGCTGGTCGGTCGACCTGTTAGGTAGGTCGGTCGACCTATTCCTGTGTATTCCAGCCTTTAATTGGCTTGCACGCACCTCTTGGCTCAAGAGTTCGGATCCTTGCTTCGTGTATTCACTCAAGATAGCTTCCGGAGGACGGTTAAAGTTCGGTTTTGCTCACTTCCGCTTATTCCTACATTTAAGACATAGAAATACCAAAGTAAACTGTTTCGGGAGCAATAGTAACTAAAAGTCACGAAAATGCATAGAAATACGTGCCGAAAGTATAAATAAAATGCATAGTAAACGCACGTATCAGAAACAATTATCCTCAGTACAATAGACTATTCTCTTGAATTTATCCTTAGTGTTTAACCCTTCAAGTGACTTAACAATGAACTTTCTCTACTCAGCTCGATAACTGAATATATAAGTCCATAACCTAATATATTGAAGGATCTAGCTTTGAAATTCAGTTCTAATCTGGTAATGTATTGTGCTGTTCTTAGTTAATTTGTTTTGAAAATGTGGGTTTTGTTCTCTATTGTATTCACTAGTGCTCGATTTTAGCTCAATAACAGGAGACATTTTTCGTCTTGGAGTGAGCAAGGTGTTGCATATCAGATGAAGCGTTTTTGTTTTTGTTGACGTTAGTGGTGAAGATAATGTTGATGGTAGTGATAGTCACAGTCCAAGTGGTATATGAATGGAAGCCAATTTCGTGCACCAAATACATGGGGATAGGATATGAAAGGTGTCGAGAACTGGTGCACAAAATATCAGGAGCTCTAACGGTGGTAAAACAGTTAAAGGGATTGATAGGCAATTCCTGGATGAATCTCAGTTTCCGCTTCTGAGCAAAGGTGCAAAAGGGCTTGACTTTCTGACTCGTGGTAGGGACAGATGGTCTAATACTGCAGTCAGATCAAGACAGGAATGCAGGAATTCTCTAAAAATAAGGAGCATTCAGGGGCAGGCGGTTACTTGTGGCAGCGTGCAGTAGGGATCGTGTTATGGCGGTCTTGGGTGCAGGGTAAGCAAGTCTGAATTGGTGCTCTGATGTTGATTTCATCAGTGCAGTTTCTTTGGTCTGCTACCACGCCTATCGTGTTCTGGGTCAGCAGATGCGGCATGTATTATGATGTTGGGTCTGATAACTGATTCAGAAAACTATGGGTAGGCATTCTAGCTGTTGTAGCATGACCTGAAGTCTTCAGGAATGATGATCAGTAGCTTCTTGGTTGGGGTTCTAATCAGTAGTAGGAGAATCATAGCAGATTAATAGGTTGGCTTTTATGTATTCAGAATTTTTTGGTAGGCTGGTCTGGTAATTGCAAGGGTAACTGGTAGAGGCTGTAACAGGTGCAGATGCGTCTGATGTGCACCTACTGTCAGTGTGTGTTGGATGGTGGAAGTCAGGAAGTGAGAGGGGTATGAGCAGACTGAAGGAAGATTTGGTAGTGCACGAATCTGCGTGCATTTCAGATTTCTAGAGACTGCATTCTCTTAGTCTGTAGAATGGGTAGGCTGTTCTGGCTCATCTGGATGTGGGTTGGGATGTAAACGGTAATTCGTGACAGGAATGTGATGGTCTGCTTTTTCTGGTCTGTTTTCAGGGGCAACAGAGGAGCAGGGGTTGCAGTGTGCTCAGTACTGTAGCGGGCTGGTTGCAGATGTTGCGAAGGCTGGTTGCGCATGTCTGATCCGAGTTGCAGCGGGATCAGAACTGTTCTGCAGGGTCTGGGTTTGCCGTGGTAATACGCAGGATTGGCATGTTTCATAGGGTATGACATCTGAATTGCCCAAGATTCGGAATCGGCAACGGGTCTTGAAATATGCTGGAATGGTTCTTGTCTACAATACGTGAAATGAGGCTGAGAAGCAGGCACTTTAAGCTGCTGGAATGGGTTTTTTTGCGCATGATTTGAATCATGGATGAGGATGCTTCAGCGATGATTTACTCAAGGACGAGCTTTTATTTTTTATTTGTATCTATATAGTACCTCCTTCTAATTTGACTTTCGTTTTGATATATACTACTTACCTTTTATCCAAAAAAAAAAAACTTGTAAGAAGTGTATTGAATGTACTTGTTATGGTTATATATATAATGGTATTCCGGTTGACTTTGGAAATTTTTGTATATAGGTGTATTTGGGCGAAAACAACCTATTAAAATTTTTTTAAATAAAATACTATTTGTGGCTGCTTTGCAAAAAAGAGCCCCAAATAAATGTATTTATTTGCTGCTCACTTTCAAAAAAACGCAGTAAATAAATGTACTTATTTGCTGCTCCACCTTCAAGAAACGCAGCAAATAAGGCTATTTATTTGCTGCGTTTTTTGAAGGTGGAGCAGCAAATAGCCATTTATTTGCTACGTTTTTCTACAGCCGCAAATAAATGTTCTATTTGATTCCCCCTTATTTGATGCTACACTAAAAACGCAGCAATTAGGCCTTTATATGGAGCAGCAAATAAATATTTTTCTACTAGTGAAATTATTTATTAAATATATAAAAGAAATGTTAGTATTTTATTAAGAGAGTAAATAACACAATTTTTTTCTTTCTAATATGCTAATCCAATATGCTGGTAGGAGCAACATATTGTAAAATAGCATATTGGAACCTAATATACTATTTCAATATGACATTAACCAAACACTCTAAATAACATATTAGTAAGTCAAACATGTTAAATCTCCCAAATATGCTGAAATTTGGCCAATATGCTATTTACCAAACAGAGCCTTAGGCCAAAATGAATTTTGAAATACGTGTCTAAACATGTATATAATCATCAACTAGTTTAATTTCCCGTGAAAAATCACGGGATGTCTATATCTTTTTCTTAATAATTATTTAATTTTTCCCTCTTGAATCATGTATTTATTATTCCGAGTGATATTGTTTATTCTCGATATTGACGATTACTACTTTGCTTTTTCGTGTTCTATTTTAATATTTTTTTAGAAGAAAATAATCTACCATGTAATTAATTTTATTCCGACGAATGTCGTTTAGTTAACTGCTCAATCTAGCTTTTTTATGTTATTGTATAAATAGGTAGTATTAACCTTTGTAAGTTTAGAGATAATTAATTATATTTAATAACTAAAATATTTTTCACTCAATTTCTTTTAACCGGTTACTTGGAAAAAAAATTAAATGAGATAAGTATAATAGATAAAATTAGATACATATTCATGAAAGATTCCTACTTTAAAAGATAAAAAAACATGTTATCCTTTCAACCGACAATATATGGATAACGGAGTACTGTGCACTTACACTAAACTTGTTTTGCTTAGTCGATACATCTATCATTTATTATACATAATACAATCCCAACAAATTAACTACACATTATCAATTTTGAATACAATAAAAATTTCACTGAAACATGATTCTATCAATAGAAACTACAAAATTTGAAATAGTCGTATTTGATAATTGACGATCTCAAGCAAATGCCATCATCAACATTCGACAATGCTAAGAACTAACTATACATTACAAATGCTTGTTATATTCTTCTATTTTCATCTATTTTTTCTCTAATCTCTTCATCGTAAAACTTTGAAAAAACAAACAAATGAGAATGGAGTAAAGCATAAAAGGATGAAGTTTTCCATGATTTTTTTTTGCTAGGAATATATTAGAGTTTTTATCAGTTGATCTACTTTTATATATAGAATTTGTTGAATTTCGTAATTATAGAATATGACAAGTTTTGCATTAAAACGGGATAAATATTGTGATTATGGAGTGGAGTAACAATAAGAAGATGAAAAATTTGTTGAATTTTCATAATTACAGAATATGGAAAGTTTTGCACTAAAAATGGATAATTATTGTGATTATGGAGTGTAGTAACAAAATGAAGACGAATGTTTACGTAAGATTGATGTTACTACTTTACGTTTTCGTGTTCTATTTTGATATTTGCTCAGAAAAAAATTAATCTACCATGTAATTTTATTCTGCCGTGTGTTGTTTAGTTAGCTACTCAATCTAGCATTTTTATGTTATTGTATAGATGACACTTCGTTTGACTAAAACTTAAGTCCACCCATTCTTTCACTCGGACAATGTGCTTAATGTTTGGAAAAGGAATTAGTTATTGGTAAATAACTATATAGTTTGAAGAGTTAGGAGATCTATATAATAATATAAAAAGGCATGTTGAGTGTCTCATTGATAAGTATTTGCATTTTCTAGCTTATGGTAATGTCATGTCACACTCTTATAAAATTACCAAAGTAACCTTACACAAAATTTAAATTTCCTACAAAAATGTCATATTTTTGTAACATACAAAATGAAGCAAATCAAAGGACATTATTATTGTTCAAATTAAATATCTGATTAAATATTCATTAAGTTAAAAAAATAAAATTAGGTATCATTTATAAATTCACATCCAATTAAGTGTCATGATTTATAATTAAAATTGACATTTGAATCTATAGAATTAATATTAAAAGAATTATTGAGTACCTAATTGATAAGTATTTACATTTTCTACCCATCTTTACAATAATATAAAAGTCTGATTCTGAGTAGTATTTTGTGTCGGTACGTGTCTTGTTATGAAACTCTTTCAAAACTACAAAAACTCAACTATTTGTCTATTTTCTCAAAGCAATATATTAAATGACATTAACTTAAACAATTATTACAAAAAATTTCAATTAGAACTTAAACAATCCTTTGAACTCCCTCGGGCTTGTATTTTATAATCCAAAAGGTTTTAGCTTTTTAGTTCCACCTCCCCTTAAAATCAACATTTCTTGTTAATTGAGAGTATTAAGTTACATCAAATATCATTATGAATCTATAACCATAAATTTATCTATAAAATCTTATTAGAAGGGTAAACTAATTAAAATATCAAATTAATATGACGTTACGGAAATTAATTATGATATGGCAAAAATTATTGTGAATGACACTTATCTATATAATGTAAATTTATTAAACTAACTCCTTTCATATACACATAAAATATACTAAAATATTTTACAAAAATGTCATTATTATCATCATTATTCTTAAATTAATTATGCATATTAAATATTTAATGAGTTAACAAATTCTAAAAGTGATGCTACCTCTACAAAAATCGCACTACGATAATAAACTTCGCCACAACATTATATAAAAAAACTAAGAATTTCACTAACTCACGTGTCATTTAAAATTCATTTCCAAATATTATGAGCCACATGTTTAGAAGTACAAAAAATTTAAAAAAATTAGTTGCAAACAAAAAAGTAAATTAATACAAACTTTTTAGTTTCACTCACAACTTTGGTTCTTAATCTATCATAATCTATATAACATGTTTATTTAATGATATGTTTTTATTAATCATTACTATACTTTATAGTTATTTTATCTTAATTATTATAGTTTTTCATTCACAACTTTTCTTTTTCTCCTAAATAAATTGTTGAAATTAATGCAAGAACTAATTACCAAAATTGTCTTATATACCTATGACACTAATCCTAATTTTTATTTTTATTTAAAAAGTTGGTAGGTAAAGTATGTGTTATACCCTAAAATTGACCATATTATTCATCGACATGTGGCATCGTGTGAGTGGGTCAATTGTCTAGGGGGTCAAAGTCAACAAACCAAGAGGAGTGCCAAGGAAGGAAGTGAAAGCGCGGGAAGATCAAGAGAAGGAGAAAATCCTGCAACACCAAGCCCAAGGTTACCGGAAATGCACAATCAAGGAGAGGAGTGCAGAGTAAAAAAAGGATGAAAAGAAGCCATAAACGGAGAGCAATGGACCGTTGGACAAAGGCTTAATCCAACGGTCCACAAAGGATATACATCTATAAATACGCTCATTGTATATTGTGTAAGGGGGGTCCCCTAACCTAGAACACTTATCTCACTAAAACCTAGCAAAAACACTTGTAATTCGTGGAGCATCCTGCGGGAATTTTCTAGTGGAACTTGAAGGAACATCATCCTTCCGCGGTTTTTCCCCTTGGGGTTTCCGCGTCATCAACCCTCTTGTCTTCACTACTTCTTCTCAGTTACTTGTCCACGCATAACCAAACCTACTTAATCACAAAATCACTATAACCTCTAAACTAGACATTAGGTAAATTTTGACCTAAACATTTTGGCGCCCACCGTGGGGCTATAGTGATTATTCGACCAAAAAGTAAGAAAAAGCTAAAATCACAGCAAACCTCTCCGAAATGACGAGCACAACTCCCCAAATGACCTCACAGTCCACCTCTTCGATGGTGAACAGTGCTAGTAGCAACACCACCTCCACCTCAGTGGGGGCTCTGGAAACTCCATCAGCGGCGACGATGGCACCCCTCAGCGGTAGCACCCCTCAGGTGCAGCCAGCCGTGACCACGGATGAAGCAGCAACCAGCCTAGGAGATACAGGTGGAGCAGCACCAACGTCGGCTATGTGGAAAACCATGATGGAAGGAATAAGTGCCCTCCACCAAGCGGTGGGCAGCCTGAAGAAAGACAATCAGGAGCTGAGGAACTTGGCCGTGAACAGGAGCTAGCCTCTGCCCACCAACGGGATACCGGACGTAGGGCTTAGAATCCCAAGGCCTCCAGGAAGCAGGAGCGAAGCAAGATCCATCCCCACAGAGCTGGTCACCAGGCTAGACCTCGCCGGAGTAACTCCGTCAGAGAGAGTCACACCCCGTGGGCTGGGATACCTCTCCTTCAACTTCGACTCGCCTCCACCGCAAACAAGAGCCCCAGGTAATGAACTCGTAAGATTACCAATTAGCACTAACCACCATGGTCATGCAGGATTAACCTCCGGGCCAACCCCAGGATGGACATAGGGAAAACGATCGTCGGCAAGACACCCGCTCTTACTGGCCTGGGGGCTGGGCCATCCGAGTGCACCACCCAGCAAACGCCGCTGATAGTACACACCACCCCACTCAGTCAACCAATGGTCAGCCAGGCCTCTGGAGCCTACGGGTATGCACCTCCCACCCTTCCTCCTTGGAACCTCACTAACCCTCTTGCAGGATCCGACCCCTGGGAACAGAGGTACAGGGAGCTATGGGACATAGTCAATCGCATACTAGGAGTACCAAGGCCCCTGGAGAAAGCTGCCCCAGACAGCTATGCAGACTCGTTGTTCACCCACAACATAGTCTCGGTGGACGTGCCTAAAGGTTTCACTCCCCCCCAACATGGCGAACTACGATGGAACAGCTGACCCGGGATAGAACATGTGAACCAGTATAAGCAAAATATGATGGTGGTGACAGCTTCCGGGCCCCTGAAAGAGGCGTGCATGTGTAAAGGGTTCGGATCCACTCTTTCAGGAGCAGCCCTCCAGTGGTTCGTCAGTCTCCCAAACTCCAGCATCTCCAGCTTTGCAGAGCTAGTGAACGCGTTCAACCAATAGTTCGCTAGCAGCAGGAAACCAGAAAAGCAAACCAGTGACCTCTACCAGATCCAGCAGGACGAAGGGGAATCGACCAGGGATTACCTGGCCAGGTTCAACAAGGAGATGGTGTCCATACCCAACTATGATGTGAAGACTACCATCCACGCCTTCCGCTGGGGGCTACCACAGGGCTCGGACCTGTACAAAGAGCTAACCAAATGGACATGCACGGCGTTCGCTCAGGTTCAGCAGAAGGCGTTGGATGCCATTCGGCTGGAGGATGCATGACCAAGGAGGATCAACTGCAGCACCGCATCCACCAGCATAAAAGCACCGGCAGAAAGGCAGGAGAGGTCGAAACCCTACAGCAGGCCAGTACACAAGGTCTCTGGAGGAAAAAGCTGGAAGAATGACCCTAATCTGCCACCAAAGGTACAAGAGTATGGTTTTACTGTCAATCTTGCAGGAGTAATCAAGGCCCTAAAGGAGCTGGGAGAAAAGGTCAAATGGCCCAAGAAAAGGGCGGAGGAAAGGAGTAAGGATGGGAGAGACATCAGCCTGAGATGCGACTTCCACAACGAGGACATAGGGCACACCACGGAGGACTGCATCACCCTCAGAAAAGAGGTTAGGTACCAGTACGAACAAGGGAACCTGAACCACATCTTGCCCAAGGGAACCAAGGTGAATGCGGCTCGTCAGGTAGCACCCTCCAGCCCTCCTATTTGCACTAGAACCATTAACGTGATAACAGGAGGCTCGGAGCTGTGTGGGTTTACATACTCCGTCGCCAAAAGACATGCGGCCAAAACCAAGGGAGACAAACCGGAGTTTTCGTGCAGAATCAACAACCAAGATCTGCCAGCTGTCAGCTTTGACGAAACGGACATCGAGGAGGGCATGGAGTACTACGACGACGTCCTGATCATCACCCTATCCATAGGAAACTCCAGGGTAAAGAAAATCATGGTGGATACTGGAAGCTCGGTCAACATCATCATGTTGGAAACCTTGAAGAGCATGGGATTCGGTGAAGCAGACGTGACCAAGAAGACGGTACCGCTGGTAGGGTTCAGCGGAGAAACCAAGCACTCCCTGGGAGAAATTCTCATCCCAACCTATGCCGGTGGAATTAACAAGCAGGTAAGGTACCTAGTGATTGATGGCCCCTTTACCTATAATGTTATCCTTGGCAGGCCTTGGATACACGACAAAAAGGCCATCCCATCTTCGTACCACCAATGCCTCAAGTTCCTCACACCATAGGGAGTTCAGACGATAAGAGGAAGCCAAGAAGAAGCAAGGAGCTGCTACAAGGTGGCACTCAAGCCAACAGCCACCCCTCCCCCAGCATAGCAAAACAAAAACAATAAACAATAAACACTAGCGTCACCTCCCCGGCAACGGCGCCAAAATTTGACGCCCGTCGTTGAGGGGTGCCAAAGATAAGATTTATAAAACCTCGGCTTAAGACTAGATAGCGTAAGTCAAGGGTCGAATCACAGAGAGGTGGGGAGCGTTTATTGTTTAAGGTCAATGTTTTTGGGGTAACAAATTGGGGGTTTAGATTGGTTGTCACTAAGTCTAGAATAAAAGAAAATAATAAAACAAGAATTAAGAAAGAAGATAAACTATAGTAAGACGGACCAGTTAAGCCCTTCCCGTATCTCTCAATCTTGGGTAAGTCATTACTAACCTCCTACAAGTCTCCTTTCAGTCTCATTGTAGGTTATTATAGTCGACGGAGTAAAACAGTCTGAAAACGTACGCGCGTCGGTCAACCGACCACCTAGTCCGGTCGGTCGACCAACACTTCGGTCGACCGACCAGTTAAGCCGGTCGGCCAACCAAGAGTCTTCTACAGTCGGTCTCGGGAACTACACCATCTACGCTATTTATTCCCTACATCCTAACATATGCAATTAGCTACTCATGGATATGGAAATAACAACGAAAACAGTAATAAACATAGAATTCATGGCGAACATTAATCTAAGCATGCAATAACAACAAAGGCTTTGGGATTCTAACTTAAACCGGATACTAATAATCTATGAAACGATAATGCATAAACTGAAAACAAGAGAATTACGTAATATGGATTAGGGCAGAAAAGAACAACCTTTATTGAATTCCGTGGAAAGATTGATGATTACAATGAACAAACTTAAAGAATAGTGTTTGAAATACTAAAGAAAATAAATTATCGTATGCTAATGATAATAAAACTGAATATGACTAAAGATTGATAATAGAATACTAGATGATTATCCCTAATCCCGAGATTAGCTTAAGTAGGCGGAAACAATAAGTTTCCTAATTACCTAATCACGCGAGTGGGCTTTTGCGGAATTTCTGAGTCTGCGCACTGGTCGACCGACTAGGTGATGAGGTCGGTCGACCGATTATCGGGCTCAGTGGACTTCTGACTTTAAGATAGCAGGTCTACAGGTCGACCGACCAGAGTAGTAGGTCGGTCGACCTACTTTCCTGTACGTCAGTCTTGATTTCGTCTTGGTTTGACTTTTTGGTACTTGGTACGCGACTTGAGTTGACTTTTCCTCGTTCCTTGGTTATGCAAAAATCCCGAGGGTAGAAATTTGGTATAAAATCGTCCATTTTCCGCATATTTCTGCAAATGAGCATAAAAACACGAAAGTAGACATTTGTTGGGAAATAAAGGCTAAAACATAGTAAGTGAGCGACAAAATGCGTGTAAAAATAGATGTAAAACATCATAAAATAGACACGCATCAAATTCCCCAAACCAAACCTTTCTTGCCCTCAAGCAAGAATTAGACTCGATCTTAAACTAATGGAACAATTTCAATCTTAGAGCGAAATTTACATGTTAGCCTAAACCAATGCCAAGTACAAAATGAGATAGTATTCAAATCATGCAAACGAGTTATGGGGTTGTCAAACTTGCAAAAATAAAGACTATAGAGACTTTATACCATGGACTCTCGCGGTACGCTCGAGACACTCATGAAGCAAAGGGTGAGTATATGTAAAAGATAGAAAGAAGTATATTGTAAAGACACTCACCTAACTTCAACCCATGAAAACATGTCTGTAATCTAACATGAACAAGAATTCTACAACTATGTATAAACATACTCATTAGTGACTTGGATACATGCAATTGAGGTAATGAAAGATGTGTGAGGTGAAGGGTAAAAGTGGTTCAGATGTTTTTGGACTTGTGGGGTTAGTAGCCAAGCTAGTAAAACCGGTTTCCAACAACATATTTCACGACTTTTGACATTAAGAAAGTGCTCTTTTGTAGCACAACTCTCACATTATATATAAGAAAGGACTCCCAAATATTTTGAATGAAGTGCGGGAGTGATAACATGTAAAAGAAAGGGATTTCAGAACGAATTTTGAGTTTCTGATGCTGACAGTTGGTCGACCGACCAATGGGTGCGGTCGGTCGACTGACTTTCCAGTACGTTTTGATTTTTTTTTTCCGTTTTTTCTTTCTTTCTTTTTCTGAATTTTTCTGTTTTTTTTTTCTTTTCTTTCTTTCTTTCTTTCCTTCTTTCCTCTTTCCTCTTTCCTCTTTTTTGCTCAAGATAGCATACAAAACAAGATGTCTCAAAAAATAATCCAGCGACCACAAATACTAGCTTGGAAGGGTAGGCTAAGTATGGGATGTAGTTTTGGGGGATAAAAAGGCAATTTTGGCTATGTAAGGCTTATGGGTAAATAAGAGAAAAAGGATCCCAAATGCACGTACCATGACTCACAAAACGAGATAGTAAACAAGTATATAGCAATTCAAGTTCATGTTTATGCATATTGATGTAACATGTTCCAAGGGGAGTACTACTCACATCCTAGAAAACTGGTTTAAGAATGAAACCAGGAAATAAGCTCCAAAAACTCAGAATGTATAGTAGGTTGCCAAGGTACAAGTCAAGTCTCAAGAAAACAAGTTGACAAAAACTCGTAGATATGCAAAAGACTCTCATACTAAAACAAGTTGACAAGGCAAGGCAAAGGCATAAACATGTAAGATAGCAAAGATCATCCTTGAAATACTCTCGTTCCGACTCGACCTATATGCTAAATTAAACGTGCATCTTTTTTGAAATTTTTCTATTTTTATGGATTTTGTATATGCAAGGAAAATAAAGAAAAGAACAATGCAAGACAAAAATGCAATAAACGTGTGACAAAAAATGCAATGGAACAATGCATATGACACGAAACCATTCCCCAAACCAACCCGCATAATGTCCCCATTGTGCATTAGCCAAAGTAAAGGTTTCATAAAATTAAGGGAAAATGCAAGAAAGTAAAACCAAGGAAAATGGAAAGAACTCACCGGATTTTTAAGCGCATGAGAAACCTCCCCAAACCAGCGTGAGCTAGGAGGTTTCGGTGGCCAGCAGTGCCACTCCAAGTACCTGAAAAAGTCAAACAAAGAAAGACCTTTTTCAGGGATTAAACATGTTTTGGGTGATAAATAATGAATTTGAAGGTTTGAAAATAGAAGAAGAAGGAGCGGAAGTATAAAGGATAAAATAAGGAAAGGACTTCCCTATTATGTTTGCACGCTTCCCGAAATATCTTAAGCCGTCTGCACAGGAGAACTGGTCGGTAGACCCTCCTCTCTGGTCGACCGACCAGTTGACAGACGAACAGAACTTCTGGAATACAGGGGTCTGGTCGACCGAATGGTGATGGTGATCGGTAGACCCAGATTCCTGTACAGTAGCCTTCTTCTTCGCGAGATTAACTTGTATTAACCAAGTTATCCTTCCCCAAACCTGAAAATCATTATATACGCGCCCAAAACATGCGCAAAAATCCAGAACCAAGACTAATTGTCTCTACTACGCAACATAAGCGAAATTGTTCTAAAAACTTAAAGCAAAACAAACTAAAAAGTCTTAACAAAACAGAAAATTGTCTTAAGAAACTGAAACTTGAACAACTATCCGCTAAAGATGCGGAAAATCTCGGACCACGGCTTTTGGCTATATGCCGTAGTCTCCATCGTGTTTGCATGAATGGCCAAACACGTCTCCTCTCCGTCGCAAAGCATATGCGACGGACTCTTCTCTTTCTCTTCCTTTCTTCTTCTCTTGTCCTCCTTATCAACCACGTCCGGGTCTTCATCCTCCCTATAGCTTAGGATCCCAAGTCCTTCCCTTGCACAATAACCTCCTTCACCAAGGGCTTCCCCAAACCAATTCTTGCATTGGGCAAAATAGAAGCATCCTCCATATTGCTCCCAATCTGGGGCGGAGGTGTAAAACAGGTATATGTGTAGGTATCAAAACAGGAGAAGTGGTGATGACCTTATACTTCTTTTCATAAGTAATAGTATTACAAGTGATAGGGGTCATAGCATCTTTCTTCCTATAAGATAGACCGAAGATGATAGAATGTTTCCTTACCTTAAAAGTCAAGGTCCCACTACCTACATCAATGATAGCTCCCGCGGTGTGTAGGAAGGGTCTCCCTAGTATGATAGGTATATGGGTATCCTCAGGGATGTCCAAGACTACAAAGTCAACTGGGAAGAAGAACCTGTCAATGCGCACAGGGATGTTTTCCAACACCCCTATGGGTTCCATGGAGGTACGATCAGCCATTTGGACCGTCATGCTAGTCATTGCAAATGTGGTCATTCCTAGTTTTAAGGCCACACTTAAGGGAATAACACTAGTGCTAGCCCCCAAGTCACATAGAGCCTTTTTTTACTGGAAAGGTCCCTATGTTGCAAGGTACAGAAAAACTCCCAGGATCCTCTAACTTATGAGGGGCAATAACATGGGACAAAAAACTGGAGGACTCTTCGGTAAATGCTACCGATTCTACCTTATCTAGAGACCGCTTTCGGGTTAAAAGCTGTCTCATGAATTTTAAATATGAAGGAACTTGTTGAACTAACTTTAAAAACGGTACTTGTACATTTAATGAACGAATAATGTCATTAAACTTATCAAAGGATACATGTTCCTTAGTTGGTAGGAGTCGCTCCGGATAAGGAGGGGCGGAACTTTCAGCATTTGCAGCCCTCCTTAAAAATTTGGGGGTCTTGTCACCCCGGAATAGGAAGTCTCTTAGGTTGTCAGACATTTCAGGCCTAAAAGATTCCGTCTGTTCAGCATCGGCGGTCGGTCGACCTTGCTCCTCGGTCGGTCGACTGATTTCCTGTTCTCCAGAAGCTACTGGAAACTGCCCCGTGGTCGACCGACTGGCATCAGTGGTCGTTCAACCAGAATCACTGTTGTTCGTGTTCTGCCTTTTCTCCTTTTCTGCTCCACCTGCTTTGCTACCACCAACTTTAGCCCCGCTCCACAGTGTTACGATGTTAAGAGTCTCCTTCTTTTGGTCCGTCTTGGTCGGAAGTTGACCCGGAGCCCTAGTATCGTTCTTGCTTGCAATTAGAGCAATTTGGGACTCTAACATCTTCATGCCCGCCTCTCGTGCCTGTGAATCCTTCTGAACTAACCCAATGAGGTTTTGGATGAGAGGATCCATATTGGGTGGTGGGTTAGAAGGTGGTTGAGGTACGAAATGTGGTTTTTGATAGTTTTGTTTATGCGGAGAGATGTAGGCTTGATTTTGTGGTGGTTGTTGGTGTTGTGGGTTAAGGACATTTTGGCTTTTCCATCTCATGTGGGGGTGGACATTGTTGCTATTAGGGTCATAGAAATTATTTCCGCGGTAATGTTGAAAGGCCGCGTATGTCTCATTTGATGAAGTACAGAATTTGGAAACATGCCCCTCTCCACCGCATCTCTCACAAATGAATGGTCCATCAGAAACATCATTCACTTGGTACATGCCACCCTTACTCCCACTCCCAATCTCGAACTTCCCACTATTGACCTCCAGCTTATCTAGTTTGGCCATCAAGGCCTCAATAGCTGCAACATTAGATTCAGCCTTCATTTGGTTACCGCGGGAAGTCACGTGTTCAGCACGATGTACAGCAACATCCTCTATAATCTTGAGACCCTTAGTCTCTCCCGAGTTCTATTGGAACCTCCCATTGGCCGCAGCATCTAAGTAAGCCCGGTTATCGTCATAGAGGCCATTGTAGAACTGGTTGCATAGAAACCACTGTTCAAATCCATGATGGGGTATGGATCGAACGAGTCTCTTGAACCTAGTCCAAGCCTCGCTGAAGTCTTCCAAAGCTCCTTGTTTGAAGCTAGTGATATGCGCCCTCAAGGCATTAGTCTTGGCCGCGGAATAGTATTTCCTATAGAAGTCCAAGGCTAATGTGTTCCAGTCGGTCACTCCCGCAGCAGTGCGGTCTAAATCTCGATACCACTCTCTTGCCGAGTCTCGGAAGGAAAAGATGAACATAGTTTCTTTAATTTTATCTTGCGTCACTCCGTCTGGGGGTGCAATGGGACATATATAATCTGTGAAGATTTCAATATGCTTAGCTGCATCCTCATTGGCCGCGCCCCCAATTGATTCCTCTCCACCATGGAGATATAGGAAGGCTTGGCCTCAAATGGCTTCCCCGTGCCCGTAGGTAAAGTGAACCCTTTGTATAGGTCCTTCACCTGTGGCAAGGAGTGACTGGCAATGCTTGCTTCTTCGGCCATGTTTTCTTCCTCTTCTTCAAACGTTTGGAAGTAGGTATTTGTAGGTGTTTTTGGTGTAGGTGGATTATGAGGTGAGTTTGGTTGTGATTGTGGTGTTTTTGGTGTAGGTGGGTTGTTTTGTGGTGATAGTGGTGATGATGGTTGATCGAAAATATCCTCTTGGAATAAGGAAGATGGAGAACCTTCTTCCCTACTCTCTAAAAATTGATTTCTTCTTGCTCTTAGAGTCCTCTCAAGCTCAAGGTTAAGTGGTAGGAGTTCTCCTTGAACTGACCTGCGCATAAGATGGAAACTACAAGAAGAAAGCGAGAAAGGTTTAAGGAACAAAGTTCCTTAAACACAAAAAAAACAAAAACAATAAACAATAAACACTGGCGTCACCTTCCCGGCAACGGCGCCAAAATTTGACACCCGTCGTTGAGGGGTGCCAAAGATAAGATTTATAAAACCTCGGCTTAAGACTAGATAGCGTAAGTCAAGGGTCGAACCACAGAGAGGTGGGGAGCGTTTATTGTTTAAGGTCAATGTTTTTAGGGTCACAAATTGGGGGTTTAGATTGGTTGTCACTAAGTCTAGAATAAAAGACAATAATAAACAAGAATTAAGAAAGAAGATAAACTATAGTAAGACGGATGCTAGGATGTTCGGGTAGTACATAGCTATGATGGTATAATTCCTAAGTCAACATGTATTGCAGTCGTGTAAGGGGTGTAGCATATCCTTTCGGTCTATGGTACCTAATAGCTCCTTTCGGCCTATGCTATTACTTCCTAGGTCTCATAATTATTGGGTGTCATCAATAAGGGTGATTCCTAATTTCTAGCTCACATACCTTTCAGTCTTAAGTAACCTAGCCGTCTTAAAGCGTAAACCAATGCCCTTCCCGTATCTTTCAATCTTGGGTAAGTCATTACTAACCTCCTAAAAGTCTCCTTTCAGTCTCGTTATAGGTTATTATAGTCGACGGAGTAAAACAGTCTGAAAACGTACGCGCGTCGGTCGACCGACCAGCTAGTCCAGTCGGCCGACCAACACTTCGGTCGACCGACCAGTTAAGCCGGTCGGCTGACCAGGAGTCTTCTACAGTCGGTCTCGGGAACTACACCATCTACGCTATTAATTCCCTACATCCTAACATATGCAATTAGCTACTCATGGATATGGAAATAACAACGAAAACAGTAATAAACATAGAATTCATGGCGAACATTAATCTAAGCATGCAATAACAACAAAGGCTTTGGGATTCTAACTTAAACCGGATACTAATAATCTATGAAACGATAATGCATAAACTGAAAACAAGAGAATTACCGTAATATGGATTAGGGCAGAAAAGAACAACCTTTATTGAATTCCGTGGAAAGATTGATGATTACAATGAACAAACTTAAAGAATAGTTTTTGACATACTAGGGAAAATAAACTATCGTATGCTAATGATAATAAAACTGAATATGACTAAATTAGATTGATAATAGAATACTAGATGATTATCCCTAATCCCGAGATTAGCTTAAGTAGGCGAAAACAATAAGTCTCCTAATGACCTAATCACGCGAGTGGACTTTTGCGGAATTTCTGAGTCTGCGCACTGGTCGACCGACCAGGTGATGAGGTCGGTCGACCGATTATCGGGCTCAGTGGACTTCTGACTTTAAGATAGCAGGTCTACAGGTCGACCGACCAGAGTAGTATGTCGGTCGACCTACTTTCCTGTACGTCAGTCTTGATTTCGTCTTGGTTAGACTTTTTGGTACTTGGTACGCGACTTGAGTTGACTTTTCCTCGTTCCTTGGTTATGCAAAAATCCCGAGGGTAGAAATTTGGTATAAAATCGTCCCTTTTCCGCATATTTCTGCAAAAGAGCATAAAAACACGAAAGTAGACATTTGTCGGGAAATAAAGGCTAAAACATAGTAAATGAGCGACAAAATGTGTGTAAAAATAGATGTAAAACATCATAACTAGACACGCATCACCACACATAGACGCCATGGTGGAGGCTACAGCAGGCCACGAGATGCTGACATTTCTGGACGCTTGGAGTGGGTATAACCAGATAAAGATGCACCCAGAGGACCGGGAGAAAACTGCCTTCAGGTCTGAGCGAGGTATCTACTGTTATAATGTTATGTCGTTTGGACTAAAAAATGCAGGTACCACTTACCAGAGGCTGGTAAACATGATCTTCAAAGACCAAATAGGCAAGACCATGGAAGTCTACATAGACGACATGGTAGTCAAATCCAAAGCGGCCAGCCAGCACGTCCAGCATCTGGAGGAAATCTTCGGCATATTAAGAAAATACCAAATGAAGCTAAATCCCTCCAAGTGCACGTTCGGAGTGTCCAGTGGGAAGTTCCTGGGATACTTAGTAACGCAGAGGGGAATCGAGGCAAGCACCGAACAGATCAAGGCGCTCCTTCAGCTAGAATCCCCCCATAAACCAAAAGACGTTCGGAAGTTGACTGGCAGAGTGGCCGCCCTCAACAGATTCATATCCAGATCTTCCGACAGATGCAGGCTGTTCTATGACATATTGCGAAAGAGCTAAAGATTTGAATGGACGGAGGAGCACGAAAAGGCGTTCACAGAACTGAAACGATACCTCAGCACTCCACCACTCCTATCCAAGCCAGAACCAGGAGAGCCTCTGTACCTGTATCTGTCGGTGACGGAAGTAGCAGTCAGTGTGGTCCTAGTGCGGGAGCACGAAGGAGTCCAGCACCCAGTCTATTACGTCAGTAAGTCTCTGCTTCCTGCAGAGACCAGGTACACAGCTCCTGACAAACTCGTCCTTGTTTTAGTTACGGCCTCCTACAAGCTGAGGCCCTATTTTGAGTCCCACTTTATATCGGTTCTGACTAGCTACCCCCTGAGACCCATACTGGGAAAACCAGAGCTCTCTGGAAGAATGTCCAAATGGTCTGTCCACTTGAGTGGATACGACCTTCAATTTGAAACTAGAACTGCGATAAAATCACAAGCTCTTGCAGATTTTGTCTCCGATTTTAGCCCAGGACTAGAGGAGGCAGCCAGGGAAATCCTACCTCCAGATATGGATTCCGAGGAGAATCATTGGACGTTATACGTAGACGGAACCTCCAACAGCCGGGGAGCAGGAGTAGGAATGGTGCTCGGATCACCTCAAGGATACATGATCGTCCAGGCGGTACGGTGCGAATTCCAGGAAACCAACAACGTGGCAGAATACGAAGCCCTAATACAAGGACTCCAGCTGGCCCTAGACCTCAAAATCAGGCACCTCCAGGCATTCAGTGATTCGGAACTCATAGTGAACCACGTCAATGGTGAATACGAGGCTAAGGACCCCAGAATGATAGCCTACCTGGAAGTAGTCAGGGACAAGAGAACCAGATTTATCACCTTCAAGATAGAACAGATACCCAGAGAGCAGAATGCAGAGGCAGACACATTGGCCAATCTGGGTGCTACATTCAAACCAGGAGACATCTCCTCGATCCCAATAACCCACGTGCTAGAACCCTCAACTTCCCAGGAAAACCAGGAAGTTGAAAACTCCAGCACCCAGTGGGAAGCAGGATAAGGCGTTCTTAGCAACATCACAGAACAACAGGAGCTTGACGACTGGAGGAAACCCTACCACAACTGGTTGTAGGACGGAACCCTTCCGGCAGACAGGAAGGAGTTAAGAGGATTTAAAATGAAAGATTCCTGGTTTATCCTAATAGACGGTGTGATGTTCAGGAAATCACTTGCATGACCTTATTTGAGATGCCTGGACGAAAAGGAAGGACGGACGGTCTTGCATGACCTCCACAGCGGATGATGCGTGCATTTTATATAGACCTTTTAGGCCATATTAGGACGCATTTCCATGCTTATTTCGTAGCGTTTTACTACAAATGTCCCCCGAATAGTCTACTTTGGTTTGTCTTGTGTTATTTGCAAATATGAGCCGGAGAAGATCATAATCAAGCCTAAAACATGTCCCCATGCATGCACTTAGTAGAAGAGTTGAGTCGGCGGAGCTTGTTACTACCATCTTGAGATGCGCGTAGAAGTAATGGAAATCTATCGAGCGAAAGAAGAGCTTCACACCGCTAGTGCCTACTTTGAAGAGCCATAACTCGAGTTCTAGAAATGATAATCGAGTGATTCAAAGTGGAGATGAAAGCTTATCCTCTTAGCTTTCCAACGCCACCAAAACCGCTTGATTTGACGGAGTAACGAAGAAATGACAACTGTTTGCAGTTCAGTGCGCATTGCAGGAAATTTGTTCGACAAATTCAGTCGATCGACCACTTTTGGTCGATACCTAAGTCGATCGACCACTGCTATAGTCGATCGACCACTTTTGGTCGATAGGAAAGTCGATCGACCAGCTCCCAAGTCGATCGACCAGATTCTTTTCCGAAAGCCCAAGTTTAACCTAAGCCCATTAGGTCGTCGGATGGGAATCAGGCTATTTCGTTTTTTAAGCAGCTTTTGAGTTCTTTTTAGACGACTTTTTACTTTAATCTTCACTTTTTATCTTTTATCTTTTTATACTCTAAGAAACTTGTAATCAGTTAATCTTTCTTTAGCATTTCCTAGCCTTCAAGAATTCTGCTTTGCCATTTACATTCGGTAATTTAATTTGCTTTGTTCATTTTATTCTCATTTCTTTACTACTTGTTTTCCATTGTTTTATATTGCAATTTTCATTATTATCGATCATGTACTCCCTTTCCTTTATTTATTCTATCTCAATCGTCCCCTCTATCATGTGTAGCTAATCCACTCGACTAGGATATAGGTTATCCAATGATAATGTGACGATGTTCGTTTAGGTTAGATCGGTCGTTGGTGATTTATCTCTGTTGTTAATTATGACATTTATTTGTGTTTAATTGGTTAAGTCGACGTAGCTAATTATTCGTATGGTAAACCCCGACCTAAGATCGAAAGCCTGGTGAGGGTTAAGACCTGTCATAAACATTAGAGTGCCCTAATAAGTTGCGAGAGCCCTTAGAAGCATTCTAGGGCGAATAGCAATCCGAGAGGACCTTTTCACTACCCGTTAGATCGGTAACTACGACTGATCTGCGACCTAAACCCCCTATCGTTACACAATTATTGGTGAACCGACTATCCTAGTTTTCTCTACCTTTTATTTTACACTACTTTGCTTTACACTTTTCTTTTCTCTATTCCTTCACTACTTTCAGTTTAGTTAAAACAAACAATCAAAACCCCCAGAATCTGGTTACCTTGACAGACTTAGTTTAGCATTTAGAATTCATATTAGTCTCCCTGTGGATACGATCCCGACTTCCTTACTACATTAGTTAGGCCAGTTGGTTATTTTTGATAGGGTTGCGATAGCCGTGTCAAATTTTTGCGCCGTTGCCGGGGAGACGGTGATATTTTATTTGCTTTATTTTAGTTTGTCTTATGTCTCAAGGAACTTCGGTTCCTTGAGGCCATTTTAATGTCTTCTATCCAGTTTCCACAGGGTGAAGACGAATCATTTGGTGATTACATAGACAGGTTCGAGGAGTGGCTAGATACGTTGAATTATGGAACTTTGACTGCCCTCCAGATTTGCTTGTCTATCATCTGGGGTATGAATGACCCTACACGATCTTACCTCTGCTCAATAGGTAAGGGAGATTTTAGTGGGAAACCTGTCAATGAGCTTTTGGAATTCTTTGACTGGTTTGCCATTGAGAGTATCAAACCCACTTTCTCACTTCTATCAGACATGGATGAGGGGATGGGTGAGACTGTAGAAACCGTTTTACAGAATGAAAATGACGTTGATGGAACCATAGAGAAGGATACTATAGGCTCAGTTGATAATCCCTTCTTTGAGGATAGTCTAGAACCTCTCTATGACAATTTTACAGACATCGAACCATGTGAGGAAGACTTGACGAACCTTATAGAGAACCCCTTTTGTGACGAGTCTTTCAATAAGGATAGTGAGGATTGGCGATTGGAAGGTCTTGAGGTCGAATGGGACAAATATGACGATATGGTAGATGAGCATATTATGGGTGACCCCGTTAACACATTTGACTTTACTGCCCCTTGCGTTTGGGATGCCCACCCACTTTCTCTTATTACACACTGGACTCCTCCACCTCACGTAGAATACCCGTCTAAGCAGGTTATTTCTACTCATGTGCTTTCATTTTTAAATGTTTCCGTGGTCTCCAACTCTCTGTTTTCCTGTGATTTGAGCTTTGGTGTTCCACCCTCGGCTAAAGGGTGGAATTATTCGGTTGATTTTTATAGGAGCTGTCAAAGAAAGTTTAGCAAGGTGATACGGTATTTCACTTTGTTTTTATTTGCTCCTATTAATTGCTGGTGCTACTTATGCTTTTGTGTAGCACACGCGCAGATTTTTGACCGACTTCTAAGGGCTCTGAGCTGTTTTGATTATGTACATTCGTGGGTAACCACTTGGTCAGCTGAAAAGTATCAGCCGCAACTTCGTCGCTTGCTGATGCGACAAATGACTCGATCGAGTCTCTGATTACCTCCCATATCTGGTTCGGTTTGGGGAGGTCCGTGGTGCGCGCATTCTTGTAAGTTTCTGACTCATTCTCTTTAGTTTGCATTTCTTTTCCTTTACTTTGTACAATGAGGACATTGTACGGTTTGGTTTGGGGAGGTTATGCATCCATATTTGGTCTGCATATTGTTTTTATTACATTTCTGTTATCACGTTTCATTTACATATGCATTGTTTTATCATTTCCCTTGCATCCTAAAATTACCCAAAAAAAAAACTCACGTTTACTTTTGCATACTTGATAGAGTCAGTTTTGAGTTTCTCAGTGCTGTTAAACCGTCAGAAAACTCAAACTAGGTAATTGTTTCACATCTTTTAGCAAGTTTTTTGGCAATTTTCTCGAATCTCGTTTCAAAGCATGTTGGACAAGTAGACTGGAATTGATATTCGTTTTTTAAGCAGCTTTTGAGTTCTTTTTAGACGACTTTTTACTTTAATCTTCACTTTTTATCTTTTATCTTTTTATACTCTAAGAAACTTGTAATCAGTTAATCTTTCTTTAGCATTTCCTAGCCTTCAAGAATTCTGCTTTGCCATTTACATTCGGTAATTTAATTTGCTTTGTTCATTTTATTCTCATTTCTTTACTACTTGTTTTCCATTGTTTTATATTGCAATTTTCATTATTATCGATCATGTACTCCCTTTCCTTTATTTATTCTATCTCAATCGTCCCCTCTATCATGTGTAGCTAATCCACTCGACTAGGATATAGGTGATCCAATGATAATGTGACGATGTTCGTTTAGGTTAGATCGGTCGTTGGTGATTTATCTCTGTTGTTAATTATGACATTTATTTGTGTTTAATTGGTTAAGTCGACGTAGCTAATTATTCGTATGGTAAACCCCGACCTAAGATCGAAAGCCTGGTGAGGGTTAAGACCTGTCATAAACATTAGAGTGCCCTAATAAGTTGCGAGAGCCCTTAGAAGCATTCTAGGGCGAATAGCAATCCGAGAGGACCTTTTCACTACCCGTTAGATCGGTAACTACGACTGATCTGCGACCTAAACCCCCTATCGTTACACAATTATTGGTGAACCGACTATCCTAGTTTTCTCTACCTTTTATTTTACACTACTTTGCTTTACACTTTTCTTTTCTCTATTCCTTCACTACTTTCAGTTTAGTTAAAACAAACAATCAAAACCCCCATAATCTGGTTACCTTGACAGACTTTGTTTAGCATTTAGAATTCATATTAGTCTCCCTGGTGGATACGATCCCGACTTCCTTACTACATTAGTTAGGCCAGTTGGTTATTTTTGATAGGGTTGCGACAGCCGTGTCAGCGGAGACTGCGAAAATCATGCAGGGGGCAGGAGCCTGTCCAATAAAGCAATCAGGATGGGATACTTCTGGCCGACGGTACGAAGAGACGCGGTAGAACTCGCCAAAAAGTGCGAAGCCTGCCAGAAGCACGCACCTGTCATACACCAGCCTGATGAGCCCCTGCACCCAAGCATATCGCCATGGTCCTTCATGAAGTGGGGAATGGACATTGTAGGACCATTACCCAGAGCGCCGGGGAACAGAACCTATATGCTCGCGTTAACGGACGATTTATCCAAATGGATAGAGGCAGAAGCCTTCCCGCAGGTTACAGAAAATCAGGTGATATATTTCCTTAAGCGCAACATAATCTGCAGGTTTGGCATACCCTCTGAAATAGTTTGTGATAACGGCTCGCAATTCATATCTAACAAAACAGAAGCATTTTGCGCTAGTTGGAATATTACTCTCTACTAAAATCTGCCCCCAGGTACCCGCAGACAAATGGCCAGGCAGAATCCAGCAACAAAATTGTCATGGATAACATGAAGAGGAGGCTGCAAGAAGCTGGGGGCAAATGGGCAGATGAGCTACCTCTGGTCCTATGGTATGACAGAACCACGCCCAAAACAGCAACAGGCCAAACCCCTTTTAGCCTGGTGTTCGGAGCAGAAGCGGTCATTCCAGCATAAGTGAAGGTGCCAACTCAAAGATACGGCTGCCTGATAAAAGAACGCAATCAGATAGAAATGGCTAGGAGCCTGGACACGGTCGATGAACTCAGAACCAGCGCCGCCATCAGAATGGCAGCCTATAAGCAGATGATAGCCCGAAGCTACAGCAAGAATGTCAAGATTAGAACCCTCCAAGTAGGGGACCTAATCCTCAGAAAAGTCTTCCAAAATACAAAGAACCAGAAAGCCGCGAAATTCGCCTACAACTGGGAAGAGCCTTACCAAGTGGAAAGCACAACAGGAAGTGGATCCTATAGACTGATGAATATGGAGGGAAACATGGTGCCCAGACCCTGGAACATCCTCCACCTCAAAAAATATCACATCTAAAGGAAGCACACCTCGGAACACCAGCAAAATCAACATCCAGAATAATCTAGGGTATTTACATACTTTAGCATCTTTTATTTCATCTAAATGTATCATCCTCAGGACCCAGCTGTCCTGACGGAACTATTTTGAAAATTGCACAACGTTATGAATGAATGAAAATTCCACCAGAAGCGCAAGTTCGTGCAAATATGATCACAATATGTTATATCTTTTAAACAAACCACGAATTGAGTCACACTCATACACGACGTGGGTACAACAAAGTACAAGCAACTGGGACCCTGCCACCCGCGATACCTAGCACCCACGAAAGCCCGACAACCTCTAACTGAGTTGGGTATACCCTGAAGCCAGCATCCACACTTGACCAAACATACAGTAATCATGCATGACAAACGAAATAAAGGCAAAACGCTAAATAAAGCAGTTAAGCCATATAAACAAGGGCAAGAACGTCCACACACAATATATAAAAAGTCGTCCATAAAAGCTGCATACTAAAAGCAACACGAAAAGGCTGCTAGAAAATAACTGGGCGATACCCAGAATGGTCCAAATGGGAAAGAAAACAACAAAAGCCCGCCGCGCAGGGCCCAGGGCATAGCAAAGTCACAAGGGCACCAACCCAACCAAACGACAAAACGAAAAACCAGAGTCTAAAATGCCACTATGGGCGCAGAAAACTAATTATTGCAGGCGGCATCCTCCGCCACCACTTCACCACCAGAACGCTTGGTGGATGAAGAACCCTCCTCAGCAGGAACAGCTACTGTCTGATCTTGAACATCGGTGGCAGGAGAAGGAACAGCAGGAACGGCGCTCTGCACTTCTGGGGAGCCGGGGGCTGGCGACCTGAAGGACCCATCTGATCCAACATCTGAAAGCTCAGGGGTCACGGGGCGAGTAGGAAATTCGCTCGCCATGAAACACTCCTCCGCAGCCAGGTCCCATCCCGTATGTTTCCCTGCCTTGTACTCCTTCATGCAGGCTATCCTCTCCTCTAGGAGAGAGTAAGGGGCAATGCCGTGCAGTACCTTCGCCAATCTCTTCTTCTTCCGGGCCACGACCCCCAGCTCCGCAATAGCCGCCTCCTTCTCGGCCAGCAGGGCACCTTTCTCTTCATCCACCACTCTAGCCTGGGAGGACCTCAGCTCATCCACCTTCTGAGCTCGTAACCCCTACTCAGCATCCAGACCTGATTAGAGGGAGCGTATCTCCCGAGCCATATCCTCGGTTTTGCTGCATCCCATCAGCATCATCTGGAACGCCTAAGGAAAGTTACACCACCAACAACCAGTCAAAACAGGTACCCATAAAATGCTGCCAGGAAGAAAAGGCGATAAGGGGCAGAACTTACCGAAAAAACATTCTCCGTGGCATGACGCCATAAAGCCATAACAGGTTGAGGGTTCAACAGCTTCTCAAAGCCTGGGAGCAGCAGACGGCTAAGGACAGGCCAAGGATCTGCCTCAGGGTCACCACCAAAACCCTCCGTAACTTTTATTACAACCTGAGTGAGGTCCTCCATCCCGAGGGAGGAAGGCTTGCCGACAAGGGCAGTGGAGGTGGAAGCCCTATTACGGGTACTGGACGAAATTGTAGGAGGAGGAAGAGTAAAGGGAGTGACTGAAGGAGCCGAGTCTGAGGGAGCAGGCAAAGCAATTCTCTTGGGGGGCTGGCAAAGGCTCGCCAGGCTCCATTTTTCTTTTTGATAGCGGCTTCAGTGAGTAAGCAATGGCTTTCTTCTTTCGTGCGGCCAACATCTCTGCAGGAGTCAAGCTCGTCTGGGCGGAACTGGTCGACATCTCCTCTCGGTCGTCCTGACTAAATAAGGAGTTGAAAGAGCGGAGAGGTGGGCTCAGGCTAAAGGTCAATGTCTCATCAACCGAAGGAACTAGCTCAGACACACCTGCACGAAAAAAGCAGTAAGAACGTAAGCGGTGACGAAAAGAACAACCAGTAAAGAACGACTGCAAATACCTTTGGAGTCCACTGGGTCGGTATATATGTAATCAGTAGGCAGAGGGAGTGAATCCACCCTCACAAAGATAAACTGAGATGTCCATCCTGAGTCCTTACACTTGGACGGAAATATGATAGGAAGATCCGCTTTGGATTTAGCACGAAGGGTAAACTGCCCGGCACCGAGAGGGCGGATCATGTAAACATGGGCGAGATCGCCCAGAGTAATGTCAAGAAGGTGTTGTTCGTTTAAGCGGAAGAGAGAAAGTAATACCCTCCAAGCATGTGGGTTAATTTGCCAGAGGGCAAGTTTAGTGAAGTGGGGAAACTCCTGCACTAACGCATGGAAAGGAAAAGACAGACCCAGAGAGAAAGGGTACAGATAAAAGGTGGTCCAACCGGGGCGGTCGGCATCGGCCGACTGACCCGTCTTCGGAACGTAAATATCTATGTCGTCACCAAAGTGGAATAATTCCCTAACTACTAAGGGATCCATGAGCGTGAAGTAAGAATCCCCCAAGTATTTCTCATGCAAAAGGGAACAGGACGGAAACGGATTAGGAGCCATCGAAGCAAGAGTGCAAAAAGAAAAGGAGGGGCGGTTACCTTGATCGGAAGAAGAAACGAAGAGGAAAGCGGTTGAGGGAGGTGAAAGGTTGAGACCAGATGAAAATTTGGGGGTGAAAAGTGTAAATAGGGTGAAGAGTTAAAAGTAAAAAAAGGAAGTTAATAAATAGGGCTTGGGTTTTGAATTTTGAAATCGGGAATGGGGGACAGTTGGCAGGCAGTTGGAGAATATTAAAGAGAAAACCTGACAAAATTGGTACACATCCCATCAACGTCATATGCTGGAAAAGACTGCTCGAAGTCCCTACCCGAAGCCCTTGTTCAGATCCAAGGTCCAGAATCTGAAGGATTTCTCGCATAAACGCATTTATGCAAGAACTGGGGGCTAATGTTATACCCTAAAATTGATCATATTATTCATCGACATGTGGCATCGTGTGAGTGGGTCAATTGTCTAGGGGGTCAAAGTCAACAAACCAAGAGGAGTGACAAAGAAGGAAGTGAGAGCGCGGGAAGGAGAAAAGCCTGCAACACTAAGCCCAAGGTTAACGGAAATGCACAAGCAAGGAGAGGAGTGCAGAGTAAAGAAGGATGAAAAGAAGCCATAAAAGGAGAGCAATGGACCGTTGGACAAAGGCTTAATCCAACGGTCCACAAAGGATATACATCTATAAATACACTCTTGTATATTGTGTAAGGGGGATCCCATAACCTAGAACACTTATCTCACTAAAACCTAGCAAAAACACTTGTAATTCGTGGAGCATCCTGCGGGAATTTTCTAGTGGAACTTGAAGGAACATCATCCTTCCGCGGTTTTTCCCCTTGGGGTTTCCGCGTCATCAACCCTCTTGTCTTCACTACTTCTTCTCAGTTACTTGTCCACGCATAATCGACCTAAAACCAAACCTACTTAATCACCAAATCACTATAACCTCTAAACTAGACATTAGGTAAATTTTGACCTAAACAGTATGCATATGAAGAAATAAATAAATTGTTTTACTTTTTATCTTTTTTATGTTTTGAATTAATAGTTGGAAATAGAATCTAATTTAATTATTATTTTGTGTTTGTATTTAAATTGCAGCGACTGAGATTTTTACATATCAATAGCATTTCATGGGATTGGAAAATAATGGTAATTGATCTTATTTCCACTTTTCTTTTGGTTTGAATACTTTTTTGTTTTATCGAGTTTTCCTTTTTTACTATGGCGTGTGGAATATAACATGGTAGTATGAATCTCTCATATATGGTGACATGTTATATTATATATTTTAATCCTTAATTTATTAATAGACAAATTTTGTAAATTGTATTGCGCTGTTTTTTACTCTTTCACGCAGTTTAGTTTTCCATGTAAGAATTTTAATTCTATTTTGTCTTTGTCAAACAGGTTATAAATCCATATTTTGGTTGAAGTGTGAAACTATGCTACAAATATATCAATCTGACCTTTTAAAAGTGTCATATACTGAATAAATATTATAGTTATCGGTTGTAATGCAATGCTCATTCCCCAATTCGTTATTTGAACTTTGAATACTTTCATGTTTTTAAATCTTTTTCCCCCACCTATTATATTCATTTAGCACTTGCAATGTATATTTTTCTTCGAATGTTTTTTTTTTTATTTTTAATTTGTGTATATTTTATTTTCTTATGAATTAAGAAAATTAATAGTTCTGAAGAATTATAATAGTGTTGTTATGATTGTAATATTGGATGAATGAAAAGAAAACAACTATGCTTAAATTGTACAAAATATTTTTGAATCATATCATGTATGTTTTAAACTCTAATGATTATGCCATTTGAGAAAATATGTCGTTAGTTTTGCTAATTTTCCACTACTAAATTGACAAATCCACTTCTAAAGTTTACTCCTTGCATTTTTCTCTCACTATTATTATACTTTACATATTATCATAGTTTTTTGTCTGCTTTCACAAAAAAAGTCTTCTCTCGAATAAAAGGTTGAAATTTATGCAAGCAAAAATTAATTACACATACTCCGTATGTTTTTATATATGGAACTATCACAACAATCCTAATTTTCATCTATAAACTCCCTTTAAAGGGTAAATACTCTACAATATTATATAAAAAACAATACTAAGTATCTCAGTAAGTCACGTGTCATTTAAAATTCATTTCAAATGCTATAAGTCACATGATAAGTACAAAAAAAAATATATAAAAAAATATTAATTGCAAACGCAAAGAATAAATTAATACCGACCTCTTATTTTCCATTCACAACTTTGGTTATTAATCAATCATATATATTTAAAATATCTATCTTTTATTTAGTGGTATAATTGTTAGTCACCATTATTATAATTTGTAATTTTGTCATCATAATTTTTTTATCTTCAATTTTATTTACAAAACTTTTATTATTTCCCTAAAGAAACTTTTGAAATTAAAGCAATAATTAGTGGGTACAAATTAGACTATAAATATATTATATGAGTAAGTATTAAATTGATAAGCTATATAAATATTTTCATCCAAGTAAATGATATATAAAAATCATTTCACTTCACTAATTTTCTTGCCTATACGTGGAAAATCCATTGAAATGACAAGGAGGATGTTAATTAAGATGATTTTGTACCACTACAAAGAAAACTGAATCGGGCGACAAATATTGGCGACTGAAATCCGTCGCCAAACACCTATTGGCGACGGACAACAGTCGCCAAAAACTTGTCGCTGACTTTTGTCGCCAAAAAAACTCGGGCGACTGAAATCCGTCGCCAAATTTGGCGACAGAAGAGGTAGTCGCCATACATACAATTTGGCGACAGAAATGGCAGTCGCCAAATTGGCGACAGAATCGTAGCAGTCGCCAAATTGGCGACAGACTGTCCGTCGCCAATACCTCATTTTCCGTCGCCAATGCTCCTGACTTTCCAGGGGCTTTGGTTTTTGGTGCTCTGTTTTGGCGACTGAATTCAGTCGCCATTACATCATTTCAGTCGCCAAAATTCCTGGGCATTTTTCATGAAAATCATTTCGTTTCTGCCAAATCCAATACGAAATAATTTCAGTACACCTGCAACCAGAAAGTAACCAGCAATTGGTGACGAACACCTTTTGAAACAACAACCAAATCTCCTTTTATTGAAAAAGAGAACCGTTATCAAATTACAAGAACACGTTAACTAAACTAATAAATCTCCACGTTCGACAATTTTTCCTAAGTTACTAAACTAATTAACTGCTTGAAATCCCATGCTAGCTCCACTACCGTCGCCTCCCTTTCCTCTTGGATCATTAGGATCTTCATTAAATGGCCGTGAACCGGGATTGCAAGAGTAGAAATATGTCTCCATGGCCTTAAGACGTTCTCTCATCAACCGCATTTCCTCATCTCTTTCCGCTCTTTCTCGGTCAAGTTGCGATTGCAATTGACTTACAAGAGACGGCTCGTAGGTTTGTCGTGGCTCATATGAGGACCTTCTAGCCGGTTCTTTGTAAAACACCCCATGAGCTTGTCCGGCCCTATATACCATACCCTTCTTGTAACCATCCACCAATTTGAACCAAATTTCATTATCATCCCGCTCAGGGTGGGCCTCTTTCTTTGCCTCATATGCCTCCTATAACATTAAGAAAACTATTATTAGTTAAGCAAAAACAATCATTGTCGAAGTTAACAAAAAAACATCATTAGTTGAGAGAAACTATCTTACATATAACGATTTGTCTTTCGCCTTAATCCAGATTCTTCTCTGCGTCTTTTCGTTGACCTTGGAATGGGTGTCAAGGAAAAGTTCGGGCATCGTCATCATCGGCTTCTTGCCGCCGTCTTTGTTACCGCCTTCTTTGTTGCCGCCGTCTTTGTTGCTGCTATCCTTCTTCTTCTTCCCTCCCTAAATAGGGAAAATTGTTAATATAAGAAGTATAGTATATTCATTCAAAAAAGAAGTATTCATTCAAGACTTACACTAAAAATACGCGTCAAAAATGATCGTGATCCCCCGTGATGGGTAGGCTCGACCTCCGCATCTTTCTTCCCTCTTCTTTTGTTGATCTTCTTTTGAGCGGACACGGCTTGGAACTCGGGAGTCTCGCGTCGCTTCAGGAGATCTTGATATTTCTCACCTACAATTAAAAAGTATGTTAGTAGTATTAAGATATTTCATTAATTCTTGTATTTACAAGTGACAAAACTTATATATTACATGTACCTTTTAGATGCTCCGATTCCTTCTTTCTTGTAACAATCTTGTAGATATAGTCTCTATATCTTGCTTTACCAACTTCATGGTACCTATCAAGGACGGATTGCTCATGTTCAGGAGCCCAATAGCAAGATTGCTACACAAAAGAAAAAAACATTAAATGTAATTAGTAGTTAGCTTAATGAGTTAAAAAAACAACTATGATTAATGCAATTACCCGATACGCATTGAGCCAAGCTTCTTTTTGAGCCTTGCTAGCTTTCCCCCAAGAAGTAGGCACAGGACCTAACAAACTCTCCTTTGTGCTAGCGACTACCCCTCGACGAGGAGTCTGATGTCTAAACCTGTAACAAAAAATTGTTAATTATAACAAATCAATTTATTACTTTAAAAAATGAATAATACACAATTAATAAACAACAACACTTACCATAGTCCCGCCGGATCAAGTATAATCCGGTTATCCTGGGTGTACTGGATCTGTATTCCATCGTCCGAGTCCTCATCCACTTGAGGCTCGATCTGTACCTCTTCTTCTACTGGTTCCTCTTCTTCTTGCACGGATGAAATATTAGCGCGATTACTGCCACCGCCTCGCACTCTACCTCGACCTCCTGCCATCTACAATCACATAAATGAAAATATTAGTAGGTGAAGAAAAAACATAAAATAAACCTATCAATCATGAATTTAAATTGTACAACTATTATATACCAAATTAATCATCATCCTCATCCTCTTCTAGATCTTCATCATCATCATCACCAACATCCTCATCCTCATCCTCATTGTCATCATCATCACCAACATCGTCATCATCATGCACTCTCACTACTTCTTCAACTTCCTCCCATCCTTCTTCCAACTCAATATTAATAGTCATATTCCTCTTGTTGCTTATCAAACTCAATAAACTCGGCAACACCCTCTATAAACCTAGCATTAGAACGTCTCTTCTTAATATCTAATAACCCTCCATCATACATCCATGAACGTTCCAATCTCTTCATTTTAATCTAAACAAAAAAACCCAAAAAACAATTTTCAACACTAAAAATACATATATCTAAATTAAAATTACACTCACTTAATTGAAAAACAACCTCAATCACATAATAATAACAATTTATTAACAACAAGTTCCAATTATACAATTAACCACAAACTTATAAGCTAATTTAAGACGGTCTTAATAAGCTAGTATAATCTAACTAACATCCTAATAAGCTATTAAACATCCTAATCGACTACTTTAATCTAATTAACCAACATCAATAAGGCTAACAACATCGTCTTATACAAACTTCTTATAAACCCTAACCCACAATTATCTTATTAATATGCTAATTGGCTTCTAATACCTAATTAATCACAACCTAATAAGCTAAGACGGTCTTAATAACCTACTACAATCACTAAATGCACAAAACAAACCAACAATCAATCAAAAAATTGAAATTGAAATTGAACTACAAGAGAGTATACAAACCTTAAATGGGTTGAATGAAGGTAAGAACAAGTAGGGTGGTGGTGGTGGTGGCCGGAATCCGGTGACAGTGGTGTTGAGTGTGGCCGGAACACGTAGGGTAGGGTGGTGGTGGTGGTGGTTTTCGCAAATTGGTGAGGATTCGTGTGTTTGTGTGTTTGTGTAATTGCGAATAAGGAGAGGGACTGAACTGCGGTTCTGGTTCTATATCGCAAATTGGCGACGGATTCGTGAAATTGGCGACTGAAATTGTCTGTCGCCAACTTTAGCGACGGATTTTCTGTTGCCAAACTGTAAAATCAGTCGCCCGATTGTGTCGGTGGTGGGAAATTTGGGGAAAAAGTTCAGTCGCCAAATTGGCGACTAATTTCAGTCGCCCGAGTATTTTTTTAGTCGCCAAATTGGCGACAGACCATTGCAGTCGCCAAATATTGTCGCCCGGTTCAGTTTTTCTTGTAGTGTACACGCATTTGTTGAAAAAGTTTATCAAACTACATTATTGTATTTAAGAAAATAACATCTAATTTTTAGCCTGATTATTAAGACGAAAATAAATTGTATTTTAACATTGCGCTTTCTATGTATTATTCATATCGTCTCTAATAGACTAAAAACAATATGAAAAGTGATAAAATATTATTACTATGCATTTATTTAGAGATTTTACATGTTTACATTAATTTATCTATTTTTTCACTAAAATAAGTTATGTAATAAGGAAAATACTTAAATGTCCACCATTTGTTTCATTTCCCGATAAAGTTAGAGCCAAATGTTTTAAAACGCACCAAAATGACAACAAAAACAATAAAACAATTAAGTACTAAAATACGAAAATTATCCTGTGCATTTGCACGGGCACAAAAACTAGTTGAAACATAAAAAGTAAATTGATTATGACGTCTTAATTAATTATTAATTATAGTATTAATCAAAATGATAAACACAACTTATTTCCAGGAGATCCTAAAACCGCCACGTATCATAATATGGTGCTCAATCTAGGCTTTTTATGTTTTATATAGAATAGATATATAGATATATGTATAGAAATGAAATGTAGGCCATATGTATACATTGTGTAACTGTACAGACTATCGAACCAAGTAGGAGAGGTATGGGGATTGAGTCCATGAATAGGCAAATCGATGGCATGAGGATTGAGTCCATCAATACCCCACGATACCACAACCCGCACCCTCGCTGCTACGCCTGCCCCGTCACGCCGACGACACGCTTTTCTACTTACACATCCCTCCCAAAATTCTTCGTTAACTTAGACCAATATTTTATTTCAAATAATCCTGCTCCCCAAAGTTGGCCTAATCAATGGTCATTTTTGATTTTAACGAGGAATTGTCAGATACTGACTGCGACGCTCTTTTTCAGGAAGATATTGAAGCTCTTGCCAGAGCATGTTTACCTACTACTCTCAATACATCGTCACCTGCCGTTGGCATTTTATCTCAGGACGACAACGACGATGACGATTTTGATGATTTGGAATTGGTTCGTTCTATACAAGCGCGTTATGGTGACCGTGTTGCTGATGATATCAAACCGTTGGCCTCTCTTCCTCCTCCTGTTTCCGATGACGACGATGATTACGAGTTTTATCAAGCGATTAAGGCTCGCTTTTCCCAACATGACGCTGGTGCTACCGGTATGCTCAATTACTTTTTCTTTATTTATTGCTATAGCATTGTTCGTACTAGTTTGGTCAATTATGATATGACGATCATGTTCAATCGCGTGCCATGTTTTGAACATAAATTAGGTTTACATGATGTTCAATTGATTTCTGTACCATTGTTAATAGTAGTTTGGATAATTATGATGATGATGTTCGATTGTGTGCCATGTTTTTGATGTAAATTAGGTTTACATTATCTGTTTGGATTCCTATGCTGATGCTCCTTCGTTTACACATGATTTCTTTGCTATCACGGATGCAAGAATGATAATAAATAACACAATTAAATTACACAAATTTAAGGGGATTAGCTACGTCCACTGTCAGAGGAGACAAACTTTATTCATCTCGCGGAGAACAAATTACAGAGTAATACGGCTAGGTTATGACTTAGACCTCCTGTGCTATGTCGCTAGTTACTGATTTAAGCCGTATGGTATGTAGATGCGAATAAAAAAAATGATGTCAGCTGTACAGACAGATCTGTGTCAAACGATTTTGGCGCCTCTTTTGGGAGGGAGTTTGTAGATCAGCATATAGATGATGCTGAACGAGAGCGATATGATACCACTGAGAAAGAGGGTGCCTTTGCTTCTGTCTCTAGCTTCCCATTGGCTGCACAGACATTTATTGATGCCATTAAGAAAAACAGAGCTTGCCAGAAATTTATACGGAATAAGTTGCTTCATATTGAAGCAAAGATGGAACAAATAAATGAGCTACACAAGCGCATCAAAACACTTCGAGACTACCAAGTGCAATGCAAGAAGAAAGTTGGGCAAAAGTTGTCTCAGAAGCAAGATGATCGCATCCAGCTGATTTCAGTTGCTAAGCATAGAGCTAATGCAAAGGTTTCATCTACAGCACATCCCTATTTAAGTTTCTATCACATCATATTTGCATGCATAATATTAATTTTTAATTAAGACTTGATCTTGAAATGTGGTCCCCGTAACTTTCAAATCCTCGATAACTCGCATCACATTTATGCTCTTATATGAAAGTTCTAAACTTTTTTGTCAGTTGAAGTGAGAAGTTAGCAACTTTCAATCAATACATATTTTGTATCTAGGAAAGGAAGTGTAACGTTGCAATGTTCCTTGTGTGTAATGGAGAAGCTGATGTTAGTTCTTGCTCAGCTAGGACAATGGATTAGTATTTTGTGCAGTGTAAGACGTTCCTATATTTTCTACGCATCATCTATCATTCACTAAGTAGTGATTATTTTTGCAGGGTAGAGAGAGTAATGGGTCTGCCATGTGTTATGGTCCTCCTGAGAACTCATATGTTGTTTGGTACAAGGCTGCTCTCCAAAAATATCCACTTTCCTTTCATCGGGACAAATGGTCAAATGAGGATATACAGAATCTTGAGAAAGGAATCGTCCGGCAATATCAAGAAAAGTTGCTCCAGAGACGAGCACATGTCTTAAGGTGGCAGTTATTTTGTCTTTAATATTTAAACTGCCTAACATAGGCTCCGTAAACCCTTGTCTTACTTATCTTTGCTTAGATCAAAGGCTCAAATAATTATCATTGATAGTTGCATTCATTGTGATGTAAAGATGTGCAATCCTTATGCTCCGACTCTACCCTAATTTTGTTACATCGAGCTCTTATTTCTCTGTTAAAAAAGGCTGCTAATTTCCTTTAAGCCGTCTGACTTGTTCTGACAGCAATATAGCCAGGTTTGAGCCTTTTGGATAATTAGATGATGTACTGGCTTTTGGTATTAGTGGTTGACATTCTTACATTTCTTAAATGTTGTGTCTTCTACAAATGTCCTAAATGTAGGAAACTAAAGGTGTTGCATACATCATAAAATTGATGCTATGATATGAAAACAAAATCATAAAATGGCGAAAAACTGAACTTTTTCCTGCTTTTATTCTGCCTTTTGTATTTCTCTCATTATATTGTTTGGACATAGAATGACAAAACTGTGTCATTTGGAGACTAATGTTTACTATGCTTTCTATTAGTTCTGACGAGGAAGCTGGTTTTATCGATGGAATTGATGCTATGATTTTAGCAGTAAAAAATCATAAAATTACTCCGGAGTCAATCCAATGCTTTGCAGGCGAGGTAAACTGGACGCAGCTTGCTACTATATATCTTCCTCGTCGCTCTGGAGAAGAATGTGAAACGAGGTATGTGCTTTATGTTATGATTACAGCATACACTTGCATGATCAACCTCTGCTGCTCTTTCTTTTTCATTTTGTGTGGTGTACAGTGGAATAAAGGTTTTAAACCCGGTATTCAAACATTGTCCAATCTTCACTGTTATGGTTGTTCTTCATGTTCATAATTGTTGTTAGATTTGATCAATTTAAAATATTATTGATAATATTATAATGAAGAAGCAGTAGAAAACAGTCTTGCTTGCTTCGACAAATGAAGATGATTCTGCGGTTGAATGTAGCTGTGAGCCTGTGACACCCTTTAAATCATCCTCAACCGTAGTAGCATAGCCGAAAATTAGTAGCTTAAAAGTTCTACCCCAAATGCAATCCAAAATCTCAATTTCCTGAAATAAATTTGAAATTTCTCCTGATGTAGTTATTATTTCATTTACTTCTAGTATCACGTAGTGATGCTGTTGCTGTAAGGCTTTATGGCTGGTTTATTATGCAGGCTCTGAGAGCTTGACTCGAGACTATAAAATTTGCTGTCACAGCTTATTTATTTAGGAGGTAACAAGTTGAGGTATTGAGAATTAGTTTGCGTTTAATTTGAACTAGGATTCCTTTAGATGATGAAGATTATAAAGCTTCACATTTACAATCTTGTTTATTTTTTTGTTTTAGTATTCATTACAATTCACGCCCTCCTTCACAAATGTTATTAGGTGATAATGCAAATCAATGGGAGAGAAACTTTCTTACTGTTATGACCCCTTATTATACGAGCTCTTGGACTTTATGTTAAACTAGGTTTTTATAGCAATTAGGGTTTTAGCATGAGGTTACTGAAAAGAGTAGATATGAAATTGGCTTGTCAGACTTATAGAATGCTGAAGTTTGACCAGGGTGACTAGCATCAGGTTACTTTGCGTGTCTTCCATGGTTATGAATTTTTTTATTTGAATAAATGTCGAAGGTGTTGATATTTTTTCGGTGAATATTTCTGTTAATGCCAAAGGCATACAAATTTGAATTATAGAGCCCTCCAGGCCCACTGATTATTGTAATATGGTGTACCTTTGTTCATGGGTAGGCATAATTTCACCAGGAAATGTATATTTTTTCTTGGAAATAATAGGTGTTACATATGAATTGGCTATTTTCCGTAAAAAAAGTCGACTTTCTGCCATTTGCGCATGGCTCTATTAAGGCAAGTTGATTTCTTTCCAATTACCCCATGTGCGTTTTGGCAAAAGATGAGGGTTAATTAGGTGGACATGGAATTTAAGGGTGAACGAGATTTTATATCCAAGAATTGGTCATATTTAAAAATGGGGAAATACCATTGAATACATCACAAAAAGAAAATGAGGCAATTCCAAGGAATAGAGGGGAGTATTTCATAACTAATTCCTTTTTTATTCCTCGTCGTCCACCGTCGTCCTCTTCATTGTCTTTATGAATATATCAATGTGTGCTTGGATACACTTGAATCAACGAGTACTTGCGTGTATATTTGTAAAAGCCGAGATGGTACACCTGCATCTTTGTTTTTATGAGGGGTTACTTGATATTGCTATTGTTTAGGTATTGGGATTGGTCACAAGGAGAGAATACAAAGGAAGGTGAAAAAAATAGGGAGCGAGAACAAATTTGAGAATTGAGAGAATATATGAACAGAAGGCAAAAGTATATATAAGAACAGGTAGAAGTTGAAGCGAAATGAAATTACAGGAAGGAAAATGTGTGAACAGATTTCATTACAAAGTCATGTGCTTCCATAAGTTGAGGATGAAAAATTGACTTATTTTTTTAATATGGAAAATGAGTTTTGATGAATTTAAGCAAAAAAGGCTAAATATTAGGTAGTGCATGGCAAAAAATAAAACATCTGGTAGTTCTTAGGAAAATGAGGTAAATGTTAGGTAATGTTCGGCAAAATATTCGGTTGTAAACTTGCGGAATAGGTTAGATAAGGTAACTTTGACAGAATCTTCATAAAAAACAGTAGACATTGGGGTACTTTTGATTTCGTTGTTTCATTCTTTGTGTTTGATCGACTTGTAAGGACGTTATTTTGATGGTTACCTCAGATGTAGTTCTCATAAGATACTTTTTGCTGAAACATTTAGGTGGTTGAATCGTGAAAACCACTTGAAAAATTCGGATCATTGGACAAAAGCAGAGGAGGTAAAACTATTAAGTCTCATTGAGGAGAATGGATTCAATAGTTGGAGGGTTGTTGCTCAAAATCTGGGAACCAATAGGACTCCTTTTGAATGTTTGGCTCACTATCAGAGGAGTCTGAATGCCTGCATTTTGAAAAAGGCCTGGACAGATGATGAAGATGCTAAGCTCAGCTCTGCTGTAGAATTGTATGGGGATAGCAACTGGCAAGCTGTTGCATCTATGTTGGAAGGACGAACAGGTCCCCAATGCTCTAACAGGTCAGTTAACAGACTTAACAGTTTTCAGGCTATTTCGGGCTTCCTCGTATATGAAAATGTTTTTTTTCCCTTTGTATATATACATCATATATTAGCAGTGGGTTGATACAATTCTTGACGATATTTTGATTAAAGTCATGCATAAAAGGCCTCTCTGGAAATTCACACGTGAAGGCTGCATTCATGCTACCCTCTTACCGCCATAGGCTTTTGCTTTTGAGAATCTTGGATAGTGCTGTTCTTGTTATATATGCTAAAGTACAGATTAATAGTCCATATATTAGTCAAAAAAGAGCATGTAAAATCAGCGGTCATCATTTCTTAATTGTTTCTTTCAGGTAATCACGTTTCTGACGTTTGAGGTTTCTGTGGCTGATCAGTAGAACTTTGGAAATCCCTTAAACTGTTTTGGTTAATTTGTTTTTATATGTTGAACATATATAAGAATTTTACAGCCTAATATAGCATCCTCTACTTGCTTTCTTACTATAAAAGTAATTTGGGATTGTAGCCAGATTGATCTAAGGCCATGTATTTGGCTATAATTGGTGTGTTTGAGTGACCCTTGATACCGTTTCTATTGGTAGTTTGCAGTTAAAATGAACTATGTAAGAAAATGAATCCAAAGGACATTCCTCTACAGCTAAAATCCTAGTGAAATTCCCTTAAAAGCACATCCTGACATCCATAGAGTACTGTTGTGTTTGAACTTAGTAAATGTAGGTCTTGTTTCCTCAATTTCATAGAGTAATATTTTGGCATGACAATGCCATATTTGTCACCTTACTCACTCAGCCTACATTTGATGAGAAATTTAATCAATAGGACATCTATGTTTGCCAACAGTTATCTCTAATGAGCAACTTTTTGTCATATTCTTCTTATTTTCTTCTGCATTTATTCTAGCCCTTTCCTCCCACCCCTGGCCCTATTCATATCATATATTTTAATCTCTTGTAAACAGCCATCCTTCCCACAAATTTGAGCTGTTGATAACTTGATTAACAAAATTACAGCTGTCCATAATGTGAAAATTGGCATCTAGTTAGTAATGGTCTAATGGATCATGGACTGATGTGATAGTCATGTAGGCGATCACAGATTTTTAGAAGAGGAAGGATGTTTCATGGCAGTTCTATATGAATTTTGTTCAGGTTATCTTTGTTGAGAGAAATGATTAGTTAAGGTTGAAGTGAAGGTAAATTGGTAATTATGAATAACATAAGAAAACGAAAACGAGAACGAGGGTGAAAGGATGTAAAGTCAACTCTTTCGTTTCTTAGCAGTCGGAATTTCTTCTGCTTGTGGGAAAACATATGAAAAGTAATTGATTTTCAACTTGTAAGGAAATTTTCCCGCTTGGTCAGATTCTGGCCCAAGGTACTTTCTAACTTGAAAAAAATGTGGTCCTAAAAAAGGCCCCGTGTTAACTCATCCCTCCTACAGTTGATCGCTTTACAAAGGTTTTGTACGTTATCGTGAATATAGAACGATGCACTGTCATCATTAGAAACAATAACAAACACTTATGGGTGCTATGACCATTACCACTATCACCATTAGAAACAATAATAAACACGATGGAAGTGAAAGAACACCTCAACTCACCTTTCAAACCCTCTCTTGTGTTCTGATGCATTTTGATGTCCTTAGAGGCTTAGATTATCCTTATTGGTGTGCCTGCATTATTTTAAGACGTACTTGAAAACTAATATCTTTCTCTTAGCTCAACTCTATACTGTAACTTCCTTTCATGGTGTATTGGTGGCTTGGAGGTTGTAGCAAACTAGCAACTTCTCTTTAGATTTGTTTCAAATCAAGGACTAGAGATTGTCCTCATGTCACCAAATTCCATTTCCTTCTCAGTGACCACAAATAAAAGTACTCTTAGTGGACTGCAAATCATAATTATTTGGTTGACATGTGATACAGTTTATAGAACACTCAGGTGCCACATTTCTCTTGAAACCATTCTAAGTTGCTTCATAATCTTGGCTGAAACTTTCCATGGGCCATCTGATTTTGAGCCAGCAGTGGCATTTGACATTTGTATTGGACTGCATATCTACCAATAACTGAGAGACAACCGATCTGAAAAACTGACACTTTTTTTTTCCCAAGAGCAAGCATTTATTGTCATCAATCCTCGTTTTCTGAACTTGGTTTGTTAATTACTGATTTTTTGAAGAGTTTGGTTTAGAAGATATTTCTCATTTAAAGGGCGGCCATTTGCTTTTCAGCAACTGTATTTCTATTTTAACCAGTAGAGCTGTTGGCTGCACTGCTGTTTTTTTAAATGTTGCTGGTTGTCGCTTTACTGCATCTGGCCCGTGAGTTGGTCGGGTCAAGGACCTGGTGCAACCAATGATGCATGTACGAAGCTAAGCATAAATGCTCCCTGACTATCCTTATAGGTGGAAGAAAACTTTGATCCCAGCTAGAAAAAGGGTGGGGAAATGGAATGATGATGAAGATAAGCGCTTAAAGGTTGCTGCTACTCTTTTTCGTAGAAGCTGGCATAGAATAGCCCAGTTTGTGCCTGGAAGGACCCAAGTACAATGTAGAGAAAGGTACAACTTCTTGATAATTTGTCCGCTATTAGATTGTCATTAAGTTCTTCTAATGGCTTATTCTGGTTGTAGATGGGTGAATTGTCTCAATCCTTCTTTGAATCGCTGTGAATGGACTGAAGAAGAAGATATGCAGCTCAGAGAAGCAGTAGCACAACATGGATATTGCTGGTCTAAAGTTGCGACTTGTGTTCCTATGAGAACAGATAACCATTGCCTAAGGTACAAGATCTTTAAATTAACAACTCCCATGATTTGTTTCATATTTCCTGCATTGCTTAATTGTAAATTCGTAAATCATTTAGAAATCTTGTTAACTGGAGCCTTTCTCTTTTCAGCTGAATTTCTCTTTTTTTTTTAAAACAAAATTGGCTTTTACCCTTTCTTTAACTCTTTCCTTCAATATTGGGAATATCATAATTTGTTTCTTTGTTATGCTAACCACAATACGGCACAAAATTGATTGTAAGCCAACGCTGGTCTACTTTCTGTCCCAAAATGAATGACACAATGTCTTTAATCGTCAAACATGTGCATCTCTAACCAAGTGTTTAGCACTCATGCTAGTGATCACTATAAACAGTATAATGTTTATGAAAATACTTGTCGAGTTTGATTAAATCTTATACAACCTCCTTTCCGAATTTCCTTACATCAATGTCGCAATAATTTTGCATGGCCTTTGTCGGCAAAGAATGACACCTACTAAATCCTCTTAAATTTTCATAATCGATTTAGTCATTCAATAATCCCAACCCCTTTTAACAGCTAACAATCCTGTATACCAAGCCTACCCACCTTACACCCATCCTCTTTCCTCTGCCACCTAAGACTCGCACTACCTATCATCCCCACCAAACACCGTCACTGGCTCACTGCCCTATTTCCACTGTTATTGGCTCTCCTTAATCCCCACTGTCAACCCAGTCTCTCCCCACCATCATCATACCCCCATCTTCACTGTTAACCACATTTCCAAAAACTCTAGACATGAAAGAAGGGGGTCTGGCCATCTGGACATTAAGATTTTGGCAAGGGGAGGGGATTCTGGCAAGAGGTACGGGTTTCAGCAGAGGAAGAGGCTCTCAGTATGTGTGGGTGGGGGGGGGGGGGGGTATATTCGAGTTTGAAGAGGAAGTGTGGGAGAGGGAATTTTGACTTGGGGAGGGGTTGTAAGGTAGAGGGGGGCTATGGACAGTTTCTGGTTGTAGGGTACTGGTCCAGTTCTGGCCGAGGGGTTTCGGTCGGAGGTGAGGTGCTAGGATGCGGCAACTAGGCAAGGGATGGTTGGCTGACTTTGTGGGAGGAGAGGCAATGTGATTATAACATAAATAAAATATTAAGGTATGAGATTAAGTGAATAAGGTTAGTTATACAACAACAACAACAACATTAGAGCCTTAGTCCCAAAATGTTTTGGGGTCGGCTGACATGGATCATCCTTTGGAACCGTCATGAGTGAACTCTCATCTCAAAAAAAAAAAAAAAAAAACGGATGTGGAGTGAAACAAAAAATGAGAGGTAAAGGGGTTTTTTAGATTTTAAATCGAACTTATCGCATGTATAAAATTCCAAAAAATTATGTCAAAGTTAACTGCAAAAATCTTAGAGAAGAGTAGGGAGTTAGATGATCATAGTCAGTCTAGGTTGACCTCTAAAGTTAGATGTTATCATTTCCTCTTAGACGAGGGAGTAATAAGCAAATAGGGAGAAATGGAGAAAAGGAGGGATTATTACTGATACCCGTCGTTGTGGGTGTCAAAGATAAGATTTATAAAACCAAACTAAAACTATAGATAGTGATAGTAAGGGTCGAACCACAGAGAGACAAAGTTAATATTGTTTGCGAATTTAAAGTCTATCGAAAGAACAATAAAAGGGGGGTTTGTTTGTTTTGTTTGGATCTAACAGCTAAGATGATAAAATAAACGAAATTTAGAACAAGGTAAAAGGTGATTGGGAACATCGGTTCACCATGGCTAAGGCAAGTCGGAAAAGGGTAAAAAACTCATGAAACACAACCTCAAGAAACGTGAATAAGCCCTTCGGTCATTATTCATCCAAATCCTTACGGTCTTCGGGTTTCTAGAAAAGCACAAAGCTTTCGCTCGCAGGCAATTCTAAATCTATTGCTAAACCTATTCTACTAATCTTTCAATCTAGTAGAATGAATCTAACAACAAAAGTTAAGATCGGTACAAAGTTCATAAAACCGGTAAAAGACCTAATTCGCCATGGTTCCCCTAATTCCCAATCAAGAGAATTAGCTACTCATAAACAAGGAATTGATACTAACGAATCTAGTAAAATTAATGTGAGATGACATGTTTATAAAATAACAACTAAGAGAAAAGGCAATTAAATCATAATAATAAGAATAGGAGAAATTAGGGATTGAAACAATAAAGAAACAAGATTGCATTAAAACTTACTAATGGAACGGAATTCAATGAACAAGGTTGATAATGGAGTTTCTTCTCTCTACTGTCTAATGTGTTTTCTCAATAATAAAAAGCTTAACCTAATTCTAATTACTGTTTTTCCTCTAATAGTCTCCAAATTACAAGGTTCAAAGAGAACCGGAAATTAAAATAAAAACTGCTCAGCCCGTGAAGTGGTCGACCGACCGAGCATCATGGTCGGTCGACTGATTGCGCTGTAGTTCCAGTCTTCTGATGTGGCACCCTGGTCGGTCGACCGGCTTGACTGGTCGGTCGACCGATTTCTGCTTCCAGCAACTTCTAATCTTCTTGCATGCTTCCCAAAGTGGCGAGTTCGGACCCTTTTCTTGTGAGTTTCCCTAAGAAAGCTTCCGAGGGACGATTAAAGCTTGGTTTAGCTTACTTTTTCTTGTTCCTACATTCAAAACATAGAAATGCCAAAGTAAACCATTTCGGGAGGAAATGTAGCTTAAAGCTAACAAATATGCATAGAAATACGTGCCAAAACTGTAAATAAAGTGTATAGAATATGCACGTATCAATTACCTTTTGTACTTGTGAAAAACAGTAAATCACAGCCCACATGTTTTTTTGCAATTTATTGCTATATTGCCATATGGGATGATGGTTCTAATGGTTTTTGTGTGGTTTTTTGGTTGAGGTTACTAATGAACAAAAGCTGCAATTTTGCTTTGCAATATCACAATGGTGGGTTTTTGTCTTTCCCAATGAGGAAAAATCAGATTGGTGGAGCTTTTGTGGACAAATATTTTTTTTGTTTTTACCCATGTTTCTTGCTATATATGGCCCAAGAGTCAAGAGATTAAAAATCCCAATTGCTTTTTAAAGAGATGTTGAAACTTGAAAGTATATATAAAAGGCTTGAAAGTCTTTAACTAGTTACTTTGAAGTCCAAATATTTTTAAAGATGATTCTTTATTTAAACCTATTTTAATTACATTTGTTGGCGGGAGGGCCATTTTTCATAGGCATCTCTTTTGTGCATGATTCTAGTATTGCTAATTTTTTCTGATTTGAAATATGTTGTTTATTTAATGGAACAGGAGATGGAAAAGCTTATGTCCACATGAATTTCCCCAGATTCAAGCTGCTCGAACCATGCAGAAACTTGCTCTTATTTCCAATTTTGTGGACAGGGAAGAAGAGCGACCTACCCTTGGGCCAAAGGACTTTGTTTCATTGCCTAGTGAAGACTCAGCAAATGAGAAGAATGGAACTGGTAAAAGGAATCCGAAAAGGCAAAGGTATATATTTTAAATGCACATTTTTAGCTGATTTTATTTCCTGTTCACTTACAGTTTTTTATTGACAAGTTTCATATAAATGTATCTACTTTAGGAAACGTAAAAATAGAGCGAAAGAAAAAGTTATCTCCCAGAAAAGCCTGTTCTTTGCTTTTATGATTTACTTCATCCTGTTCTGGACCACTAGTGTTTAATTTCAGTCATTAAACTTTTTGATCCCAAAATTGTAATAACAGTTAATGTGGCCTTGGCATATTGCAAATTATTTCATTCAGATTTCTGATTCTAGTAAAAAAAAATTTAGCCAATTTTATTGTATTCAGGCTATTCTAGTAAGAGTTAAGATTATGTGGGTATCTGATGAAGCAAGATATCTTGAGTTCAAAACCTGGAACCTTTGTTGATGGTTTCAAAACCTCTCTGCACAAGGTAGAGTTTGATGCCCAACACGGCATACATGAGGGGGCTTGTTCGTAATAAAGTCATTTCATTAAAAGCGAACTGTTAGCTTAGGGTTTTGGTTGCAGTTATACTTTAACATGGTATGAGATCCCTGCACTCTTAGGGATTTTTAATAACAAAAAGCTTCTTCTGCCCCCAAAATAGTTTCCTCACCTGGCCATGCTGTTACTGGTGGATACATCTTTCTTCACCCTCCAGGAATCTACCATTTATGTAATAATCTGCAAACACTATGATAGCTTATATGCACACGCATGTTGAGGTCCCCTGTTACCAATAAATCCATGTCCGGATCCGTGTCCGGGTCGGGTCCGCCGGACCCTCAGGGAACTGAAGAGTCCGAGCATCACAGAGTAGCGAACCACTGGGGCCCGTAGTATTCAGTTACCGTGTTCGTGAGAACTTTTTGTCACCTTTTTCTCCCTTTGAAACTCTTCAATTCAATTTCTTATAATCCATTATATAGCTGGGTCTCTCTTTTCTGTCACAACAAAAATAATATGGGTTCTTATCTATATCTCCTCCCTATTGTCCTATTCTATACTCTATACTCTAGATTTCTGTGTATTCATTCTCATATTATGTTTTTCGTCTCCTTGTTTTCCTCTGACCATAAATATTTCCCACTACTATTATATCTTATGGTACCGTGTTTTAACCCTTTGATTTCGGTACTGTCTAATTTCTTTACCTTAAATCTTTACATGGTCGTACTCATTTGTCTCTTCCTTTGAGTTCTCTTGTTTTATCCATCTCTACTGTCCTATTTCTTAATCTTGTAGCCTCTTTGTCTTCATCACTGATAGGCAAACTTTTCTCACGGACCAATGTTCTAGTAGCTAACTTATATTGATAGCACCCAAGTACCTAACTGCCTATGCCTACGTATTGAACGCAGCTGTATAGTACTCATGTATTTATTTTAAGATGCATTTGCTACGTCTCCAATAGCTTTATTCTTTCACCATAGACTTGCCATGTCTTTGGCATTCTATGCACAGTGCTCAAAGTTCGAACCTCTAGACAAATATTTGGAGTAGACATTATGTTTAGGTTTTTTATGATGAGTATAAAACTAGGATACATGGTTACAAATTAGAGCAGATCAACTGGTCATTTGATTCAGGTTCAATCTTTTCAAATCAAAATAAGGTCATTCAGGTGAGCCTTAGCTATGCTACTTACACTCTTTTAAAAGTATCTGACACAAGTGCGTGTCTAAGTGTTGGACATGGCCATTTTCTTGAAAAGAATGTTTTTTTTTGGCTTAAAATAGGTGTCTTAGTGTCATATCCATGTGCCATGTCCGAGTGTCAAATGGACACAGTTACACGGGGGAATAAGAAGAGTCAGAGCAACATTTCATTTCAATTAAGTTCATGTTCATTTTTCGGTCACTTACCTTAAGAGGTTTGTTCTACTTTGAGAATTGCAACATTATTTAATCAAATGTGAAGAAATCAGCCAATGTTCACGAGTAACATTTTTAATTACGAGCATTATATTTATATTTATAGTATTTCAAAGTATTATTTTTTAAATCCTTAATTAATGATCCAACTAATGTAGACTGAGGGTGTTTATGAGAAAATTAGTCTCTTTTGGTTGGGCTCAAATCGGCTGAGTTGGAAGTCGGATCAGATTCATTTGGGTTCCGGGTTTTTATGGGGCAGAATTTTTCTTGGATAAATTTCCATTCAATTTAGGTTGAATAGGACTCTGGGTGCAATTGAGGTTAATCTTCTGAGGTTTTCAATGGAATATCAATTCAAAATCTTCTCCTCTCATTGATTTTTAGTGTTTGTTTTGGCAAGTTTAGTTAAAATCCCACCCGTTTATAGTAGATACATTATTATTTGATCAAATGTGCAGGTCTTGCTTATCTGATGGGTTGACAACTAACAATATCATTTTCTGATTATTTCCTTGGTAGCTCAAACAAGGAGACTGCTGAAAAGAAACGCAAGAAAAGCAAGGTCAAGACTGAGGAATTAGAAGGATGGGAAGATCTGCCATTGTCAGTTCTGTTTGATAAAGCCTTCTCTCGCAGACGTTGAGCATCGAATGTAAGTTTCTTATCTCTTGTATATTTACTTAATGGAGCCCTTACCATCACATCCTGGGATAATTTTTTCCAGTTTCTTAACTCTTGTATATTTATTTAATGGAGCCCTTACCATCACATCCTGGGATAATTTTTTCCAGCTGTTTCCCATCAATTTTATTTGAAGGTTTTGGAAACCGTGGTTTTGAATCTTCCCCGAAAAGGACTTGGAAACAATGAAAAAACACAAGACGTTAAGGAATGGCTATTCTTTTTATCAACTTTTTTATTGATGTAGAAGCGGTCCAGAGTTAATATGACGAATCGGTGAGCTTTAATTCAAATTCAGCCAATACGTTTAGGCCTAGATTGAATACCAAAATAGAAGGGAAAGGGAGGGGTGGGAAAGGGACGGAGAATGAGATATGAGTGTTTGGATTCAATTTTCCTCCAAATCGTTCTTACGGGGGAGGGATTTTGATTTGTCTTGGAGGAGTGAAAATTGATCTCTTCAAATCCCCCCCCCCCCCCCCCCCCAAAGGGAGGGAGAATGGAATGGACAACAACAACAACAACAACAACATCAGAGCCTTAGTCCCAAAATGTTTTGGGGTCGGCTGACATGAATCATCCCTTGGAACCGTCATGAGTGAACTCTCATCTCAACAAGAGAAAAAAGAAGGAAAAGAAAAAAAAAACGGAAGTGGAGTGAAACAAAAAATGGAAGGCAAAGGGGTTTTATAGATTTTAAATCGAACTTATCACATGTATAAAAACCCAAAGAAATAAATCAAGAATAAAGTTTAAAGTGATTTTGAGAAACGAAGTAAAAATTAAAATAAGAGTTTTGAAGGAAAAAGTGTAACAAATCCAAACATAAATTTTTTTAGAAAACTTAATAAAAACATCAAAGGCTAGAAGTCCACATGTATCATATCCCTCCATAGTGCCCTCTCCATCACCATCCCCTCCTGAAACCCGAGAAATCTCATATCGTGCTCAATCACTCTTCTCCAAGTTTGTTTAGGTCTCCCTCTACCCCTAGCAACCGTTTCGGCACCCCAGGTCTCCAACCTCCCAACCGGTGCGTCCATAGGTCTCCTTCTCACATGGCCAAACCATCTTAGTCGGTTTTCCATCATCTTGTCCTCTATTGGGGCCACTTTTACCTTCTCTCTAATCACCTCATTCCTTAACCGGTCTTTCCTTGTATAGCCGCACATCCACCTCAACATACGCATCTCTGCCACACTCATCTTATGAATGTGACACTGCTTCACGGCCCAACACTCCGAGCCGTAAAGTAAGGCCGGTCTAATTGTCGTACGATAAAATTTCCCCTTTAATCTTTGGGGCATACCCTTATAACACAAAAACCCCGTAGCACTTTTCCATTTCATCCATCCCGCTTTAATTCTGTGGGCCACATCTCCGTCTACATCTCCATCTTTTTGGATAATAGATCCAAGATATCTAAAGGAATCTGACCCCTCAACAACCTTTCCATCGAAAATAATGCTCCCCACCGCCGTCGATCTCGGCCCCGCAAATTGACACCTCACATACTCGGTCTTACTCCTACTTAGCCTAAACCCACGAGTCTCCAACGTATGCCTCCATAATTCCAACTTTCTCTCAACCCCCTCTTTCGTCTCATCAATCAAAACAATATCATCCGCAAACATCATACACCAAGGGATCTCGTCCTGAATATCCCTTGTCAACTCATCCATAACTATAGCAAAGAGAATGGAATGGACATCATAATTAATTAAATTTGTACCAAAATTATTTAACTGTTGGTAGAAATCTTATCATCATAATTAATCTGTTTCTTTCAGTCACCTTCGATGTCGTCGAAAGTCTTGGCGTCATTATTAATTAAATTTTACCAAACAAGAAAACAGATGGACTAAAACTATAAGAGAAAACGAGTTGTGAATCACACGGCCAAACAGGCTGTTTTTGGACGAAAATTGAGTTGATAAATGCTCAAGAATTAAGTAAGGATATGACTTAATCCAAGCACTAAGCCAATGGTTCAAGCCTATGAGCCAACTCAAGCACAAAGCAAAGACTTTTCTCAATTCCTAAGCACTTAGCAAAGGAAAAATTCAAGCACAAAGCAAAGAATGTTGGGTGAAAAAGTTAGAAGTTTGCTTGTTTTGTCATTCAAATCTGAAAATTACAACCCTAAAGCTTAGTTTATATAGACCAAAGACTTCTAATCTCACCATCCAAATATTACAATCCAAGGGCTAAGAAAATAGACCAAAAAGAAGACAAAATAACGGCTGCCAAGCAGCCCCAAAGCTGACCAAAACAAAGTCCAAAAAGTATTTACATAAGGACAATAGAAAAGGACATAGCCTTTGAGTTTCAAGGAACAAACTTTTCCTTAAGTCTCTTTTCTAACTTCAGCCAAGATTTGATGGGTTCTTTACGCTCTCTCATTCTTTGGTTCTTTAAGTTTTCATACCAAAGAGAAACATAGCCGGTTGAGTTTCAAGATTGTAACTTTGAAAGTTTGCCATCCGAATAGCCTTTAAACTCGGAGACTCTTTCAATGGTCCTAAGCCAATCTAATAAATCCTCCGGGTTTAAACTACCATGAAAATTAGAAATTTTTACCTTTAAATCCTTGTTGAGCTCTCCGTGAAATGCCTCTACCATGGACTCCTCGGAATCCGAGTGTGGTACCTCCTCTTCTAGGTCATGGCCCCTTCTTCCACCCATGAAACCATGACCTCTACTTTTGCCACGTTGTGGTGGTGGCCTCCCTCTTTCTCTTTGTGGTGTTGGAATGTTAGCCATGATAGTGTTCATAGCTTCTAACATGACTTAAACCTCCCCAGATAAGTTATCCATCTTTATTTCTAAAACGGCCAACATTGAGTCATGATTGTTTTTTGTGTTTTTGAATGTAGGTAGGGATGATGAACTCACTAAGAGAAGCAACCAAAGGTCTAATAACCAATTTGGACTAAAACTATAAGAGCAATTTGGACTAAAACTATAAGAGAAAATGAGTAGAGAATCACACGGCCAAACAAGCTGTTTTTGGTCGAAAATTGAGTTGACAAATGATCAAGAATTGAGGAAGGATATGACTTAAACCAAACACTAAGCCAATGATTCAAGCCTGTCAGCCAACTCAAGCACAAAGCAAAGTTTTCGCAATCCCCAAGCACTTAGCAAAGAAAAACTTGGAAGTTTTCAGCTTGTTTTGTCATTCAAATCTGAAAATTACAGCCCTAAAGCTTGGTTTATATAGACCAAACCCTTCTAATTTTGACCATTCAAATACTACAATCCAAGGGCTAAGAGAATATACCAAAAAGAAGCCAAAATAACGGCTGCCAAGCAGCTCCAAAGCTGTCCAAAACAAAGTCCAAGAAGTTCTTACACAAGGACAAGAGAAAATGACAAAGTAAAAAACAACAATGATGCTCTTACACACAAACTTTGTGGTCTCCTTAGCAATTAAAGAAAACCGGTTGCCACCTTATATACCATATATTATATTTGAGCTGAAAACGTGGCCCTTGGCCTTAGGTTTTGGGACGGACTCGAGTCGGGTCGTTGGTCATGAACTTGTTTCGACGGATCATCAATTCCCGCTTCCGCTTAAACACATTGAGGGAAACTCGATTCTAAGAAATTTTGCAATCAATTATATTGAAAATATGGATTAGAAGGTTAAGATTGATATAGATATCAATGTGATAATGGTTACTAGTAAGGAGGGACTTGAATTGCACATTGTTGGTGAATTTGTATGAAATGATGGGAGTATTAGATACGAGAAGAATTGCAGCAGCATAAAGGCTAATGGTGATTGACTTCTATGCAATTGATCATTGCAAATAGATTTCCATCATTGGGCATTGAATTGTAGAATATTGTGGCAAACTCTAATTAGTATGGAGGAATACGGTTACTCCTATTACTCTTATAATATCAGTGAGAGTGGAATAAAAAAGTGAGGGGCAATTGCGGAAAATATGTACATGATTGAGTACTTCATGTACATGAAAGAGCATAATTAAATTAAAATCCCACCAATATAAGAAAGATTTCAAGGATAACCCCCTCTCCCTTTCTTTTCCCTACACCATGCGCCCTTCCGTTCCCTCCTAAATGCGTATCTCAACATGCTCTTAATTTTGAGTTGACATATGTCTTGGTCCTTAAGCTTCCGTGTCTGATTAGTGAGTAGTTCTCTTACTAGTTTCACTTTTACCTAAGACTCTACGTCTCTTTCATATACATTGTCCTCTCATTTTTTTTTGATAACGAGGGGTTTAATCCCCACGGGCCCATGCATTCCCGCACCACCACATGGACCATGTAAGGCACCCCCTTCGGGAGCTGCAGTGGCCAAGTGGTCATCGCCCCAGCTAGTAATCGAACCTGAGACCTCTCAACTCCTGCATTTCTGCAAGTTTTAAGGTTTAACTCAGTTACCACTGGACTAACACCACTTGGTTCATTGTCCTCTCATTACTCTAGTGATCAATCATTGTTAACTTTGACCATTAATTTTCCCAAATATGTCTGCAGAGACTCTAGTAACACTCTAGTTGCAATTAGTCACGTGTCTTTTATCAAAACAACTATTCTCATATCACCATTTTATGTAAGAGTAAGTATCCCTTGTACAAACAACAGGATATGAGCATAAGTATAAAGCACAAAAGAAGTCAATCGGTACAAATGCCAGAAAATATGATTAAACAAACAGTTTTTCTCGAGCTTTTTCTATCTCGTACAATTTAACAGTTCATCAATCACACATGTACACATGTCTCAACTGCCACTAGTCCCTACTAGTAGTACCTGTCAAATGGTTTAGGGGATACAGGGCTAAATTGTGATGTTGTTCAGCTAATCACCATTAGCGAGGACTTAGTTATCAGTTAATAGCCAGAGCCAATACCCAGCGCAAGGAGGAAGCATTTGTATGTGAATATTGTAGTTTGTAAATTTGTTTATGTTTATTCCCTCAGGTTGATGGACACTTATGACAACATAATTTCCTTTCCAATAATTACTACGTGATGAGATGAGAAATAAGGCCACATACCCATTTAAATGAGAATCTGATAGACTGATACCATATAGCCTAAAAGAAAAAAATTTATGGTGGCTAGGCATTACATTCAACATTCTTTGAAGAAATGAACGGTCAAACCAAACAATATCAACAATCCCTTCAAAAATCATAAAAATGGGGTTTTTCGTTGAAGAAAATGTTGATTACTCTTACCTCATCCGTTAATGAGGTGTTGATGGGGGACATATTTGTCGATTGTTCCCATCTCCTTCCAATCCCGAAGAATGAAATTCAAATGGGAAGCTTTGCTATTGATTGTACTCCTTTTATGCTCCGAATTGCGAAAGAAGTCAACGGTGTTTGGGAGTTAGGGCGGATGACAAAGATGATGTATACCTCGTCGAAGGTGCAAGTATCCCACACACTAAGGTAGAAAGGTCGCCCTGAGTCTTACCATTTGACTCGTTCCAGGCGGGCCGTATGGAGTTTAAAAGATTTATGTCTAGAGACATAGGGTTAATCACGTGTCATTTGTCAAAGTTGACATTGTTTGAACTATAAAGTATATAAATGAGAAAAAGTTGAGTATTAAAATCTTACAAAATGCTGAATATAATGCCTAACCAGCATCATTTTTTGCTTTTCAAAGTGTCTTGCCTGAAGACGGATATTTCCCTCTCACAATAAGGTAAGTGGGAGGGCAAGTGGGGAGGAAATGGAGCACCTATAGATAGTGTCACTTGCATATGTGAGAGGGGTACTTTCCGTCTTCAGCTTGTGACGGATAATGTCCGTCTTCAATGAGAATTTGTGTTCGCTTTTTAGGATATATGGTATCAAAATCTCGTTTGAATGTGTTGTCAGAGATGTTTACTAAATTGAGTACGTGATAGAAGAAGCTCGAGTAGAGATGTTTGTTTAATCGTATTTCGTGGCATTTGTATTAGTTGGCTTCTTTTGTGCTTTACACTTATGCTCTTGTTCTGCTGTTTGTACCAGTTAAGCTACGCATGATTAATTTATAGAGATGTTTTGCTAAGACAGAGATGAGTAATGAACAAGTTACATGTGCTTTAATGGTAGGAAACACAACTGACAATGGTTTTGGTGTGATTCGTACAATTACAAGGATGCTGCTATGCAGATCATTAATTTTTTTGCTGGCAAGTTTAAAGCTGGTGTGGACTTGGGAGGTTCCTGTGTTTTTTGGAGTAATTAGATCATGAGTTCTATTTACAATCCCCCATGCTATTATTTTATTAACAGGCCAGCATTGTGAGCTCCACTGTTTGCTTTATTAACATGTTCCTTGAATTTTGTTTGTAAAATACTGTAGTTTGCTTTAGCATCCTTTCAATTGTTGTGTGTTGTCCAGTGTGAGATTATTACTGGCCTCCTACTTCCCTTGTAAATTTGAAGTAATCTATCCTCTTTTTCAATCGTAATTGTAGATGATGCCTTTTGTTCTAACTGATATTACTGATCCAAACACGAATGCTAAGGCTCATGCGTTCTATGTCACAGGTGTTTTTGTGGACGACCTAATTTTTAGTCAACATGAGAAGCAAGCTACTGAATTTTTCTGCTTTGAATGGTCCTGAGTCCTGATGGACTGCACAGTACTTGCATGCATTAATTTAGCCAGTGCAAATGTCCAATGATGATTCAAGGATGCAGCGTGATACTGGTTTCGAACTGAAGGTCGAAGGCCTTCATTTTATCAATGCGGTGGAGATGAAGGTTGTGACCAATGCTGCTTCAGTTGTCAATAGGAGTTTACCATTCGCAACTGTTTTTAAAGTAAATTACACCATCTTCATTATACTTTTAGTCAAGCCATTAGTGGCAAAGCCGTAAAGCTCTTTCTTGGAATTAAAATAAATAAAAGCATGTTTTTTGGATAATTTTCTTTGATTTTTTAGGAATAAATCCCCTCCTACATTTATGTCTATTAGAGAAAACATGTATATTATTCTAATTTGATTAAATAAGATACGGTTTAGTAATAAGATGTTCTATTACTAATTTTTTTAATCAAATAATTGATATAAGAATGAATGTAATAATATAATTATAAGTGTTGTGAATTATATTCATATGGTCCATCTTATAATATGTAAATATGAATTACGAGATAATTTTTAAGTAATGATTTTAGTGACGTTTAATCATAAATATGCATTAAACTTTTATCAACAATATGTTGCATGTCACATATTGTACCATGTGTGACATTTTACATTTGACAAAAGATAAAATGGACTCCATATTAAGGGTACCAAAATTTGAAGGGGAGGGTGTGTTTTTTTTTTTTTTTTTTTTTAAATGACAACAGGAAAGAAGGGTTCTTACATAATGTCCACCCAATCATCTAGATCAGACTTATTTATTACATTTTTAGGAAAAGGGATTAAACTACCGACATGGCTGACACAAATAATATGCCTCTTTAGGGGACGATCTGATCTCTCCAACTGAGCGAGAACTTATTTTCTCTTCTTTATCAACTGAGCTTTCGAGGAGTACCTGCAACAAGACACACTTACGCCACGAGAACGTACAAATTTACTGGAGGAATATCTACTTGTAGAGAAAGTAGATAAATTGTATCTCGGAAATTCATCCCCTTGGCTATGATTTTTCTTGAAGGTAGAAATTTTCATCCTCTTCGACCTGCAAGGGATATATAAGGTAGAGACGCGCAAGAGTTTTCCAAACAGAGAAATCTTGCTCTTCTTAGAACTGGCCGAAAAAAAAAACTAGTTAGCTTTTAGTTCAGGATGGGCAAAAAGGTAAGTAGAGATGGTGGGTGTATCCTTCTTCAAATCTAGAGGCTCAGCAACCAAAGGACTCTCTTGGGCGCTTGAATACTAAGAGAGGAGAAGTTGTCTCCAAAGGAGGAGATGCTCAAGCTAGTATCACAGCTGTAGGATTTCCTTGGACCACCATCATTAGCTATATTGTTGGCTTCTGAAGAAGGAGACATAACATCCTTTTGAACCCCCATTTTACGTTTTCAGGGTTTAGAGAGTCTCCTTCTCTTCTTCTTATCCTTCTTCTAACAAAACTCACTTGTACTTTTTTCCTCCTTCATAGGCTCAATACGACTAATCCGAATTGTTATAGTTGACAGATTGTTTTTGTGGTAATACATCACCTTATTACTTTGGAGAAGCTTTTGATAATCCTGTCCAGAAATCCTCAGGCGGGAATGTTCTCCCCTCTTTTTTGAAAATTCAAGAGAAGATTTGTTATGACCATTCATCTCCAAACCCGAGTTCTGATTAGCCGCACCACTATTTTTAGCTTTAGCCATCTCCATATACCCACTCACATTTTCCTTTACACTCACCTCTTCATGGGCTTCCGACGCCTCTATGACCACACTCTCACAATCTTCTATATTACTTTCAGGAGCATACACAATATCCGAAGTATGCACCTGTTTCTTATTGTTCACACCCTTGTCATCAGACGAAACTTCTCCAATACTCTTTTGCCATTAGCCTTAATAAGGAGCTGACATTTAACCACCTCTAATTCCCTCATAACATCCTTATTTTTAGGTTCTACCCTCAATGCTTCCACCAGGTCCACTTTTACTTCTAAAAACCTATTCAACTTCATATATGCCATTGCCTTACGAAAACGAGCCTTAACATTTTTTGGAAATGATTCCAAAGTCATGGTACACAGATCCAAAGCAGCTCTGAATTCCTCAAGTTTCAGGGCACAAGCCGCCAGATTAGAATTAAGGGAGATTGCAAGGTCAGATAACAGTTTTATATCCTCACTTCCAATACCACCCATGCTCATACCAAAAAGCTTACAAGCCGCATTATAATACGAAGCAGCCGCATCAAAGTAATTTTGCCTAAAAAGGATGTTTCCTCTGTCTTTAAGCACTCTCACCTCAGATAAGGCCAAAGTAAACGACCCCTTCATTTTCGCAAAATGACCTATCATTCTTTCCCCGTCATCATCAATAAACCCATCACTAACATGGGTACAAGCAAAGTTATCCAGAAATTCATGATATACATAAGGTGATGCCATAACGCACAGACCAGCAGATTAGACAATTTGCCCCTTACTGAAGTGCAGTCCCAGCCACAAAGACCAGCATTACATCTGCAGTATCAAATTTTAGTCCAAGTTAATTATCTTAACACTCTTAGGAATAAAAAATTAGTCACTACTAAATTTTTGACAAAAAATCAACTTGTCATATCAAATTTTTGACCTTAATTCATAACTTTTATGAAAATAAATCCAAATTATTTACAATAATTTAAAATTTTGAATTTTAAAAATATTGAACATTCTTCAATTTATCCATGACACTCACAATGTCCAAAACTTAGGCTAAAACTCCCGAATTAAAATTAAGAAGTCGATGTTGCTAATTATCGGTTATCGAATAAAACATCTAAAGCATACGAAAATTAATCAAACTAAATTTTCAACTTCATATATGATGATTATATTATAAATGTAATATAAAATAATTTTCTCAAATTATATAATTCTTTTTAGATATTTTTGCGAAAATAGCTACTATTTATGTCATTTTCACATTAAAAATTTATAAATCTTGCAAAATGAGCTTAATTCATTTCAAAATTTATATACAATGATTAAATATTTCATGTGACAACATATTAATAATTCATAGCCTGATTTACGGTTTGCTATATTTAAGTTATTAACCCCCTTAATATGCCATTTTATCTCATAAAATTCATATTTCATGCAAAATAAACATATGTTATCTCAAATTTTACATACAGTAGGTGATAAGGGTAAAGTCGTCACCCTAAATCAAAGTAATCCTTAGAATACTACTAACTAATAGCTAGCGGTAACAAAGGTATCGAATCCACAGGGAGGCGGTAATAAATTGTTTGCTAAAGTAAATAAGTCTTATGGTAACAATTGGGTTGTTTAGTTGTTTTTGTTTTCTAATGAACTAATTGCGAAATAAGTAAATAAAGATGTAAACAAGTATTAGGAAAGATCTAGGGATCAAGTTCACATAGGCAATTATCCAGGGGAATGGGATTTAACTAATTCAATTGGGCAGAATTATTATTTAAGATCATATGTCCGGTCGGTATTCATATAATCTTTAGATCTAAACCTAACATGCGGTCGCTATAATTAGGTCAGTCTATTCAATTGTTGTGGCCTATCTTAGTCTTAGTCTACGGTCGGATCTAAGACTAATTTGCGAGACTAATTAACTAATCCTGGCCAGTAATTAATTAATCAGGTTTAAAACAACAATAGAACAATAATAATAAGCAGTTTAACAATTAAACATCATTAAAGTTTGATTCCCCCTTCTAATTACCTAGATCCCTTTTCACCCTAGACAAATAAATTAGCTACGCATGGCTTGGGATCTAACTACAACAATATTGATTGAAAACATAATTAATAAAGCAATAAAATAAGAACAAGAATAATTGAAGAACAATAAAGTAGAGATTTTGATTAAATACCGTAAATAGGAGAGCAAGATCCGAAGGCAATTGCTAAAATAATAATCTAGAGAGCTACTAGTAATAATTAGGGTTTTTGGAGTAATAAAAGTGTATCTAACAATAGGCTACGAAGCCTTTATTTATAGTAAACTACTAAACAATTTATGGAAACTCGGGGTAAACTAAAGCACTCGATCGAGCACTCAAGGCACTCGATCGAGTGTTGGTGGCACTCGATCGAGTGCTCTCAGCGCGTAATTTCTGCTTCGCGCACTGAACTTCAAACGATCGCCATTTCTTCGTTACTTGTCCGAATCAAGTGATTTTCGTGGCGTTGGAAAGCTAAGAGGATGAGCTTTCACCTTCAGTTGGAATCACCTGATTATCATTTGTAGAACTAGAGATATGGCTCTCCAAAGTAGGTACTAGTTATAAGGAGCTCTTCTTTGTGCTTGTCTTCGATAATCTCCTTAGCTCTTCCTTCCTAGATCATCGTGCCATGCTACGTGTGTTCCTTCATGTCGGGTCCGCGGTGCTCCAATCCATCTTTTGCTCCATAAATGTATCAATCCTGCATTAAACACTGAAAGGCGGAAGTATCGACATTCTAATATAAATAGCATATAAATGACACAATTTAGCACAAGAATCATCTCAAAACAACTAAAGGGGAGGCATAAAAGTGTATACGAATATGACTCATCAAACTCCCCCAAACCAATCCTTTGCTTGTCCTCAAGCAAAGCATCGCACAGTACAAAAGACAATCATACAGATGGTGAATAAATAACTCAGAGCTAATGTTAGTGCACATACAAATCCCAAGCTGTCCACAACTATAACAAAGTGATGACCAAATGTACCAATAAAACAGATTCAAAGGTACGGGTGATAGAAAACGCAGCTCAAGTCACAAGGTTGATATGACAGTGTAATATAGACAAAAACCAAATACCTTTCGACCTTGCAAGACAAATTTTAGTCGGATTCTCGCGGATTCACTCACGCTCATATGTATATGTAAGGGTGAGTTATATGTGAAGATGGAAAGAAATAAGAACACTCACTCAACTCAATGGAACATGCATGCAATCTAATGTGATAGAGATTTCCCCAACAATTATGCATGTATAGATGGACAAAGTACATGTATCAAGACGGCAAGGAGGCTAGTGGGTATGGGTAAAGAAATGGTTTGTGTCAAAGCACGTTATGGATATGTGGAGCTAAGATGGTAGTCGCAGCGCAAAACAAAACCAAAACCACTTCTTTAACGAAAGATAAACCAACCCAAGACTAGAGAAATTATCTTAACCTGAAAGAACATGAGAGTTTGTAACATTACTCTCCAAATTAGACTCTAGATAGTCTCCTTCAATCTCTTAACAAAATCCAATGAAGCATTCTCTCTTTCTTTTTTTTTCTTTTTCATATCACAATTTTTTTTTGAAGTTTTTCTTTTCTTTTTCCTTTTTCTCTTTTTTTTTTTCCTTTTTTTTTTTGCTTCATATTTTTTTTTCAACATAAGAGATTGACACAATTGCTCAAAAGATTTCACTACACCCACTTGGACATAATTAGTCCCTTCCCAACCGTAGTAATGAAATATCATGATAAACCAAGCAACTGCGACTGTCCCGAAAAGGTAGGCAAATTCTAGGATTGTGGCTTATAAATATTCAAACACAAAACATGCCACAAGGCTTCAAACGGGTTTTTCATAGGGAATTTGGTTTCAAAGCTAAGGTAGAAAGGCAAATTTTGGCTATGTGAAACTTATTTGAAGGGTAAGGACCGCCTATCCTCATGTACTTGTCATACATTCACATAAAAGTATCAAGCAATCAATTTCACACTTATGCAGTTTGATATTACATATTCCACGAGGAGAAACCACACTCAAGCCTAATTGACAATGAGACCAGTTTATTAATGTTCCTGGCCTAGGAAGCTCTATAGACCTCAGAATTTAAGTAGCTTACCAACTTAATTTGTCAAGTCTAATCAATATAAGGCATGTCAATTACGGTCAAGACTTGATCATTGAGCTTTGTTTTCATAGGCTAACGAGTCAAAACAATGTACATGGATAACTATTTGGGATTCAAATGCAAAAACAATGCAAATTATCATCATTGCTATTTAATTCACCAAGACTCAACCTAAAAATGAAAGAAAAAACATATTTTTGGATTTTTTTTTTAAGCACACAACATAAAATAAAGACTCTCCCCCAAACCTAAATGTCACAGTGTCCTCATTGTGACCTAAAAAACATGTAAGGCACAATATAAAATATAACCAGCACCCTAAAGGACACTACTAACAAACGGAAATAAAGGAGAAAACATAACACACTAAAAATAAAGTAAATAAAGGAAAAAATAAAAGAAGGATAATACCAGCTGGAAAGCATAAGAACTCCCCCAAACCAGCTGCAAAGCGGGGGTCTTGACGATTCATACGTAACCAAGGCAACGTTTTGTGACCTCAAAGCTCCAATGCTACCGTATCAAGGCAATTCAATGCCCGTAGAAGAAGGTCGAAACTCACTCCGTGTGCTACCCACAGGCTTAGGTAGCACCATGAAACAATACAAACATACACAAATATCAAAACGAATTGTCTAAGTTCAGTCTCAACGAGAGTAAAATCCAAATTATAAGCATAAAAAAGTTCTTTGTCATTTTGAAAAACGAAACTCAAAGGTGGATCATCAGCAAGATCCACAGTATCTTCAGGCTCCTTGGAGAGGTAGTCGTCTTTGAAAATTTCGGCTTCCCAAGCATCTAACTTAGCCTCCAAGTCAACACTTCCGTCACAGCTATAATCCAAAATAGGAGGTGGCTTTTCTTCGTAGATCAACTTCTTGAACTCATCCACCTCTAGCTCCCATGTATGCGACGCAGTAGTAGAAGCGTCAAATGAATTCCTGTCAATACACAAAGCATGGCAAGAATCTAAAGAAGGATCGAGAATGGTAATTACATGACATGTAGCTTGAAAATCAGGAGGACGGGGTGCTTGGTTGTGTAGAAAAGTGATGGTGTCATCCCCGATGCGAAAAATGAGACTACCCTCCCTAAGGTCAATAAGAGCCCCAGCGGTACTAAGGAAGGGTCGTCCGAGGATAATAGGTATTTCAGCATCCTCTGCCATGTCCATCACTACAAAATCACAGGGCACATGATATTTTCCTATCCTAACCGGTACATCCTCTAAGACACCCATAGGGCGCTGAATGGACCTGTCAGCCATTTGGAGGGTCATATTGGTACATTTAAGTGTGGTCATGTTAAGTTGTTTACAAGTAGTATACGGCATGACACTGACACTCGCCCCAGAATCACATAATGCATTAGAAAAATCAAGAGAACCAACAGTGCAAGGAATAGAAAAACTCCCTGGATCCTTAAGCTTGGGTGGAGAATTGGCTTGCAGCGCGGCATGACACTCCTTAGTGAATGCAATTGTCTCCACTTCGTTGAAAGTTCTCTTCTTTGTTAATATCTCCTTCATAAACTTTGCATAAGCTGGTACCTGAGTAATCAATTCAGTAAAAGGAACGCTTACTTGAAGATTCTTCACAACTTCCATGAATTTCCCGAACTGTTGATCAAATTTTGATTTCTGTTGTCGGGTTGGGAATGGAAGAATAATTTTTACTGGTTCGGCTGCCTTTGCATCCTTAGAGACCTTTGGAGAACTCTGGCTTGGAATAATAGTATCGGGTACCTGTGCATTAAGCGAAATAGAAGAATTAAAAGTACGCGGAGGAGGCACTCGATCAAGTGGGGCTGACACTCGATCAAGTGGGGCTGGCACTCGATCGAGTGCATCACGAGCTCGATCGAGTGCTTCGGCTTTAGCTCGTATTGATTCTTTTCGTTTTTCTTTTTCGTTTTTCTCATGTATACAATCTTTCTCTAATTCCTTTTCTTCTTCTTCATCATCACTGAAAGAGAGATGCCCTAAACCTTTAAGAGAAACATAAGGCACTTTACTATCATCTTTGGGCATCTCCGGCTCTTTATAAGAAGTACCACTCCTCAAATGAATAGCATGAACTTGCTCATGAGCTTGTTGTCCTTGGGGAGGAAGGTTTCCGGGTTGCCTATTTGTATTTTGGCCTGCTAGTTGGGCAACTTGAGTGTCCAATATCTTATTGTGAGCCAGTATCTGAGTAATCTGTGCCTTTTGCTCCATCTGAGCTTTAAGGCTCTGCTGCAACATAGCTTTGATCTCTGACATATCATTATTTGAAGCTGGTGGTGGAGGAGGTGGCACCAAAGGTTGAAACTGTTGTTGGCGCTGATTGTTAAACTGAGGACCTCCTTGATTCTGTCTATAATTTCCTTGTTGGCCGCGGATTTGAGGGATCACATAATTTGAATTTGGTTGTTGCTGAGGTGGGTTAGGGTTTTGAACATTCTGGCTCGACCATTGAAGAAAGGGATGTTCCCTTGTCCTCTCATTATAAGTGTTAGAAAAAGGATTAGCTTGCTTGTAGGATTGGAAAGCAAGTACCTGTTCCATAGGACTTATACACTCATCAGCAATATGACCGTTTACACCACATCTCCCGCAGAAAAGTACTTCCCCTTGTTGAACCATATTAACAACTTGGTGTTGGCCACCCAAAGCTTGTGTTGTTTGCATTTGTGCAATCTTAGCATTCAAAGCTTCTAACTGGGCTGCTACGGCACTATCTGTACCACTTCCTCTTGCAGAGCCTCTTGGATTTCCATATTCGGCAGTATGAGTAGCCATATCATCGATCAATTTATAAGCTGTATCATCAGTAGTATTATTTTGAAATCTTCCATTAGCAGAAGAATCTAGAAGGGCTCTATGATCATCAAATAACCCGTTGTAAAACTGGTTGCAAAGAAACCACTTCTCAAACCCATGATGAGGAACTGCACGAACCAATCTTTTGAAACGTACCCATGCCTCATTGAAATCTTCAGTACCTCCTTGTTTAAAGTTAGTAATCTGATTCCTGAGATTGTTTGTCTTTTGTGGAGGAAAATACTTCTTGTAGAATGCAAGAGCAAGGGAATTCCAATCAGTAATGGCGTGAGCAGTTAAATCCAACTCGCGCAGCCATTCTCTAGCATCATCCTGGAGAGAAAAAGGAAAAAGTCGGTATTTGACTTGATCATAAGTTACTCCTGTCTGCAGAGGGATGGAACTGCAATAAGTGACAAACTTATCCATATGCTTAGCAGGATCTTCCCCAGCTCGACCTCCAAACATATTCCGTTCTACCAACGCAAGATAAGATGACTTGATATCAAAAGGCTTTTCTGCAGCATCGGTAGGAGGAGGAATAAATCCTTTTGGAATAGAAGCCAAAGTAGGCTCGTTGTAGCTTGCCAAGGTAGTTGTATTAGGTGCAGCCATCTTTGGTGTAACAGCAATGGTCTCAGAAAAAATATCGTCCTCGTCAGAAGATGAATTTTCTGAGGTAATTAAAGGCTCAATCCTGTCAAGTATACTCAAATCTTCTACTTGACCCACTTCTCTATTAAAATTCCTTTTGTAGCGAAAAGTCCTCTCTGGTTCAGGATCAAAATCAATGATCTCGGACCGATTTGACCTGGGCATATAAGGAACTAACAAGAAAAGCGTAAAAACAGTCTCAAGGAACTGGAGTTCCCTGAGACAAAAGACAAATTAAACAAGTAACAAACAAATAAATTGTTGCCTCCCCGGCAACGGCGCCAAATTTGATAAGGGTAAAGTCGTCACCCTAAATCAAAGTAATCCTTAGAATACTACTAACTAATAGCTAGCGGTAACAAAGGTATCGAATCCACAGGGAGGCGGTAATAAATTGTTTGCTAAAGTAAATAAGTCTTATGGTAACAATTGGGTTGTTTAGTTGTTTTTGTTTTCTAATGAACTAATTGCGAAATAAGTAAATAAAGATGTAAACAAGTATTAGGAAAGATCTAGGGATCAAGTTCACATAGGCAATTATCCAGGGGAATGGGATTTAACTAATTCAATTGGGCAGAATTATTATTTAAGATCATATGTCCGGTCGGTATTCATATAATCTTTAGATCTAAACCTAACATGCGGTCGCTATAATTAGGTCAGTCTATTCAATTGTTGTGGCCTATCTTAGTCTTAGTCTACGGTCGGATCTAAGACTAATTTGCGAGACTAATTAACTAATCCTGGCCAGTAATTAATTAATCAGGTTTAAAACAACAATAGAACAATAATAATAAGCAGTTTAACAATTAAACATGTTAGAACACAATATGTTGATGATGGCAAGTTACCTTGATTAATCTAAATGTTTGCTTGATTAGTACAAGAGATTAGCAAGGTGACATTAAGCTCATTGAAGATCAAGTTCGTATGTCAAGAAGCAAGCAAAGACAAGAGAAGACCAAGTCTAGGAATGCATTGTAAACAAGGTAGTCTAACATTCACTCGTATTTGTTAGAGGTGCAAAATCCTTGCAACAGTTGAACAGACTGTTGCAACTGGGGTTTCTAGTACGGTCATGGAGATTATTTTTCGGAAAATATATTTTATCAAAAGTGTCGGTATTTTGGTTCATTTACATATTTCAAATGCTTTACAAACTGAAGGAAATTAATTTGAAAATCAAAAGCTCAACTTGCACATTGGGACTAAGAGTTAGAAAAAGTGGAAAGTTTACTTTTTCCTTTTTTAGCAATTAGTCCTACAAAAGGAAGGTTCCCTCTTACACTCTTTCCTTTTATGTGTTGCCTTGAGCCTTGAGTAATCTATCTTGAGCATTGCAACCATGTGCATTTTCAGTTTGTAAAAGATGCTCCTAATTGAACCTTTGGGTAAAAGAGTTATGCAAACTTATTACACATTTGAGAGCCACTCTCTCACTCGCCCAACTCTCTATAAATACCAACCTTTTCACTCATTCATTGCTAAGACTTTCTAAGCATTTATTGTAAAACTTTGCAAAACCTTTTAAGCATTTAATCTTCAAGTTTATTTTGCAAAAGTTTCAGTTTTAAAAGAAGTCTTCATTTGTTTTCGAAAAGCTATGATCTCCATGTACTAGTTCGCACTTCTAATGAGTATAAATGTTTGTTCGATGAACCTTGTGTTTAGATCTTAAAAGTAGTCTCCATGTTCTTTAAGAGAACTCTTGAGACATTGATCTTGTAAACCAAAGGTAGAACAAAACTCTTAGAGCGGAGTAGCTTTAAGTTTGAGTCAAGTCTTCGAGCGGAGTAGCTCTTAGCAAATGCAACCGGAGTAGGTTGGGGAGTTGTTTTGTTGTAATAGTTTTAGTCAAGCGGAGTAGCTTCTAAACTTTCAATAAAATAACGGTTGGACGTAGGCTCCGGAGTAGGAGCTGAACCAATTTTTTACATCGTTTGTTTATTGCTATCTCTCGTACTTTTCTCTCGTTTCTTGGTATACTCGTTATAGATCTGTTCTGTGCAACGGTTCCTTATACCGTTGCTTAGTTCATGATCTTGTTGCCTTAATACGTGAAACACTTAAGCTATTTCTAAATTTTTAAAAGGTCACCTAATTCACCCCCTCCCCCTCTTAGGTGCTAAACTCGTTCTTGATTCTTCAATTGGTATCAGAGCCTTGTGCTCTTGATTAGGCTTAACCACCAAAGAGAAAGATCCGTAATCATGGACGAGTCCAAACACACTAAGTACCCAATCTTTAAAGGTGAAAACTATGCTTGGTGGAAACACCGCATGGAACACTACGTTAAAGGGGTAGATTATGAATGTTGGATGATAATAAAAAAGGGCCCACTTAAGATAGAGGTGACAGATAAAGACGGAAATACGACACCAAAAGATGAGGAAAAATATAATGAAAACGATTATAAAAAGATCGAGAAAAACTCGAGAGCCATGTCCATCCTTCAATATGGCATTGGTGATCAAGATATTAATCGTATATCGGGTTGCTCTTCGGCCAAAGACATTTGGGACACCCTTAGCCTAGCTCATGAGGGCACGTCTCAAGTGAAGAAGTACCGTGTTGACCTTCTCATGCAACAATATGAGATGTTTAACATGGGAAAGGACGAATCAATTAATAGTCTTTCTTCTCGTTTCTCTTGCATTGTGAACGAACTTAAGAGTCTTGGTCGTAACTTTGAATCCGAGGATTTAGTCCGAAAGATCCTTCGAAGCTTAACTGAAAAGTGGCAACCGAAGGTGACGGCTATTGAGGAAGCTAAAGATCTTGCCGTCCTCTCCCTAAATGAACTAATGGGGTCTCTCATGGCCCATGAACTTTCACTCACGAAACGCTCTCAAGAGAGTTCAAAGGGGAAGGGACTCGCTCTAAATGCTCTCTCTAGCGATGAGGAGGATGAGGATGTCGAGTTCGCCATGTTTACCAAAAACATGGCCGGCATAATAAACGGTCGAGGCTCGCAAAAGTTCAATAACAATGTTGGCAAGAAACGTTTTCCAAAGAGGAGATCAAATTCCACCTTTGGTTGCTTTAAATGTGGTGACAAGGGTCATCAAATAAAGGAATGCCCAAAGTGGGATGATATCAAATCCAAGGAGAGACGTGATTTTGCCAAAAGAGATTACAAGAACAAAGTCATGAGTGCTATTTGGGGTATGTCCGATTCCGATGAGGAGGAGCTCCTTGAGGAAGAATTGGATGCAAAGTTGAGCATCTCATCAAAGTCAAAAACAGAAACGTCAAAATCATCAAAGAAAGAAGCTGCCATATGTCTCATGGCCCACTCGGTTGATTCAAGTTCCGACTCTGAAAGCGAGGTAAAATGTCTGAAGAAAAAGGCCCGTGCCTTTTCTAAAGACAAAATTTGTCTTCTTTTAGATGATTTTATTGATAAGTGTCGTGTCCAAGGAAATAAACTCATTGCCATGCAAGATGAAATTGAAAGTATTGCCGAGGAAAATGTCAATCTAAAGGAGAGTCTAACAGAGGTAGATCAAACATGTACAATAACCAAACTAGAAAAGGAGGTTAAAATACTTCGAAAACAAAATCAGTGTCTTGAGAATAAAATTGAAAAAGCTCATGCAACATACCCATGTAACGTTGAATCTGAGTTAAGTAAGGAGGTCGAGTCTTTAAAAAGAAAAATGTCATCTCTCACGAAGGAACGTGACTCCCTCCTAGTTGAACTCACCTCTTGCAAATTAGATAACAAACAACTAGAGGAAGTTGCTATCCTGTTAAGTGATGAAGCTAGTCATGTCAAAAGTAAAGTTGACAAAATTGAGAAAACGAATCTAGCTCAACATGGAAAAATAGAGACCTTAACCAAAGAGTTGCTTGATGCAAAACAATTCTATCTCAAATGGGAAGGAAGTCAGAATGTCTTAGAATTCTTGTTAAAGCAATCCAAAGAAAATGAAAAAGCTTTAAAAAACTCTGGACTTGGTTTCAGATGCAACAGTAGCACACACTGTTGCAACCGAAACCAAGACCCAAGTCAAAGAGATTTCAGACGACGTAAATATGCTGGACTACCTGAATATATCATATGCTATTACTGTGGAATGACTGGTCATGAGTTCAATAGTTGTCCTAAAAGAGAATCTGACCTAAAAAGAAACACCAAGGTCGCACAAGAAGTATGGGTCAAGAAGGACTCGGTGTCTAGTGTTAAGAAGGGACCCAAACTTGTTTGGGTTCCTAAACTAACTGTTTGATTTGCGTAGGCATTAGTGGGGGGCAGCAGCAATTGGTACCTAGACAGCGGATGCTCTCGTCACATGACGGGGGAAGAAGACCAATTCCTCTCACTAGAAGCCTACAAAGGAGGCATGGTGACTTTTGGCGATAACAAACAAGGTGAAATTGTTGGAATCGGAAAAGTTGGTAAGTCAAAATCACTATGTGTGGACAAAGTGCTGCTTGTCAAAGGATTAAAACACAATCTACTTAGCATATCACAATTGTGTGATCGAGGTAATATCGTTGAATTTCATGCTCATGTGTGTAAAATCCTAGATGGAAAGACAAGGGAGTTGGTTCTTGAAGGTAAAAGAGTCAAGGATGTGTATATGATTGATTTATGTTCTTTATCAGGTCAAAAACTTTCGTGCATGAGCGTTCATAAAAATGATCCATGGCTTTGGCACAAACGTTTGGGCCATGTAAATGCTAGAACATTAAACAACCTTAGAAAACTTGACTTAGTGGAAGGCTTACCTATCATAAACTTTAAATTCAACTCCTTGTGTGATGATTGTGTCAAAGGAAAGCAAGTTAAGAGCTCATTCAAGTCCAAAAAGTGTATTAGTACATCTCGTGTCTTAGAACTTGTTCACATAGACCTTTGCGGACCCATGCGAATATCAAGCAAAGGTGGTAGTAATTACATTTGTGTTATTGTTGATGATTGTTCTAGATATGTGTGGTTATTGTTTCTTGGAACTAAGGACAAGGCTTTTGGTGAGTTTTTAATTTGGCTCAAAATGGTCGAAAACAAATTTTCTCTAAAACTTGGTGCTTTAAGATCCGACCATGGAACCGAATTTGAAAACGTTGCCTTTGAAGCCTATTGTAATGAGAATGGTGTTAACCATAACTTTTCGGCTGCCCGAACTCCGCAACAAAATGGAGTGGTGGAACGAATGAATCGAACCTTGGAAAATATGGCTAGGACCATGCTCATTAGTTCTCAAGTACCAAGAAACTTTTGGGCCGAAGCCGTAAACACTTCGTGTTATGTCTACAATCGAGTCATGATTAGAAAAATCACCAACAAAACACCCTATGAAATTCTACGTGGAAGAAAACCCAATGTCTCATATTTGAAATGCTTTGGTTGTAAATGCTTCGTTCATAATAACGGGAAAAACAATTTAGGCAAATTTGATGCCCGTAGTGATGAAGCAATCTTTAGGGGTTATTCGAACCATAGTAAGGCTTACAAAGTCTTTAACAAAAGGACTATGAAAATGGAAGAGAGCATTCATGTTGTATTTGATGAATCTAGTCTGTTTGTGCCTCAGGTACAGGAAAGAAATGAAGAGGATGATGATGAGTTCGAGCTTGGAATGGTGCGTCATGACATGGACCAAGTATTGGAAGCTGAAGATCTGGAGCAACAGTCAGAAGGACCGTTGCATGGGGAAACAGGCCACAACTCAGGGGGAACCGACGGTGCTTCATCCTCAAAAGAAGCCAACTCGTCAGGAGTGGAAAAGGAAAACCAAAGCACAACTATTGATCCACAAAATTCCAATGATCAATCCCCCACCCAAAATCAACCCCATGAAACAGTCTCTGAAACTGTTGCATCCGAACAAAATGAACATGTGATCACTTCCAACACCACCATACCAAAAAGATGGAAACACCAAAGCTCTCATCCTCTCGAAAACCTAACTAGTGACCTTGACTCAGGGGTAAAAACCAGATCCTCCCTCAGAAACTTCTGTGCCTTTAATGCTTATCTCTCACAAATTGAACCCGACCACATTTCGAAAGCTCTCGAGGATCCTTGTTGGATCATGGCTATGCATGAAGAGTTGGATCAATTCAAAAGGAGTGAGGTATGGCATCTGGTACCTAGACCTTCAAATCGTACAGTCATTGGCACTAGGTGGGTGTTTCGAAACAAACTTGATGATAATGGAGAGATCGTACGGAATAAAGCAAGGCTAGTGGTGCAAGGGTATAATCAACAAGAGGGGATTGATTATGATGAAACCTTTGCACCGGTAGCTAGGCTTGAAGCCATACGAATACTCATTGCCTTTGCGGCTCATCATGGTGTAAAACTTTTTCAAATGGACGTAAAATCCGCATTCTTAAATGGTTATCTTAATGAAGAAGTTTTTGTGGAACAACCACCGGGCTTTTTGGATAATGAATCACCGAACCATGTCTTTAAACTCGATAAAGCTCTATATGGTTTAAAACAGGCTCCTAGAGCATGGTATGATAGGCTTTCAAAGTTTCTTTTAGAAAATGGCTTCATACGTGGTTCGGTTGATAAAACATTATTCATCAAGTCACATTCAGATGTAATGTTGCTTGCACAAATTTATGTCGATGACATTATCTTTGGTGCAACTAGTGAAACTCTTTGTGAATACTTTGCACATCTAATGAAATCTGAGTTTGAAATGAGTATGATGGGAGAACTAGGGTTCTTTCTTGGCCTCCAAATCAAGCAAAAAGAGGAAGGCACAATGATCCATCAACAAAAGTATGTGAAGGAGATGTTAAGTAAGTTCGGGTTGACTAATGCGAAACCCGTTGCTACACCTATGGTTTCTAACCTCAAACTTGACCTTGATCCAAATGGTAAGAGTGTTAGTGAAAAGGTGTATCGAGGTATGATCGGTTCTTTACTCTACTTAACCGCAAGTCGACCCGATATTCAATTTAGTGTGTGTGTGTGTGCTAGGTTTCAAGCAAATCCCAAGGAATCTCACTTCAAAGCCGTAAAAAGGATATTCAAATACTTGATTGGAACTCAACATTTATATCTTTGGTATCCTTCTTACTATGAACTTGATCTTGTAGGATTTTCCGATGCCGACTATGCGGGATGCATGTTGGATAGAAAGAGCACGTCCGGAATTGCCACTTTCATGGGGCCGTGTTTGCTCACGTGGGCTTCTAAGAAACAAAATACCGTGTCTCTATCAACGGCGGAAAGTGAATACATAAGTGCCGCCCTATGTTGCACACAACTACTATGGATCCGTCAACAATTGCACGATTTTGGTATTACATTCGAATCCTCTCCTATTTTTTGTGATAATACTAGTGCAATCAACATCTCGAAAAATCCAATACAACATTCCCGGACCAAACATATTGAAATAAGGCATCATTTTTTGCGTGATCAAGTTGAAAAAGGGACAATCAATCTTAACTTTTGTAAAACCGAAAATCAAATTGCGGATATTTTTACAAAACCGTTAGAAAGAGAACAATTCGTAAAACTTCGGTTGGAAATTGGTTTGTTAAGTGATGCATGACATTAAAAGTTTACGTCCCCCAATGATTGACTAGAATGGGTGACGGTAGTGTTTATGTTTACGATTTATTCCGTACATGCAAATTAAAGAAATTGAACTACTAAAGAAATAAAGAAACATGCATGCAAGTTGTCACGTATGGAGCCACTCAATGTACTTCTCTCATCCATCACATCAAATCACACTTCAACTTTTGTCATAAATTGCCAACCCACTCTCACCCGTCACTTTTATTACCCTCCATCCTTCACTCTTACACTTAACCACTCATTATTATCCTTCATGTAAAAACCTTTCACCTTTCCAACATTAATCCAAAATTCAAAAACCTCCCCATAACCGTCCCTCCCTCTCTCCTATAACTCCCCTCAAAATGCCTCCCAAAAATCTAAACCGAGAGTTACAACGTCTTGCTAATACCTATAATCCATCCTACGTTGCAAAATTAAAAATGACCACATCACCATCTCAACCACCTTCTGCCTCCCCAAAATCTCCGGCCAAACCAAAATCTCGTGCCAAAACTGCGGCCCGACCTGGTTTCCGTAAACCCAGAGGAAGAGGGCGCGGGGGACTTAAGCGACAACCTGCTTTGTCCTTAGCTCTAGATGCAAGTGTTGATCACTCTGATTCTGAAGAAAGGGTCGACTTAAACGTTGAACCCAACAAAGAAATACCCGAAGAAGAGGTGGAAAATGCGAATGTCACTGAGGGTGAAGCCAGTTCGCCAAAAGTTGCTTCTGACAAAGAAAAAGGAGTGGAGATAGTGGTTACTAAAGGAGGAAGCAAAACTAGGAAGGGAAAAGGGAAATCAAATCAAAATAATAAGGAGGTCGAACCCAGTGTTGAACCCGAAGAAGTAAGTGAGCAAAATGTTGAACATGAAAAAGAAAAAGGGAGTGAAGATGTTGTTGAAAATGAAAAGGATAATGAAGAAAATGTTGAGGATCAAAATGTAGAATCTGAGAAAAGTGGTGAAAAAGATCAAAGTGTCGAACAAGATGTTGGGGGCACTGAAACCGAGGTCGAAAATCCGAACAATGTCGGAGAAGGAGAAGAAGGAGTGGATGGGTCTGGAAAATCCGGAGAAAAGGATCCCCCAAATGTTTCTTCTGAAAATATTGAGGATAGGGTTGATAAGGGAAAATCTGTCGTGGTGGAGGAAAATGCGAATGCCGTAACTAGTGAACATCAAGTGTCTGATGAAGTGCTTGAACCATTGAATCATGAAATAGCCTCATCATCCAAACGAAAGAGAGACATAGCCGCCATATTCGGAGAAGAATTTGGTGAAGAGTACGGTGGTGAGGAACTCATTTCCTCCTTTACCACTCACAAGAAAAAGACTCAAACAAAATCAACCACCAAAAAACCCATCCAAAAATCCAAAAAGAAACCAAGACTTGAAAAGACTTCCACCAAATACCCAAGTGAGAGTGAGGAACAAGAGGACCCTGTTTCTAATCCCTTCCGTGACATCATGGCCACCCCATTTGAGGAACCATTCAAAAATGAAGTCCTTGCCTATCTCAACACCTTAGGACTTCCGGACCAAGTACTTAAGCGTTGCCAAGATCTCCTCGGGTGTTCGTTCCATTCCGGAAGGCGTTTTCCTCTTGATTGGTATGACTCCTCTCCTGCATTTCAATTCTTTCATAATCATATCCTTGCCCAAAAATGGACCCATCTCCTTGACAAAAGCTTTCCTACATATGTATCCGAGGTGGTACAGTTCTATGCAACGGTAACTATGGACGTTGCATCTGGAACTTTATCCGCCTTTGTCAACAATAAACCCTTCATGCTTACAATTTCCCAACTAGCCAAAATTCTTGATGTAGAACCTACTGGGCTAGCCATTTTTCCTAGGGGTACTTGGGGTTCACTTGACCCATCCATTGTTGACCAAATCATCACCATTTTACGACCCCAAAACACCCGCAACCGCTCAAATGTTTATGCAACCGAACTCAAGTCAAATCATCGGTTCATCTTTAATTTCCTTCAAAGAACCGTCTGCCCTGGTAGCAACACTCGGGGAAGGTGTTCTTACCTCGAAATGCTTCTCCTCCACCATCTCCACACCAATCAGAAAATTAACCTACCCGCCCTCATTTTTCATCGAATCCATGAAGTTTCCACGGATATCAAAAAGGGGGACTTTGACAAGAAAACTATCCTCCCCTATGACATGTGGCTTTCGATGATCATGCACAAAAAGAAGATGGTGAAAAAGGGTAGTGTGGCTGTTGAGTTGTGTGATGAGATGACCATGGGCTTATTGTCTCAAATGACTCTGGATGTTGTTAACGGGAAGCTGGTTCGAAAATTCGGAGGGCCTGGAAAGGGTGCAACGGTCGGGGGAAATGTTGCTTTGGGTGCTATTAATGGGAAGCTTGATAAACTTACCGGGTTGGTCTCTAAACTCTTGGCTGAAATGGAAAGGATGAAGAAGGAAATGTCGGAGCTGCGAACTGTCAATGAGGACCTCATCGAGCGTGTGGGTGCCGCAAATGATGATGATTCCGATGCCTAAACCTTTCTCCCTTGCCTTTTTATTATAATGCCTCCATAACAAACTACTTGCATGTGTGTTAATGTTTTCTCTTGTGTTTTGAACTCTCGTATTTTGCTATGTATTGACTGAATCTGTATCTTTTGGACACTACTCTCCCCTATTGATGATGTCAAGAGGGGGAAGGACATCTAAATTATGTTATGTGTTATTTAATGACTCTTAGGCTAACGTTCACCGTAGAAATAGCTTAGCTTTTTATTAGACGTATTACTTAGGATTAGGAATGATTGACCCCTTGACCACCTTGTTTATGCATGAGTAATGTGTTATTTATCATTGGCCTAAATCAGACCGACTCACCATGGGTTGAGGGGGAACTTGTCTTATAATTTCGATTGTAACTTGTCATCATCAAAGGGGGAATTTGTTAGAACACAATATGTTGATGATGGCAAGTTACCTTGATTAATCTAAATGTTTGCTTGATTAGTACAAGAGATTAGCAAGGTGACATTAAGCTCATTGAAGATCAAGTTCGTATGTCAAGAAGCAAGCAAAGACAAGAGAAGACCAAGTCTAGGAATGCATTGTAAACAAGGTAGTCTAACATTCACTCGTATTTGTTAGAGGTGCAAAATCCTTGCAACAGTTGAACAGACTGTTGCAACTGGGGTTTCTAGTACGGTCATGGAGATTATTTTTCGGAAAATATATTTTATCAAAAGTGTCGGTATTTTGGTTCATTTACATATTTCAAATGCTTTACAAACTGAAGGAAATTAATTTGAAAATCAAAAGCTCAACTTGCACATTGGGACTAAGAGTTAGAAAAAGTGGAAAGTTTACTTTTTCCTTTTTTAGCAATTAGTCCTACAAAAGGAAGGTTCCCTCTTACACTCTTTCCTTTTATGTGTTGCCTTGAGCCTTGAGTAATCTATCTTGAGCATTGCAACCATGTGCATTTTCAGTTTGTAAAAGATGCTCCTAATTGAACCTTTGGGTAAAAGAGTTATGCAAACTTATTACACATTTGAGAGCCACTCTCTCACTCGCCCAACTCTCTATAAATACCAACCTTTTCACTCATTCATTGCTAAGACTTTCTAAGCATTTATTGTAAAACTTTGCAAAACCTTTTAAGCATTTAATCTTCAAGTTTATTTTGCAAAAGTTTCAGTTTTAAAAGAAGTCTTCATTTGTTTTCGAAAAGCTATGATCTCCATGTACTAGTTCGCACTTCTAATGAGTATAAATGTTTGTTCGATGAACCTTGTGTTTAGATCTTAAAAGTAGTCTCCATGTTCTTTAAGAGAACTCTTGAGACATTGATCTTGTAAACCAAAGGTAGAACAAAACTCTTAGAGCGGAGTAGCTTTAAGTTTGAGTCAAGTCTTCGAGCGGAGTAGCTCTTAGCAAATGCAACCGGAGTAGGTTGGGGAGTTGTTTTGTTGTAATAGTTTTAGTCAAGCGGAGTAGCTTCTAAACTTTCAATAAAATAACGGTTGGACGTAGGCTCCGGAGTAGGAGCTGAACCAATTTTTTACATCGTTTGTTTATTGCTATCTCTCGTACTTTTCTCTCGTTTCTTGGTATACTCGTTATAGATCTGTTCTGTGCAACGGTTCCTTATACCGTTGCTTAGTTCATGATCTTGTTGCCTTAATACGTGAAACACTTAAGCTATTTCTAAATTTTTAAAAGGTCACCTAATTCACCCCCTCCCCCTCTTAGGTGCTAAACTCGTTCTTGATTCTTCAAAACATCATTAAAGTTTGATTCCCCCTTCTAATTACCTAGATCCCTTTTCACCCTAGACAAATAAATTAGCTACGCATGGCTTGGGATCTAACTACAACAATATTGATTGAAAACATAATTAATAAAGCAATAAAATAAGAACAAGAATAATTGAAGAACAATAAAGTAGAGATTTTGATTAAATACCGTAAATAGGAGAGCAAGATCCGAAGGCAATTGCTAAAATAATAATCTAGAGAGCTACTAGTAATAATTAGGGTTTTTGGAGTAATAAAAGTGTATCTAACAATAGGCTACGAAGCCTTTATTTATAGTAAACTACTAAACAATTTATGGAAACTCGGGGTAAACTAAAGCACTCGATCGAGCACTCAAGGCACTCGATCGAGTGTTGGTGGCACTCGATCGAGTGCTCTCAGCGCGTAATTTCTGCTTCGCGCACTGAACTTCAAACGATCGCCATTTCTTCGTTACTTGTCCGAATCAAGTGATTTTCGTGGCGTTGGAAAGCTAAGAGGATGAGCTTTCACCTCCAGTTGGAATCACCTGATTATCATTTGTAGAACTAGAGATATGGCTCTCCAAAGTAGGTACTAGTTATAAGGAGCTCTTCTTTGTGCTTGTCTTCGATAATCTCCTTAGCTCTTCCTTCCTAGATCATCGTGCCATGCTACGTGTGTTCCTTCATGTCGGGTCCGCGGTGCTCCAATCCATCTTTTGCTCCATAAATGTATCAATCCTGCATTAAACACTGAAAGGCGGAAGTATCGACATTCTAATATAAATAGCATATAAATGACACAATTTAGCACAAGAATCATCTCAAAACAACTAAAGGGGAGGCATAAAAGTGTATACGAATATGACTCATCAGTAGGTAAAAATTTCATGTGAGGTCATATAAAAATGTCAAGGTCATATTCGAAGACTAATCAACCTTGGAACCTCGATTTATCGCATTTTATCTCATAAAAATTATAAATCATGCAAAATAAACTTATTTTATCCGAAATTTGACAGTTCATATGTAAAATATGCATGTGAGGTTACATAAAAATTTCAAGTTCATATTCAATGTTAAACTATTTTTAGTGATAAAATCTCATTTTATCGATAAAATTGTCAATTTATACTAAAAACTATATTAATGTACAATAAAAATTCCATAAATCTTAATTTATGACCTAAAACACTTTTAGGACCAGAATGTGATACATGCAAAATTATTTCGTGACTTTATCTCATAAATCACAAAAATTTTAGTTTTATTTTTAGTTCAAAACTCGTAAAAACTAATAAACGATTTTACATGCACAATCTAGCTCTTGATGCCAATTGATGGTTTCATAAACTTCCATTATTAGTCTCTACCAATGTAATAAGTTAAACTCTATCTTTTAACAAGGATCTAGTACATGCAAAACTTATACTAGAGAAAATGTCCTTACATTGAGTTAATGGAAATCCGGGCACAAAAATTGATCTCGATCCTATCAATTTTTGTTCTTGAGCTATAATCATAAATGACGATCCTCCAAGGCTCCAATATAACAACCCTCCTAAAGAGATGCACCCAAAATTTCATACAAACACTAGAATATATTTTAGTCTAAATATATAAAGTAGTAACCTTAAATATTTATCTAACACATTAAATTTACTACTTTAGTAAAAGAGAGTAATATAAGATTTTTATGATGAACTCATAAACCCATTTTATGGGAGATTGCATGAGAAAATGACATCAACCATTAGGGTAAAATTTGCGGACAAAGTCCTCAAATATAGAGGAAGTGACACGGCTTCAAGAGGAGGAAAAAGTGTGATAGTGATCTTTCACACATGCTGGCATTATTATCCGAACATAATTTTGGAATTGAAATTATATTGCGAGATATATAGAAGGAACATTAAGAAGGTCATTAAATTGTAAAGAAAATGAGAGAGAAGGATACGAGAGGGAACCTATATTTTGGATCGGTGTGCTTAATACCATATGAGATGAGATTATAGATGATAATTAACTTTATTGATATTAACAGAGATTACAAGCATATATATGCTAGAAAACTAACTAAGCCGATCCTAGAGGATATCTAAAGAAACGGAAGATATCACAAGAATAAAAGATGATTACAATCTTGATAAACAAGGTAAACATAAAGAGCAACATATATCATATATGATTATTTTAAAGATAATATTATAAGATTAAATTGGTATCCTCAATAGGTAAAAACACCAATGATCGGCACTAGATGTCAAACACTTGGAGAGAATCGGCCACAACTTTGAGCGTGTTACGGAATCGTTTCCACCGTCTCTCGTTTGCCCCGACGGTCAGAGTGTAAAATCTCCCTGTAACACACAACACAGGTCTTAGCCATTGAGTAATGTATATTACATTTACTTTAAGAGCATTTTCTGTACTTGCTTATTCCTGGTACTTATGTAATAAACTTACCATTTGCAATTGCAAGAGTCGAGAAGTGTGTGACCGAGAAATTTGGAGATGTAAGCTGGTATTCGACTGTGTAATAGTTCTTGCCATTGTCGGAACGCTGTTCACAGGAATTTGGGTCATTCACCAAAACCATAACTCAAGGGGGGCTGGATTGAAATCCAAATCAGTAATGTCTGATATATAAAATCAGATGTCATCCTGAAGTCGTAAAAATCATTCCAATGAATTTATAACTGGAGCTCTTAATCTATCGTCTAACAGATCCGGACAGAATTTCGTAATAATAGTCAAATTTTGTAGCTATAGATGATAAGTCACTGTTTGTAAGTGTAACAGTCAACATTAGATCCAACAAATTTGAAAGCCAGTGTTTGTAAGTCTAACCTCTCGCATTTCTTTTATGTAAACCACTTGATTTGGTGCGGCATAAATGTTCTTCACCAAATCCGGAACGACCTGCTCAATCTCACAGTGTCAAGTCAGATTTTGAAAAGGAAGATGAAAAGTGTGAGAGTTGTGATAAAGTGTATGGTTAGTGAAGTATACATCTTCCATAGGGCCTAAATCATGGATATCCTGCTTGTCAGTTGGTAGGAAACTGAGCCGCACATTCTGTAGTTGCAAATACCGATCCTTGAATGCAGAGTCATGTGCCCTGAATTCAAAATCCTGAATAAAAATACATGAAAGTGTTAATTATCCTTTGGAGGTAATTGGGGATTGAGAAACAGAGAGATATTATACCCTCCAATCTGATGGGTAAACATACGAGTAGCCATCGGCTTTGTCGACGAAGGCCGAGTAGTTTTGTGGGACTTCTGTGAAACTAAAAAGTGTGCGTCAGCGGAACATTATTGACCCTTCTGTAGAATGTAGTACTAGTATTAATGAAGATATGCCATCAAAGTTAGTAGTAAAAAACAGTACCTTGGGCTAAAGCAGTTTTAGGAGAAACCAAAGTTAAAGCTAGCATTCCAGGTGCCATCATCAGTGATCGTCTGTGACAGTAACCTGATACAAAGCATAAGGAAAATGATGGAATGATTGAGTACCCTGTAATCTGTATTGTGCAGATCTATTAAGTTTGATGACTTTGAGTACTCAGAAAATCAAAAACATAACAGAAAAATAAAATGAAGTTACTTTGATGAGGCAAGGAGGAGATATTGGTGGAGCATGTGATTCTGTTATTACATGATGATGAAAGAAAGAAACTGGTAGAGTAAGTGCTCCTCTACACCAAAAACACATGGGATGAACTAATTAATTAAATAAATGAAACATTTATTAAAGCAAATATACTACTCCGTAGTAGTAGTAGCAGCAGTAGTAGTAGTATAGAATGATTGAGATAGGTAGTGATACTTTGTGATGTAGGATTGCTGGCGCCAAGCTTAGAGAGAATGATGATGCAGCCATGACTTTGGATTCTACTGTTTCTCATCTAAATTGCATTCTATTATATTCTTATTGCTACACTTGTTTGTTTCATTTTGGATGATGTAGCCCTGGGTAAAGGGCGTCCAAACAACTTAAGATAAGGTGGATCAACGCCTCTAACTCCTTTAATCTCAACTTCTCAAACGGGTGTGGAGGACAGGTTACGAGTTCCATCATATCGAGTTTGGGTCACTATTAAATACGGCTGGTATCAGTTTTTTTGAAAGTTGGTATCAGTTTTGAATAAGGTTAGGGACATAAAGTAACTCTTAATATTAACGCCCTTTCACAAATATTTATCTTTATTAATTTTTTAAATAGTTTCTTATATGTTTTTCTCTTTACAAATAACTAGCTTATATGTAGTAAGAGAATCATACATCCGATGTATTACCACCCATTAAATAGTTTTTGAGCATTTATAATAATATTTTTGAGTTTTGTTTTAAAAATTATGAGTATTGCTCTACAGTTTCTGAGTTCATTTATTAAAACATTAAACATTTAAACTTAAAAACTTACAATAAAACTAAAAAACATTATATATAAACTTAGTTATATTGAATCCGTTTTCAAAATAATGCTCAAAAATAAAATAATTGTCGTTTTGGGTTGGAATTTAAAGTATTTGTCAAAATAGTGTTCACGTAGGCTCGGTTTTTCGGAACCTGCTCGGCTTAAACACGCCATAGGGGATGGCGTGTTTCTCCCCTAAGACACGCCATAGGGTATGGCGGGTTTAAACCTAGTAGAAATTTTAGTAAGAAATAGAAACTTTGCAGAAGCTTAGAAACTGAAGACCCGCCATAGCGTACGGCGTGTTTCTCTTTGAAGACCCGCCATAGGGGATGGCATGTTTAAGCAAGTTCTTTTTATTTAATAAGTTTGCACGAGTTCCTTCATTCTCTTCATCTTTCACTGTTTCAACACTCACTCCCTCAACCCTCGCAAGCACGAAAATTAGACTTCATCTCAATCCCTCACAAGCACATCTCAATCCACCCTCACTCCCACAACCCTCACTCACTTAACTCTTTTCCGGTGAAAACTCCGGCGAAAACTCCGGCAAAGTTACCTTTTTCAAGGTATTTTTCATTTCATATTTTTTGTTTAATTTGTAATTTTTATGTTAGATTTCAGTTTTTATGTTTTCATTTTGGTTAATTAAGGTGTTTTTGTGCTTGATTTAGCTTTTTATATTGTTAATTTGTGGTTAATTTGTTATGTATATGAAAACCCCCAAATTTGAAACCCTAGGTTATTGAATTTGATGTAAAAGTTGTTAAATTGTGTCTAGTTCATTGTTTTGGTGATTATTATGTCGTATAAATTGTTGATTTATACAAAGTAAGTTTCTTTTTTTTTTGTATAGAATGAATATTTTTGATTTTCCACTTATTTGTTATTGGGATGGAGAAATATTTGAGCAAAATGGTTGTGTTAGCTATAGAGGAGGGAATCAATGCTTTGTTTAGCTAGTACAAAGATGACATATCTTGAATTAGTTGAAGAGATATACAAAGGAATGAAAATTCATAGTTTTAGTAGTCAATTAAGGGTGAAGATGAAATTTCCAAGTTCCGATTGTTTCAAAGTTGTACCTCTTAACAATGACGGGGCCTTAAAAGCATTATGTGCAAGTGTTCGTCATTCAAATGCTCCTTCAATGGACATATTTGTTGAGATTTCTACTTCTCAAATTGTCAATCCTACCCTAAGTATGCCTATTAGGCTAGATGATGTTGGTTAATTTGTTTCCATTGAAGCTAATGACATAAATGATGGGGAATTTGAGGGTAATTTAGAAGGTGATGAGATTGATGAGGAGTTAGTAAGACTTGAGGAAAATTTGATGGAAAATGAAGAAGATGGTGATGATGACCTTGTCTTCGCTAGTGCCCCCATTGTTGAGTTTAATAAACTCCATTCATTAGATGAGAAATAGTTGAATAGTTAAAAAACTTGGGAGAATATGGTTGGACATGAACAAGGGAAAGAGTTCGCGGTATTATGAGAAAAGATTTGTCCCACATTGGTAGAATGTGAGGATTGTGATATATTTATAATAGCTCCCACCCACCACTTAGTAACAAGGCCTTGTGCTTTTGGGCTTAAGTGAGGACAAATAATGGGCCCAAAAGTGTGCACCCATCTTATTGGGTTTGCGTTACGACGGTGGTGGGTCGGGTTGTTACAAATGGTATCAGAGCGACCCTGCGACCGTGTGGTGAGCCTGTGGTCGGGAGTACCCGGGTCACACACCTAGCGGGGGAGGATTCTGGCCCTGGTTGTGGTCAAGTTTGAGGCACAACGAGGACGTTGTGTTCGTTAAGTGGGGGAGTTTGTAACACCCCAAGAGTATTATGAGAAGAGATTTGTCCCACATTGGTAGAATGTGAGGATTGTGATATATTTATAATAGCTCCCACCCACCACTTAGTAACAAGGCCTTGTGCTTTTGGGCTTAAGTGAGGACAAATAATGGGCCCAAAAGTGTGCACCCATCTTATTGGGTTTGCGTTACGACGGTGGTGGGTCGGGTTGTTACAGGACAAGTGTTTCCAAATAAGTCTTCAATAAGCGATTAGGTGACCTTATATAGCGTCAAAGCAAACCAATTTTTCAAAGTTGCGGAATCAAAACCTAATACTATAACCTTTAAGTGTGGGCGGACACCTAACCCTTGCAATTGGCGCTTAAGGGCAACACAAAAGGACTTTCATTCTAAAGCTTTTACCATTGTCACATACAAAGGTCCTCATGAAGAGTCGTGTGTTTGTGACATGGTTCCTCGTGATCATTTAAATTTGAAACATGGTTTCATTAGTCATGAGATTCGTAATCTTGCTGAGGAAGATTGGGGATATAAGGTGCACTCTGTTGTGACTCACATTTTAGATAAATTTGGTTACACAATTTCTTATACCAAAGCTTGGAATGCAAAACAACGAGCAATTGAGGAAATATTTAGAGATTGGGATAAATCATATGAGATGTTACCTCGTTTCATGCAAGGCTTAAAAGAATCTAATCCTGGTGCAATTTTCCAATTTTCATCTACACCAACAACAAACCCAAATGTGGAAATATTCAAGCGAGTTTTTTGGGCATTTAGACCATGCATAGAAGGCTTCGTACATTGTCGGCCAGTGTTAACCATTGATGGGACACACTTATATGGAAAGTTCAAAGGCACAATTTGACAGCAATGTCAATTGACGCAAATAACCAAATTTTTCCTGTTGCTTTTGCTATCGTTGAATCTGAAAATACTGATAGTTGGCCTTGGTTTATGGCTTGCATAAGAGCCTTTGTGACCAAAAGAAGTGGATTGTGTGTCATATCAGATAGGCATGTCGGGATAATGAAAGCAATGAGTGAAGTTGGTAGTGGTTGGGATGAGCCTTATGCTTATCATAGAATATGCATTCGGCATTTGGCTTCAAATGTTAATACAAGATTTAGAAATAAGCAAGTGAAGGAAATGTTTGGGTCAACGGCAATGCAATATCAGAATAAGAAGTTTGACATAGGTCTTAATCGCCTAGGTGAGTTGAATATAGAGGCACAACAATATGTTGTCGATGTTGGAATAGAAAAATGGTCAATTTGTCATGATGGTGGACATAGGTATGGCATATTGACTACTAATTCGGCCGAGGCATTTAATAATGTGCTAAAAGGAGTACGTTTTCTTCCAATAACCGCTCTTGTCAAGTGTGTCTCCCGGTAGATGCTAATGAAGAAGTTCTACATCAATATGTTAGAGCCTATTTGCTTATCTTGATGGCGACTATCATATTTCCCGACAAGAGTGGTAATGATATCCAACTTGTTTATTTGCCATTGTTGAGGGATTTGACCATGTTAGACACTTACTCTTGGGGTAGTGCCGTCCTAGCTACATTATATCGTAATTTAGGTAGATCGAGTGGCATCAAGGCCAGAGACATTGGATGTAACACCCCAAGAGTATGAGATATGAGATTGTGTGGAGATTTGTCCCACATCGGTAGAATGTGAGGCTTGTGATATGTTTATAATAACTTCCACCCACCACTTAGTAACAAGGTCTTGTGCTTTTGATCTTAAGTGAAGACAAATAACGGGCCCAAAAGTGCACACTCATCTTATTGGGTTTGTGTTACGACAGTGGCGAGTCGGGTTGTTACAAATGGTATCAGAGCGACCCTGCGACCGTGTGGTGAGCCTGTGGTCGGGAGTACCCGGGTCACACACCTAGCAGGGGAGGATTCTGGCCTTGGCTACGGTCAAGTTTGAGGCACAGCGAGGACGTTGTGTTCTTTAAGTGGGGTGGTTTGTAACACCCCAAGAGTATGAGATATGAGATTGTGTGGAGATTTGTCCCACATCGATAGAATGTGAGGCTTGTGATATGTTTATAATAACTTTCACCCACCACTTAGTAACAAGGCCTCGTGCTTTTGGGCTTAAGTGGGGACAAATAACGGGCCCAAAAGTGCACACTCATCTTATTAGGTTTGTGTTACGACGGTGGCTGGTCGGGTTGTTACATTTGAGGTCCCCTAATTCTTTTGCAATTGTGGGCATGCCTTGTAAAACATGAATTAAAGTGATCTTATAAATCACTAAAGAAGTACCATGAAACGTTCATTGTAAAATAACATTGATACGATCAATATAAATAATCAAAGTGTTGATTAATTAAAAACGAGAACTACACCTCAAAGAGAAAACATTCAATCAAAAATGAGATATAATTAGTTCATTATAAGATGATCATTTTAAGTGAAAATGAGAATTTATTCATCAACCCTAAATACTATTCATCATTCAAAAACATTGGTTATGGTAAATTACTATCCTTGTATAAATAAGGGTTATTTTAAAGGATAGATGGGAGAAAATATTTCCCGCAAACCAATGGGATATATGTGGGATCTTAAAGAAGAATCTTACAAGGGTTTCTTATGAATAACCCTAGATGAATGAACAACAGAAACTACGAGAGGACACTGAAGAAACTACGGGAGGACACGGGAGGAAATGTTCCTTATGTTCATTGTTTCGGAGAAAGGATAAAAGAAACCCCGTATGAAATCAGAAGGAAATTCGGTTCCTTAAATAATGATGTTTCTCAAAATTATAAGATAATAGAGGAGAAATCATCTCAGTTCTCTCGATGGTGGTGTCTTTTGTATCGAAAAGTGTAATTAGGAAATATCACAAGAAATGAAGAGTTCATTTAAGCAGTGATAATTGATTGATAAAGTAGACCACTATAGGGATAGTGATAATGGTTCAAGTAGAAGCAAAAGAATAACATGTGAGAAATGAAAGGTTCATTTAAGAAATAATAAATCAATCACTATAGAAAGAGTGATATTGGTTTTAGTGGGAGCGACATTCATTAAAGAATTGAACATACCATTCAGAGAGAATGTTGATTCTTTAGAGTGTAAAGAATAAGAAGTACTCAATTCTAGATTAAGAGTGTAAAGAATAACATGCGAGAAATGAAAGGTTCATTTAAGAGAATGTTTATTATATTGATAAATGAAAGGTCACCCATTAGAAATCAAAATGGTTGGATACATTATTCATATTGATGAATTCATACAACCTAAAACTTTTGATTAAGTGGCCAAGATAATTGAAAATGATGGGTTCTCAAAGAGAACGAGTAATTAAAATCTAAATAACTACAAAATAAATTTCAGTACATAAGTGACTAGGTACTTTAGAGCGATAATTTGATCCCTCTGATATACCAATACGTCACGAGTTATAAGATAACAGTGGGAGCTTCCTTCAGGGAAGGAAACTCAAGATCTATAATGAGTTCTACATATGTACTCAAATAAGATCATATTATGCGAGATAATATGAGTTGGAAGGAGACCAAAATTTGTAGGTTTTGAAAACATGAATAAAAGATTTATTCGCAAATTCAAACCACTAATACAAATTGATGATCATGCATCAAATGCTACAGAGCAGTATTGACTGTTCTTGCATGAACAATGTCGTTTCAGTTATAATTAACTCACAACAAAGATACTTTGTCAAAATCCAAATGGGTTGTAAGAGACAACTTTGAACCTCATAAAGTGAACTGAATTGACTTAGTATAGCCCCTAGCCGCTTATATGAGGTGACATCTCAAAGCGACTGGAATGTGAGACGACTGATGGCAAGTTCAAATGCCATAGAGTCATATGTGATGACTAGTCGATCACATAGACAGACGGTAAGAGACACTCTGTCGGGCAAAGTGACTGCTTATAGAGTTCTGGAAATTTTATAATAGTCCGGTCGTGGCAAGAGCTACTATAGTATTCTTATGAGTCAATTCTTAGACTAAAGACTACTCACCCAAGATGGTGCAGTTTTGGCATAACCTTGATCCATTCTCTACGACTTTTCGTAACTGGAGTCAAATGGGATTGTTTTGGTTTGTGTCTGACTGTGGCTAATTAAAGGGAGTAGTACGATAGAAATTGTCCACCCCTTTGTCAGGGTTGTTCAAATCTCAAGGCCACTCGAGGAGAAACTAACTGGAAATACGTGGCCACGCTCGAAAAGTATCTATGGTAGATAATTCCGGTCAAACAGTTATTCTCCAGATCGAGGAAACCACTCATGATATAATCAAATGCAAGTACGACCAGAGAGACACCTTGCATTGAGTGGGAGATTGTAATAGGACAAGAGAATTGGTGACGCACATTTGTCGAGGACAAGTGGGAGATTGTTGGGATATATGTCCTCACCAATAGTGCGATGATGAGAGGTGGGACCATGGATCTTTAACGGAACGCAAGAAGAGTTGTTCAACCAAGTAAGGAAGCTGAACAGCAACTTCATCTTCGTTCTCTATCGACAATCCCTTCCCTTCTTTTTCTGGGTATTCAAGTTGCTGCTTGAACCTGCTCTCTCCCTTTCTTTCTTTACGCGAACTGGCCATCTCGCTTAAAAGACATCGGGCTAAGACCAATAGTCAACTCGTGAGGTTTTCTTTGAAAGAACTGACCCGCCCTAGACTTCGCAGCCGAGTCATTTCATCCCTATTTATTTTAGCCAACAGAATTCAAGAGGCATGTGCTTTTTATTTTAAAGCCTTTGCCTTGATCTCTCTGGGCTTTTCCTCATTCTCAGCTGCTCCGTATTCAGCTTCCTTAGGGAAGTCATCTTCTTCAGACCCCTCGTCTGCATTCTTTCCTTGATGTTGCTACAGCTCCGTCTTCCCGTAGGCCCTCGGTAAAGAAGAAAAAGAAGCCTCACTTTTCATCCGTGGATCCTTCCTCTGGGTCTTCCGAAGGGAGCGTCCCGTCAATTGCATCCTTTCTCCTGCGTACTTTAAGAAGATGCTTTAGCTGATGATGCTCGTGGAAACAAAGGTACCTTTTACTTCTGACTAAGCGCACTGACTAGAGACTTAACCGTCATTGCCCCAACCAGTGAATCTTAGCGCCTTCTTTCGTAGAAGGCTTTCGTCGAAGAAATTATCTTTTCCTAGTTCCTCTGCCCGCGATCTCCTCTCTTGTGAGAATAAAGGCATCCGCTGAGGCACGAAGTGGAGGACATGCCTTTGGGACGAGTGAGTTCCACAAACGAAGAAGCTTCTTTAAATCCCACTTCCAGTAACTTCGGCGGCAAAACAACTTAGGAAAGTTTGGAGTCAGATAGCCCGAATGTACAGACTGCGCTACCACTTCGTGTCCTATCTATGGGAAATACGACTTCACATAATTAAATCTCATGACGAGAATGCGCAAGGGATGATACGAAATTATATTTGTCAACTGACCAACATTAATCAGTAATGATTGGCTAGCTAGAGTTTGACATTACTGTCGTATGACGGTGGTGGTCAGTTGATCCCTTTAGGTCACACCTATAGGACAATTTCCTTAATTGATAAACTGATCAAATGCTTATAATTGAAACGTATCAATTATCAAACACTAAACGATATTTATGAAATATCGTAATTAGAATGAATCGGGTTGTATTTTATTACAAGTGTTGTAAATCGTATTGACGATTAATAAAATAACCATTTTATATTAGTAATTTCGAATTACTTGTCAAATTGATAAATATGATTTATTTAATTTAGAAATAATATTTATTTGATAAATATGTATTTTAAATTAAAACAATTGTTTCTTATGCTATTGTGACATAATGTATGTCACACATCTACAATTGTACAAATGACAATATAATGGAGTCCATATTAACAAGGGTGCCGGTTTTGTGAAGGTTAGTTTAAGGGTATGATTTGTGTTTAATACTCCCTAAAAACACAATCATTAAAGTTACCTTGAGAATACTAACCTAGAGCCACCCTATGTGTGCATGGGTAAGGCAAAAGCCCTCTTTTGTGCTTCTCCATAACCGTGCCCCCCAACAATCTACACCCTACTTATGTGAAGTTGTTCACAATTCATTCTAACCCTAATCTTCATTCTTCTAGTGTGAGATTGAAAAGAAAAGCCTCTAAAACTTATTATAAGATAATAAATCTAATACTATAATAGTTATAATATTAGTATAATTAGTTCTAATAAGAGTTTAGAACATATTTAAGGAAAACCGTTTCTTGCCCTAGCTACATCAAGTTTCGGTTTTTAAGGGTTCTCTTGGGTGCATCTTGGAGGAGATATCCTACATTGGATATTAAGCTTGGAGGATCATCCGTGCCATTCTTGTCGAAATAGTGAGCTTTCGATTCTTATTTCGCATTTTAATAAGCATGCATAAGATCTTGCAAAAACCTAATTAAAAGATTAATTAGAATATTTTATATTAGTAAGACTAAGTTTTAGGGTATGAGACCTTAGAACCCTTCAATTGCTATCAGAGCAAATCGGTTGTTTGCATGCTTTTCGTTTATAATTTTTACGAAGTTAAGATAACAAAATAAAATTGAAATTTTAACATCATATTTGATATGGCCGAAATTTCTAATGCATGAATACCTACTGGTCCTACAAGTATTTTAGGATATTTGGAATAATTTTTGGATATATATTGTTCATAAGTATATTTAATTCGGTTTTTGTCATTTTTAATGGTTAAAATGAATTATTTTTGGGGAAAATAGTTATTCTTACTTTCTGGCCGATATTTTTTAGTATGGTCTCACATGTATATCCTATGTTATGAATATGAGTTTTCGTAAATAATGGAGTTAAAATACACGGTTTATGAATTTTAAATGTTAAAATGCCATAAAAATGAGAATAAATGGGTTCATATAGTTATATTGTGAATTTGACTATAAAACTTTTTGAGTATGTCACATGCAATATGTAAAATGTATATTAAATGTTCCAGAAATTTTTCACATATATTGCATGATTATTGATTTTTAGTGTAAAAATCGGATAATAAGTGACATAATATCACCTTTAATAGTTTGATTTGGAATTTGGCCATAAAAATTTTACACAATGTCATATATATTATTTCCAGCATGTATAAAACTTTCGAGATTTTTATTTAATGTTTTGCTTGTGAAATAATTTTTAATGGTTAAAATCGTACGATATATGACATAAATTGTTAAATATAGCAAATGTTGTTAAAATGGCCGAAACATTTAACCCATGAAAGTCATATTTGATATGTTCATCACCATATTTTTCTTGGGAGCCAAAAGTTTCTGTATATTCAATTTTTATTTATTAATTGTTATATTTAAAAATTGAATAATAAGTCATTTTTATGTAAATTTCGGATATTGGGCAGTGTGATCTTTAACTTTTTTGTCCATTTCAGTTTCTTAAAGTGTTTTGAAAAGTGTAAAAATATTATTAGTATTTTAAATGCTTTTATGGAGGTAATTATTGAATTTCCGACTCAAAATACGCGTTTTTACGACTTATTTATGAAATAAATAATAATACCATATAAATAATAATATTTTAAAGTTCTGAAATTTTAAGAGAATTATAGAATGTTCAAAATTTGAATTTTGAATTTTTCGAAATTTTATGACTCTTTTAGAATTTTATATTATTTTTCCCGTAAAACCAATTAATACCGAACAATATTATAAAATTAAGTTAAGCCATGTTCAAAGTTTGAGTAAGACTAAATTTTGAAACCTAAATGAGTTAGGATGATTAACTTAAGAGTGAATATCGATTCACATAATGCTAAGTGTTTTTAAACATTAAAACACGCAATTCAATAAAACCGAGGTATATGATAACTATTTATCTTAATGATATTTAATAGGACGATTTGGCTTAGGGTTTGCATGATAGTTCATATACATAAGAATTGCATATTTTAATTATAATTGTCATGATTTTATTTACGTAATTTTGGATTATGTAATTTACTTAGTATGGTCTTAGTTTTATTCGATATTTCCCGTAATGTAAGGGGTTATCGATTCGGATGTAATTAATGTGATCTCGTATCACTTTATTTATTGTTTTCTATTTTATAATGTATAAAGTAGATAGAAAAGTTGTAATTTTTGTAAATTCCGGAGAGCCTTGAAGACGATGCCATTCGGGAAGGAGTTCCGACCAAGACGATGTTTGCCTTGGGATGCGTGCCTCGTGAAGATCTAGGGACCAAGGAGTTGGTTTCCGAATTTGTACTTTTATTATTTCTTTTCTAGGAAGGCCATACTAGGGTTTCTTATGCTTTAAGTTTTATGTTTTTACTTTGCTTTATATGTTTGCATGCATAGCCAAATCGTCATATCATGTCATGCATTTTATTCGAGTACATTGACCTAGTCAATTAAATTTATCGATAATTCACCAACGTAGTTCACTTAAACGAAGATATATAATGAATTGACTAGATTTCTTACAATATAAATATTGAGACTTAGCCTTACCAAAGAGTATAGACCCATGACTCCCTTCTTCATAAGAAAGTGGGCCCGGCTACACCGGGGTACTAACCTTGTTACGTTGGGTAAGTGGGGTAATATGATTACACCTTGAAATTTGGTTGATCTCAACGAAGGTATTCGTAACCGTAGTTGCAATAAGTTCGGGCTAAAGACAATTTATAAGAAATTGTCGACCGATAGTTCTAAGGTAGAACCGATTAAAGAGTTAATCCACCAAATTATATCAATAAGGGATGAATCGGCTACACCGTGCCCGAATTAGTATGGATTTGAGTCTCGGAATCGTTTACTTAATTGGGTAAGAGATCATTAAGTAAATGCTAAACTTCTTTATATATTTACGAGTTTTGAATATAAATGATGTTGTTTTTAATTCCTTCATTTTTATTTGTAGTTTAATTTTCAAACATCATCAATGGCCACCAACGCTCCACCTCTCACTAATGTATCATGGCTTCGATCCTTCATGGATCGTTGAAAACTCGATAAGCATGGTTCTAATTTTAAAGATTGGGATGCGCAATTAGTTTTGGCCGCTCAAGGTGACGATAAGACTCGTTACTTACCGAAGCCGCTCCAACCGCTCGCTCCGCGGCTCCAACTCGTGAGGCTTATGAAGCCTATATGAAAGAGTCCTCCGCTCTCAAGAATGTGCTTATCTTCTCCATGGAGCCGGATCTCAAAAGGAGTATGATCAAGTTAAGCACGTCATATGAGATTTACACCAAACTTGCGACTATGTTTTCGCAAACTCCAAGGGTGATTCAATATGAGGCGGCCTCCGCCTTCTTCGACATTTGCTTGAAGGAAGGGCAAAAGGTTAGCCCTCATGTACTCAAATTAGTTGAGTTTGCGGAGACTCTCAAGTTGCAAGGAGTTGATTCCCGACTCCCTCATCATTGACCGAGTTCTTCACTCTCTCAATAAGGTGAAATCGTATGCTCAATTCCGGGTGAATTTCAACATGCGAAATCAAGAAACCACATTGGACGAATTGCATAAGATGCTCGTCCAAGCCGAGAGGGACATGGGACTTCAAGAAAGTTCTACTAAGGATGTTTTGAACATCGAAAAGAAAGGGAAAGAAAATTTTAAAAGGAGTGCCTTCAAAGGCAAGGGCATGAAAACGTTCAAGCCCAAACCGGCTAAAGAGAAGACCTTTTCGAGGCGCTTCCACCTCATCTTCATAATCTGAAGACAAGTGCCATTATTGCACGAGGTTAGGGCATTGGAAACGTAATTGCCCCAAATACTTGACCGATCTCAAAAATGGAAAGGCTCTCGCCGTAGGTAATAATTCTCGTTTAAAATTCATGTTATTTTGTCAACTTATGTATGGTGATACAAATTGTTGACTTTCACCCTTTCTAATTGTTTTAAAGGGGCACCTCCTAATGACAAAGGCAAGGAGAAGGAAGCATGAAGTTCCTTACATGGATGGCTATGGTAGCATCCAAGTGATTGAAGACTTAAAGAGCTTGGCTCTAATTTTCATTATTGTCTTCTTTCATTTATGCATTTTATTTTCTAGAAAAATTTCTTTTCTTGTTAGACAAGGATTTAAATCCTAAACAATGGTTGTATTTTGGATATTAGTAACTTGGTTTTCAACCCAAGTCACAACTTTTGTTCTTAGTGAAATTGTTGATTCCTAAAATAAAATGCATGCCTTGTAAAACATGAATTAAAGTTATCTTATAAATCACTAAAGAAGTACCATGAAACGTTCATTGTAAAATAACATTGATACGATCAATATAAATAATCAAAGTGTTGATTAATTAAAAACGAGAACTACACCTCAAAGAGAAAACATTCAATCAAAATGAGATATAATTAGTTCATTATAAGATGATCTTTTTAAGTGAAAATGAGAATTTATTCATCAACCCTAAATACTATTCATCATTCAAAAACGTTGGTTATGGTAAATTACTATCCTTGTATAAATAAGGGTTATTTTAAAGGATAGAGTGAGAGAAAATATTTTGTGACAATTCGTGTTTTAATTACTTTTATTAGCTCCTAATGTTATATGGTGTCACTTTTTGTGTTCGCTAAATACTTTATTGATCAGTTGTGTTGACCTTGGTATGGTGAACTTTGGGACGAAGTTCATTTTAAGGGGGGAAGACTGTAATACTCCGTATTTTTATTTCGTTTAATTTATTTATTTTGATTTTTATTGGATGTCGATGTCGATGTCGATGGGTTATAATAAAAGCGATATAATATTGGTGGACGAGTTGTTTTACGTGTTGTATTTAAAGTCGTGTATGCTTATGTGCAACGAGATCGTACTTGGATTATGTTAATTGGGGCCTTGGGATGCGTGTAGAGATGGACCCATACACGTTGACCTCAACAAATGGGCCTAGGGTTGCGTGCAAACAACCCTTTACACGGCCTCCACATCTTAATTTCAGAATTTCTGAAATAACTCTTCCAGCCGCCTTATTTATAACCTTCCCTAACCCTATTTCTAACCTAGACGACACACAAACACAAACACAACACATCAGCCGTGTAATACCCCGTATTTTAGCTTCAGTCAACAACTGTCAAACCTTGTTTTGTACGAGTATTTCAAATAGAACGTCTATAAAGTATATTACGTAAACTGTTAACTATTTTATAAATCGTATTTCTACGGTTATTTCGTAATTCATAATCATTTTATATTTGATGATTATTTCATAAAACGACATTTCATTCGTGTTTATTATTTTGATAATATATTTATAATTAAATATTTTGGATTTATTTCTCATTTATACTTGCTTTATTATTTAAGTCGTAATTACATTTAAATTCTAATTTTTATATACTCTTACGAACGTACTAATAATTTTATATTATTATTATAATTAATTAATATCTACTACAACTAAATTACATAATTTAATTAGTATAGTTATATATTATTTGATACGTGTTTTACTAATCACTATAGTAATTATATTAGTTATATGTGCTCGTTTATCCTTAATCGAGTAGAGAACGAAATACGGGTAATATATTTATCGAGGTGCGTGATGGGCTTGGGTTAGAGTGATGTATGAAGGGTGTTATGTAAACCGTGTGTGAGAGCAAACCCTAATATAGTACACGCATACACTAACCCTACTCCTCCTCTGCCTCCATCTCTTCCTGCCTCCCTTCATCATCACACGAAGGATCTTAACTCAGCAAGAGGAACAAGCGAATGAAACCACAGAAGACAACTCCACCATCACGCGTCTTTTTCATCTGTACACAGTAGGAACACGTAAGTTTTGTACCCGTTCTATAAGTTTTTCGACCAGAGTAATGTACTAGGAATGACTACTGTAGTATGATGAACATGTTCCTCGTGTTTAACAATCGTTCCACCACCATAACTCGCACATCAGGAACCTTGAATGTCGACATTAAAAGTTTTATGCTCTGTTTTTATTCACGCATTGTGACCGAGTTCTTTTACGGTTGTGAATTCGTTTATATTTTGGGTCTAGTGCTTGTCGTGGGTCATGGGTAATGGTAGTAGAATGTTTGTAGGTTGTGTGGTGGTGGTTAGGGTGGTGAGTGTCGGCTGAAACCACCGTGACTTCATTCAGAAACTGGCATCTAACATAGTAGTACAAGAAACAAGGATAACAAGCGTGTTGGAGCAGGGAGTTTGGGGCAGTTGTTGCGGTGGTGTTAAGAGAGACGAGAGAGGGAGGATGCCACCCCTGGAACCACCGTGGGTCAGTGGTGACAACGATGGTGGCCAGAGGTGGAATGGGCCATGGTGGTGGTCATGGTGAGGACGAGTATATGGCGGGTCTGACCAAAAGCAGAGTATTCTCTTTTAGCTGTGCGCGTGTGTAGGCGTTTTGGCAAGAGTGTTTGGGGTGGTTCCGAGGGCTGAGAGTGGTGGTCAGGTTGGGTAAGTCGTGGCCGGTAGCTTGGGCTAGAGTTTATGACCAGTGTTGGTGGCCGTTGGTGGTTAAGAAGGTGACGGTGGTGTCGGGAAGTAAGGTATACGAATAATGTGTACGGAGCTCGTCGGGCTGCTGTTGTCGTGTGTTTCATGTTGCTGTTGTCGTGTGGCATGTTATTATTATTATTATTATTATTATTATTATTATTATTATTATTATTATTATTTTTATTATTATGACTAATGGGGTTGTTATTGTTGTGGTTTCTCAACATGAGATTATTATTATTATGTTAGTATATTATTAGTATTCATTGTTGTTATCCTTAATTGTATATTATTGTTATTATTATTATATGTATTATGATTATTATTAATATTATGGTTAATATTAGTAGTATCTTTATTAAGTAATTGTTGTTCCCTTATGGGTATTTGAGTCGTAAGTAATTGAATTTGTATATGAATACTCGTGGGTTATGTTTTCACGTTTTGTAATTTTAATAATAAAGTTCGTATCTCCACAAATTGTAATATGTATGTGACAAGTATCGTTATTTAGTTGTTGGTGATAATTTATATAATTCTTTACTTGATTAAATTGCTGCTAAATAATAATTGATACGGTCTCGTTATGCGTATTATATTATTTAAATAGTTAATTTAAATAATAGATATATTATATTAATTTGCGTTATTGTATTAGTTAGTGATTAAGTATATTATTTTATTAGGTGTCGAGTATGTGATGAAGTAATGCTACTGATTGGATGTTAGCTGCGTGATGGATTATATTGCTATCCAGGTAGGATACACTGACCTTATACTCTATGATGCGTTATGAATGGATGTGGTATTATGTGTCATGGATGCCGAAAATGATTTATATGAGAATTATATGGGTTGGATTGATTGTGAATTATTGGTAATTGATGCGTGTCTATTTTATGATGTTTTACATCTATTTTTACACGCATTTTGTCGCTCATTTACGATGTTTTAGCCTTTATTTCCCAACTTTTGCCTATTTTCGTATTTTTATGCTATTTTGCAGAATTATGCGGAAAAGAGGCGATTTCAAACCAAATCCATCCTCAAGTGTTTTTTATGGCTAAGGACACGAAGGAACGAAGCCTAGCGCGCATTTCAAGGCCTGAAGATAGCATAAGCAAAGGTGCATATAGCAAAGAATCGATCCGCGATATTGCAGCCTGTTTCAAATGGCTATATATTGAGTTCTAGAGCTGATAATGGAGTGATTCCAGTTGGAGGATAAAGCTTATCCTCTTCGCTTTCGAACGCCGCAAGAATCGCTTGATTACGATAAGTAACGAAGAAATGGCAGCTGTTTTAAGATCGACGCGCGCTGCAGTCCCGACATTAGGTCAACCGACCCACAAAGTAGGTCGACCGACCTCTGCGCAGACCCAGAAGTTTCCGCAAAGCCCATTAAAGTGTTTAGGTCATTAGGAAACTCTTTATTTCCGCCTATTTAAGCTAAATTACGTGATTAGGGTTATTCATTCAGTTTTTAATCAAGTTTTCTATCATAGAGTTACAATCTAGTTTTAGTTTTAATCTTTCAATAATCATCAAGCACTTTTATCAAGTTCCGAATTCAGTTTTATTTAGTCTTTAGTGCAATTGTAATCTTTCAATAATTCTCAAGTACTTTAGTTCGTTCTTCAATCATTCAAGCATTCAATAAAGTTCGTTCCTTTTCATCTTAACTCCGATTTTCGGTAATCTCTCCTCTAATTTCAGTTTTCCTATTGATAGTTATAATTATCGTATTTGTCTTAAGATAGAATCTCAACTTTTATTACTGATTGCATGTTTAGATTGATACTCATTATGATCTCCATGTTTATCCCTGTTTTTATTGTTGTTTCAATAACCATGCGTAGCTAAATGCATATGTTAGGATGTAGGGGATGAATATGCGTAGGTAGTATAGGTGCCGAGACCGACCTGTAGCAGGGCCGTGGTCGGCCGACCTATATAATGGGTCGGCCGACCGAGGCTGTGGTCGGCCGACTGGGCTAGCTGGTCGGTCGACCCACTCGCGTATGTATTCTGTTTCGTTTTAATTCATAGACCATAATGACCTACAATGAGACTGAAAAGAGACTTGTAGGATGTTAGTAATGACCTACCGAAGATTGAGAGATACGGGAAGGGCATTGCTTTATACCTTAAGACGGCTAGGTTACTCGAGACTGAAAGGTATGTGACCTAGAATTTAGGAATCACCCTTATTGTTGACACCCAATAATTGTGAGACCTAGGAACTAATAGCATAAGCCGAAAGGAGCTATTAGGTACCATAGACCGAAAGGATATGTTACACCCCTTACGCGACTGCAATACATGTTGACCTTAGGATTTATATTACCTTAGCTATTTATTACCCAATCATCCTAGCATCCCTTTTATTTATTTTTTTAATTTCATCTTTATTTACTTGCCTTATTTTTATTCTTGTTTTAGACTTAGCAACAATCATTCAAACCCCCAAAATTGTTACCTTAAAACATTAACATCAAACAATAAACATTCCCCACCTCTCTGTGGTTCGACCCTGACTTTCACTATCTATTATTAAAGTTAGGAATTATAAATTTTATCTTTGTTACCCTCAACGACGGGCATCAGTAATGGCATGAACATTTCATTTATAGCATGATTGAATAATTATATCGTTGCATTCATGAGCATAGCATATGCATTGGTTACTGAGATATTTATGGTCAGATATCGTTCTGATATAAAGCCCAGGGTGGTTCTGAAGACCAGGCCTGGTGTCTTATCAGCTATTGAGCTGGTGTTCGGTGACGACCGATTATAGTTTGCCGGGAGGTTCGGTATGGCTTGGTGCAAGGGTATGAGATGAGATGAGATGAGATTGAGATTGAGATTGAGCTCGAGCATATCATGGCATTTGCATATCATTTAACTGTTGCATTATAATTATTGTGTTACCCTACTCAACCGCGAGGTTGACAGTGTATTCGTGTACACCTATGATGATCCGGAATGGGGAGTAGATTCTACAGGTCAGAGAGATGAGCTAGGAGCTGGGGCAGGAATGTGAGATGCATACTTTGGACCGACTTAGAATTAGATCACATCTAGAGGAGTCATCAGTTGTATTTCTTTTCCGTTACGTAGTAACTGTAATAACCAAGTTTAAATTTTATCAGTTTTTATATAAAGTACATTGGTTTGTTTTACTTTTTTATTCACTACCTCGGACATTCCGAGATAGTAACAGCTCTATGTATTTGAGAATGTCTTGCTAAAGGCTCTTAAATAAATGGGGGTGTTACAAAGTGGTATTAGAGCGAACGATCCTCAGGCCTAAACCAAATGAAAAATAATGAACATTGGAAGAGTCAAATAAAACGAACCCCAGGCTAGTAACTGTTAGGAGCCCCAGGATTGGGATGAGTTAGGGGCCCCCTCAAACCCAAGCCACTGGCCCTTTCAGTCTAACCTGGTCACCCTTGAGAGATGTAGAGAGTGGGTAGTATAGAATGAAGGAAAAGACCCAATCTATATCGTACTAACATTTCCGCAGGAAAGGAACTAGGTAAGTTATAATGTGAAATATTGTTGGTAATGTGTATTGTCAAACATGAGGTTGATATCGAATGTTAATTAAGATATATGATTTCCAGTATCGAGAACATGAAAATTGGAATATGAGTTTGATATATGAGCTTGACTTGTATGATGATGTGCATTAGAAGAATACGACTGATATTGAAATACTGATTGATCTGAATGGTTGAAATAAAATTTTCAGAGAATTGATGTATATTTACTAAACAAATATTTGGAGTGATGTGATCATATGATTTTGGTGTTTCGAAATGTCCATATGATATCTTGTTATTAAATGACTATCGTAACTATGTAATATATTGTTTGGTATTTGAATAAGAATGAACAAATGTATATGTTATAGTAATCCATGTCTAGTGATATGCATGCGGCTATATGATCCCGGAACCCTTAGGTAGAGATACAGTATCATGATATGCGCAATGAGTTGCTGCTAAGTAGCACCTTAGTGATTTCTAGGACATAATTCCGTACCCTAATAAGTTGTGTTGGCACGATAATAGAAACTAATGCATTGTCTATACATACATGATTATTGAGTTATTTTGTTGACTTTATTTCCGGCTTCGCAATCTTTACCGTTTTCTAGATGACAATTACATGTTAATATGGTGCAATGTGATTTCAATGCTTCAAATGGTATGTCAACATGTTTTAGAGAAAGAATTGTTGTATTCAAGTGTGATAATGTGAAGCAATTTTTTTTTAGGAACCAAAATTGTAATAAAATTTCCAGTATGTTATCTTGTTCGTACAGGCTGTCATTTAAATTGTGTTCTCTATACGAATGGGAAAATTTTATGTGTGATAACCTGCTGATTTAGCTTTCTAATGCTCCTTGGTTTCATGTTAATACGAATTATATTTTGAGAGAAATAAACATTTTAGTTGACAGTGGTCAGATTGTTACTGTACATTTCTGTTTTGACCCATGTTTTTGCAAAGGAAATAATTTGAAACTTGATTATTGTTTGTGCATAGTTCCAAGTCCACTGTTTAGAATATTCATTCATGTTTTCAAAATGATAAGCCACGTAAAATCGTAACGGGTCGTTATTTAATTGTGATTTTTGCAAGTTGCCCAAGTTTCCGTCTAACTGCAGTAAGGTTTCTGTTCAGATAAATTGAGTCGTATAAATCGTTATAAATAATTCCCTTAAGATATGTTTTTGACTTATTTTCCTATAATTAGTTATTTCATTATATTTTCTAAAAACTATAATTGCTCGCAAATAACAAAGCAGTTATTTAATTATGATTTTTGGAAGTTGCTGCCTGATATATGATTGTTGAAATGATAAAGTTTTATATTAAAAGTTGAATCAAATATGAATTTTGTGATGTAACCATGTTATACTCTGTTATGTCATTAGTAACATCAACAGTAGGCATATGATATGAATATGAACGCTATTATATGATAATGTAACCTTGTCATTTCGTTGAGCTTTATATAAAGTAGTTTCAATTATACGGACGCCATTGCTTTTATTGCTATGACCTCAAAATAATTATGTGGTGTTCATATGTATTTTTAAAATCATGTTCATCGAAGAAGAGTCTGGACACGTGGTAGAATAAATTTAACTGGTAAAATCAATAGCATGATATAGCAATCTAATTGTTATAAGTAAGTGTGAGTATTGTGAACAATGTGAATCTTGTTGATGTTCTTTCATATATTAATGGTGTATCTTTGTCTAGTTCCCTGCGATTCTAATCTTTATAAATTCTTCATGTATATTGTTATGCCACAAAGTGGATTGCACACTGCTATGTTTAAAATCTAATCGCAATATATTGAATTATTAATTGGTTTAACTTATTTATACCTGGAGATGATAAGCTGTTTTCCTTGTCTAAGATTGGTGTATACCTCGGGAAATATGTTAATGCCCCATGTTAATTACATTAGTTAAAATTTGCTTCATGTCTTTTCTATAATATGATTTTGCTTCTATAATATGATTATGATCTTGAAATGTTTTAATTTGTCAATTATGAACTATGACTTAGCTGATTGTCTACATTGGTGTAAATATGTTAAATTGTGTTAAATGAGATTTCAAGGGTATATACGTGTTAACTACCCTAATTTTGCTTTACTGCATAATGTGAAATTGCCAGCTGTGTTTAATTGCCTTAAAAGCCGAATGATAGTTGTCTAGTATAGGGTAAGTAACTTATCAAATGACTTATGACTGTTGTTTCGATGATTGCTTGAACACTGGATGTGTTCGATGATTGCTTGAACGCTAGATGCGGAATTTTGTAATGGGGTTACGAGGACGTAACCATGCTTTAAGGACGATAGGATTGTAAAATCTTAAAGGTTTATGGTATGACTAGTTGTTATAGCATGCAAAATTGATATGCGGTGATTGTTCGAATATACTTATAATCCTGTTTACTTCTGTTATGCATTATACTGTGATTCGTGAAGTATCTTTTAACTTAGTTATGCGTTGAACTTTGGGGACAAAGTTCTCTTAACGAGGGTAGAATGTAACATTTCGTATTTTGAAGTCTATATAAGTGCTATTGTGATTGTTTCATGCTTATTATAAGTTCTTTACCGTTATGGGGTGGCGAACTTCGGGACGAAGTTCATTTTAAGGAGGGAAAACTGTAATACCCCGTATTTTAGCTTCAGTCAACAACTGTCAAACCTTGTTTTGTACGAGTATTTCAAATAGAACGTCTATAAAGTATATTACGTAAACTGTTAACTATTTTATAAATCGTATTTCTACGGTTATTTCGTAATTCATAATCATTTTATATTTGATGATTATTTCATAAAACGACATTTCATTCGTGTTTATTATTTTGATAATATATTTATAATTAAATATTTTGGATTTATTTCTCATTTATACTTGCTTTATTATTTAAGTCGTAATTACATTTAAATTCTAATTTTTATGTACTCTTACGAACGTACTAATAATTTTATATTATTATTATAATTAAATAATATTTACTACAACTAAATTACATAATTTAATTAGTATAGTTATATATTATTCGATACGTGTTTTACTAATCACTATAGTAATTATATTAGTTATATGTGCTCGTTTATCCTTAATCGAGTAGAGAACGGAATAGGGTAATATATTTATCGAGGTGCGTGATGGTCTTGGGTTAGAGTGATGTATGAAGGGTGTTATGTAAACCGTGTGTGAGAGCAAACCCTAACCTTGTACACGCATACACTAACCCTACTCCTCCTCTGCCTCCATCTCTTCCTGCCTCCCTTCATCATCACACGAAGGATCTTAACTCAGCAAGAGGAACAAGCGAATGAAACCACAGAAGACAACTCCACCATCACGCGTTATGAATGGATGTGGTATTATGTGTTATGGATGCCGAAAATGATTTATATGAGAATTATATGGGTTGGATTGATTGTGAATTATTGGTAATGGCATGAACATTTCATTATTTGATAGCATGATTGAATAATTATATCGTTGCATTCATGAGCATAGCATATGCATTGGTTACTGAGATATTTATGATCAGATATCGTTCTGATATAAACCCAGGGTGGTTCTGCAGACCAGGCCTGGTGTCTTATCAGCTATTGAGCTGGTGTTCGGTGACGACCGATTATAGTCTGCCGGGAGGTTCGGTATGGCTTGGTGCAAGGGTATGAGATGAGATGAGATGAGATTGAGATTGAGATTGAGCTCGAGCATATCATGGCATTTGCATATCATTTAACTGTTGCATTATAATTATTGTGTTACCCTACTCAACCGCGAGGTTGACAGTGTATTCGTGTACACCTACGATGATCCGGAATGGGGAGTAGATTCTACAGGTCAGAGACAGATGAGCTAGGAGCTGGGGCAGGAATGTGAGATGCATACTTTGGACCGACTTAGAATTATATCACATCTAGAGGAGTCATCAGTTGTATTTCTTTTCCGTTACGTAGTAACTGTAATAACCAAGTTTAAATTTTATCAGTTTTTATATAAAGTACATTGGTTTGTTTTACTTTGTTATTCACTACCTCGGACATTCCGAGATGGTAACAGCTCTATTTATTTGAGAATGTCTTGCTAAAGGCTCTTAAATAAATGGGGGTGTTACAAGCCGCCACTACAGAGACTACAAAGGAGGTGGTTCACGGTGGTTTAAGGGGTGCTAGGGTCCATCGTTTGCATCAGAAAAGGGGTATGTACACCACCCTTCGTAAGTTTACGGTTTTTGTTCTGTTTTGATTCGCATAATTCAATAGTAATACATGTTTGTAATCCTTACATCTTTACTTTCGATAATCTGTGATGTATGGTTGTTATATTCTGGCTACAGTGGTGTCATATTTGTCGGTCTAGGGACGCCGTGTAGGGTGATTCTTTGTCTACGCTGGTATGTTTTAAATTTCGTCAGAAACAGAGGCATGAACGTGTTAATTCGTACTAGTTTCGATTCTTTTTCCATCCATGTCTTTTCTGGGTTTTAGCGTGGTCGGGTGGATGGTAGCAGGGGAGGTGTTTGGTGGTTGTCACTATGGTTCGTAGCATCCCACGGTGGTAGTCTGGTGGTTAGAATGTAGGTGGTCTGTAGGGTAGATCAGAGTAGGCGTGTGGGTTAGGGTTTTGAGTCTGTTGGTACGGCTTGTGGTTGCAGTGGCCACGACTGACACCTGTACAAACGGAACCACCATGGACCAAAGGTGGGTCTGGTGGTATCGTGAGTAGAGGTGGTGGTTACTGGTGGTGTTGATGGGGAGGTTTTGTCACGGTGGTCTATGGTCAGTCTGGTTGTGGGTTTCCTTTTAAGTGCGCGGTCAGAGTTCTGGTTGCGTTTATGACGGCTGTGGTCTTGGCAGGTAGCCACTGACCTCCTCCCTAGAACCACTGTGGCTCAGTGGCGAGCCTGGTGGTGTCAGTGGGGAGGCCAGCGGTGGCAGCCGGTGTTAGGAGGGGTGTTTGACAGGGCTGCTGGTAGTGGATTCGCGGTTTTGGGCTGTGACAAGTATGGGCTGTGAATGTGTGTTCAACGTGGAGTAGGGTTTGGGTGTTGGCCTCATTTGGTAACATTAGTATTTTCCTTAATTTATATGTGTTTAATTATTATGGGAAGTATTATTATTATTATTATTATTATTATTATTATTATTATTATTATTATTATTATTATTATTATTATTATTAAGACTTGGTAGTTTTATGCTAATAGTGTTATATGTAGTCTTAATCATGTGTTAATATTTATCGGGATGGTTTCTAATGATAAGTTATATTGTGATTTATAATAATTATCTATGTGTTGGTACATAATAATAATTGTTAGTTGAGTTTATGCTATTTATAGTAAGTCTAAAAATAGTAAGTTATAATTAGTATATAATAATTGTATGTTATGGGCACGTTGTATGTGGATGTTTTCACAATGTGTTATAGGTATATCAGTTAGGAACATGATCAAGTCTTTTTAGTAGCGTTGTTTGTATGAGTAGGAATTGATATGAATAATAATTTATAGGAACGGAATTCGAGGTGGAATACTTCTAGAGGGTGATTTCATTTGCAGACTTGCTAATACAGGTAGGTTACACTGGTGCTTTGATCTGTACTAAGTTCTGTGTGGATCTGCATTGTATGTTATGAATGCAAGTATGAATTCTGAGCATGATAGTTTATGGTTATTTATTTTGGTGTTGCATTCATAATCATGACACATGCATTGGTTACTGAGTAAGATATGGATCAGATGTTGTTCTGATGTAAAGTCCAGGGTGGTTCTGCAGACCAGGCCTGGTATCTTATCAGCTGTTGAGCTGGTGTTCGGTGACGACCGAGTATAGTCTGCCGGGAGGTTCGGTATGTCTTGGTGCAAGGGTATGAGAATGAGATTTTGATTGAGCTCGAGCATGTCATAAGCATTTGCATATCATTATACGTTGCATTACTTATTATTGTGTTATCCTACTCAACCGCGAGGTTGACAGTGTATTCGTGTTCAATGATCCGGAATGGGGAGTCGATCTTTCAGGTCAGAGGCAGGTGGACTAGGACTGGGCATGGAAGAGAGACATGGACTAGACCTACCTAGCTACTAGATCACTTAGCTTTTTCATAGTTGAACATTTATTTTATTTCAGTCGTTTTGGAAGTCCTTCGGACTATGCCTTGTAATAGTTATCAGTTTAATCATTTATATTTAAAGTAATGTGTTTCTTTCACTGCGAATATCTACTACCCTGGTTTATCCAGGATGGTAACGGTCCTATTTACTCTGGACGTCCTAGTTCAGGCTCCTAGGTAAATGGGGGTGTTATATATTTCCCGCAAACCAATGGGATATATGTGGGATCTTAAAGAAGAATCTTACAAGTGTTTCTTATGAATAACCCTAGATGAATGAACAACAGAAACTACGAGAGGACACTGAAGAAACTACGGGAGGACACGGGAGGAAATGTTCCTTATGTTCATTGTTTCGGAGAAAGGACAAACGAAACCCCGTATGAAATCAGAAGGAAAATCGGTTCCTTAAATAATTATGTTTCTCAAAATTATAAGATAATAGAGGAGAAATTATCTCAGTTCTCTCGATGGTAGTCTCTTTTGTATCGAAAAGTGTAATTAGGAAATATCACAAGAAATGAAGAGTTCATTTAACCAGTGATAATTGATTGATAAACTAGACCACTATATGGATAGTGATAATGGTTCAAGTAGAAGGAAAAGAATAACATGCGAGAAATAAAAGGTTCATTTAAGAAATAATAAATCAATCACTATAGAAAGAGTGATATTGGTTTTAGTGGGAGCGACATTCATTAAAGAATTGAACATACCATTCAGAGAGAATGGTGATTCTTTAGAGTGTAAAGAATAAGAAGTACTCAATTCTAGATGAATAAAATGCAATATATCATGGAGCTTCACGGGAAGTTTTATTATATTGATAATAAAAGGTTACCCATTAGAAATCAAAATGGTTGGATACATTATTCATATTGATGAATTCATACAACCTAAAACTTTTGATTAAGTGGCCAAGATAATTGAAAATGATGGGTTCTCAAAGAGAACGAGTAATTAAAATCTAAATAACTACAAAACAGATTTCAGTACATAAGTGACTAGGTACTTTAGAGCGATAATTTGATCCCTCTGATATACCAATACGTCACGAGTTATAAGATAACAGTGGGAGCTTCCTTCAGGGAAGGAAACTCAAGATCTAGAATGAGTTCTAGATATGTACTCAAATAAGATCATATTATGTGAGATAATATGAGTTGGAAAGTGACCAAAATTTGTAGGTTTTGAAAACATGAATAAAAGATTTATTCGCAAATTCAAACCACTAACACAAATTGATGATCATGCATCAAATGCTACAGAGCAGTATTGACTGTTCTTGCATGAACAATGTCATTTCAGTTATAATTAACTCACAACAAAGATACTTTGTCAAAATCCAAATGGGTTGTAAGAGACAACTTTGAACCCCATAAAGTGAACTGGATTGACTTAGTATAGCCCCTAGCCGCTTATATGAGGTGACTTCTCGAAGCGACTGGAATGTGAGACGACTGATGGCAAGTTCAAATGCCATAGAGTCATATGTGATGACTAGTCGATCACATAGACAGACTGTAAGAGACACTCTGTCGGGCAAAGTAACCGCTTTTAGAGTTGTAACATCCCGCATTTTCGTAAATTATATTTTAAAGGTTTAAATTATTTTTACGGAATAAAAATAATATTTTAATATATATTGTTAAGTTAAAATATTCCGTTAAGATCCGTCTTAAGAACCTTAAGTCCTTAAGACGTAATAACTTGGCAAAGTCTTAAACCCGATTCATAAAACCCGTTCACAATGTTTAACCCGTTTCATTTGACGGAAAGGACTACTTAAAACCCTAAACCCCAACCTTATGTCGACATATTGCTTCCCTTCAAAAATAAGAACACTGTTTCATAAGTTCTTCATTCCTCCTTCACTTTTCAATCTTTAAATCAATTTTCAGAGCTCATCCGAATCCCGAATTAAGATAAGTCATACATTTTCGGAATCCTTGCGAAATTTCCAAGACATCTATCTCTTTCAATTTCGATTTCATTCAACTTGAAAAAGAGGCTGTTTTGTGTAATTTCCGTTTTAAGCCTCTAAAAACCGTTTTTTTGTTGTAGGAGCGGACTTAGAAGATCTTGAGGTCGATAGCTTCAATGTTGAAGAGGAGCTAGGAGCTTAAAACGCTTTTGAGGTGACGATAATGAGAAACTCGGCCTTTATTTGTTAAAATAGCATGTTTCATGGTTTTGATGTGGAAAGTTTCTGATTTTGTATATTGTGGTTGTTTTTGGGACTTAGAAACATGCTAAGATTGCCCATGTATGATGTTCTTATGCTTAGATCGTATTTCACATGCTTATAGGTTGATTTTCAGAATTTGCATCCTTAAGACGAATATGAGATATGATCCTAATATGCTTTAATGGTGGAAATTGATGCTTGCTATTGAGTTGTATAAGTCTTATATATGCTGGGAATTCTTTGTTGGTTGCAATCTTGGAGTTTAGTATCGATTTCATAGGAATTGGAAAATACTGCGTATTGTGTTTTCAGGCTCAGTGACTCTGAGCCGGTCGACCGACCGGTCGACCGGCTGGGAGTGCATAGTGTTGTGTTTGTGTGTTCTGTAAAGTAAGGTACTTGGGTGCCCAGCCGGTAGGCCGGCTGCCTGCTGACCGGCTGGGAGCCCCTTTGTCTTTAATTTGCGTAAGAAGGGGAAGATAGGAAATGGGTGCCCAGCCGGTAGGCCCGCTGCCTGCTGACCGGCTGGGAGCCCTTTTACATTGTTTGGGTTTTGCAAATTGCGAGGAAGGATAGGTTTCCAGACGGTCAGTCGGCTGCCTGCCACTGACCGGCTGAGAGCCCTGTTTACCTTAAAACGGTTGTATCTTTTAATCGGTTAGTCGGTTCTGTTTGAGATTCGTTTCGTGTACCTTTTATGTGTGCCTGAGGTCCCCGGAGGATGGGCGACACTATATTGGGTTCGGGAATGGAGAGAGGATAGAGACCCCCCGGTCGGGTAACCGAAAGGGAAACCGGCTCTCCCTCAACTTAGTTCCCGGGATCAATTAAGTGTTGTTTAGAAGTATAAGAGATGAGAACTAAGGATTTAGTTACTATCTTTGGATACTATTGTATTGATGCGTATTAAGGTATGCCTTAATCTGGCCTCTGAGCTTAATACGTGAGTTCTCTGTCGCGTGATGGGATATGTGTTAAGTTCACCTCTAGACCCATTACGTGTTTTGCTTGTGGCGTGTCAGGATATGTGTTAAGTTCACCTCTGGACCTGACACGTGATCGGTTGTTGCATATCAGGATATGTGTTAAGTTCACCTCTGGACCCAGTGTGCGATAGCTGTGTATTGGGATATGTGTTAAGTTCACCTTTGGACCCAATACTTGTGTGTGGCAGTGGGATATGTGTTAAGTTCACCTCTGGACCCATTGCTTGTGTATGTATGTTGGGATATGTGTTAAGTTCACCTCTGGACCCGACATTTGTTTGTAGTGGGATATGTGTTAAGTTCACCTCTGGACCCATTACTGAGTTGTGTATTGGGATATGTGTTAAGTTCACCTCTGGACCCTTTACTTGTATTGTATGTTGGGATATGTGTTAAGTTCACCTCTGGACCCGACATTTGCTAGTAGTAGGATATGTGTTAAGTTCACCTTTGGACCCATTGCTTGTGATGTAGTAAGGGAGTATGCCTTAAGCTGGCCTCTGAGTTCCTTACTTGTGATTGTGAATTTGGATGATAGTCTATGCCTTAAGTTGGCCTCCGAGTCTAGTGTCTTGTTGTTAGCAAGGTCTATGCCTTAAGTTGGCCTCTGAGTCCTTTCCTGTGAATGTGATTTGGTATCTAGGTTATGTCTTAAGTTGACCTCTGAACCTTTTTACTTGCTGATTGTTTAGTATCTAGGTTATGCGTTAAGATGTCGCCTCTGAACCTTTATACTTGATGTTTTGCATTTGCTTGCCTAGTGAGGGTACAGTGTCAGATGTAGTTGTTGATATTGATGAGTATAGAGTATTGATTATGGAATTGTTCATCTAAGGCATTGGATGACTCTTTGACTAGTTTCGTAAATGGTTTGGAGTGAAAGACCCCCGGACGGGCAACCGGAAGGGAAACCTGTAACACCCCCATTTATTTAAGGGCCTATACTAGGACTCCCCAGATAAATAAGGGTGTTACCATCTCGGTTTCCCGAGGTAGTAGATACAAAGGAAAGATAAACAGTACTTTAATTAAATAAGGTTAAACTCAAAGAACGAGTTCATACAACCAACTTATAAAACTGTCTTGTAGAAACTAAAGTACAACTCATGAAAAAACTACTATGGTGATCTAGACTCTAGGCTGGTCCGTATCCGAGCTTCTCCCTTCCCTTAGCTCCCATAGTCTCAACACCTGTCAATCTGCTCCCCAATAAATTGGTTCATCACAGGTGATCACGAATACACAGGGTCAACCACGAGGTTGAGTAGAGGAAAATATAAACAAACAATATCATACATATATAGGGATTCAATCATCCCTTCTCCGCACCGATCACAAGGCCAATAACTCCGCACCGCTCCCAAGGCCATTAACTCCGCACCGATCACAACGCCAATTAACTCCGCACCGATCACAACGCCCATTTCTCATCACCTCATATCGTATCACAGAAAAATATATTCAAATAACACAATATTCCAAATCATGCGATAATGTAAAATACTCATCAATCAACCAAGTAAACAATCATTATTATATGTATAACAATTCCCCTACCTGAAATAGCAGGAATGCAGATAATCCAAGGCTTGTTAGAAATGTTCCACGCGAAACCCGCTACCTAAACACATATACGTAACGAATAAATAACCTTCCCGAAACCCCATAACAACCTATACTTTCTATAAATAGAAACATTCCATAAAAGGAAAGTTTCCAAAAATAGAACTCATTATAAATGGAAAGTTTCCATAAATAGTAACTTCCCAAACTTAAAGATTTCCCGACTCAACAACGAATAATATCGAAATAACTAAAAACGACTATTATTATGATAGTAGTAATAATAACAATACTACTAAAATGATAACAATAAAAATATTTTTAATAATAATAATAATATCATAAACACCATGCCCCTTAACCCAAACCCGACTCACGACTTACATCCCCTAAAACCCTACCGTAACCCAGCCGCAACCTCCAACCACCACCAGTCCGTGAGCCTAGCACCACCAACTACCACCACGACCACCAGCAACTCTTCGACCACCACCGTCGTGGTGAACCAGGACCCAAAACAGGCTTGGTTCATCACGCCACTCACCAGACCCGCCTACTAAACATCCCCTCATCGACACCCAATTAGCCGCCACTACCACCCTACCATCACACCACAACCACCCCTGAACCTAGACACCCAGACACGGTGGTGCCACCGCGTCGACCTCCCCCGAGTCAGCGGTGGTGCCACCCCCAAAAACAACCAGCAACCCATATTTAAAGACTCTGAACGAAAACAGAGAGCAAACCACCCTAACGACACTGCATACACCACCCAAAAACCCCCTTAACAAACACCCTAACACCCTCCTGGCCACTACCTGTTCCAACACTCTAACAAACCTCAAAGGCGCGCAAAGAAAAAACATCGACACCACCACAAACATACTGGTCAGACTCATACACGTTTTCGCATCCCTGTGACAGGCGGTTTTCAGACGCCTTCCCTGACGTCATACGGTGGTCGACATACATACGACAAGGGTCAGACACGACACACCAAACCCATAGATTATAATTACACCAAGAACAGTAGCCTCGAGACCCATAATCACGCTTAATTCATCATAAAATATGCGACATATAACAGTAAGAATAAAACATGTTTACGCGTACCTACTTTAGATCAAATCGAAGGGCTCTAGATACGACTATACTGACCGTGAACACCTCCTGTCTCCTCCGTGTGGTGGCAGCAGAAGTATTAGGATGTGGGTTGTGTGAAAAGTGAATTAGAAATAGGGTAAAAACCCTTCTTATTTGACGGCATATAGGTGGTCGGGTGAGGTGTTTGTGTGGATTAGGGTTTAGTATGGAGTAAGGTTTAAATGTGTATGGGTTGTTTTGTGTTGACACACAAAACGAGGCCCAAGTGATCAAAAGGTCCCGAGATCAAACCCCTTAGTCGACATGTCTCAATCTCAAAACCATTCAGCTACTTTATTTATCGAATGTAAAAGCGTTTATAACTATCGACTCAACAATTATATAAAACAATTCTCGTACCAAAGTTATCTAAATGTTCGGGGTATCACAAAACCGGCTCTCCTTCCAAATAGTTTCCGAAGTTGGTTGAGAGCCTTGCATAATATGTGCATGATGATTGAGATTCAGATATTGAGATTTGTATGCTTCACATGTTGTATATATGTTGGAGTATATTGTATGTTTTTGTGTTACGTGTCGTTACAAAAGGTGGCTAGGAGAACTCTAGTTACTCCCCACTGATTGTGGCGTACATGTTTACATGTATGTATGTACATGACAGGTGGTTGGCAGAAGGTTGCATGGAGCTAGCGAGCGATGATCCTATTCATCGATTGACTTACACGTTTACGTTAGCTAGACTTTAGTTACATTTCAGCTTTTGAGTGCCTGTAGGGATGTGCCATCCCAGACTGCTTGTATATATACTTTACTTTCAGTTTTAGTTTTAATTCGCCTCGTTTTTATGCATGTTAAAGTTTAAATTCCGCGTAAATTTTGGCATGTTGTATGTTTTATTTTTCCGCTACGACGAGGGGTTTTACAAGAGTTCTGGAAATTTTATAATAGTCCGGTCGTGGCAAGAGCTACTATAGTATTCTTATGAGTCAATTCTTAGACTAAAGACTACTCACCATCTTTTGGCATAACCTTGATCCATTCTCTACGACTTTTCGTAACTGGAGTCAAATGAGATTGTTTTGGGTTGTGTCTGACTGTGGCTAATTAAAGGGAGTAGTACAATAGAAATTGTCCACCCCTTTGTCAGGGTTGTTCAAATCTCAAGGCCACTCGAGGAGAAATTAACTTGAAATGCGTGGCCACGCTCGCAAAGTATCTATGGTAGATAATTCCGGTCAAACAGTTATTCTCCAGATCGAGGAAACCACTCATGATATAATCAAATGCAAGTACGACCAGAGAGACACCTTGCATTGAGTGGGAGATTGTAATAGGACAAGAGAATTGGTGACGCACACTTGTCGAGGACAAGTGGGAGATTGTTGGGATATATGCCCTCACCAATAGTGCGATCACATAATTAAATCTCATGACGAGAATGCGCAAGGGATGATACGAAATTATATTTGTCAACTGACCAACATTAATCAGTAATGATTGGCTAGCTAGAGTTTGACATTACTGTCGTATGACGGTGGTGGTCAGTTGATCCCTTTAGGTCACACCTATAGGACAATTTCCTTAATTGATAAACTGATCAAATGTATATTGATACGAGTTGATCATATTCCTTAAACTTGTATATCGAGAAATCAGAGGTTAAATCTTATTATAAGATTTATGTTTATAATTGAAACGTATCAATTATCAAACACTAAACGATATTTATGAAATATCGTAATTAGAATAATCGGGTTGTATTTTATTACAAGTGTTGTAAATCGTATTGACGATTAATAAAATAACCATTTTATATTAGTAATTTCGAATTACTTGTCAAATTGATAAATATGATTTATTTAATTTAGAAATAATATTTATTTGATAAATATGTATTTTAAATTAAAACAATTGTTTCTTATGCTATTGTGACATAATGTATGTCACACATCTACAATTGTACAAATGACAATATATAAAATGGAGTCCATATTAACAAGGGTGCTGGTTTTGTGAAGGATAGTTTAAGGGTATGATTTGTGTTTAATACTCCCTAAAAACACAAACATTAAAGTTACCTTGAGAATACTAACCTAGAGTCACCCTATGTGTGCATGGGTAAGGCAAAAGCCCTCTTTTGTGCTTCTCCATAACCGTCCCCGTCCCCCCCCCCCCCCCCCCCCCCCAACAATCTACACCGTACTTATGTGAAGTTGTTCACAATTCATTCTAACCCTAATCTTCATTCTTCTAGTGTGAGATTGAAAAGAAAAACCTCTAAAACTTATTATAAGATAATAAATATAATACTATAATAGTTATAATATTAGTATAATTAGTTCTAATTAGAGTTTAGAACATATTTAAGGAAAACCGTTTCTTGCCCTAGCTACATCAAGTTTCGGTTCTTAAGGGTTGTCTTGGGTGCATCTTGGAGGAGATATCCTACATTGGATATTAAGCTTGGAGGATCATCCGTGCCATTCTTGTCGAAATAGTGAGCTTTCGATTCTTCTTCCGCATTTTAATAAGCATGCATAAGATCTTGCAAAAACCTAATTAAAAGATTAATTAGAATATTTTATATTAGTAAAACTAAGTTTTAGGGTATGAGACCTTAGAACCCTTCAGAACCCACTCAAGAAGAAACCCAACAAACAACGGGGAATGATTCCCTCAACTCAGTGATATTGGCGGACGATGTGCCATTAGTAAACTATTCTAGGCACGGTCGACGCTCTAGATCTTCCATGGATCCCATCACTGAACAAGGTACTCCCGAGCCATCAAAGGGAAAACGGTTTTGGTCTCGTTTAAGAGGAAAGAAGAAGTGAAATGCTACAATCTATGTAATAGCTACATTAGTGAACTATTGTTAGATTTTCTATACTCCTTGTGCGAAACAATTAGATGTGCTTTAGATTTGATTTCAAATGACATTTTAATTTTCTGTGTGCATTTTTAAATTTTGTTTGTTTTGCTTATTCGTTTTATCACTTTCCGAGTAACATCACAACAAATATATAAAAAAAAAAGTTCACTGAACAAACACGCCACAATGAATGGCGTGTCTATACCCATAAACCCGCCATCACAAGTGGCGTATTTCAGCCTTTCATTCTCAAAACCCCCTGTAACATTTTCAAAACGTAGAGAAAAAAACACTGAAGAAACACGCCACAAGCAATGACGTGTCTTCCCCCTTAAACCCGCCATCCCAAAAGGCGTGTTTCAGCCTCGCATTTTCAAAACCTCCTGGAACATTTTCATTTTTCTACCAACCTGAAACACGCCACTACTAATGGCGTGTTATGTGAAAGAAACACGCCACCACATAAGGCGTGTCTTTTTTATAACCCCAACCCCAACCTTCTGTAACTTTTGCCCATATAAGTACTCTACTTAGACACGCCACTAGGAATGGCGTGTCTCTTGTATATAACCCGCCATTACCAATGGCGTGTTTAGGCTCGTTTTCCCGAGCCTACGTGGACACCATTTTGACAAATACTTTCAGAATCAACCCAAAACGACAATTTCTTTAATTTTCAGCATTATTTCAAAAAATCGTTCAGTTATATTTTAGTTTTAATGGAAAAAAACTAAAATCTAACTTATACATTTTAATAAGCTCAGAAAAAATACACATATGCTCAAAAACAAATCTGATATATAAAAGCAACAACCAGTCGGCTGAGTTGTCAAACAATCCTTAAAAGAGGGAATCTGAGGGGATCACATAGTTTTAAGAATTAATTAATTATTTTGCATTGCATAACCTCCGTACCACTTCTCTTAATAATTTGCTTTGAATAAAACTTGATTATATTTGAACATTCATCTATAACTAAGGTGCAAACTTGGGAAAATAGGAATAGTAGAGCAGTGTTTATCGTGTTTGGGGCGTGATGAACATGGGTTGCTTTGTCTTCTTCTTCGCTTATAAGTACTCTTGAATGCTTGCTCTGTTTTCTACATTATTCTATCTGTTTCTGTGCTTTCCGTCATTTTCTTTTCTTTTATTTCGTTACTTTGTATTAACTGCCTTAAACCATCCTAATTTACACCATTGAATTCACTATAATTATCACTTTTAAGTACTCTGAAATTCCTGCTTAGTTTTCGTTCACTTCTCGCTCTATTTCTGTGCTTTTGGTCATTATCATTTCCTTTTTTTTCGTTTATTGGTTGTACCTGCCTTACTCCATTCTAATTTCCATTGATTTCATTACAACTATGAATAGTGTTGATGAGGTTCATTATTTACAAGCACAAATTGATGGAATTGTTAACGGATTTCGTCCTCTGTTTAATCGTTTAGTGGTAGTTATGAACGATGATGTTATCTGGAAGTTAATGAGACGGGAGGACTCCTGTCTCTTGTCATTAGAACTGATGATGGGCCCTCGATACAAGATTCAAAGAGTTGTGGTTCCTGACGAGCATATAACGAAAGGTATGTTAGTTCTGCTTAAATTTTTCGCTCTATGTGTTTCTTACACTATCTTCAGACTTTTACTTATATGGTGACACTATTGGAGTAATCAGAATATGTCGTGATAAAGAGGGTTGAATTAAGCACCTTAGAGGCAGATGTTGATGAGTTCTTCAAAAGATGTGAAACGATGGTTCCTCACATGACTCTATATCATCTATGCATGGCTATAGATGAGATATTCGCAGGCCCCCTTGATAAGCTTGATATATATGAGATACATTACAGTCATATGGAAGAAGAGCTATGGAGGCCAAATGTGTCCTCGTCTGATGGTTGGTCTACTGATTAGGGAAGATGGTGATCTTGTGAACTTTAATTATGAGACATTTTCGTGCCATTCGCCTGTATTAGAATGCTTGTAATTTAATTACATAGTTGTCTTGGTCTTGTGCTATGTTATGTGGTTAGTGAATGACATCTATTTTAATGTATTAATGTATATGTTGTACGATCAACTATGTGTGAATGTTGTATTTTATTAACTCTGAACAATTATCTTATACAGAATCTGTAGTTGTGGTCTCCTCGTCTGATGGTTGTTTTTCTGATTAAGGATGTTGGTGATCTAGGATTAGATTGCTTGTAATTTGATTTCATAGTTGTATTGATCTTGTGTTATGCTATGTTGTTAGTGAATGACATCTATTTTAATGAATTAATGTATAGGTTGTGTAAGTAACCATTTATGAATGTTGTACTTCATTTACTCTGAACAATTATCTTATTTTGAATTTGTAATTGTGGTTATGGAATACTCAGAAACGTCTCTAATCTAAGTAGAAATTGTGTACAGAATAATTACTCTGTAGTTGGTATTCAATGTAACTGTTTACCATTGGTATTGTGTGTTTAAGGCACATGTTCTTATCTCGTACGGAGTAGGTATGTAGAGGTAGTGTCTCGTCAGGAGGTCTTACTTTTGCCCATATTGTCGAAGTACTAGCTGTTACTGTAGTTGTGGAGTTCTAATATCATTTTAACCCAATTTACAAGCAACCTCAAGTAATATAACTATTGTTCCAACAAATGTATGTACCATCATTGAACCATTGTTTTAGTGGGCTTTTTCTATTTCTCTTCCTAATCTGTAGTTATTAATGATTAGTGTACATAATGTCCATCGATTCTGACTGTTTAGTTTGATGCTTGTTCGTTTTACGTGTCAAAATGAAACAACTAGGACACTTTGCTATGTCTCTTGCAGCCAAAGATTGATTTTATTTTATGATGGGCCAGAGTAATCTAGAGGATTATTATACATGGTTCCTTAGGTGCATATGTCCTCGCCTGCTGGGTGATGACCTTTAAGGATGAAAAAGTGTTTGTTTATAGACTTTGAATTCAGAGTAGATGTTTAAAACATTGTAGGTATAACTGTATGCTTAAGGTGAGGACAAATTTGTCAAGGGGCTGAAACTTTATCAAATAACCAAAGTAAACAAAGCACTATGAACTTGAAAGACTATCAAACTAATCATCCTCAAAGATCAAAACCTCATTTAACAATACAATCCTTAATGAATTTCCAACTAGAATATCATCCAACACAACCATGCAAAATGAAATTCATCCAAACATATGATTTATGAACTTAATCATGTCACTATTTAACCAAACACAATTCTAGTATACTAAACATTACTAGCATATAGAACACATGCAAAGATAGACGATAAGTCGAGTAACCCATCACCGTCACCTTATAGCTCTTCAATAAGCATGATTTTGACTCAAAGCCACTCCGGTTTGGACAACCGAACTAGCTACACACAAATAACTAGGTTAGCTAAGATAACCGTGTCTTAAAGGCCACGACCAGAGTATATTAAGGAAGAAATTTGATACTTTTATTACCTATAAAGATGGAGGGCGAGGAGAGGAAGAGATAGGCGCGAAAATCGTCGACAACCGATAAGAAATGAAGATTTTATGATCGTTTTACGGTGAGGTGCACAACAATGGTGTTCTTTGTGTTTGGGTGTTCTTAGCTGAAAAATAAGTAAAGGATTGAAGAAGAAGGAAGGATGAGGTTGACCTTGGGCAGCAAGGCAAAGTTCTATACTTAGCCAAGTGTCCCAAAGGACATGTGGAAAAGAGTAAAGAGTAAGCAACGAGCGAGTGTCTCGTTTGCGGATGGTCCATGACAGCCTTTCGTATTTTCGGGATAACTTCCTCCACAGAACTCGTAATGAGGTTTTTTCGGTGGCGTTGGAAAGCTAAGAGAAAGATATAAAACTTTTATTTTGTAAGCAAAAGCTAGATTGTTGAACCATATATTCAAATATATATATTAAGTATATATGTCTATGTTTTGATAATGACAAGTCTAGTTAAGTATATATTATATACTCGTGCGTATAATCGTGTGCTAAGTGTACATAATATTAGTAACAAGATCTAATCAATCAAGTATAAAAGATTCAAGTACGTTAGTCAAAGGATTGACTAAATCGAAGATTGAAAGAAGATCACAAGCGCGCCTAATGAACTAAAGTTATACTTATCAACTATAGTTTTAGTACGAGATTGACTCAAGTTATAGCTCGTAGCTATAACTCTATATTATGAAAATGATCGATATATATATGTGTTCGTTGAAACGATTTTAGTTTCCAAAAATCATCATGGACAATTAATGTTTAATTGGTATTCTATTTTTAGAATATGGAATTACTAATCTTAATAGGGTTTATATAAAATATCTTTTGGTTAAATAGGAATAAATAATTTTCTTATGAGTTAATTATTTATTACTAAATAAACTAAGGATTTTTATATAATCATAATTGTCAAATAATATAATCTAAATATGGTTTGATACGATTTTGGGAAACATGTATCATGTCACGTTCCATAATTCGTATAGGATTAATTTAAGTAAATATTATATATTTATTTAATATCCTAAACAAACTAGATTATATTATGATAATATAATTTATTATCTTTGACATGGTTTAGGAAGTTATTTTAATAAGGTTACTATTTGTTTATTATATAAAGATCTTTCCTAAATATGAATTAGTAAATTGATTCCTTATATAATACTTATAGTATATTATTAAATCTTTCCTAAATATATTAAGATTAGATTTATGGTAGTATTACTAAAATACTAGTATTCTAGTTTAAGTAATATTCCTAAATCATCTAGGGTTTTAATTACCTAGATATAATTCTATATAAATAGACTACTCATGATACATTAATCTATACGAAATACATACAACACATTCACGCATATCGAGACAAAAACCGACGTTCATTACTCTTCAAGATTCGAGCTTATAATTGTCATATTCGATTCAAGATTCAAGTGCTCCAGCATTGATCTTATTCATTCAAGTTTGTGACATCAAGAAACATTGAAGACTTATCATATTAGCGTAAGATAGTTTGAGTATTTTACGGTACTCTTTGTAAACAAGTATTTAACGGTACTTGTCATAGCTAGATATTTAACGGTATCTAGATAGAGTTGCGACTAACATCAAAGTTGCACGAGTAGGGTTAATAAAATTGTAATCCAGAGTTGGTACTAATTTTATTAATCGAGAATAGTGGACGTAGGTTTCAAAGTGTGAAACTGAACCACTTCAAAAATATTGTGTCTCTCTTTATTACTCGCTCTACTCGACGATCACCATACAAAAAGCATACATCGAAGAAGATTTGAAAAAGAAGGCATACTCATTTCAACCCCCCTCCCCCTTCTTGAGTATATCATATCAATAGACTCTTCAATTGGTATCAGAGCCTCGTGCTCTTGATCGCCTAGCCGCGTGAGTTTTGATCCTTCTATTGATTCTATATTATATACTCCTTCAAACAATGGATTCAAAGCATCTCAAGTGCCCTATCTTCGATGGCAAAAACTATAGTCTATGGAAGAATATGATGACCCATTACATCAAGGGATGTGATTGGGAATGTTGGAAGATCATCCAAACCGGACCAAAGAAAATATTGGTTCCGCCGCCAATGGAACAACCTACGAAAAGATGGAAAGCGATTATGTGGAAAGCGACTACAAAATTGCAGAGAAAAATTCTAAGGCTATGAGCCTCCTACAAAACGGTATGATAACCTCAGAATTTGATAGATTCTCATCTTGTAGTTCCGCTAAGGAAATATGGGATAGTCTCGAACTTGCCTACGAAGGAACATCCGCAGTCAGGAAACATCGTATAGATTTGCTTATTCAAAGATATGAACTTTTCAATATGGAAAAGAATGAATCTATTGATAGCATGTCTGCACGATTTTCTTGTATTATTAATGAACTGGGAACCTTGGTAGAAAGATCGATTCTGAGGATATCATTCGAAAGATTCTCAGGAGTCTCACCAAAAAGTGGCAACCAAAGGTCAAAGCTATAGAGGAAGCAAGAGATCTATCTCAGAACACTTACCAAGAACTTATCGGATCTCTGATGGCTCATGAGATCATGCTAAATAAGGATGATGACGATTTCAAAGGAAAGGGAGTCGCCCTACAAGCCTCCACAAGCGAAGTATGCGAAAAAGAACTTGAGTACGAAACAGTTCTATTCGCAAGACGTTTTAAGAAAGCAGTGTTCAAGGGTAGATACAAAAACCCTAACAACAAAACGGTCGACAAAAAGAAAACTGACACCAAACAAACATTCTTCAAAAAGGGATGTTTTAAGTATGGTCAACAAGATCATATGATCAAAGATTGTCCAAGTTGGGACAAAATCAAAGACAAGTCAAAAAGAGAAAAGACCAAAACGGAGTTCAAGAAAGTAATGCTTGCGTCATGCTGGGGAGAACTAGAATCTGAAGATGACGAGGACTCAGAAGAAGAAGAGGTAGCACACTTGTTGTAACATTCTGTGATTTAAGTAAAGTTTTGTGATGTTTTGTGTTCCAAAATCGTTTGAGTTGTCACGTGAGTGTGGTCGAACTTCGGGACGAAGTTCATTTTAACGGGGAAAGACTGCAATACCTCGTATATTTGAGTTGTCTCGTATATTTTATAAGTGAGGTGTTGTTAGTTTTTTTGTGTAAATGCTCTATTTTATTTTAAACTAATTATAGTGTTATATATGACGTTGGTGGGAATCGATCTAGGGGTCGATTGCACTCGAGTCATGGGCCTTGGTATTCGTGCCAACACAACAGCCCACGGCAAATAAGAAAACCCTCACGGCCCTCACGCACCCTCACTCTGCCACCCTATAAGTGCAGCCCTCACCTTTTTTCTGACCTACCTTCTACACAACCCTATACCTTAGTTGAACAGCCGCCATCACATCTGGTTCACACGGTTTTTGTGGCCTTGCCTAGCCTTCGTTTTAAGTCGGAATTAGGTATGTTTAACGGGTTTAGTCTTTCGTTTACACTGTGTCGTGTCTGTCTATGATTCTTTGTTCTGTCGAGTGGTGGTAGGGTGTCGTGGTTATGTTAGTTTTACTCTTATTTAACTGCTGGTGTTGGAAGGTAGTCAGGTGGTTGCCACGGTGGGTGTGGGGTGTCGTTTTGGGTTGTCGAAGGAGGTCTTGATATCGCTGGTCACAGCAGTTACAGGTTTATGTGTTCAGTGGGTGATGTTGGGGGTGGTACCACCGTTGACTCGGGGAAGGTCGACGCGGTGGTACCACCGTGGTATCTAGTATATGTGACAAGGCGTGTCAGGGTGGTGGTTTCAGGGGTTGTCAGTGGCGGTTGGAGGTGTCGATGTCGGTCGGTGTATTAAGGGCAGGGAGTGCAGGTGAGAGTCGGACCTGGGTTGGTGGACTCTGGTCTGACTCCGGCGGTTTTCGCCTGGGTTGGTGTTGTCAGGGAGGTAGTGGGGTGTCGGCAGTGTTGAGGGGGAGTGCCTGCTGGTGGTCGAACTGGTGGTATGCGGTGGTGTTGTGGGTCGAAGTCGGGGAGAAAGGAGGAGTCGGGTATGGGTTGATGGTTTTGTGTTCGTGTAATTCGACCTTGATGATTTTAATTATTATTATTATTATTCTTATTATTATTATTATTATTATTGTTATTATTAAAGTAGTATTATTATTTTATTGTTATCTTTGGTTATGTGGTGTTATTATTTTCTACCATCGATATTGAGTCGTATTTCGTAATTGGGTAGTTAAAGTTTATGAGTCGGGAATCTTTTAAGTCATGAGAGCTTTTATATTTGGAAAGTTTTTATAATTGGAAAGTTTCTATGATTGGAAAGTTTCTATTTTTGGAAACTTTCCACTTATGGAAGGTTGCTATTTATAGTAAGTGTGTTCGTTAAGGGGTTCGGGAAGTTTGTTAATTCGTTACGTATATCTGTTTAGGTAGCGAGTTTCGCGTGGAACATTTCTAAGCAAGCCTCGGACTTAACTGCGTTCTTGCTAATTCAGGTAGGGGAATACTGTATACATGATGACGAGTGATCTGTGATTATTATCTTAATTATTTATATATCTCATTGGATAATTGGTATTATATTGTGTTTAATTGCCTTATGGGACCGATATCTAAATCACCGTACCGTATGGGACCGAAGGAGATGGAGGAGTTGAAGAAGCAGTTGGATGAACTAGCTGAGAAAGGGTTCATTCGACCCAGTTTGTCGCCCTGGGGAGCACCCGTTTAGTTTGTGAAGAAGAAGGATGGTAGTTTGAGACTTTGTGTTGACTACCGAGAGCTGAACAATGTGACCATCAAGAACCGTTATCCTTTGCCGAGAATTGACGACTTGTTCGATCAGTTAAGTGGAGCTGGGGTTGTCTCCAAGATTGATTTGAGATCCGGGTATCATCAGTTGAGAATAAAGGATGAAGATATTCCAAAGACCGCTTTCCGAACGAGGTATGGCCACTATGAATTTGTGGTTATGCCACTTGGATTGACTAATGCTCCAGCTGTGTTCATGGACTTGATGAATCGAGTCTTCAGCCCATATCTGGACAAGTTTGTGGTGGTATTCATAGATGATATCCTGGTGTACTCCAAGAATGCAGAAGAGTACGAGGACCATTTGAGGAAAGTACTTCAGACCCTAGAAGAACATAAACTCGATGCTAAGTTGAGTAAGTGTGAGTTCTGGTTAGAGAGAGTGGCATTTTTGGGGCATGTGATTTCAAAGGAGGGAGTGTCTGTTGATCCTAGTAAGATCGAGGCCGTGACAAGGTGGCAAAGTCCGAAGAATGTGAGTGAGATTCGAAGCTTTCCTGGGATTGGCTGGATACTATCGGAGATTTGTCAAAGATTTTTCAAAGATAGCGAAGCCGTTGACGTCGCTAATGAGGAAGGAGAATCGTTTCGTCTGGGATGAGAGTTGTGAGACGACATTCCTAACCCTTAAGGAACGTCTGACAACAGCTCCTATCCTTGCTTTGCCAGTTGGGAGTGACAACTTCGAAGTTTATACTGACGCTTTGAAGCATGGGTTGGGTTGTGTGCTAATGCAGAATGGGAGAGTGATAGCATATGCTTCTCGCCAGTTGAAGACCTACGAAGAAAATTATCCAACTCATGATTTGGAATTGGGCGCAGTCGTGTTTGCACTTAAATTGTGGCGCCATTACCTTTATGGAGCCACTTTTAAGGTGTTTTCTGATCATAAGAGCCTGAAGTATATCTACACCCAGAGGGAGTTGAACATGCGACAGAGGAGGTGGATAGAGTTGATCGGAGACTATGATATGCAGATTGTCTACCACGAGGGCAAGGCGAATGTGGTAGCTGATGCCCTAAGTAGGAAATCTGTTCATGCTTTGATTTGTGCCAGATCGAGAGTGAGGTTGCATGGCGAACTACGGGAGATGGGAATTTTCATGATCCGGAAAGGGGATGCTCTTAGTGATTTGACAGTGGAGCCTGAGTTGTATGGAGAGATTCGAGAGCTACAAAAGAGTGATGCGAGGATCCAGAAGTGGCGTGGGATGGTTGAGAGTGAGAGTGGAGAGACTGCATCCAAGTTCAGTATTCATACCGACGGTAGTTTGAGGTTCAGTGGGCGATGATGTGTTCCGGATGTAGAGGAGCTAAAGAAGAAGATCTTGACTGAAGCTCATGCTACTCCATATTCCGTTCACCCAGGGGGTGATAAGCTGTATAAAGACCTTAAGGAGACATTCTGGTGGCCTAACATGAAGAAGGAAGTCGCTGAGTTTGTTTCCAGGTGCTTGACATGTCAGAGAGTGAAAGGGGAGCATAAGAGACCTCAAGGGAAAGTACAACCTTTGGATGTGCCAGAGTGGAAGTGGGAGAACATTTCAATGGATTTTATCGTGGGGTTTCCTCGGACTCAGAGGGGCAACAACATGATTTGGGTGATTGTGGATCGTTTGACTAAGTCTGCTCACTTCATTCCGATGAAAGATACCTGGAGTAAAGCTGAGTTGGCTAAGTCATATGTGCAGAATGTGGTCAAATTGCATGGTGTACCCAAGGACATTGTTTCCGATCGAGACTCGAGGTTCATATCTAGATTCTGGCAGGAGTTGCAGGCAGCTTTGGGTACCCAATTGAAAATGAGTACAGCTTTCCACCCGGCTACTGATGGTCAGACTGAGAGAACGATTCAGACCCTTGAGGATATGTTGAGGGTATGTGTACTTGAGTTCGGCGGATCTTGGGAGGATCGACTCGGATTGATAGAGTTTTCATATAACAACAGTTATCATGCCAGTATAGGGATGGCCCCTTTCGAGGCCTTGTACGGGAGGAAGTGTCGAAGTCCTGTGTGTTGGGATGATCGAGCCGATTTGTGACTTTAGGGCCGGATATGATTCAGGAGATGGTGGAGCAGGTGCATATTATTCGACAGAAGATGAGGGCCGCCCAGGATCGACAGAAGAGCTATGCAGATCTAAGGAAGAGCGATATTTCATTCGAGGTCTGAGAGAAAGTCCTACTGAAAGTATCTCCAATGAGGGGTGTGATGAGATTCGGCAAGCGTGGCAAACTGAGTCAGAAATTTATTGGACCGTTTGAAATTTTGGACAGAGTTGGGGAGGTGGCATACCGTTTAGCTTTACCTCCAGCTCTATCCAAGGTCCATAATGTGTTCCATGTGTCTCAGTTGAGGAAATATGTGAGTGACCCATCACATGTGCTTTAGCACGAGGTGATCGAGGTAGATGAGCAGTTAGCATACGTGGAGACTCCGAAGGAGATTCTCGACAGGAAGGTGCGAAAGACTCGGAATGGGGAGACGTCATTAGTAAAAGTCCTGTGGACCAATCATAATCAGGAAGAGGCTACGTGGGAGCCTGAGACATCCATGAGGGAGCGTTACCCACATTTGTTTGATTGAGGTAAGTTACGCGGACGTAACTTTTCTTTAAGGGGGGTGGAATGTAACATTCTGTGATTTAAGTAAAGTTTTGTGATGTTTTGTGTTCCAAATTCGTTTGAGTTGTCACGTGAGTGTGGTCGAACTTCGGGACGAAGTTCATTTTAAGGGGGAAAGACTATAATACCTCGTATATTTGAGTTGTCTCGTATATTTTATAAGTGAGGTGTTGTTAGTTTTTTTGTAAATGCTCTATTTTATTTTAAACTAATTATAGTGTTATATATGACGTTGGTGGGAATCGATCTAGGGGTCGATTGCACTCGAGTCATGGGCCTTGGTATTCGTGCCAACACAACAGCCCACGGCAAATAAGAAAACCCTCACGCACCCTCACTCTGCCGCCCTATAGGTGCAGCCCTCACCTTTTTTCTGACCTACCTTCTACACAACCCTATACCCACTACTACAATTAAGCACTTGGGCCACGATTAAATTCGTGGCGCAAGTACTAATTTTCCGTGGCTAGAGCTCTTTGTCACGGAAATACCTTCCGTGGCCCAAGTGGTCGTGGCTAACAGATAGCCACGGGAAAAACAAGAACGTGGCTAAAATTATATTTTTAGCCACAGATTCTCACGTGACTAATAATTCTCGTGACCAAAAATTAATTCTCGTGGCCAAAATTATTCCCGTGACAAACAAAAAATATAAAATAAATAAACAAAATGTAATATATTATTTTTTAATTATAATGAAAATATTTTCACATATGGAATCGCCACGGGCTCTCTCACGAAGAGGTAAACGGCTTGCCAAAGAGTTGCTCCATTCCCATTGGTAGGAATCGAACCCCTGACCTCAGGCTTAAGGGATGAGGTGAGTAACCACCACACTACCAAACACATTTGGTTACATATGGAATTTTGTCAAGCTTTAATCCTTGCTTAGTTAGTTATCTCAACTCGTTACATACAATCACAAGTCATCCCAAGACTATTCTCACCTGAGCACGCTTAACTGTGGAGTTCTTATGATGAGCTACCGAAAATGAAACTTAAACTTGTTGATATAGTTAACACTTTGAAACCTTTTTAAATTATATTCCTTTTTTTTCCTAAATTACCTTCACTATTATTTTTGCGAAAAAATATTAAATGATTTACATATTTTTGCGAAAAATACTATTTTTCTCAAATTACTTGAGTTTTCTAGTTGACCTCCCCACTAATGATGCTCAGGTCATTTTTTGCCCGAGTCAACAAAACCATTTTCGCCAAACTATTTAATCACATTTTCCTTATATTTTTTTCCCTAATACATTTTTTTTTTTATTTTTTTTCATTTGTCGGCATTTTTATTTTATCCATTTTTTCATATATTTTTCCACACAAATACTGTTTGTAAGATCGTCGTATTTGTAACGAAAAAAAGTTTAATCACTTTTTACTAAATAATGATTACTTTTGAATAATGATTACATATGGGTATAATGACCGAGTTTTATTACTAAAATAAATGACCAAGACATTATTAACTCGAAAATAATCAGTTTTTGCCAAAAAAAACACAGAAAATATCGTATAAAGTTTTGTTTTCTCTAAATTGATTTTTTTTCATTATTCTTGATATTTGTTTTTGTCAACAAAATTTCACATTATTTACACATGTAAATTTATTATTTAAATTTCCATTTTAGTTTTCGGTGTGATACGCTCATTTTCAATAATTAAAATGTTTTTCTATATTGATTTTTTTATATCGGTTAATTTATCAATATGTTTTTTTCCATTTTATTCAATGATTTGTTGGAAATCATTTTGAATTTAATTTTTTAGGCTACTTTTTTTTTATTTAATCATATTTTAAATCTAATTGTCTTTTTTTTTCTCCTTAAAAACTTCCCCAATTTTTTTCCAATTTAACATCTCGAATTCAAGTTCTTGTATTACCAATAAAGTTGTAAATCAATTTTCTAATGAAAAGCTTATTTAACAATATATTAGTTTCAAACTTCTCAATGATAGGTGTTAATAAGTTAATTATTTAATTGGACATACTTTCTCTTTAAATGTGATGCGGTCTCTAAATAATGTTATTCAATATTATAAATTTAACAAAAAAAAAATTATAAATATATATTTGTCATGGGTGTGACATTGTTCGTGGCAAAAATGATTATTAGCCACGATTGTAACCTAAATTGCGGCGCAATTGACTTTTTGCCACGGGAAAATCTTTCCCGTGGCATAAAATTTTTCTAAAATAGTGAATAAAATTTTTCCCGTGGCTAAACAAAATTTAGCCACGAATTATAAATTCCCGTGGCATAAATCGTGGCGCAAGTGTAAATTTGTTGTAGTGTTTTTTGTCGGGTTTGTTGCGCAATTTAATAAATTGAGTAACTGGGTAAGTAGCTTTGAAATTACAAAATTGTCATTACATAATTAAACGTATACTTAAAGTAAAGCAGCATTCAACGAAAATAAAGCAAAATAAATTGTTGAACAACAATCATTTATTCATATAATTATATTCATTTTCAAGTCAGTAGTGTTAATAAGAATAATCATAATAAATTGCACAAATTCTCACTTGTGACAGACTAAATCCAATAATAAGAATAATCATAATAAGATCATTTACGTCAATAGTGAAGAACATTAAGTACGAATATTGTTCAAATCTCGCAATAATACGGCGCAATCATCTTGATGTCACAGTACACACCATGTTGCACTAATAATTTTGTACTATTATTTGTTATCATATCAAAAATATTAGTCACGGCAAAAATCCAGTGCGTAGCTAAGAGCAATAATTAGTCACGGGTAATTTACTTGTGACAATAAATCACAATTAGCCACGGTAAGAATTCAGTGTGTGGCTAAGAGCAATATAGTCACGGATAATTTAGCTGTGACAATAAATCATAAATAGCCACGTTAAGAATTCAGTGTGACTAAGCACACTAATTAGTCACGGTTAACTTACATGTGACAATAAATCATAATTAGCCACGACATTGTGGCTAAAAATAATTATTAGCCACGTTCGTGACTTGATGCGTGACTAAACGCATTTGTTAGCCACGATCATGGCTTAATTCGTGACTAAAAACAATTATTTGTCACGGATATATTTTCCCGTGACATAAATTTTTTTACCAATTAATTTTGAAGGAAGGGGACTTTTTTTCCCGTGACTAAGCAAATTTAGGTCACGAATTATGAATTCCCGTGACATAAATCGTGGCGCAAGTGCCATTTTGTTGTAGTGACCTTAGTTGAACAGCCGCCATCACATTTGGTTCACACGGTTTTTGTGGCCTTGTCTAGCCTTCGTTTTAAGTCGGAATCAGGTATGTTTAACGGGTTTAGTCTTTCGTTTACACTGTGTCGTGTCTGTCTATGATTCTTTGTTCTGTCGAGTGGTGATAGGGTGTCGTGGTTATGTTAGTTTTACTCTTATTTAACTGCTGGTGTTGGAAGGTAGTCAGGTGGTTGCCACGGTGGGTGTGGGGTGTCGTTTTGGGTTGTCGAAGGAGGTCTTGATATCGCTGGTCACAGCAGTTACAGGTTTATGTGTTCAGTGGGTGATGTTGGGGGTGGTACCACCGTTGACTCGGGGGAGGTCGACGCGGTGGTACCACCGTGGTATTTAGTATATGTGACAAGGCGTGTCAGGGTGGTGGTTTCAGGGGTTGTCAGTGGCGGTTGGGGGTGTCGATATCGGTCGGTGTATTAAGGGCAGGGAGTGCAGGTGAGAGTCGGACCTGGGTTGGTGGACTCTGGTCTGACTCGCCGGCGGTTTTCGCCTGGGTTGGTGTTGTCAGGGAGGTAGTGGGGTGTCGGCAGTGTTGAGGGGGAGTGCCTGCTGGTGGTCGAACTGGTGGTATGCGGTGGTGTTGTGGGTCGAAGTCGGGGAGAAAGGAGGAGTCGGGTATGGGTTGATGGTTTTGTGTTCGTGTAATTCGACCTTGATGATTTTAATTATTATTATTATTATTCTTATTATTATTATTATTCTTATTATTCTTATTATTATTATTATTGTTATTATTAAACTAGTATTATTATTTTATTGTTATCTTTGGTTATTTGGTGTTATTATTTTCTACCATCGATATTGAGTCGTATTTCGTAATTGGGTAGTTAAAGTTTATGAGTCGGGAATCTTTTAAGTCATGAGAGCTTTTATATTTGGAAAGTTTTTATAATTGGAAAGTTTCTATGATTGGAAAGTTTCTATTTTTGGAAACTTTCCACTTATGGAAGGTTGCTATTTATAGTAAGTGTGTTCGTTAAGGGGTTCGGGAAGTTTGTTAATTCGTTACGTATATTTGTTTAGGTAGCGAGTTTCGCGTGGAACATTTCTAAGCAAGCCTCGGACTTAACTGCGTTCTTGCTAATTCAGGTAGGGGAATACTGTATACATGATGACGAGTAATCTGTGATTATTATGTTAATTATTTATATATCTCATTGGATAATTGGTATTATATTGTGTTTAAGTGCCTTATATATTTCTGTGATATAATACGATGTGAAAATATTGGGTCTTGTGATACAGTGCGGAGTATATTTGGCGTTGGATCGGTGCGGAGTTTATATGGTGTTGGATCGGTGCGGAGTTTATATGGTGTTGGATCGGTGCGGAGTTTATATGGTGTTGGATCGGTGCGGAGTTTATTTGGCGTTGGATCGGTGCAGAGTATATTATATTTTTGGTATATTTATTTCTTTTCCCTACTCAACCTCGTGGTTGACCCTGTGTATTCGTGATCACCTGTGATGAACCAAATTATTGGGGAGCAGATTGACAGGTGGCTGAGACTAAGGGGGAGCTATGGGAGAAAGAGCTTGGATCCGGACCAGACTAGAGTCTAGATCACCTTAGTGAGTTTAGCATGAGTTGTACTTTATTTATTCTGTTAAGACTTCCAGATACAGTTGTAAGAACATGATATGATTTTAATTTTAATTAAAGTACTGTTTATCTTTCTTTTGTATCTACTGCCTCGGGAAACCGAGATGGTAACACCTTTATTTATCTGAGGAGTCCTAGTACAGGCCCTTAAATAAATGGGGGTGTTACACTTGTGCCTAAGCCACGTCAGCCTGGATCTAATCTCAAACGACAATGATAAAGATGACGCATCTCACATGTGTCTCCTTGAAGAATCCGACGACGACGACGACGACGACGAAGAGGTAAATTTTCTTCAACTCAAAAGTCAAGTTAAAAATCTATCTAAAGCTATGTTAATCAAATATTTTGAGGAAACCCTAGACCAATGCCATGAACAAAGTCTTGAGTTAGATGACTTGAAGGAACAGATCCTCGATATTGATGAGCAAAATCAACTTCTGAAAGCCAAAGCTAAGAAACTGAAATCCAAAATAGGCATTGAAAAAAATGCTAAATTGGAAACAGTTATGTCTGAGAAAAAGGTTCTTGAGTCTAAAGTTATAGCTAATGAAGCTATAACCTCAAAACTGAAACTCAACATCAAAGAGCTTCAATCCAAAGTTATAGCTAATGAAGCTACAATTTCAGATTTGAGAAAGGCTAATGAGCTTCTGAAGTCCAAATCTTCGATTATGGTCGAAGATGTGACTCATCTAGAAGAAGTTGAGATCCTCGAAAGCAAGATTATGGATCTAGAATTCAATTTATCTAAAGTCAAGAAGGAACATACCAAAATTGTGTCCGACTTCCATAAAGACATTCAAAACTTAAAAGAGTCTAGTAACACTGACCATAGTGAATGTAAGAAAGAAATAGACTCCTTAAAGGACCTCCTTCTTCATGCTCGGAAAGTTCACGATAAATGGGAAGGAAGCACTAACGTTCTAAACTTCCTAACTGAACAATCCGACAACAACATGAAGATGGGATTAGGTCACGAGTGTTATGGAAGAAGGGATCACTCAAAGTGTAAGCAAAGCCCAACAGACAGAGACTTTAGAAGAAGAAAATATGCCGACCTACCTGAGTATTTAATATGTACTTATTGTGGCCATACTGGTCACCTCCGAGAAAACTGTGTAAAACACGCACAAGATTTTAAAACCGGAGTTAAGTTTGTTAAATCCTTAGGAATTCCAAACGACACTATTTCTGTCTCTGATAGTGATGATGACAAAGTTGAAGAAAGAAATATTGACCACAGATGGTTCTACGACATGACCTTTGATTATGAAGAAAAGAAAAACAGAACCAAACAAACTCCTCAACAAACAACACATAAAAATTGGTCACCAAAAGTTCAAACTAAGACTTACACAAAAGCATCAAAACACAACTACTACAAACATAGAAAGACCTATTTAAGCCAAGTTTGGGTTAAAAACGAAGATGTATTTGTGATTACTAACAACAAAGGACCCAAGTATGCTTGGGTACCTAAATCCTGTCTTTCAAATTATTTGTGCAGTTTGTCGCTAAGGAAAATAACTTATGGTATCTCGATAGTGGATGCTCAAGACATATGGTAGGCGACGTAAATCTATTCCAAACCCTAAAACCCTTTGATGGAGGTAAAGTCACATTCGGTGATAACAAAAAGGGAAAGATCATCGGAATTGGTAAGATAGGTATTTCATCCTCTCATGCTATAAATGATGTATACCCTGTAAGCGGTCTCAAACACAATCTTATCAGTATATCTCAATTATGCGACAAAGGAAACAAAGTGGTCTTTCATTCAGATATATGTCGTATAATCTTAGAAGGTACCAGTAAAGTAATTCTTGAAGGTCATAGAATAAAAAATGTTTATATGATTGATTTAAATGTTGTACCTGCCGACTCTCTATCATGCATGAAAGTTACGTCAGATGATCCATGTTTATGGCATAAGAGATTTGGTCATATTAGCTCACCTATTCTAAGTAAGCTGAAAAGATGGGACTTGGTCGAAGGTCTTCCAAAGATCAAATTTGATCAAGAAAAGATGTGTGACACATGTGCACGAAGTAAACACGTCAGATCATCTTTTAAGCCAAAAAGAGTGGTAAGCACAGAACAAGCTCTTGAACTAGTACACATGGATCTATGTGGCCCTATGAAGGTAAGAAGCAGAGGTGGTTCCAGGTACGTTTTCGTTCTAGTTGATGATTACTCTAGATTTGTTTGGCCAATCTTTCTTCATTCTAAAGACGAAACATTCGATGAATTTGTTAGTCTCATGAAACTTGTCCAAAACAAATATAAATCAAACCTAGTAACAATCTGTACTGACCATGGAACTGAGTTCGACAATCATGCCTTTATTGAATTCTGTAAAACCAATGGTGTTGGACATAATTTCTCGGCCCGTAGAACCCATCAACAAAATGGAGTCGTAGAACGAATGAACAGAACCCTAGAAGACATGGCTAGAACAATGCTTCTTTGAAGTGGCCTACCTAGAAACTTTTGGGCTGAGGCTATTAGTACAGCTTACTATATTCATCACCGTGCTATGATTAGACCTATCCTTAAAAAGAAACCTTATGAACTTCTTCAAGGTCGTAAGCCAAACATATCTCATTTAAGATGTTTTGGAAGTAAATGCTTTGTTCATAACAATGGTAAAAACAGATTAAGCAAATTCGACCCTAGAAGTGATGAAGCAATCTTTATAGGATATTCAGATCACAGTAAAGCCTACAAAGTTTTTAACAAACGTACTTTATGCATAGAGGAGAGTATTCATGTTATCTTTGATGAAAATAATGTCTTCGATAAGCCATTACAGGATATAGAGGAAAACCTAGACGAACCTGATTTCAGGTTATCAAGGGAAGATCCTCCTGAAATGGAAATTGAAGAAGCAGAACCTCAAGGAACTCATGATGAATTCAACTTGGGAGAAAATGGTGCGAGAGATGAAGCTACAGGTGATGATACTGTAGATAACTCTCAAACCAATGATTTGGAACCCAGAGTTACAGCTAATGAAGCTATAACTTTGAATCAAAACCAAAGGGAAGAGGCCAGAGTTATACCTGACCCTACTATAAACCCAGGTTTGGATTCAGGGGGAACAAGTCAAGATCCCGAGTCAAGTTTAGGTAATGCTAATAATCAATCAAAGAACTGGAGATACAAAGGCTCTCATCCTTTGGACAATGTCATAGGAAACCTGACAGATGGAGTTCAAACTCGTAGGAGCTTAAATAACTTTTGCTCATTCTACTCCTTTCTCTCCACCATTGAACCTTCAAATATCAAGGAAGCTCTCGCAGATCCAGACTGGATAGTTGCCATGCAAGAAGAACTCCAGCAATTTGAAAGAAACAAAGTTTGGCATCTCGTTCCTCGACCTAAGGACAGAACTGTCATTGGAACGAGATGGGTATTCAGAAGCAAATTGGATGACACTGGAGTCATTGTGCAAAATAAGGCCAGACTAGTGGTTCAAGGATACAACCAACAGGAAGGGATCGATTATGACGAAACCTTTGCTCCTGTTGCTCGTCTTGAGGCAATAAGACTACTCATTGCATTTGCAGCACACAAGGGAATGAAGCTTTTTCAGATGGACGTTAAGACTGCCTTTCTCAATGGCTATCTCCAAGAGGAAGTATTTGTTGAACAACCTCCTGGATTTCCTGACAGCAAACTCAAAGATCATGTATTCAAATTGGACAAAGCTCTCTATGGCCTGAAACAAGCACCTAGGGCATGGTACGACAGATTATCAAAATTCCTATTGGAGAGTGGATTCAAAAGAGGGTCTGTGGATAAAACCCTATTTCTTAAGAGCGAGAACTCAGATCTACTAGTCGTTCAGATCTATGTTGATGATATTATTTTTGGCTCAACTAATAAAAAGTTGTGCAAGTACTTCTCTGAGTTGATGACTTCTGAGTTCGAGATGAGTATGATGGGAGAACTAAAGTTCTTCCTTGGACTTCAAATACAACAAACTGAAGAAGGAATCAAAGTTCATGAACAAAAATACATCAAAGAGTTGCTAAAGAAATTCGGCATGGAAACCTCTCATGCAATGCCTACCCCAATGGTCACAGATAAGAATTTAACCAAAGACGAAGATGGTAAGTCTGTAGATGAAACAACTTACCGAGGTATGATTGGCTCACTTCTTTATCTTACAGCAAGTCGTCCAGATATAATGTTTAGTGTCTGTGTTTGTGCGAGATTCCAATCTGCACCAAAGAAATCGCACATGATTGCGGTTAAGAGAATATTAAGATACCCAATCGGAACCTCAAAGTTATATCTATGGTATCCTATGGACTGTAACTTTAACCTAGTAGGATATTCAGATGCGGATTATGCAGGATGCTCATTAGATAGAAAAAGTACCTCCGGACTTGCTACCTTTGTAGGTCCTTGTATTATATCTTGGGGATCTAAGAAACAAAATTTTGTCGCTCTGTCAACTGCTGAAGTAGAATATATTGCAGCCGCACTGGTATGTTCTCAACTTTTATGGTTAAAGCAACAGTTACATGATTATGGTGTCGATGTTGGATGTGTGCCTATCTTATGTGATAATACGAGAGTGATAATTATATCTAAAAACCCAGCCTAGCACTCGAGAACTAAACATATTGAAATTAGACATCACTTTCTACGAGACCATGTTGAAAAGAAAAATATAAAATTGGAATTTTGTAGTACGGAAAAACAGTGGGCAGATATCTTCACTAAACCATTGGCTAGAGAACGCTTTGACACTTTGCGATTGGAAATTGGTTTAATCGGTGGCACCTAATCAAATCTTAAAAGCAAAAATAACCCAATGATTGACTACGTTTTAGATGAGATTATATGACTGTGTCCGTATACTCCGCTGCATGTGTATGTGTGTACTCGATGAAAAATTATGTGATCATACTTGTATTATACAATTTACATATGAATGTGTACACAACCGATCTCAAAATAATATTACGTCACATATTATAATTCACCTCAATACACATATTACATACATAATAATACACAAATATATATATTAACAATGTTAACAAAATAAAAGAAAAACAAAAATCAAAACTTACCTTATTTGACACACAAACCGTGTGTACCTACCCCACCAATGTCACGTCTCACCCACCTAGCCCCACAACTAACTGCCACATGACCCTATACCCTAGTCCCATTTATTACCCCAACTCACCTCCATTACTTACCCACTTACCACTTATTACCATCCCCAACTACAAACTCCATAAAATTCCACAAACTATCCAACCTCCATCACCATTAAAATTCATCAAAACCACCACCAAAAACTCGACCCAAACCAAACCACCATTCTCCACCACAACCACAATGCCTCCCTCACGCGCCACTCGCTCCCAAAACAAGAAACCTTCTCCACCCTCACCGACTCCATCACCTCCACCTTCTCCGACACCTATCGCCACCGCAGCTCCGACACCAGACAACGACAAACGACGGAAACTCAACCGCTCTTCCTCCTCCATGTTGCAGGAAGTGTCCTCGACAATAGTGTGTTGACGTAATTAAAACTCATTTGAATGAAACACAACTGGGAGTGTTACTCTTTCAAAGTCGACTGATCAACATTTACCGATAATGATTGGCTGTCTAGAGTTTGATATTATCGTCATATGATGGTGGTGATCAGTTGATCCCTTAAGGTCATATCTTTAGGGAATTCCGTCTCAATGGAATAAATTAATTAATATTGTATTGGATACGAATTAATTAATAACTGGAAATTTGGAAATAATTTTATATGACAAATATTTTATAATAGGATTATAATAATAATAGTCAAAGTAATAAAATCGTTTTATTACTCGGTTTTATTTATTCGTTTGGGAAACGATTAAATTGAGAATGAACACGGTTGATCATAAAATTACAAAGAGTTGTAATTAAAATTATGACATTACATTTTATACAATAATAAATTCGAAATATTGGAACAATTATTTAAATGTAATAAATTTGTAAATTGTGGATTTTAATAGTTAAAATTGCACAATTAACAAATTGGGTCATGTGTTATGGAACATATGTGACATGTTACAAATTAACACAATTGACAAAGATAAAATGGGTCTATAGTTAGACCCATTTGAACCGTGTAAATGATGCTCATGTGGGTGATGATTGTGTGTGCTAGTATGCAAAGAGGTTGAGTGTATGAAGCAAAGAGAATATTGTAAGGAATATTGCTCACTTTTTGTAAGAGCATAAGAGGCATGCATAGGCCATTCTTGGCTCATCATAGCCGGCCAAAAGAGAGCAAGCAAGCTCACCCTTGCTCTTTAAATACACCCTTCACACCTCATACTAGTTACTAGTTGTTGCATTTGAAAGTTGTTCATCTTGTGCAAAATCTCACCATAACATCATTCTCTCTATTTTCTCTAGCAAAATAGTTTTTCTTAAGAAAATAATTATTTCCAATAACTAATAATATTAAGAGTAATATTATTACATTTCTATATACTAATTCTATTTTTCTAGTAACAAAATTAGTCTTAGTTTGAGATCGGGTCCTTGATACGTATCTTTTGGAGACGATTTTTGTTAGATCGTTATAAGGGTATTTCGGTTTGAAGACTCAAGTAATAGGTGATTATTGAGTATAAACCTTCTAAAACCAATGTAAGGACAATCACATCTTATGATATCATCATGCATGCATAAGATCCATTTAAGTTTTTATGACTAAACTTAAAGAAACAAAACTCACATTAGATATGAGTATAAAATCAGGAACTTAGTTCCTAACACTCCATCTCTGAAGACATGCAAGAACTCGGGTCCAAATCTCAAAATCCGCGCCCTCTGTTTCCCGAATATTCCATAGAAGCCACTAGAGCGGGTCTTGAAAAGGTTCGAATGACCAAAAACGAAGGTATGTTAATCGATCTTGTTTTACCTTACTCCATTCATGCGGGTCGTTATTATCCGACGTCGTGGGTCGCAAATTCGAAATCTTTAGGATTTTTTAAAGAGTTCTTGAAGTCTCAGGGTTGGGAATACATTAGCAATTTCTCTGGGTTGATTTTTCCGATAGAAATAGTTCAATTCTTTGCATCTGTAAAAGGCTGTGATGACGGATTATGTGTTGTAGTCAATGGAAAAGATGTGGTGATCACTAAGTCTGATTTCTGTGATGTTTTTAAGCTTGATTAAGAAGGTCTCGTTCTTGATCCTAAAAAGGAATGGGGTGTGGTGTCTAAGGAACAAAAATTGGTTATTAAGAAATATTTCGATGAATCCGCTACTGAAAACAGTCCTCTGTTAACTGTTTCCTTTTCTCCAAAGTTGAAATTATTTGTCAACTTCTTGTGGAATACGGTTTTACCAAGAAGAGGAGGTCGGGATAAACTGTCTAGTGTTGAGGCTGTCGTTGTGTATAGTTGGTTGGAGGGGATAAAAGTTGATTTGGCATCTCTTGTTTGTAATAAGATTGTGCAAGTGTCAAGTGTTCTTGTGAAAGAAAAACCTTGCTCCACACTCGACATTCCCTACGGAATATGGGTGTCCGAGCTCCTGCTAAAGAAAGGGGTTGTGGATGACTCAAGTTTCGGGATTAGACCTCGTGATAGGATGTGTGACAAGTTATTGAAATTGATGGGTATATGTTTCGAAGGAGTTGATCTCACTTTTGGAAAGAATGTAGGTGTGGAACCCTCGGCTAATCCTTCACCATCATTTGCGGGTCTTGAAGCTAAAGTGGATCAAATTCTTGGGTTGTGTAAAATTAAGAAAGAAAAAGACGAGGCTGGGGGCAGTAATGCCAAGAGGGGTCGAGGAGTTGAGGATGAGTTAAGAACATGGATGGCAAAGGTTGATAAGCAACTCGGTCAATTGGGTTCAGAGGTATCGGTTATGTGCTCGGAATTATTGGTCATAAGTGACCGTCTCTCGTTCCTCACAACACAAGGTGGAGCTATGGTAAGGGACCATGGTTTGTTGCGAAAGGATGCTTCACAAGCACTTGAGGCCGTCAAGGCATTTTCGCTAAAAGTTCTTAATTTCGAATTAGCTCTTAATGCTCAGGGACGAAACGTTAGTAGTTGCTTGGATAGGTTGGATACCCTTGAGTTCCGTTCCCGACCCGACTATGTGTGTCTGTATGCCAAGACCCCCGCATCAAGCTCTCGTTCTTGATTCTCTTTATCGGTTGTCGAATCCGTTTTCTAGTTGGTCTGGTGGTGGTGTTGTTCACGTCCAATATTGGACTTATAAACCTTTTGCAACTGTGGCCCAATTCTCCTTTCCTGGCCCAATCAAATCTGAGGCCCTATTTCTTTTTGCTTTCCTCGGGTTCCCTTTTATCCTATTTTGACCATGGCCCAACTACTTTCCTATTATCTTTTGCCTTGGCCATTATGAACTAACCTAGCCGGCCCAATTTCCTAAAAACAATTTGTTAACCATTCGGCCCATTGGCTCTAGTATACTTCGGTTGGTTGTGTATATTTCTACATTCGTATTGTGCTTGTATAAAATATTGTGTGTTCATAAATTTCGACTCGTTTTTACATGCTTGCTTATGTTCCGTCGTATATTATTCTAGTCGTTTTATGTCGTTGTTCTCATCTTTTCGATGATGTCAAGAGGGGGAAAAATGCGACTTAGATTAGAATTTGCCTAAGCTTGCTCCTTGTCGTAATTCATTGTCTCTTAGGGTTCTTAAAGGATATGGGATAGATAGAAGATAGAAACCCAAAGTAAATCTTTGCTATGAATGACCATTATTATATTGTGGGGGAACATACACTTAGACACAAAATCTAAGAAAGACTTGCCATCATCAAAAAGGGGGAATTTGTTGAACCATATATTCAAATATATATATTAAGTATATATGTCTATGTTTTGATAATGACAAGTCTAGCTATGTATATATTATATACTCGTGCGTATAATCGTGTGCTAAGTGTACAGAATATTAGTAACAAGATCTAATCAATCAAGTATAAAAGATTCAAGTACGTTAGTCAAAGGATTGACTAAATCGAAGATTGAAAGAAGATCACAAGCGCGCCTAATGAACTAAAGTTAAACTTATCAACTATAGCTTTAGTACGAGATTGACTCAAGTTATAGCTCGTAGCTATAACTCTATATTATGAAGAAATGATCGATATATATGTGTTGGTTGAAACGATTTTAGTTTCCAAAAATCATCATGGACAATTAATGTTTAATTGGTATTCTATTTTTAGAATATGGAATTATTAATCTTAATAGGGTTTATATAAAATATCTTTTGGTTAAATAGGAATAAATAATTTTCTTATGAGTTAATTATTTATTACTAAATAAACTAAGGATTTTTATATAATCATAATTGTCAAATAATATAATCTAAATATGGTTTGATACGACTTTGGGAAACGTGTATCATGTCACGTTCCATAATTCGTATAGGATTAATTTAAGTAAATATTATGTATTTATTTAATATCCTAAACAAACTAGATTATATTATGATAATATAATTTATTATCTTTGACATGGTTGATGAGTCATAATTATATACATCTTTATGTCTTCCCTTATATACTTTTGTTACGGTTTTGTGCACTAATCCATGTCGTATATGCCGTTTTTGTCATAAATGCCGATACTCCCGCGTTTTGTTGTTTCTAATGTAGATGGATGCATTCCGGTGATTTATGGAGGATCATACGAGTATCACGGAGTCGGCAAGGCAAAGATATATAGGAAGATAAGCAAGAATCAAGGGAGATTGCCAAAAAGAAGTAGAGAAACGAAGAATTGTGCTGACAAAGTGGAGCACTCGATCGAGTGCCACCAACACTCGATCGAGTGCACTGGACACTCGGTCGAGTGCTTCTTCTGTCCGGATTTTCATAAGTCTTTAGCAAGTGTTTCCATAAATCGTTTAAATAGTTTTTAGCAAGTATTTCCATATTTTGTTTAGTAGTTTGTTATAAGTAGAGACTTCATAGCCTATTGTTAGATACACTTTCTATTACTCTAAAAACCCTAATTATTACTAGTAGCTCTCTAGATTATTATTTAGCAATTGCCTTCGGATCTTGTTCTCTTATTTACGGTATTTAATCATAATCTCTACTTTATTGTTCTTCAATTATTCTTGTTCTTAGTTTATTGCTTTATTAATTATGTTTTCAATCAATATTGTTGTAGTTAGATCCCAAGCCATGCGTAGCTAATTTATTTGTCTAGGGTGAAAAGGGATCTAGGTGATTAGAAGGGGGAATCAAACTTTAATGACGTTTAATTGTTAAACTGCTTATTATTATTGTTCTATTGTTGTTTTAAATCTAATTAATTAATTACTGGCCAGGATTAGTTAATTAGTGTCGCGAATTAGTCTTAGATCCGACCGTAGACTAAGACTAAGATAGGCCACAACAATTGAATAGACTGACCTAATTATAGCGACCGCATATTAGGTTTAGATCTAAAGATTATATGAATACCGACCGGACATATGATCTTAAATAATAATTTTGCCCAATTAAATTAGTTAAATCCCATTCCCCTGGATAATTGCCTATGTGAACTTGATCCCTAGATCTTTCCTAATACTTGTTTACATCTTTATTTACTTATTTTGCAATTAGTTTGTTAGACAACAAAAACAACCAAAAAAACCCAATTGTTACTTTAAGACTTATTTACTTTAGCAAACATTTTATTACCGCCTCCCTGTGGATTCGATACCTTTCTTACCGCTAGCTATTAGTTAGTAGTATCCTAAGGATTACTTTGATTTAGGGTGACGACTTTACCCTTATCAAATTTGGCGCCGTTGCCGGGGAGGCAACAATTTATTTGTTTGTTATTTGTTTAATTTGTCTTTTGTCTCAAGGAACGAAAGTTCCTTGTGACGGCTCTCACCCTTTTCTTTTTAAGTTCCTTGTATGCCCAGGTCAACTCGGTCCGAGATTACTGCTTTTGATCCTGAACCAGAGAAGACTTTTCGCTACAGAAGGAATTTTAATAGAGAAGTAGGTCAAGTAGAAGACTTGAGTATACTTGACGAGGTTGAGCCTTTCATTACTTCAGAAAACTCATCCTCTGACGAGGACGATACCGTTTCTGAACCCTTTGTAGCTAAACAAAAGATGGCTACACCCACCTTGGCAAGCCACAACGAGCCTAATTTGGCTTCTATTCCAAAAGGATTTATTCCTCCTCCTACCGATGCTGCAGAAAAGCCTTTTGATATCAAGCCATCTTATCTCGCGTTGGTAGAACGGAATATGTTTGGAGGTCGAGCTGGGGAAGATCCTGCTAAGCATATGGATAAGTTTGTCACTTATTGCAGTTCCATCCCTCTGCAGACAGGAGTAACTTATGATCAAGTCAAATACCGACTTTTTCCTTTTTCTCTCCAGGATGATGCTAGAGAATGGCTGCGCGAGTTGGATTTAACTGCTCACGCCATTACTGATTGGAATTCCCTTGCTCTTGCATTCTACAAGAAATATTTTCCTCCACAAAAGACAAACAATCTCCGGAATCAGATTACTAACTTTAAACAAGGAGGTACTGAAGATTTCAATGAGGCATGGGTGCGTTTCAAAAGATTAGTTCGTGCAGTCCCTCATCATGGGTTTGAGAAGTGGTTTCTTTGTAACCAGTTTTACAACGGGTTATTCGATGATCATAGAGCTCTTTTGGATTCTTCTGCTAACGGAAGATTTCAGAATAACACCACTGATGATACAGCTTATAAATTGATTGATGATATGGCTACTCATACTGCCGAATATGGAAATCCAAGAGGTTCTGCAAGGGGAAGTGGTACAGATAGTGCCGTCGCAGCCCAGTTAGAAGCCCTGAATGCTAAGATTGCACAAATGCAAACAACACAGGCTTTGGGTGGCCAACACCAAGCGGTTAATATGGTTCAACAAGGGGACGTACTTTTCTGCGGGAGATGTGGTGTAGACGGTCATATTGCTGAGGAATGCATAAGTCCTATGGAATAAGTACTCGCTTTCCAATCCTACAAGCAAGCTAATCCCTTTTCCAACACTTATAATGAGAGGACAAGGGAACATCCCTTTCTTCAGTGGTCAAGCCAGAATGTTCAAAATCCTACCCCACCTCAACAACAACCAAATTCAAATTATGTGATTCCTCAGAACCGCGGCCAACAAGGAAACTATAGACAGAATCAAGGAGGTCCTCACTTTAACAATCAGCGCCAACAGCAGTTTCAACCTTTAGTGCCACCTCCTCCACCACCCAGTGCCAATAATGATATGTCAGAGATTAAAGCTATGTTGCAGCAAAGCCTTAAAGCTCAGATGGAGCAAAAGGCACAGATTACTCAGATACTAGCTCACAATAAAATTTTAGATACTCAAGTTGCCCAACTAGCAGGCCAAAATACTAATAGGCAACCTGGAAATCTCCCTCCCCAAGGACAACAAGCTCATGAACAAGCACATGCCATCCACTTGAGGAGTGGTACTTCTTATAAAGAGCCGGAGATGCCCAAAGATGATAGCGAAGTGCCTTATGTTTCTCGTAAGGGTTTAGGGCATCTCTCTTTCAGCGATGATGAAGAAGAAGCAAAGGAGTTAGAGAAAGATTGTATACATGAGAATAACGAAAAAGAAAAACGAAAAGAAGCATTACGAGCTAAAGCACTCGATCGAGTGCCACCAACACTCGATCGAGTGCCGGTCCCACTCGATCGAGTGCCTTCCCCACTCGATCGAGTGCCTTGTTCGCATACTTCTAATTCTTCTATTTTGCTTAATGCACAGGTACCGGATACTACTATTCCAAGCCAGAGCCCCCCAAAGGTCTCTAAAGATGCAAAGGAAGCTGAACCAATAAAGATCATTCTACCATTCCCAACCCGACAACAGAAATCAAAACTTGATCAACAGTTCGGGAGATTCATGGAAGTTGTGAAAAATCTTCAAGTAAGCGTTCCTTTCACCGAATTGATTACTCAGGTGCCAGCTTATGCAAAGTTTATGAAGGACATATTGACAAGGAAGAGATCCTTCAATGAGGTGGAGACGGTAGCATTCACTGAGGAATGCAGCGCTGTTTTACAATCCCGTTCACCACCTAAGCTTAAGGATCCAGGGAGTTTCTCTATCCCTTGCACTATTGGTCCTTTGTTTATTAATAGAGCTCTTTGTGATTTAGGAGCTAGCGTTAGTGTCATGCCCTACTCTATATGCAAGAAATTAAATATGGGTCATCTAAGCATCACTAATATGACTCTACAAATGGCCGACAGATCCGTAAAACACCCCCTTGGCGTCTTGGAAGACGTACCTGTAAAAGTGGGAAAATTCTTCATCCCTGTTGATTTTGTGGTACTAGACATGGCCGAAGACACTCACACTCCTATTATCCTAGGCAGACCATTCTTACACACCGCAGGGGCGGTCATTGATGTTAAAAACGGGAGCCTTACATTGGCTGTCGGAGATGATACTATCACTTTCAATCTCAAAACTACCTTAAAACATCCCATGGTAGATGAAAGTTGTCATCGTATTGATATTGTGGACGTAACTATTGATGAAACCCTTGCTCTTTCTTTGAACAGGGACCCCTTAGAGATCGTCTTGATGTCCGATGAGAATGATGCAGAAACACTTTCCGAATACCCCGAAGTAGTTGCTATGGAAAAACTTTTGACGGGAGAGGAACGTAAAGAGCAAACGGTCTATAGCTTAGGTAACCCCCCTAAGGTTACCGAGGTAAAGAAACCTGAACTTAAACCCCTTCCCTCTCATCTTAAGTACGTGTTTCTTGATGATAAAGAGTTAAAACCTGTAATTATCAATGCTAATCTTAATACGAGCCAACTTTCTGCTTTGTTGGTTATTTTACGGAAACATGAAAAAGCCATTGGATATAACATTGATGATTTACGAGGTATTAGTCCTGACTTTTGCATGCACCGTATTCACTTAGAGGAAGGTCATAAACCCAGCGCACAGGGTCAACGTCGTCTCAACCCTCCTATGCAGGACGTTGTTCGAAAGGAAATTCAAAAACTCTTAGATGCAGGTATTATCTACCCCATCTCCGACTCTCGATGGGTGAGTCCAGTTCAGGTAGTCCCTAAGAAGGGAGGGACTACGGTTGTGACGAATGCTAAGAATGAATTAATCGCTACCAGGCTTGTAACAGGGTGGAGGATGTGTATTGACTACAGGAAGCTAAATGTTGCTACCAAGAAAGATCACTTTCCCCTCCCCTATATTGACCAAATGTTAGAGCGATTAGCTTGTCACGAGTATTTTTGCTACCTCGATGGTTATTCAGGATTCTTTCAGATACCCATACATCCCGATGACCAAGAAAAGACAACCTTTACATGTCCTTATGGTGTCTTTGCTTATAGGAGGATGCCCTTTGGGCTTTGCAATGCCCCTGCTACTTTTCAACGTTGTATGATGGCCATCTTTTCTGATTATATTGAGTCTATTATGGAAGTCTTCATGGATGACTTCAGTGTTTATGGTACTAACTTTGATATTTGCCTGAGAAATTTATCCAAAGTCTTGCAGCGTTGTGAAGAAACTAATCTTGTCCTGAATTGGGAAAAATGCCACTTCATGGTAACTGAAGGGGTGGTACTTGGTCATCTAGTATCTGGAAAAGGCATTCAGGTTGACAAAGCTAAAGTGGAAGTCATTGAGAAACTCCCGTACCCGGTTAATGTTAAAAGTGTGAGAAGTTTTTTGGGTCATGCAGGATTCTATCGCAGATTCATCAAGGATTTCTCCAAAATTGCTCAACCACTTACTAAGCTCTTACATAAAGATGCACCTTTTATTTTCACTGACGAGTGTGTTCAATCTTTTGACAGGATTAAACAAGCTCTTATCTCATCTCCAATTATTAGGTCCCCAGATTAGAACTTACCTTTCGAGATCATGTGCGATGCCAGCGACTACGCAGTTGGAGCCGTACTTGGGCAGAGAAAGGAGAAAGCACTACATGGGATCTATTATGCAAGCAAGACCTTAGATGATGCTCAGATTAATTACGCTACTACCGAAAAGGAGTTACTTGCAGTTGTCTATGCTTTAGACAAATTTCGCTCTTATTTGGTAGGATCTAAGGTTATTGTCTATACTGACCATGCTGCTTTAAAATATTTGTTGGCTAAACAGGAAGCCAAACCACGACTCATTCGCTGGATCTTGCTGCTACAAGAATTTGATCTAGAAATCAGGGACAAATCCGGAGCTGAGAATGTAGTCGCCGACCACCTATCCAGACTGAGATTCCATGGAGGGGATTTAGTCCCCATTGATGATTCATTCCCAGATGATCATCTTCTTGCTATTACTACAGGTGTTCCTTGGTTTGCTGACTATACTAATTTCATAGTAGGAGGCCTACTTCCTCCGGACATGTCTTATCAGCAAAAGAAGAGATTTCTACATGACGCAAGGAGATATTTCTGGGATGATCCCTACCTCTTCCGCGAATGCCCTGACGGTATTTACAGACGATGTATACCAGATAATGAGGTACATGCTATCTTGTCCCATTGTCACTCTTCTTCTTATGGTGGTCATCACGGTCCCTCACGGACTTTTGCCAAAGTAATGCAATCTGGATTCTTTTGGCCTACTATTTTGAAAGATGCTACTGCTTTTGTGCGTTCATGTGATGCTTGTCAGAGAACAGGTAATATTTCGCAGAGACATGAGATGCCTCAAACCGGGATCTTGGAAGTGGAAATCTTTGATGTTTGGGGTGTTGACTACCAAGGACCTTTCCCTTCTTCTCATGGGAACCTCTACATCTTGGTGGCCGTTGACTATGTTTCCAAGTGGGTAGAAGTCGTTGCTACCCCTACATGTGATGCCAAGTCCGTTGTCAAACTATTCCAAAAGACCATCTTTCCACGATTTGGAGTCCCTCGCGCCGTCATAAGTGACGGAGGAAAGCATTTCAATAAACGTCATCTCAACTCCTTGTTATCAAAATATGGCGTTACACACCGTAGAGGATTGGGATATCATCCTCAGACAAGTGGGCAAGTAGAGATTTCTAACCGAGAATTGAAGTCTATCTTGGAAAAGGTCGTTAGCAAAAATAGGAAGGATTGGAGCCTTAAGCTTGATGACACCCTTTGGGCCTACCGTACTGCGTTTAAAACCCCAATTGGCTCATCGCCCTACAGATTAGTTTATGGCAAATCTTGTCATCTCCCAGTCGAACTCGAATATAAGGCTATGTGGGCCATCAAAGACCTAAATATGGATCCCTCACTGGCGGGCGAGAAAAGATTGATGCAATTGAACGAGCTAGATGAATTTCGACTGCATGCCTACGATAGTGCTCGAGTGTACAAGGAGCGAACCAAGAAATGGCATGACAAGCATATTGTGCAAAGGGAACTTCGAGTTGGTGACAAGGTATTGTTATTTAACTCACGTTTGCACCTCTTTCCAGGTAAGCTCAAGTCAAGATGGAGTGGACCATTCACCATTATCGAGGTAAATAAATTTGGGTCAGTCACTCTAAAATCCGACAACGGTGAGACATTTAAGGTAAATGGGCAACGCGTAAAGTTATATCATGAAGGTGCCCATGTTGGGAAGATAGAGGCCCTAAACCTTTTCCCCTCAGATTCTTCTTAGTCTTGAGGTAATACGGTCGTGCGGGACCGCATAAACCAGCGCTACTGGGAGGCAGCCCAGATTCTTGTCATTATTTTTTTTAGCGTAGAACTACTTTTCTCTAGTATGTGTTTTTTCTAAGTGCGTGAGCAAATTTAATGAATAGTGTGAAGTACTTTCAGGAGAAAGGAGTATGGTACTAAAGCGGCTTTGATGATGGACGCCGTCTCATCTCGAGTTCCCGATCAAGGGTCTTTTCGTTGAAATATAGCTAAGCTGTTTTAATTCTTAATTCGTAAATTTATTGCTTGACCTAGAACACTCGATCGAGTACCATCAACACTCGATCGAGTGCTCTGGAGTAATTATATTTTTTATAAAGCCGTAGCAAGCGAAGAAAAAATTTCGGAAATTCAGGAGCACTCGATCGAGTGCCACCAACACTCGATCGAGTGCCGGTCCTATTCGATCGAGTCTTGCTTTTCAACGAACATAAGGCAAATAATTTCTATTTTCCCCAAATTTTCGACAAACCCCTTCCCTTTAACCCCAAATTTTCGACCTCCCTTTACTTCAATCTCCATTATTACTCACTCAAATCACTTAGTTTTTGTTGCTATCATCAATTGCTTCATCTTACATCATTCCATTGTTCCTATTTTGCATTAATTCATCCAATTTGCTCATCTTTGAGGTAATTTTCGAGATTTCTAGGGTTTCATTCGCTTTTGCTCAAATTATGCTTAAATCTTGTGTTAATTGCTTGAATTCTTCCCTATGTTGTCTACTCACACGATTCCCATGCTTTTTATGCCATTATTTACTGTGTTTAGTGTAGACAAACGGATTTTTGACCCCTAAGCCATAGAAATTCGAATTCACTAAGTATGGAATAGAGTGGGTTTCATTCGCTTTTGCTCAAATTATGCTTAAATCTTGTGTTAATTGCTTGAATTCTTCCCTATGTTGTCCACTCACACGATTCCCATGCTTTTTATGCCATTATTTACTGTGTTTAGTGTAGACAAACGGATTTTTGACCCCTAAGCCATAGAAATTCGAATTCACTAAGTATGGAATAGAGTTTTTTTTTTATTTCTTTTGTCTTCTACTTTACTTCCAGGCTATGGCGAGTTCTTCAAGGAGTAACAAGAGAGATAGGACTACACGCAGCATCCCAACCCCGGTGATTCCAGGTTGTGAACCCTTTCCGGAATTCCCTTGGATTACATTTCGGGATAAACATCAAAGGGAGCGGTTTGTGGCGCTCGCTAAGCGGAAAATGATCCCCACTCGGGTCGTTTGCAAGAAGACCCTGGATACCTTCAAAGTCTTAGAACCAATGAAAAAGATCTTCCAAGAGCTTGGATTATTCGGGCTCCTAACTCTTAGTGAGCTTTCCTATCGAGCTCTCACTCTGGAGTTCTTCAGTTCTTTCTCCTATGATACGGGACTCCACTCCATCAGCTTCCGATTGTTGAACCAGGAAAAGACTCTAACAATGGATGACGTCTCCCGGCATCTAGGATTACAAAAGCACTCCGACTACAATCTACTTGCCATGCCGCCTAAAGAGCTAACTGCTACAAGGTACTTTCCATTGTTTACAAGTTTTCCCAATCCTATCCCAAGTGCTCTCGCTCTCAGTGATGTCCAACATATAGTCATCAAGCTATTCATGAGAATCATGTCCCACTTAATCTATAGCCGCGCAGACATGAGCAAAGTTCACAAGATGGAGGTTCTGTTAATTGCCTCCTACCTTAACCCATTCCGAGAGACAGTATTCAAGTTCAGCCCGCCTGGGGTTATTTGCCACGCTTTGGCAAAGATGGCCCTTGCTTCCGGTACCCTTGGTTGTGGTGCCATTGTTACTCGCCTAGCCAGGCGGACTTGCGGTTTTGATGGACACAAGAACTATGTACCCATGACTGAGTTCGACCCTGACCTACTTGATGAACAGTATTTCTGGTACGGTGTCAAATGGCTCCAAATTCTAAATGTCAAAGACCTCTATTGGCTGGTGAAACCAGCCCTTTACATGAGAATTCCAGATGAGGAGAACTTGCCTCCCCTTGAGGCCCTTGAGCCGGATTATTCTGAGGAGCGACCCGACCCTCCAACCTACCTTATCCCAGATGAGCTTTTGATGCCCCTTCCTAGGGAAACCACTACAAATGCCACCCGTCCTGATGCTCGTCGCCAGCCACCTTACCACCCACCCGTAGGCAGTATGCCTCCTTTCACCCCGCAACCTCCTTTCTACCCCTCCTATACTATTGATTATGCAGTTGAGAGGAAGATGCGGATTCATCAAGGTGTGAACAATGACCTTGTTCATAGGAGGATGTGGGAGCAGATGTCTAGGATGGACCTTTCTGCTGGTTTGACCTACACGGGTACTACTCCTAGCTATTACACCGAGGTTGGAGATGACAGCGCTGTTTTCAGCAACTATGGGATCACCAGAGAGCAGTTCACCACCGAGTTCAGCCACGAGCCCGGATGTCTTGGGAGGCCTATCTACGCACCCATTCGCCCCGACATGCCTGTTGGAGGTTTTTCTGACCCATTTGGGGCTGGTCCCTCCAGCCATGGTGGTCAGTTCGTTGCTCCCTCTTCTGGTGTCGCCCCCGGACGTGGTAGAGGCCGTAGAAGTCGGCGTGATCACACTAGAGGCCGCGGTGGAGAGCCGGATCCCGAGCTTGAGGCCCTTTTCCGCCAAATAGATGAATTTCAATATAGTGATGCCGAGGGTGATAACGAAGATAATCCTTAGTGATGGTTGGTCACTCCCTCCCCCACTTTCCAGCTGGTTTGGGGGAGTCCTATACATATAGCTGGTATTATCTTTCTTTGTTTTCCCTTTACTTATTTTATCTTTTAGTTAGCATGCTCCTTTCCCTTTTTTTTTTTTTAGGTATGTCCTCTTAGGTTGCTGTGGCTGTTGTTGTTGATTTTTGCTGTGACTTCTATGCTGTTAGGATCACACTGAGGACACTGTGATAATTAGTTTGGGGGAGGAGTCTTTTATCCACTTTCGTATGCCTTACAAAAAAAAAAAAAAAAAGAAAAAAAAAAACAAAAACATGTCTTATTTTCTTATTTTCTTCTTTCAAGCTTGGTGATTTAAGATAACAATGATGATAATTTGCAGTGTTTTTGCATTTGAATCCCAAATATTTATCCATGTACGTTGTTTTGACCCGTTAGCCTATGAAAACAAAGCTCAATGATCAAGTCTTGACCGTAATTGACATGCCTTATATTGATTAGACTTGACAAATTAGGTTGGTAAGCTACTTAAATTCTGAGGTCTTTAGAGCTTCCTAGGCCAGGAACATTAATAAACTGGTCTCATTGTCAATTAGGCTTGAGTGTGGTTTCTCCTCGTGGAATATGTAATATCAAACTGCATAAGTGTGAAATTGATTGCTTGATACTTTTATGTGAATGTATGACAAGTACATGAGGATAGGCGGTCCTTACCTTTCAAATAAGTTTCACATAGCCAAAATTTGCCTTTCTACCTTTGAAACCAAATTCCCTATGAAAAACCCGTTTGAAGCCTTGTGGCATGTTTTGTGTTTAAATATTTATAAGCCACAATCCTAGAATTTGCCTACCTTTTCGGGACAGTCGCAGTTGCTTGGTTTATCATGATATTTCATTACTATGGTTGGGAAGGGACTAATTATGTCCAAGTGGGTGTAGTGAAATCTTTTGAGCAATTGTGTCAATCTCTTATGTTGAAAAGAAAAAAAAAATATGAAGCACAAAAAAAAAAAAAAAAAAAAAAAAAAAAAAAAAAAAAAAGAAAAAAAACAAAAAGAGAAAAAGAAAAAAGAAAAGAAAAACTTCAAAAAAATTGTGATATGAAAAAAAAAAAAAAAGAAAGAGAGAATGCTTCATTGGATTTTGTTAAGAGATTGAAGGAGACTATCTAGAGTCTAATGCATATTTGGAGAGTAATGTTTTAAACTCTCATGTTCTTTCAAGTTAAGATAATTTCTCTAGTCTTGGGTTGGTTTATCTTTCATTAAAGAAGTGGTTTTGGTTTTGTTTCGCGCTGCGACTACCGTCTTAGCTCCACATATCCAGAACGTGCTTTGACACAAACCATTTCTTTACCCTTACCCACTAGCCTCCTTGCCGTCTTGATACATGTACTTTGTCCATCTATACATGCATAATTGTTGGGGAGATCTCTATCACATTAGATTGCATGCATGTTCCATTGAGTTGAGTGAGTGTTCTTACTTCTTTCTATCTTCACATATAACTCACCTTTACATATATTTATGAGCTTGAGTGAATCCGCGAGAATCCGACTAAAATTTGTCTTGCAAGGTCAAAAGATGTTTGGTCTTTGTCTATATTACACCGTCATATCAACCTTGTGACTTGAGCTGCGTTTTCTATTACCCGTACCTTTGAATTTGTTTTATTGGTACATTTGGTCGTTACTTTGTTACGGATATGGATAACTTGGGATTTGTATGTGCATTTACATTAGCTCTGAGTTGTCTAAAATCACCGTTTGTATGATTGCTTTCGCTTCAAGTTCTTTGCTTTGTTTGAGGACAACCAAAGAGTTAGTTTGGGGGAGTTTGATGAGTCATAATTATATACATCTTTATGTCTTCCCTTATATACTTTTGTTACGGTTTTGTGCACTAATCCATGTCGTATATGCCGTTTTTGTCATAAATGCCGATACTCCCGCGTTTTGTTGTTTCTAATGTAGATGGATGCATTCCGGTGATTTATGGAGGATCATACGAGTATCACGGAGTCGGCAAGGCAAAGATATATAGGAAGATAAGCAAGAATCAAGGGAGATTGCCAAAAAGAAGTAGAGAAACGAAGAATTGTGCTGACAAAGTGGAGCACTCGATCGAGTGCCACCAACACTCGATCGAGTGCACTGGACACTCGGTCGAGTGCTTCTTCTGTCCGGATTTTCATAAGTCTTTAGCAAGTGTTTCCATAAATCGTTTAAATAGTTTTTAGCAAGTATTTCCATATTTTGTTTAGTAGTTTGTTATAAGTAGAGACTTCATAGCCTATTGTTAGATACACTTTCTATTACTCTAAAAACCCTAATTATTACTAGTAGCTCTCTAGATTATTATTTAGCAATTGCCTTCGGATCTTGTTCTCTTATTTACGGTATTTAATCATAATCTCTACTTTATTGTTCTTCAATTATTCTTGTTCTTAGTTTATTGCTTTATTAATTATGTTTTCAATCAATATTGTTGTAGTTAGATCCCAAGCCATGCGTAGCTAATTTATTTGTCTAGGGTGAAAAGGGATCTAGGTGATTAGAAGGGGGAATCAAACTTTAATGACGTTTAATTGTTAAACTGCTTATTATTATTGTTCTATTGTTGTTTTAAATCTAATTAATTAATTACTGGCCAGGATTAGTTAATTAGTGTCGCGAATTAGTCTTAGATCCGACCGTAGACTAAGACTAAGATAGGCCACAACAATTGAATAGACTGACCTAATTATAGCGACCGCATATTAGGTTTAGATCTAAAGATTATATGAATACCGACCGGACATATGATCTTAAATAATAATTTTGCCCAATTAAATTAGTTAAATCCCATTCCCCTGGATAATTGCCTATGTGAACTTGATCCCTAGATCTTTCCTAATACTTGTTTACATCTTTATTTACTTATTTTGCAATTAGTTTGTTAGACAACAAAAACAACCAAAAAAACCCAATTGTTACTTTAAGACTTATTTACTTTAGCAAACATTTTATTACCGCCTCCCTGTGGATTCGATACCTTTCTTACCGCTAGCTATTAGTTAGTAGTATCCTAAGGATTACTTTGATTTAGGGTGACGACTTTACCCTTATCAATGGTTTAGGAAGTTATTTTAATAAGGTTACTATTTGTTTATTATATAAAGATCTTTCCTAAATATGAATTAGTAAATTGATTTCTTATATAATACTTATAGTATATTATTAAATCTTTCCTAAATATATTAAGATTAGATTTAGGGTAGTATTACTAAAATACTAGTATTCTAGTTTAAGTAATATTCCTAAATCATCTAGGTTTTTAATTACCTAGATATAATTCTATATAAATAGACTACTCATGATACATTAAAGTATACGAAATACATAAAACACATTCACGCATATCGAGACAAAAACCGACGTTCATTACTCTTCAAGATTCGAGCTTATAATTGTCATATTCGATTCAAGATTCAAGTGCTCCAGCATTGATCTTATTCATTCAAGTTTGTGACATCAAGAAACATTGAAGACTTATTAAGCTAGATATTTAACGGTATCTAGATAGAGTTGCGACTAACATCAAAGTTGCACGAGTAGGGTTAATAAAATTGTAATCCAGAGTTGGTACTAATTTTATTAATCGAGAATAGTGGACGTAGGTTTCAAAGTGTGAAACTGAACCACTTCAAAAATATTGTGTCTCTCTTTATTACTCGCTCTACTCGACGATCACCATACAAAAAGCATACATCGAAGAAGATTTGAAAAATAAGGCATACTCAATTCAACCCCCCCCCCCCCCCCCCCCCCCCCCCTTTCTTGAGTATATCATATCAATAGACTCTTCATAAATATGTCCTTAAAATATCTAAAAATTAGTAACAAGGACAGAGTAGCGTTTCACAAGTTTAAGGAGTATAAGTTTAAGACGGACATATTAATATCATTATCAAAAACGATAAATTTTAAAAGGAATTTTATTTATTGTGGAACATTATTATTACTAAAATAAGATTTTAATAATATATAAATACTTGGAAATTACGGGTGTTACATGTTTTATGCCTAAGACTTGCTAGTTAACATGTTCTAGTAGAATCATATGCATAGTCTACGAGTTTTTATCAAAATAATTGCTGATCTTGAGACTTGACTTTTATCTTTGGCAAACTACTATACATTCTGAGGTTTTTAGAGCTTTATAACTGGTGTCATTTATGACCAGTTTGCTAGGATGAGAGTAGTACTCCTTATGAGACATGTTACATCAATATGCATAAACATGAATTTAATCTACTTATACATGTATGCTATCTAATTTATTGATTGTTGACACGTGCAATGAGTTCCCTTTTCTTGTCTTACCCATAAACTTCACATAGCCAAAACTGCCTTTTTGTCCCATAAGCTACATCCCATACTTAGCCTACCCTATCCAAGCTAGTATTTGTAGTCACGGGAATGTTTTAAGTGCTTTTGGTTATTATGCTTTCAATTGAAAAAGAATGAGAAAAATTCAGAAAAGAAAGGAAAGAAAAAAAAAGAAAAGAGGAAAAAAGAAAAAAAAAAAAAAAAATACGAAAAAGTACTGCAATTCAGTCGACCGACCGAAGCCGTTGGTTGGTCGACTAAACATCAGTAATCAGAAAATACGCAATTGCTTCAAAGTTTTATTCTTTAACGATTTTTGCTCCCATGTTTCATTCATATCATTTGGGGAGTAGTTTTCCTTAGGGAAATTTGTGAGATTTGTGCTTCAAAATAGCACCGTGTTCAAGTTCATTGGGTTTGAAAGTGATAAAATCATTGTTATTTGGATCCCGTTGTTTGCTAGCTTGGCTATTTAAACTCCACATATCCAAATCATCTGAGCCTTTCTTACCCATTACCTCACATATCCTTTCTCTTCCTCAACATGTGTCAAAGTCTTTAGATTGGTATGTATATGCACGGTTGTAGAGATTATTTTCATGTTAGATTGCAGGCATGTTCTCATGGGTCGAAGTTAGGTGAGTGTCATTACAAAGTTACTTCTTTCTATCTTTTACAACTCACCCTTGCTTATTGTGTGATTTAAGCGACCCATGAGAGTCCATTGTGATAAGTCTTTATGGTTGATAGATTAGCAAGTTTTGACAACTCAATAACTCGTTTGCATGATTCATATTGCTAAGTGATTGTTGACTAAGCATTAAATTGGTTTAGGCTTTACATTTGCATTTCGCTCTGAGATTGAAATCGATCCATTAGTTTAAGATCGAGTTTAGTTCTTGCTTGAGGACAAGCAAGGGTTTGGTTTGGGGAAATTTGATGCGTGTCTATTTGATGATGTTTTACATCTATTTTTACACGCATTTCAGAGCTCAATTATGAGTTTATGATGATTATTTCTCCTATTTCGTCTACTTTCGTATTTTTATGCATTATTGCAGATTTATGCGGAAATGAGCCGATTTTGAGTCAAACCCGACCTCAAGTGGATTGCATAGCTAAGGACATAAGGGAACAATGAAGGAACGGAGTCTAGTGCGCTTTTCAAGAACCGAAAGACTGATTTTAGAAGATATGAAAGCTGACACAACAGGTACATCAGTCGACCGACCGAGCACACTGGTCGGTCGACCAATGTACCTGACAAGCGAATTTCAGAAAGTTTATTTTCAAGATCAGAAGCTTCAGTGAACCCGATGATCGGTCGACCGACCAGCACCACCGGTCGATCGACCACAAGGCCTTTTTCGGAAATTTCAAAAACGAGATTAAAGCCCATTAAGCGTGATTAGGTTATGGAAAAGCATCGACTAATTACTATAAAACCTAGTCACTGCCTTTGTACTAAGCACTCAGTTTTTATCAGTTTCAATCCAGTTTTAGAATTTACATTAGTTTAGTTCTCAAATAATCATTAGTCATAAGCAAGTTTTGTTAGGGTTTTCTGATGAGCTCCATTTTGGTCATTATTTTCTTTACATATTCTTCATTTTCGGTCCCGATTCGACCTCGATTTGCGTGTCTTTGGTTGTTTTTACACCCGTTACCTCGTCTATTCCTATTCGATCCACATTTTGTAGGTATTACGGCGGGGGCGGAGAAACGGGAGAAATCGAGGCGGATTTAGAGCGAATTATGAAGAAATGTGAAGAAATTAGCAAGAGCATGCCCAGGCCCTCCCATCCGGTTCCCAACCGGCGGCCGGTCGGCCGGCTGGGAGCTTTGACTTGACTTCTTGGCAAAAATATGAAGAAAATTTCCAGTCCCTAAATTCTGACTCCCAGCCGGTTCCCAGCCGGCAGCCGGTAGGCCGGCTGGGGATCATGTTCTATACTTAGTCGATTTTGAGGAAATGAAGAAATGTGTTGAGTTGGGCAGATTACTGAAAAATGACTCCCAGCCGGTGGACAACCGGCAGCCGGTCCACCGGCTGAGGGTACCTGTACATTGAAGAATTTGAAGAGAAATCCAGAAGTGAGCTAAAGGCCTCCCAGCCGGTGCCAGACCGGCAGCCGGCCGGTCGGCTAAGAAGCAAGCTCAAATTGAAGAACATCCCAGAAGTCATTATTTGGACTCCCTGCCGGTCCACCACCGGCAGCCGGTCGACCGGCTGAGAGGCCTTTTTCAGATTTTCGCGCACTATATAAACCCGCACTTGTATAATTTATTTACACGTTAGTTTTTACGCAATTTTAGGGTTTTTCTACTGTTTCATTCCTTCATACTTAGTCACAAAAACTCTCTTAAACATTTTAATCCTTCTTAGATTTTAGTTTAATCTTTTAGTTCTTGTTAATCCTCTTTAGTAATATTCTTAGTTTTGTTCTTGGGCATTTGTAGAAGATATTTTGGGTTGTAATTTGAAGGGTTTAAAAGAATTCTTCATCTTGTTATCCAAGTTCCTTTCTTTTCCTTAGTTAATGGTATAATCTTCCTAATCCTTACTTAGTTATTTCATTTGTTTAAGTTTCTTTTGTTCATTTGCTTGCTTTTACCATAATCCAACATGCTTATCATTTACCCATCAATTGTTTACATGTTTTCTTTAATCATGAGTGAGTAGTCCTTTTGCTAGGGTTAGGGGTGCACTTGGGTAGTTGGTGTTGATGATCATTGTTTAGGGTTAGGGTTTGGATTTCATCTATGCTAGGTTTTCATTATATGCATGCTACATGTTTGATGAAATGCCTCAACGACGGTTGGGCATGATTCTTATTGTTGTTTGTCTTTGACGATAGTCTAGGGCTCTCATGAGTATGTATGTATGTTAAGTCGACCTTGTTTGTAGCGAGAGCTAGGATAGGGTTTGATTTTAGGCTAGTCAAATCGATAGACGAGACGAACCTAGACCTAGCGTAGAAGAGACCCCCTACCCTTTGCATGTTTGACACCGATTTACCCTAGTAACCCCCGACACCCTAGTTGCTTTTATCATCAATTTCATCTCAATATTATTTGCTTTAATTGTTTCTTAGTCGTTAACCAATCACAAACCTATTACCCCGACTCTAGCTTCAATTAGAACCTAACTATACAACTTTCCCACCATCTTCGTGTTCGACCCCGAACTAAGTACTACTTTTATTCGGGTTTATAAATTTGTTTGAAGGCCGGTAGTGACGGCAAAAATCGGCCATCATTTTCTTATACAATCTTTCCGTTCCACGCAAATTTCAATAAAAGTTCAGTTTCGTTCTTTTCCTCTGCCTTATTGCTTACGGTAATCCATATTTCTAATTCAGTTTATTCATAGTTTGCTTAGTTTTATACCGGATAGTTAGAATCCCAAGCCTTTGCTATCGTTAATTGCTTTGTTATTGTCTTAATCATGTTATTTACAGTTGTTATCGTTAAAGTTTCCGTTTTCGTCAATATCATGAGTAGCTAGCCCTTATATGTTAGGATGTAGGCGAATTATAGCGTAGATGGCGTAGTTTAGGGCAACACTTAACAGTGCTTGGTCGACCGACTGGCTTCTCTGGTCGGTCGACTGAGTAGGTTGGTCGATCGACCGGATTAGCTGGTCGGTCGACCGACTTCGTGTATGATCAGACCTGTTTTGTTTCGTTAATAGTTAACGTTTTAAGACAGCCAAGTTACTAAGACCGAAGGGTATGTGACCTAGACATTAGGATTCACCTATCATGTTGACAACAAGTATAAAGTGAGACCTTGTAACACCCCAAGAGTATGAGTGAAAAGTTGTCCTACATAGGTAAAATGTGAGGCTTGTGATGTGTTTATAATAACTTCCACCCACCACTTAGTAACAAGGCCTTGTGCTTTTGGGCTTAAGTGAGGACAAATAATGGGCCCAAAGCTTACCTCCCATCTTATTGGGGGTGTGTTACGACCGTGGTGGGTCAGGTTGTTACAAATGGTATCAGAGCGACCCTGCGACCATGTGGTGAGCCTGTGGTCGGGAGTACGCGGGCCACACACCTAGCGGCGGAGGATTCTGGCCCTGGTTGTGGTCAAGTTTGAGGCACAACGAGGACGTTGTGTTCTTTAAGTGGGGGAGTTTGTAACACCCCAAGAGTATGAGTGGAAAGTTGTCCTACATCGGTAAAGTGTGAGGCTTGTGATGTGTTTATAATAACTTCCACCCACCAGTTAGTAACAAGGCCTTGTTCTTTTGGGCTTAAGTGAGGACAAATAATGGGCCCAAAGCTTACCTCCCATCTTATTGGGGGTGTGTTACGACCGTGGTGGGTCGGGTTGTTACAGACCTAGGGACTAGTAGCATAGGCCGAAATGAGTTACTAGTTAACTTGGACCGAAGGACTTATTATACCCCTTACGCGACTGTAATACATGTTCACCTAGCCGTCTACCATCGTAGCTATAGTGACCCGAACATCCTAGCATCTCTTTTATCATCTTTTTATATCTTAATTTTCAGTTTTGTTCCTATTTTATTTACTAGACTTAGCAGAAATCACAATCAACCAAAAAACCCTCCTTTTTGTTACCTTAAGACTTAAGACCGAAAACAATTGATATCTCCCAAACCTCCTTGTGGTTCGACCTTGACTATCACTATCTATAGTAGTAGTTTGGACTTATAAATTTTATCTTTGACACCCACAACGACGACAATCTCATACTTTTTTTTATCTCAAATAAATTGTTTAAATTCACATATAAACCCTAAGTCACATTGTGAATAGAATTTTATAGGGTACTTGTGGTTGTAAAATTCTACTCCGTAATAGTCATGTTGTAGAATATTCTAAGTAATATATAGTTTTTTGGGATACTTTAATGTAAGGAATGCTCAAATAACTTGAATTATTGTATTAAATATTTGGTTTATTTCTTTAATAAAGTCAAATAATTTATTCCTCATACAAATTGTGTGTTTCACTACTATGTTGTTTCAATTATAAAAATCAAGCCTAAAAAATGAATTATAAAATCAGTAGGTCTCGTGAGATATCGTCTTTCACCGATTTAGTGAGGGTCATAATAGGATAACCAAAACTTCGACGGATCTCGCACCCTATCATATGAGATGTCTCCCAATAACGCTATTGAGAGACCGTCTATCTAAAGTTTTTGGGAATTTAATTTGTGCTGAGAGAGGAATTCAATTTGAATATAGTTTAAAAATGAATTCAAATTGTGTTGCCTTGATTATAAAAAATAAAATATTAGATACAAAAAGTATGCTAAAAATGAAGAAAAGAGATAAAAAAAAAATAAAGACTGGAAATAGGAAAACAAAGTGTCAAACATAATGAAAAAGATAAAAACTGTTTAAGCTACACGGAAAAAAATAAGAAATCACATAAGAAATAATTTTATGGAAATTTTCTGTGTGTATATAATGTATGAAAGCATGATATATATACACCTATTGTGAGCGAAGGTTTAGGAAAACCTAACTGATGTTTCCAATCACCACATTATTCAGTCAATTATCCTAATAGCATAAAAAAATAAAAGTATAACGGTTGACGGTATAATTGATATTTTGTTGGTAATTACGTTATGTAATTAATAGTATTATAAATGTTTCGGTTTTGAAAAGTGAAATTTAGTTTTAATGAAAGACTTGAAAATGTAAGTAGATATTATTTAACTAATAGTATTATAATAAGAGTTTTTCTAACATGTGCCCTAATTGCACATGATAAGAAGTTAAGTAAGGAAAAATTTTCAAGATTATTTCACTTATTATGGTCAATATGAGTTTCAACCCTCATAAGTGAAATAATGTTGAAAATCTTTCCTTACTTAAGTTCTTATCATGTGCCCTTGGGACACATGTTAGAAAATCCGTTATAAATAATTATAATTGTTAGTTTTAATTGCCTTAATTAAAACTAAGTTTGTCAAAGAAAATGAGGAAGTTTTATTAAGCAAATTTTGAAATATTGTTGCGCCGCATCAACAATTTTATATTTTATATCCAAGTGTCAAAAAAAGTTAGCGACTATATATTTAGAAAATGTGTCCGGGAGTTTAACATGCCGAGGAGATGTTGCAGTTGCCGTGGTGGTCGTGGTAAACCTACCTTCCCTAACCCCACCCAAAAAAAATCAAACAAATTAACAACTCAGTTTGTACAACTCCCAGCTCTAAAATAAGAAGAGAGAGAAAGAAATAAATAAGATGAGAAAAGTCGGGAAAAATTGAATATCCATCTCTTCAACTCTAACGACTCCAAAGCAGTCAAAACCCACTCATCCCTCCTTTATTGACTCCCCAATTCAACATCTATTCCTTTCATTTCTTCCCTAACTACTCTTTCTGGTAATAATAATAATAATAGTAATATTGTGTAAAAATGATGGTATCTCGGGGGTTATTCGGGTGGTCACCACCACACATACAACCTCTGACGCCGGTGTCTGAAGTGTCTGAGCCACCAGAGTCACCTTCTCCATACATGGACATGAACCCTGATGGCACCGTTACTGGTTTGCCTATTGATACTGAGGAGGAAATGGAGGACGATGGTGACGACGAGATCGACCCTCCTCCTGCTGCTGTTCCCTTTTCCAGGCTCTTCGCTTGTGCCGACCGCCTCGATTGGTTTCTTATGGCGCTTGGATCACTTGCTGCTGCTGCTCATGGGACTGCTCTTGTCGTTTATTTGCATTACTTTGCTAAGATTCTCCACTTGTTGGCTCTTCAACCCCAGGATGACCACCACTTGTATACTAGCTTCTTCCAGGTTTTTCTCTTACTTTTCTTTTTCTCCCTTTTTCTCTAATTCAAATCAATTGCTTCTCAAACTCTTGTTTATTCATTTATTTTAGCTGAATTCGTTATCAACACATCTCTTCTTTTCGGTTTGTTGATTTGGTTTTACTTATTACTAGTACTAGTACTAGTTACTATGCCAAATATTTGGGTTTTTTTGGGTAAAAGGGGAAATCTAAGGTATCCACTCCTATTTTTATTTTTACTAAATTGAATTTTTAGCTTCGGAGTTGCTGAACTCGCTTTGTTTTTTTGTGCGTTTTTGCAATGAGAATGTATGAATTTAGTACACTTCAAGTGAATTCTGTGATGCGGAGGGGACGGAAATCGGACCCCTCCATTCTCCTCCTACAAGCCAAATATTACGGGAGTCATAGACCTTAAAACAAGAAGAAATAGGAGAATGGTGGTTGTGGAGGGTTGAAAGAGGAGGTGACGGAGGAATCATTTCCTTTATTTGGGGGTAGGAGAGCAACTAGTACTCCTTTAGTGGGGCAAAAATTACACCTTCATTTCTATCTTCCACTACCAGCACTTTCCTCCATTTTCTAGTACATTTTATTATCTATGATCCCCTTAATAGCTATCCCCCTTCCAAGCGGGCCTTATCAAAGGAAACGGATTTAGAGTTCTACCCCTTCCCTTTCCCTCCTCTATCTCTCCTCCTCCCTTTCCCTCCTCTATCTATCTCTCCTCCCTTTCCCTCCATTTCTTGTATCCAAACACTAAGAGCTTGATTGAATGGGGGTTTTCGAGCAAAGGGAAGGGGAGGGGAGGGGAATGGAGGCATACAAAATCTCTTGTTTGGATAACATTTGGGATAGGAGGGAAATGGAGGGGCAAGGGTTTGGAGGGATTTGCTTTCCCTCCTTCAAGGCAAATTAAAATCTCTTAGAGGGGGAATGATTTGTTTTCTCTCCTCCAAGGCAAATTAAAATATCTCCAAAATATAGAAAATAGATTCCTTCATTTCCCTCATTAAAATCTCTCCAATAAAGAAAAACTTGAAGGGAATCTTCTCCTCCCTCTCCTTCCCTCCTATTTCCTCCTCGTTTCCTATCCAAACAAGGCCTACATTTTATTCTTGATCATATTATTTTCTAGTGTTACATGTATTGTTGTTAGTTGGTAATTGAGTAGTAAATTTTTCCTCCGAATTTTTCTTATATTGGAGGGATTTTTATTTGCCTTGAAGGAAGCAAAGTGAATCTTACCATTTCCCTCCACGACTATTTTTTAACCAAACAAGGGAAATTGTATCCCTCTCTCCTCCTCTCACTTCCTTATCCATCCAAACAAGCTTTAAATATACTCGCAGATGGAAATCATTGACGGAACCAAAGTACTTCATGGCTCCAAAATAGCTCATTCTCAATCTAAAATTCACACTTTTTGTTTCTTCGGAGTTCTCCAATTAAAACATACTGCCAAATGTCCTTATTAATTCTAAGGTGTAAAATTAATTCCTCAACGAAGATAATTCTAATGAAGTTCTATCCTAGAACTTAAATAAAATAAAACCCCCTTATATGTTTCTCTTTTTACAAATAACCCCCTTATATGTTCCTTCTTTTACAAATAACCCCTTTATGGGTTCCTCCTTTTACAAATAACCCCCTTATATGTCCATTTCTTTTGCAATTACCACCTTAATTCCTTCTTAATTCAAAAATTAACACCCGAAATGAATTATGATGACGATTTTCATAAAATCCGATCTAATTACGATATTCCGACTTAAGAACGAATTAAGTTGTTGTTGATTTGCTGTGAGTCAGATGTTGATGGATGAAGGATGAACAATTGATTTGGGGATGAATGAATGAACAATTTGAATGAGTGAAGTAGGAGGGTATGGGTTGGGTGAGGTGTAATTAGTAAAGGTATTTTAGGTAGTTTAGTTAAGTTAAAGTTGAAATGTCGTCATTAGATCGAGTTTTATAAAAATCGTCATCATTATTCATTTTGGGTGTTAATTTTTGAATTAAGAAGAAATTAAGGTGGTTATTACAAAGAATGGACTTATAAAGGGGTTATTTGTAAATAGAGGAACATATAATAATGAATTGTTGGCCGTTCCAGTAGCGTCTCTATGTGTAGACAAACTACTATTTCGCTATGTCAAGGACTTCTACTACATGCCCACTTTCCTTGATCCACCACTAACACATCGCTGCTATGCGACTGTGACATTGTTGGTACTGCTAACTTATTTTTGGCTTATCAATTATCATGGATGTCCTACCTTGCGTATCAAGCACCCATACTCATCAATTTAGCCAAATGTACATATCAATGTCCTAGTACATGCCTGCCCACGAGGCATCACACTACCTAGACACAACACACATCACTTCTAATCCCATGCCTCAATACTCTAGCATCTGAGTGTCCATGACACATCACACTACCCGCTCTTGATGGATTACTTCTAGTCCTCCCATGCTCAAGAGTTAAGAACGATTAAACACCTAAGAGGGAGACGGGGTGAGCTAGGTGGCCTTTTTAAAATTTCTTGATTACTTATATTAATTGATATATAAGTAAAGATTAGTGAATGTAAGCTTAAGACACCTAATGAATGATAGATTGATAGGTTCACAAGAGATATAGCAGGTCTAAGCAACAATTTAAGAGAGTATAAGAGAATGAGACTGACAGGTGCAGAGCGCTGACATGAGAGTACAAAATGAAATGTGAAGGAATAATAAAGATACTAGTAAATGCTTAAAAAAAACGATGTTTAAAAATTGGTTCAACTCCTACTCTGGAACCTACGTCACGGTTATTGCTTGGTTAGATAGTTATTCAAGCTTAACTAAACCCCCTACAATTAAAACAACTTGCCAACCTACTCCAGTTGCAATTGCTCAAAGTTACTCCGCTTCAAGACTTTGACTCAAACTTAAAGCTACTCCGCTTCAAGACTTTTAAGGGTTCTATCTCTTTGGTCTACACGATCACAATCTCAAGGATTCACTTAAGAACATGGAGATTACAATTAAGATCTAAACACAAGAATCATTGAACATACTCTTAGTCATTAGCAATGCGAACTAGTATTTGGAGATCACGGCCTTTTGGAAAACAAATGAAGACTTTTCAAAAATAGAAAAACGTTTTGCAAATATTTGAAGGACAAAGCTTTAAATGCTTAAAATGATTTGCAAACGTTTTACAATAATGCTCTAGAAGTCTTACTAATAAATGAGCACAAGACCCTCTTTTTATAGTGGACCCTCTTTCTTAAGATATGGAGCGTTCTCCATAAGTTTTATAGGAACTCACATTTTTGCCAAAAGAAGAAAAAGCAAATATTCCATTTTTGGAGTAAAGAACCACTTGCATGAATAAGATTAGTATCTTTGAGTGTGCTTGCAAGAATATTCTTTTTGCACTCCAGTTTTGAAAAGAGTATCTTCTAAAACACAATAACGCTTAAAAGAGTTTCTATATATGTGAATTTTTCAAAATCTCTTCATACGCTACTACCAGAAACCACAGTTGCACACTGTTGCATGGGTTTTGCAATTACTAATGTCTAAGAGGATATGTTTAACTACCTCGTTTACAACATTCATCCAAGGCTTGGAATTTTTCTTGACTTGCTTACATCTTGATCATGTTACTCATTTGATTGTCTCATGGCATTCATCTTGATTTTCTCCTTTTGATCAACCAACGAGCATTATGTTTTTTGCTAATCACTTTCACTAAGAGGTAAACATTAGACAACAAAGTAACTTGGCATCATCAACCAAATGTGTTCCAACACATGCATCTCCGCAGGTGTATCATGCCTAATCTGCATAGCTTATGATGACACCTGATCGAGCATTGATCCTTGTGCTTGCCCATGACACTAGCGTACTCGTTTTATGCGCAAATCAGTCTCGCATAATCCCAAGCAATTCTCTAACTTTGGTGCAGTTGAGTTTGGATCACTCAGGTTTTTAGCTTTCAATTTAGTTGGAGATTGGAAATAACTCTCTTTTGCACAAAAAGCACAATTTAATAAGATTTTTAATTTAAAATGTTGCTAATTTTTGTCAAAACATTGGTGAAAAAATAATTTTAGCACCTAGTTACATGATTGCGTGCTTCTTTTTTGCCATCATAGCATGTTGGGATTAGAGTTGAAGGCTGTATCTTGGCAGTACTTCATTGCGTTTATGAACAGATGTGTTGTTAAAGAGTTTTTAAATGCCTCAAGATAGGTTTGATTATCAATAAGTGATATCTTTTGAGTCTAAATTGAAGATCTTGTGCTATTTCTGCGATTATTCTTAATATTCTAATTTACGTCATTAATCTGGATGTTTCTTTTTGCAGCTTGCTCTAAGAATTGTTTATATAGCTGCCGGTGTTTTTGTTGCTGGGTGGATTGGTAAGTTCACAACTGTGAATTACTTTATGTCGATTTCTATCGTTCTCTTTGTAGCCAGCTAATTTTTTTATGATTGACAGAGGTCTCATGTTGGATTTTAACTGGAGAACGGCAGACTGCAGTCATCAGGTCAAAATATGTGCAAGTGCTACTAAATCAGGATATGAGTTTCTTTGACACCTATGGAAATAATGGAGACATAGTTAGCCAAGTCTTGAGTGATGTACTACTTATTCAATCAGCATTAAGTGAGAAGGTACTCGAAAACTCTTGTCTTCCATATATATGAACAAAGTCTCATTCATTACCTTCATCTATTTAAATAAGTGTACCACTTGTGGCAGGTTGGTAATTACATTCACAACATGGCAACATTTTTTAGTGGCCTAGTAGTTGGATTTATCAATTGCTGGCAAATTGCCCTGATAACTTTAGCAACTGGTCCATTCATTGTTGCCGCTGGAGGCATTTCAAATATATTTCTTCACAGACTTGCCGAGAATATCCAGGATGCTTATGCAGAAGCAGCGAGCATTGCTGAACAGGTTCTTTTCTTTGCCAGTATCATGATTCAAACCATGGCTAGTTGTGGAAATAGTATTAGTAGGATAATCTATGGTAATGGGATACCAATTTCCAACATTATGCTAACTAATTGAAAATCTGTTTCCGCTGGTTTGTTATAATAATCTGTGTATCATTTTTAATTATTCATATACTTAAATGGAGTATGTGCTTATAACAGTCTATTCACGACACACAAGAGCAGATGTTTAGACTTTTATTTCTTGAAACCTATTTTTCTTGTCTGTAACATGTCGCTATGTACTGTGTTATGTTATGTCTCCTTGTCCATCCTCTAACATGTTCCACTGAGGACTTGAGGAGACTGTTAATCACGGTTAAGCAGAAAAAAAGGGGGTAATCATGCATTTATTTCTGCTGCATGTTAATCAAAGGTCAACTAGTCGTACTTGTCTACTCAGCGTCAGGTATTTATAGCTAGTTCTACACAGAGCCAGGTGGCGAAGAACGAAGAGTAAATAGTGGAACGTGAAGTAGGCTCTTAGGGGCCGCTTGGTTAGCAAGCGGAATTGGAGTTCCAAGGAAGTACCAATTCACATGTTTTTGCACTTCACATAAAAAGGGAAAATTTGTTTGGTTGGAATGTGGTAAGTGAATTCTATAGGAATTCCCACGTACGGGTGGGGTGGGGGTGGGGGTACTTAAGCAACTTCTTCCATCATGGAGGAATTAGAGTTCCTATGGAACTTTAATTCATGGGATTTGGGGTAAACAAACAACCCACTTATTTTGCAAATCACATGAATTACAATTCATTTGTTTTAGAAGGGTTTACCAAACAACTCTTTATTTATATAATGGCACTTGTCCGAAAGCTCAGTTGGATATTCTCTTTCCCTGTTCATTTATTTTACATGTGTTGGTTGGTTATTTTTTGGATCTTCTACTATTATTTTGGGTTATAATCCATACTATTGATCATCTTTCCAAAATAATCTGTATTACGTTGTAACCTAAAATAAACCCGACTTTAAATGCTTTCTTCTCAAAATAGACTCGCTCTATTTTTAACCTGTTATACCAGGTTAAAGATGATTTGATGATGGTGTGGCACTAAATATAATGATTATCATGAAAAAAACATTAAACACTCGACCATCATAGACCCTTTACAAAACCTGACTACAGTTTTTACCATTATAGACTCACCGCCATCATAGAACCACCCGTCTACGTTACCACCACTTCACCGCAAACACACAATCACCATTCAACATCACCTCCCAACTATGACCACCAAGCTAACCACCAGCACCCTCCTATCCAAGACCATCACATTCACATATTCGACTCTGCCATGCGACCAGAACAGCGCAATTTCTGCACCCCTTACTCCTCCCATTCTTGCCATCTATAACGACCAAACAATCATCAATGTGATACCCATCATCTCCTCCATCAGAACCCTATGTTTATCCAAGGTTAAACTCATAAATTTCAGACCCAATTAACTGACCGAAATCCAAATTTTAAGATTCTTGAGTTATATTCTTTTATATAGGGTCCAGGTTAGATTTCCTATATTGATGTATATGGGTTTAGGTAACTGACTTTATGGTGGTGGTGCATCATGGTCGGATGGGGGTCTATGGATGTGGTCGTCGGAGTATATGGTCAGGTTGGTCCGCGGTATAGGATTGGCCGATGGGAGGTGCATAGCTGTCATGACTTCTGGGAATGTGAGCAGTGGGTTTTGTATGAAGGTAAGTGATGGAGTGGCATAGTTTGGTAGTGGTGGTGGTGGTGGTGTGGCAAGTGGTAGGGTGAGGCTGATGGGGTAGTTCCTCGTGATTGGTGGTTGATGATGGAGTGGTAAATTGGAAGTAATTTTAATTGTGAAAAAAGTGACCAGATTAACAGGTTGACAGTTACCTTAGTGCATTACGAGAAGAGAAGGTAATTATTGCGGTTTCTTTGAGATTTAAGGTAGTTGTGAAGATTATTACGAGATGATCACCTATAGTTTAGATTATTCTTGTTAAGTAACCCTATTTTGGCTTGTGGCTGTTTGAATTTGTTACAAACTCTCATATTCCATGGGATTTTTTTTTCAAGGTACCTACTATTTTGGTCATCTACAAATATGGTACCTAATACTTGTTTTTTTTCTGTTGAAAGGTGCCTATAATTTACATATTTTTATCTAAAGTTACCAACTAATGTTTTCCGTGAAAAAAAAAGTTAAGATCTGGTCTTGTCTTGACAGAAGACACGATTTTGTTTTGGTAAGAATTAAAAATGATAATTAAGCTCTTAGTCCATAGTTTTAACTATCATTCAACCCAAATCCTAACTATTCCCTCATTATCTCCCCTCTTCCCATCCTCCTCCGCCACCGTAACCCTCCCCTCATCCTCTCTTCTCTCCCATCGTCCTTAGCCACCACTTTCAACAACCCTTCTCTTGTTACCAATATTAGTCACCATTCTCGCCACCACTTAAATTCAGATTAAAATATTGGTTTTTGCTAAGTCAAGGCGATATCTTGACTTTTTTTTTTTGATGCAAAACGATAGTTACCTTTCCACAAAAATATGTAAATTGTAGGAACCTTTGAACAAAAAAAAGTAAATTTTAGGTACCATATTTGTAGATGGCCTAAATTTAGGTACTTTTTGACAGAAAATCCTATTCTATTACTTGTTATATTGTTTGTTTTCTATAAATACTACTTTTCATGCTGCACAGATACTAAAATAATCAACAATAAATTTCACGATATAATGAGATATGGTACATAGTTCATGTCTAAGATTTTACTCAATATGTACATCACATGACGAATAAATAACTCATGTTAACATAATGTTGACATGAGATAACTCATCTATTTACATTTTCTAATACTACTCATGCATGATATTGTGTTGTGAATGCTCTTTTCTTGGAGGTTGTTACAATTTTCAGATTACCTTTTGCAGGCCGTGTCATACATTAGAACATTATATGCATTCACGAATGAGACATTGGCCAAGTATTCTTATGCAACCTCGCTTCAGGCAACCCTGAGATACGGAATATTAATTAGTCTTGTACAAGGGTTGGGCCTTGGCTTTACGTATGGATTGGCAATATGTTCTTGCGCACTGCAACTTTGGGTAGGAAGATTTTTGGTAACTAGCGGCAAGGCTCATGGAGGAGAAATTATAGCTGCCCTCTTTGCTGTCATTCTAAGTGGCCTGTATGCATCTTCATTTTCCAATTTCTCTAACCAGTATGAATAACTTTTAACTATTTAGTGGCCATGTGACTTACCTTTTCTTTGCCGTGTTGTGCAGTGGGCTGAATCAAGCTGCAACAAATTTTTATTCTTTTGAGCAAGGGCGAATTGCTGCTTATAGACTTTTTGAAATGATCAGCCGTTCTTCTTCTAGTACGAGTCATGATGGTGTTACCTTAGTTACCGTTCAGGGTAACATTGAGTTTCGGAACGTGTATTTCAGCTATTTATCTCGTCCTGAGATACCTATTTTAAGTGGGTTTTATCTCACTGTTCCAGCTAAAAAGGCTGTTGCTCTTGTTGGAAGAAATGGGTCTGGAAAAAGCAGTATTATTCCACTTATGGAGCGTTTTTATGATCCTACCTTAGGTATTTAAGTTCAAATTATTTCATAACTTGAAACTGCTTACTAAAAATTTGATTTGAAGCTAGCTTTAATATTCAACACTGCTTATTCTTACCACCATTGTTCTTTACTGGTGCAGGAGAAGTCCTACTTGATGGTGAAAATATAAAAAACCTACAGCTGCAGTGGCTTAGAAGTCAAATCGGCCTAGTTACTCAGGAACCTGCTTTACTAAGTTTAAGTATCAATGAGAATATCGCTTATGGAAGGTCTGCTACGCAAGATCAAATCGAAGAAGCTGCTAAGATTGCTCATGCGCACACATTCATTAGTTCTCTTGATAAAGGATATGATACACAGGTATGCTTTGAAATTTACGTTAACTCATGTAAAATTTCTGTCTGTATGATTGTAAACCATCATTTCTTTTGTAAATAAAGTTTTTGTTAGGCATCTGTCTCCTGTGATCTCGCCAGTTCATTTTCTAACCTTGGGGGAGTTTAATTTAGCGACTCACACTTACTATACATTACAGGTTGGCCGGGCTGGTTTGGCATTGACTGAAGAGCAAAAAATTAAACTCTCAATAGCAAGGGCAGTGCTTTCTAGTCCGTCAATTCTTCTTCTTGATGAGGTCACTGGTGCACTAGATTTTGAAGCTGAAAGAGCTGTTCAAGAGGCATTGGATCTTCTTATGCTAGGTCGTTCAACGATAATAATAGCTAGACGTCTTAGTCTAATAAGAAATGCTGATTACATTGCTGTTATGGAGGAAGGTCACCTTGTGGAAATGGGTACACATGATGAATTGCTTAATTTGGGGGGTCTATATGCCGAGCTTCTCAAATGTGAAGAGGCAGCCAAACTACCAAGGAGGTGAGGCATGATTTGAGTAGATCCTAAATCTAAAGTTCAGTGTCAAGAATTTTTTTTCATTGCTCATAACTCTTTACTGCCTGATCTTGCACAATAGACAGCGTGTTTTAATTGCTGGTTGGTCTAGAGTTCTATGGTATAACTTATTTTCATTACATTTATTGTTTTGTAGGATGCCAGTCAGGAAATACAAAATGGATTCCACTTTCCAGATTGAGACTGATTTGTCAGCGAGCCAAAGTTTTCAGGAGTCATCATCTCCTAAAATGGCAAAATCACCTTCTCTTCAGAGAATATCAGGTGGCCATGGATTTCGGACTTCAGATGCTGCTTTTAGTTCTTTAGAGTCACCCAAAGATCGAAGCCCACCGGCTGAGCCGTCGCGAGAAAATGGTAATGGCGCATCAGTAGATGCATCAGAGAAACAGCCATCTATGACAAGGCAAGACAGTTTTGAAATGAGATTGCCTGAGCTACCAAAGATTGATGTTCAAGCTGCACGAAGACAAACCTCCAATGCCTCCGATCCTGAATCGCCTGTTTCACCTCTGCTAACATCTGATCCCAAAAATGAACGTTCTCATTCACAGACTTTTAGTCGCCCTAATAGTGAAGTTGACGACATGCCAATGACATTGAAGGAAAAGAAGGATTCAAGTAGTCGCAAGCCTCCATCATTTTGGAGGCTAGTTGAACTTAGCCTAGCTGAGTGGCTCTATGCAGTCTTAGGGAGCATTGGTGCTGCTATATTTGGATCCTTCAACCCTCTTCTGGCCTACGTCATTGCATTGATAGTGACTAATTACTACAGATCTGCCGGAGGTCATCTACGACATGAGGTTGACAAATGGTGCTTGATCATAGCTTGCATGGGCATTGTGACAGTAGTTGCCAACTTTCTGCAGCACTTTTACTTTGGCATCATGGGGGAGAAAATGACTGAAAGAGTCCGTAGGATGATGTTTTCAGGTAGTTGGTCACTCTTTTTAGCTCTACGCAAGATTTTACCTTTTTTGATTCAATCTTTTTACTGTGGACCATGGATTGCACTAGTTGAAAGTTGTCCTTTTGTTAACTGCTGCTGCAGCTATGCTGAGAAATGAAGTAGGATGGTTTGATGATGAGGAAAACAGTGCGGACACATTATCAATGCGATTAGCAAATGATGCGACGTTTGTTCGTGCAGCATTTAGCAACCGCCTTTCTATTTTCATACAAGACAGTGCAGCAGTAATAGTGGCTGTTCTTATTGGAATGTTGCTACAATGGCGACTAGCTCTTGTAGCTCTAGCAACACTCCCCGTTCTCACCATTTCCGCAGTTGCACAGGTTTGACTTCGTCATTTACTTTATATTGATTCATTTCAAGCATGTCAAGGATATTTTCCTGTTTCCATGGTTATGAAATTTTGGGAGATCGTGTCTTCTTTGAAATTGTAATTTAGTTATATTATTGGGCAAATCTTTTCTTTTCATTGACTTTTGATTATGAAAAAAATTGCCGCAGCATCAGCCTACATCTCCCTACTCCCTACTCCTTCCTTGTTTCAGATTTCACATATATTTGTTGATTGTTATTTCCAATCATAACTTTCGTACTTGTTTATCTACCCTTACGGGTGGCTCTCTCAGCTTAAGCACTAAGATAGTACGTCTTTGTTCATCTGCAAAATCCTAGTTGTAGCTACTTTTACACGGGCTTGAAATTTGATTTTCTAGTTGTCTTAAATTTCTGTAACTTGTTTAACTTGCAGCATGTTGAGATAATGATACTTTTCTAGAATATAGTATTTCAAGTTCGTGAATTAGTTTTATGCTTCCTCCCATTTAGTGGAAACTTACCATTTCATTTTGGCACAAACATTAACACATTTGGATACTAAAATACACATCAATGACAACCACACAAATGCACAACCCCATCTTATATTTGTTTTCTGTCCGTCCTGTGGGGAGGGATACGTTTTTCGTGGCTTATAATTGGTGGTTCATGCTAGGGTTTGTTCGGGGCGGTGTGGATTGTAGGAATGTTTTTATGGCGGTGGTTGTGCTTAAGGGGTGGTGATATTGGGGCGCAGAGGTAGGTAAATACTAAATAGAGTCGGTGGGTTGTTAATGTTGGATGTGGGGACGGGGCTTGTGGTGGGTGTGCGGTCGTAGAGCAACTTGTACTTTAATGTGTAGTCACCGGAATGATGTGGTGGTATGTCTTGTTGTGGGATGGTGGTCAACAATCAACATGGAGGGTGACAAAGTTGGTGTAACAATCAACATGGAGGGCAACAAAGGTGGTGTTAGGTGGTGATAAAGGATGAGGGTGATGGAGTTTGGTGGTGGGTTTGGGATTTGGGGAAGATCAAAGATAGATGAGTAAGAGAGAGTATGACGATATGATTATTGGTAAAATTCCCCAAAGTCTTAAGACTCTTTCACATAAGTTTTCCACCGATTTTTATTATTTCATTATTGTTCAGAGTCACCTCAGACTTACTTTAGATTTCACCGACTCTACTAAGGGGTTTAAGAAAAAAAAGAACAAAAATAATATAACACATGGGTTTCTTTCATTGGATGTCTTCTTTTGAAAGTGAGGTCAAGACTCATGTAGAGTCTTAAGTTGAGTTTTAAGACTTTGTCAAGACTCAACTTAAGACTTTGTCAAGACGAACTTAAGACTTTTTCAAAGACTAGGATAGATAAGTGGTAGTCATAGTAAGTCTTGTCTCAAGAAAACCGATTAGCGTTAACCCCTAAGGCTGGGTGTAAGTATTAAGGGGGCATTTGGTTAGCAGAAGGGAAAGAGAAAGGGAATTGGGAAGGGTTTGATATTACCATATGTTTGCTTTGAAATGGGTAAAGGAATGAAGAAAAAGGAAGACCCAATATAAACCCAACCCAAACCACGATCACCACAGTCGTTGAACCAGTTAGTGCCCTCTTCAGCGATTGTCCCAACCTCCCTCACACCCTAAGCTTACAAAGTAACACCCATCTTCTCATCACATCTCCACCAATAAATAGTCATCACCCTCCCTCCCACCATGATGTCCCATCCAAAATCGTGGACCAACCGAAAACGACATATTCAACCTTGACTCAAATTGTTTCTTACTCTCCATGTCCTTTGAAAATCCCTAACTACAACCGAAGCAAAAAAAATTCCCTTAACATATTCAATCCCAAATCAAACATCACATCCCCAAATCATAAACCCTAAATCCCCAAATTTCCATTAAATCAACATACCACGTGATAGATTGCAACCAACAGTATAAAATCACAACCATGGGAGCACTAGAGAGGGAAAACATATGTTACTCGTATTATTCACCATGTTACTCATCTCAATCTCTTATTCCTCTCAATAATCTACGGAGTAAACGCGTCATCAGACTCAACATTCTACGTCATTACCTCTCGCGCCATGTCTCCTAAATGTGGGCCTCAATCTTCGTGGGGATATCGTTGAAGCTTGTTTGGTGGTGGGATTGGTTTATTGGTTTGAGTGCTCAAGATTATCCACTTTTTACTCAAGATGGTTCTCACCTTTTTTAATTCATAAGCTTTACGTGTTTAGATTTTCTGTGGTGGTGGCCTGATTTCCGACATTGTGCAATTAGTAGTGAAATATGAGGTGGTGGGTGGGGGGTAAGGGTGGTTTTCATCGATGGTGGCCAGATTTATGGATGGTTGTTATGGGTGTGTACGACGTTTATGGGTGATCGCGCCGAGATGCTTGGAGGAATGGGAGGAAATAAGTAGTGGCATATAATTGGTGGTTGGAGATGTGGTGAGGCTGTAGTTACTTTGTGAGGTTGGGGGAATATAAGAAGGGTACTCTGGTCATACTATAGTTTATTTACTCAATGAGTCGGGAATTGAGTTAAAGGAGAACCGGGAATGAAATACGGTGGGAGATGGGATATATAAAATGGAATTTAGGTGGTTAGTTGTAAAATATGGTAAATACTAGGTTGTAAGTTGAAATTTTTCCCAAAAAAATTAACATTTCCATCCTAAGATATGTTCTAGCAAAACTATTTTCTCCACACTTATAAACGAATAAACCGTCCCAAAATCCAACACATGCAAAATAATTAGATATGTAACGACAACTATTGAAGACTATTTGCTCTAATATTTTAACTAATCTCTTAGCCACATCAAGTTTTGTTGATATTCTCATACCCCTGATTTAATCGAATTTAAGACTCGATGAATCTCATTTTCTGATGCTTCTAAGAACTTTATCTTTTTGTAATTATCGTTTTTTTAATACAATGAATCTTGCAAAATTATGTTTTGTGATCAATCTAATGGTCCAAGTTTTTTTAACTTTCTCAAAGTGTTTTCTTACTTCCTTAAATCATCTTTTTGTGTCTTTGACTAGGCTATCGTGCACTTATTAAAAATAAATTCTCTAGCACATATGAATATAGTACAAAGGGGTCGAATCCACATAGAAAAACGATGTTGCATAAAAATTGTAAGTTATGAGTAGATTTCTATTTAGGTTGGTTTTATCTATTTCTTGATTGCTTGATGAATGCAAAGTAAATATAGATGTAGACAATAATATTAAACACAGTCTGGGGGGGGGGGGGGGGGGGGGGGGGGGTATAAAGGTAAATATTAAGATAAATAATGTTAAGCATTGCTAAATGTTTAGGCTTAAAGGCAGCCATCTCTCGACCTCGACCGGGTTGGCTCTCCTCTCGACTTTTGCTAGATCGTCCTACTAATATATGTTTAGTCTAATTCATGTCCGTGCTTCTCGACTTATAGAATTGATTAACACATATAATCAAAGTTTGTGATCAATGAACTAAACTAACAATACATTACAAATATGTGACTAGAAACATATAAGCAAATACTAAAACATTTTTATATTAAGATTATGAAATATAATCTAATGCATGACTTCCCTTTCTCTAAACAAAATGAGCTACTCAATGATACTAGTAAAAGAAAAACAAGAATAAGAATTGCAAGATATGATTATAAGAATTACTAAATTATTATAATGATTAACAATGTAAATACTAAAACTAAGAATGACGAAATACTAATAACGTAAACTGAAATTAGAATTACCGTAATGATATGCTTACGTACTTGATATGAATAACAAGTGAAGAACAAAAGGAACTTGAATAGAAACTTGAACTAAAAGATTGTATAAATGGAAATGTAAACGAAAGAAAGAATTACAAAGTAAAATAATATGTAGAGTAAAATGTAAAAAGATTATAAGATTGGATGTAAAAGTATGTCCTAAGAGGTCGGGTTAAGCCCTCCTTATATAGTAGTTACAAAGTGAAACGTAAGAAAGAAAAGGGATCCTAGGTGCAGTCCAGATCGCGGACATCGGGGACAGGCCATCCCGATCGGGGTTGTGGTTTTCTGAATTAAAGGCTTTAATTCCCCTGGGAATCCAAAGATTAGCCTTAATGGTACCTTGAACCACCCAGTAAATGCCTCTATATTTCTTTTTAAAGAATCTTTGGAGGATCTAAGGTAGCTTTTACTTTTCTTATACAAGTCTCATCCAAAGATTAGCCTTAATGGTGCCTTAAACCACCCCGTAAATGCCTCAATATTTCTTCTTAAAGAATCTTTGGAGGATCCAAGGTAGCTTTTACTTTTTTTATACAAGTCGCTTCTATTTCATTTCTTTACACTTTGACTAATATTGCATGGTTGACTTCTCAATTGTTTACCTTTGCCATGCACATGCAACTTTGTGCTATTTCTTCTCCAAATAAATATTTTTTCATCTCTAGTTGCTTGCATGATCCGTCTTAGCTTCCACTTAGCTTAACGTGCTCGATGGATAAGCTAATAAAGCTACATTTCCTAAAAAACTAGTTAACACTCACAATATCTAAAACAAGTAATTAGCTCACATAATCACTAATATTAGTGCAAATATAAAGTAAAACCGAGCTAAATATAAGGGTAAAATCATATATAAAATATACTTCTGAGAGACTAGTGTGTAATACCACATGTTTTTTTGCCATCTCTAGCAAGTAACAACTAATGAAATCTGGAGCATTTGTTTCCGCAGAAATTGTGGCTTGCTGGATTTTCAAGAGGAATTCAAGAGATGCATAGGAAAGCATCGTTGGTCCTTGAAGACGCGGTAAGAAACATCTATACTGTTGTGGCCTTCTGTGCTGGTAACAAGGTGATGGAGCTTTATAGAATGCAACTGAACAAAATACTTAGGAAGAGTTTTCTTCATGGGATGGCAATTGGGTTTGGTTTTGGTTTCTCTCAATTTCTCCTTTTCGCCTGTAATGCTCTTCTTCTCTGGTACACAGCATACTCTGTCAAGAATCACTACATGGATCTATCTACAGCTCTCAAAGAATACATGGTTTTCTCCTTTGCCACTTTTGCTCTCGTGGAGCCCTTTGGTTTAGCTCCTTACATTCTTAAACGTCGGAAGTCTCTTATTTCCGTTTTTGAAATCATTGATCGTATTCCTAAGATAGACCCGGATGATTCATCTGCCCTTAAACCGCCTAATGTCTATGGGAGCATCGAGTTCAAGGGTATCGATTTCTGTTACCCTAGTCGTCCTGAACTTTTGGTGCTGAGCAATTTCAGTTTGAAAGTTGGTGGTGGTCAAACTGTTGCTGTCGTGGGAGTTTCGGGGTCGGGAAAGAGCACTATAATATCTCTTATACAACGATTTTATGACCCAGTTGCCGGACAAGTTTTCCTGGATGGAAGAGATCTAAAGCAATTCAACTTGAGATGGCTTAGGAGCCATCTAGGGTTAGTTCAGCAGGAACCAGTGATCTTCTCAACTACAATAAGAGAAAATATCATATATGCAAGGCACAATGCTAGTGAAGCTGAAATGAAAGAGGCGGCTAGGATTGCAAACGCTCATCACTTCATCAGTAGCTTACCTCATGGCTATGACACTCATGTTGGTATGAGGGGTGTAGATTTGACACCTGGACAAAAACAGAGAATTGCTATAGCTAGAGTGGTATTAAAAAATGCACCCATTTTGTTGTTAGATGAGGCAAGCTCAGCCATAGAATCAGAATCTAGTAGAGTGGTTCAGGAAGCTCTGGATACATTAATAATGGGAAATAAAACAACAATTCTCATAGCCCACAGAGCCGCGATGATGAGACACGTAGACAATATTGTCGTACTTAATGGGGGCAGGATAGTCGAGGAAGGAACCCATGACACTTTGGCCGCCAAAAACGGATTGTATGTTAGGTTGATGCAGCCTCATTTTGCAAAGGGTTTACGCCAGCATCGGCTGATTTGAGTAGAACGTTGTTATCGGGTTTTTATTGATTACCCTTTGTGCCATATGAATTAATATTGATTATCTTAACTCGGAAGCTCATGTTGACCGCTTAGGCGTCTGCTGGAGAGTTGGCAGTGGTGAATACAAGATCATATTATGCTGATTGAATGTCTGCTAGCCTTTGGAGCGTGCTCTCGAGCAGCACAGTTTTTAGGGCGCAGCAATGGTGACGGTATATCTGGGCTGATGTATCCGTTAAAAGATGAATTGATATTGATCAATTTGAGTTGGGGGAAACTGTAATATTCTTGGGTGGGTTTACTGCCAACTATTTTTTAAATATTGGGTTTACGAATTTGTTTGATGTAGAAATTCTCGGTAGGGAGAGTAATGGAGTAGTAGGTGTAATTTTATTGTAAATAAGGTGTACATGATACGGATTATTTTTTTCAGACAACTTTAGTGAGTGAGGTTTTGAGTGGCAAATCCCAGTGTCCTTCATGGTTGATTATGTTGACGTGTTTTGTTATGTGCGGTGGTCGGGTCTCAGGTGTGGTAACAAAATGAAAGCTTTTGTGCAATATAACTGGTTCAGTACGAGGTGAACATCACATTTCTTTAATTGTTGTTTGACAAGTCATTCTTATTATGCTATAGAACCACTTTTTAATATACTTCATTTCTCCTTTTTTTTTCCCCTTCTCTTAACCCTCGTATCCACTCTTTTTCTCCTTCCTTGACCAATGAAACCCGACCTATTTCTGCTCCTTTCCGGTTTCTTCCTCAGCTCCATCTTGGCAGCTTACCTGGAATCCTCTCTCCCTTTTGTCGGATTGTGAGTCCACTGTTTGATCAGCTGCTTACCAGGAACCTCTCTCCTTCCTGCCGGATTCTCCTCTCTCGTCTTTCGTAATGGTATGTTAGTCCACTTTTTGATCTTTAGATCCATTCTCAGTTGCTCTTTCTGCAATTCCCTCATTTTTCTAGATCTTCATTTTTTTCATCATTTTCTTAGTTTTATTTATGCATGTTTGCCTTATAACCGGTGTTCTACTGTTTTAGTGTGAGTATTTGTTCGTGTATTTTGCTTATGCTGTAGATTTTTGGCTATTCTCTTGGTTGTTCTTTCTGCAATTTGCCCATCTTTGCTAGTGTTGTAACGGAGGCGTTCCGTTATCAAATAGTTAATTGATAAGGTGATAAGAATAATAAATAATGGATGTAAATAAAGTTGACATAAAGCTTTACGTGATTCACTGGTAAAATAACTGGCTACATCCACCCTGCGAATAGCAAATTTCACTATAATGGAGAAAATAGAACAATAATAGACCAGTACACACGCGCTTAATATAAGCAAAAGGTATACCTTATTCTACCAACAAATATATTAGTCTCAAAGAAACAAAAAAGACAACTCCAATAAGACGAAGGACAAATTATCTTAGGCCAACCAAGATCTGAACAAACTCCTTCGATCTTCAAAAACAAACGAACATCAATAATAAAGCACGAGACAAACTGAGTTTTCTTTTTCAAATGGATCTCATAAATCGACCCTCTTTATTGTGCTTGTAATACACTTCAGGGAATTAATCCGAAAAGAATGAATTACACCGGCTAAATCAATCAAAAGAACCCTAAATTGAGTGAGGAATTCGATTGAATGATTGGATTGTATTAACTTGTGAACAATATTACAAAGAGTTTGTTAATATGTTCTTAGCTAAAGATTACAGAGGATTTAGAAGAGGATTTAATGAACAAGATATAAGATGATCTACTAAATGCAGACCCTTCTCTATTTATACATCGAATGCCAGCTCATGTGTAACTACGTCTAACTAACTTATAACAACTTTATTTTGGAGGTTGACTGGTTGCTGACGTGGCAGTTAACAAACTGTTAAGTTTGTTACAGTGCTCTCAAATCGCTCTCTTTCTTAATTATTCTAAACTAATACAAGTCTTTATATAGATTTATTCCACCCAAAATATAAGATCTAAACTAACTTGGAAACAAAGACTATTAGGAAGCTAATATAATAGTTTCCTAATACCATAAACAAACTAAGAAACCAAGTCTTAATACGACACTTAGCTTAATCCATCCCTCGACACAAATCCAAGGCATAAATTCCTAAAAAATCTCCACCTTGACTTGAATTACCCAAAAATGAACGCAGCATAGAGGAACCAAACCCAAATCAGCTTCAACGGAGTTAATCTTCAAGTCACCTTCTGCCCCGACAGTTTCCACTCTAACTTAAACACAATTACCAAAACACACAAACGAATCAAGTGTGCAACGAACGTGACTAATAGACGAAGTATATAATGTAAGATGAAACTACCAAATGTACCAAGTACCCAATATATCTTCATATTAACAAGAAGACCAAACGTAGCAAAATCCAAAGAGAACAAAGCTACCAAACGCCAATACAAATATATGAGATACCAAATGTCACTATGATGGAACAATATACCAAAACAACACACACAAGATTCCAAAACAAAATCTCCTCCAAACTACATGGCTAAATGTATTATCGTACCAAACTATGCCAAAAAAACACAAACGCCATGAACAAAACGAATATCTCACTTGAGTATACTAGGTTGAAGGAAATCGTATTTTCAGAAATATAACTCATATCTTATATGAGGTTAATTTATTTTAGTCATAAAACTAGATGTTTTTTTTTTTTTTTGCTAAAATGTAAGTTTTTCTCATTAAAACCAAACTCATACAAGTTACATCATGATAAAGCACCTTTACAACTTAAACTAATTAAAATGCATTCTAGTTAGCCATCTTTGGTCATTTGCTGTAACTCTTCTTACTCTGGTTTCCAAAAATCTGATACGAATATCCTCTTTTATATGCTTAGCCACCAATTTTGGTCTTAACACTTGCTGCTCTATTCTTGCTCCATTTCTTTGCATCCACACATGATACCAAGCAGCTATGAGGGTAGCAGTAGTCACCATTTTCCGTACTCTACCCCATCTCTTCCTTGCAATTCTCATAAAATCATCTTTCTTTCCTATAGAAGCCCCAACCAGTCACCTAGGATGGCCAGCAGTTTCTGGCTATAACTACAGTTCACAAACAGGTGTTGATGATCCTCAGTATGTGAATCACAAATACAACATTTATCATCCACACTAACATGGAACTTAAACAACTTATCTTTCAATTCCAGGGTTGTCTGTACCACCATCCATGTAACAAAGGTATGTTTAAGCAGAGCTAGAGAACACCATATAGCCTTATGCCAAGTAACCTCCTCTCTTCGTTCTCTAAACCAGTCATAACAAATCTTTACTGAATACTTGCCATCATTCCTAATCCACTTCCCATCCACAAATACATCCTTAATACTGTCTTTAATTTTACAAATCCTTCGCCAATGCCAACTTGAGTCTGATGAAGGGTTATAATCAGCCCATATAGTATTCTTCATATACACATGGTGAACCCACTTCACCCAAAGCCTATCAGGTTGATCCTCAATCCACCATACAAGCTTACCTACCATAGCTGCATTCCACACCACCCCTTGCCTCAAGTCTAACCCCCCTTCTTTCTTTGGCATACACATCTAATACCAACCAACTGGAGGAACTCTATCATACTCAGCATACCCTTCCCATATGAAATTCCTGCAAATATTTTCAACTCTCCTCACAACATTCTTAGGTAATACAAACATAGAAGCCCAATAACTATGTAAAGTTGATAAAACAAATTTCACCAACACTATCCTGCCAGCATAGGATAAGTGTTTGGTCCCCAAACTATGCACTCTATCAGTTATTCTTGTTATCAAACAATCATAGTCTTTTTTTGTCAGTCTGCCAGCAGTAATTGGAACTCCCATATACTAAAAAGATAGCTTACCTTCATTGAACCCAGACACACTCAAAATATCTTTCTTCAATCCTCTCTCGACCCCATTAAAATAACAATTGGAAAATGTTGATCTTATGCATGCATGAACAAGACAGAAAGCGAACCCTTACATTGAGTAAACGAAATTAGGGCACGAAATTTGGACCCCTTCCAAATCTCGTTCTTGAGCTCAAAATAGAAAGGATCAATTTCCAATTTTCAAGTATAGAAGACCTCCTCTAATAGCATCCAAGATGCACCCGAAATACTACTGAATAATCTTATTATTAAGTTGTAATAATATTACCAAAATACTACATTAGTATAATAATATGTAATATTATTGATATGAACTTAGTAAAATTCTAGAGAGAATTTACTTAGAGAGAGGATGATATAATTTGTGAAATGACAATAATGTTTTTTGAGAGGAAATGTGAACATCACATTTTAAAGAGAAAACTCTTTCTCTATTCTCTATGGCCGACCACCCACTGTGGAAAGAAGAGTGAATTTTTGCTTTATATTTTCAAAAGACTAGGTGTTTATGGTGTAGGGTGCCTTATAATCATTATGTCTAAATAGACAAAATAAATAAAACCCATAACCCCTTACACAAGCAAGATACACGACTCTCCCATGTAATATTGGTTTCATTTTACATTTTATACTTTGTCATTTATAATGTGTCACAAGTGTAACATATCACATGTTATATGACAATTAGTAATCAAAAATATGTGTTTAAACATTTAAAACACAATTTCTTATCATATAAATAATATTTAACCTTTAAGTATTAATTACCAATTTTACGTATAAAAATGCGTCATTTCATTTTCGTCAATATGATCCACAACTCAATTGTGATCACTACTAACCGATAACCCTTATCTATAAAATTACGAAAACCTTCATCGAATAAAATAACTTTTATTTTATCGAAATCGAATCTCATATAATCGAATTATCATAAGACACGAACCTCTCATTCATCTCGTTCATATTAACGTATTAATCAACTCGTATCATATACGAATTATTAATTATAATGATTCGGGTAACATCCTTTAGGTGTGACCTTAAGGGACCGACTGATCATCACCATCACATGACAGTAATGTCAAACTATTTAAAGCCAATCAATATCGATAAATGTTGACCAGTCGACTTTATAGATTATCAACCCTTCCATATTCAATATATGCAAATATATATGAGATTCATGATTTTATATAAAATCATGTGATCACACTATTGTTGAGGACACTTATTTCAACAATCTCCCACTTGTCCGATACAATTGTGCGCGTCACCATTCTCTTGTTCTATTACAATCTCCCGCTCAATGCAAGACATCATCACAGGTCGTACTTGCAAGTGTTCATATCTAGAGTGGGTTTTCGCGATCTGGAGATATAACTGCTTTGACCGGAACTATCTACATAGATACCTTTCGAGCGTGGCCACTCATTTCCAGTACTGCTCCTCGAGTGGCCTTAAGATTTTGGACAACCCTGACAAGGGGTGGACAATTCCTAATTGCCCTATTCCCTTCGGCTACCCACATTTCATCATAACCCAAAAGATGCCCTTATAAACCCCATTTACGAAGGTGTTAAGACAAAAATCAAACCTACTCTGAAACTGTGCCACTTTAGGCTAATAGTCATTAGTTAAAGAATCGACTCATTCAGAATATGGTAGTAGCTCCCGCCACGACCAGACTATTTATATGAAATATATATTGCCAGCGCTCTAATTAAAAAGTGGTCACTTGTCCGATAAAGTATTCTTAACCATCTGACTATGTGATCGACTAGTCATCCTATATGACTCTATGACACTTTGAACTTGCAATCAATCGCCTCACACTCTAGTTACTTTTGAGACGTGCGTCACCTCATGGTAGTAACTAGGGACGATTACAATGTCAATCATAGTTCACTTTAATGGGGTTCAAAACTTGTCTGTACAATCCATTTGGATATGACAAAGTAATAGAAAGAGTTATTTAAAACTCAAACGACAAGTGCGATTATCACATCTGAGTAGTCAATACCTTATTACTACTCACTGTCCATATCTTAAGTGTAACTCTACACTTGCAATAAAGTGTCTAGGTTTTCAAACCTTTTATATGAATTGCATGATTTCTTCATGTTCACGTTATCACTCATAATACTTGAACACTTACAAATACATTTATAGGCTCCTACCTAGACTCAAGCTCTTTATCCCAAAAGAGGTAAGTTATCTCATAACTTGTGATAAGGTTACAATGGACCATGCAATTCACAGCTTCAAGGTGCAAAACCAAATCACAATGTACTTAGTATATTTTGTAGAATTCTATAATGACAACGTAATACTCTTACAAGTCATACAGACTGTGTATTAATTCAAGACTAGCCTTGGATTATCATAAGTCCTTGGATTATCATAAATCCTTGAGTTCGGAAACTCTAGTTCTTGTGTAAACATTTCACACATAACAAAGTTTTCTTCCAAACCTATTGAATAGTCCATGGATTCTCCTTGAGGATTCTTAACGACTTAATCTTTTCACACATCATGCTCTTAGCATGTCATTCATCATGGACATGGGCATCCCTATTAACATGATAATTCTAATGGCGAAAACATTGCAATTCAAATCATGTGAATCACGAGTATAAAGGTTCGATAAATGACTATGACCCTCTCATAGTAATTCTATCTCCATCTCCATGAATAACCTTTATATCCTTTAAGGTTCAATAAATGACCATGATTCTCTCATTGTACTTCTATCTCCATCTCTATGAATAATGTAACACCCCGTTATTTTACGAATCATAATTTTAAGATTTAAAAGCAATTTTTGGGAAATAAATATATTTGAATTTATTTTCGTAAACTTAAATTTTAAATAATAAGTTAAGTTCCATTTTGAGATTTATTAAATCTTGAGATGACATGTTAGTTCACTTGGCATTTCCGTTCACAAATAATCACGACTCATTCCCGACTCCTTACTTAAAACCCACTACCTTGTATTTCCCATATAGAAGAAAGAGGAAACACTATTCACTCATCTTCTTCCTCTAACCCTAACATTTCACATTTCCTCCATAAAAACTCTCAAGTTTCATAAATTTCCTCATAAAAGCTTCAATTCTTAACGGAATTTCGTAATTATTTTGCCTATAGTTTCGTAGGATCGTTCCCGTCGTTTAAGGTAAATAATTTCGCAATCTGTCACAGTCGAAATTCTGGGTTGTTTCTCCCTTTTTGAATTTCGTGCCCTTTTGACGTTTTTCTATGGTTGTAAGAGAAGAACTCGACGATCCGGATGTTGACTCGGTGATTGTTCACAAATCTCTAGAGGATTTTACGGAGTAAAGGTAACCTTGATGAGGAAAAATCGGTTTATATCATAAAACATACATTTTATATGAAATTACTTGTTGTTTATGAAATTAGTTGTGAATATGGATATTAGGAACTTACTTGATATCTAGAATCTGATTTGTGTTGTGGTTTATGTTATAATTTCATGTGGGTAATGTTATTAAGTGGTATGAACATGGATAATGGTGATTTATGGAATTTGGGGCTTGCTAATCTTGTTTTGGATGAATGGAATTACTTCACATGTGTAATTAGTATGTATTATATTCTGGGTATGTTGATTTTAATGTAAGAATTCAAGGATTGGGAACCATTTTGGATGAAATTGTGTTGTTTTGATTATCGCGTATTGTGTTTCCTATGCAGGGCTTCCCAGCCGGTCGGCAACCGGTTGAGAACCCTTGCTCTACTTTCTGAAAATTTGCGTAATTAATGTGTACAGGTGCTTCCAGCCGGGTGGCCGGCCGCCGGTCCACCGGTTGAGAGACCCTTCTTGTTGAGTTTTTAGAAGTTTTGGAAAATTTGGGAGGGACCCTTATGTGGGAAATATCTGTATACTTCCCCAATTCAATTTTAGGATTATATACTAAATTAAAACATATGAATTATAGTCATAAACGAAGAACATGATACAAAGGTAAATGATTAAGAATCAACCTTTGGTCCTAGCAATATGGCCTAAGAACAAATATCAAAATTGTTATTCTCCTAATCGTAGCACCCAAGATGCTTTGTGAAATGCCTTTTCTTGAGCTAGAAACCGGGAAAAATTACTGCTAATTTTTTATGTAAATGATAAACAATATAGAGAGGCAAGAGTGTCGTGAGTTTTGGTTAGCCGTGAGGTATGAGAGAGCAAAACTTTCTATTAGAAAGAATTCCTCTACTATCAACCACCTTGTAGAGTTTTAGATAGAATTCTCAAATCGGTATTTGAGTCCACCTAAAACACTCTTCCCAAAACCGAGTAATAACCTTTGTAACAACCTCCAGCCAAGCTTCAAAACATATGAGCCAAGTAGCCCAGCAACAACCATTTATATGCTCTCATTCGGTTATTAATCCTCTTATGTATATAATGTTTATCTTTATAATTTGCTAATTAAATATAACAGTTTATATTTAATTACATTATTTAATCGTTATTAAATAGTTACATTATATACATCAATTAGATATAACATTTTATATTCAATTACGAATTAACATTTTAATTCGTCTCAGCCAATATTATTTAATCATTATTAAATAATCGTATCATCATTATATTGACTAACCTTTTAGTCGTATAAGGCATCAATATGATTATATTAATCATTTAATCATATCTCTCAAACACATCCTTTAGGTGTGACTTTTAGGGACGCGTTGATTACCGCCATCTGTATGACAATAACGTCAAAATTCTAGCAAGCCAACCGTTATTGATAAACGTGAATCAACTGATTAGAATAAAAGTATACCATGTGAACCTATAAGAGATTTATTCATGTTATCACACTAACTGTGGAGGACACTAGCTCCAACAATCTCCCACTTGTCCTTACAAGTGTATGTGCGATAACCGATTCTCATATCCATTAAATTTCTCCCACTCAATGTAAACAATTTGCAAATCCTTATTCACAAAGGTCGTATTTTACAAGTGATTAGTATCAAGAGTGGTTTTCCCGACTAGAGAGTAACTCAACTGATAAACGAATCATTATTCGAGCATGGCCATGCATATCAGTTACTACTCCTCGAGTGGCCCTGAGAAATAATAAAACCTGATAAGTGTTGGATATTTTCCTCAACTCGAATCTTGCAGATACAAACGCAGTATGAAATGACCTAAAAAAAATCTTCTTGGCCCCTGTTACGGTCGACCATGAGAAAGAAACCCAAGTCACCCAAAACTGCCTTTATCTCAAGAAACAGTCGATAGCAAAAGAATCGACTCTAGGAACACTATGGACGTCCTATCCACGACCTGACACCGAATGTTCTGAAACATTTAGGACTCCATTGCGTTGTCACGAATTGTCCTACGAGTTATCCTTATAATCGCGTATCTATGATTGATTAGTCAACCGTTTGACTTATGTCTCATTGAACCGACCATGAATCGACGTCACAAAATAATTGCCAGAGTTATCAACTCATGTAGGCGATTACGGACCAAAACAAATATAATGTAATCCAGTTCACTTTGCGATGTTCAAAGTTGTCTGTACAATCCATATGAAAAACAAAATATGAAAAAAAAAATCGATGGTGTTAGAAATAGTATATGAAAGAGATACATTTATCCAATCCATAAAAGTACTAGTACAACTCAGGAACACGTTTAATTCCCATGGAAATAACGTTCCCTTCATGCTTATCATATCTTAATGACTTAGTGAGAGGATCTGTGATGTTGTCATCTGTCGCAATCTTGTCTATCACTATCTCCTTTTGCTCCACGTAATCGTATATCATGTGAGCCTTCCACAGTACATGTCTAGATTTGGTGCTAGACTTAGGCTCCTTAGCCTGGAATATGTCACCTCAGTTATCACAATAGATGGTGATCGGGTCATTCGAACTAGGAACTACAGTTAGTCCTTGTAAGAACTAACGCATCCATATAGCTTCCTTTGCAGCTTCTGAAGCGGCATAGTACTCGGACTCAGTTGTAGAATCTGCTATAACACTTTTCTTGGAGCTTTTCCAACTGACAGCAGCGCCATTAAGAGTAAACACAAATCCAGACTGAGATTTCGAGTCATCCCGATCCGTTTGGAACCTAGCATCTGCATAACCGTTTGCGCAAGCTCAGTGTCTCCTCCATAATTCAATACGCAATCCTTAGTCCTCTGTAGGTACTTAAGGATGTTTTTAACAACCATCCAGAGTGTTTCACTTGGATTGCCTTGGTACCGACTCGTCATACTCAATGCATATGTCATGTCTGGACGTGTGCATATCATGGCATACATGATCGATCCTATAGCTGATGCATAAGGATTAAGGAATGCGACTCATGCGCTCGACCTCTTCCGGTTTCTTTGGTGCTTGAGTCTTACTCAAATGCACCCCTGAAATCATTGGAAGTAACTCTTTTTTGGAGTTGGTCATGCTGAACCTTTCAAGAATCTTATCTATATAAGATTCCTAACTCGGTGATAACATCCGTCGTGATCTATCTTTATAGATACGGATCCCCAATATGCATTGTGCTTCACCCAGATCTTTCATCTGGAAATGGTTCTTTAACCATACTTTTTATCGAAGATAAGAGAGGAATGTCATTCCCAATCAAGAGTATGTCATCGACATACAACACCGGGAAGACAATCTTACTCCCACTAGACTTGATATACAAGCATGGTTCCTCGACCGATCGAGTGAAACTATTCTCTTTTATCACCTGGTCGAAACGATGATTCCAACTCCGAGAAGCTTGTTTAAGTCCATAAATAGAACGCTTAAGTTTGCACACTTTCTTAGGATTTTTAGGATCAGTGAAACCTTCGGGTTGTACCATGTACAAGTCCTCCTCCAAATAACCTTTTAAGAAGGGGGTTTTTACATCCATTTGCCAAATTTCATAGTCATGAAAGGCAAAAATCGCTAAGATTATTCGAATGGAACGCAGCATGACTACGGGTGCAAAAATTTCATAATAGTGCAACCCCTGCATTTGAGTGAAACCTTTTGCCACTAGTCGTGCCTTATAGGTGTCTGGTTGTCCTTCAACATAATGATTTATCTTATAAAGCCATTTGCACTGAAGAGGTCGCACCTTATCAGGTAAGTCAACCAGATCCCATACGTTATTCTCATACATGGACTCCATCTCGGATTGCATGGCTTCAAGCCATAACTTAGAGTCGGAAAAGTTTATGGCATCTTAATAGGTCGCGGGTTCGTTACTCTCTAGGATTAAAACGTCAGCTCCGTCATGTTCCTCGACCATACCAATGTATCTGTCTTGAGGAATGGGGAATCTACCCAACCTCCTAGGTTCCTCAATAATATTAACCGCATCAGAAGCTGAAGGAACAGATTCCTCCATTGGTTGCTCGGTTGTTGGTTATGGAATCTCCGACAGTTCGAAGGTTCTATTACTTGTCTTGTTCTCGAGAAACTCTTTCTCTAAGAACTTCGCACTAGCCGCAACAAAAACGCGATGTCCGGTAGGCGAATAGAAGTAATGACCAAACATTTCTTTTGGATAACTAATAAAGTATGTCTTGACCGATCGCGGGCCGAGCTGATCCTCGTGTCTCCACTTGACATAAGCCTCGCAGCCCCAAACCCGAATAAAGGACAAGTTAGGGAATGTTCCGTTCTATATCTCATATGCAGTCTTGTCTACAGCTTTAGACGGACTTCGGTTAAGTATAAAAGCAGCTGACAAAAGAGCAAAACCCAATAATGAATCAGGTACTACCGTGTGACTCATCATGGATCGAACCATATCAAGTAATGTTCAATTTCTCCGTTCGGAGACACCATTTAATTGTGGTGTTCCAGGTGGAGTTAATTGTAATACAATACCACAATCTTTAAGGTGTTGATCAAACTCTTTTGAAATATATTGGCCACCACGATCTAATCGAAGTGCTTTAATATTTCAATCCAGTTGGTTCTCAACCTTATTTTGGAATTCCTTGAACTTTTCAAAGGACACACTTTTATGCTTCATTAAGTAGACATATCTGTATCTACTCAAATCGTCCGGGAAAGTGATAAAATATCTATAGCCAGTTCTTGCGTTGATTGGCATAGGTCCACATACATCTGTATGTACGAGTCCTAATAGGTCATTCACACGCATTCCAACACCTTTGAAAAAAATTCGAGTCTTCTTGTCGATGAGACATGATTCACACGTGCCAAATGATTCGTAATCAAATGGGGATATAGCACTATTCTCAATGAGCTTCTTTACACGTTTCTCATTTATGTGTCCCATACGACAGTGCCATATATAAGTTTGATCTTTGTCACCAACCTTTAATTTCTTATTATCCACGTTTAATACATCTGTCGTTCGATCTAAGATATAAATGCCATTCATGGAAACTGCTTTGCCATAAATCATTTCATTCAAAGAGAAAATACAGCTATTATCCTTTATTGTGAATGAAAAGCCGTCTTTATCGAGTACGGATACATAAATAATGTTCTTAGATAAACTGGGTACATAGTAACAGTTATATAAATACAACTCAAATCCACTCGGTAGTTGGATTACATATGTTCCCATTGAAACGGCAGCAACTTTTGCTCCATTCCCGACTCGCAGGTCCACATCACCCTTTGCGAGAGGTGTGATGTTTTTTAGGCCCTGCAAATGATTACACAGATGAGAACCACAACAAGTATCAAATACCCAAGTTCCGAAACTTGCATGGTTAATCTCAATCATATGAATATAAGATGACATACGAACAGGGGTGACTGATGAGCCCAAATTCGGTCATTATTTTCCCTTGTTTTCCTTTTATTTCGATCCCGTTTCACCCCCGTTTGGCACAATTTCGCCCCTTTTTATACCCGATATCTGTCTTCTATATGTTTGGATGCCATGTTGTAGGACTTGGCGCGGGAATGAAGAAACGGGAGCAAAACATGGTGAAATCAAGGCAAAATAGGAGGAAAAGAGCTGAAATGACAAAATGGGGTCCTCAGCCGGTCGGCCGGCGGCCGGTCCGCCGGCTGGGAGCCCCTTTAGCCTATTTTTGAAGAAATTTGCAGACCTTGCAATTTGGGTCCTCAGCCGGTGGCCAACCGGCAGCCGGCTGACCGGCTGGGACCCCCCTCCTCCTTGCCATTATTCATTTCAAGTCAGGCCTTTAAGAACGCATCCCCAGCCGGTGGCCAACCGGCAGCCGGTCCACCGGCTGAGGGGACCTGGGCATTGAAGAATTTGAAGGAAGTTTGCAGAAGTCCATATTTGGACTCTCAGCCGGTCCCAAACCGGCAGCCAGTCGACCGGCTGAGAGTCGCTTTTCAGAATTTCGCGCACTATATAAACCCGCACTTAGTCTATTCTTTGGACTTGACTTATCACGCATTTCTAAGCATATTTTCTAGGGTTTTACTGTTTCATTAGCACATACTTAGTCTCAAAAATTCTCTTAAAATATTTAATACTCCTTAGATCTTAGTTTAATCTTTCAATATAGTTAATCTTTCTTTAGTAATTCTCTCTAGTAATCTTCTTGGGCAATTGTAAGGGGTTTTATTGGGTTGTAATTTGAAGGATTTGAAAGAACTCTTCAACTTGTTATCCTAGTTACTTCCTTTTCCTTTGCTATTGGTATAATCTCTCTAATCTCTACTTAGTTATTGCATTTGTTTAAGTTTCTTTTAATCCATTGTTTGTTTTTGCCATTTTCTTATAATGTTTATCATTTATACTTCACTTGTTCATATGCTTTCTACAATCATGAGTGAGTAGTTTCATTCTAGGGTTAGGGGTTTGCTTGGGTAGTTAGTAGCCATGAAAAATGCTTAGGGTTAGTCTTGTTTGCTTCTTTGGTTAAGTTTTCACATCTTGCATGTTACGTGTTCGACGAAATGCCTCAACGATGGTTGGGTGTTAGTCTTCGCTTTGTTTGCTTTAGACGATAGTCTTGGGTTTCATGAGCATGCTTGTGTGTTAGGTTAGCTTGGTTTGTAGCGAAAGCTAGGACTAGTCTTGACCTAAGGGTAGTCGACTCGAGAGAAGAGACAACCCTAGACCTACCATAGAAGTGACACAAGACCGTTATCTTACGTTTGGCTACCGACTTACCTAGGTGACCCCCGACACCCTAGTCCTCTTTATCATCAATTTCATCTAGATTTATTTGCTTCAATTGTTTGTCATTAGTTAATTAGTCTTTCCAAACCAAACTTATTACCCCAACTCAAGTTACGATTAGAACTTAACTATACAACTATCCCCACCGTCTTCGCGAACGATAACCCTATTATACTACTAATTTGGGTTTTTATAAATGTGTTTGATCGTGAGAACCGACGACTAAATCTCGCGCATCAAAATGGCGCCGTTGCCGGGGATGGTGCTAGAAGTTGTGTAGTTTAGTTTTAGTTTTAGTCTTGAGTTAGTTGAGCTTGTTTTGTTTTGATCATAGATTTGGTAGTTAGTTGTAGAGTGGTTGCTATATTGCTCACCCTAGTGTCTAAAAAACACTAGGACGACTAATTTGCGCGCTAAGTTTTATGCCTAGGGGCGACTCTAATTCGTTGTTGTCAACTTCCGAACCGGAGAGACTTTTTCGGGCCTTAAGGAGGAAGACCATTGCAAGAGTAAGGATTGCCTCCCAAGCATCTACTAGCCATAACAACCCCTTTTCACCCGAACCACCAAGCCCCAATCAAAGCAATCTTAGCCCAACATCCAAAAGTTTCGACAATCCGTTTTATCAATCACCACCACCATCACCACACGTTCCAAATCACCATCAAATTCATATAATGGCCGCTCTTCGTGATCATAACCGGCCCAATCACAATGACACCACAAATCCAATCAACTTCGGTACTCTTGTTCCTCAAAATTTTAAAATACACCCTTAACAAATGAGTTCTATCGAGAAGAACGCCTTTAGTGGGGCTTCTCACGAAGATGCTCATGGACACTTGCGAAAGTTCAAGGGTAAAGTCGCAATGATAAAGAAAACGGGAGTACCTGAGGAGACATTAAGGCTTATGCTCTTCCCCTATTCCTTAACCGACAAGGCGGATAGGTGGTTAAATGTGCATGCTCCAAACACATTCACCACTTGGGACGACTTGGCAACGGCCTTCCTTGCCAAGTACTACCCGTCCTCTAAGACCGCCATGCTACGGAATGAGATAACTCAATTTCAGCAAGACGAGGGAGAATCTTTGGGAGAAGCTTGGGATAGATACCAAGATTTGCTTGCTAAGTGTCCCCACCACGGGATACCGACTTGGTACACGACCCAAACCTTTTTTCAGACTCTTCTCCCAAGGACGAAAGAAATGGTTAATGCATCGGCGGGGGGTAGCTTTGACCACTTGCCGCATGAGGAGGGAATGGAGCTCATAAAAAAGATCGTTGATTCGGAGGAAAATTATGGTACTCGGGGAAATGTCTTTAGAAAGAGTAGCAAGTATCCTAGTGAGCACCTTTCCAACTCAAAGGCGAACGAGGAAACCAATGCCAAGTTGGACATGTTAACCAAGAAATTGGAAGAATTGACTAAGGGATCCACTAGCAAAGAAACCAAGAGCAATGTCCCGGGGATGTACCAAGTGAATAGTGTAGCCTCATGTGATTTGTGTGGCGGAAATGGGCACACATTTGAAGTATGTGCAAACAACTCAATTGAGGGAAGTGGAAGTGAGGAAGAATTGTATGCTTTCCAAGCATTCAATAATTCTAGAGGACAAAACACTTTCAACCCCAATTCAAACTATTACCATCAAGGGATTAGAGGGAGTCCTTACATGAGTTACAAAAGTACCAATGTGTTGAATCCTCATCAAATCCAACAACCTCAAGTGCAAAACCCCCCCGGTTTTCAACCAAGGGGTGGAAACTTCAATCCGAGAAACCATTACAACAACAACAATTTTTATCAAGGAAATCAATCAAACCAAGCCAATCAAGGCTTTGCGCCAAACTTCAATGACCAAGGTTAAAATAAACCGAATTTTAACAACAACAACCCGAATTTCAACAACAACCCAAATTTCAACAACAACAACCAAAACCACAACCAAAACCACAACCAACACCAAAACCAAAACTTCAATCCACCCTCATTTCAAAACAACTTCCACAACAACCAAAATCAAAACCAAAACTTTCACAACCAAGGTTTCAATGACCCGAATTTCGTTCAACAAAATCCCAACCTCAATAGCCAAGTGCCAAAGGGGAACTCTCAAGTTGGAGTCCCTAGGAATGACTATGGGTTTGCTTTGCCTCTTACCAACACCCCTCATCAAGAACCATCGAGTGAGACTCAAGTGGGTGAATTACTCAAGCTTGTGAAGAATATGCAAACTACCCACAATCAAGAGATGATGAACTTGCGGAATGCCAACCAAAAGGAGATAAGAGAGATGGAAGCTAGAGTCGCTTCCCAAGCCTTAGCCAATCCTCAAAGGCCTTCGGACGGTTTTCTAGCTCAAGGTCAAAGCTCGAGAGATGCTTCAAAACATCATGGGGTTAATGCAATCATGACAAATGCCGATGAGCAACCAATGCTTGAAACCACTAGTAGCGGAGAAAAACCTTCACTTGAGCAACTCATGACGGTTTTTGGAGGGGATAATGAGAAGGAAGCAATGGTGATGGTGCCCGTTGTTTCTCCGGAGGCTAGTGATCAAGATGGGATGAATGAAGATTTATTTGTGATGGAACAAGTCAAAGAATTTCCAAAGAAGAAGAGAGTTGAAGGGAAAGTGAATGTTGAGAAAGGAAAAAGTGAGGTTGAAGAAGAGTACGAACATGAAGAAGGGCTCATTGAGAGGAGAGTTTGTGAGTTCTTCCGAAAAATTACAAAAGGAGATCCTCGTTGTGAGGAATTGATGAAACTTGTAGAGGAGGTGGAAGCAACAATCCCCTCTCGAGAAAAGAAAAGAGAAGTGAATGCAATCATGTCCGCCAAGAAAGTCCCAAGCACCCTCCCCATCAAACTCGGAGATCCGGGTAGCTTTTCTATAAATTGCTATGTTGGAGGGAAAAAGATTGAGAATGCCTTATGTGACTTGGGAGCAAGCGTTAGTGTCATGCCTCTAGCTATGGCCAAGAAATTGGACATCAAGAATTTGTCTCCCGCTACAACTTCTATCACTCTTGCGGATGGTAACGAAAAACTTCCTCTAGGGGTACTTGAAGATGCTATTGTCAAGGTGGGAAATCTATCCATCCCCACCGATTTCTTGATATTGAATGTCCCCGTCGGTAGCAACTCTTTTGTGATACTTGGTAGGCCATTCTTGGCCACCGGAGGAGCTACTATTGATGTTAAGAGAGGAAAACTATCATTCGAAGCGGGAAAGGAAGTGGCGGAGTTTGAACTTCCGGAATCTCCCGGTACAAGTTACAAGGGAAACAATGTTGGCATGGTTGCAAGTTTGATGTTGAATGATGTCCCTAAGATGTTTGATGAAAAGGGAATCATGAAAAGTATGACTTTGAAGAATGATGATGCTAGTTTCACTAGCGGGAAGTTGTTTTGTAAGAAGAAGAAGGACCGTGGTAAAGAACAAGAGAAACCAAGTTGTGGTAGTTCTTTTAAGGACCCTTTGGTTGAAAAAGGGGACCTAGAGGAACTCATTGCCGGAAAGGATGTCAAGAGTCAAAAGTTGAAGATGTGTGGAGCGGGTCTCGCTCATGAAAGCAAGGTAGAAGCTACGGCCGAGGCTTTTGACCTTTTCTTAAGGTCATTAGCTAGCATGGACAAGGTTTCCACCTACAAAGATTGAAAAATGTTCATGAAAGGTTTGGTGGAGTCACTTAACAACCACCGTTTGTAAGTATTAGTTTCCTTTCTTTTATGTAGCTTGCATGTTAGTTTCTTTGTTAGTTCCGTTTTTAGTTTGATTTATTGCTTGCATGTGAGATTTGAAGGCGGGATTGTTATTTGATTTGGTCATACGAGTGTAACAACCCGACCCACCACGGTCGTAACACACTTCCAATAAGATGGGAGGTAAGCCTTTGGGTCCATTATTTGTCCTCACTTAAGCCCAAAAGCACAAGGCCTTGTTACTAAGTGGTGGGTGGAAGCTATTATAAACCTATCACAGGCCTCACATTCTACCGATGTGGGACAACTTTATTCTCATACTCTTGGGGTGTTACAAACTCCCTCACTTAAAGAACACAACGTCCTCGTTGTGCCTCAAACTTGACCACAACCAGGGCCAGAATCCACCCCCGCTAGGTGTGTGACCCGTGTACTCCCGGCCACAGGCTCACCACACGGTCGCAAGGTCGCTCTGATACCATTTGTAACAACCCGACCCACCACGGTCGTAACACACTTCCAATAAGATGGGAGGTAAGCCTTTGGGTCCATTATTTGTCCTCACTTAAGCCCAAAAGCACAAGGCCTTGTTACTAAGTGGTGGGTGGAAGCTATAAACCTATCACAGGCCTCACATTCTACCGATGTGGGACAACTTTATTCTCATACTCTTGGGGTGTTACAACGAGAGAGGTCATCTTGTGGTGAGTAGGCTTGGTTAGGCGTATTCGATGAAGTTTCTCTCGGCAATTGAGTTTTCATTGTGTTAGTTGAGTTGTTTTACGAATAGTGCATATGGGCCCTGAGCCTGTAGGCCGGCTGCCTGTCGACCACCGGCTCAGAACCCTTAATGCGCATTCTGTTTTTTACAACTTACTTTCCAGTTTCAGGAATTTGGCGAGAAAAATACTCTCAGCCGGTTTATGACCGGTAGCCGGTAGGCCGGCTGAGAGTCCCTTATGTGTTTGAGAAGGAAGAAAAGAAGAGAAAGGAAAAAGGCTACTAGCCGGTCGGCCGGTAGCCGGTCCGCCGGCTGGGAGCCCAATCAAGAGAAAGAAGAAGAAGAAAAAGAAAAAGAAAGAAAAGAAGGAAACACGAAGAAATGGCTACCAGCCGGTCGGCCGGCAGCCGGTCCGCCGGCTGGGAGCCCAGATCTTGCAAAGGAAAAAAGAAAGAAGAAAGGAAAAAAAAGAAAGAAGAAAGGAAGAAGGAAAGAAGAGAGAAAAAGTACGAAGAAGAGGGTACCAGCCGGTAGGCCGGCAGCCGGTCCGCCGGCTGGGAACCCAGAATGAGAGATGTACGAAGAAGAGGAGGAGCGTAGGAAGGAGAAGGGAATAGGGCTACCAGCCGGTCGGCCGGCAGCCGGTCCGCCGGCTGGGAACCCTATTTTGGGTATTTTGCGGAGAAATCGAAGAAAAGGAGTAAAGGGCTGTGAGCCGGTGCACCAGCGGACGGGGCCTGACCGGCTCAGAGAACGGCTGGGACGGGTCTTTATATTTACATATCCCTCATTTTTCCACTCATTTCCCCTCATTTTTCAGATTTCCCTTCCCTCTCTACCTTCCCTCACTACAAAAACTCTCCCAAAACACTCCCAAACACAAACCCATTTCAACCCTCCATCAAAATCCTTCAACTTTACCATGTCGGGGAGAACCGAACGACGATCGAAATCTAGGAATGATCCCATGGCCGGGCGCGAAAGAGTTGATAACCCCGATGCTCCATTTGTTTCGGGTGACCCCGATTTTCCCGGGGTTGTTTTCGATTCCGACACGCAAAAAGGTAATTTCCTATCTTTTGCTCAACGTCCGCTCAACCCAACTCGGTTTATTGATAGGAATTCCATGAGAGACTTGGGTTTGGATGGTGTCACCGGTGATTTGTTCAGGGATGTGGGTCTGAGTCAGTTGTATGAGACCAAAGCAGTATTGACATCCCCTAGATTGACATGGGAATTTTTGAGCTCTCTTAGGATACCCAAAAATAGAGATTCGGGGTTAGTCACTTTTTTGCAATTTCGACTCATGAATAAGGGTACCATTTGACCCTTGCTGATTTTGCTGGAATTTTCGGGCTGAATAGTGCGGCCCCATTGCATGCCCCTGATAGTGTTGTATTGGAGTCGGTTTGGACTTCTATTACGGGATTGGTGAGTTCAAGGGGGGAGAAGAAGCCGACAAATAGGGTGCATCTTGCTCCAATTAGGATTCTACAGAGATTTTTGGGGTGGACCGTCTTTTCCCGAGACGAGCCACACAATTTCACCACTGTCGAGCTTGAGATTCTAGCTTCTGCTTTGATCACCAAACCTACCAAATTTGAGATCAACATAGCTCACCATATGGTGCTTCACCTAGCCCGACTTAGCCATCAGCGCCGTTTGTCCACACCCATTTGTGTAGGGGGCATGATTACTTTGATTGCTTCAGCTGTTTGCCGGAGGAGCTTTAGGGTCGACTATATTGGAGGGGAGAATGTACTCTCCCGCCGCTACCTTATGGAGGGATTGGGGTGGAATAAGTGGAACCCCAGCGACAACAAGTCATATTGGCAGATTCGTGTGGATGGAGTCGATAAAAACTCCATCCCTTTACCGAACTCTGGGAGGATAAGGGTGATGCCTGATCTACCCTCCTATCTCCTTCCTATTGAGGCTCCTCCTGAGGGTACTTCTTCCGGCCCTCCTGCGACCCGGGTCTACACCCGAGACCAGCGCCGGCCCACCGCCAGTGGCCTTGCATTCCAGCAGCCTTCTCTTCCTTTACCACCGTTCGGCGGCTCTAGTTTTTTCCAGGGGGCCTCTTCTAGTTCGGCTCCTCCTCCTAGCCATGTTCCTCAGACTATAGTGGATTTTATGGCTCGCATGGATCTGAGGCATGAGGAGACCGTTCGGAGGCGTGCACTTGAGGACGTACGGTACTCTGACACCAATGCGAGGATAGACTATTTGTACCACGATCAGGCTTGGGGGAACTTCTCCACTTATGATCGTGGCATTCAGCAGGGGTACCGTCACAGTTCTGGGCACCATCCTTCTTATGTAACAACCCGACCTGCCACCGTCGTAACACAAACCCAATAAGATGGGTGTGCACTTTTGGGCCCGTTAATTGTCCTCACTTAAGCCCAAAAGTACAAGGCCTTGTTACTAAGTGGTGGGTGGAAGTTATTATAAACATATCACAAGCCTCACATTCTACCGATGTGGGACAACTTTACTCTCATACTCTTGGGGTGTTACAAACTCCCCCACTTAAAGAACACAACGTCCTCGTTGTGCCTCAAACTTGACCACAACCAGGGCCAGAATCCTCCCCCGCTAGGTGTGTGACCCGGGTACTCCCGATCACAGGCTCACCACACGGTCGCAGGGTCGCTCTGATACCATTTGTAACAACCCGACCCGCCACCGTCGTAACACAAACCCAATAAGATGGGTGTGCACTTTTGGGCCCGTTAATTGTCCTCACTTAAGCCCAAAAGTACAAGGCCTTGTTACTAAGTGGTGGGTGGAAGTTATTATAAACATATCACAAGCCTCACATTCTACCGATGTGGGACAACTTTACTCTCATACCCTTGGGGTGTTACATCTTACTACACTCCTCCCGAGGCTGAGTATGTGCCCTCCTCCGAGCCTCATTTCGCCGGAGATGTACATGTTGCTGCGGACTACTACTCTAGGCCGATTTTTCCCCTGGTGAGTGAGCGTGGGAGATTTGATGCGCCTCCTCAGTCCTTTGCAGCTGCTTCCACTTCTGGGTTCTCCAACGAGTACTACGTGAACCCGAATGACTTTTTGCATGGAGATGGTCATGGAGAGACCGGAGACGACGGTGGTGGTAACTAGTGAGAGGTTGTTTGATGCCTATGCTCCCCATTGAAAAATCCAAAGCAAGTAACTCCCTTAATCCAAATTTCACTTTAGTTTGCATTTTCCTTTCTAGCATGCATTTAGAGTAGTTAGTTTAGTTTAGTTAGTTCGTTTTAGTTTTCTATTCATGTTTTCACATCTTTAGTTTAGTTGCATATAGTTGCATTCATTTAGATGCATTAGATTTCCATTTTGTATCATATTGTCACATATAGCTTGCATACATGTAGTTTAGAGCATTTAGTTTGCATCTAGTTTAGTTTTTAGTTTTTCATTTCTTTTGTTTCTTTTTGTTTTTATTACTTTCATAAAAATCAAAAATCCAAAAAAATTGAAAAACCAAAAACTTTCAAAAACATGTTCTTTATTTTCCGGTTTTCCTCCTCACATTATGCATATAAATAAGTGTGGGGAGGAAGAACCGTTTATTTCAAAAAACACAAAAACAAGTTTTTATTTTCTCAAAAATTTCAAAAAAGCCAAAAACATGTTGTTTTCGTTCTTTTTCTTCATTTCCCCCTTGCACTTTGTTCCATTGAGGACAATGTAAATCTTAAGTATGGGGAGGGAAAATATCCACTTTGTGAATATTTGTTTGCTTTTGTAAATATGAAAAAACTTCAAAAATACCAAAAAAATCGAAAAATTTCAAAAATTTCAAAAAAATATGTTCTTCATTTCCTTTGTTTTAGTTCTTTGTTTGTTTTGTATATATATGTTTGTTGGACTAACAAGTTGCAGATATGACGACAACCCGAGGTATTAGGAGAATGAAGATGCTTGGTATACTCTTTCCTACTTCTTTCTCCCCCTCCCGATTTCTTTTTATGTTGATATCATGAAGGAGAACGGGATTTTTGTGCCTTGGATGTTCCTTCGGGGAACTTGTGGTTGTTGTGGTTGATGTGCTGTTAGTATAGCCTTCTAGTTGTTGCTTGTTTGTTGTGTTTAGTTTTAGTTTGCTTTTGTTTCACATGCCTTTTCATTTTCATAGTTTTGTGAATATGTGTTAGTCGGTTTTTCCGTTTTGCTTTTGTTTGTACATATGCATAGGAGGTTAAATAGTGGAGGATATATGCCGTCAATGATGATTTTTGTCTTGCTTGTGTCTTTCCCCTCCTAATAGCTTGCACCGTTGATGTCACCTTGTTAGGGTTCTTGCTTGCAAGGACCCGGAAGTCTAGGCTTAATGACCAAGTTTCGACCACCTTGTGAGACCGTGTTAGACCTTGACTCGACCTAAGACCGACGTTAGCTACTCAAATGTGAGGATAGAGCCTCCTTTAAAGTCGGTCCATCAAACCGACTCAGTTTAGGATTGTGAGTAGTCCTCCTTGCTTGGTGTGTTATGTCTATACGCATAAGAATGGCGCTCGTTCCTTATTTCCGTGATTTATGTTCATGTGCATGTGAGACAACTTTTGTTCCAAATAAATCAACTTCACATTTGCCAAATTAGCCTTGTTTTGACCCTTGTATCTTATTTCCCTTTTGTTTAACCACTTTGAGCCTTAACCTTTTCATTTGGCCTAAACTACTAAATGAACTACAACCCAAAAACATTTTTCCTTGATCAAGAATGGTTGCTTTTATGGTGTTTTGTTAGTGGTAGAGTCGGGAATTTAGATGCCGGTTGGTGGCTTCTTCCGTTGTGGTCGTTACTTTGTGTTTGTGTGGTGTTTGGGAGTTTGAAAAAGAAAAGAAAAGAAAAAAAAAATGAAAAAAGGAAGGAAAATAGAAAATCAAAGAAAAAAGTTGAAAAAGTTTTGAAAAATCCAAAAAGAAAAATGTACATACGTGTTTTGAAAGAGAAAAAGGCTAGCAACAAGTCCCTTCCATCAAGGGGACATAGAAAAAGCCGTTGCTACAATAATGCGGTCTTTTGATGTTTTTGCACGCGTGTCGGGTTTACACATTTTTTGCATGAGATTTGATTTTCAAGTCGTGTGTTAGGGTGTAGACGTTGTTCGGTGTTCCTGATAATGACCGTTTTGTCTAAGTTTGTGATGGGTCCGATTTTTCCAAACTAAGTGGGGTTTATGCAAGTTTTGCTTGGTTTTGCAAAAGCCAAAGTTAGGGCATAGACGTTGCTTAGTTGTTGTAATAAGGTGTTGTGTTGATTTTGGCGATCATTCTTGTTTTTGAGCCTCAAATCCTAGAACGGTGCTTGCACCAAACCATTTTCACCCAACCCAAGCCCCATTACATCCTTTTGGTTGTTCTCATCATGTGCATTTGCATTTTTCATTGATTTTTGGATGGAGTACCATTCTAGATTGCGGGCATGCTTCGCAAGTTGAGGTAGGTGAGTGATTTTGGTTACTTTTTGTCACAAAAATCGCCCCCCTTTCTTTCCTTGTGTGTTGAGTGTCACCCGTGAGAGTCGGTACTTAGGGTTCTTTTATCGGTTATGGGTCTTGCATGGAGTCGAATCATGTGTGTGTCGTGTCATTCTTGGAAGTATAGCCTAGTACTTCCGTTTGCCCGCCTTGAATTAGTTTCTTGGTCTTTGGTGATGTCATTCTTGGTTGCTTGAGCTTGATTTAGGGGTTTGAAACCTTGGTTAGACTTTGAGTCGGCATCCTCCGCTATAGACCTCCTTTGTTTTGTTTTTTCAAAACCCCGCTTGAATGAGGCAAGCGGTTTTTCTTTTCCTTTTTCCGATGCATGTTGCTTGTCTATACGTGTTATGTTTTTACTTGTTTGCATCAAAAGTTTTGTAGCAAGACCTTACTTGCCTTGCAATAGGGCATTTTCCCTCATGAATGTCAAATTGTGAGTTGAAAGGGCTACGGGTGTAGCTAAACCCGATTCGGCTTATGGTTAGCTTAGTTAGTTTGTTTCTTTGTTTTTAATAAGGGTTATGTAGTTACTTGATCTCTTACTCGAGGACGAGTAAGGTTTAAGTGTGGGGAATTCTGATGAGCCCAAATTCGGTCATTATTTTCCCTTGTTTTCCTTTTATTTCGATCCCGTTTCACCCCCGTTTGGCACAATTTCGCCCCTTTTTATACCCGATATCTCTCTTCTATATGTTTGGATGCCATGTTGTAGGACTTGGCGCGGGAATGAAGAAACGGTAGCAAAACGTGGTGAAATCAAGGCAAAATAGGAGGAAAAGAGCTGAAATGACAAAATGGGGTCCTCAGCCGGTCGGCCGGCGGCCGGTCCGCCGGCTGGGAGCCCCTTTAGCCTATTTTTGAAGAAATTTGCGGACCTTGCAATTTGGGTCCTTAGCCGGTGGCCAACCGGCAGCCGGCTGACCGGCTGGGACCCCCTCCTCCTTGCCATTATTCATTTCAAGTCAGGCCTTTAAGAACGCATCCCCAGCCGGTGGCCAACCGGCAGCCGGTCCACCGGCTGAGGGGACCTGGGCATTGAAGAATTTGAAGGAAGTTTGCAGAAGTCCATATTTGGACTCTCAGCCGGTCGACCGGCTGAGAGTCGCTTTTCAGAATTTCGCGCACTACATAAACCCGCACTTAGTCTATTCTTTGGACACGACTTATCACGCATTTCTAAGCATATTTTCTAGGGTTTTACTGTTTCATTAGCACATACTTAGTCTCAAAAACTCTCTTAAAATATTTAATACTCCTTAGATCTTAGTTTAATCTTTCAATCTAGTTAATCTTTCTTTAGTAATTCTCTCTAGTAATCTTCTTGGGCAATTGTAAGGGGTTTTATTGGGTTGTAATTTGAAGGATTTGAAAGAACTCTTCAACTTGTTATCCTAGTTACTTCCTTTTCCTTTGCTATTGGTATAATCTCTCTAATCTCTACTTAGTTATTGCATTTGTTTAAGTTTCTTTTAATCCATTGTTTGTTTTTGCCATTTTCTTATAATGTTTATCATTTATACTTCACTTGTTCATATGCTTTCTACAATCATGAGTGAGTAGTTTCATTCTAGGGTTAGGGGTTTGCTTGGGTAGTTAGTAGCCATGAAAAATGCTTAGGGTTAGTCTTGTTTGCTTCTTTGGTTAAGTTTTCACATCTTGCATGTTACGTGTTCGACGAAATGCCTCAACGATGGTTGGGTGTTAGTCTTCGCTTTGTTTGCTTTAGACGATAGTCTTGGGTTTCATGAGCATGCTTGTGTGTTAGGTTAGCTTGGTTTGTAGCGAAAGCTAGGACTAGTCTTGACCTAAGGGTAGTCGACTCGAGAGAAGAGACAACCCTAGACCTACCATAGAAGTGACACAAGACCGTTATCTTACGTTTGGCTACCGACTTACCTAGGTGACCCCCGACACCCTAGTCCTCTTTATCATCAATTTCATATAGATTTATTTGCTTCAATTGTTTGTCATTAGTTAATTAGTCTTTCCAAACCAAACTTATTACCCCAACTCAAGATACGATTAGAACTTAACTATACAACTATCCCCACCGTCTTCGCGAACGATAACCCTATTATACTACTAATTTGGGTTTTTATAAATGTGTTTGATCGTGAGAACCGACGACTAAATCTCGCGCATCAGTGACGCGACCTTTTTTTATGTCCTCACGATACACAAGATAGTTCCTCCTCCAATGCCCAGTCTTGTGGCAATGGTGGCATTCAATGTCACAGCCCTTGCTCTTTATCTTACCTTGTGAACTACTTGTCTCACCAGGCCCACTCTTACTGAATCCAGACTTCTTAAACTTTGGTGGCTTTGCTACAGTTAGCTCGTCATGAGCCTTGCCCTTACCCTTGCCATTGTTGGAAATCATGAGAACATCTTGCTTCATGCTCCCACTCAACTTTATATCCTTCTCGGTCTGTACGAGAAGTGAGTGTAGCTCATGAGGACTTTTCCTCATGTCATTCATGTAATAGTTGACCCTGAAAAGGGCAAAACCATCATGAAGTGAATGAAGCATACGGTCAATGATTATGCTCTCAATGATTTTGCAATCAAGTGCCTCTAGTTTCTCGACATTCTCGATCATATCAAGAATGTGTGGGCTAACCGGTTGCCCCTCTGGAGTTTCGCATCAAAGAAGCGACAGGTATGCTCAGAAGTAACGATTATCGGTCCTTTTGAGAATTTGTTAGTGAGCGTGGTGAAAATCTTATTTGCACCTTGGACTATGAAGCGCCTTTGCAAATTGGTTTCCACTACAAAGATGAGTACGTTCTTTATCGCACCCGCTTCCATATCGAAGTCACTATAAGCGAGTGACTCGTTAGCTCTCGTATTGGGGCCTGGGTTTGGCGGTATTGGCTCAGTCAAAAGTACTTGAGTTTACTGTCAACAATGGCTACATTCCGTAATGCCGTCTCCCAGTCCGCAAAGTTGGACCCATTTTTTTTCAGTCGCGTGGACGGATTCATGTGGTCCATGAAATATTTAAGCCAGGATTCGCGGCCGAGTGTGACACTTGGCATAGGGTCATCAGTATGGCCAGCCATTTGTTATAAGTAGTTTTTAATATGAAAAACGTATTCTGCATTGAGAATAAGAAAACAAAATATAATAAGCATACTCATCGTTTTGAATAAAGTCTAGTGCAAAAACTGTTTAATGCGATTACTTAGCATTATACAATTGATCTCCTTCAAGAATTTTATAAATTATCCCAAGACTCATTTTCTGTAAATTGATAAGCCAACCTTTTGGCTAATTCTACCTTTAGAATTTTTGATCGATAAATTTCTGTAAATTCTATCTTTAGTCCACCATAATCACGAAATATTATTCGGATCATAATGTTGAGGTAAAATAAGTCAATCACCTATTACTTACCCAACGTAGAAGGGATCATATAGAGAGTAAGATCCTATATGCCTACCGATGAAGAGGGGCTCATAGTAGTTTGACCTATAAAGATTAGTCTCAATTTTAGGTTATAGAGGAAAATCCAGTCAACTTTATTTTAACTCATTTTAAGTAAACGAATATCTAGCATGCGTGAATGAATAAACTAAGATGATGGCTTTAAATGATTTTCGTGTGATATCTGTATGTCCATGATAATTAACATGCAAACTATATGAGTCAATTTTCATGCAATATTAGGTGGTTTGGTTTAGGCGGAAAATGATGCACTAACTATCATGTGAATGAAAGCAATAAGAACGGAATAAAAACGAAAACAAAACAAGTCCTAGTGTGGCTTATCCTACCAAAATGAACAAAATACAACTTCGAAATCCATTCAGCAATGGACCCGAGAAGCTTGTCTTGTGTTGATGTTCCATCTTGGTCATGTAGTGGGAGTGAGCAATCCGATCTCCATCTTTAGTCTTCTTAAATTACATTTAATAAATTATAAAACATAATCCTATTATTACATTCTAATTCAAAAACATAATTTAAAGAAAAATAAAAGGAGATTCGAGATCTCATAATTACATCATCAATCATGTTTCCATCATTATGAAAACATGATCAACTACGGGCACACTAATATAAGTATTACAAATTACAACTGATTGTAAAAAAATCGTAAATAAACCATTCAACGACAACATTCAACATAATAAAATGCAACAACATATAAATTAATCATTCAAGACATAATTCCGTAATGATGTAGAGTAATTTATCCAAACCACCAATTTTAAAATGATTTAAATTATGTGACAATTCCGTAATTACTCACAATAATTTTAATCAAACATAATCCTATTCATATTATCGTATAATATGATTTAATCTAACATTATTTTAAACCTTTTTAAAATAATTAGGTATCAAAATTGTGAACTCTTTCACAACAACAATTACACATCATCATTATAATGCATAACACAAAAACGAAAAAAAAAACAGCCGAAGCCCCCAAAAAAAACCAAAACAGCAGAATAAAAAAAAATCGAGAACAGCCGTGAACAAAACGGTGCAAAAACGAAAAAAAAAATGTAATTACCGAGAACAGGCTGCTGCCGAGACAAAAAAACACAGTTTTTTCTTTTTTAAAATACAAACTTATTGAACAAATTAATTCCGTGTCGCTAAGATTACAAGATCGGCACAAACAGCTAAATGATTCAAATTAACATCTTAATATAAATATCTAAATCACGATTAAATCGATTATCCGTATATACAATTAATCAACTTATATGAACATCATTAAAAATAATGAACCATGATATCAAACAATAATTTTTAACATCATGCATGCCGAAAAATATATAACAAAAACTAATTGTTTAATAACATTCAAATCAATTTCCTTTTACATTTTATTTAATCCTCATTAAATCAAAACATCTACAAATTTATTATATCGTCATCTTAACCAATTAAAACAAAAATATCAATAAATCAAAAAGGAAAAACAAGAACCAAAATTAAAAAGAAAACTCGGCCAAAAAAAGAAATTCACACGGCTGAATTTTTTTTAATTCGGCAGTTTTTTTTTTCTTGTCAAAATTTATTTATGAAAATCATATAAAATAATTTTGTAAACAAAGCTCTGATACCACTTGTGGGAAATATCTGTATACTTCCTCAATTCAATTTTTAGGATTATAACGAAATTAAAAACATATGAATTATAGTCATAAACAAAGAACATGATACAAAGGTAAAGGATTAAGAATCAACCTTTGGTCCTAGCAATATAGCCTAAGAAAATATCAAAATTGATATTCTCCTAATCGTTGCACCCAAGATGCTTTGAGAAATCCCTTTTCTTGAGCTAGAAATCGGGAAAAATTACTGCTAATTTTTTATGTAAATGATGAACAATATAGAGAGGCAAGAGACAAAAGGGAGTGTCGTGAGTTTTGGTTAGGCGTGAGGTATGAGAGAGCAAAAGTTCTTATTAGAAAGAATTCCTCTACTAACAACCACCTTGTAGAGTTTTAGATAGAATTCTCAAATCGGTATTTGAGTCCACCTAAAACACTCTTCCCAAAACCGAGTAATAACCTCTGTAAGAACCTCCAACCGAGCTCCAGAACGTGCGAGCTAAGTAACCGAGCTCCAGAACGTGCGAGCCAAGTAACCGAGCAACAACCATATATATGCTCTCATTCGGTTATTAATCCTCTTCTGTATATAATGTTTATCTTTACAATTTGCTAATTAAATATAACAGTTTATATTTAATATATTTATTTAATCGTTATTAAATAATTATATTATATACATCAATTAGATATAATATTTTATATCCAATTACTAATTAACATTTTAATTCGTCTCAGCCAATATTATTTAATCATTATTAAATAATCGTATCATCATTACATTGACTAACCTTTTAGTCGTATAAGGCATCAATATAATTATATTATTCATTTAATCATATCTCTCAAACACATCCTTTAGGTGTGAATTTTAGGGACCAGTTCATTACTGTCATTTGTATGACAATGTTGAACCATATATTCAAATCTATATATAAAGTATATATGTTTATGTTTTGATAATGACAAGTCTAGTTAAGTATATTATATACTCGTGCGTATAATCGTGTGCAAAGTGTACAAAGTGTTAGATTGAACGATATCAACAAACAAGTATGAAAGATTCAAGATCGTTAGTCAAAGATTTGACTAATCAATGATTAAGAGAAGATCGCAATTATATAGAAGAACTAATGTTATGTGGGGAATAAAACATGTATTCACCCTAAACTTGCAGGATTATAATGAAAAATACAGTTGTGTTTATAGTCATAAGATTAAAAAGGATAAGAAAAGAAGTACAACCTTTAGTCCTTGTGCGAAAGGCCTAAGAACAGGAATTAACACAAATTCCCTCCTATAACTTGCACCCAAGACTTAGAATGAGACGTGGCCGCGTGTGCTAGAAATCCTCTCCAACTGCCTTGCAATATTGGGAGAGCTATTTAGGTTTTAGATGTGAGATCTGAGGTTTTGGGAGAAGAAAGCTCTCAAAACCCTAATTTTTCCTTGAGATTTGTTTAAACAGTGAAACAAGAGTCACTGACATAAGGAGAGTCCTCCTCCTTATGTAGCTCTTTTGGCCGAAATTTTCAATAGGGTAGGAGTGGGCTTTCCACTCTTACCTTATTCTAATTTGTGATTCGACCCATTTAGCTAAACTTTATTCGCGGGTTTTGTTTATAAATCGTATGCATGTTATCAGATATTAATGCAGTCGATGTATTAATAATGGTCTGATAAAATTACGATATTGTATAATTACCCAAATTAATATAACTGTTTATATTAATACGCGAATACAATATTTAATTAAATATAACCGTTTATATTTAATTTTACGAATTAAACATGTAATCCGTATTAGCTAAAATTATTTAATCCGTATTAAATAATAATCTCAACATCTTATTGACTAATTTAATAGTCAATACCTCTGACTAACTGTTTAGTCATATCCGGCAAAATGTGACTGTATTTTCATACCTTCACATCTCTCAAACGTGTCCTATAGGTGTGACGTATAGGGACCAGTTGATCACCGCCATCCGTATGACAATAACGTCAAACTTATCTAGCAAGCCAACCGTTATTGATAAACGTGGATCAACTGGTAATAATACAAAAGTATGCCCTTGTGATCCTTAAAGAGATTTAATAAGTCATTGTACTTAATTGTCAAGGACACCAGCCCCAACAATCTCCCACTTGTCCGTACAAGGGTATGTGCAATGACGTTATCACACTACATGTGGAGGACACAAGCTCCAACAAACTCCCACTTGTCCGTACAAGTGTAGGTGCGATAACCGAATCTCATATCCTTTTAAAATTTCTCCCACTCAATGTAAGACAATTTGCAAATCCGCATTCGCAAAGGTCGTATCTCACAAGCGATCTGTATCAAGAGTGGTTTCCCCGACTAGAGAGTAACTTAACTGATAAAACGAATCTGTATTCGAGCATGGCCATGCATTTCAGTTACTACTCCTCGAGTGGCCCTGAGAAATGATAAAATCCTGATAAGGGTTTGGATATTTCCCTCAACTCGAATCCTGCCGATATCGCCCAGCATGAAATAACCCAGAAAAAATCCTCTTGGCCCCTGTTACGGTGACCGTGGGAAAGAAACCAAAGTTACCCAAAATCTGTCTTAATCTCAAGAGACAGTTGAAAGTCAAAAGACTCGACTCTAAGGAACACTATGGAGGTCCTATCCACGACCCGGCACCCAATGTTATAAAACATTTAGGACTCCATAACGTTGTCACGGGGTGTCCTACGAGATATCCGTATAACTCGCCTTTGTGATTGGTCAGTCAGCCGCGTGACTTATGGCTCGTTGAACCCACCATCAACCAACGTCACAAAATGATTACCTGAGTTATCAGCTCAAGTGGGTAATCAAGGACCAAAACGATGTAATGTTAATCAGTTCACTTTGTGGTGTTCAAAATTGGCGTACAATTCCACATGAAAAACAAAACATTTTATATCATAACAATAAGGTTGAATAGAGTACACGAGAAAATGAATTATTACGTGAATTCATAAAAGAGTACTACAACTTAGGAACACATCCAATTCCCATGGAATGAATGTGCCCTTCATGCTTATCACATGGTAATGCTTTTGTGAGAGGATCAGCTACGTTGTCATCCGTAGCTATCTTATCAATGAATATCTTCTTTTACGCGGACTCAGTCGTAGAATCTGCTGTAACACTCTGTTTAGAACTTTCCAGCTGACAGCAGCGCCATTAAGAGTAAAAACGAATCCAGACTGAGATTTCGAGTCATCTCGATCCGTTTGGAAGCTAGCATCTGCGTAACCCGTGGCGCAGAGCGTCGAGTCGCCTCCATAAGTCAATCCCCAATCTTTAGTCCTCCGTAGGTACTTAAGAATGTTTTTCACGGCCATCCAGTGTTGTTCACCTGGATGAGCTTGGAATCGACTTGTCATACTCAATGCATAAGCAACGTCAGGACGTGTGCATATCATGGCATACATGATTGATCCTATTGCCGAAGCATAAGGAATCCGACTCATGCGCTCTTTCTCTTCCAATGACTTAGCTTCTTGAGTTTTGCTCAAGTGAAGCCCAGGAGTCATAGGAAGGAACCCCTTCTTGGAGTTCGTCATGCTGAATCTCTCCAGAATCTTATCTATATAAGACTCCTGACTGAGAGACAACATCCGTCGTGATCTATCCCTGTAGATACGGATGCCCAAAATTCTTTGTGCCTCTCCCAGATCTTTCATCTGGAAATGGTTTTTCAACCATGCTTTAACCGAAGATAAGAGAGGTATGTCATTCCCAATCAAGAGTATGTCATCGACATACAGTACTAGGAATACAATCTTGCTCCCACTCGACTTGATATAGAGACATGGTTCCTCGACTGATCGAATGAACCCATTCTCTTTTATCACTTGGTCGAAGCGATGATTCCAACTCCGCGATGCTTGCTTAAGTCCATAGATGGAACGCTTAAGCTTGCAAACTTTCTTAGGATGTGCTGGATCGATAAAACCCTCGGGTTGTACCATGTACAACTCTTCCTCCAAATAACCGTTTAAGAAGGCGGTTTTAACGTCCATTTGCCATATTTCATAATCATGAAATGCGGCGATCGCTAAGATAATCCGAATGGAACGTAGCATGACTACGGGTGCAAAGATCTCATCATAGTGCAATCCTGGCACTTGAGTGAAACCTTTAGCAACTAGTCTAGCCTTGTGGATATCTTGTTGTCCTTCCACGACATGCTTTATCTTGTAAAGCCATTTGCATTGAAGGGGACTTACCTTTGTAGGTAGGTCCACAAGATCCCACACGTTGTTCTCATACATGGAGTCCATCTCGGATTGCATGGCTTCTAGCCATAGCTTTGAGTCAGAACTAGTCATGGCACCTTTATAGGTTGTGGGTTCATTACCCTCTAGGAGTAAGACGTCATCTGTATCATGTTCCTCGACCATACCAATGTATCTGTCCGGAGGAATAGAGACTCTTCCCGACCTCCTAGGTTCCTCAGGAATATCTACCGCAGCCTTGGTTGAAGGAACTGTTTCCTCCAATAGTTGCTCGGCAGTTGGTTCTTGAACCTCCGATAACTCGAAGGTTCTATTACTCGACTTGTTCTCGAGAAATTCTTTCTCTAAGAACGTCGCACTAGCCGCAACAAAAACACGTTGTTCGGTTGGCGAGTAGAAGTAATGACCAAAAGTTCCCTTTGGATAACCTATAAAGTATGTCTTGACCGATCGCGGGCCGAGCTTATCCTCGTGTCTCCACTTGACATAAGCCTCGCAGCCCCAAACCCGTATAAAGGACAAGTTAGGGACCGTTCCCTTCCATAATTCGTATGGAGTCTTGTCAACAGCTTTAGACGGACTTCGGTTAAGTATTAGAGCGGCCGACAAAAGAGCATAGCCCCACAATGAATCAGGCACGACGGTGTGACTCATCATGGATCGAACCATATCGAGTAAAGTTCGATTTCTCCGTTCGGACACACCATTTAATTGTGGTGTTCCAGGTGGAGTTAACTGTAGCACGATGCCACAGTCTTTAAGGTGTTGATCAAACTCGTGTGAAAGATACTCACCACCACGATCAGAACGTAGTGCTTTAATCTTTCTACCCAGCTGGTTCTGTACCCGATTCTGGTATTCTTTGAACTTGTCAAAGGATTCACTTTTGTGCTTCATTAAGTAGACATAGCCATATCTACTCAAATCATCCGTGAAAGTGATGAAATACCTATAGCCTTCTCGTGCGTTGATCGACATAGGGCCACATACGTCCGTATGTATGAGTCCTAATAGGTCGGCAGAGCGGATTCCAACACCTTTGAAGGAAATACGAGTCATCTTACCGATGAGACATGATTCACACGTGCCATATGATTCGAAATCAAAGGGCGAGATAGCTCCATTCTGTATGAGCTGTTTCACGCGTTTCTCATTTATGTGTCCCATACGATAATGCCATAGGTAAGTTTGATCTTTGTCACCTACCTTTAATCTCTTATTATTCACATGTAATATTTCGGTGGTTTGATCTAAAACATAAATTCCATTCATGGAAACTGCCTTGCCATAAATCATATTGTGTAAGGAGAAAATACAGCTATTATTCTCTATTACAAATGAAAAGCCGAGTTTGTCAAGCGCAGAAACTGAAATAATGTTTTTGGACAAACTAGGAACATAATAACAGTTATATAAAAATACCTCGAATCCACTTGGAAGCTGGATCACGTATGTTCCCTTCGAGACTGCAGCAACACGTGCTCCATTCCCGACACGCAGGTCCACCTCACCCTTGATTAGGGGTTCTTGGTTTCGGAGGCCCTGCACATGATTACATAGATGAGAACCACAACCAGTATCAAGTACCCAAGTTCCGCAACTTGCGTGGTTAATCTCAATCATGTGAATAAAAGAAGAAGAAGACATACCAACAGGAGTAACGCGGCCTGCCTTAATGTCCTCGCGATACACGGGGCATGAGCGCCTCCAATGCCCAGTCTTGTGGCAATGGTGACATTCCATGCTAGTATCCTTGCTCTTAGTCTTGCCCTGTGAGTTGCTCGACTCACCTGGCCCACTCTTAGTAAATCCTGGTTTCTTGAACCTGGGCTTACCTACTGCTAGGTCGCCCTGAGCTTTAGCCTTCCCTTTACCCTTTCCCTTACTGGAGATCATGAGAACATCCTGCTTCATGCTCCCACTTAATTTCAGATCCTTCTCAGTCTGTACGAGAAGGGAGTGGAGCTCATGAGGAGTCTTCTTCATGTCGTTCATGTAGTAGTTGGCCCTAAAGAGGGCGAACCCATCATGAAGCGAATGAAGCATACGATCAACGATTATGTTCTCACTGATCTTGCAGTTCAGGGTCTCCAGTTTCTCGATATTCTCAATCATGTTGAGAATATGTGGGCTAACAGCTTGGCCCTTCTGGAGTTTCGCCTCAAAGAAGCGACAGGTATGCTCATAAGAAACGATTCTCGGAGCTTTGGAGAATTCGTTAGAGAGCGTGGTGAAAATCTTGTTTGCACCATGGGATATGAAGCGTCTTTTCAAATTTGATTCCATTGCATAGATGAGTACGTTCTTTATCGCACCCGCTTCCATGACGAAGTCGCTATGAGCGCGAACTTCGTTGGCTCTAGCTCCAGTTCCTGGGTGTGCCGGAATGGGCTCAGTTAAATACTTAAGCTTTCCGTCAGCAATGGCAGCATTCCGTAGTGCTGCCTCCCAGTCAGAGAAGTTTGACCCATCATTCCTCGGTCTAGTTGACTGATTCATGGAGTCCATGAAGGCCTTTAGCCAGGATTCACGTGCTAGCTTGGCACTTGGCATTGGGTCTTCACCAGCCATTTTAGTTATACAGCAGTTTTAATGAACGTGTTCTACACTGAAAAAGAAGATAAAACAAAATCATATAAGCAACTTATTGTTGTGAATTAAGTCTATATTAAAATGAATTTAAACTCGTAGACTCATGCATTTATATAATTGATCTCCCTCAAGAATTATATAAACGATCCCAAGACTCAATTTCCGTATATTGATAAGCCCACAGTTTGGCTAATTCCAATCGTTGGAACTCCTGGTCGATAGATTTCCGTATATCCTATCTATTAGTCCATCTCAGTCACTAGATATTATCGAGTGACCATGATGTTGAGATAAAATAAATCATCTGTTCCCACTTACCCGACGTAGAAGGGGTCATATTATGCCTACCGACGAAGAAGGGATTCATGGGAGGCTGATTTATAAAGACTAATCTCAATTTTTGGTTATACGAGGAAGACCCCATCAACTTTTATTTATTCATATTAAGTGAACTAATATCTAGCAAATGCGTGAATGAATTAAATAAAGTGATGGCTTTGGAATTGACATGTGACATCTGTATTGTCACAGAAAACTAACGCGTAACCTCTACATGAGTCAGTTTTCAGGCATGATATAGGTGGTTTGGTTTAGGCGGAATATGATGCAAGCTATTATCGATGAATGCATAAAAAATAAATGCAATAAACGTAAATAAAAAGTCCTAGTGTGGCCTATCCTACCAAAATAAACATAAAACAACTTGGAATCCACCGTTGGACCCTAGAAGCTTGTCTTGATGTTCCATCTTGGTCCTTGCAGCGGGAGTGAGCATCCGGTCTCCGTCTTGTCTTTGGTCTTCACAAAATTACTAATTTAAATTACAAAAGTAGTCCTAGATACATTCTAATTTAAATACAAAAGTAATTACATGGCAAAACCCAAAACGGAGATTCAAGATCTCAAGATTACAAGCAAGACTATGTCCCATCATTACGGTGACACAATCTTCTAAGGCCACACTAAGTTACAACCGTTTGCAAAATTAAATACGTTATTGAAAGCATTCATTAGACATTCAACAAGACGATAAATAAAATGCATCAACTATATTAAAATTCATACATGACATAATACTGTTATTATGATTAACAAATTTTTACCAAACCACCTTTTAGGATTAAAATTATGTGATTATACCGTTTTAACCACTTTAATTTTAATAAGTTTATAATCCTATTATTTTAAACCGTTTTAAAATAATATGTATCAAACGAGGGTGAACCGTTTCACAAAATTAATAATATACTATTTCCGTATATAGTATATTACTAAAGGCCATGTGAAAATAAAACATGTTATTTTCGGAAAATAAAAAAAAACGAGTCTGTTACAGGGGTGGTCTACCGACCATCTGACGAAAAAAATTTTTTTTTTTTTTTTTTTTTTTTTTTTTTTTTTTTTTTTTAAAGGAGAATGGTCGACCGACCCGAAAAACAGGTCGACCGACCACAAAACACGAAACCGAGTTTCTGAACACGATTTCTCACAAAAGATAAACTGTCGAAACAGAAAAACACGCAGGAGGCGGTCGACCGACCGCAACGGGGGGTCGATCGACCGACTTAGCGGCAGAAGACGATTTTTCAGGTTTTAAAACTTACGAAAAACACAAAGGTAAAATTTTCATGGCCTGGCTCTGATACCACTTGTAGGGAATAAAGCATGTATTCACCCTAAACTTGCAGGATTATAATGAAAAATACAGTTGTGTTTATAGTCATAAGATTAAAAAGGATAAGAAAAGAAGTACAACCTTTAGTCCTTGTGCGAAAGGCCTAAGAACAGGAATTAACACAAATTCCCTCCTATAACTTGCACCCAAGACTTAGAATGAGACGTGGCCGCGTGTGCTAGAAATCCTCTCCAACTGCCTTGCAATATTGGGAGAGCTATTTAGGTTTTAGATGTGAGATCTGAGGTTTTGGGAGAAGAAAGCTCTCAAAACCCTAATTTTTCCTTGAGATTTGTTTAAACAGTGAAACAAGAGTCACTGACATAAGGAGAGTCCTCCTCCTTATGTAGCTCTTTTGGCCGAAATTTTCAATAGGGTAGGAGTGGGCTTTCCACTCTTACCTTATTCTAATTTGTGATTCGACCCATTTAGCTAAACTTTATTCGCGGGTTTTGTTTATAAATCGTATGCATGTTATCAGATATTAATACAGTCGATGTATTAATAATGGTCTGATAAAATTACGATATTGTATAATTACCCAAATTAATATAACTGTTTATATTAATACGCGAATACAATATTTAATTAAATATAACCGTTTATATTTAATTTTACGAATTAAACATGTAATCCGTATTAGCTAAAATTATTTAATCCGTATTAAATAATAATCTCAACATCTTATTGACTAATTTAATAGTCAATACCTCTGACTAACTGTTTAGTCATATCCGGCAAAATGTGACTGTATTTTCATACCTTCACATCTCTCAAACGTGTCCTATAGGTGTGACGTATAGGGACCAGTTGATCACCGCCATCCGTATGACAATAACGTCAAACTTATCTAGCAAGCCAACCGTTATTGATAAACGTGGATCAACTGGTAATAATACAAAAGTATGCCCTTGTGATCCTTAAAGAGATTTAATAAGTCATTGTACTTAATTGTCAAGGACACCAGCCCCAACAATCTCCCACTTGTCCGTACAAGGGTATGTGCAATGACGTTATCACACTACATGTGGAGGACACAAGCTCCAACAAACTCCCACTTGTCCGTACAAGTGTAGGTGCGATAACCGAATCTCATATCCTTTTAAAATTTCTCCCACTCAATGTAAGACAATTTGCAAATCCGTATTCGCAAAGGTCGTATCTCACAAGCGATCTGTATCAAGAGTGGTTTCCCCGACTAGAGAGTAACTTAACTGATAAAACGAATCTGTATTCGAGCATGGCCATGCATTTCAGTTACTACTCCTCGAGTGGCCCTGAGAAATGATAAAATCCTGATAAGGGTTTGGATATTTCCCTCAACTCGAATCCTGCCGATATCGCCCAGCATGAAATAACCCAGAAAAAATCCTCTTGGCCCCTGTTACGGTGACCGTGGGAAAGAAACCAAAGTTACCCAAAATCTGTCTTAATCTCAAGAGACAGTTGAAAGTCAAAAGACTCGACTCTAAGGAACACTATGGAGGTCCTATCCACGACCCGGCACCCAATGTTATAAAACATTTAGGACTCCATAACGTTGTCACGGGGTGTCCTACGAGATATCCGTATAACTCGCCTTTGTGATTGGTCAGTCAGCCGCGTGACTTATGGCTCGTTAAACCCACCATCAACCAACGTCACAAAATGATTACCTGAGTTATCAGCTCAAGTGGGTAATCAAGGACCAAAACGATGTAATGTTAATCAGTTCACTTTGTGGTGTTCAAAATTGGCGTACAATTCCACATGAAAAACAAAACATTTTATATCATAACAATAAGGTTGAATAGAGTACACGAGAAAATGAATTATTACGTGAATTCATAAAAGAGTACTACAACTTAGGAACACATCCAATTCCCATGGAATGAATGTGCCCTTCATGCTTATCACATGGTAATGCTTTTGTGAGAGGATCATCTACGTTGTCATCCGTAGCTATCTTATCAATGAATATCTTCTTTTACGCGGACTCAGTCGTAGAATCTGCTGTAACACTCTGTTTAGAACTTTCCAGCTGACAGCAGCGCCATTAAGAGTAAAAACGAATCCAGACTGAGATTTCGAGTCATCTCGATCCGTTTGGAAGCTAGCATCTGCGTAACCCGTGGCGCAGAGCGTCGAGTCGCCTCCATAAGTCAATCCCCAATCTTTAGTCCTCCGTAGGTACTTAAGAATGTTTTTCACGGCCTTCCAGTGTTGTTCACCTGGATGAGCTTGGAATCGACTTGTCATACTCAATGCATATGCAACGTCAGGACGTGTGCATATCATGGCATACATGATTGATCCTATTGCCGAAGCATAAGGAATCCGACTCATGCGCTCTTTCTCTTCCAATGACTTAGCTTCTTGAGTTTTGCTCAAGTGAAGCCCAGGAGTCATAGGAAGGAACCCCTTCTTGGAGTTCGTCATGCTGAATCTCTCCAGAATCTTATCTATATAAGACTCCTGACTGAGAGACAACATCCGTCGTGATCTATCCCTGTAGATACGGATGCCCAAAATTCTTTGTTCCTCTCCCAGATCTTTCATCTGGAAATGGTTTTTCAACCATGCTTTAACCGAAGATAAGAGAGGTATGTCATTCCCAATCAAGAGTATGTCATCGACATACAGTACTAGGAATACAATCTTGCTCCCACTCGACTTGATATAGAGACATGGTTCCTCGACTGATCGAATGAACCCATTCTCTTTTATCACTTGGTCGAAGCGATGATTCCAACTCCGCGATGCTTGCTTAAGTCCATAGATGGAACGCTTAAGCTTGCAAACTTTCTTAGGATGTGCTAGATCGATAAAACCCTCGGGTTGTACCATGTACAACTCTTCCTCCAAATAACCGTTTAAGAAGGCGGTTTTAACGTCCATTTGCCATATTTCATAATCATGAAATGCGGCGATCGCTAAGATAATCCGAATGGAACGTAGCATGACTACGGGTGCAAAGATCTCATCATAGTGCAATCCTGGCACTTGAGTGAAACCTTTAGCAACTAGTCTAGCCTTGTGGATATCTTGTTGTCCTTCCACGGCATGCTTTATCTTGTAAAGCCATTTGCATTGAAGGGGACGTACCTTTGTAGGTAGGTCCACAAGATCCCACACGTTGTTCTCATACATGGAGTCCATCTCGGATTGCATGGCTTCTAGCCATAGCTTTGAGTCAGAACTAGTCATGGCACCTTTATAGATTGTGGGTTCATTACCCTTTAGGAGTAAGACGTCATCTGTATCATGTTCCTCGACCATACCAATGTATCTGTCCGGAGGAATAGAGACTCTTCCCGACCTTCTAGGTTCCTCAGGAATATCTACCGCAGCCTTGGTTGAAGGAACTGTTTCCTCCAATAGTTGCTCGGCAGTTGGTTCTTGAACCTCCGATAACTCGAAGGTTCTATTACTCGACTTGTTCTCGAGAAATTCTTTCTCTAAGAACGTCGCACTAGCCGCAACAAAAACACGTTGTTCGGTTGGCGAGTAGAAGTAATGACCAAAAGTTCCCTTTGGATAACCTATAAAGTATGTCTTGACCGATCGCGGGCCGAGCTTATCCTCGTGTCTCCACTTGACATAAGCCTCGCAGCCCCAAACCCGTATAAAGGACAAGTTAGGGACCGTTCCCTTCCATAATTCGTATGGAGTCTTGTCAACAGCTTTAGACGGACTTCGGTTAAGTATTAGAGCGGCCGACAAAAGAGCATAGCCCCACAATGAATCAGGCACGACAGTGTGACTCATCATGGATCGAACCATATCGAGTAGAGTTCGATTTCTCCGTTCGGACACACCATTTAATTGTGGTGTTCCAGGTGGAGTTAACTGTAGCACGATGCCACAGTCTTTAAGGTGTTGATCAAACTCGTGTGAAAGATACTCACCACCACGATCAGAACGTAGTGCTTTAATCTTTCTACCCAGCTGGTTCTGTACCCGATTCTGGTATTCTTTGAACTTGTCAAAGGATTCACTTTTGTGCTTCATTAAGTAGACATAGCCATATCTACTCAAATCATCCGTGAAAGTGATGAAATACCTATAGCCTTCTCGTGCGTTGATCGACATAGGGCCACATACGTCCGTATGTATGAGTCCTAATAGGTCGGCAGAGCGGATTCCAACACCTTTGAAGGAAATACGAGTCATCTTACCGATGAGACATGATTCACACGTGCCATATGATTCGAAATCAAAGGGCGAGATAGCTCCATTCTGTATGAGCTGTTTCACGCGTTTCTCATTTATGTGTCCCATACGATAATGCCATAGGTAAGTTTGATCTTTGTCACCTACCTTTAATCTCTTATTATTCACATGTAATATTTCGGTGGTTTGATCTAAAACATAAATTCCATTCATGGAAACTGCCTTGCCATAAATCATATTGTGTAAGGAGAAAATACAGCTATTATTCTCTATTACAAATGAAAAGCCGAGTTTGTCAAGCGCAGAAACTGAAATAATGTTTTTGGACAAACTAGGAACATAATAACAGTTATATAAAAATACCTCGAATCCACTTGGAAGCTGGATCACGTATGTTCCCTTCGAGACTGCAGCAACACGTGCTCCATTCCCGACACGCAGGTCCACCTCACCCTTGATTAGGGGTTCTTGGTTTCGGAGGCCCTGCACATGATTACATAGATGAGAACCACAACCAGTATCAAGTACCCAAGTTCCGCAACTTGCGTGGTTAATCTCAATCATGTGAATAAAAGAAGAAGAAGACATACCAACAGGAGTAACGCGGCCTGCCTTAATGTCCTCGCGATACACGGGGCATGAGCGCCTCCAATGCCCAGTCTTGTGGCAATGGTGACATTCCATGCTAGTATCCTTGCTCTTAGTCTTGCCCTGTGAGTTGCTCGACTCACCTGGCCCACTCTTAGTAAATCCTGGTTTCTTGAACCTGGGCTTACCTACTGCTAGGTCGCCCTGAGCTTTAGCCTTCCCTTTACCCTTTCCCTTACTGGAGATCATGAGAACATCCTGCTTCATGCTCCCACTTAATTTCAGATCCTTCTCAGTCTGTACGAGAAGGGAGTGGAGCTCATGAGGAGTCTTCTTCATGTCGTTCATGTAGTAGTTGGCCCTAAAGAGGGCGAACCCATCATGAAGCGAATGAAGCATACGATCAACGATTATGTTCTCACTGATCTTGCAATTCTGGGTCTCCAGTTTCTCGATATTCTCAATCATGTTGAGAATATGTGGGCTAACAGCTTGGCCCTTCTGTAGTTTCGCCTCAAAGAAGCGACAGTTATGCTCATAAGAAACGATTCTCGGAGCTTTGGAGAATTCGTTAGAGAGCGTGGTGAAAATCTTGTTTGCACCATGGGATATGAAGCGTCTTTTCAAATTTGATTCCATTGCATAGATGAGTACGTTCTTTATCGCACCCGCTTCCATGACGAAGTCGCTATGAGCGCGAACTTCGTTGGCTCTAGCTCCAGTTCCTGGATGTGCCGGAATGGGCTCAGTTAAATACTTAAGCTTTCCGTCAGCAATGGCAGCATTCCGTAGTGCTGCCTCCCAGTCAGAGAAGTTTGACCCATCATTCCTCAGTCTAGTTGACTGATTCATGGAGTCCATGAAGGCCTTTAGCCAGGATTCACGTGCTAGCTTGGCACTTGGCATTGGGTCTTCACCAGCCATTTTAGTTATACAGCAGTTTTAATGAACGTGTTCTACACTGAAAAAGAAGATAAAACAAAATCATATAAGCAACTTATTGTTGTGATTTAAGTCTATATTAAAATGAATTTAAACTCGTAGACTCATGCATTTATATAATTGATCTCCCTCAAGAATTATATAAACGATCCCAAGACTCAATTTCCGTATATTGATAAGCCCACAGTTTGGCTAATTCCAATCGTTGGAACTCCTGGTCGATAGATTTCCGTATATCCTATCTATTAGTCCATCTCAGTCACTAGATATTATCGAGTGACCATGATGTTGAGATAAAATAAATCATCTGTTCCCACTTACCCGACGTAGAAGGGGTCATATTATGCCTACCGACGAAGAAGGGATTCATGGGAGGCTGATTTATAAAGACTAATCTCAATTTTTGGTTATACGAGGAAGACCCCATCAACTTTTATTTATTCATATTAAGTGAACTAATATCTAGCAAATGCGTGAATGAATTAAATAAAGTGATGGCTTTGCAATTGACATGTGACATCTGTATTGTCACAGAAAACTAACGCGTAACCTCTACATGAGTCAGTTTTCAGGCATGATATAGGTGGTTTGGTTTAGGCGGAATATGATGCAAGCTATTATCGATGAATGCATAAAAAATAAATGCAATAAACGTAAATAAAAAGTCCTAGTGTGGCCTATCCTACCAAAATAAACATAAAACAACTTGGAATCCACTGTTGGACCCTAGAAGCTTGTCTTGATGTTCCATCTTGGTCCTTGCAGCGGGAGTGAGCATCCGGTCTCCGTCTTGTCTTTGGTCTTCACAAAATTACTAATTTAAATTACAAAAGTAGTCCTAGATACATTCTAATTTAAATACAAAAGTAATTACATGGCAAAAACCCAAAACGGAGATTCAAGATCTCAAGATTACAAGCAAGACTATGTCCCATCATTACGGTGACACAATCTTCTAAGGCCACACTAAGTTACAACCGTTTGCAAAATTAAATACGTTATTGAAAGCATTCATTAGACATTCAACAAGACGATAAATAAAATGCATCAACTAAATTAAAATTCATACATGACATAATACTGTTATTATGATTAACAAATTTTTACCAAACCACCTTTTAGGATTAAAATTATGTGATTATACCGTTTTAACCACTTTAATTTTAATAAGTTTATAATCCTATTATTTTAAACCGTTTTAAAATAATATGTATCAAACGAGGGTGAACCGTTTCACAAAATTAATAATATACTATTTCCGTATATAGTATATTACTAAAGGCCATGTGAAAATAAAACATGTTATTTTCGGAAAATAAAAAAAAACGAGTCTGTTACAGGGGTGGTCTACCGACCGAAAAAACAGGTCTACCGACCACCTGACGAAATTTTTTTTTTTTTTTTTTTTTTTTTTTTTAAAGCAGAATGGTCGACTGACCCGAAAAAACAGGTCGACCGACCACAAAACACGAAACCGAGTTTCTGAACACGATTTCTCACAAAAGATAAACTGTCGAAACAGAAAAACACGCAGGAGGCGGTCGACCGACCGCAACGGGGGGTCGATCGACCGACTTAGCGGCAGAAGACGATTTTTCAGGTTTTAAAACTTACGAAAAACACAAAGGTAAAATTTTCATGGCCTGGCTCTGATACCACTTGTGGGGAATAAAGCATGTATTCACCCTAAACTTGCAGGATTATAATGAAAAATACAGTTGTGTTTATAGTCATAAGATTAAAAAGGATAAGAAAAGAAGTACAACCTTTAGTCCTTGTGCGAAAGGCCTAAGAACAGGAATTAACACAAATTCCCTCCTATAACTTGCACCCAAGACTTAGAATGAGACGTGGCCGCGTGTGCTAGAAATCCTCTCCAACTGCCTTGCAATATTGGGAGAGCTATTTAGGTTTTAGATGTGAGATCTGAGGTTTTGGGAGAAGAAAGCTCTCAAAACCCTAATTTTTCCTTGAGATTTGTTTAAACAGTGAAACAAGAGTCACTGACATAAGGAGAGTCCTCCTCCTTATGTAGCTCTTTTGGCCGAAATTTTCAATAGGGTAGGAGTGGGCTTTCCACTCTTACCTTATTCTAATTTGTGATTCGACCCATTTAGCTAAACTTTATTCGCGGGTTTTGTTTATAAATCGTATGCATGTTATCAGATATTAATGCAGTCGATGTATTAATAATGGTCTGATAAAATTACGATATTGTATAATTACCCAAATTAATATAACTGTTTATATTAATACGCGAATACAATATTTAATTAAATATAACCGTTTATATTTAATTTTACGAATTAAACATGTAATCCGTATTAGCTAAAATTATTTAATCCGTATTAAATAATAATCTCAACATCTTATTGACTAATTTAATAGTCAATACCTCTGACTAACTGTTTAGTCATATCCGGCAAAATGTGACTGTATTTTCATACCTTCACATCTCTCAAACGTGTCCTATAGGTGTGACGTATAGGGACCAGTTGATCACCGCCATCCGTATGACAATAACGTCAAACTTATCTAGCAAGCCAACCGTTATTGATAAACGTGGATCAACTGGTAATAATACAAAAGTATGCCCTTGTGATCCTTAAAGAGATTTAATAAGTCATTGTACTTAATTGTCAAGGACACCAGCCCCAACATGTTATACGTTTCAACTATAACTTAAGTATATGATGGTTTCAAGTTATAGCTCGTAGCTATAACTCTAGTAAGAAGAAATGGTCGAAAGGTTTGTAATGATTGAAACGATTTTGGTTTGTAAAATCGTCGTGATTAAATAATGTTTAATGAGTGTTCTATTTTTAATATAGAATTATTAATCTAAATAAGGTAGTATAAAATATCTTTTAGTCAAATAGTAATAAATAATTTTCTTATGAGTTAATTATTTATTACTAATAAACTAAGGATTTTTATATAACCATAATTGTCAAAATAATATAATCTAAATATTATATAAAACGTTTTTGGAAAACGTGTACCATGACACGTTCCATAAATCGTGAAGGATGGATTAAATAAATAAATATGTATTTATTTAGATATCCTAAAAACCAATCTAGATTATATTATGGTAATACAATTTGTTATATTTTGACAAGGTTTAGGAAGTTGGTTGATGCGTGCCTATTTTATGATGTTTTACATCTATTTTTACACGCATTTTGTCGCTCATTTACTATGTTTTAGCCTTATTTCCCAACAATTGTCTACTTTCGTATTTTTATGCTCTTTTGCAGATTTATGCGGAAAAGGGACGATTTTATACCAAATTTATGCCCTCGGGACTTTTTATGACTAAGGACAAGAAGGAACGAAGCCTAGCGCATATTTCAAGGCCTAAAGATAGCTTTAACATGCAAAGAATCGATCCACGACATTGCAGCCTGTTTCAAATGGCTATATCTCGAGTTCTAGAGCTGATAATGGAGTGATTCCAGTTGGAGGTGAAAGCTTATCCTCTTAGCTTTCCAACGCCGCAAGAATCGCTTGATTACGATGAGTAACGAAGAAATGGCAGCTGTTTTAAGATCGATGCGCGCTGTAGTCCCGACAATCAGGTCGACCGACCACAGCACAGACCCAGAAGTTTCCGCAAAGCCCATTTAAGTTATTAGGTCATTAGGAGGTCGACCGACCCAAAAAGTAGGTCGACCGACCGACCCACTGTGTCTCCGCGATTTTATTACGGGCTTTGCTCCTAATCTTGTAATTAGAACTTATTTAAGGAGACCAAAACTCGAAAATTAGGTTAAGCAATTCAGATCTAAGCAAGCAGCCCCAATTAGAGAAAAACTCCATAGTTAGAAAGAGATTTTATTCAAGTTTTCATCTTTTGTTCTTAGATTTTCCAATTAAGTTGTAAGTTGCTACAATTCAATCTTTCCTTTTCAATTAATCTTGTTGTTCATCTTATTGTTGTTTCTCAATTCATGTTTCCTCTTTATTATCATCTTTAATTATGTTAATTCCTTTGATGTTCTTAATTCTTGTTATTATTAATTTTATGATTAAGATTATGCATAGCTAATTCTTGCGATTAGGAATTAGGGGAACTATGGTAAAGACTTGATTTTGATAGTTTTATGATTAAATTACCAATCCCCCATTGTTGTTGGTGAACTAATTCTTTTAAATTGAAAGATTGTTAGGATTAGTTTAACAACAACTTTGGGATTGCCCTTGAACGAAAGTTTAGTGCTTTTCTAGGACCCTAAGACCGTAAGGATTGGGTAGAATATTGACCTAAAGGTTTATTCTTTGTTCCTTGGGATTGTGTTATTTGATTATTTTACCTTTCATTGACTTGTTTTAACCATGGGGAACCAAAGTTCCTAATCTCCTTTCATCTTATTTTAATTTCCTTATTATTATTGCATGTTTAGATTGATGTTCTTTATGATTTCCATGTTTACTCCTATTTTTATAATTGTTTTAATAACTATGAGTAGCTAATTTCATATGTTAGGATGTAGGGAGTAAATATGCATAGGTAGTATGATTCCCGAATCAACATGTCGCAGGCAGGAGGTCGACCGACCACCATTATAGGTCGGCCGACCGACTCGTGTTCGAATTCTGTTTCGCTTTTATTTGTAGACTATAATAACCTACAATGAGACCAAAAGGGGACTTGTAGGATGTTAGTATTGACCTACCCAAGATTGAGAGATTTGGGAAGGGCATTGGTTTACACCTTAAGACGGATAGGTTACTTAAGACTGAAAGGTTTGTGACCTAGAATTTAGGAATCACCCTTATTGTTGACACCCAATATTTGTGAGACCTAGGAACTAATAGCATAGACCGAAAGGAGCTATTAGGTAGCATAGACCTAAAGGATATGTTACACCCCTTACGCGACTGCAATACATGTTGACTTAGGATTTATATTATCTTAGCTGTTTATTACCCAAACATCCTAGCATCTCTTTTATTATAGTTTATTTTCATCTTTATTTACTTGTTTTATTTTATATTTGTTTTAGACTTAGCAACAATCAAAACACCCCTCTTCTTATTATTATTTTATAGATTAAAAATTAGCAAACGAAATTAACCTTGTCTCTCTGTGGTTCGACCCTTACTATTACTATCTATAGTTTTAGTTTGGTTTATAAATTTTATCTTTGACACCCACAACGACGGGTATCAAATTTTGGCGCCGTTGCCGGGGAGACGGTATAATTTTGTTTGTTAATTTTTAGTTTATTTTTCTTGTCTTAAGGAACTTAGGTTCCTTAAGACCGTTCTTACCTTTTCTTCTAGTTTTGTTTTAGAAGACAAGTTTTTGAGAGGAAGACTTGAGTACTCTCAGTGCTATTTCAATCATGTCTACTATTTCTGATAATCTTCAGCCAGCAGCACACCACCTTCCCCAGGGATTTACTCTCCCCTATATAATTGATATCCCCCATATCGAATTGGTGGAGCAAAGTCAGTTTGCAGGCCTACCAGATGAGGACCCTTTAAAGCATTTGGAGCTATTTACAGATTATTGTTGTTCCATATCCGTACCGGCTGGAGTGGCGCTAGATAAGGTTAAGGAGACGCTGTTTATTTTCTCCTTGAAAGATTCTGCGCGCGATTGGATCCGCTACCTTGATAGGGTAGCGGCTAAAATTACAGATTGGACATCTCTGGCATTGGCTTTTTGCAAACAGTACTTTTCGCCGGCAAAAACCGATGCTATGAGAGATCAAATTTATAATTTCCAGCAAGGACCCGATGAGAAATTTCCTGAAGCGTGGGCCCGTTTTAAGAAGTTGGTTCGATCCGTTCCTCTCCACGGCTTTGAGGAGTGGTACCTTTGCCACCGATTCTATAGCTCTTTGTATGATGACTACAGAGCCATCCTTGATTCAACTACAATTGGTAGATTTTATAATGTAGCTTCTGACAAGGGTTGGGTTACTATTGAGGAGTTGGCGGTTCATAGAGGTGAAAATGGAAATTCATGTGGGGATTCACTGAAAACAAATATTGAAATACGTCATGTTGCCGCACCTGAAACATCCAATAACGCCCGTTCTGAAGAACTTGAGAAAGCTTATGAGGGACCAACCCCAAAGGATGATGCTACCATAGTTCGGGACGAAGAAATTGATCCCGTGCACAGGTCAGAAGGTCGACCGACCACAACAACAGGTCGATCGACCTCGACACCTGACGTGAGAATAGTTTCTGCAGAACAGAAAATTTTCGATAATACGGAACCTGGTCGACCGACCGCTGTACCAGGTCGACCGACCACTGTTCCTGAGCAGAATGCAGTTTCTATTCCCGAATCGCTGGATCCTTCCCTCATTCAAGACCTCACCAGTGTTCCTGAGCAAATTGTGGATTCGCCTCCTGAGCTACCTAACTCTCCTCTCATCAATGACTCGACGGAGATTCCGAAGTTAAAAGAGCCAAAGATTGTTGATTCTGCGACAAGCGTTGCGGTCTCGTATCCGGATCATTTAGAGAAAGTAAAGTTGGAGCTTCAGTTCGGTAAAATCTTGGAGGTCATCAAAGGCCTTGAGCTTAAGAGAAAATTGGAGGACCATCCTTTTATTTCTGTTGCTGCAGGTCATGGTAAAGAGGGCATAGGAGATCCTGGTGATACTAGTGAGACAAAATTAGAGCAAGCTGCTGAAGAAGACCGGCCGGGCAAAGTAAAGAAGCGTGTCATAACTTATGCGACACCAGATACCCTTCCTCCGGCTAGGCCTGTTGTCTGGAGACCCAGAGTAGCGGTCCATACGGCTGAAAGGACCTATTTTAGCCAAGTGCCTTACTTTGGGGTATCTTGCTACTAAGTCTTAGTGCTAATCCAGTATTTTATTTCAGTTTCTGTTAGACTATTTTTTTTACTTTTTGCTTTTAGACTTAGACTCTTTTTGCTTTTGTTGCTTTGTTTTGAGACATTTTAGACTTGTTTCTGGAATCTCGCGCATTTGCGGGCGCATATATTTTTCTTGCTTTTTTAGGTTCTACGAAGAAAAACGAAGACCGCTGGGACACAGAGGGTCGACCGACCAGATACACCAGTCGGTCGACCTAGTCACTGTATCGCAGAATTCCTGTAGTTTACAGGAAGGTCGGTCGACCTGTTCTCTTGGTCGGTCGACCTACCTATCTGTCGCAGTCCGTTCGTTTCTTTCTCGGAAATCGTGCAACCGTCTTGGGTACTTGAGTGGCACTGCTGGCCACCAAAACCTCCCAGCTTACGCTGGTTTGGGGAGGTTTTTCTCATGCGCTTTATAACTCAGTGAGTTCTTTCCAGTTTTTCCTTGGTTTTTATTGCATCTTTTCTTTTAATTTTCTGAAACCTTTACTTAGGCTAATGCACAATGGGGACATTGTGCGGGTTGGTTTGGGGAATTTGGTTTCGTGTCACATGCATTACATTTTTGTCACACGTTTATTGCATTTCCGTATTGCATTGTTCTTTTCTTTATTTTCCTTGCATAGACAAAAATCCAAAAAAATAGAAAAATCTCAAAAATTCCAAAAAATGCACGTTTATTTTAGCATATAGGTCGAGTCGGAACGAAAGTATTTCAAGGATGATTTAGCTATCTTACATGTTTATGCCTTTACCTTGCCTTGTCAACTTGTTTTAGTATGAGAGTCTTTCGCATATCTACGAGTTTTTGTCAACTTGCATATCTTGAGACTTGACTTATACCTTGGCAACCTACTATACATTCTAAGTTTTAGAGCTTTATTTCCTGGTTTCATTCTTAAACCAGTTGTCTAGGATGTGAGTAGTACTCCCCTTGGAACATGTTACATCAATATGCATAAACATGAACTTGAATTGCTATATACTTGTTTTACTTTCTCGTTTTGTGAGTCTTGATACGTGCATTTGGGATCCCCTTTCTCTTATTTACCCATAAGCCTTACATAGCCAAAATTGCCTTTTTATTCCCCCAAAACTACATCCCATACTTAGCCTACCCTTCCAAGCTAGTATTTGTGGTCTTTGGATTATTTTTTGAGGCATCTTGGTTTGTATGCTATCTTGAGCAAAAAGAGAAAAGAAAGAAAGAAAACAAGAGAAAGAAAAAGAACAGAAAAAGAAAGAAAAAGAAAGAAAGAATAAAAAAAAAAAAAAACGAAAAAAGTCAAAAACGTACAAAAGTCAGTCGACCGACCACCTTATTGGGTCGGTCGACCAACTGACAATATCAGATTCAAAATTTCGTTCCGGAAATTCCTTTCTTTTATATGTTATCACTCCCGTACTTCATTCAAAAATATTTGGGAGTCCTTTCTTATATTTAATGTGAGAGTTGTGCTACATAAGAGCACTTTCTTAATATCAAAAGTTGTGAAATATGTTGTTGGGAACCGGTTTTACTAGCTTGGCTACTAACCCCACAAGTCCAAAAACATCTTATCCAATTTTACCTTTTACCTCACATATCTTTCATTACCTCAATTGCATGTATCTGAGTCACTTAATGGGTTTTTTACACATAGTTGTAGAATTCCTGTTCATGTTAGATTGCAGGCATGTTTCCATGGGTCGCAGTTAGGTGAGTGTCATTAAAATTACTTCTTCTTATCTTTTACATATACTCACCCTTTGCTTCATGAGTGTCTCGAGCGTACCGCGAGAGTCCATGGTATAAAGTCTCTATAGTCTTTATTTTTGCAAGTTTGACAACACCATAACTCGTTTGCATGATTTGAATGCTTTCTCATTTTGTACTTGGCATTGGTATAGGCTAACATGTAAATTTCGCTCTGAGATTGAAATCGTTCCATTAGTTAAGATCGAGTCTATTTCTTGCTTGAGGGCAAGCAAGGTTTGGTTTGGGGAATTACATATGTATATATATATTATATAATATATATATTATATAATATATATATATATATATATATATATATAGACATATATATATATATATGTACTATATATATATATATATGTATATATATATCTATATATATATATATATATACACTATATACTATGACTTGTCGCCTTTTGTATATATATATATGTACCTCGTTAGTCTCCATTGCAATGTTTAAGGACATATTTGTCCCACGATCCTCCTATCTCGTTGACTTGTTGCCTTTTGTACTCAGTGTCATTTGGCTCCTTGATGACATACTATGAAAACAAAGACATTAAAGAAAACATATATGTTAGACTAACATATAGTAGCATGCAACATCACAAATAACGTAAATAAAAATATATGTAAGTAAACCGTCTAATGAAAATACATTGTTATTATTGTAACACCCTCATTTATCCAATAGTCTTTAACAAGAAATTCACATATAAATAGGGTTGTTACCATCTCAGAGATCCGTTGTAGTGAATAATAATGGTAAACAAACCAAAGTACTTTATATAAACTTTCGCGAATCATTGTGTAAAACCCCTAGCGGCAGCAGAAAGTAAAACATACAATATGCATGAAATTTGTGCGGAATTAAAACTTTTAACATAATTAACCTATAACATGCGAGGGGATCACTAACAAAAATGCGGAAGAAATAAAACTTAGATAAGTAATAAGTATAACTTTAATTACAAAACAACAGCCCGGGATAATATATCCCTATCGGCACCAAAACTATAAGTCAAAACGCTAGGTCTAGCTACACGATAGGTGAATGTCAAATCGATGAAGGATCATCGCTCACTAGCTTAGCCTCAACGGATCCCCTGTACAGATCAATACCAACCTACATACATGAAAACATGTATGCCACAGTCAGTGGGGAGTGACTAGAGGTTCTCCCAATCACTTATCGTCAATAAACACATAATCATATAAACATGTAATACTTATCAACATGCTCCAACATAAACGTCATTATGAGAAGCACAACATTATATCATCATCTTATATAAACTCATTCCTAGTGTTGAGCTCATAAACCACAACTCTGGTCTAACTAAAATATATGTTCAACAATATCTAACATTGTACCCCAACTCAGGCAAGTTAGACACAATTCATTCAGCAATACTAATCCGACCCTCACTCAGGGAGATTAAACATAACAATCAGCAATATCTAAGTCAAACCCCGACTCATGTGACTTAGACACAAGTGGTCAACAACATCCATTCATAGACCCCGACTCAGGCATGAATAAACACAATCAGCTAGTATTGGTTCAGAGGTCCCGACTCAGACATTAACCAATACTCTTCATAGTAATCATTGGTCCCGACTCAAACATGATCCACCACGGTCATCCAAACTCACAAAGGAATAGAGGTCCCGACTCAGACATATCCCAATGCATCATCCATACACGTACCGGCTCAGAGGTCCCGACTCAGACATGATCCGACATGCGAACAGACACCCATTTTTTTTCAGTCGCGTGGACGGATTCATGTGGTCCATGAAATATTTAAGCCAGGATTCGCGGCCGAGTGTGACACTTGGCATAGGGTCATCAGTATGGCCAGCCATTTGTTATAAGTAGTTTTTAATATGAAAAACGTATTCTGCATTGAGAATAAGAAAACAAAATATAATAAGCATACTCATCGTTTTGAATAAAGTCTAGTGCAAAAACTGTTTAATGCGATGACTTAGCATTATACAATTGATCTCCTTCAAGAATTTTATAAATTATCCCAAGACTCAATTTCTGTAAATTGATAAGCCAACCTTTTGGCTAATTCTACCTTTAGAATTTTTGATCGATAAATTTCTGTAAATTCTATCTTTAGTCCACCATAATCACGAAATATTATTCGGATCATAATGTTGAGGTAAAATAAGTCAATCACCTATTACTTACCCAACGTAGAAGGGATCATATAGAGAGTAAGATCCTATATGCCTACCGATGAAGAGGGGCTCATAGTAGTTTGACCTATAAAGATTAGTCTCAATTTTAGGTTATAGAGGAAAATCCAGTCAACTTTATTTTAACTCATTTTAAGTAAACGAATATCTAGCATGCGTGAATGAATAAACTAAGATGATGGCTTTAAATGATTTTCGTGTGATATCTGTATGTCCATGATAATTAAAATGCAAACTATATGAGTCAATTTTCATGCAATATTAGGTGGTTTGGTTTAGGCGGAAAATGATGCACTAACTATCATGTGAATGAAAGCAATAAGAACGGAATAAAAACAAAAACAAAACAAGTCCTAGTGTGGCCTATCCTACCAAAATGAACAAAATACAACTTCGAAATCCATTTAGCAATGGACCCGAGAAGCTTGTCTTGTGTTGATGTTCCATCTTGGTCATGTAGTGGGAGTGAGCAATCCGATCTCCATCTTTAGTCTTCTTAAATTACATTTAATAAATTATAAAACATAATCCTATTATTACATTCTAATTCAAAAACATAATTTAAAGAAAAATAAAAGGAGATTCGAGATCTCATAATTACATCATCAATCATGTTTCCATCATTATGAAAACATGATCAACTACGGGCACACTAATATAAGTATTACAAATTACAACTGATTGTAAAAAAAACGTAAATAAACCATTCAACGACAACATTCAACATAATAAAATGCAACAACATATAAATTAATCATTCAAGACATAATTCCGTAATGATGTAGAGTAATTTATCCAAACCACCAATTTTAAAATGATTTAAATTATGTGACAATTCCGTAATTACTCACAATAATTTTAATCAAACATAATCCTATTCATATTATCGTATAATATGATTTAATCTAACATTATTTTAAACCTTTTTAAAATAATTAGGTATCAAAATTGTGAACTCTTTCACAACAACAATTACACATCATCATTATAATGCATAACACAAAAACGAAAAAAAAAACAGCCGAAGCCCCAAAAAAAAAACAAAACAGCAGAATAAAAAAAAATCGAGAACAGCCGTGAACAAAACGGTGCAAAAACGAAAAAAAAAATGTAATTACCGAGAACAGGCTGCTGCCGAGACAAAAAAACACAGTTTTTTCTTTTTTAAAATACAAACTTATTGAACAAATTAATTCCGTGTCGCTAAGATTACAAGATCGGCACAAACAGCTAAATGATTCAAATTAACATCTTAATATAAATATCTAAATCACGATTAAATCGATTATCCGTATATACAATTAATCAACTTATATGAACATCATTAAAAATAATGAACCATGATATCAAACAATAATTTTTAACATCATGCATGCCGAAAAATATATAACAAAAACTAATTGTTTAATAACATTCAAATCAATTTCCTTTTACATTTTATTTAATTCTCATTAAATCAAAACATCTACAAATTTATTATATCGTCATCTTAACCAATTAAAACAAAAATATCAATATATCAAAAAGGAAAAACAAGAACCAAAATTAAAAAGAAAACTCGGCCAAAAAAAGAAATTCACACGGCTGAATTTTTTTTAATTCGGCAGTTTTTTTTTTTCTTGTCAAAATTTATTTATGAAAATCATATAAAATAATTTTGTAAACAAAGCTCTGATACCACTTGTGGGAAATATCTGTATACTTCCTCAATTCAATTTTTAGGATTATAACGAAATTAAAAACATATGAATTATAGTCATAAACAAAGAACATGATACAAAGGTAAAGGATTAAGAATCAACCTTTGGTCCTAGCAATATAGCCTAAGAACAAATATCAAAATTGATACTCTCCTAATCGTTGCACCCAAGATGCTTTGAGAAATCCCTTTTCTTGAGCTAGAAATCGGGAAAAATTACTGCTAATTTTTTATGTAAATGATGAACAATATAGAGAGGCAAGAGACAAAAGGGAGTGTCGTGAGTTTTGGTTAGGCGTGAGGTATGAGAGAGCAAAAGTTCTTATTAGAAAGAATTCCTCTACTAACAACCACCTTGTAGAGTTTTAGATAGAATTCTCAAATCGGTATTTGAGTCCACCTAAAACACTCTTCCCAAAACCGAGTAATAACCTCTGTAAGAACCTCCAACCGAGCTCCAGAACGTGCGAGCTAAGTAACCGAGCTCCAGAACGTGCGAGCCAAGTAACCGAGCAACAACCATATATATGCTCTCATTCGGTTATTAATCCTCTTCTGTATATAATGTTTATCTTTACAATTTGCTAATTAAATATAACAGTTTATATTTAATATATTTATTTAATCGTTATTAAATAATTGTATTATATACATCAATTAGATATAATATTTTATATCCAATTACTAATTAACATTTTAATTCGTCTCAGCCAATATTATTTAATCATTATTAAATAATCGTATCATCATTACATTGACTAACCTTTTAGTCGTATAAGGCATCAATATAATTATATTATTCATTTAATCATATCTCTCAAACACATCCTTTAGGTGTGAATTTTAGGGACCAGTTCATTACTGTCATTTGTATGACAATGTTGAACCATATATTCAAATCTATATATAAAGTATATATGTTTATGTTTTGATAATGACAAGTCTAGTTAAGTATATTATATACTCGTGCGTATAATCGTGTGCAAAGTGTACAAAGTGTTAGATTGAACGATATCAACAAACAAGTATGAAAGATTCAAGATCGTTAGTCAAAGATTTGACTAATCAATGATTAAGAGAAGATCGCAATTATATAGAAGAACTAATGTTATACGTTTCAACTATAACTTAAGTATATGATGGTTTCAAGTTATAGCTCGTAGCTATAACTCTAGTAAGAAGAAATGGTCGAAAGGTTTGTAATGATTGAAACGATTTTGGTTTGTAAAATCGTCGTGATTAAATAATGTTTATTGAGTATTCTATTTTTAATATAGAATTATTAATCTAAATAAGGTAGTATAAAATATCTTTTAGTCAAATAGTAATAAATAATTTTCTTATGAGTTAATTATTTATTACTAATAAACTAAGGATTTTTATATAACCATAATTATCAAAATAATATAATCTAAATATTATATAAAACGTTTTTGGAAAACGTGTACCATGACACGTTCCATAAATCGTGAAGGATGGATTAAATAAATAAATATGTATTTATTTAGATATCCTAAAAACCAATCTAGATTATATTATGGTAATACAATTTGTTATATTTTGACAAGGTTTAGGAAGTTGGTTTTAATAAGGTTAGTATTTATTTATTATATAAGATCTTTCCTAAAATATGAATTAGGAAATTGATTCTTTATATAATACCTAATTATCTTATTAAATCTTTCTTAAATTAATTAAGATTAGATTTATGGTAGTATTACCTAAAGACTAGAATTCTAGTTTAGGTAATATTCCTAAGTTATCTAGGGTTTGATCAACCTAGATATAATTTCATATAAATAGAACACTTTTGATACATTGAAAATTACGAAATCATACACACTTGCACGCATAGCGAGAAAAGCACCACCGTTATATTTCTTCAAGATTCGAGCTTTACTTGTCATATTCGTTTCAAGATTCAAGTGCTCCAGCATTGATCTTATTCATTCAAGATTGTGACTTTGAAAAACATTGAAGACTTATCTTATTAGCGTAAGATAGTTCGAGTATTTAACGGTACTCATTGTAATCAAGTATTTCACGGTACTTGACGTAGCTAGATATTTAACGGTATCTAGATTGAGTTATAACTAACATCAAAGTTGTACGAGTAGGGTTGATAAAATTGTAATCCGGAGAAGGCACTAATTTTATTAATCGAGAATAGTGGACGTAGGTTTCAAATTGTGGAACTGAACCACTTCAAAAATATCGTATCTCTATTTATTTCTTGCTCTACTCAACATCCATCATACAAGCGAACACATCGAAGAAGATTACTAAAAAGAAGGCATACTCAATTCAACCCCCCCTTCTTGAGTATATTCATATCAATAGACTCTTCAATTGGTATCAGAGCCTCGTGCTCTTGATCGCCTAACCGCGTGAGATTGATCCTACTATTGATTCTATATTATATACTCTATCATCAATGGATTCCAAGCATCTCAAGTGTCCTATCTTCGATGGTAAGAACTACAGTTTATGGAAGAATATGATGACTCACTACATCAAGGGATGTGACTGGGAATGTTGGAAGATCATCCAAACCAGACCAAAGAAAATCTTGGTCACCACCGCAAATGGAACTACCTATGAAAAGATGGAAAGTGCTTATGTAGAAGCCGACTACAAAATTGCAGAAAAGAATTTAAAGGCTATGAGTCTCCTACAAAACGGTATGATTACTTCAGAATTTGACCGATTTTTATCTTGCAATTCTGCTAAAGAAATATGGGACGGTCTTGAACTTGCCTACGAAGGAATATCCGTAGTCAAGAAACATCGTACAGATTTGCTTTTTCAAAGATACGAACTTTTCACTATGGAAAAGAATGAATCTATTGATAGCATGTCTGCACGATTTTCTTGTATTATTAATGAACTACGAAACCTTGGTAGGAAAATCGATTCTAAAGATATCATTCGAAAGATACTCAGAAGTCTTACTAAAAAGTGGCAACCTAAAGTCACGACCATTGAAGAAGCACGTGACCTATCTCAAATGACTTACAAAGAACTTATAGGATCTCTGATGGCTCATGAGATCAAGCTAAACAAAGATGATGATGACCCTAAAGGAAAGGGCGTCACTCTACAAACCTCTACAAGCGAGGAATGCGAACAAGAACTTGAGGACGAAACAGTTTTGTTCGCAAGACGATTCAAGAAAGAGGTTTTTAAAGGAAGATACAAAAACCCTAATAACAAAACGGTTGACAAAAGGAAAACTGACTCCAAACAAACATTCTTCAAAAGTGGATGTTTTAAGTGCGGTTAACAAGATCATATGATCAAGGATTGTCCAAGCTGGGACAATATCAAAGACAAATCCAAGAGAGAAAAGACTAAAACAGAATTCAAATAGGTGATGCTTGCATCATGCTGGGGAGAATTAGAATCTGAAGTTGACGAAGACTCAGAAGAAGACGGGGTAGCAAACTCGTGCTTAAGCAACGTCAGCCTAGATCTAATCTCAAACAACCAGGATGAAGATGGCGCATCCCTTATATGTCTCCTTGGAGAATCCGACTCAGACGACGATGACGAAGAGGTAAATTTTCTACAACTTAAAAGTCAAGTTAAAAATCTGTCTAAATCTATGTTAATTAAATACTTTGAGAAAACCCTGGAACAATGTCATGAACAAAGTCTTGAGTTAGATGAGTTGAAGGAACAAATCCTCGATATCGCTGAGGAAAATCAACTTCTTAAAGCCAAAGCTAAGAAACTGAAATCCAAAATAAACATTGAAACCAATGTTAAATTGGAAACAATGATGTCTGAGAAAAAGGTTCTTGAGTCTAAAGTTATAGCTAATAAAGCTATAACCTCAAAACTAAAACTCAACATTAAAGAGCTTCAATCCAAAGTTATAGCTAATGAAGCTATAACTTCAGAATTGAGAAAGGATAATGAGCTTCTAAAGACTAAATCTTCAACAGTTGTTGAAGATGAGACTCATCTAGAAGAAGTTGAGATCCTTGAAAATAAAATCATGGATCTAGAATTCAACTTATCTAACATCAAGAAGGAACATGCTAAAATTGTTTTCAACTTTCATAAAGACATTCAAAACCAAAAAGAGTCTAGCAACGTCGACCATAGTGCCTGTAAAAAGGAAATAGACTCTTTAAAGGACCTTCTTCTTCATGCTCGGAAAGTTCACAATAAATGGGAAGGAAGCACTAACGTTCTAAACTTCCTGACTGAACAATCCGACAATAACATGAAGATGAGATTAGGTCACGAGTGTTATGGGGGAAGGGATCACTCAAAGTGTAAACAAAGCCCTACAGACAGAGATTTTAGAAGAAGAAAATATGTCGATCTACCTGAGTATTTAACATGCACTTATTGTGGTCATACTGGACACCTCCGTGAAAACTCTGTAAAACACGCACAAGATTTTAAAACCGGAGTTAAGTTTGTTAAATCCTTAGGTATACCAAACGACACTATTTCCATCTCCGATAGTGATGATGACAAAGTTGAGGAAAGAAACAATGACCACAGATGGTTCTATGACATGACATTTGACTACGAAGAAAAGAAAAATAGAACCAGACAAGCTCCTCAACCTAAGACAAACAAGAATTGGTCACCAAAAGACCAAACTAGAACTTACACAAAAACATCAAAACCTAACTACTATAGATATTAGGAGAACTTACATAAGAAAAGTTTGGGTCAAGAAGTGATACCCGTCGTTGTGGGTGTCAAAGATAAGATTTATAAACCAAACTAAAACTATAGATAGTGATAGTAAGGGTCGAACCACAGAGAGACAAGGTTAATTATGTTTGCTAATTTTTGATCTATTAAGTAACAATAAAGAGGGGGTTTTGAGTTATTTTGGTTTGATTTAAGTCTAACAATTATAGTAAAGAATAAAACTGAAAAGAAGATGTAAAAACGATGATAAAAGAGATGCTAGGATGTTCGGGTAGTAAATAGCTACGATGGTGTAAATCCTAAGTCAACATGTATTGCAGTCGCGTAAGGGGTGTAACATATCCTTTCGGTCTATGGTACCTAATAGGTCCTTTCGGCCTATGCTATTAGTTCCTAGGTCTCACAATTATTGGGTGTCAACAATAAGGGTGATTCCTAAATTCTAGGTCACATACCTTTCAGTCTTAAGTAACCTAGCCGTCTTAAGATGTAAACCAATGCCCTTCCCGTATCTCTCAATCTTGGGTAGGTCATTACTAACATCCTACAAGTCTCCTTTTGGTCTCATTGTAGGTTATTATAGTCTACAAATTAAAGCGAAACAGAATTCAAACACGAGTCGGTCGACCAACCAGCTACCCCGGTCGGCCGACCTCCTGCCTGCAACATGTTGATTCGAGAATTCATACTACCTATGCATATTTACTCCCTACATCCTAACATATGAAATTAGCTACTCATAACTATTGAAACAATAATAAAAACAAGAGTAAACATGGAACTCATAACGAACATCAATCTAAACATGCGATAATAATAAAGGCTTGGGATTCTAACTTAACCCGGATACTAATAATTCTAGGATAAGAGCAATATTAAAACTGAAAATTAAGAAAGGAATTACCGGAATTGTTGGGAAATGTGTCTCAACAATAGTGCGATCACGTAATTAAATCTCGTGACGAGAATGCGCAAGGGATGATACGAAATTATATTAGTCAACTGACCATCATTAATCGGTAATGATTGGCTAGCTAGAGTTTGAGATTACTGTCGTATGACGGTGGTGGTCAGTTAATCCCTTTAGGTCACACCTATAGGACAATTCCCTTAATTGATAAGATGATCAAATGTATATTGATACGAGTTGATCATATTGCTTAAACTTGTATATCGAGAAATCAGAGGTTAAATCTTATTGAAAGATTTATGTTTATAATTGAAACGTGTCAATTATTAAACAATGAACGATATTTTATAATATCGTAATTAGAATGAATCAGGTTGTATATTATTACAATTATTATGAATCGTATCGACGATTATTGGAATAACCATTTTGTACATAAGTAACTATGAATTACTAGTAAAGTTGTTAAATATGATTTATTTAATTTATAAAGTATATTTATTTGATAAATATGCATGTTTAAAATTAGAACAATTAATTTTATGTTGTGACATATTGTATGTCACACATAAGTATTCAAATTGTACAAAATGACATTTGATAAAATGGAGGTCCATTTTATGTAATGGTGGTACCGGTTTTTGGTAGTGGTAATTAAGTCTGTTTTGTGTTTTAAGAACACAAAAATGACAATAACAAAACATGTTCCTTGAGAACATAATCTTGAGCCAACCCATGTGTTTTTGGTAAGACCAAAAAGCACTATTTGGTGCTCCCTATGATGGTTCACGGCTAAGACACAAAAACCACACCAAAAACACAATCAAAAAGTGTTGTTCAACACTACAAGTCATTCATTCTATTCTTAGGGTTTCTAGTGTGAGAAACCTCAAATAAAATCCTCGCAAAATATTATCTAACAATATTTTTCCATATAATAAGATTATATATATTTTTATACTACACTTGTTGTAGTATTCATATTAATTATTCTAAATAAAGATTAGAATTTGTTTAAGGAAAAACCGGTTTTGGTACTAGCATACTCAAGTTTCGGTTTCAATCAAAGGGTGTCTTGGTGCATCACTAAGGAGGTGTTCTTGTTGAATACTTGGAGGATCATCGTTGCATTATTTGGACCGTGTGTAAGGGTTCAAATCTCCTTATTTCCGCATTTCGTTAGCATGCATAAGATCTAATATTTGATAATTAAAATGTTAATTAATAGATTTTGTTTAGTATGACTAAAATAATTAGTTTATGAGATAACTAAACCTAACAATTGGTATCAGAGCAACAAGGTTGTTTCCATGCTTTCCGTTTAATTTTTTACGGAGTTATTAGGATAACAAAATAAAAATTGATATTTCATTTCGTATATGATATGGCCGAAATAATTTATGCATGAATACCTACTTATTCTAAAATGTTTTTTAGGATATTTGGAATATATTTTGCATGTATATTGTTCTTTGGTATTTTATTCTCGGTTTTTATTAATTTTAATGGTTAAAAATTGTTTATTTTGGGAAAAATAGTTAAAATCATCTTTTGGCCGAGATTTTTCAGTAAGTTTTCACATGTATATCCTATGTTGTGAATATAAATTTTCGTAAACTATGGACTTATGATACATGGGATATGAATTTTAAATGTTAAAATGCAATAAGATGAATAAAAATGGGTTTGTATAGTTATATTTGGAATTTGACTATAAAAATTTATGAGTATGTCACATGCAATATTTAAAATGTGTGCTAAATTTCCAGAAATTTATCTCATATATTGCATTATTATAGATTTTTAATGTAAAAATCGGGTAATTAGTGACATTGTTTCGACTTAAATAGTTTAAGTTGGAATTTGGCCATAAAAATTTAACACGATGTCATATATATTATTTCCAGCATGTATAAAAATTTCGAGATTTTTATCTAATTTTATGCTTGAGAAATAATTTTAAAGGTTAAAATTGTATGATATATGACGAAAATCGTTAAAATTAGCAATAGTTGTTAAAATGGCCGAAAATTTTAACCCATTGTAGTCATATATGATATGTTCATCACCATAATTTTCTTGGGAGCCAAAAGTTTCTGTTTTATTTAATTTTAATTTGTTAAAAAGTTGCATTATTTAAAATTGAATAACAAGAGTCATTTTATTAAAATTTCGGCTTTTTGGGCAGTGTGTAATTTATTTTTCTGTCTATTTCATGTTCTTAAAGTTTTTGGAAAGTGTAAAAATATTATTAGTATTTTATTTGCATTTATGGAACTAATTATTTAATTTTCCGACTTAAAATGCTCGTTTTACGTCTTATTTTCGAAATATATGTTAAAACCGGATAAATACTAATTTTTAAAGTTCTGGAATTTTAAGAACATTCTAGATTTTTTAAAATCTGAATTTTGAAATTTTCGAAATTTTCGAAATTTTTATGACTCTTTTTGAATTTTATATTATTTTTCCCGTAAAACCGAGTAATACCGAACAATTTTATTATAATAAGTTAAGTCATGTTCAAAGTTTGAGTTAGACTAAATTTTGAAGCCTAATAGAGTTGGGATGATTAACTTAAGAGTGAATTCCGATTCACATTATGCATAGTGTTGTTAAACGTTAAAACACGCAATTCCATAAAACCGAGGTATACGATAACTATTTATATAGTTGAAATTTAAATAGGACGATTTGGCTTAGGGTTTGCATGGTAGTTCATATATTCATAAGCATTGCATATTTTAATTATGAATGTCATGATTTTATTTACGTAATTTTGGATTATGTAATTTACTTAGTATGGCCTTAGTTTTAAATCGGTATTTCCCGTAATGTAAGGGGTTACCAATTCGGATGTAATTAATGTGATCTCGTATCACTTTATTTATTGTTTTCTATTTTATAATGTATAAAGTAGACTAGAAAAGTTGTAATTTTTGTAAATTCCGGAGATCCTTGAAGACGGTGCCATTCGAAAAGGAGTTCCGACCAAGACGGTGTTTACCTTGGGAAGCGTGCCTCGAGAAGTTCAAGGGACCAAAGGAGTTGGTTTCCGAATTTGTACTTTTATTATTTCTTTTCTAGGAAAGGCCATACTAGGGTTTATTATTTTTATGCTTTTATTTGCTTTATATATGTTTGCATGCATAGCCAAATCGTCATATATCATGTCATGCATTTATTTGATTTAATCGACCTAGTCAATAATTTTATCGATAATTCACCGACTTAGTTCACTTAAACGGAGATAAATAATAAAATTTGACTAGATCTCTTACATATGAATATTGAGACTTAGCGTTACCAAAAAGTATGGACCCATGAATCCCTTCTTCACAAGAATGTAGGCTCGGCTAAACCGGGGTGCTAAAATTGTCACGTTGGGTAAGTAGGGTAATAAGATTACACCTTGAAATTTGGTCGATCTCAACGAAAGTATTCGTAACCGTAGTTGCAATAAGTTCGGGCTAAAGACGATTTTTAGAAAATTGTCGACCGGGAATTCTAAGGTAGAACCGATTAAAAGGTTAATCCGCCAAATTATACCAATACGGGTTGAATCGGCTATACCGTGCCCAAATTAGTATGGGTTTGGGTCTCGGGATTGTTTACTTAATTGGGTAAGAGATCATTAAGTAAATAAACTAAACTTGTTTAAAATTATTTACGAGTTTTGAAAATGACGTTGTTTTAATTCCTTCAATTTTGTAGTTTAATTTTCAACATCATCAATGGCAACCAACGCTCCACCTCTCACTAACGTATCATGGCTTCGATCCTTTATGGATCGTTGCAAACTCGATAAGCATGGTTCCAATTTTAAGGATTGGGATGCGCAATTACTTTTGGCCGCTCAAGGTGACGATAAGACTCGTTACCTATCCGAAGCCGCTCCTCCCGCTCCGACCGCTCGTTCCGTGGTCCAAACTCGTGAGGCCTATGAAGCCTACATGAAAGAGTCCTCCGCTCTTAAAAATGTGCTTATCTTCTCCATGGAGCCGTATCTCCAAAGGAGTATGATCAAGTTAACCACATCATATGAGATATACACCAAGCTTGCGACAATGTTTTCGCAAACTCCAAGGGTGATTCAATATGAGGCGGCTTCCGCCTTCTTCAACGTTTGCTTGAAGGAGGGGCAAAAGATAAGCCCTCATGTACTCAAACTAGTTGAGCTTGCGGAGACTCTAAAAGTGCAAGGAGTTGATGTTCCCGACTCTCTCATCATTGACCGAGTTCTTCACTCTCTTAATAAGGTGAAATTGTATGCTCAATTTCGGGTGAATTTCAACATGCGAAATCAAGAGACCACATTGGACGAATTGCATAAGATGCTTGTCCAAACCGAGAGGAACATGGGACTTCATGAAAGTTCCACTAAGGATGTCTTGTACATCGAAAAGAAAGGGAAATGCAACTTCAATAGGAATGCATTCAAAGGCAAGGGCAAGAAAACGTTCAAACCCAAAACCGGCCAAAGAAAAGACCTTTTCGAAAGGCGTTTCCACCTCATCTTCAAAGGTTGAGGACAAGTGCCTTTACTGCACGAGGTTAAGTCTTAGGAAACGGAATTGCCCCAAATACTTGACCGATCTCAAAGATGGAAAGGTTCTTGCAGTAGGTTATAATTCTCGTTTACTTCCATGTTATTTTGTTAACTTTTGTATGGCGATACAAGTTGTTGACTATCACCCCTTTGAAATTGTTTTAAAGGGGCATCTTATAAAGATAAGGGCAAGTAAAAGGAAGCATGAAGTTCCTTACTTGAATGACTATGGTAGCATCCAATTGATCGAAGACTTAAAGAGCTAGGCTCTAATTTTCATATTGTCTTCTTTCATATTTTGCATTTTATTCTCTAGAACAATTTATGTTCTTGTAAGACAAGGATTCGAATCCTAAAACAATGGTTGTAATTTTGGATATTAGTAACTTGGTTTTCAACCCAAGTCACTACTTTTGTTCTTGATCAATTACTTGATTTCTAAAATAAATTGCATACCTTATTAAAACATGAATAATTGTGATTTTATCACGAAATAAGAAACATTGATACGATCAATATAATATAATCAAAGTGTTGATTAAGACGGAGAACTACACCCCACGAGATACTTTCAATCAAAATAAGACATTATTAGTTCATTATATGATTTTCATTTTAAGTGAAAATGAGAATGAGTTCAACACATCTATATAACTTTCAATCATTCAAATACATTGGTTTAATCGAAAAATAGCTATCCTTATACGAATAAATGTTATTGTTAAAAGGATAGAGTGGGAGAAAGATTTTTCGCCTGTAAACCAATGAAATAAATGTAGGTTCTTACAGAAGAATCCCACAAGGGACTCTTAAGAAGAACCCTAAATGAAAAAACAAAGAAACTACGAGAGGACACTGAAGAAACTACGGGAGGACACAAGAGGAAATGTTCCTTATGTTCATTGTTTCAAAGAGAGGATACAAAAAACCCCGTAGAAAATCGGAAGGAAATCGGTTCCCTGAAATAATGATATTCTCAAAATTATAAGATAATAGAGGAGAAATCATCTCAGTTCCCTCGACAGTAGTATATGTTGTATCGAAAAGTGATGTTTGGAATTCATGTGATGTCGATTGAATAAAGGTAGACCACTATAGGGATAGTGACAGTGATAATGATTCAAGTGATAAATAAAGATTTACATGCGAGAAATGAAAGGTTCATTTAAGAGATCGAGTGATATTGTTTTTAGTGGGAGCGATATTCATTAAAGAATTGAACATACCATTTAGAGAGGATGGGTGATTCTTTAAGGTGCAAAGAATAAGAGGTTATCAATTCTAGATGAACAAATACTTTATATCATACGATGATGGAGCTTTACGGGAAGGTTTATTATATTGATAATAAAAGGTCGCCCATTAGAAATCAAAATGGTTAGATATGAATAACCTTGATGAAATACCCAAGATGTTTGAAAATAGTAAGAGTGATGAAATCACTAATAACTACAATATAGATTTCAGCACATAAGTGACTAGATAATTTCGAGTGATTCTTTAATCCCTCTAGTATATCAATACGTCACGAGTTATACGATAACAGTGGGAGCTTCCCTCAGGAAAGGAACCTCAAGATCTAGAATGGGTTCTAGATATGTGCTCAAATAAGATCATATTATGTGAGATAATATGAGTCGGAAGGAGACCAAAATTTGTAAGTTTTGCAATCATGAATAAAAGGTTTATTCGCAAAACACTAATACAAATAGATGATCGTGCATCAAATGCAATGAAATAGTATTGACTGTTTTTGCATGACAATGTCATTTGAGTTATAATTAACTCAAAATGAAAGATACTTTGTCAAAATCCAAATGGGTTGTAAGAGACAATTTTTAACCCCATAAAGTGAACTGGATTGACTTAGTATAGCCCCTGGCCGCTTATATGAGGTGACATCTCAAAACGACTGGAATGTGAGGCGACTGATGGCAAGTTCAAGTGCCATAGAGTCATATGTGATGACTAGTCGATCACATAGGCAGACTGCAAGAGACACTCTGTCGGGCAAAGTGACCGCTTATAGAGTTCTAGAAATTTTATGATAGCCGGGTCGTGGCAAGAGCTGCTATAGTATTCTTGTGAGTCAATTCTTAGACTAAAGACTACTCTCCCAAGATGGTACAATTTAGGCATAACCTTGATCCATTCTCTACGACTTTTTGTAACTGGAGTCAAATGGGATTGCTTTGGGTTGTGACTGACTGTGACTGGTTGAAGGAAGTAGTGCGATAGAAATTGTCCACCCCTTGTCAGGGTTGTTCAAATCTCAAGGCCACTCGAGGAGAAGTTAACTGGAAATGCGTGGCCACGCTCGGAAGGTATCTATGGTAGATAATTTCGGTCAAACAATTATTCTCCAGATCGAGGAAACCACTCATGGTATGATCGAATGCAAGTACGACCTCAGAGAGACACCTTGCATTGAGTGGGAGATTGTAATAGGACAAGAGAATTCGTGACGCACACTTGTCGAGGACAAGTGGGAGATTGTTGGGAAATGTGTCCTCAACAATAGTGTGATCACGTAATTAAATCTCGTGACGAGAATGCGCAAGGGATGATACGAAATTATATTAGTCAACTGACCAACATTAATCGGTAATGATTGGCTAGCTAGAGTTTGACATTACTGTCGTATGACGGTGGTGGTCAGTTGATCCCTTTAGGTCACACCTATAGGAAAATTCCCTTAATTGATAAGATGATCAAATGTATATTGATACGAGTTGATCATATTCCTTAAACTTGTATATCGAGAAATCAGAGGTTAAATCTTATTGTAAGATTTATGTTTATAATTGAAACGTGTCAATTATTAAACAATGAACGATATTTTATAATATCGTAATTAGAATGAATCGGGTTGTATATTATTACAGTTATTATGAATCATATTGACGATTATTGGAATAACCATTTTGTACATAAGTAACTATGAATTACTAGTAAAATTGTTAAATATGATTTATTTAATTTATAAATGATATTTATTTGATAAATATGCATGTTTAAAATTAGAACAATTAATTTTATGTTGTGACATATTGTTTGTCACACATAAGTATTCAAATTGTACAAAATGACATTTGATAAAATGGAGGTCCATTTTATGTAATGGTGGTACCGATTTTTGGTAGTGGTAATTAAGTGTGTTTTGTGTTTTAAGAACACAAAAATGACAATAACAAAACATGTTCCTTGAGAACATAATCTTGAGCCAACCCATGTGTTTTTGGTAAGACCAAAAAGCACTATTTGGTGCTCCCTATGATGGTTCACGGCTAAGACACAAAAACCACACCAAAAACACAATCAAAAAGTGTTGTTCAACACTACAAGTCATTCATTCTATTCTTAGGGTTTCTAGTGTGAGAAACCTCAAATAAAATCCTCTCAAAATATTATCTAACAATATTTTTCCATATAATAAGATTATATATATTTTTATACTACACTTGTTGTAGTATTCATATTAATTATTCTAAATAAAGATTAGAATTTGTTTAATGAAAAACCGGTTTTGGTACTAGCATACTCAAGTTTCGGTTTCAATCAAAGGGTGTCTTGGTGCATCACTAAGGAGGTGTTCTTGTTGAATACTTGGAGGATCATCGTTGCATTATTTGGACCGTGTGTAAGGGTTCAAATCTCCTTATTTCCGCATTTCGTTAGCAACCATAAGATCTAATATTTGATAATTAAAATGTTAATTAATAGATTTTGTTTAGTATGACTAAAATAATTAGTTTATGAGATAACTAAACCTAACAGGAATATGGATTAGGGCTGAAAAGAACAAGCTTTATTGATTATCGCGGAAGGATTGATGAACAATGAATAAAACTCACAAAACAATAACCTTGAAAAGAGAGAACTAAAACTAAAGATAAATTGAGAGTTTGTAATTAGATGTAGAAATAGACTAAGTATTGGATGCTAGATAATAGATAGAAAACTGAATCCCTCAACCCTAAACACGAGATTTAGCTTAAATAGGCGGAAATAAAGAGTTTCCTAATGACCTAATCACTTGAATGGGCTTTGCGGAAACTTCTGGGTCTGTGCTGTGGTCGACCGACCTAGGTAGCAGGTCGGTCGACCTAATGTCGGGCCTGCAGCGCGCGTCGATCTTAAAATAGCTGCCATTTCTTTGTTACTCATCGTAATCAAGCGATTCTTGCGGCGTTGGAAAGCTAAGAGGATACGTTTTCACGTCCAACTCGAATCACTCCATTATCAGCTCTAGAACTCGAGATAGAGCCATTTGAAACAGGCTGCAATATCGTGGATCAATTCTTTGCTTTTTTTAGAGCTTGTAAACTATAAGCACCCTTGCTTATGCTATATTTAGGCCTTGAAATGTGCGCTAGGCTTGATCTTTCGTGTCCTTAGCCATAAAAATCACTTGAGGACGGATTTGGTTTGAAATCGCCCTTTTTCCGCATAATTCTGCAAAATAGCGTGTGAAAATACGAAAGTAGACAAAAGTTGGGAAATAAAGGCTAAAACATCGTAAATGAGCTCTAAAATGCGTGTGAAAATAGATGTAAAACGTCATAAAACACGCATCAAATTCCCCAAACCAAACCCTTGCTTGTCCTCAAGCAAGAACTAGACTCGATCTTAACTAATGGAACGATTTCAATCTTAGAGCGAAATTTACATGTAAGCCTAAACCAATGTCAAGTACAAAATAAGAAAGCATTCAAATCACGCAAACGAGTTATAGGGTCGTCAAACTTGCAAAAATAAAGACTATAGAGACTTTATACCATGGACTCTCGCGGTATGCTCGAGACACTCATGAAGCAAAGGGTGAATATATGTAAAAGATAGAAAGAAGTATATTTGTCATGACACTCACCTAACTGCGACCCATGAAAACATGTCTGCAATCTAACATGAACAAGAATTCTACAACTATGTATACTTATACTCATTAAGTGACTTAGGCACGTGCAATTGAGGTATGAAAGATATGTGAGGTAAAAGGTAAAAGTGGTTAAGATGTTTTTGGATTTGTGGGGTTAGTAGCCAAGCTAGTAAAACCGGTTTCCAACAACATATTTCACAAACTGTTGAAATTAAGAAAGTGCTTTTTTTTTGTAGCACAACTCTCACATTAAATATAAGAAAGGACTCCCAAAACTTTTTTGAATGAAGTACGGGAGTGATAACATATAAAAGAAGGGGATTTTTGGAACGAAACTTTGAATCTGATGATGTTAGTTAGTCGACCGACCTAAGGGTGTGGTCGGTCGACTGACTTCCTGTACGTTTTTGATTTTTTTCGTTTTTCTTTTCTTTCTTTTTCTTTCTTTTTCTGTTCTTTTTCTTTTCTTTCTTTTTCTTTCTTTCTTTCCTCTTTTTGCTCAAGATATCACAAACCAAGATGCCTCATAAAATAAACCAAAGACAACAAATACTAGCTTGGAAGGGTAGGCTAAGTATAGGATGTAGTTTTGGGGGAATAAAAAGGCAATTTTGGCTATGTAAGGCTTATGGGTAAATAAGAGAAAAGGGATCCCAAATGCACGTACCAAGACTCACAAAACGAGATAGTATAACAAGTATATTGCAATTCAAGTTCATGTTTATGCATATTGATGTAACATGTTCCAAGGGGAGTACTACTCACATCCTAGACAACTGGTTTAAAAATGAAACCAGGAAATAAAGCTCTAAAACTTAGAATGTATAGTAGGTTGCCAAGGTATAAGTCAAGTCTTAAGAAAAACAAGTTGACAAAAACTCGTAGATATGCAAAAGACTCTCATACTAAAACAAGTTGACAAGGCAATGTAAAGGCATAAACATGTAAGATAGCAAAGATCATCTTTGAAATACTCTCGTTCCGACTCGACCTATATGCTAAAATAAACGTGCATTTTTTTGGAAATTTTTGAAATTTTTCTATTTTCTTGGATTTTTTGTATATGCAAGGAAAATAAAGAAAAGAACAATGCAATACAGAAATGCAGATAAACGTATGACAAAATGCAATGGAACAATGCATATGACACGAAACCATTCCCCAAACCAACCGGCACAATGTCCCCATTGTGCATTAGCCTAAGTAAAGGTTTCATAAATTTAAGGAACAATGCAAGGAAAATAAAAAAAACAAGGAAAATGGAAAGAACTCACTGGATATATGCGCATGAGAAAAAAAAACCTCCCCAAACCAGCGTAAGCTAGGAGGTTTTGGTGGCCAGCAGTGCCACTCCAAGTACCTAAGATGGTTGCATGATTCCCGAGGAAGAAACGAGCAAGCTGTAACAGATGGGTAGGTCGACCGACCTATGTCTCTGGTCGACCGACCTTCCTGCGGACTGCAGGAATTCTAGAAATGTAGGGAACAGGTCGATCGACCTACGTTTCTAGTCGGTCGACCGCCTCTGCTGCACAGCGGCCTTCTTTCTTCGGGAATAACTTGTATTAACCAAGTCATTCTTCCTCAAACCTAAAAAATCATCATATATGCGCCCAACAAATGCGCAAGATCCCAGAACCAAGTCTAAAATGTCTCAAAACAAAGCAACAAAAGCAAAAAGAGTCTAAGTCTAAAAACAAGAACAGAAAATAGTCCAAAAAAAACTGAAATAGAACACTTGACTAGCACTACGACTCAGCAGCAAGATACCCCAAAGTAAGGCACTTGGCTAAAAGAGGTCCTTTCAGCAGTATGGACCGCTACTCTGGGCTTCCAGACAACAGGCCTAGACGGAGGAAGGGTATCTGGTGTCGCATAAGCTATGACACGCTTCTTTACTTTGCCCGACCGATCTTCTTCAGCAACTTGCTCCAACTCCGTCTCACTAGTATCATCAGGATCTCCTATGCCCTCTTTGCCATGACCTGCAGCAACAGAAATAATAGGATGGTCCTCCAAACTTTTTCAAGCTCAAGACCTTTGATGATCTCCAAGATTTTACCGAACTGAAGCTCCAACTTTACTTTCTCTAAATGATTCGGATACGGGACCGCAACGCTTGTCGCAGAATCAGCAATCTTTGGCTCTTTTAACTTCGGAATCTCCGTCGAGTCATTGATGAGAGATGAGTCAGGTAACTCAGGAGGCGACTCCATAGTCTGCTCAGGTATCACGGTCGGTCGACCGTGTGTACTGGTCGGTCGACCGATCGAGCTCAGTTCAGAAAGTTTCTGTCTGTTAGAAATTGGAGGATCATCAGGTATCGTGGTCGGTCGACCATAATCATCGGTCGGTCGACCTTCATCATAGGGGATGAGTTCGGCTATTGCATCAGGAACTTTGGTAGACTTTTCAACCTTTTCCAACTCTTTCTCTTGGCTTCCCGATCCATCATGGGAGAGACCGCGTTGGAGATTAATGGCATTGATCGTCCCTACGGAATTCTCACATTTGCTCGGAGAGTTAGCAATCCGATTAGCAGCTAAGATTGCTATTTGGCTCTTAATATTTTTCAAAGATGCAGCTTGAGCTTTCTTCATTTCTAACATTTGGGTCATGAGGGTTTGGGCAGTCGTTCTCAATTTCGCAGCCTCATTTGTTTCATGAACGGGAGCATCCTTAAGTTTTTCGAAATGGGGGTTAACGGACGCTTCAAGTGCTGCAACATGACTTGTTTCAACACTTGTTTTCGGCGAATTCTCACGTGAATTCCCATTCTCAGCTCTATGAACCGCCATCTCCTCAATGATGTCCCAACCCTCATCATAAGCCACATTGCTTTGGAATCTACCATTTGCAGCCGAATCAAGGATGACTCTGAAGTCATCATACAAGGAGTTATATAATTGGTTGCAGAGGTACCACTTCTCAAAGCCGTGGTGAGGAACGGATCGAACCATCTTCTTAAAACGGGCCCATGCTTCATGAAATTCCTCATCAGGTCCTTGCTGGAAATTTGAAATTTGAACTCTCAGAGCATTGGTTTTCGCTGGCGAAATGTACTATTTGCAGAAAGCCAATGCCAGAGATGTCCAATCTGTAACTCTAGCTGCTACCTTATCAAGGTAGCGAATCCATTGACGCGCAGAATCTTTCAAGGAGAAAAGAAACAGCTTCTCCTTAACTTCATCTTGCGTCACTCCAGCTGGTCTGGGTATGGAACAACAGTAATCTGTAAATAGCTCCAAATGCTTCCAAGGATCTTCATCCGGTAGACCTGCAAACTGTTTTTGCTCCACCAATTCGAAATAGGAAAGACGAATTTGAAAGGGGAGAGTAAATCTCTGTGGAAGGTGGTGTGCTTGTAACATCCTGCATTTTCGTAAACAATATTTAAAGGTTTTAAGTTCAAGCTCGAGAAATAATTTATATTTCGTAATTTTTGGGATTTCATTTAAATAACTGATTAATTTATGTGAGAATATTTTTTTAAAGGATTTAAATAAGATTTCATTTAATTGCGTAATTTGCGTCTTAGCAATTTAATTTCATAGCCCGGAAGATATTTATATCGTCTTAAGTTTATAGTGACCTTAAGTCGGTGTTCTTAGCTTAAACTGTCATACAACTTGTCTTATGGGCCTAACTTGTTAATGGACCAATTTCCCCTCTTTTTCCTCACAAAACCCTAACTCCTTTATCTTCTACCTCCCTCCTTCATTTCATTTTTCAGATTTAAAACATAACAACAAACACAGTCTTGAGAATTTCTCCTTCAATCTTAAAATGCTCATAGAATATTCGTTTCTTATCTGATTGAGACGATTTTCGCGGCCACGCATTCCTTCTCTCGAGCCCGTCGTTTTAAGGTAATCAATCTTACATTTTGTGATAGTTGAAATTTCGGCCTGTTTGAAGTATTTCGAAATTCGTGAATAGTTGTGATGTTCTGTTGTTTTAGGCGGTGTTTGTGTTAGCCCGGAAGAGGACTTGGTGTTTATTGAACAAGATCTTGAAGGTTTCGCTAAGTAAAGGTGACAATTATGAGAAACTCGGCCTTTACTTGTAATATTAGCACTTTACATGTTTAGGATGTTTAGATTTCTGATTTTTCGTATGGTTTATGTTCAATGAGTTTAGAAATGTATGTTAGGGATACATGTGTATGATGTGTATTTGCTTTGTAATGTATCACATGCCTAGTATTCAATTTTCAGAAATTTGTGCTTAAGACGGATACACCTTATATTCTTGTTGAGGATTGTTTGTGGGTTTAATTGCTGATAGTTAGTATATTTGATGGTTATATGTTATGGGTAAACATTGTATGTAGCAAATCTAGAAGTCTTGAATCGATTTGAGGAGTTTTGATAGTTTTAGAGGATTTGTGATTTTGCGTACAGCGGAATCTGAGCCGGTGGGCTGACCGGCAGCCGGTCGGCCGGCTCAGAGTCAGGGTGTCTTCTTTGAATGTTCTGAAATTCGAGAAAGGTTTCTAAGCCGGTCAGTCGGCCGCCGGTCGACCGGCTCAGGATCCTTCTTGTTCGTTTTCAAAGTTTGCAAAGGCATGGGAAATTGACTCCCAGCCGGCAGGCCGGTACACCGGCTGAGAGTCACTCCTCATATTTTAGTTTTAAAAGTTTGACTTGTGGGAAGGGACTCCCATCCGGCTGGCCGGCGGACGGTCCACCGGCTGAGAGCCTCTTCTCCTTGATTTTCAGGCGGTTGAATGGCATGGGAAGGGACTCCCAGCCGGTGGACCGGCAGACGGTCTGGGACCGGCTGAGAGCCCCTGTTCTCATTGTTTTGCTTTTAACTTTCAAACGGTTTATCGGTTTGGTTTGAGATTCGTTCCGTGTACCTTTCATGTGTGTTCGAGGTCCCCGGAGGATGGGCGACACTATATTGGGTTTGGGAATGGAGAGAGGATAGAGACCCCCCGGTCGGGTAACCGAAAGGGAAACCGGCTCTCCCTCATCTTAGTTCGCGGGGTCAATTAAGTGTTGATTAGAAGTTTAAGAAGTTAGAACTATAGGTTAGTCTCTATCTTTGTATGTTATTGGTTGATGCGTGTTAAGGTATGCCTTAAGCTGGCCTCTGAGCTTAACACGTGAGTTGTTTGTCGCGTGATGGGATATGTGTTAAGTTCACCTCTGGACCCATTACGTGTTTTGCTTGTGGTGTGTCAGGATATGTGTTAAGTTCACCTCTGGACCTGACACGTGATCGGTTGTCGTACACGGGATATGTGTTAAGTTCACCTCTGGACCCGGTGTGCGATAGCTGTGTATTGGGATATGTGTTAAGTTCACCTCTGGACCCAATACTTGTTTGTAGCAGTGGGATATGTGTTAAGTTCACCTCTGGACCCATTGCTTATGGATGTATGTTAGGATATGTGTTAAGTTCACCTCTGGACCCGACATTTGTTTGTAGTGGGATATGTGTTAAGTTCACCTATGGACCCATTACTGAATTGTGAATAGGGATATGTGTTAAGTTCACCTCTGGACCCTTTATTGTTTTGGTAGTGAGATATGTGTTAAGTTCACCTCTGGACCCATTAATAGTGTTATTTGATATCTTGGTCTATGCCTTAGGTTGGCCTCTGAGTCCTTGACTGTGAAAGTGGCTTTGTATCTAGGTTATGTCTTAAGTTGACCGCTGAACCTTTTTACTTGTTGTTTTATATCTGCTTGCCTTGTGATGGTACAGTGTCAGATGTGCATGGTGGTATTGGTATTTATTATACTTGATTATAGTTTTGTTCATCCAAGGCATTGGATGACTCTTTGGTCAGTTTCGTAAATAGTTTGGACTGAAAGACCCCCCGACCGGGCAACCGGTAATGAAACCGGCTCTCCTTCCAAATGGTTTCCGAAGTTGGTTGAGAGCCGTGCATTAGTAATTGCATGATAGTATGATTAGTTGATGAGATTTTATACTTCACATGTGTATATATATGCTGGAGTATTCTGTTTGTATTTATGTGTTACGTGTCGTTACAAAAGGTGGCTAGGAGAACTCTAGTCACTCCCCACTGATTGTGGCGTACATGTTTACATGTATGTAGGTACATGACAGGTGGTTGGCAGAGGGTTGCATGGAGCTAGCGAGCGATGATCATATTCATCGATTGACTTACACGTTTACGTTAGTTAGACTTAGTTTACATTTCAGTTTTGAGTGCCGGTAGGGATGTGCCATCCCAGGCTGATTGTATATATATATATATATATATATACATGTATATATATATATATACATGTATATATATATATATATACATGTATATATATATATATATACATGTATATATATGTATATATATACATATGTGTATATATATATATATATATATGTATATATATATATATATATATATATATATATACATATATATACATATATATATATATATATATGTATATATATATATATGTATATATATATATATATATATACTATACATATATATATATATATATATAATATATATATATATATATGTATATATATATATATATATATATTATATATATATATATATATATATATATATATGTATATATATATATATATATGTATATATATATATATATATACATATATATATATATTACTTTCAGTTTCAGTTTTAATTCACCTCGCATGTTAGCTATGTTAAAAAGTTTTAATTTCGCTGCATTTTTAGTATTTTGTATGTTTTATATTTCCGCTTTCGTGAGGGGTTTTACTGTGCTGCTGGCTGAAGATTATCAGAAATAGTAGACATGATCGCAATAGCACTGAGAGTACTCAAGTCTTCCTCTCAAAAACCTGTCTTCTAAAACAAAACTAGAAGAAAAGGTAAGTAACGGTCTTAAGGAACCAATGTTCCTTAAGACAAGGAAAACAAACTAAAAACTAACAAACAAAATTATACCGTCTCCGCGGCAACGACGCCAAAATTTGATACCCGTCGTTGTGGGTGTCAAAGATAAGATTTATAAAGCAAACTAAAACTATAGATAGTGATAGTAAGGGTCGAACCACAGAGAGACAAGGTTAATTATGTTTGCTAATTTTTTATCTATTAAGTAACAATAAGGAGGGGGTTTTGAGTTATTTTGGTTTGAACTAAGTCTAACAATTATAGTAAAGAATAAAACTGAAAAGAAGATGTAAAAACGATGATAAAAGAGATGCTAGGATGTTCGGGTAGTAAATAGCTACGATGGTGTAAATCCTAAGTCAACATGTATTGCAGTCGCGTAAGGGGTGTAACATATCCTTTCGGTCTATGGTACCTAATATCTCCTTTCGGCCTACGCTATTAGTTCCTAGGTCTCACAATTATTGGGTGTCAACAATAAGGGTGATTCCTAAATTCTAGGTCACATACCTTTCAGTCTTAAGTAACCTAGCCGTCTTAAGATGTAAACCAATGCCCTTCCCGTATCTCTCAATCTTGGGTAGGTCATTACTAACATCCTGCAAGTCTCCTTTTGGTCTCATTGTAGGTTATTATAGTCTACAAATTAAAGCGAAACAGAATTCAAACACGAGTCGGTCGACCGACCAGCTACCCCGGTCGGCCGACCTCCTGCCTGAAACATGTTGATTCGAGAATTCATACTACCTATGCATATTTACTCCCTACATCCTTACATATGAAATTAGCTACTCATAACTATTAAAACAATAATAAAAACAGGAGTAAACATGGACATCATAACGAACATCAATCTAAACATGCAATAATAATAAAGGCTTGGGATTCTAACTTAATCCGGATACTAATAATTCTAGGATAAGAACAATAGTAAAACTGAATTTAAGAAAGGAATTACCGGAATATGGATTAGGGCAGAAAAGAACAAGCTTTATTGATTATCGCGGAAGGATTGATGAACAATGAATAAAACTCACAAAACAATAACCTTGAAAAGAGATAACTAAAACTAAAGATAAATTGAGAGTTTGTAATTAGATGTAGAAATAGACTAAGTATTGGATGCTAGATAATAGATAGAAAACTGAATCCCTCAACCCTAAACACGAGATTTAGCTTAAATAGGGGAAATAAAGAGTTTCCTAATGACCTAATCACTTGAATGGGCTTTGCGGAAACTTCTGGGTCTGTGCTGTAACATCCCAATATTTCGAGACTTGGAAGTTTATTGATTTTAAGTCCAAGTTCGAGAAATAATTTATATTTCGTAATTTTTGGAATTTCTTTTAAATAACTGATTAATTTATGTGATAATATTTTAAAGGATTTAAAATAAGGTTTCATTTAATTGCATAATTTACGTCTTAGCAATTTAATTTCATAGTCCGGAAATATTTATATCATCTTAAGTTTATAGTTACCTTAAGTCGGTGTTTTTAGCTTAAACCGTCTTAAAACTTGTCTTATGGGCCTAACTCGTTAATGGATCCATTTCCCCTCTTTTTCCTCACAAAACCCTAACCCCACCATCTTCTACCTCCCTCCTCCAATTCATTTTTCAGATTTAAACAAAACACCATTTTTGATTTCCTCCTCCTTCAATCTTAAAACTCTCATAAAATCTTCGTTTCTTATCCGATTGAGGCGATTTTCGCGGCCACGGATTCCTCTTCTCGCCCTCCATCTTTCTAGGTAAGTTTTTACCCAAAATAATTCCGTCTTTTATTCTGTCCGTGACCCTAAGGTCACGTTTTTCGAGGTTTACGGATGGTTGTTGTGTTTCTAGAGCGGACTTGGACAAAGGAGTAGCTTGGAGTCGGATTCATGTTGGTTTAAGAAGTTATAAGGTGACGATAATGAGAAACTCGGCCTTATTGTTTACATTAGCACTTTTCTTGTTTGAATTGGTTTAAGCTTCTGATTTTCCAAGTTATTGTTGTTGTTTGGACTTAGTAACATGATAGGAATGTTCACATATGATGATTATATGCTTAGATGATGTTTCACATGACTAGTGATTAATTTTCAGAAATTTATGCTTAAGACGGATACGAATATTATTCTTGTTGAGGATTGTTTGTGGGATTAATTGCTGGTAGATCATATGTTTGATGATTTGATATAATGGGTAAACATTGTATGTTGCGAATTCAGAAGTCTTGAATCGATTTGGGATGATTTGCATATTGTAGGAAAAATGCGATTTTCGTGCAGGGACTCTGAGCCGGCAGGCTGACCGGCAGCCGGTCGACCGGTTGAGACTCACTCCTTATATTTCGAATTTTGAAATTGGCTTTGGGGAAGGGACTCCCAGCCGGCTGGCCGGCGGACGGTCCACCGGCTGAGAGCCTCTTCTCATTGTTTTCTCAGACGGTTGTGATGCGTGTCTATTTTATGTGTTTTTCATCTATTTTTACACGCATTTGGTCGCTCATTTACTATGTTTAGCCTTTATTTCCCAACAATCGTGTACTTTCGTATTTTTATGCACTTTTGCAGATTTATGCGGAAAAGGGACGATTTAGCACCAAATCCTTATCCTCAAAGTCTTTTGTATAATTAAGGAATAACGAAAGGTCAACTGGAGTCTTTATCTAAGTACCAAAAGTCAAAACAAGAAGAAAACCGAAGAATTCTTTGCGGAAGCGGTCGACCGACCAGCTAAACGGGTCGGCCGACCAGGCCTGATTTTTTATAAAAATCCAAATCCGAAGAAAAGCCCAAGAATTGACTTAAGCCCGTGAAAGAGGTCGACCGACCCACCAGAGTGGTCGACCGACCTCAGCGAAGCCCAGAAACGAGTTTTCGGAAATAAATTAGAAGTAGAAGTCTTTTAGGAAACTCCAATCTCTTGCCCTATATAAGCTAATCTTGTAGTTAGGGTTTTGCATCGATTAATATTAAGTTCTAGAGAGATTCAATAATTCAGTTATTATTCAGTTATTATTAGAGTTTGTAGTCTTTCAATAAATTCCAAGCATTCAATAAAGTTTGTTCCTTTCTGCCCAAATTTCGATTGTGGTAATTACTCTTTTAATTTAGCTTTATTATTGTTCTTATTTTTATTACATTCGTTTAAGTCAGAATCTCAAGCTATATTAATTCTTGCATGTTTAGATTATTTACTATGTTTACCATGTTTAATCCCGTTTTCATAATCGTCTTAACAACCATGAGTAGCTAAATTTCATATGTTAGGATGTAGGGGATAATATGCATAGGTAGAATAAATTCCGAAACCACTTGTAGCAGAGCCGCGGTCGGCCGACTCAAATAGTGGGTCGGTCGACCGAGGCTGTGGTCGGCCGACTGGAATAGCTGGTCGGTCGACCACTCGCGTTTGTATCCTGTTCCGTCTTTCTTTGTTGACTATAATACCCTACAATGAAACTGAAAGGAGACTTGTAGAATGTTAGTAATGACCTACCCAAGATTGAGAGATACGGGAAGGGCATTGGTTTACACCTTAAGACGGCTAGGTTACTCAAGACTGAAAGGTATGTGACCTAGGATTTAGGAATCACCCTTATTGTTCACACCCAATAATTGTGAGACCTAGGAACTAATAGCATAGGCCGAAAGGAGCTATTAGGTAGCATAGACCTAAAAAGATATGTTACACCCCCTTACGCGACTGCAATACATGTTGACCTTAGGATTAATATTACCTTAGCTATTTATTACCCAAACATCCTAGCATCCCTTTTTATTATATTTTATTCTCATCTTTTATTATTTGTTTATTTTAATCTTTGCCTTAGATATAGTAATCAACCAATCAAACCCCCAAATTTGTTACCTTTAAACATTAACATTCAAACAATAAACATTCCCCACCTCTCTGTGGTTCGACCCTGACTTTCACTATCTATAGTTTAAGTTTAGGAATTATAAATTTTATCTTTGGTACCCTCAACGACGGGCATCAAATTTTGGCGCCGTTGCCGGGGAGGTGACGCCAGTGTTTATTGTTTTTGTTTTTGTTTCTCTTTTCTTTAAGGAATTTTTCGTTCCTTAAACCTTCTCACCTTTTTCTTGTAGTTTCCATCTTATGCGCAGGTCAGTTCAAGGAGAACTCCTACCACTGGACCACGAGCTAGAGAGGACTCTTAGAGAAAGGAGAAAGCAGCTTCTAGCAAATCAGGAAGGAGGTTCACCATCTTCCTTGTTTCAAGAAGACTTATTCGAACAACCATCTTTACCATCTTCACCAAAAACACCACCTTCACAACCAAATTCACCCAACAATCCACCTTCGCCAAAAACACCACCTTTTACCTACTTTCCAGTTTTTCCTAAAGAAGAAGAAAACATGACAGAGGAAGCTACTATTGCCAATCACTCCATGCCTCAGGCAAAGGACCTATACAAAGGGTTCACTTTACCTGCAGGTACTGGGAAGCCATTCGAGGCCAAGCCTGCCTACATTACTATGGTTGAAAGAAACCAATTTGGAGGCTCGGCCAATGAGGATGCTGCAAAGCATATCGAAATCTTCACAGATTACATATGCTCTATTGCACCCCCAGAAGGAGTGACGCAGGACCAGATTAAGCAAACCATGTTTATCTTCTCCCTTAGGGACTCTGCGAGAGAGTGGTACAGAGATCTAGACCGCACTGCTGCGGGAGTCACAGATTGGAACACCCTAGCCTTAGCATTCTACAGGAAATACTATTCTGCATCAAAGACTAATGCTTTAAGAGCGCAGATTACAAATTTCAAGCAAGGCCCCAATGAAGATTTTAGTGAGGCGTGGGACAGGTTCAAGAGACTTGTTCGATCCATACCACATCACGGGTTCGAACAATGGTTTCTTTGCAACCAGTTCTACAATGGCCTCTACGATGACAACAGGGCCTATCGAGATGCTGCAGCTAATGGGAGATTCCAAGATAATTCAGGAGAGACTAAGGGTCTCAAATTGATAGAAGATGTTGCTGTACACCGTTCTGAGCATGGTACTTCCAGAGGAAATCAAAGGAAATCTGAATACAACCTATCAGCAATTGAGGCCTTGACAGCCAAGTTGGAAAAATTTGAGGCTGGAGGAAAATTCGATCTAGGGAGTGGAAGCAAGGGCGGTATTTATCAGGTGAACGCCGTTCAAGACGGACCCTTTGCTTGTGAGAGGTGCGGTGGAGAAGGGCACGTGTCAAAATTCTGTACTTCATCCAATGAAACATGTGCCGCTTTTCAACATTATCGTGGGAACAATTTCTATGACCCGAATAATAATAATGTCCATCCCAACCTAAGGTGGACCAGCCAGAATGTTCTTAACCCACAGCATATGCAACCTCAGCAAAATTCCACATATATCCCCCCACAAAAGCAAGGTTTTCAAAAACCACCCTTCAACCCTCAACCACTTTCTAATCCACCACCCAACACAGAAACTCTTATCCAAAATCTTATTGGGTTGGTTCAGAAGGAGTCACAGGCTAGAGAGGCAGGGATGAAGATGTTAGAATCTCAGATTGCTCAAATCGCGAGCAAGAATGATACTAGGGCTCCGGGTCAACTTCCGACCAAACCGGACCAGAAAAAGGAGACTCTAAACGTTGTATCTTTAAGAAGTGGAGCCAAAGTAGGGGTTGAGAAAGAAAAAACAGAAGAATAGCAGAAAGAGCGGTCGACCGACTGAAGATCCAGGTCGACCGACCACAGAGCAGAATCCGAAAATTAGCGCTGAACAGGAGAGCGGTCGACCGACCGAAGCTGATGGTCAACCGACCGCCGAGGCAGAGCCAGAGACTCCTTTTCGTCCAGAATTGCCAGATAACTTAAGAGATTTTCTTTTTAGGGGTGATAATACCCCTAGGTTTCTGAAGAAAGCTGCAAATACTGAGTCTTCAGCCGCTCCTTTCCCAGAAAGACTTGTACCTTCAAAGGATCAGGTATCTTTTGACAAATTTAAGGATGTGATTCGTTCATTAAATGTTCAAGTCCCTTTTCTAGAATTAGTTCAACAAGTTCCTTCTTATCTTAAATTCATGAGACAGCTTTTGTCAAGAAAGAGGTCTCTAGAAAAGGTTGAGTCGGTGGCCCTAACTGAAGAGTCATCTAGTTTTTTATCGCATGTCATTGCCTCTCACAAATTAGAAGACCCTGGTAGTTTTTCTGTTCCCTGCAATATAGGAACCTTCCCAGTTAAGAAGGCCCTATGCGACTTAGGTGCTAGCATAAGTGTCATGCCCCTAAGCGTTGCCTTAAAACTATGAATGACCGAATTTACAATGACCAGTATGACAGTCCAGATGGCGGATCGTACATCTATGGAACCTATAGGAGTGTTGGAAAACATCCCTGTGCGTATTGACAGGTTTTTCTTCCCAGTTGACTTCGTAGTTTTGGACATCCCAGAGGGTGCCCATATACCTATAATTCTAGGAAGACCTTTCCTTCACACCGCAGGTGCCATTATAGATGTAGGCACTGGGACCCTAACCTTTAAAGTAGGAAAGCATTCTATTATTTATGGCCTATCTTATAGGAAAAAGGATGCTATGACCCCTATTACATGTAATGCTATCACTTCTGAAAAGAAGTATGAGGTCATCACTACTTCTCCTACTTTATTGCCTGTTTCTGTATCTGTTTTTACACCTCCGCCCCAGATTGGGAGCAATATGGAGGACACTTCTATTATGGTCAATGCAGGAATTGGTTTGGGGAAACCCAAAGTAGAGAAAGTCATAGTCCAAAGAGGAGGAATGGGATGTCTAAGCTATAAAGAAGATGAGGACCCAGACGTCGTGGATCGAGAAGAGAAGAAGAAGAGGAGGCAAGCTCAAGAGGAGAGACCGTCGCATATGCTTTGCGACGGCGGAAAGAAGAAGTGTTTTGTTACTCAAACAAACACTGTGGAGACTACGGCATGTCGTCAAAAGCCGTGGTCGGATATTTTCCGCATCTTTAGCGGATAGTTTTTTTTTTTTTAAGTTTCAGTTTTAAGACAATTTATTTCTGTTGTGTGAGACTTTTTATTTTAGTATGTTCGTAGTTTTAGAACTTTATGCTTGCATAGTTGAAAACTTTAAGACTTGTTTCTGGAATCTCGCGCATTTGCGGGCACATATATTTTTTCTTGCTTTTGCAGGCTCAACGAAGAAAAGAAGACCGCTGGGACACAGACGGTCGACCGACCAGATACACCAGTCGGTCGACCAAGCCGCCGTATTGCTGAAACTTTCTGTAGTCTACAAAAAGGTCGGTCGACCTGTTATCTGGGTCGGTCGACCTTCTGTCCATCGCAGTCCGTTCGTTTCTTCCTCGGGAACCGTGCAACCGTCTTTGGTATTTCAGTGGCATTGCTAGTCACCAAAACCTCCCAGCTTATGCTGGTTTGGGGAGGGTTTTCTCATACATCTATTAATCCAGTGAGTTCTTTCCAGTTTTTCCTTAATTTTTATTCTCTTTGCATCTTTACTTTAATTTTATGAAACCTTTACGTAGGCTAATGCACAATGGGGACATTGTGCGGGTTGGTTTGGGGAATGGTTTCGTGTCACATGCATTACATTCTGTCACACGTTTATTGCATTTTCGTATTGCATTGTTCTTTTCTTTATTTTCCTTGCATATACAAGAAAAATACAAAAAGATGAAAAAATTCAAAAATTCCAAAAAATGCACGTTTATTTTAGCATATAGGTTGAGTCGGAACGAAAGTATTTCAAGGATGATTTAGCTATCTTACATGTTTATGCCTTTACCTTGCCTTGTCAACTTGTTTTAGTATGAGAGTATTTCGCATATCTACGAGTTTTTGTCAACTTGCATATCTTGCGACTTGACTTATACCTTGGCAACCTACTATACATTCTAAGTTTTAGAGCCGTATTCCTGGTTTCATTCTTAAACCAGTTGTCTAGGATGTGAGTAGTACTCCCCTTGGAACATGTTACATCAATATGCATAAACATGAACTTGAATTGCTATATACTTGTTTTACTTTCTCATTTTGTGAGTCTTGATACGTGCATTTGGGATCCCTTTTCTCATATTTACCCATAAGCTTCACATAGCCAAAATTGCCTTTTTATTTCCCCAAAAAACTACATCCCATACTTAGCCTACCCTTCCAAGCTAGTATTTGTGGTCATTGGATTATTTTTTTGAGGTGTCTTGGTTTGTATGCTATCTTGAAAAAAAAAGAGAAAAGAAAGAAAGCAAGAAAGAAAAGAAAAAGAACAGAAAAAGAAAGAAAAAGAAAGAAAAAAAAGAAACGAAAAAAAAAAAGCAAAACGTACAGGAAAGAAGTCGACCGACCACCATCATAGGTCGGCCGACCACCTGGCAGCATCAGAATGAAAAAAAAATCGTTCCAAAATCCCTTTCTTTTATATGTTATCACTCCCGTACCTCATTCAAAATATTTGGGAGTCCTTTCTTATATTCAATGTGAGAATTGTGCCACAAAAAGAGCATTTTCTTAATTTCAAAAGTTGTGAAATATGTTGTTGGGAATTTGTTTTACTAGCTTGGCTACTAACCCCACAAATCCAAAAACATCTTAACCACTTCTACCTTTTACCTCACATATCTTTCATACCTCAATTGCATATATCCAAGTCACTTAATAAGATTGTTATACAAAGTTGTAGAATTCTTGTTCATGTTAGATTGCAGGCATGTTTTCATAGGTCGCAGTTAGGTGAGTGTCATTACGAAATTTCTTCTTTCTATCTTTTACATATACTCACCCTTTGCTTCATGAGTGTCTCGAGCGTACCGCGAGAGTCCATGGTATAAAGTCTCTATAGTCTTTATGTTTGCAAGTTTGACGACCCTATAACTCGTTTGCATGATTTAAATACTTTCTCATTTTGTACTTGGCATTGGTTTAGGCTAACATGTAAATTTCGCTCTGAGATTGAAATCGTTCCATTAGTTAGGATCGAGTCTATTTCTTGCTTGAGGGCAAGCAAGGGTTTGGTTTGGGGAATTTGATGCGTGTCTATTTTATGATGTTTTTCATCTATTTTTACACGCATTTGGTCGCTCATTTACTATGTTTTAGCCTTTATTTCCCAACAATCGTGTACTTTCGTATTTTTATGCACTTTTGCAGATTTATGCGGAAAAGGGACGATTTAGCACCAAATCCTTATCCTTAAAGTCTTTTGTATAATTAAGGAATAACGAAAGGTCAACTGGAGTCTTTATCTAAGTACCAAAAGTCAAAACAAGAAGAAAACCGAAGAATTCTTTGCGGAAGCGGTCGACCGACCAGCTAAACGGGTCGGCCGACCAGGCCTGATTTTTATAAAAATCCAAATCCGAAGAAAAGCCCAAGAATTGACTTAAGCCCGTGAAAGAGGTCGACCGACCCACCAGAGTGGTCGACCGACCTCAGCGAAGCCCAGAAATGAGTTTTCGGAAATAAATTAGAAGTAGAAGTCTTTTAGGAAACTCCAATCTCTTGCCCTATATAAGCTAATCTTGTAGTTAGGGTTTTGCATCGATTAATATTAAGTTCTAGAGAGATTCAATAATTCAGTTATTATTCAGTTATTATTAGAGTTTGTAGTCTTTCAATAAATTCCAAGCATTTAATAAAGTTTGTTCCTTTCTGCCCAAATTTCGATTGTGGTAATTACTCTTTTAATTTAGCTTTATTATTGTTCTTATTTTTATTACATTCGTTTAAGTCAGAATCTCAAGCTTTATTAATTCTTGCATGTTTAGATTATTTACTATGTTTACCATGTTTAATCCCGTTTTCATAATCGTCTTAACAACCATGAGTAGCTAAATTTCATATGTTAGGATGTAGGGGATAATATGCATAGGTAGAATAAATTCCGAAACCACTTGTAGCAGAGCCGCGGTCGGCCGACTCAAATAGTGGGTCGGTCGACCGAGGCTGTGGTCGGCCGACTGGAATAGCTGGTCGGTCGACCACTCGCGTTTGTATCCTGTTCCGTCTTTCTTTGTTGACTATAATACCCTACAATGAAACTGAAAGGAGACTTGTAGAATGTTAGTAATGACCTACCCAAGATTGAGAGATACGGGAAGGGCATTGGTTTACACCTTAAGACGGCTAGGTTACTCAAGACTGAAAGGTATGTGACCTAGGATTTAGGAATCACCCTTATTGTTCACACCCAATAATTGTGAGACCTAGGAACTAATAGCATAGGCCGAAAGGAGCTATTAGGTAGCATAGACCTAAAAAGATATGTTACACCCCCTTACGCGACTGCAATACATGTTGACCTTAGGATTAATATTACCTTAGCTATTTATTACCCAAACATCCTAGCATCCCTTTTTATTATATTTTATTCTCATCTTTTATTATTTGTTTATTTTAATCTTTGCCTTAGATATAGTAATCAACCAATCAAACCCCCAAATTTGTTACCTTTAAACATTAACATTCAAACAATAAACATTCCCCACCTCTCTGTGGTTCGACCCTGACTTTCACTATCTATAGTTTAAGTTTAGGAATTATAAATTTTATCTTTGGTATCCTCAACGACGGGCATCAGGTTGTTTGGCATGGGAAGGGACTCCCAGCCGGTTGGCCGGCAGACGGTCTGGAACCGGCTGAGAGCCCCTGTTCTCATTGTTTTGCTTATAACTTTCAAACGGTTATTCGGTTTTGTTTGAGATTCGTTTCGTGTACCTTTAATGTGTTTGAGGTCCCCGGAGGATGGGCGACACTATATTGGGTTCGGGAATGGAGAGAGGATAGAGACCCCCCGGTCGGGTAACCGAAAGGGAAACCGGCTCTCCCTCAACTTAGTTCCCGGGATCAATTAAGTGTTGGTTAGTGATATAAGAAATAGGAACTAAAGTTTAGTTTTAAGTTGAATGCTTATAGTGATGCGTATTAAGTTATGCGTTAAGATGTCGCCTCTGAACTTAATACGTAGATTGTTTGTCATGTATGGAGGTATGCGTTAAGATGTCGCCTCTGAGCTCTATACGTGTTTGATTGTCGTGTCTGGGACATGCGTTGAGTTTTCGCCTCTGAGTCCAGACATGTTTTTGTGATCGCGTCAGAACATGCGTTGAGTTTTCGCCTCTGAGTCTGACGAGTAGAGCAGCTGCACGACGGGGCAGTCAGGTTGTCATACCTTACCCGGAGTGCAGGTGTTTGGTGCTAGAACATGCGTTGAGTTTTCGCCTCTGAGTCTAGTATCTTGTGATGTAGTAGGGGAACATGCGTTGAGTTTTCGCCTCTGAGTTTCTTAATTTTGATTGTGAATTGAGTGCTAGTCCATGCGTTGAGTTTTCGCCTCTGAGTCTAGTATTTTGTGATAGCCGGTCCATGCGTTGAGTTTTCGCCTCTGAGTCCTTGCTTGATATTGTGAACTTGGTATATAGGTTATGCGTTAAGATGTCGCCTCTGAACCTTTATACTTGCTGATTGATTTAGTATATAAGTTATGCGTTAAGATGTCGCCTCTGAACCTTTATACTTGCTGATTGATTTAGTATCTAGGTTATGCGTTAAGATGTCGCCTCTGAACCTTTATACTTGCTGATTGATTTAGTATCTAGGTTATGCGTTAAGATGTCGCCTCTGAACCTTTATACTTGCTGTTTTATATCTACTTGCCTTGGGTTGGTACAGTGTTAGATATAGATGTTGATATTGATGATATAGACGTTGTTATTGATGAGTATGATGTTTTGACTTGGTTATTGTTCATCCAAGGCATTGGATGACTCTAAGTCAGTTTCGTAAATGGTTTGGATTGAAAGACCCCTCGACCGGGCAACCGGTAGGGAAACCGGCTCTCCTTCCAAATAGTTTCCGAAGTTGGTTGAGAGCCGTGCATTAGTGATTGCATGATAGTATGAGATCAGTTATTGAGATATTGATATGCTTCACATGTTTATATATGTTGGAGTGTTCTGTTTGTATTCTGTGTTACGTGTCGTTACAAAAGGTGGCTAGGAGAACTCTATTCACTCCCCACTGATTGTGGCGTACATGTTTACATGTATGTAGGTACATGACAGGTTGGCAGAGGGGATCCATGGAGCTAGCGAGTGATGATCCTTCATCGATTGACTTACACTCTTATGTTAGCTAGACTTTAGATTTACATTTCAGTTTTTGAGTGCCTGTAGGGATGTGCCATCCCGGGCTGCTTTTATATGGCACTTATGTACTTATTTATGTTTCAGTTTTGTAGTAGAATGCCTCGCATGTTTAGTTATGTTAAAAAGTTTTAATTCCACTGCATTTTTAGTACTTTGTATGCTTATTATTTTCCGCTTTCGCGAGGGGTTTTACATGTGTTGTGGTCGACCGACCTAGGTAGCAGGTTGGTCAACCTAATGTTGGGCCTGCAGCGCATGTCGATCTTAAAACAGCTGCCCTTTCTTCGTTAGTCATCATAATCAAGCGATTCTTGCGGCGTTGGAAAGTTGAGAGGCTAAGCTTTCACCTCCAACTGGAATCACTCCATTATCAGCTCTAGAACTCGAGATATAGCCATTTGAAACAGGCTGCAATATCGTGGATCGATTCTTTGCTTTTTTTAGAGCTTGTAAACTATAAGCACCCTTGCTTATGCTATCTTTAGGCCTTGAAATGTGCGCTAGGCTTGTTCTTTCGTGTCCTTAGCCATAAAAATCACTTGAGGACGAATTTGGTTTGAAATCGCCTTTTTTCCGCATAATTCTGCAAAATAGCATAAAAATACGAAAGTAGACAAAAGTTGGGAAATAAAGGCTAAAACATCGTAAATGATCTCTAAAATGCGTGTGAAAATAGATGTAAAACGTCATAAAATAGACACGCATCAAGAAGGAATATGTATTTGTGATTACTAACAACAAAGGACCCAAGTATGCTTGGGTACCTAAATCCTGTCTCTAAATTTATGTGTGCAGTTTGTCGCAAAGGAAAATAACTTATGGTATGTCGACAGTGGATGCTCAAGACACATGACAGGCGACGTAAATCTATTCTTATCCCTAGAACCCTTTGATGGAGGAAAAGTTACCTTCGGCGATAATAAGAAGGAAAAAATTATAGGGATTGGTAAGATTGGTATTTCATCATCTCATGCTATAAATGATGTATATTTGGTAGTGGTCTCAGACATAACCTAATAAGTATCTCTCAACTATGCGACAAAGGAAACAAAGTTGTTTTTCATGCAGACATATGTCGTATAATTATGGAAGGTACAAGCAAAGTAATCCTTGAAGGTCATCGAAAGAAAAACGTTTATATGATTGATTTAAATGTCGTACCTACTAACTCTCTCTCTTTCATGAAAGTTACGTTAGATGATCCATGTCTATGGCATAAGAGATTTGGACATATTAGCTCACCTATTCTAAGTAAGCTGAAAAGATGGGACTTGGTCGAAGGTCTCCCAAAGATCAAATTTGATCAAGAAAAGATGTGTGACACATGTGCTCGTTGCAAACACGTCAGATCATCTTTCAAACCGAAAAGAATGGTAAGTACAGAACAAGCTCTTGAACTAGTACACATGGATCTATGTGGCCCTATGAAGGTAAGAAGCAGAGGTGGCTCCAGGTACGTTTTTGTTCTAGTTGATGATTACTCAAGATTTGTTTGGCCAATCTTTCTTCACTCTAAAGACGAAACATTTGATGAATTTGTTAGTCTCATGAAACTTGTCCAAAACAAATATAAATCTAATCTAGTAACAATTCGTACTGATCATGGAACTGAGTTTGACAATCATGCTTTTATTGATTTCTGTAAAACCAGTGGTGTTGGACATAACTTCTCGGCACCAAGAACCCCACAACAAAATGGAGTCGTAGAACGTATGAACAGAACCTTAGAAGACATGGCTAGAACAATGCTCCTTTGTAGTGGTCTACCTATAAACTTTTGGGCTGAGTCTATTAGTACAGCTTGTTATATTCATAACCGTGCTATGATTAGACTTATCCTTAAAAAGACACCTTATGAACTTCTTCGAGGTCGTAAACCTAATATATCTCATTTAAGATGTTTTGGGAGTAAATGCTTTATTCATAACAATCGTAAAAACAGATTAAGCAAATTCGACCCTAGAAGTGACGAAGCAATTTTTATAGGATATTCAGATCATAGTAAAGCCTACAAAGTTTTTAACAAACGTACCTTATGCATAGAAGGAAGTATTCATGTTATCTTTGATGAAAATAATGCCTTCGATAAGCCTTTACAGGACGAAGAAGAAAAACCTAGACGAATCTGATTTCAGGTTGTCAAGGGAAGATCCTCCCGAAATAGAAAATGAAGAAAGTGAATTTCAAGGAATTAATTCATGATGAACTTAACTTGGGAGGAAATGGTGCGAGAGATGAAGCTACAGTTGATGATACTGTAGATAAGTCTCAAACCAATGACTTGGAACCCAGAGTTATAGCTAATGAAGCTATAACTTTAAATCAAAACCAAAGGGAAGAGATCGGAGTTATACCTGATCCTACTATAACCCCAGGTTTGGATTCAGGGGGAACAAGCCAAAATCCCGAGTCAAGTATAGGTAATGCAAATAATCAATCAAGAAACTGGAGATACAAGGGCTCTCACCCTTTGGACAATGTCATAGGAAGCTTGACAGATGGAGTTCAAACTCGAAGGAGCCTAAACAACTTTTGCTCATTCTACTTGTAACACCCCAAGAGTATGAGAGGAAAGTTGTCCCACATCAGTAGAATGTGAGGCTTGTGATAGGTTTATAATAACTTCCACCCACCACTTAGTAACAAGGCCTTGTGCTTTTGAGCTTAAGTGAGGACAAATAATGGGCCCAAAAGTGTGCACCCATCTTGTTGGGGGTGTGTTACGACCGTGGTGGGTCGGGTTGTTACACTACTCCTCTCTCTCCACCATTGAACCTTCAAATATCAAGGAAGCTCTCGCAGAACCAGACTGGATAATTGTCATGCAAGAAGAACTCCAGCAATTTGAAAGAAACAATGTTTGGCATCTTGTTCCTCGACCTAAGGACAGATCTGTCATTGGAACTAGATGGGTATTCAGAAACAAATTGGATGACAGTGGAGTCATTGTAAGAAACAAGGCCAGACTAGTAGTTCAAGGATACAACCAACAATAAGGGATCAATTATGAAGAAACCTTCGCTCCTGTTGCCCGTCTTGAGGCAATAAGGCTACTCATTGCATTTGCCGCACATAAGGGAATGAAGCTATTTCAGATGGACGTTAAGACTGCCTTTCTTAATGGCTATCTCCAAGAGGAAGTATTTGTTGAACAACCTCCTGGATTTCCTGACAGCAAACTCAAGGATCATGTATTCAAATTAGACAAGGCTCTTTTTGGCCTAAAATAAGCACCCAAAGCATGGTACGACAGATTATCAAAGTTTCTATTGGAGAGTGGATTCAAAAGAGGATCTGTGGATAAAACCTTATTTCTTAAAAGCGAGAACTCAGATCTACTAGTCGTTCAGATCTATGTTGACGATATAATCTTTGGCTCAACTAACAAAAAGTTGTGCAAGTACTTCTCTGAGTTGATGACTTCTGAATTCGAGATGAGTATGATGGGAGAACTAAAGTTCTTCCTCGGACTTCAAATTCAACAAACTGAAGAAGAAATCAAAGTTCATCAACAAAAATACGTCAAGGAATTGCTAAAGAAATTCGGCATGGAAACCTCTCATGCAATGCCTACTCCAATGGTCACAGATAAGAAGCTAACCAAAGACGAAGATGGTAAGTCTGTAGACGAAACAACTTACCGAGGTATGATTGGCTCACTTCTTTATCTTACTGCAAGTCGTCCAAATATAATGTTTAGTGTCTGCGTATGTGCGAGAATTCAATCTGCACCAAAAGAATCGCATATGATTGCAGTTAAGAGAATACTAAGATACCTAATCGGAACATCAAAGTTATATCTATGGTATCCTATGGACTGTAACTTTAACCTAGTAGGATACTCAGATGCGGATTATGCAGGATGTTCATTAGACAGAAAAGGTACTTCGGGGCTTGCTACCTTTCTAGGTCCACGTATAATATCTTGGGGATCCAAGAAACAAAATCTGTTGCTCTCTCAACTGCCGAAGCATAATATATTACAGCCGCACTGGTATGTTCTCAACTTTTATGGTCAAAGCAACAATTACATGTGTAATTGGTATTAATGTTGGATGTGTGCCTATTTTATGTGATAATATGAGTGCTATTATTATATCTAAAAACCCAGCCCAGCACTCGACAACTAAACATATTGAAATTAGACACCACTTTCTACGAGACCATGCTGAAAAGAAAAAAATGGAATTTTGTAGTACGGAAAAACAATGGGTAGATATCTTCACTAAACAATTGGCTAGAGAACGTTTTGAGACTTTGCGATTGGAAATTGGTTTAATCGGTGGCACCTAATCAAATCTTAAAAGCAAAATAACTCAATGATTGACTACGGTTAAGACGAGATTATATGACTGTGTCCGTATACTCCGCTGCATGTGTATGTGTGTATTCAAATAATTAATTATGTAAACACAATTATGTTATTCAATTCATGTACGTTTGTGCAAAACCGAGTCACACAAAAATAATACGACACATATTATAATCTACCCTACAATATATATACCTATACATATTAATAATACATATTATTTAAAATAAAATAAAAAAAACAAATCTTACCTCACACTCAACCCATGTGAACACCTACCCCACTACTCCCATCCTCACCGGCCACGTGTAACCCTAACCCCCAGCTATAACTCTCCACGTGTCCCTATCCCTAACCCCACCATTATTCACCCAACCACTCACCTCAACTAATTACCTCACTCTCTAGTTACCACACTCACCTTCATTATTATCGTCCCAAAAATCAACTACAAAAATTTCAACCCAAAACCTCCAAATTAATTACCCCAAACCTCCATAAAAATCCGACCAACACCACCTTCCACCACAAACACTATGTCGCCCTCTCGTGCAACCCGATCCCACAACAAGAAACAAGCTCCACCATCCTCTCCTTCCCAAACTCCGTCACCACCGCCGTCACCAACCTCCATCGCCGTCTCTGTTCCAACCTCCGACAACGGAAAACGCCGTAAATTGAACCGCGAGTCATCATCCGTCACTGATGACATGCCGGAGTTCGTTTCCGGGAAAAGCTCTCGTCCCCTGTTTCGAGACTACTCTGTTGAGGCAACCCGCAAAAGATTAGAGCGGGTCCGAATGACCAAAACCAAAGGTATGTACATTGATCGAGTTTTACCTTATTCCATACACGCGGGTCGATATTATCCTTCGTCATGGGTCGACGGGTCCAAGTCATTAAGTTTTTTTAAAGAGTTCTTGAAAAATCAAGGGTGGGAGTACATTAGCAATTTCTCGGGTTTGGTGTTCCCTATTGAAATTGTTCAATTCTTTGCTTCGGTTAAAACATGTGAGGAAGGGCTAAGTGCGGTTATGAATGGTAAGGATGTGACGGTGTCTAAAACTGAAATTTGTGAAATCTTTAAGCTTGATCAAGACGGTCTTGTTCTTGATCCGAAAAAAGAATGGGGAGTCGTGTCTAAGGACCAAAAGATGGTTATCAAAACTAATTTTGATGAATATGCTACTGAAAATACTCCCTTGTTAACCGCTTCTTTTAGTCCCAAGTTGAAGTTGTTTGTAAGCTTTTTATGGAACACGGTCTTGCCGCGAAGGGGTGGAAGGGATAAGTTGTCGAGTATTGAGGCCGTGGTTGTTTATAGTTGGTTGGAGGGAACAAAGGTTGATTTAGCTTCTCTTATTTGCAATAAAATTTGGATGTCCGAGCTCTTATACAAGAAAGGTGTCGTGGATGATGCAAGTTATGGTGTGATCCCTCGTGATTGTATGTGTGATAAACTTCTCAAATTAATGGGTATTTGCTTTGACGGTATCGATCTAACCTTTGGCAAGAGTGTAGGTCCAGAACCAAAACTTTGTCCCTCGCCTTTGTTCGAAGGATTAGAAGCCAAGATGGACAAGATTATTGGTTTGTGCGAGGTAAAGAAAGAAAGAGATGAGGCAGGGAGTAGTGGCGGTGAAGGAAACCGAGGTTTCGAGGACGAGATGAGGGCGTGGATGCAAAGGTAGATAAGCGTCTTGAGAAGATGGGCTCGGGGATTCAAATGCTTTGTGACGAATTCTTCATCATCAGTGATCGCCTATCGTTCTTGACCACTCATGGAGGTGCGTTGGTGCGTGACCATGGCTTGATGAGGGAGGATGCTAGTCAGGCTCTCGAGGCTGTCAAAGCGCTTTCGATGAAGGTGCTCAACTTCGAGCTTGCGTTGGATTCTCAGGGGCGTAATGTGAGCAGTTGCTTGGACAGGTTGACCACCCTCGAATTCCGCACCCGACCAGATTATGTTAACCCTTATGCCAAGCGCCGTGACCCGTCCTCTTCTTGATCAGATTTCATGTGACGATACTCTGTTTTGTGTTGTTGGTTTCGTTTTCAATTGTTTTTGTTGTTGTTGGTTAAGTCCGGGTTGGACTTATTAAACTTTTAATCCTCTTGTGGCCAAACTCAAACTTTATCCCAGGCCATGTGAATCCGTGGTCCATTAGACCTCTTTTGCTTGCAGCCCAATCCTAACCTTTCCTTATTTTGCTTATGGCCATTTAAACAATCTCCTAAGCCGGCCCAATTTTTTTGACTATTGTTTATATTCGGCCCATTGGCTTAGTATTTCGGTTTGGTTGTGTATATTTTCTAACAATCGTCCTTGTTTTGTATAATATTGTGTGTGTTCATTTATTTCGATTATTGATGCATGCTTATTCATGTTTCGTAGTGTATTATTCTAGTCGTTTTACGTCTTTGTTCTCGTCTTTTCGATGATGTCAAGAGGGGGGGAAATGCGACTTAGATTAGAATTTGTCTAAGCTTGCTCCTTGTCGTAATTCATTGTCTCTTAGGGTTCTTAAAGGATATGGGTTAGATAGATGATAAAAAAACCCTACGTTAATCTTTGCTATGAATGACCCTTATTATATTGAGGGGGAACCAAACACCAGGTCATAAATCTAAGAAAGACTTGCCATCATCAAAAAGGGGGAATTTGTTAAACCATATATTCAAATGTATATATAAAGTATATATGTTTATGTTTTGATAATGACAAGTCTAGTTAAGTATATTATATACTCGTGCGTATAATCATGTGCTAAATGTACAGAGTGTTAGATTAAACGATATCAACAAACAAGTATGAAAGATTCAAGATCGTTAATCAAAGATTTGACTAATTAAAGATTAAGAGAAGATCGCAATTATATAGAAGAACTAATGTTATAGGTTTCAACTATAACTTTAGTATATGATGGTTTCAAGTTATAGCTCGTAGCTATAACTCTAGTAAGAAGAAATGGTCGAAAGGTTTGTAATGATTGAAACGATTTTGGTTTGCAAAATCGTCGTGATTCAATAATGTTTAATGAGTGTTCTATTTTTAATATAGAATTATTAATCTTAATAAGGTAGTATAAAATATCTTTTAGTCAAATAGGAATAAATAATTTTCTTATGAGTTAATTATTTATTACTAATAAACTAAGGATTTTTATATAACCATAATTGTCAAAATAATATAATCTAAATATTGTATAAAACGGTTTTGTAAAACGTGTACCATGACACGTTCCATAAATCGTGAAGGATTGATTAAATAAATAAATATGTATTTATTTAGATATCCTAAAAAACAATCTAGATTATATTATGGTAATACAATTTATTATATTTTTACAAGGTTTAGGAAGTTGGTTTTAATAAGGTTAGTATTTATTTATTATATAAGATCTTTCCTAAAATATGAATTAGGAAATAGATTCTTTATATAATACCTAATTATCTTATTAAATCTTTCCTAAATTAATTAAGATTAGATTTATGGTAGTATTATCTAAAGACTAGAATTCTAGTTTAGTAATATTCCTAAGTTATTTAGGGTTTGATCAACCTAGATATAATTCTATATAAGTAGAACACTTGTGATACATTGAAAATTACGAAATCATACACACTTGCACGCATATCGAGAAAACCACCGCCATTATATTCTTCAAGATTCGAGCTTTAATTGTCAGATTCGTTTCAAGATTCAAGTGCTCCAGCATTGATCTTATTCATTCAAGATTGTGAGTTTAATGAACATTGATGACTTATCTTATTAGCGTAAGATAGTTCGAGTATTTAACGGTACTCATTGTAATCAAGTATTTCACGGTACTTGACGTAGTTAGATATTTAACGGTATCTAGATTGAGTTACAACTAACATCAAAGTTGTACGAGTAGGGTTGATAAAATTGTAATCCGGAGAAGGTACTAATTTTATTAATCGAGAATAGTTGACGTAGGTTTCAAATTGTGAAACTGAACCACTTCAAAAATATCGTATCTCTATTTATTTATTGCTCTACTCAACATTCATCATACAAGCGAACACATCGAAGAAGATTACTAAAAATAAGGCATACTCAATTCAAACCCCACCCCCCCCTTCTTGAGTATATTCATATCAATAGACTCTTCAGACAATAAAGTCAAACTTCTAGCAAGCCAACCGTTACTGATAAACGTGAATCAACTGATTAGAATACAAAGTACACTGTGTGAACCTATAAGAGATTTATTCATGTTATCACACTAATTGTGGAGGACACTAGCTCCAACACCTTACCCGGGTGCTCGACGGCCGGTCGGTCGACTAAGAGCCCCATTCCTTTTGAATTTTTTTTAAGGATGATTATGTTAGTGGTTGTCAGCCGGGTGGCCATGCAGCCGGTCCACCGGATGAGAACCCTTTCTCTTGTGATTTTTCAGTAGAGGCTGCAGTGAGGGAGACTGGCAGCAGGCTAACCGGCAGTCGGTCAGTTGGCCGACTGAGAGTCTCTGCTTCTTATATAGAATTGTTTTATTTATGATCGGATTTTCCGATTTGATTGATTCTTTCTCCATATGATTTCTATGCTTGGTTATGTTGTACGGTGTAAAGAAAAGCCCCCTTAAGGAGATTCATGTGTTGATGCATATATAACTTGCGTATTAGGATATGTGTTAATGTAACAGCCCGTATTTTTATAAAAGTAATTTTAATAATTTAAAAATAGTTTACGGAATTTAATAATATTTTAATTTTAATCCGTAAGTTTTATTTTAAGAAATGCCGTTAAGTCCGTCTTGAGTTGTTTAATTTAAAGAGGTCGCGTTTACTTGGTAATTTACGTTGTCCGCTCCTTACATTTTTACAAAACCGACTCAACTCCGTCCCACTTAAAAACCCGATTCTTTAGTTGTGATAAAAGAAAAGAGAAAAGGAAGTTTCCTCATAACCTTCCCTCACCTTTCATTTTCTTCTTCCTCAAGACAAAACCCCCAAATTGTATTTGTATATACCGATCTCATTTACTAAAGTCATCACCCCGACTTCGTTTCAAGTCCAAACGAGGTAATTCTTTCGCCATCGCGCTCCTTACATCTTTCCCGTCGTTTCTATCTTTTCAATTTTGAGAATGATGCAAGTCGAATTCTGGGCTGTTCTTGAGTAATTTCGAAAATGGGTTATTTTAATCCGTTTTTGTTGTTTTTAGGAGCTAATCTCGAAGACCCGGTAGTGGACTCTTACTTAATTGAAGATTCGAGTGAAAAACTTGCTTAAGAGGTGACGATAATGAGAAACTCGGCCTTTTGTCTATATTAGCACTTTTGGTGTTTTGATTATGTGTTTCACATGAGATTATGATTATTGATGTCGATAGGAACTTAGTAATATGTTAATGACTGATTTATGTGTTCCTTGTATGAGATACTTGATGAAATTGGTGTTTCACATGCTCAAACATGTTCATCTTGTGTTGCTTGAAATTGTGACGGATATGGATGATTAATCGTATGTTGGGTGTTTGAGAAGTCGTTAGTCATTGCATATGTATGAGAATGGTGTATAATTACTGGGTAATGTATGTTTGGAGTAGAAATCATGTTGTAGGAACGATCCCATGAGATTTGGATGAATTTTGATATGTCGAAATGCGTTTTCTGGGAACAGGGACTCCCAGCCGGTTGGTTGACCGGCGGCCGGTCAACCGGCTGCGAGTCTCGTATGTTGATTTTTGAAGAAAGCTGAGGAAGGACCCTCAGCCGGTCGGCCGGCAGCCGGTCAGCCGGCTGGGAGCCCTTCTTTGTGTTTTGAAGTATGTAATTGAGAGTAATGGACTCTCAGCCGGCCAACCGGCAGCCTGTGGCTGACCGGCTGAGAGCCCCTTTTGTATTTTGAAGGTTGTTTTGAGAGTTAAGGACTCTCAGCCGGCCCACCGGCAGCCTGTGGCCAACCGGCTGGGAGCCCTTTTGGTATTTTGAAGTTGTTTTTGAGTGTCAATGACTCTCAGCCGGCCCACCGGCAGCCTGTGGCCAACCGGCTGAGAGCCCCTCTTGGTTTTTTGAAGTCATTTTTAAGAGTCTTGCACTCTCAGCCGGCCAACCGGCAGCCTGTGGCTGACCGGCTGAGAGCCCCTGTTGCATAATAAATTGTTTATAACTTTTGATACACATGTCGGATTTGATTGATTCTTTTTCCGGATGTTTCGTATGCTTGTTTGAAGTCCCAAGAAATTGGGCGACGCTTATGTCGGGTTCGGTAATGGATTTGAGGATGAAAGACCCCCCGGCCGGGCAACCGGAAGGGAGACCGGCTCTCGCCTCAAATTAGTTCCCGAAGTTGGCTAGGTGTTTCTTGGATGTTTAATGATGAGATATTTAAGAAATGATTGTCATTCGAGTTTGAGTTGTTGTACATCTTTGAGATGACATATTGTGATTTGTGTAAACCTGCTGTGCGCTGCTATAGTACTCGAGTTCTCACTTGACTCCATTGTGTAGCTGGTTGGCCGTAGTGGCTTGGTCCTCACGGTCAGGTCTTAGATTGTCTGCCCGCCTTCGGGCGTATCTCGTTCCTAGCTAGTTCGGGTCTTGGGGGTGCCTTGTGCACTTGTCGAATCGGGGATCGTGATTCGTTTGCGCTCCGAGAGTCTGGCCAGGTTTAGACTAGGACAGTCTTTTGATGTCGTCCTACCAGGGGGTTGTATAGTCTGAGATTGGGGATGTCGTGGTATATAGTCGAGTCGATTGTCGGCCTGCTCATAGTAGTCTAGTAGAGTCACTTGGCTGACCAATCTAGTTAGAGTCGAGTCACTTGGATGGCCTATCTCTTGTTTGTAGAGTCACTTGGATGACCTATCTCTTGTTTGCAGAGTCACTTGGTTGACCTATAGTTGTGGGAGTCGAGTCACTAGGTGACCTATCTCTTGTTGATATAATTGGATGTTGAGCATGCTTTAGTTGTGATTGTGATTGTATGATACTTGGCTATCTTAGTATTGTTCGTCCAAGGCATTGGACGACTCTTAGTCTGGTTTCGTAAATGGTTTGGATTGAAAGACCCCCCGGCCGGGCAACCGGAAGGGAAACCGGCTCTCCTTCCAAATAGTTTCCGAAGTTGGTTGAGAGCCTTTGCATAGTATTGCATGATGTTATGAAAGATGAGATATTGAGATTTGTATGCTTCACATGTTTTATATATGATGGAGTATATTGTATGCTTATGTGTTATGTGTCACTGACAATAGGTGGCTAGGAGCACTCTAGTCACTCCCCACTGACTGTGGCGCACATGTTGTATGTGTGTAGGTACATGAGGCTGTTTGCAGGGGGTCACGTTGAGGCTAGCGAGCGATGATCCTTCATCGTTGACTTTTACCTTTATCGTGTAGCTAGACCTTAGACTTACGTTTCAGTATTTTGTGCCTGTAGGGATATGCTATCCCGGGCTGTTTGTATCGCACTTAATACTTATTTATGTTTTATCTTTCGCATGTTTAATATGGGTAAGACACCTCGCATGTTTTCTTATCATGTCAAAAGTTTTAATTTCCGCGTATTTTTGGCATGTTTTGTATGTTTACTTTTCCGCTGCCGCGAGGGGTTGTACAGTTGGTATCAGAGCATTATTGCTCCCGACGCACTCATGTAATCCCCAAACTTAACTTGACCAATAACTTGAATAATGAATGAGAGATTTGGGTAGACTTAAGGACAAGTGGTAGTCTGTAATGTGATTGCTTTTACTAGGTCTAACGTGTTTGTTGATTATCATTTATCTTACTTTTACATCTTCAAATCGACGAACCGTGAGCTCATCCATTTGACGATCAAGACCGGTGTTTTCTACCGAAGATGGACGATTCGTGCTACCGTTGGAGAATGCTTCTGAGCCTGGATACTCCTCTTTCTTTGTGCATCGTCTTCTTTGATCCGGATGCACATCCCTTCTTATTGAATAATTGTCTATCTTACTTGAAAACTATCTTCTTACTTTTCTACTTAACCTTGTTGCTCGCCTTCTTGGAATACCTTGTAAGTAAATTTCCTTGATTGAGTTTTGAGGAATTATCATCCTTCTCGACTCGATCTCTGTTGTCTCCGTTGATGTTTTCTTTCTGCTGATAAAGCGCTGTCTTGAGCTCAACCTTGTTCTTCCTTCGTGTCCCTCACAAAAATTTTCTCCCTTAGACCGCTTCCTTTCTCCGTTTCGTGACTTCTTTGGAAAATTTCTTCCCTTTTTGTGATTGTAAACCTCTTTTGTTTTACAAATTTTATTGGTTCAACGTTTGAAAGATCTAAAAAGTCGATTTTTTTAGCAAAACCTGGTTTTGAGAAGTTGGATAATTTTTCAGTTTTGATGGATTTCAGCGTTGATTTGTCATTTGAACTTGTTATTGGAGACGTCCGATAACCTGTACTATGCCTATCAACACCGGATCGGTCTAAATTTTGAAACTCTTCATTGATTTTCACCTTGGTTTTGCCTTCGGACTAGAATGTCAGGTTCTTGAATGCGCAACGAGAACCCCAACGTTCCTTGATGGAGGCTCGACTACGGATTTTACTTTTGAAATTTTTGGAAAGAAGCCTAAGCTTTTGTATATCAAGGTTTCTGTGAAAGTTTTAATTGTTAATGTTGTCCTTGTAACTGCTTTCAAGTTTCGAGGACGAAACTTTTTAAAAGATGGGGTGATTGTAACAGCCCGTATTTTTATAAAAGTAATTTTAATAATTTAAAAATAGTTTACGGAATTTAATAATATTTTAATTTTAATCCGTAAGTTTTATTTTAAGAAATGCCGTTAAGTCCGTCTTGAGTTGTTTAATTTAAAGAGGTCGCGTTTACTTGGTAATTTACGTTGTCCGCTCCTTACATTTTTACAAAACCGACTCAACTCCGTCCCACTTAAAAACCCGATTCTTTAGTTGTGATAAAAGAAAAGAGAAAAGGAAGTTTCCTCATAACCTTCCCTCACCTTTCATTTTCTTCTTCCTCAAGACAAAACCCCCAAATTGTATTTGTATATACCGATCTCATTTACTAAAGTCATCACCCCGACTTCGTTTCAAGTCCAAACGAGGTAATTCTTTCGCCATCGCGCTCCTTACATCTTTCCCGTCGTTTCTATCTTTTCAATTTTGAGAATGATGCAAGTCGAATTCTGGGCTGTTCTTGAGTAATTTCGAAAATGGGTTATTTTAATCCGTTTTTGTTGTTTTTAGGAGCTAATCTCGAAGACCCGGTAGTGGACTCTTACTTAATTGAAGATTCGAGTGAAAAACTTGCTTAAGAGGTGACGATAATGAGAAACTCGGCCTTTTGTCTATATTAGCACTTTTGGTGTTTTGATTATGTGTTTCACATGAGATTATGATTATTGATGTCGATAGGAACTTAGTAATATGTTAATGACTGATTTATGTGTTCCTTGTATGAGATACTTGATGAAATTGGTGTTTCACATGCTCAAACATGTTCATCTTGTGTTGCTTGAAATTGTGACGGATATGGATGATTAATCGTATGTTGGGTGTTTGAGAAGTCGTTAGTCATTGCATATGTATGAGAATGGTGTATAATTACTGGGTAATGTATGTTTGGAGTAGAAATCATGTTGTAGGAACGATCCCATGAGATTTGGATGAATTTTGATATGTCGAAATGCGTTTTCTGGGAACAGGGACTCCCAGCCGGTTGGTTGACCGGCGGCCGGTCAACCGGCTGCGAGTCTCGTATGTTGATTTTTGAAGAAAGCTGAGGAAGGACCCTCAGCCGGTCGGCCGGCAGCCGGTCAGCCGGCTGGGAGCCCTTCTTTGTGTTTTGAAGTATGTAATTGAGAGTAATGGACTCTCAGCCGGCCAACCGGCAGCCTGTGGCTGACCGGCTGAGAGCCCCTTTTGTATTTTGAAGGTTGTTTTGAGAGTTAAGGACTCTCAGCCGGCCCACCGGCAGCCTGTGGCCAACCGGCTGGGAGCCCTTTTGGTATTTTGAAGTTGTTTTTGAGTGTCAATGACTCTCAGCCGGCCCACCGGCAGCCTGTGGCCAACCGGCTGAGAGCCCCTCTTGGTTTTTTGAAGTCATTTTTAAGAGTCTTGCACTCTCAGCCGGCCAACCGGCAGCCTGTGGCTGACCGGCTGAGAGCCCCTGTTGCATAATAAATTGTTTATAACTTTTGATACACATGTCGGATTTGATTGATTCTTTTTCCGGATGTTTCGTATGCTTGTTTGAAGTCCCAAGAAATTGGGCGACGCTTATGTCGGGTTCGGTAATGGATTTGAGGATGAAAGACCCCCCGGCCGGGCAACCGGAAGGGAGACCGGCTCTCGCCTCAAATTAGTTCCCGAAGTTGGCTAGGTGTTTCTTGGATGTTTAATGATGAGATATTTAAGAAATGATTGTCATTCGAGTTTGAGTTGTTGTACATCTTTGAGATGACATATTGTGATTTGTGTAAACCTGCTGTGCGCTGCTATAGTACTCGAGTTCTCACTTGACTCCATTGTGTAGCTGGTTGGCCGTAGTGGCTTGGTCCTCACGGTCAGGTCTTAGATTGTCTGCCCGCCTTCGGGCGTATCTCGTTCCTAGCTAGTTCGGGTCTTGGGGGTGCCTTGTGCACTTGTCGAATCGGGGATCGTGATTCGTTTGCGCTCCGAGAGTCTGGCCAGGTTTAGACTAGGACAGTCTTTTGATGTCGTCCTACCAGGGGGTTGTATAGTCTGAGATTGGGGATGTCGTGGTATATAGTCGAGTCGATTGTCGGCCTGCTCATAGTAGTCTAGTAGAGTCACTTGGCTGACCAATCTAGTTAGAGTCGAGTCACTTGGATGGCCTATCTCTTGTTTGTAGAGTCACTTGGATGACCTATCTCTTGTTTGCAGAGTCACTTGGTTGACCTATAGTTGTGGGAGTCGAGTCACTAGGTGACCTATCTCTTGTTGATATAATTGGATGTTGAGCATGCTTTAGTTGTGATTGTGATTGTATGATACTTGGCTATCTTAGTATTGTTCGTCCAAGGCATTGGACGACTCTTAGTCTGGTTTCGTAAATGGTTTGGATTGAAAGACCCCCCGGCCGGGCAACCGGAAGGGAAACCGGCTCTCCTTCCAAATAGTTTCCGAAGTTGGTTGAGAGCCTTTGCATAGTATTGCATGATGTTATGAAAGATGAGATATTGAGATTTGTATGCTTCACATGTTTTATATATGATGGAGTATATTGTATGCTTATGTGTTATGTGTCACTGACAATAGGTGGCTAGGAGCACTCTAGTCACTCCCCACTGACTGTGGCGCACATGTTGTATGTGTGTAGGTACATGAGGCTGTTTGCAGGGGGTTACGTTGAGGCTAGCGAGCGATGATCCTTCATCGTTGACTTTTACCTTTATCGTGTAGCTAGACCTTAGACTTACGTTTCAGTATTTTGTGCCTGTAGGGATATGCTATCCCGGGCTGTTTGTATCGCACTTAATACTTATTTATGTTTTATCTTTCGCATGTTTAATATGGGTAAGACACCTCGCATGTTTTCTTATCATGTCAAAAGTTTTAATTTCCGCGTATTTTTGGCATGTTTTGTATGTTTACTTTTCCGCTGCCGCGAGGGGTTTTACAGTTAAGCTCACCTTTGGACCTAGTATGTGTTGCGTGTCAGGATATGTGTTAAGCTCACCTATGGATCTGACTCTCGTGTATTTGTCGCATGATGGGATATGTGTAAATTTCACCTCTGGACCCATTATGTGTTATGTATGTGGTATATCGGGATATGTCTTAATAAGCTCACCTCTGGACCCAGTATGTGTATGGATCTGGCGTGTCAGGATATATGTTAAGTTCATCTCTAGACTTGACACGTGATCGGTTGTCGTATGATTGGGATATGTGTTAAGCTTGCCTCTGGACCTTCTGTGTGTGATAAATGTGTATTAGGATATGTGTTTAGCTCACCTCTGGACCCAATGCTTGTGTGTAAATGGGATATGTGTTAAGTTCACCTCTTGACCCATTAATTATGTATGTTTATCGGGATATGTACGTATTCGACTCACCTCTGGACCCGGTAAGTGTGGTAGTGGGATATATTTTAAGTTAAGCTTTGGATCCATTACTTGTGTTAGTATCTGGATATGTGTTAAGTTCACCTCTAGACCAGATGCTTAGTGGATTGATATGCTTCGGGTTAAGTATAATTGAGTTAATATAATATGACTAAGTTAAGCATATGGTTTATTCAAAGTTATGATAATGATGTAAGAGTTATGCTTTACATGATTATTATTTATGCCGGCCACCACACCTCCATTTAATATGCACAACAATGCTAAGAGTTTTAGGTTTTTATGTTTGTGTTCTTGGCTGGTGGGAGGTCGACTCCCACCACCTGCTACCTTATTCACCCTTGAACTCTTTCCTGTACTAGTGGCTAGTGGGGAGGCCGACGGCCGGTCGGCCGGCTCCCATCACAAACTTACGTATACATGCTCCCTTTTTCTCCTATTATAAAAGCTCTTTATTATTCTTACTTTCGGGCGATCCTTTAATCCAACTTAGTTTAGCACACATTTCTAGGTAACTTTTTGTTAGTCCGCCAATGAACATTTGATTAGCGTAGATGAGCCTTAATCCTCCTCTTAATCGTTCTTTAATCGTAGTTTAGATGAAGTTTGTTTTCGATTCCAAGCTTGTAATTTGAGTTATATTTCGGGATTGTTGAGAAATCGTTCCTCATATTCAATCAAAGTTGCTTCCTTGCTTGTAATTCGGGTTGTATTTTCGGGATTGTTGAGAAACCTTTCCTCATATTCAATCAAAGTTGCTTCCTTGGTATTGATTCTCTCCTTAATCTTCCTTAATTTTCAATTGTTTACATTTGTTTAGCAATATCTTATTTGTTCATAGTTTATTATGCAACTTTCATACTTCTACCCAACTTATGTTTGCATCCAAATTACAATCTTTGTGAAGATGTGTGAGTAGTTTCTTATATAGGATGTTGGGGGATCCTTTGTGAGGGTTTAAGGTAGGGTTTATCATGTTTACATGGTTCTTATCGAGTCGAATTCGTTGTCCTGTTATTATGCATAGAAGGTGTTCGATGAAATGTCTAAATGAGTAAGTTAGGCTATTTCCTCTTGCAATTTTCTCATTAGTCAAGTGAGTAGCTTTGTTAGTTATTGGGGCGTGGTAATAACTCGTGGGTTGATTCGGTTGAATGAGTAAGTTAACTTTTCTCGACCTAGGTTAGAATTCGCGTTGAGAGGCCGAGTTTTAATTGTCGTTTTTGCTCTTGTTAAGCTCTTTTGCATGTTTTTTACTCTCCCCGTACTCCGCTTTGGTGAACCCTTCGTCTTAGTCTTTTGGTTTTATATCTTTCTCGTTTATTTAATTATTCATTTATTTCATATTTTGAGCTTAGCTTTTAGCATAGAAATCATTTCAACCTTCTTGATCGAATAGACTAAAACGGAAACCGAGACTTATAACCTGACTCTAACACACCATCTCTGTGGATCGACCTCTTTGCCAGTACTACATTTGTTAGTTTGGTATCGAGCTTTTATAAATTTCTTTTGATCAAGGGGACCGCAACGATCGCTCGTCATGCATATTGTTGGTTATTGTTTGCATTTGGCATGCATTGCATACATTGCATGTATACCTCAACTTCGGTCAGGATGGTTATTATTTCTTGTATTTATTGCATGGTTACCTCATGTCACAGTTCTGTAGGATTGTGTCTCTGGGACGGTTACCTTAACTTCATTTGGGATGGTTACCCTGGCTATGGGATTGGCGGGAAGAACGAGAGTTTTTGAAAATAAGCATATTCCATTTGGATTCATTCATACTATATGTTGCAAAATAGTTGAATACTATCATACTCAATCATTGCGTTGACCGTGTATTCTATAAACAGATGTGATGAACCAATTTATTGGGGAGCATATTGATTGATAAGTACTTGACTTAGCTGATTCAGGAGCATAGGCAAAGAGGATTCAGCTATGATAGTACTTAGACATAGATCGCAGACTGTGACTTTAATAGTTATCTGGACTTTATTATTTATTCCGTTGCATTTCGTAAACTTATTTATTATTCAGTTACTTAATTTTGGGGCAAGTGTAATAAGTGAATGTGTAACATCCCAATATTTCGGGACTTGAAAATAAATTATATATATTTTGTAATTTTGTAATTTCTCTTAAATAACTAATTAATTTTATGTGAAAATATTTTAAAGGATTTTAAATGAGATTTCATTTAATTGCGTAATTCATGTCTTAGCGATATAACTTTTAAGTTTAGAAAGTGTTTGTATCGTCTTAAGTTTATAGTGAACTTTAGTCGATATGTCTAGCTTAAACTGTCTTAAAAACTGTCTTATGGGCCTAGTATGTGATTAGGTCCATTTCCCATATATTTTCCTCCCAAAAACAATACCTGGTTCATTCCTTCCATCTCCCTTCTTCCAAATTTCAGATTTCCCAAAAGATAAACAAACACCATTTTCATACTTCCTTCCTTTAAATCTTAAAACTGGCATAAAACCTTCGTTACTTATCCGATTAAGACGTTTTCGCGCCTATCTCTTCCTCTCATCGCCCTCCATCTTTCTAGGTAAGTTGTTCCCCAAAATAATTTCGTCTAAGTTGCTGATCGTGACCCTAAGGGCACGTTTTTCCGATGTTAAGTATGTTGTTTGTGTTTCTAGTTGCGGACTCGGACAAAGGAGTAGCTTGGAGTCGGAATCTCATGGGTTTGAAGAGTTATAAGGTGACCTTGATGAGGAAACTCGACTTCTGTCATATAGCACCACTTGATGTGATTTTTGTTGTGTTAATATGAAATTAGTGAAGTTGATTGTTGAGAAGAACTATAAGGATGTTAATAATCTGGTTCTTATGTTGAATTTATGTTTAGTTTCACATGCATGATATTTTATATGATAAAAACATAAGATGGGTTGAATTTGAGAAAATGGGTATGAAATCATATTTGGGATGGTTGATAATATGTTTACATGCTCGCTTGATGTGTTAAACATACTGGGTAAGATGAATTTCTAGTGGGAAACACCAATTGGGGACAATTGCATTGAATTTGGTTGAATCCTAAAACGTCGAGTAGAGTTTTCCTAGTGCAGGACCTCCTAGCCGGTCGACTGGCAGGCGGTCGACTAACTGGCTGACGGTCCGAATAATGTTCCTGGAATTGTGTAGAAATTGGGCATAGGACTCCCAGCTGGGTGGTCGGTCGCCGGTCCACCAGCTGAGAGGCCCTTCTTATATGAACTTAGAAGTTTTTAAGAAATGTGGAATAGGACTCTTAGTCGGGTGCCCGACGGTCGGTTGGCCGGCTAAAAGCCCTTTTTCCTTTGTAAAGAGTAGAATTTGGCTGAGACGATTATCAGCCGGGTGGCCGGCAGCCGGTTCACCGGCTGAGGATCCTTCCTTAAGTTATTTCCAAGTTGACCTGTCAGCCGGCTGAGAGTCACTGCTCTCATAAAATTGGTTTTAACTTGTGATCGGTTATTCCGATTTGATTGATTCTTCTTTCATGTGACTTGTATGCTTGTATGTTATCATATGGTAGACCGTAATCTAGTAGAAGGACTAGGTCATAGTTTGGATATGGTACGTATTGGAATATGCCTGAGTAGGGACCTGTAGAGTACAATATGTATCTTTGTTTGTTTGCGTATCGAACTATGTCTAAGTTGGGACCTCTAGTTGGATACGTGGGTGTCTGTTCGCATGTTGGATCATGTCTGAGTCGGGACCTCTGAGCCGGTACGTGTATGGATGATGCATTGGGATATGTCTGAGTCGGGACCTCTATTCCTTTGTGAGTTTGGATGACCGTGGTGGATCATGTTTGAGTCGGGACCAATGATTACTATGAAGAGTATTGGTTAATGTCTGAGTCGGGACCTCTGAACCAATACTAGCTGATTGTGTTTATTCATGCCTGAGTCGGGGTCTATGAATGGATGTTGTTGACCACTTGTGTCTAAGTCACATGAGTCGGGGTTTGACTTAGATATTGCTGATTGTTATGTTTAATCTCCCTGAGTGAGGGTCGGATTAGTATTGCTGAATGAATTGTGTCTAACTTGCCTGAGTTGGGGTACAATGTTAGATATTGTTGAACATATATTTTAGTTAGACCAGAGTTGTGGTTTATGAGCTCAACACTAGGAATGAGTTTATATAAGATGATGATATAATGTTGTGCTTCTCATAATGACGTTTATGTTGGAGCATGTTGATAAGTATTACATGTTTATATGATTATGTGTTTATTGACGATAAGTGATTGGGAGAACCTCTAGTCACTCCCCACTGACTATGGCATACATGTTTTCATGTATGTAGGTTGGTATTGATCTGTACAGGGGATCCGTTGAGGCTAAGCTAGTGAGCGATGATCCTTCATCGATTTGACATTCACCTATCGTGTAGCTAGACCTAGCGTTTTGACTTATAGTTTTGGTGCCGATAGGGATATATTATCCCGGGCTGTTGTTTTGTAATTAAAGTTATACTTATTACTTATCTAAGTTTTATTTCTTCCGCATTTTTGTTAGTGATCCCCTCGCATGTTATAGGTTAATTATGTTAAAAGTTTTAATTCCGCACAAATTTCATGCATATTGTATGTTTTACTTTCTGCTGCCGCTAGGGGTTTTACACAATGATTCGCGAAAGTTTATATAAAGTAATTTGGTTTGTTTACCATTATTATTCACTACAACGAATCTCTGAGATGGTAACAACCCTATTTATATGTGAATTTCTTGTTAAAGACTATTGGATAAATGAGGGTGTTACAATAATAACAATGTATTTTCATTAGACGGTTTACTTACATATATTTTTATTTACGTTATTTGTGATGTTGCATGCTACTATATGTTAGTCTAACATATATGTTTTCTTTAATGTCTTTGTTTTCATAGTATGTCATCAAGGAGCCAAATGACACTGAGTACAAAAGGCAACAAGTCAACGAGATAGGAGGATCGTGGGACAAATATGTCCTTAAACATTGCAATGGAGACTAACGAGGTACATATATATATACAAAAGGCAACAAGTCATAGTATATAGTGTATGTATATATATATATACATATATATATATACATATGTACATATATATATATATACATATGTACATATATATATATATATACATATGTATATATATGTACATATGTATATATACATATGTACATATGTATATATACATATGTACATATATATACATATACTATGTATATATATATATGTACACATATATATATATATATGTATGTATATATATATATATGTATATATGTACTCATATATATATATATATATATATATATATATATGTATATATATGTATATATATATATGTGTATATATTATGTATATATATATATATATATATGTAAACGGTGAGAACGAGTCATAACCGTGCGATTAACTTAAATTAAATGGTTGAACTTAACGTTTGAAATAAAACTACAAAACCCACACACAAAACTTACCTTCCCCTTAATCTACTCTGTAAACCAACCCCCGCGAAAAAAGATCCCAAAAATTAGAATGAATCCTCCAATTTTCTCAGTAATTGGCGCTTAATTGATACATAATTCTTCACGATATTGATGTACGTATCCTAAATCTTCATCTTTTACCATCTGATTTATGTATGTACCTGAAAATTTAATTTAGTTTTTGATTTTCTTGATTTCTTTGAGTTGGGATTATTTTGATTTAAATTGAAGGGATTTACTGAATATTGAAGACTCTAGCAATTTGGAAGATCATATCGGTGCAATGATTCCAGCTGAAATAAATCATGTCGCACAAACATCAGCTGATTTAGGTATGTTATTTGATTACTCATCCTTTTTAAATTATTGATGCATGATTCGTACATGTTTTTGTGTTTTTCAATTCATTATATTTACTAATAATCATTGTATCTAGAAACATAATTGATGAGCATCTATGAATTAGGAATTTACATCCTTTTAGTTTATTGCATGTATGATCATTCATGTTTGTTTATTTTTATTAGTCATGATTACTGATAATTAGTGTATCTAGAAAACATTGTTGATTATTATCACTGATTTAGTAATTTTCATCCTTTAATCTGCTTGTTTTATATGTATGATCGTTCACGCTTGTATTTTTAATTCATCAGTGTATTAAGAAACATAATTGATGATCATCATTGATTTAGTTATGTATATCTTTTTAGTTTATTGAATCATAATCGTTCATTGTTTGTATTTTGGTACAATATAATTACTGATAAAACAATGTATCTAGAAGCATATTTGATGAGCATCACTGATTTAGAACTTTGATCACTTTTATATTTATGTAATTATTGTGTTCTGTTTTATTTTTATTTTTGTTTTATTTTGAATAATGTATCTAACAATAAAAATTGATTCATCTGGAAGTGCTTTATTTCATATTTTTATACATACTGCTACCTGATGCTCATCGACAATAAGACGCACCTTATGTTTGTATTCTGGACACGTTTTTTTTAATTGATTATCGTACCTATCAGCTTTATTTGCGCGTCTGATCACATATGCTTGCCTCTAGTTGTGGACTCGCCATTGATTGAGCCGACTCTCAAGGAAAGGATACCTATTTGTGCGCCTAGTTTGATACCGGTTGTGGGGATGTGTTTTAACAGTCTGAAAACGGGGATGCAATTTTACCAAAACTATGCTGCCAATTCTGGTTTTAAAATGAGGAAGTCGACACAAAGAATTACGCGCGGGGTGGTTGTGACTAAATATTGTGTATGTAGTAAAGTGGGTGAAAGCAAACACAAGGGAATGGTTAAAAAAAGACAGAAGACTGGAATTTTATGTAATGCAAAAAAAAAAATCGAAAAACTACTGAAGGACAGTATGTCATTGCCGACTTTCATGAAGGTCATTCACACCTTCTATCTACCCCAAATATAGTTGTCCACCTGACAGAATCAAGAGAGCTAACTCTACTACACAAAACTGTGATTTTTGAGAATTCCAAAGTAAATAAAAGGCATGTGTAGAGTTTTCGAATGTTTAAGGAATATGTTAAAGGATATCGGAATGTTGGAGCATCGCTAGAGGATTTTAGGAACTACTGGAGAGATGTGAAACAATTCATAAAGGGTTGTGATGCTCAAATGATGATTGAGAATTTCATGCATAAAAAAGATATGTGTAGCTCTTTTTTCTTTGATTTTGATGTGGATGAACGTGGACGACTCTCTAGAGTTTTTTGGGCTAACCCTATTTCAATAAAAAAAAATTACCGTCTTTTTGGTGATATGACATCCTTCAACACAACCTTCAATATGAACATTTATAAGATGATTTGCACCTTTTACTGGGATCGACCATCACAAAAAATGTGCGACATTTGGAGCAGGTCTCCTCAGAAATGAGACTGATGATGGCTTTGTATGGTTGTTGCGGTCTTTTCTGACCGCCATGAGTAATAAGTACCCTGTCTGTATTATTATTGACCAAGATTTAGGCATAAAGACTGGAATTATAACCGTTTTCGGCGACAACACCCACCACAGGTACTGCATGTGGCATATAATGAAGAAACTACCTGATAAGATTAGCTCTACTGTTTATAGGGATACTGATTTCATGAAAGAACTGTGTTCCTGTATTTGGGCAGAGGACATTGAACCACTTGAGTTTCAGAAACAGTGGTGTTCGACCATAGCCTCACACGGTTTAAATGATAATGAATGGTTAACTTCAATGTTTGCCATAAGGACTTCTTGGATCCCCGCCTATTTCAGGGATTTATTTTTAGGTCGACTAATGAGAACCACGTCTTGATCTGAATCCGAAAACAACTTTTTGGGAATTTAAAGAATCCAAACTTAACATTGGTGGAGTTCTTGATGAGATTTGAGAGCGCTATGGACGCTCTACGATGGAAACAATCCAAATTGATTGCTGAGTCGAAAAACTCCTTCCCCAATCTGGAAACACCCCACCCTTTAGAGAAAGATACTTCTGATTTTTACACACGGTCATTTTTTCTGAATTTCAACTTGAGTGGAAAGCTGCTTGTTTCACATGTGGTTTGAAAGTATCTGTTGATCGCGACATTTCCATTATTGATTGCAATAGTAATAAAGTATTTGTTGTGCAGTTCAATTCTGATGGCCTGAAACTGAAATCTTCGTGCAAAAAGTTTGAGAGACATGGTATTCTGTGCCGACACATGTTCTATGTGTTGAAGGAAAACGGGATCGAAAAAGTCCCGACCCAATACCTGTTAGGAAGGTGGGGCAAAATGGTTACATGTCAGTCAGGATGCATACCTGAAACATTACTGAAAGATTGCCACACCTTAGATGTACAGAAAACCAAGATTGGGAACCTATCGTCTGAAGTATTCTCCTGTGTGACACTCGCTGAACAGCAGCCCGAATATGTGGACGATTTAATGAGTATCCTTAAAAGTTTCAGGGACAAACTTACCTCACCAAGTGATATACCTGAGTGTAGCATTGCCAGAAGCAAGGGTGATAAGTTGAGGGACAAATATAAGGAACTTGAAATGTTGTTGGGTACAAAAATACCGACTGAAGTTGTCGTCTTACCTCCTATACAGTCAAAAACTAAAGAATCTGGAAAGCGATTTACATGCCGAAAGAAACAAGCTGCGAATGAACATAAGAAACCTCCGAGAAAATGCAATACTTGTGGCGAAATAGGATTCCACGATAGTCGAAATTGTCCTGGGAAAGCATAAATCCTAGTACCCCAATGTTTCTGTTTGTTGTAATGTTTCTTTCTCAATTTCTCAATTTCTGTACATCTTTGTTGGATTTCTTGCTTGCTCATAATTTTATATGAATTTGATACATTTTTTATGGTGTATGGTTTTGACAAAGATAAACATATGTGATTGGTTCTGGGATCAAAGCATTACTCATGGTGATTGCTCGCAGAAGACTTCGAATGCTACTCTGGATTAGCATAAACAATAGTAGAATTTTATGTTTTGGATTTATCAAATATTTGTGGCTGCCGATTTTTGTTACACATGTAACTACAACATACAACAAGTGTATCTACCGATTTTTGTTATACAATCGTTGAATTTGTGCATTCCTTTTAGTGGTCGCTTCATAAATTTTATAATAGTTGATGTATCTGCCCGATTCATATATGTACCTACAATATACAAAAATATGTATCTATATATTTTCTATGACACACGATGTAACACCCCCATTTATTTAAGGGCCTGTACTAGGACTCCTCAGATAAATACGGGTGTTACCATCTCGGTTTCCCGAGGCAGTAGATACAAAGGAAGATAAACAGTACTTTAAATAAAGTTAACTCAAAACATGTTCTTACATCCGTGTCCAAAGGTCCTGACAAAATAAATAAAGTACAACTCTTATAAAACTGACTAAGGTGATCTAGACATCTAAACTGGTCTGGATCCAAGCTCTTCCTCCCGTAGCTCCCCCTTAGTCTCAGCCACCTGTCAATCTGCTCCCCAATAGTTGGTTCATCACAGGTGATCACGAATACACAGGGTCAACCACGAGGTTGAGTAGGGAAAAGAAATAAATACACCAACAATATAATAAACTCCGCACCGATCCAACGCCAAATAAACTCCGCACCGATCCAACGCCATATATATATACTCCGCACCGATCCAACACCATATATACTCCGCACCGATCCAACACCATATATACTCCGCACCGATCCAACTCCATATCACAAAACAATAGAATATATATATGCACATCATAATAATATCTCAACATCGTACAACAGCACAAAATAACGATCTCATGATATTATATCGTAACCATGTTTAACACCAAGGATGATAGATCACACATTATTATAAACCAGTATTTTGCCCTACCTGAAATAGCAGGAACGCAGATCAAACCAAAGCTTGCCTAGAAATGTTCCACACGAAACCCGCTACCTAAACAAATATTATTAAATTAATAAACACCCTAATACTCGCAAAACACATGCACATTCTATTTATAGAAACTCCCTATATTTAGAAAGCCTCCCACCACCGAGTTACCCAAAATAGTAACTTTCTAAATATAGTAACTTCGATTTGAAATTCAAACTATAAATACACTCATTAAAACCATATCAAATAATATCTTTACCATAATTACCAACATACTCATAAATGACAAAATAACAAAAACAATACTAATAATAATATTAATAAGGATAATAATAATAATAATAATAATAATAATAATAATAATAATCAAAAATCATGTCTAACACTAAAACAAACCCAGCAGCCCCTAAAACCCGACTTCACCTTTACCATGACTTCGAACCACCACCAGCACCTAACCCACCACAACGGCCACCAGCAGACCGCCCCTTCCGACACAGCCAACTCCCCACGACATCCCTGACACCACCGAACCACTCGACGGCCGCCGGCGAGTCAGCCCAGCGCCCAACAACCAGGTCTGACTCCCGCCTAGACTCCCTGTACCTACACCTTCAGACCACCATCGACGCAACAACCACCATCAACACCCCCTGTAACTGACACCCCGACACACCCTGACACACGTACAAGACACTATGGTGGTACCACCGCGTCGACCTCCCCCGAGTCAACGGTGGTACCACCCCCAAACTCCTTCCCTGAGCACACCTTCCCACGACCCAAACAAACACCTTGCAAACAGCGTAACAAACACCCCTCCTACAAAGATACCGACGCACTACAACCAACACAAACACCACCCTGACACCCCTTAGACACCCAGCAACACATGACAACCTAGCCAGACCACCACAGCCAGACGCCACCCTACAACAGACTCGACAAAATGCTACATACCAACGTGATAAAAAAAACGACAGTGGCTTACCTGTCTTCAGATCGGAATTCTGGGCAACCGTGAAGGTGGTGGTGGCAGTGAAGACTCTCCTTCTCTTCCGTGTGGTGGCGGCAGTAGGTTTAGGGTGTCAAACGTGTCTGGGCTAGGTCAGAAGTGAGGTCTTTTTACAGTCCAAAAATGACGGCAGGGAGGGTTTATACGTGAGGTGTGAGTTTGTGAGTGGCTAGGGTTGCGTTAGGGTTTGTCAAACGTGTGGGCTGTTTGCTTTGCACAACTAACGAGGCCCAAGACTCTACCCTTTGGTCTCGTGTTCGAACCCCACTAAGGCATACAACACAATTAAATCATATAAACATGTACACTTATCAAATAATACATCGTTGTAGTTTAAAACTATCTTTTCGTCGCGAAACAAGCTCAAATATCGTAACGAAATTATACGGGTATTACAGTCTTCCCCCCTTAAATTGAACTTCGTCCCGAAGTTCATCCTCACCTAGGTGAGAAACACGAAACGATATAAACAAACAACCAACCTCAAGCGAACTTGGAAAGAAAAACATCACAAAAAGTTGACTTATATCACAGAATGTTACACTCCACCCCCCTTAAAGAAAAGTTACGTCCGCGTAACTTACCTTAATCGAACAACTGTGGATAACGCTCCCTCATAGATGCCTCAGGCTCCCACGTAGCCTCTTCCTGATTATGATTGGTCCATAAGACCTTCACCAAGGACGTCTCGCCATTGCGAGTCTTTCGTACCTTCCTGTCCAGAATTTCCTTCGGAGTCTCGACATATGCCAACTGTTCATCTATCTCGATCACCTCGTGCTGAAGCACATGTGATGGATCACTCACATATTTCCTCAACTGGGACACATGGAACACATTATGGACCTTGGATAGGGTTGGAGGTAAGGCTAAGCGATATGCCACCTCCCCAACTCTGTCCAAGATCTCAAATGGTCCAATAAATTTCTGACTCAGTTTGCCACGCTTGCCGAATCTCATCACACCCTTCATCGGAGAGACTTTAAGTAGTACTTTCTCCCCGGCCTCAAATGAAATATCGCTCCTCCTCGGATCGGCATAGCTTTTCTGTCTATCCTGAGCGGCCCTCATCCTCTGTCGAATAATCTGAACCTGCTCCACCATCTCCTGGATCATATCTGGCCCCAATGTCACAACATCAGCTCGATCATCCCAACACACAGGGCTCCGACACTTCCTTCCATACAAAGCCTCAAAAGGGGCCATGCCTATGCTTGCATGGTAACTGTTATTATAAGAAAACTCGATCAACCCCAGGCGATCCTCCCAAGATCCTCCGAACTCCAGTACACAAGCCCTCAACATATCCTCAAGGGTCTGAATCGTTCTCTCAGTCTGACCATCAGTAGCTGGATGGAAAGCTGTACTCATCTTCAATTGGGTACCCAAAGCAGCCTGCAACTCCTGCCAAAACCTGGATATAAACCTCGAGTCTCGATCCGAAACGATGTCCTTGGGTACGCCATGCAGTTTGACCACATTCTGAACATATGACTTAGCCAATTCAGCTTTACTCCAGGTATCTTTCATGGGAATAAAGTGAGCTGACTTAGTTAAACGATCCACGATCACCCAAATCATGTTGTTGCCCTTCTGAGTCCGAGGCAACCCCACGATAAAGTCCATCGAAATATTCTCCCACTTCCACTCTGGCACATCCAACGGTTGAACTTTCCCTTGAGGTCTCTTATGTTCCCCTTTCACTCGTTGACACGTCAAACACCTCGACACAAATTCTGTGACTTCCTTCTTCATATTAGGCCACCAAAACGTCTTCTTAAGATCCTTATACAACTTATCACCCCCTGGGTGAACAGAATAAGGAGTAGCATGAGCTTCAGTCAGGATCTTCTTCTTTAGCTCCTCAACATTCGGTACACACCATCGCCCACTGAACCTCAAACTACCATCGGTATGAATACTGAACTTGGATGTCTCATCACCGTTTCCATTCTCCACCATCAAACGCCACTTCTGGATTCTCTCATCATTCTGCTATAACTCCCGAATCTCCCCATACAACTCAGGCTCCACTGTCAAGTCACCAAGAGTGTCCCCTTTCCGGATCATGAATATTCCCATCTCCCTTAGTTCACCATACAACCTCCCTCTCGATCTGGCACAATCCAAAGCATGTATTGACTTCCTACTTAGAGCGTCTGCTACCACATTTGCCTTGCCTTCGTGGTAGACAATCTGCATATCATAATCTCCGATCAACTCTATCCACCTCCTCTGCCTCATGTTCAACTCTTTCTGGGTGTAGATATATTTCAGGCTCTTATGGTCAGAAAACACCTTAAAAGTGGCCCCATAAAGGTAATGACGCCACAATTTCAGTGCAAAGACCACAGCGCCCAATTCCAAATCATGCGTCGGATAATTCTCTTCATAGGTCTTCAATTGACGAGAAGCATACGCGATCACTCTCCCATTCTGCATGAGCACACAACCCAACCCATGCTTCGAAGCGTCAGTATAAACTTCGAAGTTATCACTCCCTACTGGCAAAGCAAGGATAGGAGCTGTTGTCAGGCGTTCCTTAAGGGTTAGGAATGCCTTCTCACAACTCTCATCCCAGATATAACGGTTCTCCTTCCTCATCAACGACGTCAACGGCTTTGCTATCTTTGAAAAATCTTTGACAAATCTTCGATAGTAACCAGCTAAACCCAGGAAACTTCGAATCTCACTCACATTCTTCGGACTTTGCCACTTCGTCACTGCCTCGATCTTACTAGGGTCAACAGCTACTCCCTCCTTTGAAATTACATGCCCCAGAAATGCCACTTTCTCCAACCAGAACTCACACTTGCTCAACTTAGCATTGAGCTTATGCTCCTCCAAGGTCTGAAGTACTTTCCTCAAATGCTCTTCGTGCTCTTCTGCATTCTTGGAATATACCAGGATATCATCGATAAATACCACCACAAACTTGTCCAGGTACGGGCTGAAGACTCGATTCATCAAGTCCATGAACACAGCTGGAGCATTAGTCAATCCAAAGGGCATAACCACAAATTCATAGTGGCCATACCTCGTTCGGAAAGCAGTCTTCGGAATATCTTCATCCTTTATCCTCAATTGATGATACCCGGATCTCAAATCAATCTTGGAGAAAACCCCGGCTCCACTCAACTGATCGAACAAGTCGTCAATTCTCGGCAAAGGATAACGGTTCTTGATAGTCACATTGTTCAACTCTCGGTACTCAACACACAACCTCAAACTCCCATCCTTCTTCTTTACAAACAGAACAGGTGCTCCCCAGGGCGACACACTGGGTCGGATGAACCCTTTCTCAGCTAATTCATCCAATTGCTTCTTCAACTCCTCCATCTCTTTCGGCCCCATACGGTACGGTGATTTAGAGATCGGTCCCGCTCCTGGTTTGAGGTCAATGGAAAATTCCACTTCCCTCCTTGGCGGCAATTCTGAAACATCGTCTCTGAATACTCCCTCAAATTCCCGTACCACAGGTATCTCGCTAGTCTTGGGGGTCTCAGCCTCACAATTCCACATTTGGCATAAGATCAGGCTCTCTCCTTTCCTCAAGCCAGACTTAAGGGTATTGACAGAAATGAATTTGATTTTTGGTTTCACACGGTATCCCTTGTAAGACACCCTCACTCCCTTAGGTCCCTTCAAGGAAATCTTCTTTTGATGACAGTCGATGAAAGCTCGATACTTCCCTAGCCAGTCCATCCCCAAAATCACCTCAAAGCCCCCCAGAGGAAACTCTATGAGGTCACAATAGAAAATTGCTTCCCCGATTTTGATGGGTACACTACCATATACTCTATTACAGACTATTGACTCGCCGGATGGTATGGTCACTGGATCCGCGATCCAGTCAAATCTCTCGAGTCCCAAAGCCTTAACATGATCTCTAGACACAAACGAATGGGTGGCACCGGAATCGAAAAGTACGAAAGTAGGGTTAGAGTTCACAAGAAAAGTACCGGTTACTACATGCGCATCCTCCTGAGCTGCCTGTTTTCCCATGGCAAAGAGCTTGCCACTGGACTTGACTCCACTCTGGCTGGCAGAAGACGTTCCAGCCTGCTGATTTCCTCCCGCTCCTGTCTTTTGGTTGCTCCCACTTCCATTGAACAGATTCTGGTACGGGCGGCTCTGGTAATTGTTATAGTTCTTCTGATAATTGCTGCTGCCCCCAGACTTCGCACCCCCACCATAGTTTGTCATGGGTGTGCGATAGCCACTGCTGCCATAGGACTGAGTGCGAGGTCCCTGGTATCCGGATGTAGGTGTACGATAGCCCCCGGACTGATTTCCTCCAGACGATCGACACACCGCCTGCTTATGTCCCCTCTTTCCACAGCCAAAACACACAATTCCTGCCGAACCACTGCCAGAAATCCCACTCATGGAATTACCCCCACTCTGGTTTCTCCCACCACCAGAGGCACTACTCCCGAAGTACCCACTGAACTTGTTATTACTTTGCTTTTTCGATCCTGAACCCTCAGCTACTGTTTCAGCTTTCCTCTTTTCTGTCTTGGACTGTTTGTCCTTTTTGATCATATCCGAAAGCCTCTCCGCCGCCCCAGCCCTTAAGTAGATGTCACGGACTGTGGTGGGCGGAGCTGCAATCAGTCTCTTCTTGATGGCGATAGATAACCCTCTCTCAAACTTCATGGCCAGCATGGCATCATCAAACCCCATGTCTCCCACATAGTGCACCAACTGGATGAACTTCCTGTAGTAAGCCTCTACGGTCATGTCCTCCGACATCTGGAATGAGTCGAACTCCTCCCTCAGCTTGCTCTTTTGGAATTCTGGTAAAAACGCCTCGTTCAGAACCCCCTTGAATGCATCCCACGGAACAAACGCGGATCCACCCTCTATAGCTGCTTCCCGGAGCTCTCCCTTATTCGCGGTCCACCAGTCTCCAGCCATACCCCTCAGATAGTGGGCAGCCTGGTCTACCCTCAGTTCTTCAGGGCAGTCCACCAACTCGAACAGGTTACCGAATTCCCGGCACCAAGCTCCTAACAGATGAGGTTCCCCCTCCCCAGTGAATTGGGTAGGGTGATGTCTTGCGATGATTGTGCTCATTTTCGCGGAGTCCATTCGTTTAGCCTTTAGAGTCGCAATCTCAGCTCGTAAATGATCTAACTCCTCTTGTGTGATGTTAGCGAGGTTGTCCCTTCGCGGAGGCATACTATAATACAACAGAAAAGGAATGAGTCCCGACTCATGTGGGTACCCATTAGGATTAGGGCTAAAATCCCTAAACGATAAAGTCTAGCATCAACTATCAGATTGAGTACTACAAAATTATAACATGGCTCGGGATCACATAACCGCATATCACTAGACATGATGCGAAAGGGAATGAAAGCATTTACTGACATGTTTCAAGATACTTCACATAACCACATAAGTTCACAATTCTTTTATTCACAATTAAAATCCCTTTCATGCTCATGCCCCTCCCGGCTATTCCAATTGGTTTCATATTCTCAAGTTTGCATAGATGCTTTATCACAATATACCATTACTTCATCCTTTCCTAATCTACCCTTATTCTCTCGTATTTTCACTCTGGGTTCCCGGGTAAAACTGATAGGGCCAATGGTTCGGTGTGAGGGGGCCCCAGACTCATACTTCCCCTTTTGTGTGCTCCTAACAGTCCTATCCCGGGGTTCATTTTATTTAGACTCTCCTACATTCGTTGGGTTAATTAGTTTAGGCCTGAGGATCGTTCGCTCTGATACCACTTTGTAACACCCCCATTTATTTAAGGGCCTGTACTAGGACTCCTCAGATAAATACGGGTGTTACCATCTCGGTTTCCCGAGGCAGTAGATACAAAGGAAGATAAACAGTACTTTAAATAAAGTTAACTCAAAACATGTTCTTACATCCGTGTCCAAAGGTCCTGACAAAATAAATAAAGTACAACTCTTATAAAACTGACTAAGGTGATCTAGACATCTAAACTGGTCTGGATCCAAGCTCTTCCTCCCGTAGCTCCCCCTTAGTCTCAGCCACCTGTCAATCTGCTCCCCAATAGTTGGTTCATCACAGGTGATCACGAATACACAGGGTCAACCACGAGGTTGAGTAGGGAAAAGAAATAAATACACCAACAATATAATAAACTCCGCACCGATCCAACGCCAAATAAACTCCGCACCGATCCAACGCCATATATATATACTCCGCACCGATCCAACACCATATATACTCCGCACCGATCCAACACCATATATACTCCGCACCGATCCAACTCCATATCACAAAACAATAGAATATATATATGCACATCATAATAATATCTCAACATCGTACAACAGCACAAAATAACGATCTCATGATATTATATCGTAACCATGTTTAACACCAAGGATGATAGATCACACATTATTATAAACCAGTATTTTCCCCTACCTGAAATAGCAGGAACGCAGATCAAACCAAAGCTTGCCTAGAAATGTTCCACACGAAACCCGCTACCTAAACAAATATTATTAAATTAATAAACACCCTAATACTCGCAAAACACATGCACATTCTATTTATAGAAACTCCCTATATTTAGAAAGCCTCCCACCACCGAGTTACCCAAAATAGTAACTTTCTAAATATAGTAACTTCGATTTGAAATTCAAACTATAAATACACTCATTAAAACCATATCAAATAATATCTTTACCATAATTACCAACATACTCATAAATGACAAAATAACAAAAACAATACTAATAATAATATTAATAAGGATAATAATAATAATAATAATAATAATAATAATAATAATAATAATCAAAAATCATGTCTAACACTAAAACAAACCCAGCAGCCCCTAAAACCCGACTTCACCTTTACCATGACTTCGAACCACCACCAGCACCTAACCCACCACAACGGCCACCAGCAGACCGCCCCTTCCGACACAGCCAACTCCCCACGACATCCCTGACACCACCGAACCACTCGACGGCCGCCGGCGAGTCAGCCCAGCGCCCAACAACCAGGTCTGACTCCCGCCTAGACTCCCTGTACCTACACCTTCAGACCACCATCGACGCAACAACCACCATCAACACCCCCTGTAACTGACACCCAGACACACCCTGACACACGTACAAGACACTGTGGTGGTACCACCGCGTCGACCTCCCCCGAGTCAACGGTGGTACCACCCCCAAACTCCTTCCCTGAGCACACCTTCCCACGACCCAAACAAACACCTTGCAAACAGCGTAACAAACACCCCTCCTACAAAGATACCGACGCACTACAACCAACACAAACACCACCCTGACACCCCTTAGACACCCAGCAACACATGACAACCTAGCCAGACCACCACAGCCAGACGCCACCCTACAACAGACTCGACAAAATGCTACATACCAACGTGATAAAAAAAAACGACAGTGGCTTACCTGTCTTCAGATCGGAATTCTGGGCAACCGTGAAGGTGGTGGTGGCAGTGAAGACTCTCCTTCTCTTCCGTGTGGTGGCGGCAGTAGGTTTAGGGTGTCAAACGTGTCTGGGCTAGGTCAGAAGTGAGGTCTTTTTACAGTCCAAAAATGACGGCAGGGAGGGTTTATACGTGAGGTGTGAGTTTGTGAGTGGCTAGGGTTGCGTTAGGGTTTGTCAAACGTGTGGGCTGTTTGCTTTGCACAACTAACGAGGCCCAAGACTCTACCCTTTGGTCTCGTGTTCGAACCCCACTAAGGCATACAACACAATTAAATCATATAAACATGTACACTTATCAAATAATACATCGTTGTAGTTTAAAACTATCTTTTCGTCGCGAAACAAGCTCAAATATCGTAACGAAATTATACGGGTATTACAGTCTTCCCCCCTTAAATTGAACTTCGTCCCGAAGTTCATCCTCACCTAGGTGAGAAACACGAAACGATATAAACAAACAACCAACCTCAAGCGAACTTGGAAAGAAAAACATCACAAAAAGTTGACTTATATCACAGAATGTTACACACGAACTTTAAGGGCGTTAAACCGTTCCTCAAAACATTAATGATCATATTGACATCATAGAAATCCCTCGCCAGTTTTTGTAATTTAAAAGTGATTTTTTTTAATTTAAAGGGGATGCTTCTGGGGGATATGCACATTTATCTACTACTTTAAAAAAATGATTAATAATGGTGTCATAACATAATATTACTGATGATTATGATCATCATTTTCCTGATGGTGTCCAGCTTAATGCCTACCCCCTTTGATTAATTATCATGTTTGGGGTTGTAACAGCAGCTATCTGCATTATAACACACGTAATTATTCACCGTGTGCTTCGCTTAGATTAATTGCCGCATCTGCACGCTTTGTATATGTATCTACAGTAGACAAAATATGTATCTGACTAATTTTTTATGATTGAAATGTTGTTGGGTACAAAAATATGTGATTGGTTCCTCAAATCAAACGAGCATATTGACCGGTTACCAATGAAGATAAATGAGTCAAAAGGACACATCAATAAAACACCAAGACTTGAATTTTTATTATCTACACTGCTTTCAACATCCACGCCATCCTCATTTCGTTGGTTCGTTCATTCATTCATTTTTTCATTGTGTAAGTATACTTTTGATCAACGGTTCTATGTTTGCTACACCAAAACAACATGTGCCTTACGAAAAAATTACACAACAATTACGATCATATTAACCCAACGTATTTCCTCACTAGTCTCATACGACACTTCCATGACACCCTCCTGCCATTGCGCACTTTCCATGAACTAGAAAATCTGCATAAGTCATTAAAATCAGAGACATCAAAACACACACAACATTTAACCTGATGGGAAATATTAATCAATGAAGACACAATGAATTGACGTTTATACCTTTCTTTTGTTTTCCTGCCATCGTAACAAGCTAACTGCAATCGTCTTCCTATACGCAACCAGAGCCTGTGTATGTATATTCGTCCATTATTTTGATAAAATGACAAACATCATAGTATAACATCATAAGTGCGAAGTAGATGGACAAAAATATACACAAACCTTATAATATCCCTTATCTTCCCACAAAGATCTATTGCGGCCAGCTTCCAACCATTTTAGAACATAAACACCACAATCATGCCTTCGCCACCATCAACAATCAGAAAATCTAATTAGAAAAATGCCAACTTCTGATGTAATCAGGATGCGTCAAAGAGAATAAAATAGTTTATACTTACACATTTTGTTGTTGAGGGGTAGGAAAATGTGTGAATTCAGCTAGAGGGACACTTGCAAAGTGTTTGTACCCATTTGATCGACATAAAATCTCGACGACATTCCGTACCTACAAGACACAGAAACAACAAAATATTTACCATATACGTTTATATCTAAAAATTAAAACGGACACCTGTTCAAAAACGATATAGTGTGATGACATGTACTACTTCTGCAGCAATATCCACGTCCGCTTGACTGTCCTTAGTACGTAATGAGTTCAGAATATAAGTCTGCTTCATATCCAAATCACAAACGCAAAGGAACCAGTGCTCTTTTTCGATGATGGGTATAAACATCTGAAAACACAAAATTATTTAAGCTGACTAAACAAACAGCATTACTTCTCGTATTCAATATCCTACATTGATGCTTTAATGTATGAGTAAAAATACTTACAGCTTTAACACACATCCCCTTTGGCATATATGACATTTTTATGTAGTTGCGCCCAAGAGTTTTGTCTTTCTTTGGATTAAGGTGCTGCAACTAATAACAATCTTAAATCATTCCAGATACATGAAAGACACCCCGACAAACTACCTGGCAAACTGCAATGCCAAACTAATAAATAGGTCATACTCACTCGTGAGATTGTTGGAACGTATAACAGCTCCGGTGATAGAAAAGTTGAGTAAATTCCGAACAGATCGATCACCTATAAATTAGAAAAGAGGAGAAATCAATATAATAACCAGTACAAAAAATAAATTGTAAATAGTAAGAATCAATGTATGGCTTAGGACATAGCAAAAAACCATATCGCTAATCCATTTGCGAGGTTTCAAAGAAGATAACCCTATCTTTGTTACTTGCCCAAAAATTGTATCAACCACTACCTCACCGTCAAAAAAAAAAGACGCATACAAATATCAGCATAATGGAACACACAGATACCAAAATAAGAACTAATATCTGAAAACCAACTGATTTATAATGAAAACTATAACAATGGTATTTACTGTGCTTCTGCATCTCCCTTAGACTGAAGAAATGCGTAATCCAAGAGTTGCGTATCTGAATATCTCACGTCATGTTCAACAACTTGCTTCCTTTAAACCATGAATGAATAATATTTAGTCCAAACACCCACAATCGTTATCAGTTAAAAAAGAAGAGATCTTTAGTAATGAGAACAGTTTGCTTACCCGGTTTTAATGTTAAGACGCCTTGCAGCCACCATAACTTGCTTGATATTTCGTTTTCGGTGCATGAGATTATAGCAAAACAGTACTTCAGTTTCTGTTTGAATACGATCTTGTCAACCGCGGCTTCTAGCCTGGACTGCACATTGCAACGCATGGTACTTTGTTAATACAGAATTACATATCTATTTCGCTTATTACTGTGTCAACTAACATACAAAACCCTTCTTACATTGATAACTTGTCCTTTAATGGGGAGTCGGCCACCTGCATACGTCTCCATGTAACACATCAGGTATATACCGTAATCCACATTATCCGTCACGTGCGTTTTGGGCACATACTCTTCACATTTGTAAAATTGGACTTCCCTGAATCTGCTTGACTTAGCTATCATCTCACGTTGGATAAACCTCCGCTAAGGGGATAGCAAAAAACACATGTCGACGGATGTATCAATGAACATATCCAATATATACCAGTCATTCAACAAAAACAATAGAAAAATTTATTGAAATACTAACCACGTCCTGGACAGATTTGATGAAGTTTACTGTCATATGTCGCATTGGATGAATAACTTCAATTTTCGGGTCATGAAGTTGACGCAAATTAGATGAGGCTGGCTAGATGTGAATGGAAAGAACATCTGTATTTATCAAAACATGTAGATGCCTTGATTAAAACAACAAAACAGCCAAACCCTGACAGCTATTACCCGCAAAATGAACCACCTATTAAATACAAAGATGTATATAGCTCACCAATTTCAATTTCTCGTAGTTAGTACCATCTTGACATGTAATTCCCTAGAAGTGATGAAAGAAATCTAAATTAATGATTTGTTACCATCATTAAATCCATATATATAATATACAGACAGAATGAATGACCTACATTATGAGTAACAAAAGCGTATAGACGCAATGGGGACGAAGCAGCTTTTAACTCCTCCTTGATATTCAAAAAGTGAGCCCAGAAATTAATCACATTTGAAGATATATTTGTGTCTACAATCAAGGACTTTAGAACACACCGTCTCAATTGGAAGTATTTACTCCTGACCAGAACCTCACTGCATAACATTAACACATATATGTACATCAGTCAGTATGATAGGCACGTCAGTCAGTATTACAGGTACGATGTTTGCCATTATAGATACGTTTGGCGAATAAACGTCGTTAAATATTCTGCAACTGCTCATGATCTCAAATAACCATTAAACTAGCACTATAATACACATATATTATATTCAACAGTCAGCTTATTTTCTCATATACCTCGCAAAAAATGAGTTATCCTCAGAAATCAGCGGCGACCCCTGATTACCCTCATCCCAACAGACTTCACTGCCCCGTTTAGCTAACATAACAATGTTTAAAAAAAAATGGTATCGTTTAGCAAAACAATACCTAAAGGGGATGATATAAAACACATTATCACATATATGTACGTAAGCAAATGTGATAGATACGATGTCTACTATTATAGATACACTAACGCATAAATAAAAAAAAAAGAGAAAATACAGGCGGGTAAATATACCTGTAATCAAGGCCATCCCTGAACACCAAATCAGAAACATCTCGCTCAGCCTGGTTCAGTTCTGACAGCATTGATATGTTTCGCTGAACAAAAGGTGACCTGAATATATTCGAGACAACTATGTCCCTCTTGATCGGTGGTTTTGCCTCATTCTAAACTGTAATAACATCCATTACCGGGCGTATATTTTTTGGTGCCGGTGTGGGGGAGTCAGCAATATTAGTAGGGTTATTAGATACCCCGGGTGTATCAGGTGAATCCGAATCAGATTTGTCTTGAGATTCAAATAAGTTGAAGGTCGGATAATCAAGGGCAACTCGCCTTTTCTTTTTTGATGGCTCGTCTGTCGGTACTATGTTGAATGCACTGCTTAACGCGCACACAACATCCACAAAAGTCGGGTCATTCCACATGGGTCATCACCATCATCAGTACCCCCCGTCATGTTTGTCACTCGAACACCGCATCCTATCGCATCTGCCCCACTGCCCGTCATATTAGTTTGACACTGATAACCATGTACCGTATGGACTGCATTTGAACGTTTGACATCAACGAGATCATCTTTGCACATGTCATTTGGGTCTATTTCATTTTCGCCTTGATCACACTCTCCATTTAGTTTAATCTCTTCCTTGTATTTACTAGGTGGCCACTACAACGAAAACACAATCGGGCGACAAATATTGGCGACTGAAAGCTGTCGCAAAACACCTATTGGCGACGGACAATAGTCGCCAAACAGTTGTCGCTGACTTTTGTCGCCAAAAAAACTCGGGCGACTGAAATCCGTCGCCAAATTTGGCGACAGACAGGGTAGTCGCCGGCGTTAATCGAAACCTACCTAGTAAGGATTCTGCCATCTCAGAAAGCTGCCCCACAACAACCGAATTTGGCATTATGATCTTGGCACCGTTGATTGAATCTGCGAACTGTTCGAATGCATGAGCAAGCGCTTTCCCTATGTTTGCCATATTTTCAATGCAGCTTGTAACTCGTAATTTGTTATCATCACTCACACCACGCTTACTCTCATTAATCACACCATGACTATTCGTCGCCTCAATATCCTGATCAACCATAACATCAGTACCTATTCTGATTTGGTTGTCCACATAACCATCCCCATAACACCCTGGGTGCTTGACCAACCTATGTTCAACAAAACCAGCCCCAAAACGACGAGCTTCCCGTTTTTCTTCAGAAACCCGCAATGATATCGCCCTCTTAGTCCATGAACATAATGTGGGGAACATTCGATCGACCTTTCTTGTCTTGAACACCATTCTATCAAGATATATGAATATTAAAACCATTATAGGTCCCTTAAAAATTTTCGTACTACCCCCTCTGGATGCCCTTTCGTTATTAATTCTCCATCGTCGGACACTATCTATTAGATGGTTCTGAGTGAAATCACACCATTTTAGACTTTTTATAACAGATACATCGCCTAAACACTTTAGTATCTGAATGCTTGGAAAGGCCCCTTCCACCCCCATTAGGAAGGCGGACACAACGTATACAATTAAGTTTCTCTTGAAATCATCCCCGCCTTCCCTTTGTTCAACCATCTTATTCAATATGTGGGTAAACTTGATTTTTTCGACCCCACCATATTGGGCCTTCCATGCGTTAACCAGACCCATGTACTCATCAGTATGCTCATATTTTGTCGCTTGCATAATTGATACCTCACCCATAGGTATGCCGGTGGCTAGATGGATATCTTCATCCCGAATAGGCAGTTGGATACTTGAAAAGGAAGACGTAAAGGATCGAAATCAGAAACAAGCCAATATGCTAACTGCCCAGGGATCATATCAGTCTTAAGGCATAGTAACCCCCCAAATCCCATATCTCTGATATCTGAAAGTTGTATGTCAGACAGACCACTGTTTATGAAGCGTAACAATGCGCAAGGACTCATTCTCGTTTTTAAAACAAGGTACCACTCTAGTGTAGCACGTTTAGCTCGCATTTTGCTTGTTGACCCTTTCTGCTGATTACTTGTGGTATCTACTACCACTGTCAACTTTAAATGTCTAGGAGTCTTCATGTCTACGCATATATAAACATTGCGTTTACGTATCATAATATATCATAATCTCAACTATATAAAACACATGTACCACCAATAAAATGCATTTGAACACAAACACAGTTGTAATGATTCCAGCTCCCTGACACTTAAACATTTGAAAATGCGCATCCAGTTTCAATATGAAGACCTATATGATTAATTAAACTCATACACTAACAAAAAAATTACAATTATCACCATATCTCAACCCACTGCAACCAGAGAACCTCCGCAACTTACGCTACATTACCCCCCGAAAACACAAATTACTAACAGAAATGCGCATCTAATTTTAATTGCAACATGCATGTAATTAATTCAGTAATTCGTAAGCTAAAAGAGACATAAATGCAATATCGGAATCATAATAACAAACTAAATTATTCAAATCAATTGAAAGCTATAGACTAAAATTGGGAAACTTACCTGGTATGAATTAATTGCAATGAACTGTGTGAAAAATGAATAAGCTAAATCAGCTAATTAAAATGTTGATCACAAAACAATATCATAGAATTGAATTGTTGAACATTTGAATTAATCGAATTAATCTGAAGTGGAAGGAACTGAATAATTGGCACGCGGGAGAGAGAGAGAGAGAGAGAGAGAGAGAGAGAGAGAGAGAGAGAAATCAGCTGTGTAATAACAAATAAACGAAATAGGTTGATGACAGATGTTTTAATCGTACACGCATATTCTGTTTTAATCCAACGGATGTGACTCGTTCTCACCGTATGCACCATATAATCGTTCTCACCCGATCCTAAATCTGTATATGTATATGTATATATATATGTATATGTATATATATATATAAATATGTATATGTATATATATATATATATATATATATATATATATATATATATGTAGGGTCGGGATCCGGTGAGAACCACCTTTATAATGAGAACCATGAGAACCCTCACTAAATCTCCACCATATCTCGCTTCGAATGTTTCGTTGGATCATTTACCATTAGTTTAGCTTATTTAAATACACACTTTAGCATCAATAAACAAAAAAATTTGATTTAATTAACAAAATATATACTTAGTGTACGAAAATACAATTAGGCGTACTAAAATGGCTATAAATGCACGAAAACAACCACTACGTGCATGAAATTTTTTACATGCATGAAAATGATTACTAGGTGCATGAAATAAGAGGCTGTACGTGCATTAAAACGAGTTCTAGGTGCATGAAAAATGATAGATGCGTAAAAATCGGTAGTAGGTGCATGAAAATTAATAAAACATATCTCACCTTGATTTCCGTCACTAGTATATATTTTTTAGACCAAGAAATATGTTCTCTAGCCTTAAAATTCCATGCCGAATCCAAATATGTCATTAATTTTTTTTAAAAAAGTCCGTACGGTAGAGTTCTCACGGTTCTCATTATATTGGTGGTTCTCATAGGATCCCAATTCTATATATGTATATGTATATATATATATATATATATATGTATATGTATATATATATGTATATGTATATATATATATATATATATATATATATATATATATGTATATGTATATATATATGTATATGTATATATATATGTATATGTATATATATATATGTGTATATAGACTTGAGATCCGGTGAGAACCACCTTACAATGAGAACTTTGTGAGAACTCTACCTTACGGACTTTTTAAAAAAAAATTAATAACATAATTGGATTCGGCATGACATTTTATAACTAGAGAACATATTTCCTGGTCTAGAAAATAAATACTAGTGACGGAAATCAAGGTGAGATACGTTTTATTTATTTGCATGCACCTACTCTCTATTTTCTCGTATCTATCATTTTTCCGCCACTAGTATTTATTTTCTAGACCAAGAAACATGTTCTCTGGCCATAAAATTCCATGCCGAATCCAATTATATCATTAATTTTTTTCAAAAAACTCCGTAAGGAAGAGTTCTCACCGGTTCTCATTGTAAGGTGGTTCTCACCGGATCCCAACCCTGTGTGTGTATATATATATATATATATATATATATATATATATATATATATATATATGCATATACATATATATATACATATATATGCATATACATATATATATACATATATATGTATGTATGTATATATATATATTTCGGTCAATTACTTCTAGTTTTATTGATTTTATAGCTATAGATCTACTCAAGGCTTAGAGCTTTAGGAAATGTTTTGTTGAAGAAATATTAAGGCTCTGATGTTGTTGTTGTTTTATATATAAGGATATCAGTTATATTTAGAATGTTTCAATAGTTTTAGGGCTTTAATGTCATATTGTAATGGTGAATTGTAATGGAAAACATGAGTGGTAAAACTCCAACTTGATGTTGATGTTATTAATTGATGCCGGATTTTGACGGTAATGCACTGAAATTGTATTTAAAAAAACAATAACAACGATTATCATAAAAACAACCATTGTTATTACCTTCCCTCCAATAAACTATTAAACGCGCAAATTACTATCAACACCGAGTTTATCAGATTAAACCATTATTATTACCTTCTCATTCACTCTTTTCACACTGGATGACTCATAACAACAATAGGTATAAATCGTTGTTAAAATACTTACAACAACGAGCTTTTGTGAGGGAACCGTTGTTGTTACTTGTCCACCAAAATATTGGACTTCTTTTCACAACAAATAATTAATAACGACAATGGGTATAAACCGTCGTTAAAAGTTTAACAATGGTTTCTTTTAACAACTTAACCGTTGTTAAAAGTTATAACAACAGCCCGAACAGCAATGCCCACTTTTTTTTATAACAACGATTATTAGTCGTTGTTGTGTCTATATCTATAGTAGTGGTAACGGACACAAAAGATATTTGACGATCTTGATCTTTAGATTGTTCAATGGTGATCAATTTCACATGACCTATAATATTGCTAGTTCATCGAGTTAATGATTGAAAACACATCAAACAAGAACTAGGGTTGAAACGAATGCATCGAACCGAGGCACAATTATAGCATCAAAAGTCCTGTGTTTTTATTAAAATTCAACGCTAGAAATAACAATATAAATGAGTCTTATTTATAAAGTAAACAACTGACCTAATAGCTGCTAGAAACTTCCTAAACCGAACAGAGCATAACTTTCCTAAACCCGACTTTCCTAAAGCTAATAGAATTGACTTATTGTTCTTATTCTGAAAATCAACATTATAAATAAAATAAATTAACTTAGGGACGTGCTAAATCCCGCACAACATTTTACTCAATCCCACACACTTTTCACACTTATTCCGAATGTATCCTCTTCATTTTCATCCCACCAAAAGAGAAACAAGAGAAAATGTAATAACCCGTATTTTCAGATCTCATGATAATATAATTTCGATATAATTATTTTGCCTAGAGATAATTTTATTTGTGATAGTTTACGTATATATGGATATTTTACAGCTTGTATTATTATTATTATTATTATTATCTTTTATCGTTTACCAGTGTATTGCTTTTGTAAATTACTAATTTTGTTGTTACGGTTACCTTGATTATTGTTGTGACATTATTCTTATAAGCTCGTTTATGGAATTAGATATTATGCTAGTACTATTATCGCGAAATGATATTATATGTTTATATAACGTGGTTAATTTTACGATGACTATTTATGCTGAATGCATTTTTACGATTTCGTAAAGAGAACGTTAGATATAATAAAATAATAAGACGGTATTGGGAATGAGAGTCAATGCCGAGCATTTTACGAAGTTTGACTACGTCTATTTACGATGCTGTTTATGGGTAATTACGAGACTCGGAAAATTAACAATATACTTGAATATACAAGTTCTTTCAACGTGCTTTGGGACCAATCAGCAATTGAACAGTATGTGTTAACTTGTTTTTATGAAAACCCTAAAGCGAGAAACCCTAAAGCAAAGACCATAGACTCTTCAACGCTGCCTCTCCTTCTATTCCGTTTGATGCGTTTTATCCTCCTTCTTCCTCAATTCCTTCCTGCCTTCTGCTCGTCCTCTTCAAGTTCATTACTTCTTTTTAATCGTCGTTATAAGGTATGATATTTATCGTGTATCGTTTCGTTCTCGTCATCGTTTACGAATTAACAACCGTGCAACCGGATATATACTGACCATGCATATAGGCATACGTGACCTATCGGGGTTGGTGGATGATGTTTTATGGAAGGGGAAAGAGACCACCCTGGTGGTAAGTGGTGGTAAGAGGTGGCAGTGGGGGCCACCGTGGTGGCAGCGGTAGTTAGCGCTGAAACAGGGTGGTAAAAGGGTGCGTGAGGGCGCGAGTTTGAGAGGGTGTTTCTTGTGGTGGAGACCACGATAAGGACGATGGTTACATGGGTTTGGTTCATTGGTTAGTGTCGGTCATAGTCAGGCGTAGGTGGTGGTTAGTGGTGTTTGTTTAGGGTGGTTGAAGTCAGCCCAGAACAGAGTACGTTTTGGCAGCCGTGTACAAGCAGTTTTTAGTGGAGTGTTTGCGGTGGTTGTATGCGCGACCAGTGGTGTCCAAGGCGTGGGTTGAGTTACGGGTAGTACAGGCTAGGGTTTGGGATCCAAGGTGGTGGCCGCGAATGGTTATATTAGTGGTAGTAGTAGCCTGAAGATGGAGGCGCGTCAGGGTAGGGGTTGATTTAAGGGTTGTTACATGTTATCGTGGAAGAGTTGTTATGAGTGCTGATTGCTGTTGGGTTATTTTATTAGTTTGTTACATGGTCTAATATTACATGAGTTATATTATTTGGTCTTAGGTTTTTTTTAAAGTTTAGTTAATTAGTTGGTTGTTGTTTTATCTAGTGACGGTATTTTACTAATCGACTAAATAGATTATCTAGATTATTAGTTATTGCGAGATGGATATATAAATTATTAATATTAACCGAGTTATAATATTAGTAGTAATTGTATTTCTACTACTTGTTAAGGTGATGATTTTGGCTGACGGATACGTTGCATTTGACTGCTCGGATTGCTTTTCGACTTGCTAGCTGAAAGGTAGGATACACTGTGACTATACTACTGTTATGTGTTATGAATGGATGTTGGGTGTATGATATGAATGATGAACTTGAATGATATGAGGATGGTATATGATTATAATGGAGTATTATTACTGTTGCATTCATAAGCACGATTACTATTATTATTGCATTCATGAGCATGACATATGCATTGGATACGGATTTGAGATGATGAGATATTATTGGGCCCAGGCTAGTTCTGCAGGACTAGACCTGGTGACCTCAATTGTTATGCTGGTGTTCGGCGACGGCCGATTATAGTCTGCCGGGAGGTTCGGTATGGCTGGGTGTTACAGGTTTGAGTTTGAGATTGAGAATGAGATTGAGGATTGATAATCGAGAATTGAGCTCGAGCATATCATGGCATTTGCATATTATTATTGTTGCGTTGTTTATTACTGCGTTATCCTACTCAACCGCGAGGTTGACAGTGTATTCGTGTACACCTACGATGATCCGAAATGGGGAGTAGATTCTACAGGTCAGAGACCGATGGATTAGGAGCTTGGGCGTGACGAGAGACATGGCCTGGACTTGCTTAGTTTTAGATCACTTAGTCTCACTTGTAGTTGTTTTAGTTGTAGTAGCTTTACTTTGTTTTAAGTTTTGGTTTTGGAGATAAGTTGTAAGAGTTTTTAACTAACATTTAATTATAAAGTACTGTGGTTGTATTTCTTTGTTATTCACTACCTCGGTCTTCCGAGATGGTAACAGTCCTATTTACTTGGGAAGTCCTAGTACAGGCTCCTAGGTAAATGGGGGTGTTACAAAGTGGTATCAGAGCGAACGATCCTCAGGCCTAAATCAAATGAATAATAATGAATATAGAAAGAGTCTAATAAAATGAACCCCAGGTTAGTAACTGTTTGGAGCCCCAGGATTGGGATGAGTTAGGGGCCCCCTCAAACCAAGCCACTGGCCCTTTCAGTCTAACCTGGTCCCCTTTGAGAGATGTAGAGAGTGGGTAGTATAAAATAAAGGAAAAGACCCAATTTATATTGTACTAACAGTTTTGCAGGAGCGGAATGAGGTAAGATATGATGTGAAATATGGTTGGTGATCTATATTGTGAATCATTGGAATGATGTTAATTGTGATTGAGATATGTATTACTTCAAGTATGAGGACATGAGTTTGTGAATATGAGTTGAGATATGAGTTTGACTTGTATGGTGATATGTATGCGGCTATATGATCCCTGAACCCTTAGGTAGATATATAGTATAATGATATGGGTAATGAGTTGATGAAAAGTAGCATCTTAGTGATTTCTTTTACGATATAATTACGTACTTAAATAAGTTGTGACTTTTATGATAGCAGAAACTAATACATTGCCTATACATATTTATCGAGTTATTTAGTTGATTCTACTTCCAGTCTCGAACTCTTTACCGTGTTCTAGATGACAATTATAGTTGAACTGAGGAATGAATGTGAATATGATACAAAGTGATGTCTATGCTTCAAATGATATGTTAACGTGTTTTGGAAGAAGAATGATTGAGTTTCGATTTAGTAATGTGAAATTGCAAAGGAACCAAAATTTTTAATAAATTTCCGAAATGTTACCTTGCTTGTGAGGGCTGCCATTTAAAATGTGTTCCATATATGAATATGAAAATTTTATGTATGATAACATTATGATTTGGCTTCCCAATGCTTTTGGTTTCATGTTGAAACGAGTTATATTTTGCGAGAAATAAATATTTTAGTCGACAGTGGTCAGATTGTCACTCTACAATTCTGTTTTGACCCATGTTTTTGAAAAGGAAATTATTTAAAACGTGTGTATTGTTTATGCATAATTCCAACTCCACTGTTTAGAATATTCTTTCCAGATTTCAAATTGATAAGCCACGTAAAATCTTAACGAGCCGTTATTTTATAGTAATTTTTGCAAGTTGCTCAATTTTCTGTCTAATTGCTGTAAAGTTTTTGTTCAAACCAACTGAGTTGCAAAATTTGTTATAAATAAGTCCCTCAAGATATGCTTTTGATTCTTTTTCCTATGATAATTCCTTATAGTTTCTAAAAAACTATACTAGCTCGCAAATTAGCTAAGAGTTTATTTAATTATGATTTTTGGAAGTTGCTGCGTGATGTATGATTGATTAAATGGTAAAGTTTTAAATATCAAAGTTTAATCAAATATGAATTATTTGATGTAACCATGTAATATTCTGATATGACATTAGTATCATGAACAGTACGCTTATGATATGGATATGAAACTTAATATATATAATATAACCTTAATTATTTTGGTGAGTTTTACATAAAGTTGGTTTCATTTATACCGACGCTATTGTTATGCCACAAGGTGAATTACGTATTGTTATGTTTAAATCTGATGACTATATATTGAATTAGTAATTTGGTTGACATGTGAATTATGGGAATGCTAGATTCGTCTTCGATCTGTAACTTGTAAAATCGTCAGTGATTCGTGTTTATAAATTGCCATTAATTACAACTTTATCGTTTTGAAAGTTTCAAAATGTTTTCAGGAGATAATCCATGATAAAGCTGATGTTTGATGATTATGGTAATTATTTTGCAACATGACAGAATATGTAGCTACATGTTGATGAAATTTTGATATAAACCTCTTATCTTGAAAATTATATTTATTACTAGTTTTATGATAAATGATGTAATGTGAGTAGATAGGAATTGTACCTACGTGATTTTAACTTATTTATACCCATAAATGCTAAGCTGTCTTGCTAGTCTATGATTGGTGTCTATCTCGTAAAATGTGTCATTGCTCCGTGTTTAATTACAGTAATTAAATTCTGCCTAATGTCATTTTCTCTTATGTGCATAAACAAGAGTTTTACCTCCATAATTTGAGTATGAGCATGAAATGTTTTAATTTGGCAAGTGTGAATCATGAGTTAGCTGATTGTCTACCTCGATGTAAAGGTGTTAATTTTGTGTCAAAATTTCCAAGAGTATAGATGTTGGTTACCTTGATTTTGTTTTATTGCGTAGCATGAAATTGACAAATATGTTTTGTTGCTTTAAAAGTCGAATGCTAGTTGCCCAATATAGAGCACTATCTTGTCAGATGATTTGTGACTGTTGATTCGGTGATCTTCTTGAGCAATGAATGTGGAATCATATAATGGGGTTATGGGGACGTAACCATGTTATAAGGAGGATAGGATTGGAAAATCTTGATGGTTTACGATCTGGCTAAGTGGTATGTTACGTTTGGCTGACTGAGATTGATCATGCATGGAGTCTCCTGATTAATTTGTTATGTTTTGGTGCAATATTGTGGTTCTTTCCGTGTCATGTATTTCTGTTGTATATTAAACTTTGGGGACAAAGTTTCTTAAGGAGGATAGAATGTAACATTTTGCGTTTTGGAACTTATATAAATACTGCTGGTGATTGTTTCATGCTAGTTGGGTGTTTCTTTATCGTTACGGGGTGGCGAACTTCGGGACGAAGTTCATTTTAAGGCAGGAAGACTGTAATAACCCGTATTTTCAGATCTCATGATAATATAATTTCGATATAATTATTTTGCCTAGAGATAATTTTATTTGTGATAGTTTACGTATATATGGATATTTTACAGCTTGTATTATTATTATTATTATTATTATTATTATTATTATTATTATTATTATTATTATTATTATTATTATTATCTTTTATCGTTTACCAGTGTATTGCTTTTGTAAATTACTAATTTTGTTGTTACGGTTACCTTGATTATTGTTGTGACATTATTCTTATAAGCTCGTTTATTGAAGGACGATGGTTACATGGGTTTGGTTCATTGTTTAGTGTCGGTCATAGTCAGGCGTAGGTGGTGGTTAGTGGTGTTTGTTTAGGGTGGTTGAAGTCAGCCCAGAACAGAGTACGTTTTGGCAGCCGTGTACAAGCAGTTTTTAGTGGAGCGTTTGGGGTGGTTGTATGCGCGACCAGTGGTGTCCAAGGCGTGGGTTGAGTTACGGGTAGTACAGGCTAGGGTTTGGGATCCAAGGTGGTGGCCGCGAATGGTTATATTAGTGGTAGTAGTAGCCTGAAGATGGAGGCGCGTGAGGGTAGGGGTTGATTTAAAGGCTGTTACATGTTATCGTGGGAGAGTTGTTATGATTGCTGATTGCTGTTGGGTTATTTTATTAGTTTGTTACATGGTCTAATATTACATGAGTTATATTATTTGGTCTTAGGTTTTTTTTAAAGTTTAGTTAATTAGTTGGTTGTTGTTTTATCTAGTGACGGTATTTTACTAATCGACTAAATAGATTATCTAGATTATTAGTTATTGCGAGATGGATATATAAATTATTAATATTTACCGAGTTATAATATTAGTAGTAATTGTATTTCTACTACTTGTTAAGGTGATGATTTTGGCTGACGGATACGTTTCATTTGACTGCTCGGATTGCTTTTGGACTTGCTAGCTGAAAGGTAGGATACACTGTGACTATACTACTGTTATGTGTTATGAATGGATGTTGGGTGTATGATATGAATGATGAACTTGAATGATATGAGGATGGTATATGATTATAATGGAGTATTATTACTGTTGCATTCATAAGCACGATTACTATTATTATTGCATTCATGAGCATGACATATGCATTGGATACGGATTTGAGATGATGAGATATTATTGGGCCCAGGCTAGTTCTGCAGGACTAGACCTGGTGACCTCAGCTGTTATGCTGGTGTTCGGCGACGGCCGATTATAGTCTGCCGGGAGGTTCGGTACGGCTGGGTGTTACGGGTTTGAGTTTGAGATTGAGAATGAGATTGAGGATTGATAATTGAGAATTGAGCTCGAGCATATCATGGCATTTGCATATTATTATTGTTGCGTTGTTTATTACTGCGTTATCCTACTCAACCGCGAGGTTGACAGTGTATTCGTGTACACCTACGATGATCCGAAATGGGGAGTAGATTCTACAGGTCAGAGACCGATGGATTAGGAGCTTGGGCGTGACGAGAGACATGGCCTGGAGTTGCTTAGTTTTAGATCGCTTAGTCTCACTTGTAGTTGTTTTAGTTGTAGTAGCTTTACTTTGTTTTAAGTTTTGGTTTTAGAGATAAGTGTTAGGAATTTAGACCTCATTATACTCTCTAATGATATTAAAATTACAAGCTAATTTCATAAGGTGGTCTAAATAATACATGCATGCAAAAATTAATAAGAAGAAATTTTCTTACATTGGTAAGATGGCATTTTTGGCACTACAAATGTCTCCTACCTTTGTAGTTCTTGAGCTATAATAGTGTAGGATGATCCTCCATAACCCAATTCACCAAAATAGGTGACCTCCTTTGGTTGCACCCAAGACTAGCCCAAAAACATTAAGTATATTAACTAGATATAGTTTAGTGTAAACCTTGTTTTTTTATATTACAAATATTATTACTTTGATAATATAAGAAATATATTAATTTTTGTGAACTTATTTTGATGAAGATTGATCAAATTTTAATCAATTTTAGAGGTTGAAGATGAAGATCTTAAGTCTTCTCTTTTTCCTCTTAAATGGCTTAACAACATGTATTTTGAGGATTTTGATTCTCTAGATTTTTCCACTAAGAATATGTGGAATAGTAGCCTATTTATAGGCCATCAAATCTAAACAAATGAGTTTATAATACTCATAAACATGAGTGGAAGACAAAGACCTATTATGGTCACCTTATCTCCATATTCTCGGTTTACATATGGTATTCCGGGTCTTATTTCGTCTTTCAACATTTGTCCTTCAAATGCTTATAAGTCGAATATTTAATTATCTTATATAATAAAAATATTTATTTGATTATTTAACACTTAAATAATACAAAGTAGTAAATAAAATACACTTAACATTTAAGTGTCATTTTGTCATTTTCAACATAAAATGGATCTTATAAAACCCGTTTAGCTAATTTTACAACTTCTTGTAACATTAATTCGCTAATTACCTCCACCTCATAAATAATACAAACTACGTATATATTTAGTAAATTAACTATTAATTACTAAATATTGTATTATATTTATTATTCAATTATTATATAACCGAATAATAAAATCTTATGGCCTGAGTACTTTACTCTTCATCAAACATTAAATTCACTTGACTAATAAAAGTCAACCTAAACAAGGAATTAATTAACTTGTATCTTATACAAATAATTAATTTTTCCATTTGGGCATCATCCTATAGGTGTGACCAAAAGGGATCAGCTGGTCACCGCCGCCATACGACAGTAATGTCAAACTCTAGTCAGCCAATCATTACCGATTAACGTTGACTAGCTGACAAACATATAAAGGGCTCTATATATATCTCGAGTGGCCTTGAGATATATATAATGACATGGATGGACAATCCTATTGACCTATTTTCTTTGTTCGATACAGATCACAATGACCCAGTAAATGTCCATCAGCCTCCTTTTACGGCGCGACCTTGGACAAAAACCAAAGCCACCGGAAAACCATACCAACTTAGACAAATAGTCGCAAGTCTAAAGAATTGACTCGAAGGAATAATTGAAATCCTCGCCACGACCAGGCAACATAAAGGGCTCTATAAATGGTCACTGTCCGACAAAATGTCCCTACATTCTGCCTATGTAATCAACCAGCCATCTCTATGGTCATATGACAGTCGAACTCGTCATCTATCGCCTTACAATCTAGTCACTCTGAGACGTCACCCCATTAAGTAACTAGGGACACTATAATCCAGTTCACTTAATAGGGTTCGACATTGTCACTACAACCTATTTGGATAAAAACAAAGTATAACTAATATCCAGTTAGCCCTGAATATATAAGAGTTGTAAAAAACTCAAACGATAAATGATATTATCATATATGTAAAAATTGATACACTATCAGATTATTACACATCATATAATCTGCAGCAATTCAATTGCCCTATTTCGATCACATTGAAACGACATGACTATCATGTTTAGCCTTCAACAAAACCTTGGTTTAAAATCAATGACACCACATTTTATCAAACCAACAATTGTTATTTCCCATTGTTTCACATAACTGAAATCACATGTAACTTAATTAAGTACATGTCTAGACTTAACTCTAGACTATGACACCCTTACCTCGAAGATAGCTCCCACTGTTTTCACAGTATATCATGATAGGATATGCGACTGCATGAGCTACTACTAGTCCTTGCATTATTGTCAAATTCAAGCTACTTCGAATCGCAACATCGAATGTTATGAAGTACTTAATTTCCGTTGTAAAATCTGCAATGTATGACTGCCTAAAACTCTTCCAGCAGATCAACTCCTCATAGCCAATACGGGATTTCAAAAAATCCCTATATGTTTTAAAGGATTGTGTTTAATGTATCTTTTACATAAACAACAACAAACATTCATCTAACTCCTTACATGAATTATAAATATCAAAACACTTAGTTTTATTTACTTAGTTCTTCTCAAGTACTAAATAATAACTAATTTGGATATTAAATGACCTTCACTTAACTTTGATTAATAAAAACTCAAAATACTCAAAGTATATGAATTGTTAAGACAATAATACATCATAGCGTATAGAATTAATCTGACAGCGGAAGCAAGTAGAATCAATTCTAATGAGTTCAACTTGTTTGAACTTGTCAAGAATCTCACCTACATAAGACTCATAATAAAGCGCATATATCCCTCCTTGATTTATCTAATAAATCTGGATATATTAAGATGTATTAATATTCTCCTAAGTCTTCCATCATTCCAAATGATTTATATACAGACTATATAAAGACTCATAAGACCACCATACTCCCACTAAACTTCATGTGTAAACATAATTCCTCAACATCTTGAGAATTTTTTTTATAATACGATCTATTAATCATTCCAACTCCATCATGCTCTCTTAAGATTTCTTCAAAAGTTTGCTACAATCTTAAGATTGTAAGGATCTACAAAAAAACCCTCTAAATGTGTCAAACACACTTCTTCTTCTAGAACGAATCAAATTCGGGAAGATGGTTTTGATATCCTACTATTAAACTGACAATTATGAAATGCAACAATTCCCAGTATAATCTGAGTTTATAGAAGCATTGAAACTGGTGCAAGACCCTTTTTCACCAATTAAGCCTAGAAAACATCTTTTTATTCAAGTCAATTACATTGAAGAGGTCAAATTTCTTCATGTAAATATACCAGGTTATTTACCTGATAATTACACTTGAATTCTAATTCGGATTAAGATGACTTCTATAGCCATTGCATAGAGTTGAAACTAGAAACAACCTTTTAAACAACCTCTTTGTAAGTAAGAGGTATCATAATTTTTTAAATAACGATTTATCACCTCTCATCACTTTCAAAAAGAAACACTTATATACTCATCTCTAAAGAGTGATGGATTTTATCCCGACCTCGTATATTCCGAACAAATATACACTCTATTTGACAATAAGAAAACAATTTTCTTGTGTCATTTGTGGCTCTTCAATATTTTCTCCCACTCTGTCATTTAGAAATAGTCCTCTATTCTATAAAGACAGCATCATGAGCCACAAACACTTTATTCTCATGAACTTGTAGGATAATTGACCACATGTTTTTATTCGGACAACTTACAAATTAGGTACTATACCTTTCCATATCTAATACGGAGTGAATATGGTTGTTTAAAAAGGTACTTTGACTTAGTGGGAAAAAGAAATTAGTAGACAAAATATAAAGACCCCAATTATAAAATCAAGTGGCTCAATAAAACTTGACTAAGATACAAAACCATATCGTATAAGTTCTGTATTATCTCTTTCCAACCACGCCTTATCGAATAATGTGTGTTACGGAAAGATTTTAACTTGTGATACTGTATCACATTACTTTTGGCAACAAACAAAAATCATCACTTAGTTATACTTTCCACGATCGGATCGTGAAACTTTGATCTTATAGTCTTACTGGTAATCATATTTACAATAAAAACTTTTTGATCTCATGAGATTCACAATCAAATGATTCACGAAGACTTAGTTTACACTAGTCCATGAATGCAATTTCAATTCAGAACTAAGATTAGATCGGGGTCACCAAAAAAAAAATTATGAACCTTTTATATGCTATATGATATATATAAATTTATCTAGTTTAGGTGAAAAATAACCAATATTTTGATTGGCATAGCCATAGATCAAATCATGGCAAATTTGGGTACAACATTTGTTTATATCATATAAGTAAAACCCTATGTGTCTTACATAAAACTTTTATTAAAGCACAATTCTAAACCAAAAAACTAGATTAAGTACATATTTATAACACTTATAAGCCTCATAATGGAATGACAACTACTCTAGTTCCATTTACTACGAGATAGTTAACATTAGTTAAAAGCTAATCGTCACACGACTATCATCTCATGAACCAATAACAATTATTATAACCACTATCGATATCAAATATTGATGAAGTGGTAGAAGTATAACTAACGTCAATCATATAGATATCTAGAAAAGAACGAACCTTTTAGGTGTCACACACCTAACTTTTTTATTCAAAAATTAGGGGTATTTTTCTATTAATGTAATATTTCAATTAAAATATCAACAAATTTGGTTAGGATTGGCCTTGCACTATGGTTTGGTGTTGCTATTCACAATAGCTTATCCTTATTAACCTTTGCCTTAAACCAAATACTTAAACCAAATTCTCTTTTGAACCTCGTCCTAATCTCAACTATTAAGATATATACATCCCTCTTAGAGCTCCCACTCACTTCTAAGAAACTTAATAAAGTGAATGTGGTCATTGGTTAATCATGATTTCGATTGCAAATCATATTACCAATCAGTTCCCAACGAATTTAATAAGTACTTAAACAATTTAAGTATGTATAACCATTTATCTCACGAGCAATAAGATTGTAGTAATATTGTTGTAAATAAAATGATATTGTAAAATCGAAACACTTTTGATTTAAGCAAAATTCAGTTTATCCTCTTCATAAGAGATCTTTACAACAGACAATATGAGGATCAAATGTAAATGCATTTTTCTAATTAGCTATGGTGGTAATAAATCGGAGAAAAGATGAATAATCAATTAAACAAGTTACCGTATACTCTTAGAAAACTATTTTTCATGTATAACGGATTATCGATTCTATAAATGCAGGAGCGAGTTGAATATATAGTCATTGCGCGATATAAAATAATAAACGGAATAAGTGGGAAATTTAACATTCATCGTAAATAAATACTTGAAAAATAACTTTAACAAGTTTCAATAAATAGGCATTTATATAATGATCTCCCACTGAATTATATAAACGATTCCAAGACCCATCTTTATATGAACACGGGCACGGTGAGCCGATTCATCCCTTATTTATATAAATTTGGTGAGTCAACAATTTGACTGATTCTACCACCAGAACTCTTGGTTGACAGTTTTTCTCAAAAAACTATCTGTTAGCCCTGGAACTAATCATGGGCACGGTGAGGCCGATTCATCCCACATTAATCCCGTCGAGTCCAACCAATTTTCACGTGTAATAGCTTTTATTACCCTACTTACCCAACGTAAAAAGAGAGTACCCCGGTGAGCCGAGCCTACCTCTAATGAAGAAGGGATTCATAGGTGCTAATACTTGGTAAGGCTTTATCTCAATTTTAAAAGTGAGAGATCTTATCAATTTAATTGTCTATCACTTTTAAGTGAACAAAATTGGTGAATGGTAGACAATAGAGTGTATATTTGTTCGGAATATACGAGGTCGGGATAAAATCCATCACTCTTTAGAGATGAGTATCTAAGTGTTTCTTTTTGAAAGTGATGAGAGGTGATAAATCGTTATTTAAAAAATTATGATACCTCTTACTTACAAAGAGGTTGTTTAAAAGGTTGTTTCTAGTTTCAACTCTATGCAATGGCTATAGAAGTCATCTTAATCCGAATTAGAATTCAAGTGTAATTATCAGGTAAATAACCTGGTATATTTACATGAAGAAGTTTGACCTCTTCAATGTAATTGACTTGAATAAAAAGATGTTTTCTAGGCTTAATTGGTGAAAAAGGGTTTTGCACCAGTTTCAATGCTTCTATAAACTCGGATTATACTAGCAATTGTTGCATTTCATAATTGTCAGTTTAATAGTAGGATATCAAATAGAGTGTATTGAAGAGCCACAAATGACACAAGAAAATTGTTTTCTTATTGTCAAATAGAGTGTATATTTGTTCGGAATATACGAGGTAAGGGTGTAACAAAATTGGTGAATGGTAGACAATTGAATCGATAACAACGGAAAAATAAATAAAAAAAAACATGTAATGACGATTTGGCATGAAGATAAGCAACAAATAAAATCCTTATATGGCCACCTAGGTAATCTAATTAACTATTCTATTACACTTCGGAAACCAACTCCTTGGTCCCTAGGGTCTTCAATGAAATGGCCTCCTTCTTTTGGATTTCGGAATTCCTTTCTGAAAATAACACCGTCTTTTAGGAAACTCCGTCTTTTACAAAATCAATAATACTACTAGAAATAAAATTACATGGCAATATCCTATTATAAAAATTGTAACTAAAATAAAACTATTATTTAATTACAAATTAGCGATACGAAATCGCAATAAATTACAAATTAAACCGGTATTCCCATACATTGCGGATAATACCAATTTCTACCTATGGCCATATAAGGTAAAATTACATTAATTTAAATACATTCATCCATATGAATAATAAAATGCATTGTAATAAATATGACATGCCAAATCGTCCAACTTACCAACAACGATCATGCGAGCTTGTTAAGCGGGATTTTTAACCATTAAAAATTCCTAATCAATTCTTAAAACAATTTTAAGATGGATCTCTCATTATAATCTGGTCCAACCTCAAAATAATTAGTCACACTAATTAATTTAACATTATATGGGTTTAAAATACATTTTATGATAAAAATAACATAATAATTCATGATTATTATGAAAACAATCCATTAAATTAATAAAAATTATGGAAAATAAAATTTTAAAATTTTATACATTATGATATTGTACCAAAATGCCATGCATGTGGAAAAAAAATGGTTATAAAATTGATTCAAACATATACCACAATATTTGTCGGTAAAATGTATTTTACGATTTAATTCCAAATTAAATCATAAAAATTAAAATAAATTTAAATGAAAATTTTGGACATTTTAGAATATTTGCAGGAGCTTAAAAAACAAAATTTTCGTGCCCCAAAAATAAAATATTTATTTATTTTAAAATAACCATTATTTACCAATTTTTATCGAATAAAAATCAATAAACTATCTAAATTAATCACATTCACTTAAAAATTTCTATTTATCACAAATAGAACATGCATGTGGTTATTTCCAAATAAACATACATAAAATTAACATGCAACTTAATTAATTTAATTCTTAATCAATTTTAATGCATGTTCTTCCAATTTTATGCCATATTAAGTAAAAATAAGTCATAAATTTTTACATAAATTAAATTTTCGACCCATATAACTATATGACCAGATTATATACATGCAAGACCATATTTTTTTGATAAAACTAATTTTAACATCAAAATATCAACTTTACTAATTTATCTCATAAACTCATAAAATCGTCTTAAGACAACATGCATGTACGTAACAATGCTCTAATACCACTTGTTAGGAATTTAGACCTCATTATACTCTCTAATTATATTAAAATTACAAGCTAATTTCATAAGGTGGTCTAAATAATACATGCATGCAAAAATTAATAAGAAGAAATTTTCTTACATTGGTAAGATGGCATTTTTGGCACTACAAATGTCTCCTACCTTTGTAGTTCTTGAGCTATAATAGTGTAGGATGATCCTCCATAACCCAAGTCACCAAAATAGGTGACCTCCTTTGGTTGCACCCAAGACTAGCCCAAAAACATTAAGTATATTAACTAGATATAGTTTAGTGTAAACCTTGTTTTTTTATATTAGAAATATTATTACTTTGATAATATAAGAAATATATTAATTTTTGTGAACTTATTTTGATGAAGATTGATCAAATTTTAATCAATTGTAGAGGTTGAAGATGAAGATCTTAAGTCTTCTCTTTTTCCTCTTAAATGGCTTAACAACAAGTATGTATTTTGAGGATTTTGATTCTCTAGATTTTTCCACTAAGAATATGTGGAATAGTAGCCTAATTATAGGCCATCAAATGTAAACAAATGAGTTTATAATACTCATAAACATGAGTGGAAGACAAAGACCTATTATGGTCACCTTATCTCCATATTCTCGGTTTACATATGGTATTCCGGGTCTTATTTTGTCCTTCAACATTTATCCTTCAAATGCTTATAAGTCGAATATTTAATTATCTTATATAATAAAAATATTTATTTGATTTATTAACACTTAAATAATACAAAGTAGTAAATAAAATACACTTAACATTTAAGTGTCATTTTATCATTTTCAACATAAAATGAATCTTATAAAACCCGTTTAGCTAATTTTACAACTTCTTGTAACATTAATTCGCTAATTACCTCCACCTCATAAATAATACAAACTACGTATATATTTAGTAAATTAACTATTAATTACTAAATATTGTATTATATTTATTATTCAATTATTATATAACCGAATAATAAAATCTTATGGCCTGAGTACTTTACTCTTCATCAAACATTAAATTCACTTGACTAATAAAAGTCAACCTAAACAAGGAATTAATTAACTTGTATCTTATACAAATAATTAATTTTTCCATTTGGGCATCATCCTATAGGTGTGACCTAAAGGGATCAGCTCGTCACCGCCGTCATACGACAGTAATGTCAAACTCTAGTCTGCCAATCATTACCGATTAACGTTGACCAGCTGACAAACATATAAAATATAAATCCCTTATATTCCTTGTACGAGATTTATTATGTAGAAGCATTATTGTGGAGGACACTACTCCAACAATAAGTTGTAAGAGTTTTTAACTAACATTTAATTATAAAGTACTGTGGTTGTATTACTTTGTTATTCACTACCTCGGTCTTCCGAGATGGTAACAGTCCTATTTACTTGGGAAGTCCTAGTACAGGCTCCTAGGTAAATGGGGGTGTTATAGAAAAACCCCTAAAAATCAATATCAGAGGCACCCTCTTCCACCACACTCCCTTCTCCGACATCCTCCCCACCACCATCAACGACGGAGAATCATATGATTTTAGTTTGGTCTGTGTGCTTTGCATCAGCTAGTTGGAGATTAGCTTAATTTATGTACATGAACTTGCGGAATTCGAGACTTTGAATTAGTCAATTGGTGATTTGTTCCTATGAATTTAAGTCCTGTAAAATATGTTGTTTAGTTGAAGTTTATGAAGCTTGATGTTTGATTTGCTAAGTGAATTGGATGTTTAGGAGAATTTGTTCTCAAAGTTAATTGATGAATTGATTTACGACTTCAAATTGTGTAAGTTTGATAATCCAAATGAAATTCACCCCTTAAACATCAACTTTCAAACCCTAATTATGAAAAAACCCAATAAAAAAAGAACAATAATTCAATCAACTAAAAGACGTATATTAATAAAATTGTTAATCAAATGGAAAAATTACTTTTAATATGTGAGAATTAAGATTTCAATTATCAAATTCCTAACAATTTGGTTAGGTTCTGAGTGGGACAAAAAACGATGTTTTTGAAGAGGTATGGTAGTGTAATTTAAACCTAAAATTGTTGGGACTGTGACCCAATTTTTTTAGAAGTTTTTGTTAAATTGGGGTTGAAAATAGAACTATTTAACAAAATAGCGTCATTTCAAACTATTTATCAAAAATGGTTCACCTCATCATTTCTGAATTTTCTTTTTTTCGAAAAAATTTAAAACTAGTCGCTGTCCCGGACAGCGACTAGTTGTGGAACCAAAATTCATGACACAATAGAAAGATTGTTGGGACTGTGGCCTTCATCTTCTCGCTTTGAGGGACAACGAGAAGTCATTTGCCTTACTTTTTTTTCAGTTTTCATTTCTATTACCATATTAATCTACTTGTCAAGCTACTTTCGTCTTCTCCGTTCTCCTTACTCCGACCACCAAATAACGAGGTACCGCTACCATTCTCTTCTTTTCACCACTGTTATCATATTCACATCTTTGTTTGAGTTATTAGCTCCATGGCTTTGCAAAAAATAACCCGCAATATTGTCGTTCATTAAACAATTTTGTTTTCGCATTTTCCTGTACTGTTTAACTAATACTAGCATTAGTTACTCATTTATTTCTCCGAGATGTACCGTTATCATATTCATAAGTCCAAGCATTTGGTTGTTGGTAGATGAATTGTTAGCCACGTTCAAAATATTCGCTTGGTCTGCAAGCAATAAGAACTATGCCATAAGCATTATGATCTATGTAAGGACTATATATAATAAAGGTTTATATTGTAAAATCTTGTACATGATGGAGTTCAGATGAAGATAAAGCAAGCCCCGATAACAATATAACAGCTAGAGCAATAGAACTATCCCTTTCATGTGATGTGAAGTTCCATCCTACAAAATTTCACGGAAAGTGTCACTAATTTATGTAGTCATTAATTAAGATGAACTTGTTATTACGACTAATTTGCACCGTCATCAAGTGAAATATGTACATGTAGTGTGAAGGCAGTGAGAGTTATGGAAAGAGCGAGGCAGCCATTCTCAATTCTTAATTAATCACACGGAGACATACTCCACCTGTCATTTTGTACCAAAGTTTCTGTCATCTAAACCGAAAAAGTTCCTGTCATCTAAACCGACAAAGCCTCGCTTTAAGCGTCTATAACAAAGGTTTCAAATGTGCGGCCCTTTGCCAAATCCTATAACAACTTACTACAATTTGACACATTCCCAAATAAGGCAAATGTTAAGTGCAGGGGAGTATATCCATCAGAACTCAACTCTAGCATTGCCTGTTATTTGCCTTATTCCACTATAATTCAAAATCAAATATTTTGATACTTTGTTTATGCTAACACTATATAAGTGTATGACCCATTACATAATTAGGAGCATTACAAGCTACCTTGGCTTGGCTTGTCTAGGAAAGAATCGTTTATTTCACTAGTGTTCGGTTGTTTCTCAAATATGGAAGGCGGAAGTGATAGTGATCCAATTATGGATAGGGTTCGATCTCATTGCTATGAATGGGGCTTGAAGGGGCGACTAATGTTAGTCTTATTATTATTGTTGGTCTCAAGTCTAAGTTATTGTCCAATGAAGATTGGGTGGATTCTACAACCTTGGCCCAACAAGGTGTTAATAAGGATCGTCACAAGGCAAGTACGGGTTGAGCTAGGGTGGACGGACCACCTAGGGGACGGTGGCCGTGACATGGCCCAAAGGTCGAGTATTCACTCGGTGGCTTCAAGAACTCCGATTCTATTTTGGATTATATTTAATTTTTATGTTGTTTTAATTAGTTTATTATTTTTAGATTGTTACAAATTAGTTATAAGTTAGTTATAATTAGTTTGTTACAAAGTAGTTAAAGTTGTTACAAGTTGGTAGGCTGTTACTAGGTTGTTACAAAAGTTGTTACAAGTTAGTTACAAGCTAGTTAGTTATTCTAAGGTTGTTAGAGGTAGTTAGTTAAGTAGTTATTTAACCACCTAGGTTAGTTTATTTAATAAAGATCAAGTTTGATCAATTAGGATAGAAAGTCGGACTCCTATTTTGAGGAGGACTCGAGTTGCTCAACCGAGTCTTGGCCGAGCATTGGGACGTGTGCCTCTATTATAAACAGAGCTCATCGTTCTCTTTTATTTCACAGATTTCATAAATAATAACAATACAAACTTTCAAATTAGGCTTTTATAATTTCCGGACTCATCGCGTGTTGATCCAAACCGTTGTTATTTGTCGCGTTTCAAGTAATAACACGAATTACAAACTATAGGTTTAGGGAGTAATTCACCATTGTTTATCCTATAGGTCTAGGGCAAACAAATATCCTTCTACCTTAAGGATTCACCTCAAGATCGTCACAAATATAATTATCACCACCATCGACGGCCATCTCACCTTCGACGCCACCATCATCAACACCAACGTTCATCATCACCACCATATTCATCCAAGATTCACCAAAGATCGTTCCATACATACATCTATCATACTGTTTACATTCAAGATTGTTCTTAAAGGTTCAAGAAGCTTCCGCGGACGATTTCTTTGCTAAGAATTCGTATAATTAGTGGTATCAGAGCTTCGGCTCTTGATTTCTATTTATCTACAAGACGATCCACGAAAGGGGCACTATAAATTTTGAAGATCCAAGATTCTTGGACAGTTTGAAGAAGGCGTTAGAACATGTGACTAACAACAACGAGAATAGATGGCAACCAAGGAGAGAACCGGTCCGGCCGGTTGATGAGTTCAAAGTAACGGAGTTACCTGAGTTCGAAGGAGGGACAGATCCGGAGGACTACCTTGAATGGGAAAGGAAGATGGACCGTATATTTTAATTCAAGGAGTTAGATGATCGCAAGATGTACAAGTATGCAATTCTAAGGTTAAGCAAAGGCGCATCGTTGTGGTATGATAGTTTGACGGCTCAAAGGGATAGAGACGGGAAGGATAAAATCTATTCTTGGGACGGGTTAAAGAAAAGGTTGAGACAAAAATATGTACCACCTACTTATAAGCTTGCCTTGTATAAGAAAATTTATAACCTTGTGCAAGGAAAGATGTCAGTGAGTGACTACATTAACTAGTTCGAAAATCTGATCCTAATGGGAGAGGTGGATGAAAATCAGGAACAAAAGATGGCAAGGTTCTTGAGGGGGTTAAACAAAAATATTTTTAATCCCGTAGAACTACAAATTTATTCTGATTTTGATACCCTAACGAGTTTGTGCTTAAAGGTTGAAGCAGAATAAGGGAATGCAAGATATGGAGGGGTAACATGTGGAACCGTGTAGGGGAGTGGGGCGAAGGAGAGCTGTCCAAGGGGAACCCTAGCACAAGTGGAGCGATCAATGCGGGGAATTCGAGTGCGAGTGGGTCACTACAATCCAAATCCAATCCAACTCCAACACAAAACGAGATCAGTCCATCCAAAGTTAGGTGCTTTAAGTGCCAAGGGTTTGGGCATTTCAAGAACGCTTGTCCTAACAAGAGGGTTGTGGCGATGAGAGAAGCCCTAACGTGCTTGAACTTGGTAGGGGAAGGTGAGGAGTCCGAGGAGGAAGAGGAGATGGGAGGCTACGGTGAGCGTGAGGATGAGCGTGAGGGAGCGCATGAAGGGGAAGGAAGGCCGGAACCATTCGAGGCACCAAACTCTAATATGCTAGTCCTTAGGACCCTACAAGCCCAATCCACACCAATCATAACCGAACAATGAGACCATATTTTTGATACTAAGTGCCAAGTAAAGGATAAGTGGTGTAGTATGATTATACATAGGGGAAGTTGTACCAACGTAGCATCCGAGGAGATGGTGACTAAGCTAGCATTACCCACAATGAAATATCCAAAACCATATGCTTTACATTTGTTAGGTGACGGGAACAAGGTTAGGGTTACTAGGCAGGTACGCGTGGGGTTAGCCATGGGTTCATACAAGGTTGAGGTGCTATGTGATGTAGTACCAATGAATGCTTGTCATATCCTGTTAGGGCATCCTTGGCAATTCGATAGGGATGTCTTACATCGGCGTAGAGTCAACGAGTATGAACTAATGGACAAAGAAAAACGAATCATACTTAAACCCATGAGTCCAAGGGATGTAGGATTGATGAGAGCCAATTCGGGAAAGAATAATCAACTAACCAATTCGGTCTTTGCCATATCTAGGGAGGACGAGGAGGTAGAGGAGGAATTAGGGGCTGATTCAATCATGGAGGAAGGTAAGGAGGAAGTAGTTAGCACAGTGGTGCTAAGGGATAGTGTAATACCTCGTTTTGCTTTATTTTAGACACGGGTTTTGACTCGAGTTTAACGTTATAAGTTCTATATTATATTATCGTATAGAACTAATCGCTATCGTAAGTATATCGACTAAGCTAATAATAATTTTACGTGCTATATTATATTCATAATATCGCTTTGAAGTTGGTTCGTATTAATTAAGTCGAAGCTCATTTTCGTAATGGGTCTAGGCCACGTCCTAAAACCGTGACCATACCCATACACAACCGTGACCATACACATACCATTTTGCTTTAATATTTGGGTTATGACCGTGAGTTATAAACCCTAAACCCAAATAAAGGAAAAGGGAGAGAGTTTGCGTGCCTTGCGATATACACACTCATTCACGGATCGTAAGGTCGGCAGCGTAAGAGCGAAAAAGAGAGAGAGGCGGTGGCGGTTCGGGTACGTTACAGGCGATCTCAGGCGAGTAAGGTAAGCCTTTCGTTTTCCGTTTTGGTATACGTTGTTGTTGTCGTGTTATGTCATCACCAAGGTCGAGTCGCCATGGTGGCTAGGGGTTGGTTGCGAGGGTAAGAGGCGAGTACAGGGGTGTTGGCTAGGGTGTCGATGGTGGCCATGGGTGTCGGAGGAAGGGTGTTAACGGGAGTCTGTTTGTTTTCGGGTCGGTTGGTTGTGGGGTGGGGCCACCGTTGACTCGGGGGAGGTCGACACGGTGGTACCATGGTGTTAAGCTAGGTCTGGTGTCAAGGGTAGAGTGTGGTGGTTCTGGGAGGTGACGGGTTACGAGTGGTGGTTGCTTGGGTGGTTAGTAGTCGCGGTTACGGTAAAGGTTTTCAAACGGGTTTGGTTATGGCGAGGTTGAACGCGCGGCTGAGGTGAGTATGTTGTTGGTGGTTGCCTGCAGTGGCGGTGGCGGCAGCCTGGTTGAGGGATGGGTGTTACGCGGGTCAGGCGATAGGGTCGTGGATGGAGTGCGGGTTTGCGTTTCCGTATAGGGAAGTGTTGGGGTTGCGTAGTAACGTAAGTAGGGGGTTGCTACAATTATTATTATTATTATATTATTACTATTATTACTATTATTATTGTTGTTATTATATTATTATTATTATTATTAGTATTAGTATTATTATTACTATTGTTTATTATTATTATTATTATTAATATTATTTATGGTAGTTGTTAATTGTTATGGTTTAGTTTTATTTATTACTAATAATGTTATTAGTTATCTTTTTTTTTGTGTTAGTTGAAGTTGATGAGTCGGGAAATTAGTGAGTCGTGAAAGTTCTACTTTGGGAAAGTTTCTTTTTTTGGAAACTTTCCATTTATAGAAGGTTCTATTTATAGTAAGGGCAAGATGATTTATGGGGGTTCGGGAAGTTTATTAATTCGTGACGTATACGTGTTTAGGTAACGGTTTTCGCGTGGAACATTTCTAACGAGCTTGTGATTGACTGCGATTGTCTGCGCTTCTGCGAATTTAGGTAGGGGAAATACTGTGTACATGGTGATGAGTAATCTGTTTATTATTTGATGTTAACCATGTATCTTGTATTATCATATGATTGATATATTGTGTTATTTGGTTACATAATTCTGAGATACGATATGAGGTGATGAAAAATGGGTCTTGTGATTGGTACGGAGATAATGGGTCTTGTGATTGGTGTAGAGTTAATGGGTCTTGTGATTGGTGCGGAGTTAATGGGTCTTGTGATTGGTGCGGAGATAATGAGTCTTGCGATTGGTGTGGAGGTAATGGGTCTTGTGATACGGTGTGGAGAATATTGGGTCTTGTGATTCGGAGTGGAGATGATTGACTTTCTATTTATAGTAATGCTTGACCGTTTATTTTTCCTCTACTCAACCTCGTGGTTGACCCTGTGTATTCGTGATCACCTGTGATGAACCAATTTATTGGGGAGCATATTGACAGGTGCTTGAGACTATGGGAGCTAAGGGAAGGGAGAGCTTGGATCCGGACCAGGCTAGAGTCTAGATCACTATAGTCTTTTGTCATGAGTTGTACTTGTTTTATTTAAGACACTTTCAAGACGGTTGTAAGAACTTGCTTTTCAATTTAACATTTAACAGTAAAGTACTGTGTTATTTCCCTTGTATCTACTGCCTCTGGAAACCGAGATGGTAACATCCTTATTTACCTGGGGAGTCCTAGTACAGGCCCTTAAATAAATGGGGGTGTTACAAAGTGGTATCAGAGCGAACGATCCTCAGGCCTAAACCAAATGAATAATAATGAACGTAGGAAGAGTCAATAAAATGAACCCGAGATGAAACTGATAGGAGCCCCAAAAAGGAACGGGATGAGTTACGGGCCACCTCACACCAAACCATGGGCCCTTTCAGTTCTGTCTCGGGAACCCAGTGAGAGTAATTGAAGAGTGGGGTAGTGGCTAGACTTGTCGTGAGTCTCCAAATTAATATTTTTATCCACTACAAACTCAAACTAGTAGCAAGTGTAAGTAAGGGTCGATCCCACAAGGAAGGTCTTTTGTCGATTAAATGTGTGCTAAAGTTAAGTAACCAATTGGGGGGTTTTGATGTGTTGATTTATCTAATCTACTAAGATGAAAATAAAATGCAATAAAAATAAAAAACGATGTAAATAATTGAAGGTGTAAATAAATATGAAGATTATTCTTGGACCAAGTAATTTCCACCAATTAGTTATGAATTGATCATTGACTCTTCTAGTCTATTTTACTATTGAATACTTTGTTATGAAGTTTGTTGACTTCTAATTCCACATATGATTAGTTATTAGCTACAAGCGTAAACAAATAACTCTTACAAAATTGTCAATTTAGTCAAGCGCTTAATCGTATCAAAATTGTAGAATAAAAACTATGGAATTTAGCAAAGATGAAATAATGAAGAAAACAAGCGATGCTTCACTTTGATTCATACAAGTTTAATCGTTTATAACTCAACAATGATGAATTAGCATACTACTTGATGAATTATAATTGCTACAATGAAATAGATAAACAAACAAAAGATTCATTCATCTAATCTAGCAATGATAAATTAATAACAACAACTAGTTGATCAATCTAGGTGCTTAATTAACAAACCAACATTAAACCAAATTAAACTTGATATTCAAATCATAAAATAGAAATAGAATGAGAGTCTTACAATTCAACACTAATATGGCTTCAAAAACTTGTTCCAAGATGTAGAATTTAGCTCTCCATACAAATAAAACTAACTAAAATAAATAGAAATTGGAAATGTTTTTGTGTATTCTAATGATTAAAATGATGGAGAAGTATGTAAAAGCATATGAAAGAACACCCCTAAACGTGTCAACAACATCTTCTTATATAGGCCTTCAAATGTCTCTTAAATTGTAGGTATTACTACCAAAATAAATGAGAATTAAGGAGTTGTTGAAATTGCATTAAGTCCCATATCGTGTCATAAAATAGTATTGGAATCCAAAGTTGTGTCATAAAATATGTGTTGAATGCATGAAATCCATGGAATCCAATGTTCATTTTGATGTTCACTTGCTTGGACCATAGTAATTGGATCTTGACTTTCTTCAAAAACCATATTGCATGAGACATCTTTAGCCCAACAACAACTTCCAAAGAAGCCTACTCCATTCATATTAACAACTCAACTCAATTATCCCATAAAAACATGCAATCCATCATCAACCCAATATCAAAGACATATGAATTAAAATCCCATAAAATGCTTCTCAACCCATCAAATAACCATCAAAATCACCTTTATTAAATCCTACTAAACTAGACTAATCAAACTACCCCACGCTTAGACCTTTACTCTTCCTCGAGTAAAACTCGAAGATAAGTCAAAGAGAATCCACACCAAGGTCTATATAGCGAAACGTGGGTAGCTTGCTCCAATTCAAAACACATCACACAACCTCACTTCTCCTTCCTTCATATAAGCATATGATCACAAGAATAATACACCTAACTTCAAAATAATGACCACACACAAATATCCTCCTCATCAACGAACTTCCGACAACAAACTACATGTGAAATATGAACACAAAAGGCTCAATGTAGTATATGTCAAAATACATAACAATCACCACCCACACCCTCCTTATCTCTCCTAAGCAATAATAAACCTAACCCGAACCACCCTTCGAACCTCCTTATGTCGCCATCTCCAAGATAAAACATGTAACCAATTAAAATCATCTTTTTTTTTCTTTTTCTTTTTTTCCTAAATCTCTCATTTTGCCTAGATCGCCCGCCCTTGCGGGTTTTCAATCTAGCTTTTATTCCTTACACTACTCTCATGGCACGCAACTCAATTCTTCATTTTACCCGGAGCGCCCTTTCGGGTTTTCTCTCCGTGCTCGGCCATTTTCCAAATATTGCCTAGGCGCCCGCCCTTGCGGGTTTTCACCTAGCCGGGTTATTTTCTATTCTTTTTTTCTGTTTTTTTTTTCTTTTTTTTTTCTTTTTTTTTCTATTCTTTCTTTTTTTTTTCTTACGAAAATAATGTATAAACATAAGTCATAAGGTATTTCCTACCCCACACTTAAAATTTCGCATTGCCCTCAATGTGGGGTACAATAAAATGTAAGGCAAGGAAAAGGAAAGAAAGGCGTGGTGTAATTTTTTTCGGCTATTTTTTTTTTGGTTTTTTTTTTCGGGTTGGTTTGAGGGAGAAACGGGTGTAGTTTGACGATTAGTGGTTCTCATCCCGACAACACAACAATTCTCAACAAAAACGCCACAAAACACATCAAACACATCTTCCTTACCATTCCAACTCTCCCTCAACAATGACCAATTTGAACAATTCTTAATCCCAAATTAAAATAATTCACCATCAAATTCTCGAACAATTGTAATGCCTTTAAATTAAAGCTAGAATGAAAATTCGAGCAAATAATGAAAAGGAAGAGACAGTTTATAAAATTTGTAACCGAAAAAACGATAAACTTGTCTCTTAAGGATGAATCAATGGTGTATACTCCTTATTGTTGATATAAAACCAATTTTCGACCCAATCAAACACCATTTTCGAAAAATTTCGATTCCCCTACTTCCAGTTCCAGGGTTCCAAAAATTCGAAAATGGCCCCCAAATGAGAATAATGAACATTGAAAATGGGCAATAGGAATGAGAAATCAAATATTAGAACCAAAGTGTTGTGATGTAGATTGTGTAAGAGCAATTGAGAGTGAAGAAACATGGAGATTTTGTTTACAAATGGGTCGATTTTGTGGCTGCAATTGTGTATATTTTTTTTGGTTTCGGGATGAAGGAAGAAGAAGCAAGAGAATAAGGAAGGAAGTACCTGTGGCAGATTGGGGTGGCCGTCGGAGATGAAGGTTGCCGAGAACAGTGGCATCCTGGTCAGAAAGAACAGCCCGAGGAAGGTGTTTGGCCGATAGGAGTGAGTATGTGGACAGAAGGGGAGGCCGCGAGGGGTTGCGGTGCTGTGGCCATGTGATGCTGCTCTGGCCGCGTGATGCGGCTCTGGCCGCACGATAGCGTAAGCGTGGTCTGTTTTGGCCGCACCAAGCTTCCTCTTGTTTCCTTCCTTTCCTCTTTCTCGCGTTTCAGCTTCTCTCCTTTTTTTTTCTTTTTTTTAAAATTATACTTGACAAAAGAGAGTATTGGAGCTTGCACACTTCCGTCATCACCCATGTAACCGCATGTGGAAAATTCAAACTACCTTATTCAAAAACTAAAGCAAAAGCGTTAAATAACAAAAACGGGGTTGCCTCCCGAAAGCGCTGGTTTAATGTCCCGCACGACGCACATTGAACCTCAAAAACCAATTAAGGGGTCACACAGTACTACCCCTTCAATCAAAATAACAATCAAATTAAGAGCGGAACATGTCAATGCCCGTAGGAGAAGATCATATAAGCTATCAAAAGAGTGAGTTAACACATTACAAAAGCTTATAACGATAAGAATCCATACATAGCTCATAAAGATATAATCATGAAAAACATTTTTTCCCGATTCTGTTGGCATATCAAAAACAACCACATACTCGTGGTATGGTTCTTTATGCAATCGGGTCATCTTAGCCGACTTCTCCCCACTCCTATCAAATTCGTCATCTAAATCCCATAATATATTTCCCGAATCTCCTCCCAAAAAGTCGTCATCAAATTTCGGGGGTATGGTAAAATCTATGTCGGGTTCAATATAGGACAAAGTCAACAAATCAAAGTCATGACTATATTCTTCATCATATATTGGAACACTCACATCAAAAGTAAGAGAGCTAGAATCATCAAGGTTGCTCATATCATCATTTTGACTCAATCCAATATTTGTTGGGGTATCAAGACAAGGAGTAAGATTTAAAGTTGAGTTAGTCACTTCTAGTTGTCGGGAATTATCAATCAAAAGATCAAGCACATCCCACTTCTTTTCATGTTTCAACTTGAAAACTCCACCCTCGCTTTCTACTTGAATATCTATTTGAGTACTTTGATTAAAACTATGAAAGAGACCAATCCAAAAACCTTGACCCTTACATAAAGATGGGTGTTCTACCAAGTATATCTCTAGTCTTTGAAAGTACTGATGAAGTCATTCATGCTCTTGTTGGGGGAAATGGAAACACATTTTCTAAAAAAAAGACACAAGACCCGTATTAAAAAAAAATTGACAAGAAATATTTACAAGCACAAAAATAAAACAATTGCCTTCCCCGGTAACGGCGCCAAAATTTGGCTAGACTTGTCGTGAGTCTCCAAATTAATATTTTTATCCACTACAAACTCAAACTAGTAGCAAGTGTAAGTAGGGGTCGATCCCATAAGGAAGGTCTTTTGTCGATTAAATGTGTGCTAAAGTTAAGTAACCAATTGGGGGGTTTTGATGTGTTGATTGATCTAATCTACTAAGATGAAAATAAAATGCAATAAAAATAAAAAACGATGTAAATAATTGAAGGTGTAAATAAATATGAAGATTATTCTTGGACCAAGTAATTTCCACCAATTAGTTATGAATTGATCATTGACTCTTCTAATCTATTTTACTATTGAATACTTTGCTATGAAGTTTGTTGACTTCTAATTCCGCATATGATTAGTTATTAGCTACAAGCGTAAACAAATAACTCTTACAAAATTGTCAATTTAGTCAAGCGCTTAATCGTATCAAAATTGTAGAATAAAAACTATGGAATTTAGCAAAGATGAAATAATGAAGAAAACAAGCGATGCTTCACTTTAATTCATACAGGTTTAATCGTTTATAACTCAACAATGATGAATTAGCATACTACTTGATGAATTATAATTGCTACAATGAAATAGATAAACAAACAAAAGATTCATTCATCTAATCTAGCAATGATAAATTAATAACAACAACTAGTTGATCACTCTAGGTGCTTAATTAACAAACCAACATTAAACCAAATTAAACTTGATATTCAAATCATAAAATAGAAATAGAATGAGAGTCTTACAATTCAACACTAATATGGCTTCAAAAACTTGTTCCAAGATGTAGAATTTAGCTCTCCATACAAATAAAACTAACTAAAATAAATAGAAATTGGAAATGTTTTTGTGTATTCTAATGATTAAAATGATGGAGAAGTATGTAAAAGCATATGAAAGCACACCCCTAAAAGTGTCAACAACATCTTCTTATATAGGCCTTCAAAGGACAACTCCTTAATGTCTCTTAAATTGTAGGTATTATTACCAAAATAAATGAGAATTAAGGAGTTGTTGAAATTGCATAAAGTCCCATATTGTGTCATAAAATAGTATTGGAATCCAAAGTTGTGTCATAAAATATGTGTTGAATGCATGAAATCCATGGAATCCAATGTTCATTTTGATGTTCACTTGCTTGGACCATAGTAATTGGATCTTGACTTTCTTCAAAAACCATATTGCATGAGACATCTTTAGCCCAACAACAACTTCCAAAGAAGCCTACTCCATTCATATTAACAACTCAACCCAATTATCCCATAAAAACATGCAATCCATCATCAACCCAATATCAAAGACATATGAATTAAAATCCCATAAAATGCTTCTCAACCCATCAAATAACCATCAAAATCACCTTTATTAAATCCTACTAAACTAGACTAATCAAGTAGACTATCAAGAGACCTAGTAATTTTGTACTAACGTTCTTGCAGGGGAAGAATGAGATAAGTAATATGTGAGTTATGATTAATGATGTGCGTTGAAGGATACATGTGATATGAAATGTGGATCGATCTGGATGATTGAATTGAAATATTCAGAGTTTGTAGGTGTATTTGTTGAGCAATGGTTAGAGTGATGTGATCATAGTATGTTTGTGTTTGAAATGTTCATGTGATTACCTTGTCATTAAATGATTATCGAAACTATGTAATCATTTAATGACCAGGTAATCACATGTGTGGTTGAACATATTATGATCATAGTATGTGTGGTTAAACTTCGGGACGAAGTTCATTTTTAAGGGGGAAAGACTGTAATACCTCGAATATTTTAAGTTACGATGTTTGTTTTATTTTCTTGACGTTAAGATATAGTTTAAATTACGATAATTTCGTAATTAATGTGAGTGCTTTTATACATGTTCTTTTAAGTTGTGAGTTGTGTCCACCGTGGGGTTCGAACACGGGACCTTTAGGGTTGCGTTTTTGGGCCTCGATGTTTGTGCAACACAAGCAGCCCGTAAAAGGAGAAACCCTCATCAGCCCTATCATTCTCGTCCTCTTCTTCCTGCCGTCATTCAAGCATCCCTTTTGTTTTGTTTTTACCCTAATTCAAACTCCATCACCACCACACTTCCATAGCCGCCACCACAGAGAAGGGATAGGAGGTATGAACAGCGGTTCTAGGTCAGTCTAGGGACCCTCGTTTTGGCCGTGAAAAAGGTAAGCCGCAGCCTCTGTTTTCACCGTGTTGTTCATGTGTTGTTTCTGGCTAGATTCGATGAGCATAGAGTCGAGGTTAGCAGGCTTGATGGGCACGGTGGTTTTGGTGGTGGTCAGGGTCGTGTCGTGGGGGTGGTGTCACTAGGCTAGGGTGGTTATGGAGTCGTCGAAAGGGGGTGGTTCTGGGTTCTGTTCATCACGGTTGATGGTAGAGGTCAGGGGGTTTGTGATGTCTAGTCAGGAAGGTGGTTTAGGGGTGGTGCTACTGACGACTCGGGGGAGGTCTAAGCAGTGGCACCGCCGTGGTCTTAAGGAGGGGTTGTCAGAAGTTTTGTTGGTAGGAGTCGTGGGTGGTGCTAGGGTGGTTGATGGGGTTCGTTTCTGGTCTGTTTTCAGGCAGTGTGAACTCAGGCGGGTGTCAGGTCTGGGTTTAGGGGTTCTGGTCGGAGTCGCCAATGGGGGTCGAGAGGTGCGGTGGTGTTGTGGTGGTCGTTGGTGGTCGGTGGTGTTGGAGGGTAGTGGGTGCTGGTGGTCGAGGTTGTGGTACACAGATGGGTCGTGGGTTGAAGTCGCGGGGTGTAGGGTTGTTGGGGCTGTTTTGTTATTTTGGTTATGTTGGTTAATTTTATTATTATTATTATTATTATTACTTATTATTATTATTGTTATGACTTATTAATATTATTATTATTATTCCTATGGTTGGTTAATCAAATCGAAAGTTGTTGGCATTTATTTAGTATTACGTTTTATTATGATTATATTCTTACTTTTGGTTACGGGTTTTGGTTGTGGCTTTGAGGTAGTTAAAAATATGAGTCGGAAAATTAGTGGGTTATGGGAGTTTCTTTTTTTTAGAAGTTTCTATTTATGGAAACTTTCCACTTATGGAAGGTTTCTATTTATAGTATGTATAGGTTGTTAAGGGGTTTAGGGAAGGTTATTAATTCGTTCATATACGTGTTTAGGTAGCGAGTTTCGTGTGGAACACTTCTAGCGAGCTTGGACTTATCTGCAATTCTGCTATTCGAGGAAGGGGAATTACTGTGATAATTGTGTTGAACATGCTGTTAATATTTGGTGATTTCCGTGTTTATCTTATGCTATAACATGACTGTTATATGAGCTATTCATTTTTATCTTTCTGTGATACGTTATGATCGGTGCAGAGTTTATTTGGCGTTGGATCGGTGCGGAGTTTATTTGGCGTTGGATCGGTGCGGAGTTTATTTGGCGGTGGATCGGTGCGGAGTTAAGGGATGTTTAATCCCAATATATAAATTATAAGTTTGTTTATTTATTTTTCCTCTACACAACCTCGTGGTTGACCCTGTGTATTCGTGTGACACATGTGATGAACCAAATTATTGGGGAGCAGTTTGACAGGTGGCTGAGACTATGGGAAACTGTGGGAGGAGAGAGCTTGGATCCGGACAAGACTAGAGTCTAGATCACCATAGTCAGTTAGCATGAGTTGTACTTACTTTTCATAAGACAGTTTTATTACAGTTGTAAGAACATGCTATGGAGTTTAACTTTTAATTAAAGTACTGTTTATCCTTCCTTTGTATCTACTGCCTCGGGAAACCGAGATGGTACCACCCTTATTTATCTGGAGATAACTAGTACATGCCCTTAAATAAATGGGGGTGTTACAAAGTGGTATCAGAGCGAACGATCCTCAGGCCTAAACCAAATGAATAATAATGAACGTAGGAAGAGTCTAATAAAATGAACCCGAGTGAAACTGTTAGGAGCCCCAAAAAGGAACGGGATGAGTTAGGGGCCCCCTCACACCAAACCTGGGCCCTTTCTGTTCTGTCTCGGGAACCCAATGAGAGTAATTGAAACGTGGGGTAGATTATATAGTGACCTAGTTATCTTGTACTAACGTTCTTGCAGGAGAAGGGATGAGGTAAGTTATGATGTGAAATATGGTTGGTAATATATACACTGCGAATCATGAGATTGATGTTGAATGTTAATTGAGATATACTATTTCTGGTATTGAGAACAAGAGTTTTGAATATGAGCTTTACTTGTATATATATGGTGATATGCATGCGGCTATATGATCCCTGAACCGTTAAGTAGAGATATAGTATAATGATATGGGTAATAAGTTGATGAGCTATAGCTACCTAAGAGGATAGATGTGGGAGAGATATGATCATGATTGACTGGAATGGTTAGTAGAGCCAACTATGCTATGACGTTATAGGATGTGGAACCAAGTTAAGTCTTATGTGTAAAGCTAGTAGACCGAACCGGATGTCGTGCCCGCTGATAATTGTCTGTTACTATTCTATGTATGTATACACTTCCTATTTGCATGCCTCGTACTTTGCAAGAGTTTACTGATGGGCTTACTAGACAAATGTGATCGGAATTTGAAATTTATAATTGTTATTATTTTACTAATTGCTTTAGCAATCCATGTCTAGTGAAATGCGGAACGAGTTACCCCAAGCCACGAATACTATATAGTTATGTGTTGCATGGATCGTACTTAAAGTTTACATGGCAATTTCTATTTACACACAATTCGTTTAGTCATAGTCATGTGTCAATAAGTGGCACCTTGGCAATTTCTGGTATACATATTTACGTACTATTATGTTGTGATTGTTACGATGGTAGGAACTAATGCATTGTTCATACATTTATAACTATCGAATTATTTTGTTGATGCTACCTTTAACTTTGAAATCTCTACCGTCATGTAGATGACAATTTCGGTTTGAAATAGTGAATACCTGTTGAATTGGTACAATGTAATCTCAATACCTCAAATAACATGTCAACATGTTTTGGAAAAATGATGGTGATATTTAAATGTGATAATGTGAAGTGATTTTAAGGAATAAAATTTTGATAAATTTTCAGAATATTACCTTGCTTGTGAGAGCTGACATTAAAAATGTGTTCTCTATATGTGAATAAAAATTTTATGTATGAAACCTTCTGGGTTGGTTTTACAATGTTTTTGGGTTCATGTTAATAGAAGTTATATTTTGGGAGAAACAAATCTTTTAGTTGACAGTGGTCAGATTGTACTGTACAGTCCCGTTTTGACCCATGTTTTTGTAAAGGAAGTCATTTAGAACGTGATTTCTTTTTTATGTATAATTCCAACTCCACTGTTTGAATATTCGTTCACGTTTTCAAATGATAAGCCATGTAAAATCTTATGGAGTCGTTATTTAATTGTGATTTTTGCAAGTTACCTAAATTTTGTTGAAATGTTGTAAAGTTGTTGATCAGACCGTTTTTGTTGTAAAAAAATTGTGATAAATAATTTCCTTGAGGTATGCATTCGATTCTTTTCCCCTGTTTAGCTAATCCGTTATATTTTCTAAAAGATTATAATCGCTCGCACGTTAGCTAAGTTGTTATTTATTTACGATTTTTTTTGTAAGTTGTTGCATAACGTTTAATTGGTGAAATTGTGAGATATGTAAGCTTGTATAAAAGTTTAATCAGAGGTGAATTATGTGAGGTGACCACATGATGTCTTGATATGGCTTTAGTAACATGAATAGTAAGCATAGGGTCTGAGTATGAACCCCACTATATAAAGCGTAACCTTGTTTATTTCGTCAAGTTTCATATAGAATCATTTCCATTATATGTCTAATTTTAATTATATGCTGCTCGTATGTGATGTCAAAGTCATGTTTATCTAAGAAGAGTCTTGCCAAGTGGCAAAATGAAGTGTAACTGTAAGCTTATTAGCATGATATAGTAATCTAATGGTTATATGTAATTGTGATTATTTGAACAATGTGAATCTTGTCGATGTTCTTTCGTATATTGATGGTGTATCTCTGTCTAGTTCCATGTTATTATAATCTTTATAATTCTTCTAGTATATTGTTGTACCATACAGTGAATTGCATATTGTAATATTAGGACCTGATCACGATGTGTTGAATTATCAATTGTTGACATATGATTTATGGAAGTACTAGTCTGGTGAATTCGTTTACTTTTATCGTTAATTTTGTTTTCATAATTCATGAACTACAAGAACAATGTTTTAGTCAAGGAGAGTCAGAATGTCTCCGTGTAGTCTTGATTCGATCTATAACTTGTAAAATTGTCGTTGATTCGTGTTTATAAATTGTCACAAGCTACCCTTTCAATGTTTCAAACATTTCAAAATATTCAAAGTGATAAATCAGGATAAAGCTTGATGTTTGATAATTATGGTGATTGTTTGCAATATGACTATTCTGTAGTTAGGTGTCGATGAAATCCTGCTTGAATGATAGTTGTTGCGCATTGTATAAAACCCCTATTTTGCAAGTCGTATATAGTAATAGTTTCATGATAAATGATGTAATGTGAGTGGACGGGAAATGTACCCAAGGGATTTTGTTAACTTATTGATATCTGAGAATGTTAAACGGTCATGTAAGTCTATGATTTGTGCATACCTTGTGAAATATGTCAATGTTCCATGTTTCATTACGTTAATTAATTTTGCTCTATGTCTTTTCTAAAATATGATTCTACTTCTATAGTGTGACTAAGAGCATGAAACATTCCAATTTGTCGAGTATGAACTATGAGCTTCTTGATTGTTTACATTGTTGTAAATATATTAAATTTGTGGTAAAATTTCAAAGGTATGTGAGTGTTAGCTACCCTGATTCTGCTTTACTGCGTAACGCGGTTTCTACCGATCCTAGTACTCTTGTTATCGCTTGAGGTAATATATGTTTGCATGACAATTGCTATAGATTTCTTATGCGTACTTCTTTGAGTTGAAATTTATAATTGTTCCTTTATTTTGATAGTTAATTTCTCCTATTGATAAAATAATCCTTTTGTTTGAAAGAGGGGTTGAGTTGTGAGATGGGTAAGCTTGTGGTAATTGATTAGTTGTTTATGCATAATGGTTTTGTATTAGGTTGGTTGGTATAGCGCCCATATCATTATTTTATGAACTGTGGAATTGTAAGTATTCATATGAGTAAATCAATGAATTTGGACGGTAAGTACTGATGAGATTGAATTCGATAGGATTGAGTTGCTCGTGAGTCTAGAACAAAGGCCATAATTGATTTTGTTTTGAGTTTGAGACTGCAGTTCAATATTTTATCGAGTTGTCGTATTCTTTGACCTTGACTCGTGGGTGAGTAGCGTAGGGTTTTACTCTTGAAGCGTTGAGCAGTTCCATTAATGCAATATTTGACAGTATTTATATCGAATTTGAGATGAGAATTGGTTACTGGCTTGAGTTACGAGTTATTAAGCCGTTGGGCCACATTGTGTTTTCGGTCAAGTATGACCTTGATTGTTGAGTCACGTACTGAATTTGAAAGCGATATTGAGATGGAGGTATTGGTTTGCGGTTTTATCCCGCCAGTTCACTCACCCCTTGTCTTTCGTCTTAGATGCGACGATGAGTGCGATACTTGGGTACTTGGAATTAGATTTTATGAGATAAAGTAATGAGTGAGATGGAGTACTGTGTTAGAATGTTTATGGGGTTACGGGGACGTATCCATGTTTTAAGGAGGATATGATTGTAAAATATTAATGATTTATGACGTGGCTAACTGATATGTCGTGACTATTTGAATATACTTGATGACCGTGCTGCGTATGTTGCACTATGTCGTGATTGTTGAAGCATCATGTGTTGCAGTTGTGTGTTAAACTTTGAGGACAAAGTTTTCTTAAGGGGGATAGAATGTAACATCTCGCGTTTCTTAAGCGTCACTTGTGATTGTTCATGTGTGCTAAGTGTGTCTTTATCGTTATGGGGTGGTGAACTTCGGGACGAAGTTCATTCTAAGGAAGGAAGACTGTAATACTCCGTATTTTACCTTGATATTAATTACTATATTAGGGTGTTGATATTTCCTGGGCATTTATATTCGAGGCATTCATGTTCCAAGTTAATGTTTTCTGAATGTCTGTGTTTCAAGTTCGCTTAAGTTGGTTTGTTTTGTCACCTGAGTGTGGTTGAACTTCGGGACGAAGTTCATTTTTAAGGGGGAAAGACTGTAATACCTCGAATATTTTAAGTTACGATGTTTGTTTTATTTTCTTGACGTTAAGATATAGTTTAAATTACGATAATTTCGTAATTAATGTGAGTGCTTGTATACATGTTCTTTTAAGTTGTGAGTTGTGTCCACCGTGGGGTTCGAACACGGGACCTTTAGGGCTGCGTTTTTGGGCCTCGATGTTTGTGCAACACAAGCAGCCCGTAAAAGGAGAAACCCTCATCAGCCCTATCATTCTCGTCCTCCCCTTCCTGCCGTCATTCAAGCATCCCTTTTGTTTTGTTTTTACCCTAATTCAAACTCCATCACCACCACACTTCCATAGCCGCCACCACAGAGAAGGGATAGGAGGTCTGAACAGCGGTTCTAGGTCAGTCTAGGGACCCTCGTTTTGGCCGTGAAAAAGGTAAGCCGCAGCCTCTGTTTTCACCGTGTTGTTCATGTGTTGTTTCTGTCTAGATTCGATGAGCATAGAGTCGAGGTTAGCAGGCTTGATGGGCACGGTGGTTTTGGTGGTGGTCAGGGTCGTGTCGTGGGGGTGGTGTCACTAGGCTAGGGTGGTTATGGAGTCGTCGAAAGAAGGTGGTTCTGGGTCTGTTCATCACGGTTAATGGTAGAGGTCAGGGGGTTTGTGATGTCGAGTCAGGAAGGTGGTTTAGGGGTGGTGCTACTGACGACTCGGGGGAGGTCTAAGCAGTGGCACCACAGTGGTCTTAATGAGGGGTTGTCGGAGGTTTTGTTGGTAGGAGTCGTGGGTGGTGCTAGGGTGGTTGATGGGGTTCGTTTCTGGTCTGTTTTCAGGCAGTGTGAACTCGGGCGGGTGTCAGGTCTGGGTTTAGGGGTTCTGGTCGGAGTCGCCAGTGGGGGTCGAGAGGTGCGGTGGTGTTGTGGTGGTAGTTGGTGGTCGGTGGTGTTGGAGGGTAGTGGGTGCTGGTGGTCGAGGTGGTGGTACACGGATGGGTCGTGGGTTGAAGTCGCGGGGTGTAGGGTTGTTGGGGCTGTTTTGTTATTTTGGTTATGTTGGTTAATTTTATTATTATTATTATTATTATTATTATTACTTATTATTATTATTGTTATGACTTATTAATATTATTATTATTATTCCTATGGTTGGTTAATCAAATCGAAAGTTGTTGGCATTTATTTAGTATTACGTTTTATTATGATTATATTCTTACTTTTGGATATGGGTTTTGGTTGTGGCTTTGAGGTAGTTAAAAATATGAGTCGGAAAATTAGTGGGTTATGGGAGTTTCTTTTTTTTAGAAGTTTCTATTTATGGAAACTTTCCACTTATGGAAGGTTTCTATTTATAGTATGTATAGGTTGTTAAGGGGTTTAGGAAAGGTTATTAATTCGTTCATATACGTGTTTGGGTAGCGAGTTTCGTGTGGAACACTTCTAGCGAGCTTGGACTTATCTACAATTCTGCTATTCGAGGAAGGGGAATTACTGTGATAATTGTGTTGAACATGCTGTTAATATTTGGTGATTTCCGTGTTTATCTTATGCTATAACATGACTGTTATATGAGCTATTCATTTTTATCTTTCTGTGATACGTTATGATCGGTGCGGAGTTTATTTGGCGTTGGATCGGTGCGGAGTTTATTTGGCGTTGGATCGGTGCGGAGTTTATTTGGCGGTGGATCGGTGCGGAGTTAAGGGATGTTTAATCCCAATATATAAATTATAAGTTTGTTTATTTATTTTTCCTCTACACAACCTCGTGGTTGACCCTGTGTATTCGTGTGACACCTGTGATGAACCAAATTATTGGGGAGCAGTTTGACAGGTGGCTGAGACTATGGGAAACTGTGGGAGGAGAGAGCTTGGATCCGGACAAGACTAGAGTCTAGATCACCATAGTCAGTTAGCATGAGTTGTACTTACTTTTCATAAGACAGTTTTATTACAGTTGTAAGAACATGTTATGGAGTTTAACTTTTAATTAAAGTACTGTTTATCCTTCCTTTGTATCTACTGCCTCGGGAAACCGAGATGGTAACACCCTTATTTATCTGGAGATAACTAGTACATGCCCTTAAATAAATGGGGGTGTTACAAAGTGGTATCAGAGCGAACGATCCTCAGGCCTAAACCAAATGAATAATAATGAACGTAGGAAGAGTCTAATAAAATGAACCCGAGATGAAACTGTTAGGAGCCCCAAAAAGGAACGGGATGAGTTAGGGGCCCCCTCACACCAAACCTGGGCCCTTTCTGTTCTGTCTCGGGAACCCAATGAGAGTAATTGAAAAGTGGGGTAGATTATATAGTGACCTAGTTATCTTGTACTAACGTTCTTGCAGGAGAAGGGATGAGGTAAGTTATGATGTAAAATATGGTTGGTAATATATACACTGCGAATCATGAGATTGATGTTGAATGTTAATTGAGATATACTATTTCTGGTATTGAGAACAAGAGTTTTGAATATGAGCTTTACTTGTATATATATGGTGATATGCATGCGGCTATATGATCCCTGAACCGTTAGGTAGAGATATAGTATAATGATATGGGTAATAAGTTGATGAGCTATAGCTACCTAAGAGGATAGATGTGGGAGAGATATGATCATGATTGACTGGAATGGTTAGTAGAGCCAACTATGTTATGACGTTATAGGATGTGGAACCAAGTTAAGTCTTATGTGTAAAGCTAGTAGACCGAACCGGATGTCGTGCCCGCTGATAATTGTCTGTTACTATTCTATGTATGTATACACTTCCTATTTGCATGCCTCGTACTTTGCAAGAGTGTACTGATGGGCTTACTAGGCAAATGTGATCGGAATTTGAAATTTATAATTGTTATTATTTTACTAATTGCTTTAGCAATCCATGTCTAGTGAAATGCGGAACGAGTTACCCCAAGCCACGAATACTATATAGTTATGTGTTGCATGGATCGTACTTAAAGTTTACATGGCAATTTCTATTTACACACAATTCGTTTAGTCATAGAGTCATGTTTCAATAAGTGGCACCTTGGCAATTTCTGGTATACATATTTACGTACTATTATGTTGTGATTGTTACGATGGTAGGAACTAATGCATTGTTCATACATGTATAACTATCGAATTATTTTGTTGATGCTACCTTTAACTTCGAAATCTCTACCGTCATGTAGATGACAATTTCGGTTTGAAATAGTGAATACCTGTTGAATTGGTACAATGTAATCTCAATACCTCAAATAACATGTCAACATGTTTTGGAAAAATGATGGTGATATTTAAATGTGATAATGTGAAGTGATTTTAAGGAATAAAATTTTGATAAATTTTCAGAATATTACCTTGCTTGTGAGAGCTGACATTAAAAATGTGTTCTCTATATGTGAATAAAAATTTTATGTATGAAACCTTCTGGGTTGGTTTTACAATGTTTTTGGGTTCATGTTAATAGAAGTTATATTTTGGGAGAAACAAATCTTTTAGTTGACAGTGGTCAGATTGTACTGTACAGTCCCGTTTTGACCCATGTTTTTGTAAAGGAAGTCATTTAGAACGTGATTTCTTTTTTATGTATAATTCCAACTCCACTGTTTGAATATTCGTTCACGTTTTCAAATGATAAGCCATGTAAAATCTTATGGAGTCGTTATTTAATTGTGATTTTTGCAAGTTACCTAAATTTTGTTGAAATGTTGTAATGTTGTTGATCAGACCGTTTGTGTTGTAAAAAAATTGTGATAAATAATTTCCTTGAGGTATGCATTCGATTCTTTTCCCCTGTTTAGCTAATCCGTTATATTTTCTAAAAGATTATAATCGCTCGCACGTTAGCTAAGCTGTTATTTATTTACGATTTTTTTTGTAAGTTGTTGCATAACGTTTAATTGGTGAAATTGTGAGATATGTAAGCTTGTATAAAAGTTTAATCAGAGGTGAATTATGTGAGGTGACCACATGATGTCTTGATATGGCTTTAGTAACATGAATAGTAAGCATAGGGTCTGAGTATGAACCCCACTATATAAAGCGTAACCTTGTTTATTTCGTCAAGTTTCATATAGAATCATTTCCATTATATGTCTAATTTTAATTATATGCTGCTCGTATGTGATGTCAAAGGCATGTTTATCTAAGAAGAGTCTTGCCAAGTGGCAAAATGAAGTGTAACTGTAAGCTTATTAGCATGATATAGTAATCTAATGGTTATATGTAATTGTGATTATTTGAACAATGTGAATCTTGTCGATGTTCTTTCGTATATTGATGGTGTATCTCTGTCTAGTTCCCTGTTATTATAATCTTTATAACTCTTCTAGTATATTGTTGTACCATACAGTGAATTGCATATTGTAATATTAGGACCTGATCACGATGTGTTGAATTATCAATTGTTGACATATGATTTATGGAAGTACTAGTCTGGTGAATTCGTTTACTTTTATCGTTAATTTTGTTTTCATAATTCATGAACTACAAGAACAATGTTTTAGTAAAGGAGAGTCAGAATGTCTCCGTGTAGTCTTGATTCGTTCTATAACTTGTAAAATTGTCGTTGATTCGTGTTTATAAATTGTCACAAGCTACCCTTTCAATGTTTCAAACATTTCAAAATATTCAAAGTGATAAATCAGGATAACGCTTGATGTTTGATAATTATGGTGATTGTTTGCAATATGACTATTCTGTAGTTAGGTGTCGATGAAATCCTGCTTGAATGATAGTTGTTGCGCATTGTATAAAACCCTTATTTTGCAAGTCGTATATAGTAATAGTTTCATGATAAATGATGTAATGTGAGTGGACGGGAAATGTACCCAAGGGATTTTGTTAACTTATTGATATTTGAGAATGTTAAACGGTCATGTAAGTCTATGATTTGTGTATACCTTGTGAAATATGTCAATGTTCCATGTTTCATTACGTTAATTAATTTTGTTCTATGTCTTTTCTAAAATATGATTCTACTTCTATAGTGTGACTAAGAGCATGAAACATTCCAATTTGTCGAGTATGAACTATGAGCTTCTTGATTGTTTACATTGTTGTAAATATATTAAATTTGTGGTAAAATTTCAAAGGTATGTGAGTGTTAGTTACCCTGATTCTGCTTTACTGCGTAACGCGGTTTCTACCGATCCTAGTACTCTTGTTATCGCTTAAGGTAATATATGTTTGCATGACAATTGCTATAGATTTCTTATGCGTACTTCTTTGAGTTGAAATTTGTAATTGTTCCTTTATTTTGATAGTTAATTTCTCCTATTGATAAAATAATCCTTTTGTTTGAAAGACGGGTTGAGTTGTGAGATGGGTAAGCTTGTGGTAATTGATTAGTTGTTTATGCATAATGGTTTTGTATTAGGTTGGTTGGTATAGCCCCCATATCCTTATTTTATGAACTGTGGAATTGTAAGTATTCATATGAGTAAATCAATGAATTTGGACGGTAAGTACTGATGAGATTGAATTCGATAGGATTGAGTTGCTCGTGAGTCTAGAACAAAGGCCATAATTGATTTTGTTTTGAGTTTGAGACTGCAGTTCAATATTTTATCGAGTTGTCGTATTCTTTGACCTTGACTCGTGGGTGAGTAGCGTAGGGTTTTACTCCTTAAGCGTTGAGCAGTTCCATTAATGCAATATTTGACAGTATTTATATCGAATTTGAGATGAGAATTGGTTACTGGCTTGAGTTACGAGTTATTAAGCCGTTGGGCCACATTGTGTTTTCGGTCAAGTATGACCTTGATTGTTGAGTCACGTACTGAATTTGAAAGCGATATTGAGATGGAGGTATTGGTTTGCGGTTTTATCCCGCCAGTTCACTCACCCCTTGTCTTTGGTCTTAGATGCGACGATGAGTGCGATACTTGGGTACTTGGAATTAGATTTTATGAGATAAAGTAATGAGTGAGATGGAGTACTGTGTTAGAATGTTTATGGGGTTACGGGGACGTAACCATGTTTTAAGGAGGATATGATTGTAAAACATTAATGATTTATGACGTGGCTAACTGATATGTCGTGACTATTTGAATATACTTGATGACCCTGCTGCATATGTTGCACTATGTCGTGATTGTTGAAGCATCATGTGTTGCAGTTGTGTGTTAAACTTTGAGGATAAAGTTTTCTTAAGGGGGATAGAATGTAACATCTCGCGTTTCTTAAGCGTCACTTGTGATTGTTCATGTGTGCTAAGTGTGTCTTTATCGTTATGGGGTGGTGAAATTCGGGACGAAGTTCATTCTAAGGAAGGAAGACTGTAATACTCCGTATTTTACCTTGATATTAATTACTATATTAGCGTGTTGATATTTCCTGGGCATTTATATTCGAGGCATTCATGTTCCAAGTTAATGTTTTCTGAATGTCTGTGTTTCAAGTTCGCTTAAGTTGGTTTGTTTTGTCACCTGAGTGTGGTTGAACTTCGGGACGAAGTTCATTTTTAAGGGGGAAAGACTGTAATACCTCGAATATTTTAAGTTACGATGTTTGTTTTATTTTCTTGACGTTAAGATATAGTTTAAATTACGATAATTTCGTAATTAATGTGAGTGCTTGTATACATGTTCTTTTAAGTTGTGAGTTGTGTCCACCGTGGGGTTCGAACACGGGACCTTTAGGGTTGCGTTTTTGGGCCTCGATGTTTGTGCAACACAAGCAGCCCGTAAAAGGAGAAACCCTCATCAGCCCTATCAGTCTCGTCCTCCCCTTCCTGCCGTCATTCAAGCATCCCTTTTGTTTTGTTTTTACCCTAATTCAAACTCCATCACCACCACACTTCTATAGCCGCCACCACAGAGAAGGGATAGGAGGTCTGAACAGCGGTTCTAGGTCAGTCTAGGGACCCTCGTTTTGGCCGTGAAAAAGGTAAGCCGCAGCCTCTGTTTTCACCGTGTTGTTCATGTGTTGTTTCTGTCCAGATTCGATGAGCATAGAGTCGAGGTTAGCAGGCTTGATTGGCACGGTGGTTTTGGTGGTGGTCAGGGTCGTGTCGTGGGGGTGGTGTCACTAGGCTAGGGTGGTTATGGAGTCGTCGAAAGGGGGTGGTTCTGGGTCAATTCACCACGGTTGATGGTAGAGGTCAGGGGGTTTGTGATGTCGAGTCAGGAAGGTGGTTTGGGGGTGGTGCTACTGACGACTCAGGGGAGGTCTAAGCAGTGGCACCACCGTGGTCTTAAGGAGGGGTTGTCGGAGTTTTTGTTGGTAGGAGTCGTGGGTGGTGCTAGGGTGGTTGCTGGGGTTCGTTTCTGGTCTGTTTTCAGGCAGTGTGAACTCAGGCGGGTGTCAGGTCTGGGTTTAGGGGTTCTGGTCGGAGTCGCCAGTGGGGGTCGAGAGGTGCGGTGGTGTTGTGGTGGTAGTTGGTGGTCGGTGGTGTTGGAGGGTAGTGGGTGCTGGTGGTCGAGGTGGTGGTACACGGATGGGCCGTGGGTTGAAGTCGCGGGGTGTAGGGTTGTTGGGGCTGTTTTGTTATTTTGGTTATGTTGGTTAATTTTATTTTTATTATTATTATTATTATTATTATTATTATTACTTATTATTATTATTGTTATGACTTATTAATATTATTATTAGTATTATTCCTATGGTTGGTTAATCAAATCGAAAGTTGTTGGCATTTATTTAGTATTACGTTTTATTATGATTATATTCTTACTTTTGGTTACGGGTTTTGGTTGTGGCTTTTAGGTAGTTAAAAATACGAGTCGGAAAATTAGTGGGTTATGGGAGTTTCTTTTTTTTTTGAGAAGTTTCTATTTATGGAAACTTTCCACTTATGGAAGGTTTCTATTTATAGTATGTATAGGTTGTTAAGGGGTTTAGGGAAGGTTATTAATTCGTTCATATACGTGTTTAGGTAGCGAGTTTCGTGTGGAACACTTCTAGCGAGCTTGGACTTATCTACAATTCTGCTATTCGAAGTAGGGGAATTACTGTGATAATTGTGGTGAACATGCTGTTAATATTTGGTGATTTCCGTGTTTATCTTATGCTATAACATGACTGTTATATGAGCTATTCATTTTTATCTTTCTGTGATACGTTATGATCGGTGCGGAGTTTATTTGGCGTTGGATCGATGCGGAGTTTATTTGGCGTTGGATCGGTGCGGAGTTTATTTGGCGTTGGATCGGTGCGGAGTTAAGGGATGTTTGATCCCAATATATATTATAAGTTTGTTTATTTATTTTTCCTCTACTCAACCTCGTGGTTGACCCTGTGTATTCGTGTGACACCTGTGATGAACCAAATTATTGGGGAGCAGTTTGACAGGTGGCTGAGACTATGGGAAGCTGTGGGAGGAGAGAGCTTGGATCCGGACCAGACTAGAGTCTAGATCACCATAGTCAGTTAGCATGAGTTGTACTTACTTTTCATAAGACAGTTTTATTACAGTTGTAAGAACATGTTATGGAGTTTAACTTTTAATTAAGGTATTGTTTATCCTTCCTTTGTATCTACTGCCTCGGGAAACCGAGATGGTAACACCCTTATTTATCTGGGGACTCCTAGTACAGGCCTTTAAATAAATGGGGGTGTTACAAGGGGTGTTGGCTTGGGTGTCGCTGGTGGCCTTGGGTGTCGGAGGAAGGGTGTTAACGGGAGTCTGTTTGTTTTTGCGTCGGTTGGTTGTGGGGTGGTGCCACCGTTGACTCGGGGGAGGTCGACACGGTGGTACCATGGTGTTAGGCTAGGTCTGGTGTCAAGGGTAGAGCGTGGTGGTTCTGGGAGTTGACGGGTTACGAGTGGTGGTTGCTTGGGTGGTTAGTAGTCGTGGTTACGGTAAAGGTTTTCAAACGGGTTTGGTTATGGCGATGTTGAACGCGCGGCTGAGGTGAGTGTGTTGTTGGTGGTTGCCGGCAGTGGCGGTGGCGGCAGCCTGGTTGAGGGATAGGTGTTACGCGGGTCAGGCGATAAGGTCGTGGATAGAGTGCAGGTTTTCGTTTCCGTATAGGGAAGTGTTGGGGTTGCGTAGTAACGTAAGTAGGGGGGTTGCAACAATTATTATTATTATTATATTATTAGTATTATTACTATTATTATTGTTATTATTATTATTATATTATTATTAATATTATTATTATTATTATTATTATTATTATTATTATTATTATTATTATTATTAGTATTAGTATTATTACTATTGTTTAGTATTATTATTATTAATATTATTTATGGTAGTTGTTAATTGTTATGGTTTAGTTTTATTTATTACTAATAATGTTATTAGTTATCTTTTTTTTTGTGTTAGTTGAAGTTGATGAGTCGAGAAATTAGTGAGTCATGAAAGTTCTACTTTGGGAAAGTTTCTATTTTTTTGGAAACTTTCCATTTGTAGAAGGTTCTATTTATAGTAAGGGTAAGATGATTTATCGGGGTTCGAGAAGTTTATTAATTCGTGACGTATACGTGTTTAGGTAACGGTTTTCGCGTGGAACATTTCTAACGAGCTTGTGATTGACTGCGATTGTCTGCGTTTCTGCGAATTGAGGAAGGGGAAATAATGTGTACATGGTGATGAGTAATATGTTTATTATTTGATGTTAACCATGTTTATCTTGTATTATCATATGATTGATATATTGTGTTATTTGGTTACATAATTCTGAGATACGATATGAGGTGATGAAAAATGGGTCTTGTGATTGGTACGGAGATAATGGGTCTTGTGATTGGTGCGGAGTTAATGGGTCTTGTGATTGGTGCGGAGTTAATGGGTCTTGTGATTGGTGTGGAGATAATGGGTCTTGCGATTGGTGTGGAGGTAATGGGTCTTGTGATACGGTGTGGAGAATATTGGGTCTTGTGATTCGGAGTGGAGATGATTGACTTTCTATTTATAGTAATGCTTGACCGTTTATTTTTCCTCTACTCAACCTCGTGGTTGACCCTGTGTATTCGTGATCTCCTGTGATGAACCAATTTATTGGGGAGCAGATTGACAGGTGCTTGAGACTATGGGAGCTAAGGGAAGGGAGAGCTTGGATCCGGACCAGACTAGAGTCTAGATCACTATAGTCTTTTGTCATGAGTTGTACTTGTTTTATTTAAGATTGTTTTCAAGACGGTTGTAAGAACTTGCTTTTCAGTTTAACATTTAATAATAAAGTACTGTGTTCTTTCCCTTGTATCTACTGCCTCGGGAAACCGAGATGGTAACATCCTTATTTATATGGGGAGTCCTAGTACAAGCCCTTAAATAAATGGGAGTGTTACAGATAGCCTAGGGGAGCGTGCACCAAGGGTAGCCACGTCGGGTTTTGAGCAGTTAATTAAGCGAGATGATGCGTAGGGTGTTTCAAATCGAGAAACGTGAGCTAGGGTTGGTGATAGGCGAGGAAGGAGGCCATAGGGGGTTAGTTCTAAATCCGATTCGTTAACTTATGATGGATGGGCATGGAGCTAAGGAGGAGGATGCGATGGTGATGCGTGATGGTACTAAGAGGCGCAGCCATGAGATGTGTAGTTCGGGTTTAATATCACAATCAGTTTTTCTAAGTGCAAGTAGCATGATCCAAGTTCATCATGGTTTAAGAATCGCTCATCAAGAACTGAGGTCAATTCTCTTCAAAGGAGGAGAGTATGATCCAATTATGGATAGGGTTCGATCTCATTGCTATGAATGGGGCTTGAAGGGGCGACTAATGTTAGTCCTATTATCTTTGTTGGTCTTAACTCTAAGTTATTGTCCAATGAAGATTGGGTGGATTCTACAACCTTGGCCCAACGAGGTGTTAATAAGGATCGTCACAAGGCAGGTACGGGCTGAGCTAGGGTGGACGGACCACCTAGGGGACGGTGGCCGTGACATGGCCCAAAGGCCGAGTATTCACTCGGTGGCTTCAAGAACTCCGATTCTATTTTGGAGTATATTTAATGTTTATGTTGTTTTAATTAGTTTATTATTTTTAGGTTGTTACAAATTAGTTATAAGTTAGTTATAATTAGTTTGTTACAAAGTAGTTAAAGTTGTTACAAGTTGTTATAAGTTAGTTACAAGCTAGTTAGTTATTCTAAGGTTGTTAGAGGTAGTTAGTTAAGTAGTTATTTAACAACCGAGATTAGTTTATTTAATAAAGATTAAGTTTGATCTATTAGGATAGAAAGTCGGACTCCTATTTTGAGGAGGACAAGAGTTGCTCAACCGAGTCTTGGCCGAGCATTGGGACGTGTGCCTCTATTATAAATAGAGCTCATCGTTCTCTTTTATTTCACAGATTTCAAGAATAATAAAAATACAAACTTTCAAATTATAAGACTTTTATAATTTCCGGACTCATCGCGTGTTGATCCAAACCGTTGTTATTTGTCGCGTTTCAAGTAATAACACGAATTACAAACTATAGGTCTAGGGAGTAATTCACCATTGTTTATCCGATCATATAGGTCTAGTGCAAACAAATATCCTTCTACCAGTTGTTAATCATGGGATGGTGAACTTCGGGACGAAGTTCATTTTATGGAGGGAAGACTGTAATACCTCGTTTTGCTTTATTTTAGATACGGGTTTTGACTCGAGTTTAACGTTATAAGTTCTATATTATATTATCGTATAGAACTAATCGCTATCGTAAGTATATCGACTAAGCTAATAATAATTTTACGTGCTATATTATATTCATAATATCGCTTTGAAATTGGTTCGTATTAATTAAGTCGAAGCTCATTTTCGTAATGGGTCTAGGCCACGTCCTAAAACCGTGACCATACCCATACACAACCGTGACCATACACATACCGTTTTGCTTTAATATTTGGGTTATGACCGTGAGTTATAAACCCTAAACCCAAATAAAGGAAAAGGGAGAGAGTTTGCGTGCCTTGCGATATACACACTCGTTCACGGATCGTAAGGTCGGCAGCGTAAGAGCGAAGAGAGAGAGAGAGAGAGAGAGAGAGAGAGAGAGAGAGAGAGAGAGAGAGGCGGCGGCGGTTCGGGTACGTCACAGGCGATCTCAGGCGAGTAAGGTAAGCCTTTCGTTTTCCGTTTTGGTTTACGTTGTTGTTGTCGTGTCGAGTCGCCATGGTGGCTAGGGGTTGGTTGCGAGGGTAAGAGGCGAGTACATGGGTGTTGGCTTGGGTGTAGCTGGTGGCGATGGGTGTCGGTGGAAGGGTGTTAACGGGAGTCTGTTTGTTTTCGCGTCGGTTGGTTGTGGGGTGGTGCCACCGTTGACTCGGGGGAGATCGACACGGTGGTACCATGGTGTTAGTCTAGGTCTGGTGTCAAGGGTAGAGCGTGGTGGTTCTGGGAGGTGACGGGTTACAAGTGGTGGTTGCTTGGGTGGTTAGTAGTCGCGGTTACGGTAAAGGTTTTCAAACGGGTTTGGTTATGGCGAGGTTGAACGCGCGGCTGAGGTGAGTGTGTTGTTAGTGGTTGCCGGCAGTGGCGGTGGCGGCAGCCTGGTTGAGGGATGGGTGATTGGGCGTTACGCGGGTCAGGCGATAGGGTCGTGGATGGAGTGCGGGTTTGCGTTTCCGTATAGGGAAGTTTTGGGGTTGCGTAGTAACGTAAGTAGGGGGTTGCTACAATTATTATTATTATTATTATTATTATTATTATATTAGTATTATTACTATTATTATTGTTATTATTATATTATTATTATTATTATTATTATTATTATTAGTATTATTACTATTGTTTAGTATTATTATTGTTAATATTATTTATGGTAGTTGTTAATTGTTATGGTTTAGTTTTATTTATTATTAATAATGTTATTAGTTATCTTATTTTTGTGTTAGTTGAAGTTGATGAGTCGGGAAATTAGTGAGTCATGAAAGTTCTACTTTGGGAAAGTTTCTATTTTTTGGAAACTTTCCATTTATAGAAGGTTCTATTTATAGTAAGGGCAAGATGATTTATCGGGGTTCGGGAAGTTTATTAATTCGTGACGTATACGTGTTTAGGTAACGGTTTTCGCGTGGAACATTTCTAACGAGCTTGTGATTGACTGTGATTGTCTGCGTTTCTGCGAATTGAGGAAGGGGAAATAATGTGTACATGGTGATGAGTAATCTGTTTATTATTTGATGTTAACCATGTTTATCTTGTATTATCATATGATTGATATATTGTGTTATTTGGTTACATAATTCTGAGATACGATATGAGGTGATGAAAAATGGGTCTTGTGATTGGTGCGGAGATAATGGGTCTTGTGATTGGTGCGGAGTTAATGGGTCTTGTGATTGGTGCGGAGTTAATGGGTCTTGTGATTGGTGCGGAGATAATGGGTCTTGCGATTGGTGTGGAGGTAATGGGTCTTGTGATACGGTGTGGAGAATATTGGGTCTTGTGATTCGGAGTGGAGATGATTGACTTTCTATTTATAGTAATGCTTGACCGTTTATTTTTCCACTACTTACTCAACCTCGTGGTTGACCCTGTGTATTCGTGATCACCTGTGATGAACCAATTTATTGGGGAGCAGATTGACAGGTGCTTGAGACTATGGGAGCTAAGGGAAGGGAGAGCTTGGATCCGGACCAGACTAGAGTCTAGATCAATATAGTCTTTTTTCATGAGTTGTACTTGTTTTATTTAAGACAGTTTTCAAGCGGTTGTAAGAACTTACTTTTCAGTTTAACATTTAATAATAAAGTACTGTGTTCTTTCCCTTGTATCTACTGCCTCGGGAAACCGAGATGGTAACATCCTTATTTATCTGGGGAGTCCTAGTACAGGCCCTTAAATAAATGGGGGTGTTACAGATATCCTAGGGGAGCGTGCACCAAGGGTAGCCACGTCGGGTTTTGAGCAGTTAATTAAGCGAGATGATGTGTAGGGTGTTGCAAATCGAGAAACGTGAGCTAGGGTTGGTGATAGGCGAGGAAGGAGGCCATAGGGGGTTAGTTCTAAATCTGATTCGTTAACTTATGATGGATGGACATGGAGCTAAGGAGGAGGATGCGATGGTGATGCGTGATGGTACTAAGAGGCGCAGCCATGAGATGTGTAGTTCGGGTTTAATATCACAATCATTTTTTCTAAGTGCAAGTAGCATGATCCAAGTTTATCATGGTTTAAGAATCGATCATCAAGAACTGAGGTCAATTCTCTTCAAAGGAGGAGAGGTTGATCCAATTATGGATAGGGTTCGATCTCATTGCTATGAATGGGGCTTGAAGGGGCGACTAATGTTATGTAACACCCACATTTATTTAAGGACCTGTACTAGGACTCCTCAGATAAGTAAGGGTGTTACCATCTCGGTTTCCCGAGGTTGTAGATACAAAGGGAAGATAAACAATACTTTAATTACAAGTTAAACTCTTAACATGTTCTTAACAACTGAATCCAAACTGTCTTATAAAATGAAAATACAACTCATACTAAGCTGACTAAGGTGATCTAGACTCTGGTCTAGTCCGGATCCAAGCTCTTTCTTCCCATAGCTCCCCTTAGTCTTAGCCACCTGTCAATCTGCTCCCTAATAATTTGGTTCATCACAGGTAATCACGAATACACAGGGTCAACCACGAGGTTGAGTAGAGGAAAATAATTAAACAAACATATAACATTCATATATTGGGATCAATCATCCCTTAACTCCGCACCGATCCAACACCAAATAAACTCCGCACCGATCCAACGCCAAATAAACTCCGCACCGATCCAACGCCAAATAACTCCGCACCGATCCAACACCAAATAACTCCGCACCGATCCAACACAAGACCCATTATATCAATTTCTGCATCATAAGAATATATAGTCAATAAATAATATCACGGCATTATTCATTCAACAAGGTATATATATAATTCAAAATAGTAAGTAATCATGTTTCACATCATAAACGAGTGCACAGTTAATCCCCTACCTCGAATAGCAGAATTGTCGATAAGTCCAAGCTCGTTAGAAGTGTTCCACACGAAACTCGCTACCTAAACACGTGTATGTACCGAATTAACAACCTACACTTTCTATAAATAGAAACCTCCCATAAGTGGAAAGTTTCCATAAATAGAAACTTTCCAATTATAGAAACTTTCCAAATATAAACATAGAACCCTCCCAACTTAAAATAATTCCCGACTCGCATTTTTAATTCACACGACCCAAAACCGTATGGAAATAATAAAACACTAATTAACAATAAAATAATAATAATACTAACATTAAAATAATAATAATAATAATAATAATAATAATAAGGGTAAATATATTAAAACACTACTTGACAACCTTCACTTTACTCGACATCACGACAGCCCCAAAAGCGACCCTATAACCACCGTATATCACCAGCTCCGCCACCAACAACCACCACAACCCGTGCCCAGAACCACCAGCTGCCATCACAACCACCCACACCCCTTCGACTACCCCTGCCGCGGTGAACCAGAGCCCCAAACCAGGCCTGGTTCACTATCGGACCATCTGACCAGACCCAAAACAACTCACCATCGACACACCTCACCAAACCCGACACCACCAACATTGCCGCTCAACACCATCCTAACAACCAGACCCATCAGACACGGTGGTAACACCGTATTGACCTCCCCCGAGTCAACGGTGTTACCCCTCCCAAAACTCTGTACCCGAGAAGACTGCAGAAGCAGCAGGAATGCCGAGGATGGCATCCTGACCACCCCCATCGATCTCCCCTTAAACCACCACACCCAACCACCACTGGCCACCGAACCATCCCTACCTGAAAACCCTGAACACCGACTGTCCTCCTAACCCGAGACCCATAACAATAAGACTCAACCCATAACACAAACGTCCAACCAAAACATAGAAACAGAACCCATATAAATAAAACGACAACAACAGCCTCCCCTGACGCCGTATACACCGCCCCTCACGACGACCTTTAACGACCAATGACCAAAACTAACCAGGCTATAAACGTTCATTACGTGCCATACTACATATTTATGCGACAACAACACAGATTAGAGATGTTATAAGCGACTAAACATGTGATAAAAACTATAAAACAAGACTCGGATCAGCACTGTGCGTGACATACCAGTTTCTCAGTCAAAACGAACCACCGTGCACCCACCTAAGACCACCGTGTTCAGTCTCCTTCTTTCCTTTGATGTGACGGCTGTGATTATGTGATGTTTGAAAGGGAATTAGGGTTTGTCTTAGGTTTAGGAAAAGTGTTAAAAGGTGACGGTAGGAGGGTGTGTGATAGGGTTTTTGTGATCTTGTTTCATAAGCCAGCCGTGGGCTTGAGGTGGGGCACGCATTTCAAGGCCTAAGCCATCGTGCTAAAGGTCCAAAGATCGATCCCCCATAACAGCATAACCGAGTGCTAAAGGTATAGGGATCGAATCCTCATAACAACGTAATTACTAGCCTTAATTAAACACTTAAACTTACTCGTAAAACAACTTTTGACTCGTAGTAACACTTAATTACCGAGGCCAAATTCCGAGGTATTACAGTCTTCCCCCCTTAAATTGAACTTCGTCCCGAAGTTCTCAACCACACTCAGGCGACAACAAACTTACTCAAGTGGACTTGGACACAGAACGATAGATAAAAACACAAAAATGTTACATTCCACCCCCCTAAAAAAAAGAGTTACGTCCTCGTAACTTACCTCAATCAAACAGATGTGGGTAACGTTCTCTCATGGATATCTCGGGCTCCCAAGTCGCCTCTTCCTGATTATGATTGGTCCACAGAACTTTTACTAAGGACGTCTCCCCATTTCGAGTCTTTCGCACCTTCCGGTCTAGGATCTCCTTCGGTGTCTCTACGTAAGCCAACTGCTCATCTACCTCAATCACCTCATGCTGAAGCACATATGATGGATCACTCACATATTTCCTCAACTGAGATACGTGAAACACATTATGTACCTTGGATAGGGTTGGTGGTAAAGCTAAACGATATGCCACCTCTCCAACTCTGTCCAAGATCTCAAACGGTCCAATAAATTTCTGACTCAGTTTGCCACGCTGGCCGAATCTCATCACACCCTTCATTGGAGATACTTTCAGCAGTACTTTCTCTCCTGCCTCGAAGGAAATATCACTCCTCCTTAGATCTGCATAGCTCTTCTGTCTATCCTGTGCGGCCCTCATCTTTTGTCGAATAATCTGAACCTGCTCCACCATCTCCTGAATCATATCTGGCCCTAAAGTCACAACATCGGCTCGGTCATTCCAACACACAGGGCTCCGACACTTCCTCCCGTACAAAGCCTCAAAAGGGGCCATCCCTATACTGGCATTATAACTGTTGTTATACGAAAATTCTATCAATGCGAGTCGATCCTCCCAAGATTCCCCAAACTCAAGTACGCAAGCTCTCAGCATATCCTCAAGGGTCTGAATCGTTCTCTCGGTCTGACCGTCAGTAGCTGGATGGAAAGCAGTACTCATCTTCAATTGGGTACCCAAAGCGGCCTACAACTCCTGCCAAAATCTAGATATGAACCTCGAGTCTCGATCTGAAACAATATCTTTGGGTACACCATGCAATTTGACCGCATTCTGCACATAGGACTTAGCCAACTCAGCTTTACTCCAGGTATCTTTCATCGGAATAAAGTGAGCAGACTTAGTCAAACGATCGACAATCACCCAAATCATGTTGTTGCCCCTCTGAGTCCGAGGCAACCCCACGATAAAGTCCATCGAAATGTTCTCCCACTTCCACTCTGGTACATCTAAAGGTTGGACTTTTCCTTGTGGTCTCTTATGCTCCCCTTTCACTCTCTGACATGTCAAACATCTGGACACGAACTCAGCGACTTCCTTCTTCATATTAGACCACCAGAATGTCTTCTTTAGATCTTTATATAGCTTATCACCCCTTGGGTGAACGGAGTAAGGAGTAGCATGAGCTTCAGTCAGGATCTTCTTCTTTAGCTCCTCAACATCCGGAACACACCATCGCCCACTGAACCTCAAACTACCATCGGTATGAATGCCGAACTTGGATGCTGCCTCTCCACCCTCACTCTCCACCATCTTGCGCCATTTCTGGATTCTCGCATCATTTTTTTGTGACTCCCGAATCTCCCCATACAACTCGGGCTCCATTGTCAAATCACTGAGAGCATCCCCTTTCCGGATCATGAAAATTCCCATCTCCCTTAGTTCGCCATGCAACCTCACTCTCGATCTGGCACAACTCAAAGCATGAACAGACTTCCTGCTTAGGGCATCAGCTACCACATTCGCCTTGCCTTCGTGGTAGACAATCTGCATATCATAGTCTCCAATCAACTCTATCCACCTCCTCTGTCTCATGTTCAACTCTCGCTGGGTGTAAATATACTTCAAACTCTTGTGATCTGAAAACACCTTAAAAGTGGCTCCATAAAGATAATGGCGCCACAATTTCAGTGCAAATACAACTGGTCCCAATTCCAAATCATGAGTCGGGTAATTTTCTTCGTAGGTCTTCAACTGGCGAGAAGCATACGCTATCACCCTCCCATTCTGCATTAGCACACAACCCAACCCATGCTTCGAAGCGTCAGTATACACTTCGAAATTATCACTCCCAACTGGCGAAGCAAGGATAGGAGTTGTTGTCAGACGTTCCTTAAGGGTCAGGAATGCCTTCTCACAACTCTCATCCCAGATAAAACGGTTCTCCTTCCTCATTAATGATGTCAACGGCTTTGCTATCTTCGAAAAATCCTTAACAAACCTTCGATAATAACCAGCCAATCCCAGGAAACTTCGAATCTCGCTCACATTCTTCGGACTTTGCCACTTAGTCACAGCCTCGATCTTACTAGGGTCGACAGATACCCCCTCCTTGGAAATTACATGCCCCAGAAAGGCGACTTTCTCCAACCAGAACTCACACTTACTCAACTTAGCATTGAGCTTATGTTCTTCCAAGGTCTGAAGCACTCTCCTCAAATGATCCTCGTGCTCTTCTGCATTCTTGGAATACACTAGGATATCATCGATAAAGACCACCACGAACTTATCCAGATACGGGCTAAAGACTCGGTTCATCAAATCCATGAACACAGCTGGGGCGTTAGTCAATCCGAATGGCATAACCACAAATTCATAGTGGCCATACCTCGTTCTGAAAGCGGTTTTTGGAATATCTTCATCCTTTATTCTCAACTGGTGGTACCCGGATCTCAAGTCGATGTTAGAGAAAACTCCAGCTCCCCTTAACTGATCGAACAGGTCGTCAATTCTTGGCAAAGGATAACGGTTCTTGATGGTCACATTGTTCAGCTCTCGGTAGGCAACGCATAGCCTTAAACTCCCATCGTTCTTCTTTACTAATAAAATCGGTGCTCCCCAGGGTGACACACTGGGTCGGATGAATCCTTTCTCAGCTAGTTCATCCAACTGCTTCTTCAATTCCTCCATCTCCTTAGGCCCCATACGGTACGGTGATTTAGATATTGGTCCCGCCCCTGGTTTTAGGTCGATGGAAAATTCCACTTCCCTCCTTGGCGGTAATCCAGGAACGTCATCCCTGAATACTCCCTCAAATTCCCGCACCACAGGTATCTCACTAGTCTTAGGAGTCTCGGCCTCACAATTCCACATTTGGCACAAGATCGGGCTCTCTCCTTTCCTCAAGCTAGACTTCAGGGTATTGACAGAAATGAATTTGATTTTTGGTTTGACTCGATATCCCTTGTAAGACACCCTCACTCCCTTAGGTCCCTTCAAGGAAATTTTCTTTTGATGACAGTCGATAAAAGCCCTATACTTCCCCAGCCAGTCCATCCCTAGGATCACCTCAAAGCCCCCCAACAGAAATTCTATGAGGTCACAATAGAAAATTGCTTCCCCGATTTTGATGGGTACACTCCCATAAACCCTATCACAAGCTATCGACTCTCCTGAAGGTATGGTCACTGAGTCCGCGACCCAGTCGAATCTCTCAAGTCCCAAGGCCTTAACATGATCTCTAGACACAAAAGAATGGGTGGCACCGGAATCGAAAAGTACAAAGGTAGGTTTAGAGTTCACAAGAAAAGTACCGGTTACCACATGAGCATCATCCTTGGCTGCTTGCTTTCCCATGGCAAAAAGCTTGCCACTGGACTTGACTCCACTCTGACTGGCACCAGATGTCCCAGCCTGCCGGTTCCCTTCTGCTCCCGCCTTCTGATTGCTTCCACCTCCATTGTATTGGTTCTGGTACGAGCGGTTCTGATAGTTGTTATAGCTCCTTTGATAATTGCTGCTCCCCCCAGACTTCGCAACCCCACCATAGTTGGTCATGGGTATGCGATAGCCACTGCTACCATAAGACTGGGTGCGTGATCCCTGATATCCTGTTGTAGGCGTACGATAACCCCCGGACTGATTCCCTCCAGATGATCGACACACTGCCTGCTTGTGTTCCCTCTTTCCACAGCCAAAACAAACTATCCTCTGAACCACCGCCAGAAACCCCACTCATGTGATTTCCCCCACTTTGATTTCTCGCTCCTCCGGAAGTGTTGTTACTGAAGTAACCACTAAACTTGTTGGTGCTTTGCTTCTTTGACCCAGAACTTTCAGTTACTGCCTCAGCCTTTCTCTTCTCAGATTTGGACTTCTTGTCCTCTTTTATCATTTCTGAGAGCCTCTCCGCCGCCCCAGCCCGTAAATAGATGTCCCGGATTGTGGTGGGCGGAGCTGCAATCAGTCTCTTCTTGATAGCCATCGACAAACCCCTCTCAAACTTCATTGCCAGCATGGCATCATCAAACCCCATGTCCCCCACATAGCTTACCAACTGGATAAATTTTCTGTAATAGGCCTCCACCGTCATGTCCTCCGTCATACTGAAGGTATCGAACTCCTCTCTCAGCTTACTTTTCTGGAATTCTGGGAGGAACACCTCATATAAGATCCTTTTGAATGCGACCCAAGCGACAAACTCGGTCCCGTCCTCTCTAGCTGCTTCACGAAATTCACCCTTGTTTCCGGTCCACCAGTCACCGGCCATACCCCTCAGATAGTGGGCTGCTTGATCAACCCTTAATTCTTCAGGACAATCCACCAACTCGAACAGGTTACTGAATTCCCGGCAAATGTGGTTCCCCCTCCCCAGTGAATTGGGTAGGGTGATGCCTCGCGATAATTGTGCTCATTTTTGCGGAGTCCATGCGTTTGGCCTTTAGGGCCTCATTCTCAGCTATCAAGCGATCCAGTTCTTCTTGCGTGATGTTAGCGACATTGTTTCTTCGCGGAGGCATACTATAACATCAAGAAAAGAAATGAGTCCCGACGCATGTGGGCACCCATTTGGGTTAGGGCTAAGGTCCCTAAACAATAAAGTCTATAAGTAACCAACAGCTTGAATAACATGTATCTATAACATGGCTCGGGATTCACATAACCGCATATCGCTAGACATAATGTAATTACTGATATAATTCAAATCACTTCATGCATCCATATTAATATACGCTTCTTGCATTCATATAAATAAAACCCATTCATGCTCATGCCCTTACTGGCTATACCAAACGGTCACATATATTAAAAGTTCTCATAACATACTTATCACAGTATACCATCATTTCCATCATCTCCTAATCTACCCTTTTTCTCTCGTATATTCACTCTGGGTTCCCGGGTAAAACTGATAGGGCCAGTGGTTCGGTGTGAGGGAGCCCCAGACTCATACTTTTCCTTTAGTGTGCTCCTAACAGTCATATCCCGAGGTTCATTTTATTTAGACTCTCCTACATTCATTGGGTTCATTAGGTTAGGCCTGAGGATCGTTCGCTCTGATACCACTTTGTAACACCCCCATTTATTTAAGGACCTGTACTAGGACTCCTCATATAAGTAAGGGTGTTACCATCTTGGTTTCCCGAGGTTGTAGATACAAAGGGAAGATAAACAGTACTTTAATTAAAAGTTAAACTCTTAACATGTTCTTAACAACTGAAACCAAACTGTCTTATAAAATGAAAATACAACTCATGCTAAGCTGACTAAGGTGATCTAGACTCTGGTCTGGTCCGGATCCAAGCTCTTTCTTCCCATAGCTCCCCTTAGTCTTAGCCACCTGTCAATCTGCTCCCCAATAATTTGGTTCATCATAGGTGATCACGAATACACAGGGTCAACCACGAGGTTGAGTAGAGGAAAATAATTAAACAAACTTATAACATTCATATATTGGGATCAATCATCCCTTAACTCCGCACCGATCCAACACCAAATAAACTCTGCACCGATCCAACGCCAAATAAACTCCGCACCGATCCAACGCCAAATAACTCTGCACCGATCCAACACCAAATAACTCCGCACCGATCCAACACCAAATAACTCCGCACCGATCCAACACAAGACCCATTATATCAATTTCCGCATCATAAGAATATATAGTCAATAAATAATATCACGGCATTATTCATTCAACAAGGTATATATATAATTCACAATAGTAAGTAATCATGTTTCACATCATAAACTAGTGCACAGTTAATCCCCTACCTCAAATAGCAGAATTGTCGATAAGTCCAAGCTCGTTAGAAGTGTTCCACACGAAACTCGCTACCTAAACACGTGTATGTAACGAATTAACAACATACACTTTCTATAAATAGAAACCTCCCATAAGTGGAAAGTTTCCATAAATAGAAACTTTCCAATTATAGAAACTTTCCAAATATAAACATAGAACTCTCCCAACTTAAAATAATTCCCGACTCGCATTTTTAATTCACACGACCCAAAATCGTATGGAAATAATAAAACACTAATTAACAATAAAATAATAATAATACTAACATTAAAATAATAATAATAATAATAATAATAATAATAATAATAATAATAATTAGGGTAAATATATTAAAACACTACTTGCCAACCTTCACTTTACTCGACATCACGACAGCCCCAAAAGCGACCCTATAAACACCGTATATCACCAGCTCCGCCACCAACAACCACCACAACCCGTGCCCAGAACCACCAGCTGTCATCACAACCACCCACACCCCTTCGACTACCCCTGCCGCGGTGAACCAGAGCCCCAAACCAGGCCTGGTTCACTATCGGACCATCTGACCAGACCCAAAACAACTCACCATCGACACACCTCACCAAACCCGACACCACCAACACTGTCGCTCAACACCATCCCAACAACCAGACCCATCAGACACGGTGGTAACACCGTATTGACCTCCCCCGAGTCAACGGTGCTACCCCTCCCAAAACTCTGTACCCGAGAAGACTGCAGAAGCAGCAGGAATGCCGAGGATGGCATCTTGACCACCCCCATCGATCTCCCCTTAAACCACCACACCCAACCACCACTGACCACCGAACCATCCCTACCTGAAAACCCTGAACACCGACTGTCCTCCTAACCCGAGACCCATAACAATAAGACCCAACCCATAACACAAACGTCCAACCAAAACATAAAAACAGAACCCATATAAATAAAACGACAACAACAGCCTCCCCTGACGCCGTATACACCGCCCCTCACGACGACCTTTAACGACCAACGACCAAAACTAACCAGGCTATAAACGTTCATTACGTGCCATACTACATATTTATGCGACAACAACACAGATTAGAGATGTTATAAGCGACTAAACATGTGATAAAAACTATAAAACAAGACTCGGATCAGCATTGTGCGTGACATACCAGTTTCTCAGTCAAAACGAACCACCGTGCACCCACCTAAGACCACCGTGTTCAGTCTCCTTCTTTCCTTTGATGTGACGGATGTGATTATGTGATGTTTGCAAGGGAATTAGGGTTTGTCTTAGGTTTAGGAAAAGTGTTAAAAGGTGACGGTAGGAGGGTGTGTGGTAGGGTTTTTGTGATCTTGTTTCATAAGCCAGCCGTGGGCTTGAGGTGGGGCACGCATTTCAAGGCCCAAGCCATCATGCTAAAGGTCCAAAGATCGATCCCCCATAACAGCATAACCGAGTGCTAAAGGTATAGGGATCGAATCCTCATAACAACGTAATTACTAGCCTTAATTAAACACTTAAACTTACTCGTAAAACAACTTTTGACTCGTAGTAACACTTAATTACCGAGGCCAAATTCCGAGGTATTACATGTTAGTCCTATTATCTATGTTGGTCTTAACTCTAAGTTATTGTCCAATGAAGATTGGGTGGATTCTACAACCTTGGCCCAACGAGGTGTTAATAAGGATCGCCACAAGGCAGGTACGGGCTGAGCTAGGGTGGACGGACCACCTAGGGGACGGTGGCCGTGACATGGCCCAAAGGCCGAGTATTCACTCGGTGGCTTCAAGAACTCCGATTCTATTTTGGAGTATATTTAATTTTTATGTTGTTTTAATTAGTTTATTATTTATCAGGGTTGTTACAAATTAGTTATAAGTTAGTTATAATTAGTTTGTTACAAAGTAGTTAAAGTTGTTACAAGTTGTTACAAGTTAGTTACAAGCTAGTTAGTTATTCTAAGGTTGTTAGAAGTAGTTAGTTAAGTAGTTATTTAACAACCTAGATTAGTTTATTTAATAAAGATCAAGTTTGATCTATTAGGATAGAAAGTCGGACTCCTATTTTGAGGAGGACAAGAGTTGCTCAACCGAGTCTTGGCCGAGCATTGGGACGTGTGCCTCTATTATAAATAGAGCTCATCGTTCTCTTTTATTTCACAGATTTCAAGAATAATAAAAATACAAACTTTCAAATTATAAGACTTTTATAATTTCCGGACTCATCGCGTGTTGATCCAAACCGTTGTTATTTGTCGCGTTTCAAGTAATAACACGAATTACAAACTATAGGTCTAGGGAGTAATTCACCATTGTTTATCCTATAGGTCTAGGGCAAACAAATATCCTTCTACCAGTTGTTAATCATGGGATGGTGAACTTCGGGACGAAGTTCATTTTATGGAGGGAAGACTGTAATACCTCGTTTTGCTTTATTTTAGATACGGGTTTTGACTCGACTTTAACGTTATAAATTCTATATTATATTATCGTATAGAACTAATCGCTATCGTAAGTATATCGACTAAGCTAATAATAATTTTACGTGCTATATTATATTCATAATATCGCTTTGAAGTTTGCTCGTATTAATTAAGTCGAAGCTCATTTTTGTAATGGGTCTAGGCCACGTCCTAAAACCGTGACCATACCCATACACAACCGTGACCATACACATACCGTTTTGCTTTAATATTTGGGTTATGACCGTGAGTTATAAACCCTAAACCCAAATAAAGGAAAAGGGAGAGAGTTTGCGTGCCTTGCGATATACAAACTCGTTCACGGATCGTAAGGTCGGCAACGTAAGAGCGAGAGAGAGAGAGAGAGAGAGAGAGAGAGGCGGCGGCGGTTCGGGTACGTTACAGGCGATCTCAGGCGAGTAAGGTAAGCCTTTCGTTTTCCGTTTTGGTTTACGTTGTTGTTGTCGTGTCGAGTCGCCATGGTGGCTAGGGGTTGGTTGCGAGGGTAAGAGGCGAGTACATGGGTGTTGGCTTGGGTGTCGCTGTTGGCTATGGGTGTCAGAGGAAGGGTGTTAAAGGGAGTCTGTTTGTTTTCGCGTCGGTTGGTTGTGGGGTGGTGCCACCGTTGACTCGGGGGAGGTCGACACGGTGGTACCATGGTGTTAGTCTAGGTCTGGTGTCAAGGGTAGAGCGTGGTGGTTCTGGGAGGTGACGGGTTACGAGTGGTGGTTGCTTGGGTGGTTAGTAGTCGCGGTTACGGTAAAGGTTTTCAAACGGGTTTGGTTATAACGAGGTTGAACGCGCGGCTGAGGTGAGTGTGTTGTTGGTGGTTGTCGGCAGTGGCGGTGGCGGCAGCCTGGTTGAGGGATGGGTGTCTAGGTTGCACGAAAACGAACACGGACACAGACACGACACGGACACGGGACACGACAGCTCAAAATTTTTAGGACACGGGACACGGAAAAAAAAAATCAATATACATATTCAAAAAAAGGGAATTTAAAGCCCATTCCAACCAACATCTAAACTTTGGTCGTTAAAAGGTAACAAAGTCATAAAATGACGACCAATACTAATGTCTTATACGTCAAAATCAAATATGTCTTACAAAATAAAAAGTTCAAATTACAACCGAAATTAAAATGAACATTCAAGTCTTGCAAAATAACTAAAAAGCATAAATGGTTTAAGATTCTAAATTTCAAACACCATCAAGTATCATAACCCGATGCAACATCATCGAACTCGTCATCCTCACCAAAGAGCATCATTTCCATTTCCGGCTCATCAAGAGAAAGGTTAGCCACATCAAGAGCAAGACAACCAACATCATCGAGATTATCGTGTTCATCTCCACCAACATCCCACATCTTAGTTCTCCCCTTGATATAGTCTTCACTATTTCTAGAAAGCAAACGTAAATTATTATGAATTCTTACCAAGTCTTCGGCTCGTTTTGGAGTAAGCTTGTTTCTTGCACGAGAGTGAATAAACTTGTAGATGCTCCAATTTCTTTCACTACAAGAAGACGAAGAAGGTTGGCCTAACAACTTGAATGTCAAACCTTGAAGATTAGGAGCAATGGAACCATAGGGAGCCCACCAATGTTTTGCTTCCATTAGAGACATGTCTTCTACACACTCCAAATCTTTAAATATGTCATGATCTCTTCTTGAAAAGATAGCATACTCAGTATTGGTCTTTCTTCTATCATCCGCACATGGGAAAAGTCTCCTAAAACAAGACAATCTTGAAGAAGATACTTCATTATCAACATGTGGAGCAACTCGGCCGGGAATTTCATCAAGCCACTTTTGAGTATAAAACCTTAGAGGAAAAAAACAAGTATTTAGATTACTAAAATATATAAAAAACAAGAAGACAAGAATGGTAAAAAAAAGTTAGTAATAGTTACCTTGGAACTAAAGAATGTGTCAAGCTATGTAGAGGAGTGCTTGTTTTACTCCAACGACTATTAAGAATGATTTCCACCACCTTGAAAAAAGTGGACTCTTCATTTGGACTCTTATGCTCATGCTTGTATATAGCATCTTTGACCTTGAAAGTCATAACCTCCCACCTCTCATATACCAAATGAAGTGAAGATCTATCGGTGTCACAATCTCTTATCATGTTATAGATAGGACGTGTGAAATCAAGAATATAATCAACTTTGTCCCACCAAATATCATCTAAGATCTTCTCCCTCACAAGTACCGCTTGCCCACGATGATCTTCTCTATAGGTACTCCATGCCTCACTAACTACCATTGATTGCAAGGAGGTTTTGAGAAGTTTCATTCTCTTAAGCATCACAACAATAGAAGCAAATCTTGTATCCGCAACGGATAACAATTTCAAAAGAGAAAACTTATTGAAAATTGCTAGCCTCATCGAATGGGTCATTATATAGTTCTTTATAACTAAAGCATCTACATGAATCTCCGTTATCCAATGACACTCATTATAAGTTTCTTCATTATTAGAAGTGTTCTTAGCCGCACAAATGTTTTTCAAAGCAAGATTAAGAGTGTGGACAACACATGGCGTCCAATATATATGTGAATATCATTATTTGGTGTTCGGCGTAAGGTGAACGGACATGATGAAGGTAGCTCGTCAAAGCTCGAATTATGCAAGCAAACATGTCGCTGTCCGGGATAGCGACATGTCTTAAATTTCAAAATCTTTCAATATTTGTTTCAACTCTTTCTTCATCCGACACTGCTGTGGATAGAAATATCAAATAAGATAACCCAACCTAACATAAACCCCAGACACTCGTGAGACTTGGAAGTAGCAAGAATGTCAACAATCTCAACTTTGCAGACCTTCAGTTGTTCAATCTACCAAACCAACACCTCGAAAGTTTCTCAAAAACCCAGCCTTTTTGGGAGAGTTAACTTTAAGAGAAACCCAATTTGTAGCCAGAAATTCAGTGAATTGATTTGGACCCAGAAATGTAAAAGAACAAGGGTCATGTCATCTGAAGAAGATGCCTTTATCCCAGAAAGTGTGGTTCAAGAAGATGTGCCTGTTGTTGAACAATCTGAGACTGTTACCATTCCTGTTTCCCCTGCTGACAAGCTTACAATGTTCTTTCAGGTGCTCTCTATCTCTCTCTCTCTCTCTCTCTCTCTCTCTTCATTTTTATTAGTACAATTTTGTCTCTATAATTTACTGCTGACAAGCTTATAATGATAATGTATGAATTCTGAGAGTTTAGAGTTTTGGTTCTCTTGTCTAAGTTGCTTATTGCTGGTGTTGTAGGCGGAAGGAACAATGAATGAACTTGCTATCCCCTCAGTTACCCAAGCCTTGGAGGTAATACTTCATGTCATTATAACGATACTTAGTGGGTATCCTCAATCCTGTACTATATTATACGGAATAATTATTTTCTTGTTTGGTTAACTTCGGAAGGCTTACCTTTTGTTGGATTTCTATAAAGTGTCAGCAATCAAGCAGTGACTGCATATTATAGGCTCTCTAAAACTGATAATTTATGTATATAAAAATGTTAACCAAGTACTCCTATTCCCTTCTTATCTGAGCTGTCTTACCACTTGGGTAAGACGGTCTTACCAAGGACTGAATGTATTTTTAGGTCTCGACTCTTGAGGGTGACTTCTCAATTTCGAAACAATGTCAAAATCCTAACAAACCATGAACCCATTGTAAATTTGTACCTACTGGATAGTCACTTTCGAGTTTGCACTTGGTTGAAACAGAATTTTAGTCTAGGCTAGTTTATACTTCAAACCGTAGCTGCTAGAGTAAGTCAGCATTTTTTATTAAGATTGCCTGCCTGGTTCTAATTTGCCAACCGAAAAAGGAATGAAAAAAGTGAGGAGCTTATTTGTTGTATTTTATGGTTTCTTTTAAGATAGATGCAAAACTAGCAGCATCAAAATTACCCACCGTCTCAAGTAAGAGGTGGTCGGATGTATGCACTTATGCAAAGAGGTTTTTTTCCCCAGTGACTTGTGATAATGATTGCAACAACATTTGTTCTGTGTGGCGGTTGTTTCACTTTAAAAGAATGCCAACCAGTTTAATAAAATTTCATCATGTGCCTTAGCAGAAGAATTGTGTGTCTGTGGCTGCATTGCAAATGGAGAACTTCTACTCAAATAGACGAAGGAAAAACACATTAGAGAATGAGTTGTTTTACTTAGTTGGTTTACCGCTAGATAAGTGCAAAAGTCTTTTTTTGACAATCCATGAACTGCCAACCTTTTCCACCATATTATAGTATGAGGAGTTTGACATCATCATCGCCGTTCTCTTTTCCTTATAGTTGGGGAGATGAAGGGTGGCAATGTGTGAAAAGGGTAGATCTGTGCAACACGGTGTACACTTTTTAGGATTTCATTTCCAGAGTGCGATATGCTAAATTCCAAATTATGGCTTAGATGTAAGATGTCAGAGTATTCAAAAGTTCGAGGTTAGTCAAATTTCCAAGTTGAAAACTGACCCAAAACCTTAAAGCTTCACCACATCTTACCATAAGTCAGTGAAGGATGGTCTACCCAAAACTTAATCTGTCTTGCTTTATTGTTTCTTTAGTTGGGGTTCTAGGATATGAAACGGCTAGCGTCACAGATTTTGTTTCCCTTCCGTTTTGTATTGGATGAACTGTGTATATTAGGTTCGATGCTCAGAATCTGATTGTTTTATGTTTTCCAGGGAACTGAAGGAATCAGTGATCTGAAGGTTCATATTTCTGAGGGCATTGCAACTGTTGAGGTGAGATTGATATCTTTCAGGAATTGTCTTCCAAATATTAGTCATTCTCTTCTGCCTTCACAGTTTGGTGCTTCCCTATGGATTGCTCCAAATTATTAAGATGAATATTTAAGCCTGCTATTCTTATGTAAGCTCAAAAAAGCGCTTATTCATGCGCTTTTTTGTAGAAGTGTTTAAAATAGAACTTCAAATGTATAATTCATTACTATTATCAATATTTTTTTGGTGTAAGAAATATTTTGATGATTTCTATTACGGTGGTGGCTAACATTAATTTTTGATAATGGCTCATTGGTTCATTTGTTTTTTTCTTTGTAGCTAACAAAGCAGACGACAATTCAAGCAACTGGAGTGGCATCTGGTTTGCTTGAAGCTGTACAAGGAGCTGGCTTCAGGCTTAACACCTTGAATTTGAGTTTCGAAGATGAAGAGTTGCTCACTGTGTAAATTGAATCCTTGATCTTGTTGTATCTTCAAAATGTAGTTAATTTGTTATTCATCAAATTCAGTCACCACTTATTACTACTGATAAAGAAAGATAATATTGATGTCTCTCTACGCTAGTCAAATTCTTGAATGCTTCTTAGCTCTTATCACTTTGTGTGATACTCTCAGAATTGAACTCATCAGTTATTAAGTTAACGAAAATTAAGTGTCATTGCTTGCCAATAATTATGACCGTTGAGGTTTAATCTTTGAATACCAAAGCTAAATGAATGAGATGATGAACCAACTATTCAGATCACTATTATTCCTTTCTAACATCTAACCATTTTTTATTCGTGATTTATCACATGTGCGTTTAAAATTAATTATATATGTTCATGCATAAATGGTACTCTCTCTTATTCAATATAATCTTTTTCATTTGGGGAAGGCGCAAAGAATATGGAGATATAAAAATATAGGAATGTATTGGTGTGAGGTTAAGTGATTGGAGAGAGAGAGTGTGTCGTGTTTAAGAAATTAATTTGAAAATTAGAAGGTTAATAATTTCCTCACTTTTTCCTAACCAAACTGATTTCCCTTCTTTGAACTTTCTACTTTCTGCCTGCTACAACTTTCCGCTACACAATACAACTTTCAACTATTTGAACGATATTTCCGATACTTGAATGGTTTTCCTTATGTTTTAAATTACAACAAATTAAAAATTCTAAGTTCTAATAAAATTATATTTACTTATATAAATAAAATTACATAGTAAAATTACAGACCGTTTAATAAAATTCTATAAAAAAACAAAAATGATGTAAACTGGAAATGCTGGAAATAAAGGAAAAACGAATGATGGACTTCAGATTTTAGCATATTTCGTTTCTTCATCTCATCTCGATTGCCCAAATAACTTGTTCCTTAAGCTAAAATAACCGAAATAGGATGTGAAATGTATCATATTCTTCTTACCAAAGTTTGAAATTTGGAACCAATATTCAAATAAAGAGCCAAAATACAAACACGTTTCATTTTTACGCCAAAAACGAAAAATCAAATATTGTGCAAAGTTCTTTCTGCTATAAATAGGAGAATAATTAATAGGGCTCATTTATAAACAAAATCCAAAAAACAACTTTTTGCCAAATTCTCAAACTTTCTACCAAATACTCAAACAAAAAGAATAAAAATCAGAATCAGATGTCAAGAATCTCACCAACTTAAAAAGATAAAAAATTATTGAAGCAATATTAGAACACAGCAAAATTAGAAAACCAGATTATGGTATCGTGTCACCATTGGCAACAAGGTTATCAGTATGCAAAAAGACAATCACAAATTTGTGGAATGTTGCAAGGGATCAGAGGGTTGCTTGTGTTCCAGTGAACGTCAGCAGCAAGAAAACGTGCAGCAGGAAAATGGGAAGGGCTCACTTAGATAATGAAAGGCTAATGTCAATTACTCTACTAAGTAAGACGAAGCAACATACGCTTGTTGTAAGTCGGGGTCAGTCAATCAACAATATGCAAATGGGTAGAATCAAAGCAAATCAGATTGAACATAAACACACTTAAACCAAGTTTGACAAATAACAACAAACTTGGTAGATTAATTTTCAGTTTTGCTCATTTACAATATCATGAATTAACCAAACAAGTTATTTTCAAAGACCAAAGTAATGTGATACATATGGATGAAAAATGGTTTTCAAAAACAAAAGAAAGCACGAGAATTTACTTGGATAAATGGGAAGTTAACCCGCATAGATGTGTTCAGTCTAAAATTTTTTATAGAGAAGGTCATGTTTATGTGTGCGGTTGCTAGACCTAAATATAATTGCAATGGTGGTCTGATTTTTGATGGGAAGATTGGTCTATGGCCATTTGTTAACCAAGTTCCAGCAAAAAGGAACTCCGAAAACAGGGTGGCAAGAACAATAGAGACAAAATGTATAGAATTAATTAACAAGCAAGTTACTAAAGATATGGTCATAAACTGTGTCTTGCCAGCAATTAAGGCTAAATAGCCTCCAAATTGTAGTAAATGCATAGTGATTCAGCAAGATAATGCATGTCCACATATAAGTAATGATGATCCAGATTTCAAAAAAGCAGCAATAAAATATGGGTATCATATTGAATTAGCCTACCAAACAACCAATTCACCAGACTTGAATGTCTTGGATTTTGGTTTTTTTAGGTCAATTCAATCACTCCAACAAAAGAAAAAACATTGAAGTTGGATGAACTAATACACAATACAATAACAACTTATGAAGATCAACATGTTCTTAAACTAAACTACGTGTGGATAACATTGCAAGCATGTATGCTAGAGATTATGAAAAAGAAAGGGGGCATAGATTATCTTGTGCCACATATACACAAGTCAAAACTAGCAGCATCTGGTTTACTGCATGAGTATATTAATGTTGATGTCGACTTAGTAAGAAAATGCCTAACATATGTAAAACATGTTAGTGAGGCTAGCAGTCTGAGTGAGTTGAACAATTCACTTAGCAATATGACATAAAATGCAGAGAATATTGCAGGTACTAGTGGATGCAGTAATGAACCAACACTGGACACAAGCCCTGTTGGGACCGTTACTGAACACGGTATGTAACACCCATTGTAACACCCCAAGTTAGTAGAAGTTGAGTTGTGAATCAACTCGGTCGAGTAGGTGATACTCGGCCGAGTAGGTTCTACTCGGCCGAGTATGTGATACTCGGTCAAGCTCTTTTAGGCAGTAGCTGAGTTGCGAGCCAACTCGGCCGAGTAAGCCGCACTCGACCGAGTGCGTCGTGCTCGGCCAAGTGAGTCTTTTTTAGACGACAGACCGCGGTTTATTATAAATTTAATCCGACAGTTAATAATTCATTTTTACCCAAATCATAAAAGAAAGTAAAACCCTAATCCTCTCCCTTTCCCATTTCCAAGTCCTTCAATGTTGTTTAGCAAGGTCTAGTCGCGCCGATCATCTACCTTGTCCGCATAATACCAAGTAAGTGTCACCATATCGTTGTTGTATTATAGATATGGTTGTTCTATAAGTAATCTGTATTTGTGTAATCCTTAGGAGAAGGATTCGTAGAGGAGCCTTGGTAGGAAGGTTTTGTTGTCATTTCCGCTGTATTGCTTGAGGTAAGGTTTCCCTACTCAGTTTTTGTATGATTGTGTTGTGACGATATTGTATGATTATTATATCACTGTATATCGTATGATCCTTGAGACTGAAATGGTAATGTGTGGGACCGTTGCGGGGAACGGATCCCACTCCTATGATCGCTCTTCGTGGGACCTGCCACGGAGAGGATGTGCACATTAATGGTCTAGGTACCCTTGCTGCGGTAACTGGGGAGATGGGTGTGGGGCTAAAGGCCGCCATGGAGGTTGTATATTGGTGATAACAGTGATATTGTGAATAGTATGTGTCATGTATCTTACTGTTGTATCCGTCTTATTGTATAGTTGTCGACGCTTATTGTTGTTTACTGTGATGATCCATGTAATGGTGAGCAGAGTCTCAGGTTCGCATATGAGTCTTGCTTGCTGGCTTGGGTGGAGGGATCACCACATTTTTTTTGTAGAAGTCCTCGAGTCATAGCTTCCGCATGCACACTAGTTTTCCTTTTGTTATAGATGTTCTGACAGACAGTTGTACTTCCTTACTCATAGTTATATTTTATATATAATAAAGTGTTCGTGATTGTTATTCTTATACTGTACCTCAAGAAACTGAGATAGTGATATCCTCATAGCCTGATGGTCCTGTTTTAAAGGCCTTGGGGTATGAGGGTATTACAAATGGTATCTGAGCGACGATCTTGGCACCTAAATCAATGAACCCCATTAAACCTAGGATGTGTCATAAATAAAATGAACACCAGGTGTTAGGTTGTAAGGCTACTGCAAAGGTTTGGAAGACGTCCTGGAACCGCGAAATTGCTTACCCCTAACACCTGGCCACTAAGGCTAGGATAAGAGGTATGCATATGTGACTTGGTCGAGTGGGAAGTAGTCGACCGAGCGCGATACTCGACCGAGTAAGAGATACTCGGCCGAGCGTGTGATACTCGACCGAGTACGTGATACTCGGCCGAGCATGAGATAATAGTCGGACTATGAATAATTCAGCCGAGTTAGAGGAACTCGACCGAGTAGGAATTACTCGACCGAGTGACGTCACTAGTAGAATTATACCCTACGCGTGTAGTCGACCGAGTAGAGGGGACTCGGCCGAGTGATGGGTACTCGACCGAGTGTTTGATGTCAGAAACTATTTTCTTCTCTTTTCGATTTTCTGTTTCATGAGTTGTAGGCTACGTTCTTACGTTTACCTCCTTCCTTCTTAATAGTTTGCGATGGCCCCCAAAAGAGCGAATACTCTGAACCTAGCACCCAATGCGACTCCGGCTATGATCCAGGCCACTTCTATGTCGATCGAAGAGATGGCTCGGATAATCGAAGGCCATGAGACCCTAACTATTGCAGTCATAAATTTTGAGAGAGCCCGGGACCCCAGGTGAACGCCCATGATATCAGCAATGCGATGGTTCGTCATCGGCCTACTATGTTCGACGGTGCGGGGACACCGGGTCTACTGGAGGATTGGCTGCGAGAGATGGAGAGTGTGTTCGAGGTAGTCAACTATCCGGACGACCAAGGTGTACTAGGTTGCATTCTATCTACGCAGTTTGGCAGGGGGTTGGTGGGGTCGTGAGAAAGAAAAAGCTCGTGAATACTTTGAGGAAATGGGACGGGACCATGTACCGTGGTAGGCCTTCAAGGCTGCTATGCGGTGTGAGTTTGTTCTAGAGCACGTCCGTAGTAGGTTGTGTTAGGTTCTTATACCTACTTAGTCATACTAATACATATTATCTTATAATAGATTGATCTTATGCATGCTTAAGAGATTATGTCGAGATTTATGAGTAAGAATGAGCTCCCTTACATTGATATTCTCGGCAAGTTTAGGGCACAAATGAAGTCACCTACTTCACTTGTTCTTGAGCTTATTCACACGGATGATAATCCTCCTTGAACCTTCAAAGAGATGGCCTCAAAAAGATGAACACCAAGACACACTACTCACAATATTTGTATGTTATTTTGCTAGAATGAACACACAAACTATCTAAATGGAGAAGGAGGCTCACGGTTAGGGTTTGAAAAATGAAGCTTATTTTTCTTTCTTTTGTTCTCTCTAAAAACAAAACCCTAATCACTTGATGAATCAATATGTGATAAGCATAATGAGGGAACAAAGCCTCTTTTGTTCTCCCTTGGGTTCGGCCGAAATAGCATGGGTAGAGTGCCCAATCAATTTCTTCTCAATTCTCACAAATGTTCCCATGCTTATTCTTACAATTAATTACATGTCCTCACAATGTTCCTACTAATATGTATGTGGTGAGTGTGTGACATATCACACGGTCTAAATAAGACCCATACGTGACATTGTTATGACATTTCAATTTACGTAATATTTAGTTTAACTCTTAAACTCTTTATCGTAAATTTAGAAGTAATTCAATAATTACTTATAGTTATTTAATTGTAATTTTATAACTACAAAAATTGTAGTTAAAATAACTCATTCAAATTTAATAATTGTTTCATAAACATATAAATGGTAGTGACGACATTTCGATCACTAAAACAATTTATAATCATATTATAAATTTTCTCCTTATCTTATTCATAATCTAGAAATGATCTAACTCGTATCGATATACAGTTATTTCATTTATCATTGAGAGATTTGTCCTAAAGGTGTGACCTAAAGGGATCAACTGGTCACCACCGTCATTACGACAGTAATGTCAAACTCTAGCAAGCCAATCATTACCGATTAATGTTGACCAGTTGACTTATGATAAAGAATCATCCCATGAATATTCTTTTATAAAGATTTGTCAATTTAATATATAATTGACGTGATCACATTATTGTCGAGGACACTTACTGCAACAATCTCCCACTTGTCCTCACAAGTGTGGATCACCGATTCTCTTGTTCTATTACATCATCTCCCACTCAATGCAAGGTGTCTTACAGGTCGTACTTGCACGTGATCAAATCAATATTGGTTTTTCTCGATATGGAGTGTAACTGATAGACCGGAATTATCTACCATAGATAGTCTCCGAGCGTGGCCACGCATTTCCAGTTCACTACTCCTCGAGTGGCCTTGAGATTTAAGATAACCCTGACAAGGGGCAGAACAATTCCTTTCCAACTGTTCTCCTTGGCCAACATCATCCATTGTGACCCAAAATATATCCATTTGACCCCTTTTACGAAAGATCGTAGAATATAAATTAAATTCATTCTGAATAATGTCACCTCTAGAGCAACCAGTCTCTAGTCAAAGAATCGACTCATAAGAATATATATAGCAGCTCTTGCCACGACCAGGCTCCATTGAATTCTAAAGAACTCTATAAGCGGTCACTGCCCGACACAAGTGTACTTTACAGTTTGTCTATATGATCGACTAGTCATCCCTTATGACTCTATGGTGTGAGAACTCACCATCAATCGCATCATAATCTAGTCACTTCGAGACGTCACCTCATATAAGTGACTAGGGGCAATACTAAGTTAATTCAGTTCACTTCTACAGGGTTCAGCAATTGTCTTACAATCTTGTTTGGATTTAACAAAGTACGTATAAAATAAACAAGTTGTATAAAACTTTAAATGATGAACGAGATTATCTTATATGAACGTAAAAACAACATTTTTCATTTCATATCGTATAATCGGTTACACATTGGGTAAACTCTTAAGACCCATAGAACGTGCATGAGAATCATGCTTAGCTTGCGACAAGGGTTTGGTTAAAGGACCAGCCACATTATCGTCTGTCCCAATCTTACATATCGCTATTTCCTTCCTATCAATGAAATCCCGAATTACATGATATTTTCTTGGTACATGCCTAGATTTATTACTAGACTTCGGCTCCTTAGCCTGAAAGACAGCACCACTGTTATCACAGTACAGGGTGATAGGATCTTCAGCATTTGGAACTACCCTTAGTCCCTCGATAAATTGCCTTATCCATACTGCCTCCTTAGCAGCTTCTGATGCTGCAATGTACTCTGCTTCCGTTGTAGAATCCGCAACGACTGGTTCTTTGAAGCTCTTCCAACTAATGACACCACCATTCAAGATAAAGACAAATCCAGCCTTGGATTTAAAATCGTCTTTATCTGTTTGGAAGCTTGCATCTGTGTAACCCTTTACACACAAATCTTCTTCCCCTCCAAACACTAAGTATGAATCCTTAGTTCTTCTCAAGTACTTAAGGATGTTCTTGAATGCAATCCAGTGACTTTCACCTGGATTTGCTTGATATCTACTAGTCATGCTCAAGGCATACGAGACATCAGGACGAGTGCATATCATGGCGTACATGATAGATCCCACGGCGGAAGCATAAGGGATCATTTTCATGCGTTCAACATCCTTGGGCTTTGTGGGTGATTGAGACTTCCTCAATATAATGCCACTTCCCATGGGGATAAACCCTCTCTTGGAATTTCCCATGCTGAACCGTCGAAGAATCTTATCGATATAAGGTTCTTGACTTAGTGCCAATATCCTCTTGGATCTATCTCTATAGATCCGGATACCTAATATGCATTGTGCATTTCCTAGATCTTTCATCTGAAAATGGTTACCTAACCATCCTTTCACTGATGAAAGCATTGGAACATCATTTCCAATGACTAGTATGTCATCCACATACAAGATTAGGAATACAACATTGCTCCCACTGATTTCCATATATAGACAAGGTTCCTCGACACTTCGAGTGAAACCATTTTCTTTTATGACTTCATTGAAGCGATGATTCCAACTCCTCGATGCTTGCTTAAGACCATAGATGGATCTCTTAAGCTTGCATACCTTGTTAGGATTTTTAGGATCTTCAAAACCCTCAGGTTGTATCATATACACATCCTCCTTTAAATGCCCATTTAAGAAGGCGGTTTTGACGTCCATTTGCCACACTTCATAATCATGAAATGCGGCAATCGCTAACATTATCCTAATGGATCTAAGCATGGCTACCGGAGCGAAGGTTTCATCATAATGAAGACCTTGAACTTGGGAAAACCCCTTAGCTACTAGCCTAGCTTTATAGACATCATCATGTCCTTCTATGCCATTCTTCACCTTGAAGATCCACTTGCATTGGAGAGGTCTCATCTCCTTAGTCAAGTCTACCAAGTCCCATACTTGGTTTTGATGCATAGAATCCATCTCGGATACCATGGCCTCTTGCCATTTGGCGGAGTCGGGACTAGAGATTGCAGCTTTGTAAGTGGTAGGCTCATCACTTTCCAAAAGTAATACGTCTAGGCTACCATCTTCCTCAATTAGTCCAACATACCTAACAGGTTGATGTGGGACCCTACTCGACCTCCTGGGTGGAATAGGTACCGAAGTGGATGAAGAAGGAACATCTTCATCTGTCCCAGCTTCAGTTTGTAGCTCTTGAACTTCTCGAACTTCATTAAGTTCAAAATTTCTCCCACTCTGTCTCTTAGAAATAAACTCCTTTTCTAAGAAGACAGCCTCAGAAGACACAAACACTTTGTTCTCATGAGGTTTGTAGAAGTGGTAGCCACGTGAGGTGGTTGGATAACCAATAAATATGCATTTTTCGGATCTTGGTGCGAGTTTGTCATCGTTTTTAGACTTGACATAAGCATCGCATCCCCATATCTTCATATAGGATAAGTTAGGAACCTTTCCTTTCCACATCTCATATGGAGTCTTATCGGTCGCTTTCGTTGGACTATTGTTCAACGATTTGATGGCTGTGAGGATCGCAAATCCCCAAAATGAATTAGGTAAATCAGTTTGGCTCATCATTGATCGGACCATATCCAATAAGGTTCGATTCCTCCTTTCTGCCACACCATTAAGTTGTGGTGTTCCTGGGGGTGAAAGTTGTGACACAATGCCACACTCCTTTAGATGTGAATCAAATTCATTACTAAGATATTCTCCACCACGATCGGATCGTAATGTTTTAATCTTCCTGTCAAGTTGGTTCTCTACTTCATTCTGAAATTCTTTAAATTTCATAAAAGCTTCACTCTTATACTTCATTAAGTAGATATACCCATACCTACTTAAATCATCGGTGAAGGTGATGAAATAGTCATAGTTGCCTCTAGCGGTGATTGATAGTGGTCCGCATACATCCGTATGTATTAGTCCCAATAACTCACTGGCTCGTGTCCCTTTACCACTAAAGGGGTTACGAGTCATCTTTCCTAGAAGGCAAGCTTCGCATGTACCATAAGATTCATATTCGAATGGTTTGATTATATTGGTCGTTACTAATCTTTTAATGCGATTTTCATTTATGTGACCAAGTCGACAATGCCAAACATATGATTCATTTGGATCACTCGTTTTAATCCTTTTGTTATTAACGTTGTAGACATTATTAGACGAGTCATAAGTTTCCAAAACATAGATTCCATTAATTGAATTGGCACGGCCAACTACCATGTCATTCTTAGAAATTACACAACAATTGTCTTTAATGGAAAAATTATATCCCTCAATGTCTAACATTGCAACAGAAATAATGTTTTTGGAAAGAGACGGTACAAAATAACAATTATTAAGTTTTAGCTCGTATCCACTCGTCAAGGCAATAGTGCAAGTTCCTTTTGAAGTGGCCGCTACCCGAGCTCCATTTCCAAGTCGGAGATCCATATCACCCTTGTCCACCTTCTCCACTTCTCTTAAACCCTGCAAACGATTACAAAGGTGAGAACCACATCCGGTATCCAATACCCATGATGTGTTGGATGTAAAATTTATGTCAATAACAAAAATTTCAGATTTGGAATTACCTAACGGAATCACAAGACCTTCTTGGATATGACGTAAGTACTTGGGGCAATTCCTCCTCCAATGGCCCATGACACTACAATAGTGGCATCGCCCTTTCTCTAACTTTCTCTTCTTCTTCTTATTCTTTGAAAGACATTTCTTGCTAGAACTCCCACTGGCTTCATCATAAGCCCTTTCTTTCAAGTACAAGGCATCCAATTCTTCATTTAGCTCATCTATATAAGCCGTGTCAAGAAGTGGTCCCCTTTTGGGAGGTGGGAAAGAAGTAATAAAGTTAACATTGTCATCCGGACCCGTTCCGAAATGAACTTCTCTAGTAGTATCAATGTTGTTTTGGTTGCAAATATCGTCGAAAACATTGTGACAAGAATCAATAGTGATAGGGTTGAATGAAACCATTGCGATAAAATAACTACAAAAACGGAAACGAAGGAAAATTAACGTTCATCATTTTAATACTTGTTAAACATTTTAAACAAGTTAAGTATTTACTTAACGATCTCTTACACAATTAAGTAAATAAACCCGAGACCCAAACCCATACTAATCCGGGCACGGTGTAGCCAATTCAACCCATATAGGTATAATTTGGTGGATTAACCCTTTAATCGGTTCTACTCTTAGAACTCTCGGTCGACAATTTTCTTAAAATTATCTTTAGCCCGAACTTATTGCAACTACGGTTACGAATACTTTTGTTGAGATCGACCAAATTTCAAGGTGTAATCCTCATTACCCCACTTACCCAACGTGACAATTTTAGTACCCTGGTTTAGCCGAGCCTACATGTTTGTGAAGAAGGGATTCATGGGTCCATACTCTTTGGTAAGGCTAAGTCTCAATATTTTAAACGTAAGAGATCTTATCAATTATTATCTATCTCCTTTTAAGTGAACTAATTAGGTGAATTATCGATAATAAAATGATACGTTGAAGACCCGATACTCGATATGCATGACATGTTAATGGCGATTTGGCTATGCATGCAACATATTAAAACAAAATAAAGCAAACGATAAATCCCTAGTATGGCCTTATCCTAGAAAAGAAATAGCAAGAGTACAAATTCGGAAACCAACTCCTTTGGTCCCTTGAACTTGACGAGGCACGCAAATCGAGGCAAACACCGTCTTGATCGGAACTCCTTTCCGAATAGCACCGTCTTCAAGGTTCTCCGGAAATTACAAGAATTACAACTTTTCTAGTCTACTTTATACATTATAAAATAGAAATAAATTACAATTGGGTGATACGAGATCACAAAATTACAACCGAATTGGTAACCCCTTACATTACGGGAAATACCAATTTAAAAACTAAGGCCATACTAGAATAATTACAAGATTCAAAATAATGCAATATAATATGACATTCATAAGAAAAACGCAGCAATATATATATATGTTATGAATATGTTCATTTTAATGCCAAATCGCCCTAATAACTTATTATGTCGAAATTAACCCGGTTTTATGAGATTTTAGCATTTTTAACTCTTTTAAAATGCATAAATTAAAACATAAACAACTTATGTTCTAAATAATATCCTAACACATTTTAGGATTCAAAATTAGTCATAAATAATTTTGATAATAATTAACACTTTAATTATATTAATATTGTTCATAATGCCTAAAATGCATAACATTTACGAATCAAATCCAAACAAATATAAAATTTCGAAAATTTTGGATTTTATTTTCACTAACATTCTGAAAATATTACTTTAATATTTATAATGTAAAATTTTTGGTCATTTTATTCGAAATTTAACTCGAAATATCATATATTAATGGCCAAAATCACCTCTTAATACGGTTTTAACAATAAAATCGTAAAACATGCTATACAAAATCATATTGTACCAAATTTTACATACATTAAGTAAAATAAGCATGTGAGGTCGTGTGAAAATTACAAGGCTAGAAACATTTTGTTTCTATTTTAATCATTTAACTCGATTTTGTCATAAAAATACATATTAGACGATTAAAATCTATATTATGAACAATACATTAAATCTCATAATTTATCAATATAACCTAAAAACATTTTAGGACCAGATTTAATTTACATGCCAAAAGTCGAGTGATACACGTATGGGTCTTGAAAAATTAGTTTTGTTTTAAGTCTCAAAAAACTCGAAAAAACTATAAACCGATTAAGCATGCAACAACCTGGCTCTGATACCAATTGTTAGGTTCTTATACCTACTTAGTCATACTAATACATATTATCTTATAATAGATTGATCTTATGCATGCTTAACTAGAGATTATGTCGAGATTTATGAGTAAGAATGAGCTCCCTTACATTGATATTCTCGGCAAGTTTAGGGCACAAATGAAGTCACCTACTTCACTTGTTCTTGAGCTTATTCACACGGATGATCCTCCTTGAACCTTCAAAGAGATGGCCTCCAAAAGATGAACACCAAGACACACTACTCACAATATTTGTATGTTATTTTGCTAGAATGAACACACAAACTATCTAGATGGAGAAGGAGGCTCACGGTCAGGGTTTGAAAAATGAAGCTTATTTTTCTTTCTTTTGTTCTCTCTAAAAACAAAACCCTAATCACTTGATGAATCAATATGTGATAAGCATAATGAGGAAACAAAACCTCTTTTGTTCTCCCTTGGGTTCGGCCGAAATAGCATGGGTAGAGTGCCCAATCAATTTCTTCTCAATTCTCACAAATGTTCCCATGCTTATTCTTACAATTAATTACATGTCCTCACAATGTTCCTACTAATATGTATGTGGTGAGTGTGTGACATATCACACGGTCTAAATAAGACCCATACGTGACATTGTTATGACATTTCAATTTACGTAATATTTAGTTTAACTCTTAAACTCTCTATCGTAAATTTAGAAGTAAATCAATAATTACTTATAGTTATTTAATTGTAATTTTATAACTACAACAATTGTAGTTAAAATAACTCATTCAAATTTAATAATTGTTTCATAAACATATAAATGGTAGTGACGACATTTCGATCACTAAAACAATTTATAATCATATTATAAATTTTCTCCTTATCTTATTCATAATCTAGAAATGATCTAACTCGTATCGATATACAGTTATTTCATTTATCATTGAGAGAGTTGTCCCAAAGGTGTGACCTAAAGGGATCAACTGGTCACCACCGTCATTACGACAGTAATGTCAAACTCTAGCAAGCCAATCATTACCGATTAATGTTGACCAGTTCACTTATGATAAAGAATCATCCCATGAATATTCTTTTATAGAGATTTGTCAATTTAATATATAATTGACGTGATCACATTATTGTCGAGGACACTTACTCCAACAGGTTGAGGGCTGAGTTCGACATCCTTCGCATGACTGAGGAGATGACTATCTCCGAATACTACAACAAATTCAATGACTTGGCTCGACAGATAGAGGAGATGGGGATGACTCCTTAGGCTCTGGCGTTTCGGTTCGAGAAGGGGCTGACTGTTCAGATCATGGAGACACTACATGCGGGGACGACTTTTGACCTCAAGGAGGTCTATGAGAGAGTAGGGCATGCTAAGAGGTTGGCTGATCTGTCCAAAGAAGCTAAGGAGAGAAGCGGTGAGAAGAGGAAGTCGAATGGAGAGAGTGCTGGGGCTAGGCAGAAGAAGGGGAATTTTGGTCAGAGTCGCTCTTACTCTACTAGAGGAACTGGTGTAGGTGCTGGGGGAAATGGGGTCGCAGTTACAGCGACACCCTTGTGACAAAATGCTTCAACTGCGGCGGATCAGGGCATAAGAGGTTTGAGTGCAAGAAGTTTGAGGGAGGCAGCTACCAGGGACCGTCTCAGTCTTCTCAGGGCTATGGGAACTGCCGTCCAGCGAGTTCGTGGGGTAACCAGGGCAAGCAGCGGTACAACCGTTAGGGAGGCTATCAGAGACCTTACGAGGGGCCTAGCCAGGCATCAACGGCGAAGCCTACCTCGTCTGCGACGACAGTGCAAGGTGAGGGCCAAAAAAATAGCGGTAAGCTACTCGCGATGGGGAAGCAGGCTGCAGCAGATGATGCGCATGCAATGTTGTGACTGGTACTTTTCTTATTCATGGTTATCCTAGTTTTGCTTTTATTTGATTCTGGGCAACCCATTTCTTTTTGTTTGTAAGCCATGTTAGGAGTTTAGGGCTAGAGTCGTTTGAGTTAGCTAATGATGAGGTATTCATACGTTCGGGAGAGTCTCAATTGTGTCGGAAGGTATATAAGAAAGTATCTTTTGTAATAGGTTATGTAGACTATCCTATTGACCTATTTGCTTGAGTTTCTTTAGATGGTTTTGAGGTGATAGTAGGGATGGACTGGTTAGGTCAGTATAAGGCTGCCATTGACTGTCATCAAAAGAAGGCGACGATGAGGGGTGTCAGAGGGGTGAGAGTGTCGTATAAGGGTTTCATCGTCAGGCCTACGGTCAAAGTTCTATCAGTGTTAACTTTAAAGTCATACTTGAGGAAGGGGTATCCTTTTATTCTTTGCCATGTGAGGGATACCCGAGTTGAGGAGGTGGCTGAGAGCATTCGAGTTGTGGGGGATTTCCATGATGTTTTTCCAGAGGAGATTCCTAGGTTACCACCCAAAAGAGATACTGACTTCAGTGTAGAGTTGAAGCCAGGTACATGACCTATTTCCAAGGCCTCTTACTGTGGGGAATAAAACGCGTATTCACCCTAAAATTGCAGGATTATAATGAAATATACAATTGCGAATATCGTCATAAGATTAAAACATGAGAAAAGTAATACAACCTTTAGTCCTCGCGCAAAAGGCCTAAGAACAGGAATTAATGCAAATTCCCTCCTATAACTTGCACCCAAGACTTAGTCTGAGACGTGGCCGCGTGTGCTAGAAATCCTCTCCATTTGCCTTGCAATATAGGGAGAGCTATTTGAGTTTAGATGTGAGATCTGAGGTATTTGAGAAAAGAATGTCTCAAAACCCTAATTTTCTTTTCAGATAATTAAACAGTGCACCAAGAGTAGTCGATATAAGGAGAAGGACTCTCCTTATATACTACTCATGGCCGGCCGAATTGGAGATATGGTAGGAGTGGGCTTTCCACTCTTACCTTATTCTAATTCGTGATTCGACCCATTTAGCTTTAAGTTGTTCGCGGGTTTTATTTATAAATCGTAACATGTTATCAGATATTAATATAGTCGATATATTAATAATGGTCTGACAAAATACGATATTGTATAATTACCCAAATTAATATAACTGTTTATATTAATACGCGAATACAATATTTAATTAAATATAACCGTTTATATTTAATTTACGAATTAAACATGTAATCCGTATTAGCTAAAATTATTTAATCTGTATTAAATAATAATTCTCAACATCTTATTGACTAATTTAATAGTCAATACCTCTGACTAACCGTTTAGTCATATCCGGCAAAATGTGATTGTATTTTCATACCTTCACATCTCTCAAACGTGTCCTATAGGTGTGACGTATAGGGACCAGTTGATCACCGCCATCCGTATGACAATAACGTCAAACTTATCTAGCAAGCCAACCGTTATTGATAAACGTGGATCAACTGGTAATAATACAAAAGTATGCCCTTGTGATCCTTAAAGAGATTTAATAAGTCATTGTACTTAATTGTCAAGGACACCAGCCCCAACAATCTCCCACTTGTCCGTACAAGGGTATGTTCAATGACGTTATCACACTACATGTGGAGGACACAATCTCCAACAAACTCCCACTTGTCCGTACAAGTGTAGGTGCGATAACCGAATCTCATATCCTTTTAAAATTTCTCCCACTCAATGTAAGACAATTTGCAAATCCGCATTCGCAAAGGTCGTATCTCACAAGCGATCTGTATCAAGAGTGGTTTCCCCGACTAGAGTGTAACTTAACTGATAAAACGAATCTGTATTCGAGCATGGCCATGCATTTCAGTTACTACTCCTCGAGTGGCCCTGAGAAATGATAAAATCCTGATAAGGGTTTGGATATTTCCCTCAACTCGAATCCTGCCGATATCGCCCAGCATGAAATAACCCAGAAAAAATCCTCTTGGCCCCTGTTACGGTGACCGTGGGAAAGAAACCAAAGTTACCCAAAATCTGTCTTAATCTCAAGAAACAGTTGAAAGTCAAAAGACTCGACTCTAAGGAACACTATGGAGGTCCTATCCACGACCTGGCACCCAATGTTATAAAACATTTAGGACTCCATAACGATGTCACGGGGTGTCCTACGAGATATCCGTATAACTCGCCTTTGTGATTGGTCAGTCATCCACGTGACTTATGGCTCGTTGAACCCACCATCAACCAACGTCACAAAATGATTACCTGAGTTATCAGCTCAAGTGGGTAATCAAGGACCAAAACAATGTAATGTTAATCAGTTCACTTTGTGGTGTTCAAAATTGGCGTACAATTCCACATGAAAAACAAAACATTTTATATCATAACAATAAGGTTGAATAGAGTACACGAGAAAATGAATTATTACATGAATTCATAAAAGAGTACTACAACTTAGGAACACATCCAATTCCCATGGAATGAATGTGCCCTTCATGCTTATCACGTGGTAATGCTTTTGTGAGAGGATCAGCTATGTTGTCATCCGTAGCGATCTTTTCAATAAAAATCTCCTTTTGCTCCACGTAATCCCGGATTAGATGAGCTTTCCGTTGTACATGCCTAGCCTTGCTGCTAGACTTATGCTCCTTAGCTTGGAAGATGGCACCGCTATTGTCACAATAGACGGTGATTGGGTCATTCGAACTAGGCACTACTGATAGTCCTTGTAAGAATTGACGCATCCATATTGCTTCCTTAGCTGCTTCTGAGGCGGCATAGTACTCGGACTCAGTCGTAGAATCTGCTGTAACACTCTGTTTAGAACTTTTCCAGCTGACAGCAGCGCCATTAAGAGTAAAGACAAATCCAGACTGAGATTTCGAGTCATCTCGATCTGTTTGGAAGCTAGCATCTGCGTAACCCGTGGCGCAGAGCGTCGAGTCGCCTCCAAAAGTCAATCCCCAATCTTTAGTCCTCCGTAGGTACTTAAGAATGTTTTTCACGGCCATCCAGTGTTGTTCACCTGGATGAGCTTGGAATCGACTTGTCATACTCAATGCATATGCAACGTCTGGACGTGTGCATATCATGGCATACATGATCGATCCTATTGCCGAAGCATAAGGAATCCGACTCATGCGCTCTTTCTCTTCCACTGACTTAGCTTCTTGAGACTTGCTCAAGTGAAGCCCAGGAGTCATAGGAAGGAACCCCTTCTTGGAGTTCGTCATACTGAATCTCTCCAGAATCTTCTCTATATAAGACTCCTGACTGAGAGACAACATCCGTCGTGATCTATCCCTGTAGATACGGATGCCCAAAATTCTTTGTGCCTCTCCCAGATCTTTCATCTGGAAGTGGTTTTTCAACCATGCTTTAACCGAAGATAAGAGAGGTATGTCATTCCCAATCAAGAGTATGTCATCGACATACAGTACTAGGAATACAATCTTGCTCCCACTCGACTTGATATAGAGACATGGTTCCTCGACTGATCGAATGAACCCATTCTCTTTTATCACTTGGTCGAAGCGATGATTCCAACTCCGCGATGCTTGCTTAAGTCCATAGATGGAACGCTTAAGCTTGCAAACTTTCTTAGGATGTGCTGAATCGATAAAACCCTCGGGTTGTACCATGTACAACTCTTCCTCCAAATAACCGTTTAAGAAGGCGGTTTTAACGTCCATTTGCCATATTTCATAGTCATGAAATGCGGCGATCGCTAAGATAATCCGAATGGAACGTAGCATGACTACGGGTGCAAAGATCTCATCATAGTGCAAGCCTGGCACTTGAGTGAAACCTTTAGCAACTAGTCTAGCCTTGTGGATATCTTGTTGTCCTTCCACGGCATGCTTTATCTTGTAAAGCCATTTGCATTGAAGGGGGCGTACCTTTGCAGGTAGGTCCACAAGATCCCACACGTTGTTCTCATACATGGAGTCCATCTCGGATTGCATGGCTTCTAGCCATAGCTTTGAGTCAGAACTGGTCATGGCACCTTTATAGGTTGTGGGTTCATTACCCTCTAGGAGTAAGACGTCATCTATATCGTGTTCCTCGACCATACCAATGTATCTGTCCGGTGGAATAGAGACTCTTCCTGACCTCCTAGGTTCCTCAGGGATATCTACCGCAGCCTCGGTTGGAGGTACTGTTTCCTCCAATGGTTGCTCGGTAGTTGGTTCTTGAACCTCCGATAACTCGAAGGTTCTATTACTCGACTTGTTCTCGAGAAATTCTTTCTCTAAGAACGTCGCACTAGCCGCAACAAAAACACGTTGTTCGGTAGGCGAGTAGAAGTAATGACCAAACGTTCCCTTTGGGTAGCCTATAAAGTATGTCTTGACCGATCGCGGGCCGAGCTTATCCTCGTGTCTCCACTTGACATAAGCCTCGCAGCCCCAAACCCGAATAAAGGACAAGTTAGGGACCGTTCCCTTCCATAACTCGAATGGAGTCTTGTCAACAGCTTTAGACGGACTTCGGTTAAGAATTAGAGCGGCTGACAAAAGAGCATAGCCCCACAATGAATCAGGCACAACGGTGTGACTCATCATGGATCGAACCATATCAAGTAAAGTTCGATTTCTCCGTTCGGACACACCATTTAATTGTGGTGTTCCAGGTGGAGTCAACTGTAGTACGATCCCACAGTCTTTTAGGTGTTGATCAAACTCGCGTGAAAGATACTCACCACCACGATCCGAACGTAGTGCTTTAATCTTTCTACCCAGCTGGTTCTGTACCCGATTCTGGTATTCTTTGAACTTGTCAAAGGATTCACTTTTGTGCTTCATTAAGTAGACATAGCCATATCTACTTAAATCATCCGTGAAAGTGATGAAATACCTATAGCCATCTCATGCGTTGATCGACATAGGGCCACATACGTCCGTATGTATGAGTCCTAATAGGTCGGCAGCGCGCATTCCAACACCTTTGAAGGAAATACGAGTCATTTTGCCGATGAGACATGATTCACACGTGCCATATGATTCGAAATCAAAGGGCGAAATAGCTCCATTCTGTATGAGCTGTTTAACGCGTTTCTCATTTATGTGTCCCATACGACAATGCCATAGGTAAGTTTGATCTTTGTCACCTACCTTTATTCTTTTATTATTCACATGTAATATCTCGGTAGTTTGATCTAAAACATAAATTCCATTCATGGAAACTGCCTTGCCATAAATCATATTGTGCAAAGAGAAAATACAGCTATTATTCTCTATTACAAATGAAAATCCGAGTTTGTCAAGTGCAGAAACTGAAATAATGTTTTTGGATAAACTAGGAACATAATAACAGTTATACAAAAATAACTCGAATCCACTTGGAAGCTGGATTACGTATGTTCCCTTCGAGACTGCAGCCACACGTGCTCCATTCCCGACACGCAGGTCCACCTCACCCTTGATTAGGGGTTCTTGGTTTCGGAGGCCCTGCACATGATTACATAGATGAGAACCACAACCAGTATCAAGTACCCAAGTTCCGCAACTTGCGTGGTTAATCTCAATCATGTGAATAAAAGAAGAAGAAGACATACCAACAGGGGTAACGCGGCCTGCCTTAATGTCCTCGCGATACACGGGGCAGGAGCGCCTCCAATGCCCAGTCTTGTGGCAATGGTGACATTCCATGCTTGTATCCTTGCTCTTTGTCTTGCCCTGTGAGTTGCTCGACTCACCTGGCCCACTCTTTGCAAATCCTGGTTTCTTGAACCTGGGCTTACCTACTGCTAGGTCGCCCTGAGCTTTAGCCTTCCCTTTACCTTTCCCCTTACTGGAGATCATGAGAACATCCTGCTTAAGACTCCCACTCAACTTAAGATCCTTCTCAGTCTGTACGAGAAGGGAGTGGAGCTCATGGGGAGTCTTCTTCATGTCGTTCATGTAGTAGTTGGCCCTAAAGAGGGCGAACCCATCATGAAGTGAATGAAGCATGCGATCAACGATGATGTTCTCACTGATCTTGCAGTTTAGGGACTCCAGTTTCTCAATATTCTCAATCATGTTGAGAATATGTGGGCTAACAGCTTGGCCCTTCTGGAGTTTCGCCTCAAAGAAGCGACAGGTATGCTCATAAGAAACGATTCTCGGAGCCTTGGAGAATTCGTTAGTGAGCGTGGTGAAAATCTTGTTTGCACCATGGGTAATGAAGCGTCTTTGCAAATTGGATTCCATTGCATAGATGAGTACGTTCTTTATCGCACCCGCTTCCATAACGAAATCGCCATGAGCGCGAATTTCGTTGGCTCTAGCTCCAGTTCCTGGGTGTGGCGGAATGGGCTCAGTTAAGAACTTGAGCTTTCCGTCAGCAATGGCAGCATTCCGTAGTGCTGCCTCCCAGTCAGAGAAGTTGGACCCATCATTCCTCAGTCTAGTAGACTGATTCATGGAGTCCATGAAGGCCTTTAGCCAGGATTCACGTGCTAGCTTGGCACTTGGCATTGGGTCTTCACCAGCCATTTTAGTTTTACAGCAGTTTTAATGAACGTGTTCTACACTGAAAAGAAGATAAAACAAAACCATATAAGCAACTTATTGTTGTGATTTAAGTCTATATTAAATGTGAATTTAAACTCGTAGACTCATGCATTTATATAATTGATCTCCCTCAAGAATTATATAAACGATCCCAAGACTCAATTTCCGTATATTGATAAGCCCACAGTTTGGCTAATTCCAATCGTTGGAACTCTTGGTCGATAGATTTCCGTATATCTATCTATTAGTCCATCTCAGTCACTGGAATATTATCGAGTGACCATGATGTTGAGATAAAATAAATCATCTGTTCCCACTTACCCGACGTAGAAGGGGTCATATTATGCCTACCGACGAAGAAGGGATTCATGGGAGGCTGATTTATAAAGACTAATCTCAATTTTTGGTTATACGAGGAAGACCCCATCAACTTTTATTTATTCATATTAAGTGAACTAATACTAGCATTTTCGTGAATGAATTAAATAAAGTGATGGCTTTATTATGACATATGACATCTGTATTGTCACAGAAAACTAACGCGTGACCTCTACATGAGTCAGTTTTCAGGCATGATATAGGTGGTTTGGTTTTTAGGCGGAATATGATGCAAGCTATTATCGATGAAAGCGTAAAGATAAATGCAATAAACGTAAATAAAAGTCCTAGTGTGGCCTATCCTACCAAAATAAACATAAAACAACTTGGAATCCACCGTTGGACCCTAGAAGCTTGTCTTGATGTTTCATCTTGGTCCTTGCAGCGGGAGTGAGCATCCGGTCTCCGTCTTCTCTTTGGTCTTCACAAAATTACTAATTTAAATTACAAAAGTAATCCTAGATACATTCTAATTTAAATACAAAAGTAATTACATGGCAAAAACCCAAAACGGAGATTCAAGATCTCAAAATTACAAGCAAGATCGTGTCCCATCATTACGGTTACACAATCTTCTAAGGCCACACTAAGTTACAACCGTTTGCAAAAATTAAATACGTTATTGAAAGCATTCAAGGCATTCACATGACGATAAATAAAATGCATCAACTAAAACAATTTATACATGACATAATACCGTTATTATGATTAATAAATTTATACCAAACCACCTTTTAAGATTAAAATTAAGTGACTATACCGTTTTAATCACCAATTTTAATAAACATATAATCCATTGTTTTAAACTGCTTTAAAAACAATATGTATCAAACAAGGGTGAACCGTTTCACTAAATAATATACTATTTCCGTATACAGTATATTATTTTAAGCCATGTGAAAATAAGAAAACAAGTTATTTTCGAAAATAAACACCCCGAAACGAGAGCACTCGATCGAGTAACAGGGGCACTCGATCGAGTGTCAGGGTCACTCGATCGAGTGCAGCAGGGCTCGATCGAGTGGCTTATAAAATTTGCAAATCGCTGCACTTTTACATTAAAACGAGTTTATAACTTGGATTTAAAACTTGTAAATCATATATAAACAAAACAAAAGATTCACATATTGCTAAAAATATCGATTAATTAACAATATGCAAATTATAATCGAAAACAAGATCGATTTCTCACTAAAAACCCACACGCACGGGCCTGGTACGAGGGCACTCGATCGAGTGCAACAGGGACTCGATCGAGTGCCTGCGACAGAATGTACGGTTTTCAAAAATTTTAAACTTATGAAAGACACAATTGTAAAATTTTCATGGCCTAAGGCTCTGATACCACTTGTGGGGAATAAAACGCGTATTCACCCTAAAATTGCAGGATTATAATGAAATATACAATTGCGAATATCGTCATAAGATTAAAACATGAGAAAAGTAATACAACCTTTAGTCCTCGCGCAAAAGGCCTAAGAACAGGAATTAATGCAAATTCCCTCCTATAACTTGCACCCAAGACTTAGTCTGAGACGTGGCCGCGTGTGCTAGAAATCCTCTCCAATTGCCTTGCAATATAGGGAGAGCTATTTGAGTTTAGATGTGAGATCTGAGGTATTTGAGAAAAGAATGTCTCAAAACCCTAATTTTCTTTTCAGATAATTAAACAGTGCACCAAGAGTAGTCGATATAAGGAGAAGGACTCTCCTTATATACTACTCATGGCCGGCCGAATTGGAGATATGGTAGGAGTGGGCTTTCCACTCTTACCTTATTCTAATTCGTGATTCGACCCATTTAGCTTTAAGTTGTTCGCGGGTTTTATTTATAAATCGTAACATGTTATCAGATATTAATATAGTCGATATATTAATAATGGTCTGACAAAATACGATATTGTATAATTACCCAAATTAATATAACTGTTTATATTAATACGCGAATACAATATTTAATTAAATATAACCGTTTATATTTAATTTACGAATTAAACATGTAATCCGTATTAGCTAAAATTATTTAATCTGTATTAAATAATAATTCTCAACATCTTATTGACTAATTTAATAGTCAATACCTCTGACTAACCGTTTAGTCATATCCGGCAAAATGTGATTGTATTTTCATACCTTCACATCTCTCAAACGTGTCCTATAGGTGTGACGTATAGGGACCAGTTGATCACCGCCATCCGTATGACAATAACGTCAAACTTATCTAGCAAGCCAACCGTTATTGATAAACGTGGATCAACTGGTAATAATACAAAAGTATGCCCTTGTGATCCTTAAAGAGATTTAATAAGTCATTGTACTTAATTGTCAAGGACACCAGCCCCAACAATCTCCCACTTGTCCGTACAAGGGTATGTTCAATGACGTTATCACACTACATGTGGAGGACACAATCTCCAACACTTACCGTATGGGTCCGAGAGAGTTAGAAGAGCTGAAGAAGCAACTCAATGATCTGTTAGATAAGGGGTACATCTGACCTAGTGTATCACCTTGGGGAGCTCCAGTGTTGTTCGTAAAGAAGAAATATGGGAGTATGAGGTTGTGTATAGACTATCGAGAGCTGAATTATGTGACGGTGAAGAACCGTTACCCTTTGCCGAGGATAGATGATCTGTTTGACCAGTTGACTGGATCCAGAGTGTTCTCAAAGATTGATTTGAGGTCGGGTATCATCTGCTGAGGATCAGGGATAGTGACCTACTGAAGACCGCCTTCAGGTCTAGGTATGGTCATTATGAGTATGTAGTGATGTCGTTCGGGTTGACTAACGCGCCTGTAGTGTTTATGGATTTGATGAACCGTGTGTTTAGTCCCTACCTGGACAAATTCGTGCTGGTTTTCATTGATGATAACAACTACCCAAAATAGCCCGCGAACAAGCCAACGAACAGGCAACAGTGCCCTATTGCGCAGCCTGCGCAAGGGTGGGCGCAGCCTGCGCATGGGCACGACGTAGCTGCTCGAGCTACATGCAACAGTCCAATTTCCTGCAATTCCTTCTATACTTCTATACTTCGTTTTACACTTCTAAGAGACGATTTTAAGCATGAAACATCCATCGTATGCAGCACATAAACCCAACATTTCATATTCATACAACTTATGGGATCTACCAACAACAATGGTTCCAATTACTTGCACAAACATGAATCAAACAAGCAATTAAATCATATTCGAGATGAACATCATATAAAATTGTGAGGGATACTAAATACCCATTAATAATCATCATATTCTTCACAAATTAACAACATAAACAATCTGAAATCTCATCCTAAACATGAACACACATGACACAACTAGTTTACTCCATATTTCATAAACTCAACAATCAATTAACACAACAACACAGATACACCCATCGTCAACCCAAAATCAGATTCTATGCACTCCTATCATAATAAACATGTGAAATTTCAGAAATCAACTTACCCATAACTTATTAATCACAAAACCCACATCAATTGCACATAAACCACAAGAAAAACCCATGTCTACTTAATTTATTACAAAAGTCGAGTTTCCTCATCAAGGTCACCTTAATTTTCGATCCAACCACCAAAGCCTCTTGGTTTCGTCCTTGAGTTCTCGGAAGTTGCACCTAAACACAACGAAAACATGTAAGAGCTAAATTTTCGAGTGAAGAGGAGAGCATGCCGATAATTTGACTTGCACGAATCGAAATTGAAAAGATAGAAATGTCGGGAAAAATGTAAGGAATGCGATGCCGCAAGAATTACCTCGATTGACCTTGAAACGAAGTCGCGGTGAGGATTTTTGTGAAAAATGGGTTTTGTACAATTTGGGAGGAATACTTGAGGAAGAAGGTGAGTTGAGGATGAGTTGTTGCGAAGGAAGTTATGAGGAAGCTTCCCTTTTTCTTTTCTTTTTAAGCACAAATGAAATGAAGCGAGTTTTTAAGTGGAACGAGATTCGAGTCGGGTTTTAATGGGAATGAATTGCCAAGCGATGTTTAACGCTTTAAGGATTAAGTTTCCTTTAAAACGGAACTTGAACTATTTTCTTAAAATAAATTTATGAAATTAATTAAAATAAAAATATTAATTTCCGAAATCAATTTAAATTATTAAAACACATGGATTTCGAAAATATGGGATGTTGCACCCACGACAAATAATACGGAATTAATTACTGAAAACCCCTATATTTATGTTTTGTGCTTTAATGTTTACGTCTATGTTTTGTCCTTAAATATTAATGAATAACGAATAATGAATAGTTTAATAAAAACTAATTCAGGCCAAATTTTAACTACAATATATTTTTTGTGTATTAAATCATTGTTGATATTAAATATAACAACTAATGTAGTCTGAAATAAAATTTTCAGTATTTGAGATGATATTTAAATTGTCTTAGTTAATTTATAATTATGTTTTTTGAATCGTATTGCAAACGTTTTAAATTTTGATAATTGTTTTATTTTATAACGATATTTACATTTGTACCTATTTATTATTTTCCGTATATTGGTTTAATATAATATATAACATGTTTTAACACTGCATTCATGTATATTTTTCACGGATTTAAAACATGTGTAAGTTTCAAATATGTATGTGTTTTATCTTATTATCGTTATAAAAGAAATCGATTAGAAAATATTTAGATATTTTGTTTAATATATTTAAGTATTATTCATTTTATCAATATTTATATCCGGGATGAAAACTACTACTAGTAGATACTCCGTATTAAAAGAAAAACGAGTGATCTATCTGGAAAGGACAACTAAGGAAGCTAAAGAAAGTGGAAAGCGCGTGAGTGTATGCATAATAGAAGAGCATCAAACAGCCACATAACGCACATTACGCACCACGATAATTAATTTGAAAAGACGATAATAACATTTTATGTACTCTTGCTAATAATTTCTCCCTCTCCCCTGTTTCTCTCCCCTCCCTCCCCCTCGAAAAGAAAAGAAACTGGCCAAAATCAACATGCCAGGTGTTACTAAATCAAAACTATTCTTTTCTTTCCTCATTTTCTCCACTTTTTTCTTCTTCAACTATTCCTATGCCGTTGAAGATTTACAGCCTTCTTCTTTTCTGGGTTATTCTCATTTTTCCCTTTATTCTTTTCATTTTGCTGTCATTTTTAATAATTTTTATTCATATTTTGTTGTGTCTTTTGTGCAGAGGAGTTCAATGGGAATGGTAAAATTGGTGGACGGTTAAACAAATTGGAGGATAATAATAATAATAATAGTAATAATAGTAATAATAATAATAATAATAATAATAATAATAATAATAATAATAATAATAATAATGAGGTTGTTGATGGTAGCGAGAGGAGGTCAATTGCTGAAAATGCAGTAAACAACAATTCTTCTTCATTGATTTTGGCAGCCAATAATACATACAGGAAGGACCCACTTAATCACTTAAATCGCTACTCTGGTGGCTGGAATATTAGCGACAAGCACTACTGGGCGGTCTGTGTTTTCCCTTCTTTTCTTGCTTACAATTACAATATACTCGTCTCATCCCCTTATTTGTTTACCTTTTCTTTTATTCTCCGCGTCATATTTTAATCAAATTTAAACAAATAAATTTGACTGATTTTTTTTTCCTTGCAAGTTGGTGTCTTTTCTCTCTGCAAATTTGTTTCAGGATTGTGTAATTATTACCCCCCGTCTGTGCAATTGTATGAATCTGCTGTGTGACGCCTGAATCTGAATTACGGGTCATATGAAATATTTTGTGACAAATTTCTAGTGGTTAACTAGGTCATTATTGATCCTCAATTTGCTGAATAGATGTTGTAAAGCTGGGAGTTTTTTTTTTCTTTTTTTTTTTGCTAAGGTAGAGCTTGGGTCATTTGGAAAAAACCATCATGCTGTTGCTAATACAAGGGTAAGCCGGCTTACATTCGACCCCCTACCCCGCAATTTGTGGGAGCCATTGAGGAATTGGGGTTTTTGTTGCTAGTGATTGTTTCTCAATTCGATTCTTGTCAGTGAACTGTGGACAATGTCAATTTATGGTATCTTTTTGTGTACTAGATTTAGTATTTTACCGAGTTTTGAGGACATTTATATTGTAAACTATCAAACTATTTTGTGAGTATAGACTTGACAGTTGATAAGTCAGCAGATTTCATCTACTTTGAATTATTCAAACATATTAACCAAATCTGGCTGTTGACATTGTTACTGTGGACAATGGAACTGTCTATTGTTTTTACTTGGCCTAATTTTATTTCATATCTCGAATATTGACATCGTGTTCTGTATGCAGTCTGTGGCTTTCACGGCAGCACCATTCTTCATTGTTGCTGCAGTGTGGTTTATAATCTTTGGGCTGTCTCTAATATGTACCTGCCTCTATTTCTGCTGCTGTAGAAGTGCACCCTATGGCTATTCTCGAGTTTGCTATGCACTTTCACTCATTCTCCTTATACTTTTCACTATCGCTGCTATGTACGTCTCCCTCTTCTTGGCACTCTTTCTGCCTGTAAGTTTCTCAGGTTTGTATGTATTAGAATACGCTGTTCTGGTAAATGGTGGTGCTTGATAAGATATTAATCTGATGTGATTGTTTGACTCCCAAAATTGTAAATTTAGTGGGTTGATCGCTTTTCTCTTGTAACTTTGTCAGTAACTGAAGGCCTTCTCCATGGTTTGTATCTCAGTAGGCTAATAGTATAATGTCAAAACTCGTCAAAACATGGATCTTTTTCCTATTAGGAGAGTTTCTTTTCATTTGGGAACTCAATAACTTAAGCGTGTAGAAAGAGGTTTAGTCATCATGAATGATCTTCTGAGTCCGTTTTATGATTTTTTATCCAATACTCAGCTGTTGTGTAGTTTATAAATATTTGGAATTTCATTGCTTGATGACTGTATAGAACATGTCAAACTGGAATTTTAAAACTTATTACTGACCACCTGCTTAGTATTAATGCTTCCGGTAAGCTGTTGAACTTTCTTATTAATGATAAGTTGCAATGGTGGCAGCATTGGCTGCATATTTCTCTACACCGGCCAAGGGAAATTTCATGCAAGTACAACGACAACGTTACGTTATGTTGTGAATCAGGCAAATTTTACAGTCGAGAACCTCAACAATGTCTCAGAATTCCTTACTGAGGCCAAAAACATAGGGGTAGGACAGATGAAGCTACCAGAAAATCTCCAGAATCAGATAAATGATGTTCAGGCAAAGATAAATAAAGCTTCCACTACCCTTCAAATGAAAACTCAGGATAATTCCAGAAAGATACGCAAAGTCTTAGATCTAGTGTAAGTATGATTTTTTTAATGTCGTTGCAGTGTAAAGGGTTTTGTTAGTCAACATGACTTAATTCATTCATTTGTCCCTTAATGTAGGAGGATGGCCTTGATAATTCTTGCGGCTGTTATGCTTGCTCTGGCATTTATTGGATTCCGTGAGCTTGATCCTTCATGTTAAATTTTCTCTAATTTTGTGGTCATATTTTCTTTTTTAATGTACTCATTTGACTTTATTTTTGGGTTCCAGTGCTATCTATCTTCGGCTTACAGTGTCTCGTGTACACGTAAGCGAATTCTTCTAATTTCACTGCTCACTATTCATTTCCTTACCCGAGTCATTAATGTCTGCCATTTATTCAAATAGTATGTTTGAATATTTTCTTGTTCACTATGTCTATGTGATTGGTGTTCGTTGTGCATTAAAACAGGTTGATCATCGTTGGTTGGATTCTTGTAACTTTGACATTCATCTTGGGTGGAATATTTCTTGTCCTCCACAAGTAAGCTCCTTGAACCTGATGAGTTATCCAATGTGCCCTGCATATGTTTTTATTGCATTTACAACTTGTTGAGAAAATAAAGGAGTTAATATCATCAATTATTTGCCGGATTGAGTGACTACGAGCTTGCAGTGTCTCTGCTATTTGCATGTCTATTTAAGTTCTGACATTTACTGGTACAACCAGTGTTGTTGCAGATACATGCATTGCCATGGATCAATGGGTGCAACACCCGATGGCACATACTGCCTTGGATGACATCTTGCCTTGTGTTGACAACGCAACTGCGCAAGAAACGCTGTTACGATCCAAAGATGTGACTAATCAACTGGCGAGTATGGTAGACTTAGTGATTGGCACTATTGCCAACGCTAATCCAAGACCTAATGCACCTCCTCCCCTTTACTACAACCAATCAGGTCCTTCTGTACCTGTTCTTTGCAATCCTCTCAATTCTGACCTGACTGATCGAACCTGTGCAGCAGGTGAAGTTGACTTCAGTAATGCAACCCAGGTAACGTTTCATTATTTTCTTTTTTGCTTTTGAAAGGATTTCATATATTTTTATTGTTTTACTTTGTATTGATTTTGTTTATTTCTATAAAAAGTACGATCCCTATTTTGAACTCTAGCCTTCTCCCTTTTAGAGGTAACAAATGGCACTGCGATAACAAGCAATTCTTAACTAGTTCATGTCTGAGATGGCTGCTTTTGGAGGATCTTGTTTGGCCTTTTGTACTAAGTATCGAACACGTGGTCATTGGGAGCTTAAATGTTTTCTTGTCTAAATTGAATGTCGGCTTTTTTTCTCCCTCTCTCTTGTAAATAGAGCCACATGGGCAATTTTGATGTGGATGGGTTCTACACTCAAGTCATGAGTACCACTACTTTAATAGAGCCACAAGGCCAATTTTGATGTGGATGGGTTCTAGACCCAAGTCATGAGTACTGCTACTTAATAATTTTATCACTTGAGGTAGTTGACATGTGCTAAGTTGAATGTTGCGGATCTATTAGAAGGGGACTTATTCTATAAAGGAGGTATTATGACTATTATCACAAAGTTCAAGGCACCAGAGATGAGAGTACTTTTTAATCTGTGATAAGATGATGAATGATGATTTGATGAAAGAATAAATGAATAGAGATGATCAAACATGTCGTCTTTTAAGCTTACTAATGACTGGTTGAGTGAAAGCAGGTTTGGAAGAACTATGTTTGCGAGGCCAAAAAGGTGAACGGGAACGAGATATGCACGACCACAGGGCGGCTAACACCCACAATATACAACCAGATGAGTTCTGCTGAAAATGTAGCATTTGGATTGTCCCATTACACACCCTTCTTGGTGAACGTGGAGGACTGCACTTTTGTGCGCACCACCTTCAGCGACTTCAGTGCTAATTACTGTCCTGGATTGAGGAGATACACCCAATGGATCTATGTTGGTCTCGTTCTTGTGTCAGCCGGAGTCATGTTGTCTTTGATTTTCTGGGTCATCTATGCTCGAGAACGAAGACATCGGGTCTACACCAAGCAATTCTTTGCCGGAGATCATTAAAAATCCTGATGTGGAGAAATCCCAGGAGGGAGGTGAAATTCATTTATGGTGCGGTGTGTACAAATAGAGCAAGCTTCAGTTTTTGTACATTATTTTGCAGATTTCAACCATGTCCTTGGTATTGGTGGGATAGTTTGTTCTTGTATGATTGTTTAATGAAGATTAGTTTTTTTCTGCCTTTATCTGGGACCGTTTTCAAATTAAACAGTTTTAAACCGGTGTACATTGTACAGGTATGATTTTTTAGTCATATATATATATATATATATATATATATATATATATATATATATATATATATAGAGTTGGGATTACATGAGTCCACCCTAAATGTTTGAGTCCATGAGTCTAACAATGATATCATAAGTTATATAAAAAAGTATCACGTTTTTTCAATATCGAATTTTTTTCCATTTTTGGTTTTCTCTTTTTCAATATTACTTTTTTTTTCTTTTTTTTGTCTTTTCTTTTAAAATGACATTTTCTTTATTAAAAAATTCTCTTTTTCAGTATGCATTTTTTTAAAACAAACACGGTTTTTTTAATAAGGCGTTTTTTCTCGAATTTTTTTCATTACAATATCACAAGTTACTCAATACAATATCACCGTTTTTTCAAAATAATATCACAAAAAAAAAATTCGAGGAAAAAATATTTCGGAAAAAAATTTCGAGAGAAAAATTTGAAAAAAATATTTCCGGAAAAAAAAGTTCTTGAAAAAATTCCGTGATATTGTTTAATATAGTGCGTGATATTGTTTAACAAAAGACGTTTTTTCTCGAATTTTTTTTCGATTTTTTTCATTACAATATCACAAGTCACTCAATACAATATCACCGGTTCTTCAAAATAATATCACATAAAAAAAATTCGAGAAAAAATATTTCGGAAAAAAAATTCAAGAGAAAAATTTTAAAAAAAAATTGAAAAAATTATTTCCAAGAAAAATAGTTCTTGAAAAAATGTTGTGATATTGTTTAATATAGTGCGTGATATTGTTTAACAAAAGGCGTTTTTTCTTGAAATTTTTTTCGATTTTTTTTCATTACAATATCACAAGTTACTCAATACAATATCACCGGTTCTTCTAAATAATATCACAAAAAAAAATTATATAAAAAATCGAGGAAAAAATTTGAGAAAAAAAATTGAAAAAAAAAAAATTTTGAAAAAAAAAATTTCGGGAAAAAAGTTTTGGAAAAAATTTCGTGATATTGTTTTATATAATGCGTGATATTGTTTCATGTGATATTGTATTGAAAAGATTGTGATATTGTAGACTTTGTAGTGTAAAAAAAAAGTGATTTTTTTTAATACAACTTATGATACTCTAAATGGACTCATGGACTCAAATATTTAGGTGGACTCACCGGATCCTGCCTCTATATATATATATATATATATATACATATATATATACATATATATACATATATATACACATATATACACATATATATACACATATATACACATATATATATATAAATAGGGTCGGGATCCGGTGAGAACCACCCTTATAATGAGAACCATGAGAACTCTCACTAAATCTCCACCAAATCTCGCTTTGTAAGTTTCAAGGGATCATTTACCATTAGTTTAACTTATTCAGATACACACTTTAGTATCATCAAACAAAATTTATTGATTTTATTAACAAAATATATACTTAGTGTACCAAAATACAATTAGGTATACTAAAATGGCTGTAAATGCACGAAAACGATCACTACGTGCATGAAATTTTTTACATGCATGAAAATGACTACTAGGTGCATGAAATAATAGGCTCTACATGCATTAAAACGAGTTCTAGATGCATGAAAAATGATAGATACGTAAGAAATCTGCCTTACGGACTTTTTTTTAAAAAAAAGTAATGACATATTTGGATTCGGCATGAAATTTTATGACTAGAGAACATATTTCTTGGTCTAGAAAATATATACTAGTGACGAAAATCAAGGTGAGATACATTTTATTAATTTTCATGCACCTACTACCGATTTTTAGGTATCTATTATTTTTCATGCACCTATAACTCGTTTTAATGCACGTAGAGCCTATTATTTCATGCACCTAGTAATCATTTTCATGCATGTAAAAAATTTCATGCACGTAGTGGTCATTTTCGTGCATTTATAGCCGTTTTAGTATACCTAATTGTATTTTGGCACACTAAAAGTATATTCTGTTAATAAAATCAAAATTAAATTTTTCGTTTAATGATACTAAAGTGTGTATTTGAATAAGTTAAACTAATGGTAAATGATCCATCGAAACTTTTGAAGCGAGATATGGTGGAGATTTAGTGAGGGTTCTCATTGTTCTCATTATAAGGGTGGTTCTCACCGGATCCCGACCCTAATATATATATATATAGAAATTAAATCACGTGAGACACCTTTCTTAGTGTAAGGCCGCTGTACCAATCTAGAACATTAGATTAAAACACTATAGACACACCAGATGGTGTCACGTGTCCATTTATATCCATTTGCCTCTGCTTGTTATTATATTATTGATGTCGTTGCTTTCCTTCCTCTCTCACACACCTTCTATCAAGAAATCTTCTTTCTTATGTGTAGTTAATTCTTTTTTCAATTTTCCCATTTTTGTCAAACTAACCCTCCTTCAAACCTGTCACCAATTTATCTCCTCTTTTATTCAACTATTTCTTTTTTATTTGTTTTTGGTTTGGTTGTTCCATTGTTTTCACCTTATTTTTTCATTTTATTTTCTAGTTTCTTAATCGAAGTATTTGATTTAGGTTTGATCTTAATTATTGTTTTAGTTAGATAATCGGTGTTTAATTGGTGTTTGAACGAAGTTCGGATTATTTAGTTTGCTTGTTTTGACTAATTAGTTGTTGATTTTTTTGTAAAATTTAGAAAATATTTGGATAATTAACTCAAGCTTTGATAAAACAGAAATGACTTGAACATCGAATTACAAGCAAAAACTTACATAGAATGCTCAGGCCCCATTATTCTAAGTTTCAACATCCCGCATTTTGTGATTAGTAATACAGTAAAAAATATCTTGGAAACAATAACTCGACTCTTTGATACTCCGTAGCACTGATGATTTTCTTTACTATTCAGCTTGTTTCAAAGATCTAGCTTGTATAAAGGTCAGCTTCTTCTTTACCATTTTTTCTACTCATCATTGCGAGATATCCCTCTGTAAATTCCATTAATTTTTCGATTTTTTTTGGTATAATGTTGTTGGTTTGAGCTTTGTTCTTCGTCAACCTATTTTTCTACTACAAATTAAGGTCCAAGATTCAGGAAATAAGAAATTAATCATTTTGTGAGTAAACAAACATTCTAAATCCAAATTTCACGAAATAAGGTCCCGATTTCACAAATTAAGGTCCAAGATTCACGAAATAAGAAATTATATATTTCGTGAGTAACCAAACATTTTAAGTCAAAGTTTCACAAAATAAGGTCACGGTTTCACAAATTAAGGTCCAAGATTCACGAAATAAGAAATTAAACATTTTATGATTAACAAACATTTTAAGTCCAAGTTTCACGAAATAAGGTCCAAGATTCACGAAATAAGAAATTAATATTTTGTGAGTAAACAAACATTTTAATTCCAAGTTTCACAAAATAAGGTCCCAGTTTCACAAATTAAGATCCAAGATTCACGAAATAAGAAATTATACATTTCGTGAATAAACAAACATTTTAAGTCCAAGTTTCAAGAAATAAGGTCCCGGTTTCACAAATTAAGGTCTAAGATTCACGATATAAGAAACCCAACAATTTGTGATTAAACAAACATTTTAAGTCCAAGTTTCACGAAATATGGTTCCGGTTTCACAAATTAAGGTCCAAGATTTACGAAATAAAAAAATTTAATATTTTATGAGTAGACAAACATTCTAAGTCTAAGTTTAACGAAATAAGGTCACGGTTTCACAAATTAAAGTCCAAGATTCACAAAATAAGAAATTAAACATTTCGTGAGTGAACAAACATTTTAATTCCAAGTTTCACGAAATAAGGTCCCGGTTTGACAAATTAAGGTCCAAGATTCACGAAATAAGAAATTAAACATTTTTTTAATTAAACAAACATTTTAACAAGTTTCACGAAATAAGGTCCAAGATTCACGAAATAAAAAATTAATATTTTGTGAGTAAACAAACATTTTAATTCCAAGTTTCACGAAATAAGGTCCCGGTTTCACAAATTAAGGGCCAACTTTCACGAAATTAGAAATTAAACATTTTGTGAGAAAACAAACATTTTAAGTCCAAGTTTCACGAAATAAGGTCCCCGGTTTCACAAATTAAGGTACAAGATTCACGAAATAAGAAATTAAACATTACGTGAGTAAACAAACATTATATGTCCAAATTTCACGAAATAAGGTACCGGTTTCACAAATTAAGGTCCAAGATTCACGAAATAAGAAATTAAACATTTCGTGAGTAAAGAAACATTTTAAGTCCAAGTTTCACATAATAAGGTCATGGTTTCACAAATTAAGGTTCAAGATTTACGAAATAAAAAATTTAACATTTTGTGAGTAAACAAACATTTTAAGTCCAAGTTTCAAGAAATAAGGTTCAAGATTCAAAAAAAAAAAAATTAAACATTGTGAGTAAACAAATATTTTAAGTCTAAATTTCAGGAAATAAGATAAAAGAGCAAAATACATATCTTTTTTAGATTGAGAAAATATTTGGGCCAAATGAAATGTTACAACTGACCCCATAATTTTGATCTCATTGAAATTAGTCCAATAAACATTGAAAATCATGTTCAAAATAGAAAGGGTTCGGCGGCCTCACCATAACTAAGGGCAACATCGGATCTGGCCTATATATAGAGGCCGGATCACGTGAGGCCGCCTATTACGGTGAGGCTGCCGGACTCACCAAATTACTTCTTGTTGGGCTGAATTAACTTGCAATTATTCAATGTGGGCTGAAATTTAGGGTCAAACCAAATCTTGTCATTTGGGCCAAAAAAATTTCTCTCACTAAAAATAATAAAAACATACGACAGCCAACCCAAATACTCTCTCTCTCTCTAAAACAAAGAGAACTCTTGACGACCAAAAAAAAACCTCAAATTCAACGCAAATTCAATTCACCAGTTTCCTCCGATTGTCGTAAATTCCATCAAAGCAATATACAAATTCAATTCAATTGATTTTGGAAGAAGATTAAGACTAATTTTCAGGTAATTTGATAATTTGATTCTTCGAATTTTCAACGATTGTTCGAATTTCATGTGATTGTTCGAATTTGATCAATTTTTCTCACGATTTTCTTTACCTCTCGATTTCATACTACTTATGACATTATTTTCGATTATTTTGCAGCTCTAATAGCTATGGAGAATCTAGTTATCACCACGGTATATGATAATATTACTATTGAATCAGGTATGTCGTTTTTTGTCGTTTAAATTATTGTTTTCTGATTCAATTTCTGCTCGATTTTGTTGAATATATGGCTCGCTTTTGTATTTCGTGAATGTAGGACCTTATTTTGCGAATGTAGAACCTTATTTCGTGAATGTAGGAGCTTATTTTGTGAATATGGGACCTATTGAAGTTTATGACTATTGTATTGTGATTATAAAAAGGCTGAAACTAGGGGCATATTTTGTGAATATAGGACTTAATTGAAGTTTATGAATATTGTGAAACTAGAAGCTTAAACTGTGAAACTATAAGCTTACATTGTGAAACCTGATTAAAAAAGGTTGATTTTGTTTAGCTTTTTTATATTGTGAATCCTAGGCAAATAAACTGTGAAACTAGAAGCTTATATTGTGAAACCATGCTTATTAAAAAGTCTGATTTTGTTTAGTCTTTTTATACTGTGAAACTAGATGCTGAAACTGTGAAACTAGATGCTGAAACTGTGAAACTAGAAACTTACATTGTGAAACCTGATAGAAAAAGGCTGATTTAGTTTATATGTTTTGACTTTATATAGGTACTGATTCCATTTTCAACACCAACGGAGAGGTTTCTACAATTTTAACAGCACAATCCACACCTACAGTACCGATTGGTACGCCTATTACTTTGGTGAATCACACACCGGGTGGTAGTGAGGAATGGATTGTCAGAGTTGCAGAAGATATTACACCTACTATCGGGAAGTTATTTTTAGATCTAGAGTCGGCGATGACGTTCTATCAAGTGTATGCTACTTCTTGTGGGTTTGAAGCTAGGAAATCTACAACGAAGAGGTTTCGTGATGGTAATATTCGAACTAAAGCCATGGTTTGTAATCGTGAAGGCCATAATAAGAGGAAAAGAAGACCTCTTGAAATTGTTGAAAGTGAAACTGGTTCTGAAACTGGTTCAAATATTGGAAAAAGTGCAAAACCAAAAACTGGTGTGAAGGGAAGTGAAGGAGATGAGGCTGAAAGTTCAAGTAAGCAAACATTTACAAGAACAACCAAAATTAGAAGGTGGGTTTGTCGTGCAATGGTCAAATTTAAGTTCCATGATAACAAGTACATCGTTGAACAATTTCATGAGGGTCACAATCACCCAGTGACCTTTGTAAAAAAATAGGGAATTTGATAAACTTGCAGCAAATATAAATGAATTTCATAAGCAAATGATTGTCCAGAATTCAAGAGTTAATGTTGGGGCTAGCTTAACATACCAGCTATGCAAAGAGCAAGTCGAAGGGTTCGAAAACGTGGGGGCTTCCCTTTCACAATTCAAGAATTTCCAACGGGATTTGAAGTGTTTCATTAAGAGTAAGAATGGAGACATGTTTATCTCACGTTTGGAAACCCTCCCTGAAACAAAAGGGTTAGAATTTGTGTATGAAATGGATTCTGAGAAAGCTTTGACAAGGATTTTTTGGACAGATGCTGAGGCAAAGAGATGTTACTCAGTGTTTGGTGATGCCATTTCATTCGATCCAACTTATGACACTAACAAATATAACATGATATTCACCCCTTTCACTGGCACTGACAATCATAAAAAGTCAATAACATTTGCATGCGCTCTTTTAGATCATGAAGACGATGAATCATTTATTTGGGCGTTTCAGCAATTTCTGAAATCAATGGGTGGAAAAGAACCTAATTACATTATCACTGACCAAGATGCAGGAATAAAAAAGGCGGTCCCTGGTATGTTTGTATATCGTGCAATTTTTCTAGTTTTCTTAACTCGTGAAACTAGAAGCTGAAGATGCTGAAACTGTGAAACTACATGCTTAACTTGTGAAACTAGATGCTTATACTGTGAATCTGGAAGGCCATATTGTGAACCCTGTTGATATATATAAGAGGCTGATTTTTTGAGTTCTGAAAGTGTGAAACATGTTGAAAAATCAGCCTGATTTTTTTGAGTTCTTAACTTGTGAAACGAGTAGCTTATGAAGTGAAACTACATGCTTATTTTGTGAAACTAGATGGCTATATTGTGAAACCTGTTGAAAAATCAGCCTGATTTTTTGAATTCTTAACTTGTGAAACTATAAGCTTAGGCAGTGAAACTACATGCTTATTTTGTGAAACTAGATGGCTATATTGTGAAACCTGTTGATAAAAGATCCTGATTTTTTGAGTTCTTAACTTGTGAAACTAGAAGCTTAACTTGTGAAACAGGATTCGTATTCTGTGAAACTACAAGCCTATATTTGTGAAACCTGTTGATAAAAGAGGATGATTTTTTTGAGTAATCTTATTTTGTTACATGCAGTTGTGTTCAAAACAGCAATACATCGGTTTTGCATGTGGCACATTATGAAAAAAGTAACAGACAAGGTTGGGAGCACAATTTGCAAGGACACTGAATTCTTATCACGTCTGAACAGTGTTGTTTGGAGCAATGATATGGAACCTGAGGAATTTGAGGAGAATTGGGTTAAGGTCATCACAGAATTCTCGTTAGAGGATAATATATGGTTGAGTGGAAATTTTGCTGAAAGACACAATTGGATACCATCGTATTTCAGAAATGTTCTGATGGGTAACATTTTAAGAACCACACAGAGATCAGAGAGTGCTAATAGTTTTTTTTAAAAGATTTGAGAATAAATATGGGACCTTGGTTGAGTTTTGGATGAGGTTTGAGAGTGCCATCGACCAACAAAGGCATGCTCTAAAGCTTCTTGAAGCACAGAGTGATGATTCAATGCCTGAAACCTTATATTGTTCAAACTGGGAAACCAATGGAGCGAGAGTATATACACATGAAGTCTTCTATGACTTTAAAAATGAGGTTAAGGGCTCGATAAATGGGTGTAGTGTGGGTGGATACACCCCACCAGATCCTGTAACTAACTCTGAGATTTTGATAGTTGAAGACGCGATCAAGAAAAAGAGCTACGCAATTGAGTACAATAAATGAACAATGGACGTGAGATGTTCCTGTAAACTATTTGAACGGAGAGGTATTCTATGTTATCGCATCATTTGGGCTTGCTCGGGTAAATCTAAGGAAATACCTGAGAAATACATTTTGGGTAGGTGGAGTAAGAATGCACTTAGAAACCCTATTTATGATTTGAATGGAAATCTTTTGGACAACTACAATCCTAGTAGTAGTGGGAAATTTGGAATGTCTCGGATGTGGTCTGAGATTTATGCAACTGTGGGGATCCTCAAAAGAAAAAAAGAGTATGATGTGAGAGAATTTGCTAAGCTTGTAAAAGAATTCCGAGAGAAGTTGGAGCCAAACCCAAAGGCTTTGACAAAAGAACAAGAATTGGAAATCCTTCTAAACTGCAAGGCTCCAAAAGAAGGAAAGGTCTTACCACCTAAGTTCTCTAAGAACAAGGGTAGCGGGAAGCGGTTGGTGAGTAGCAAAAATAAGGCAATCAAAAAAGCAAAAAAACCAAAAAGGTTGTGTGCTAACTGTAAACGAATGTCACACCATGATAAAAGAAATTGTCAATATGATTTTGAAGAGCATCCTCTTGAGAATCAAGTATGTATTATTCCTTATGATTTTTTTTAATTTAGGTTCATTATATTGTGAAACTTTGGGCTTATATTGTGAAACCTGTTGATGAAGGACTGATTTTAGTTTGTATCTAATATTGTGAATCCTAGGCCTTAAACTGTGAAACTAGAGGCTTATACAGTGAAATTGGAAGCTTGCATTCTGATTTAATTTAGGTTTATTATACTGTGAAACTAGTATATTGTGAAACTAGTGCCTTATACTGTAAAACTATGGGCTTATACTGTGAAACCTGTTGATGAAGGGCTGATTTTAGTTTGTTTTTAACATTGTGAATCCTAAGCCTTAAACTGTGAAACTAGTGCCTTACACTGTGAAACTGGAAGCTTGCATTCTGATTTAATTTAGGTTTATTATACTGTGAAACTATGGGCTTATACTGTGAAACCTGTTGATGAAGGGCTGGTTTTAGTTTGTTTCTAATATTGTGAATCCTAGGCCTTAAACTGTGAAACTAGGGGCTTATATTGTCAAACTAAGGGCTTATATTGTGAAACTAGGGGCTTATTCATTCTGATTTAATTTAAATATAATTTTTATTACTTAAGAAATGCAATGTAACATCCCGCTTTTTCGTGAATTATATTTTAAAGGTTTAATTTATTTTACGGAATAAAATAATATTTTGATATAAATTGTTAAGTTAAATTTTAATCTTCCGTTAAGATCCGTCTTAAGAACCTTAAGTCCTTAAGACGTAATAACTTGGCAAGTTAAATCCGATTCATAAAACCCGTTCACATCTTGTAACCCGTTTCACTTAAACGGAAAGGACTACTTAAACCCTAAACCCTTTCATTATGTCGACATACTCAACATTTCACAAATAAGAACACTGCCATTTCATTTCTCATTTCTCCTTCAACTTTTCAATCTTTAAATCGATTTTCAGAGATCATCCGATTTCCAAACCAAGGCATGTTATACATTTCTGAAATCCTCGCGAAATTTGCAAGACATCCGTCTCTTTCAATTCCATTTTCGTCCAACTTGAAAAATGGACAGTTTTTGGTAAAATTCGTTTCTAGCTTCTAATAATCGTTTTTTATGTTGTAGGAGAGGGTTTAGAAGATCCCGAGGTGGATAGTTTCGTGATTGAAGATGAGCTAGGAGCATAATCGCTTTAGAGGTGACGATAATGAGAAACTCGGCCTTTATTTGTTATGATAGCATATTTCATGGTTTTGATGATGGAAGTTTCTGATTTAGCATATTGTTGTTGTTGTTTGGACATAGAATCATGCTAGGATTGCCCATATGTGATGTTCAAATGCTTAGGAAGTTATTCACATGCTTAGATGTTGATTTTCAGAAATTTCATCCTTAAGACGAATACAAAGTATGAACTTAATGTGGCATAATTGTGGAAATTGATGCTTGCTTGTGATTCATATAAGTCTTATATATGCTGGGTATTGTGTGTTTGTTGCTATTTAGGAAGATTAGTATCGATTTGGTGAAGTTTGTAGTATACAGTGATGCGCGATTTTTGGCTCAGGAACTCTGAGCCGGTCGACCGGCTGGGAGTGCATTATAGGAACTTTTGCGTGTTTTGGAAATATAAGGACTTGGGTGCCCAGCCGGTAGGCCGGCTGTAATACCCCGTATGTTAGCCTCAGTCAACGGCAGACAAACCCTGTTTTATACACGTATATCAAAAGACATGTTTATAAAGTATTTTACGCAAACGGTTATTGTTTTATAAATCGTATATCTATGATTATTTCTTATTTCATAATTATTTTATATTCGATGATTATTTCGTAAAATGACATTTCATTCGTATTTCTTAATTTTAATAATATATTTATAATTTATAATTAAATATATTTCCTATTTTATATTTATTTCTCGTTTATACTTAATTTCTATTTTTTATTATTATTTAAGTCGAAATTGTATTTAAATCCTAATTTTTATATATTCTTATGTAAGTACTAATGATTTTATACTCTTATAATTAATTCAATTAATATTTTACTAATATTAATTTACATAATTTAATTAGTATAAATAATTCATACGTACTCGTTTATTTTAAGTTACGGTTTAAGAACGTGATATAGATATATACGTGTCTCGAAATGCGTGATGGGCCGAGTAAGGAAATGTTGGACTCGGGTTTGGAGTTGAGAGAAACCAAGTGAACAACATAACCCTAAACCCTACCTCATACACTACAACGACAAACACCTATACACGTTCAACCCTAACCCAAAAACCCTACCAACCCATCGACATCCTAAACCATACTATACATCGACAAAAAAAAAGAGGATAAACCGTAATTCACAGTAGCCACCGTGAGATCTAGAAGAACGAGAGAGAGAGAGGCCAACACCATCATCTTCTTCACCATCATCGCAGTAAGACACCTACATCGTATACTCTATTTCGTTTTAATTGTTTATTTTCGAATTCGTTTCTAATTGCTTATTTCGAACTGTATATTGATTTTTGTTTTGGTTCAAGTGTCTGGGTAGTCGAAGTAGGATGGTCATAGGTTTTTTGGTTGTTATGGTGGTGGTTGTGATGGTGGTTAAGGGGTGTTTTTCGACAATAGAATGGAGGCTGCGAGATCAGGAATAGAGCAGGAACGCGGGTGGAACAAGGTGTTTGTAGGCGATTTCTGTGGCAGTTAGAACGGAGACGAGAGTGTGACGTGACCAAACCTGTAACCACCGTAGGTCAGAGGTGACAACGGTGGTGGTCGTATCTGGTGTGGGCCAAGGTGGTGGTTGTGGTGAGACTGCCTTTAGGGCTGGACAGACGGAATGGTATGGGGTGCTTGTGGGGACAGGGGGTTTCGTGGGATCTGTGCGACTGTGATAGGGAAAGCGAGGCATAGGATTAACCACCTCTGGAACCACCGTGGGTCAGTGGTGACAATGGTGGTGGCCAGAGGTGGTGGTAGGCCTGGTGGAGAGAGATAATGGCGTGAGAAGAGGAGGTGTTGAGGGTGAAGGCGGAAAATACCGTGTTGGGTCTGTGTGCAGCGACTTAAGGAGTGTGTGTGGGGTTGTTTTAAGGGTCGAGAGTGGTGGACAAGCTGTGTGGGTCGTGGCAGTAGCGTAGGCTAGAGTTTGCAACCATTGTTGGTGGTTGTTTGTGGCTAGGAAGGTGGTGGTAGTGTCGTAAAGAGGGGTGCACAACGGTGAAGGTGTTTGTGTTGTTTTAGGGTTGGTGTCGTGGTCTGCCTGTATGCGTGATGGGCTGCTGGGTATTAAGATCAATATGACGTCCTTGTCTTTGGTTGTGTATGATTATCATTATTATTATTATTGTTATGATTATTATTATTAGTAGTAGTAATGTTTTTATTATTATTACTTATTTTTAGTCTATGTTTAAATTGGTTTTAATACTATTGTTATATTTATTTAATAGTTTCGTTTAATTAGTATGAGTAATTGAGATATTATATTTGTTTGTCTTTATATTAGTTAGTTATGTGTTGTATTCAATTAGTTTAACTTACTAAGTTGATTTATTTATTTGATCTAGTGACGATATTTTTATGAACGGGCTAATTAAGTTAAATAGATTAGTTGCGCATAATATATAGTCTCGTTATGCGTAATATATTATTAAATAATTAATTCGAATGATTGATATATTATATTATTTGCATAATTGTATTAGTTAGTAATTACATATATTATATTGTTAGGTGTTGAGAATGTGTTGAAGTGATCTTACTGATTGGATATTAGCTGCATAATGGGATTATATTGCTATCCAGGTAGGATATACCTACTCAATCTCGGTTTAATGTGATTATCTTGGTTTGCGTATTACATGTGATGTGTTATGAATGGATGATTAAATTGTATGTTATGATGCAATCATGATTGATATGAGAACGATATTGGTTGGATTGAGTATTGATTATTATTATTATTGGTATGAGCATTGCATTATGTCATATCATGATTGATTAAGAGTATTGTTGCATTCATGAGCATGACATATGCATTGGTTACTGAGAAAGATATGGAACGAATATTGTTTTGATATAAAGCCCAGGGTGGTTCTGTAGACCAGGCCTGGTGTCTTCAGCCGTTGTGCTGGTTCTCGATGACGATCGAGTTATACCTCGGCCTAGGGAATGGCGGGGTGGGTGTTTCGGGATGTGATCACGGGAGTTTCGGGTGTGTGGAATTGGATGCGGAGGTGCATCGGTTGTATGGTCTCATGTAGTTGCATTCATTAATTATATTTGTTTGTTTATGTCCTACTCAACCGCGAGGTTGACCGTATATTCGTGTGACACCTGTGATGATCCGGAATGGGGAGCAGTTTTTGACAGGTCTCGAGTTAGCTGTTTTGGGAGCTCATGGGGAAGCATGAGGATGTTGACTTGCCTACCTAGTTGATTAACCCACTTAGCCAGACTATCATGATATAGCTTTGTAACTTAATGTTTCCGCTGTAGCATTTTTGTAATTTGGTACTTCGTGTTGAGTTAAGTAAGTTGTAATAATAAAAGTTTAAATTTAATCTGTTTTTTTATATAAAGCACTTTGGTTTGTTTACTTTTTTTTTCACTACCTCGGTCATTCTGAGATGGTAACAACTCTATTTATTTGAGAATGTCTTGCTAAAGGCTCTTGAATAAATGGGGGTGTTACACCGGCTGCCTGCTGACCGGCTGGGAGCCCTTTTGTATTGTTTTGCGTAAGTTAAGATTTAGGGAACGGGTTCCCCAGCCGGTAGGCCGGCTGCCTGTCGACCGGCTGAGGGCCATTATAGGCTGTTTTCAGTTTAAGGAATTGTAAGGAGATGGGTTGCCAGACGGTCAGCCGGCCGCCTGCCCCTGACCGGCTGGGAGCCCCTGTTTACTTTAAATTGATTTATCTTTTGATCGGTTGATCGGTTTTGTTTGAGATTCGTTCCGTGTACCTTGTATGTGTGTTTGAGGTCCCCGGAGGATGGGCGACACTATATTGGGTTCGGGAATGGAGAGAGGATAGAGACCCCCCGGTCGGGTGGGTAACCGAAAGGGAAACCGGCTCTCCCTCAACTTAGTTCCCGGGATCAATTAAGTGTTGTTTAGAAGTATAAGAGATTAGAACTATGAGTTAGTTACTAACTTTGGGTGATATTGTATTGATGCGTATTAAGGTATGCCTTAAGCTGGCCTCTGAGCTTAATACGTGAGTTTTTTGTCGCGTGATGGGATATGTGTTAAGCTCACCTCTGGACCCATTACGTGTTTTGCTTGTGGCGTGTAAGGATATGTGTTAAGCTCACCTCTGGACCTGACACGTGATCGGTTATTGTATATTGGGATATGTGTTAAGCTCACCTCTGGACCTAGTGTGCGATAGTTGTGTATTGGGATATGTGTTAAGCTCACCTCTGGACCCAATACTTGTGTGTGGTAGTGGGATATGTGTTAAGCTCACCTCTGGACCCATTGCTTGTGTATGTATGTTGGGATATGTGTTAAGCTCACCTCTGGACCCGACATTTGTGTGTAGTGGGATATGTGTTAAGGTCACATCTGGACCCATTACTGAGTTGTGTATTGGGATATGCGTTAAGTTCACCTCTGGACCCTTTACTTGTATGTGGTGGGATATGTGTTAAGTTCACCTCTGGACCCATTGCTTGTGATTATTTGATATCAAGGTCTATGCCTTAAGTTGGCCTCTGAGTCCTTGTTTGTGAAAGTGATTTAGTATCTAGGTTATGTCTAAAGTTGACCGCTGAACCTTTATACTGCTGTTTTATATCTGCTTGCCTAGTGTTGGTACAGTGTCAGATATAGTTGTTGATATTGATGAGTATAGTACTTTGATTATGGAATTGTTCATCCAAGGTATTGGATGACTCTTTAGTCAGTTTCGTAAACAGTTTGGACTGAAAGACCCCCCAGCCGGGCAACCGGCAGGGAAATCGGCTCTCCTTCCAAATGGTTTCCGAAGTTGGTTGAGAGCCTTGAATTAGTAATTACATGATGATATGAGAATCAGATATTGAGATTATATGCTTCACATGTTTATATATGTTGGAGTATGCTGGTTGTATTCTGTGTTACGTGTCGTTACAAAAGGTGGCTAGGAGAACTCTAGTCACTCCCCACTGATTGTGGCGTACATGTTTACATGTATGTAGGTACATGACAGGATGGTTGATGGAGGGTTCACATGGAGCTAGCGAGCGATGATCCTATTCATCGATTTTGACTTACACATATGCGTTAGCTAGACTCTAGACTTTTGATACAGTTTTTGGAGTGCCTGTAGGGATGTACCATCCCAGGCTGTTGTATATATTTTACTTCAGTACTTAGACAGTTATACTTATCTATTTCTGTTTATATCAGTTTCAGTTTCAGTTTTAATTCACCTCGTTTTTATACATGTTAAAGTTTAAATTTCGCGTAAATTTTGGCATGTTGTATGTTTTATTTTTCCGCTGCGACGAGGGGTTTTACATGCAAGGTACGTCTCAAAAGTATTTAATTTAATGTTTCATTTTCTTTCAGGGAGATACAACAGAAGAAGAAGAAGAAGAAGAAGAAGAAGAAGAAGAAGAAGATGAAGATGTATAACATAGAGAATTATGTAGAGCTTACATTCTGATTTAGTTTAGGTTTTTTATACTGTGAAACTAGGGCTTATACATTCTGATTTAATTTAGGTTTATGAGTGTAAATTCATTGTTTTAGATTTTAGTTTGTTTCTAATATTGTGAAACTGGAAGTTTGCATTCTGATTTAATTTAGCTTTATTATACTGTGAAACTGGTGCCTTACACTATGAAGCTAGGGGCTTATACTGTGAAACTAGGGGCTTATACTGTGAAACAAGGGGCTTATTCTGATTTAATTTAGGTTTATTATACTGTGAATCTAAGGGCTTATACTGTGAATCCTAGACCTTAAACTGTGAAACTAGGGGCTTATACTGTGAAACCTGTTGATGAAGGGCTGATTTTAGTTTAGGTTTCTAATATTGTGAATCCTAGGCCTTAAACTATGAAACTAGAGGCTTATACGGTGAAACTGGAAGCTTAGATTGTGAAAGCTGATGAAAGACGATGAAATTGAATAATAAGAAGATGGAGTTGATGGGGGTGGAATGTGTAGCAGTTGTTCCCTTCATTCAAGTTTAGGGCTGCAGAATGCATGGGCATGGCAGCAGGCCTTAAAGTTTAGGGCTTATACCCTAAACTTTTGCTTTTTGTCGCCCGAATTTTACTAATATCGCCCGAATTTTACTTGTTGTCGTCAATTTGTTTTTTTTTTTTTCCAGAACTTTGTTAAATGGAATTGCAAATTAATTTTGTGAAACTTGGATGTAAATTTAAAATTAAACGCTGTAATCTTGAAAATTGGAACATGAATCTTAATTAAAAAATATCTAATTACAACTTCAAAATTTACAACTTCAATTAACAAACAACAACAAAAACATCACAACAAATTGATCATCTGTTCAAACAAAACACATTTCTAAGACTCGCTAAATATAAAGCCTTGTTAAGCACCATTGGCCTATATGGCGTGAAGTCTAGCGTTGCAATTGATATGCCGAGGGTGTTAAGTCCAGCTAGCCCTTTGAAGAGAAAATCTTCAGCTATCACGGCCATCAGATAGTAATGAACTCCGATCTTCAGGTCTGAGAATCACATCATACACTTCAGCACTTGTGAATGTGACCAAGTTTCACAAAATAAGATCTGAGATTCACTGAATAAGGTCTGAGAATCACCAAATGATGACTGACTAAGTTTCAGAAAACTACACACCTTGTTTTTTGTTGAGGAAACTTCAAGATTGACAACGTCAGTTTCACCAACGTGTGAAGGGACATTATCCCAAACATCATGGTCCCCAACAGCATGAGAATTAGATACAAATCATAGAATTCATTCACAAAAAAGTCTTTCAATTGTCACGCTTTAGCTTCATTTTTTCCTTTTCCCTTTAACAAGGGAAAACTTATACAACCAAAACAAGTACAATATACATATTACAATATATTCAACCAAGGAATAACTCAGAAATTTAAAACTTTAATGTGTAAATTCACAAAGTAAGACCTGGTAGTATTCTCATCCCATTTAAGAAGTTCCAACATGATCGACTTTCGATAATCTACCAAATTCTGCATAGAGTGACGTATATTAATGAAGTGTATTCATGCTAATATTCGTCGAATGCACGACTTTATTTTCATATAGTAATGAACTCACCTCAAACTAGTCACTGTCCGTTCATAAACTCTGATCTTCCAATGCACCCAACCACTTTAGCAGAAAAACTCCACAATCATAACTAGACAAAAAACAGTTAACCACTTATGAGTGTGACTGACAAAGTTTCACAGAATAAGGTCTGAGATTCACTGAACAAGGTCTGAGATTCACCAAATGATGACAGACTAAGTTTAACAAAACAAGTCGAACTACGCACCACATTTTTTGTTGAGGGACTTCGAGATTGACAACATCATGCATGTGCATGTACTGCAAAGATTTGTACGACTGTCCCAGAATAGTTGCAACATTGTACAACTGAAAAGAAAAGGGCATAAAAAATCAAAATATATTTTGGGGTTTACTAAAACAAAAGTTTCACAAAATAAGCTTCTAGTTTCACATAAGAAAGGCTGACATTCACAGAATAAGGAAAAGAAACTTAAAACTGTGAAACAAGAAGCCTACATTGTGAAACCCAAACTCTTAGTTTCACAGAATAAGGGCTTAGTTTCACAAAATAAGCTTCTAGTTTCACATAAGAAGGAAAATAAACTTAAACTTATATCCATGCATGAATCAAAAAAGAAAAAAAATCATACAATCTCTGTGGCATGGTTGTTGTCAATATCCACATTTATATTCATGCATGAGTCAAGGATGTAATTTTTTTGCTTCTTTATGTCGCAAATACAAGCCCACCAATGCTTCAATGACTCACTATGCAAAGGGATAAAAACCTGAGATAGTAAATGTATGGGAATAATCAATCAAGAATACACATGAATGACAGTAAATAAATAACAAAATGAATAGCAGAACTGAAGGATCTGACCAGGTCAATATGGCTACCATCAACTGGAATGTATGAGGGATTTATATATTATTGACCCTAAATCTCTGGGTTAGTCTCTGGATGAACAGCCTGAATGTCACAAAAAGGCAATTTTAGTCTCTGGATGAACAACTTTCAGAATGAAAAACACTTGAATATCAACATCTAAAGGATTTGAAGCTCACATATACTATCGTTGGCAAGTAAATCACATTTATTTTACCCACTGTGCGCTTAATCCCAACGATATCAATGATCTACAAATAAAACGTGCACAAAATGAAGCATCCACTTTCACGAAATCACCATCTAGTTTCACAAAACAACCTCTAAGCAGAACTGAATAAGGTCTGAGATTCACCAAATAAGGAACCATGTAAAAAAAGAAACATGGCCAGGAATGTGAAAATAATACTTGCCTGATCCATAATAAGGCCACGCGATGTAAGGGTCTGCAAAGCATCTCTAGTGACTTCCACCAGAACCTCACTTAATTATTGAACAAAATGCAATTAGTCAATATATCTCACAATTTAAAAAAAATAATTCAAGAAATCAAAGAAAAAGTATGACATTACAATTTATTTGCGATTGCTCTTCTCCCAACACAAGCCATCAATTCCTTGTCAGTATAAGGGGGTGTCATAGAGGAACTCGATTCTAGTGCATTTTTTGTGACTATTTCTTTCGATAGGTTAACAAAACATGTAACAATATGATAGCACGGCCACAATGCATAACGCTTGCGCTGAGATTCCTATTGATGCAAAAAAATGGGTTTAAGAAAAACTAGGAAATAAAGTTGCGGCAATTGTATAGAAATTAAATTAGATGTTGAAAAGCAACCTTACAGTATTTATGGTTATTACAGAATTAGTTTTGCTCCCTTTGTAATTCTTCATTATGTTCAGCAGATAGAGGCCATTATCAATTTGTTTGGATTTCAGATTTGATTTTGGGATAAACACTTTTGGCATCGTCATTGAAGCAATACTTGTCACTGCTGGGAACTTTGATTGAAGAAGATTGATGAGCCTGTCTTGCTGTATGAACAAAAGAGTAATTAGAAAGAGAAATTAGTAAGGTCATTGAGTAAGAATGAGTCCCAAAATAGGTAAAATAGATGTACCGTAGGTTTTAAAAAAGAAGTATAATCAACAGTTGTGACTTTCATAGCATGGATGATTTGGCATTTCCAAGGTTCCGGTCTCAGATCAAAGCAAAATAAAAACGGTGGGCATTCGGGAGAGATGATTGGAGTCAAAATCTGGAAGACAACAGATAAAAATGCAATGAATAACAAAGACAACTCCACCTTAGAGCTTGAATATAATAAGACCAAATAAAAAAAAAACTTACTAATTGGAGAGCAACAACATCAACATTGTCGAGACACTAGAACAAAAATCGAATCATGTGTGAGTAATAATTATAAGTGCACACCATGTAAAAAGGGATTATAGAAAAGGGGTAGTAAGACTAACACTGTGCGTGGACTGTGGCACAAATAAACGACAAGCAGAATCTCGTGATCTCAAGCTCTCACCACTGTTTAACAACTCACACCAAAAATCTATCACAGCGGAAGATTCTTGATGATCACCTTTAGCCAAACTCTTCAATTGCTTCCTTGTCAATTGCTGGGTTCGACTTTTGTAAAGAATCTCACTAGAAACAGTCATTAAAAGCATAGGTCACACACTCAAATGGTACTAAATATACGATCAAAATTAAAAAAGAAGAGTATTTTGATTTTTAGTAACTGTGAAACTAGAAGCTTATTTTGTGAAACTAGAAGCTTATTTTGTGAAACTAGATGCTTATTCTGTGAAACAGGAAGAACATTTTGTGAAACTGTGAAACTGTGAAACTAGATGCTTAACTTGTGATACAAGAAGCTTATTCTGTGAAACTAGAAGCTTACATTGTGAAACTAGAAGCTTATTCTGAGAAACTGGAAGGACATACTGTCAAACTGTGAAACTAGATGCTTAACTTGTGAAACAAGAAGCTGAACTTGTGAAACTAGAAACTTATTCTGTGAAACTAAGCTTACATTGTGAAACCCAAACTCTTAAATTTCACAGAATAAGGGCTTAGTTTCACAAAATAAGCTTCTAGTTTCACAGAATAAGGGCTGAGAATCACAGAATAAGCTTCTAGTTTCACAGAATAAGGGCTGTGAAACAAGAAGCTTATTTAGTGAAACTAGAAGGCTATATTGTGAAACATGTTAATAAAACAGGCTGAAATATTAAAATACAAGGTCTGACAAAATAAGCCAATACCTTTCACATGAATCCAAAAAGATGAAATCCAATACATACTTCTCCGCTTGAGTAAAACCCTTAAGAATATTGATGTTTCTTTGGAGATACGGAGATCGATAGACCTCTGATGGAACTATGGCCCTCTTCACCTTTGGATCGACAGGTGAATGACATTCACCTTTGGATCGACGACTGTAAACATGTGGAGTATCTGCTATGTCAATGACCATTTTATCACTGCTCCCTACCACGGGAGGATTAGGAGTCACTAGATTAATAATGGTCTCGTGATGATCCTCTACCACTGGTGTGGACATAGAAGGTCCATGTTGATCAGCTTGAACATATGATGTTGAAGGTTCAGGCTGATCAGGTTGAACACAGGATGTTGAACGTTCGGGTTCAGGTTCAACTCGATCGGATTCAGGTTGATGAGCATGAACATATGATGTGGAAGGTTCAGGCTGATCAGGTTGAACACAGGATGTTGAATGTTCGGGTTCAAGTTCAACTCGACCGAGTTCAGATTGATGAGCTTGAACATATGATGTTGAAGGTTCAGGCTGATCAGGTTGAACACAGGATGTTGAACGATCGGGTTCACGTTGATCACAACATGTTGAATGTTCAGGTTCGGTTTCAACTTGATCAGGTTCAGGTTCAGGTTCAGGTTCAGGTTCAGGTTCAGGTTCAGGTTCACGTTCGGGTTGAGAGGGTTGAGATAAAAAGTGGTCATCAACTAGAAAGAGCCTAAAGGTTGGCATTTCTGATTTTGGTGGTGAACAATGTGGTTGTAGTGGTTGAAAGGAGTCACCCATTATGTCCAATGCCGCCAACAATTCAGCTTCAGACCACCCATAAAATTTATCCACATCCTCATGAATATTCTCAACAATATCTTCCACAATCGCCTTCTCGTTATACTTCTGATTATCATCATTCTCCAAATTATCATCAATCTCCCCACTATCCTCATTCTGCTCATTATTTGCATTCTCCACATTCTCCTCATTCTGCTCATTGTTATCTTGTTGAGACAACCTTAATCCATCTGCAATACCATCAACAACTGCAACTAGTGTAGAAACTGTTGCTGACGAAGGTAATTTGATGGAAGCTTGACTGACAAGACTTTTGTAGTTCATGAAAGCTTGAGCCATGATTTTTGCTGAATGCGCAAGCTTATTAACAAACTCCACACCACTACTATCTTCAGAAATGCCAGGCATAGCAGTTTCTTCTTCATGTTTGGGTTGTTCAGATTTTACAGATTCTTCTTGTTCAGATTCTTCTTGTTCAGGTTGCCGAACAACAATTTGTTGAACAAATGGTTTTGATTTTTGTACTTGCTTAGCTGTTGCAAACTCAATAGCAAGCAAAGGTTCATGCTGCTCACGAGTGACCATTGGAGGCTCAACAGAACCCCTGTCGAAAGTTCTCTCCTTGGAAGTTGTGTCATTCAATTCCTCCTTAATTCTCTTGGATATATCATCTTTTGTCCAAGTCGATAACGTAGGAAATTGACGAGTAACAATGCGGGATTTGAAGACACAACGGTCTAGATAAATGAAGACCAACAAAATACTCGGTCCACCAAACCAATTCTCTTTCAACTGTTTGCTCACAAACTCTTCCTTTTGCCAACACTGAACTTGGTCAGCCAAATTCTTTTTTATAAAGTTGCACCAGTTGAAACTGGAGATCAACTCAGTCTTCACCAAACTTTTTAGCAGTTTCAAACTGACCCTGTTCCCTACAACACCGCCTAAGAGAGCAGAGAAAATATAAACGATGAAGTTGCGTTTGAAATCATCTCCTTCATCTCTTTGTGTAGTGAACTTTTGTAGAACATGTTTGACATCAATGGAACCAACGTCATATTGTTTAGTGAACTTCTCCAAAGCAGATAAATAAAAGGGGCATTTATCTCCATTTGTCATTTCAACAACAACATTAGGACCCATTGGCAATCCAAGACAAAGATGTATATCCTCCTCTAAAATCGGAAGCTTCCCACCCAATAAACATCCTTTTATTGGGTCATAATTTGAATTTTGAAACTAGTCAATATGCTAAGTTTCCCGGAACAACATCCGTTTTAAGAAGTAAAAGATCCCCAAACCCCATTTCTTTGATAGCTTGAATCTGCTCTTCTGAGGGTGGACTATCCTCATTATGAATAAATTGTAAAGCTCAGCAGGAGACATCCGGGTCCTCAATGACAGCAATCGCTCTTTATAGTTTCTTTTCTTTTTTGCAGCAGGTTCAACTATTCCACTAGTAGAAGATGGATGTTCCAATCGCTTCATATTAGCTTGCTTCTTGTTATGCATAAATGTCAGAATTCACGAATTAAGAAAATAAGTTTCAAAGAAGAAGGTCCTAGTTTCACAAATTAAGCTTCTAGTTTCACAGAAGAAAGGCTGACATTCATAGAATAAGGAAAATAAACTTAAAACTGTGAAACAAGAAGCCTACATTGTGAAACCCAAACTCTTAGTTTCACAGAATAAGGACTTAGTTTCACAAAATAAGCTTCGAGTTTCACATAAGAAAGGCTGACATTCACAGAATAAGGAGAAGAAACTTAAAACTGTGAAACAAGAAGGCTACATTGTGAAACCCAAACTCTTAGTTTCACAGAGTAAGGGCTTAGTTTCACAATGTAAGCTTCTAGTTTCACAGAAGAAGGAAAATAAACTTAAACTGTGAAACAAGAAGCCTACATTGTGAAACCCAAACTCTTAGATTCACAGAATAAGGGTTGAGATTCACAGAATAAGCTTCTACTTTCACAGAAGAAGTTTTGACATTCACAGAATAAAAATGTGAAACAAGAAGCTTACATTGTGAAATACAAACTCTTAGATTCACAGATTAAGGGCTTAGTTTCACAACATAAGCTTGTAGATTCACAGAAGAAGACCTGACATTCACTAAATAAGTTTTCTTATATTGTGAAACCTAGGTTCATAAATTGTGAAACTAGAAGCTTAACTTGTGAAATAAAGAAGCAGTTTTGGTGAATGATAAGTGCTCTTATTATTTAATGATTTAAAACGGGACGGGAAAGAGTTTAGGGTTGGATTAGGGGGATCCGTTGTTCTTGGTCGAACGACAGATACGACACCCGAAACCTAAAACGGGAGGGGAAAGGGTTTAGGGTTGGATTAGGGGGATCCGCGGTAGCGGATCTCCCTAATCCAACCCTAAACCCTTCCCTTGCTTCTTAGGCGAATGACAAATATGACACCCGAAACCTAAAACGGGACGGGAAAGGGTTTAGGGTTGGATTAGGGGATCCGCGGATTAGGGGGATCCGCTACCGCGGATCCCCCTAATCCAAACCTAAACCCTTCCCTTGCTTCTTAGTTGAACGACAAATACGACACCCGAAACCTAAATCGGGACGGAAAAGGGTTTAGGGTTGGATTAGAGGGATCCGCTACCGCGGATCCCCCTAATCCAACCCTAAAACCTTCCCTTGCTTCTTAGTCGAACGACAGATACGACAGTCGAAACCTAAAACGGGATGAGAAAGGGTTTAGGGTTGGATTAGGGGGATCCGCTACCGCGGGTCCCCCTAATCCAACCCTACCGCGGATCCCCCTAATCCAACCCTAAACCCTTCCCTTCCTTCTTGGTCGAACGACAGACAAGACACCCTAGAGGGGGACGGGTGGACCTTTTTTTGGGGACAGGTGAAAATATGGGGCCCGATATTCCTAAAACCTAAAACGGGACGGGAAAGGGTTTATGGTTGGATTAGAGGGATCCGCTACCGCGGATCCCCCTAATCCAACCCTAAACCCTTCCCTTCCTTCTTGGTCGAATGACAGATAAAACACCCTAGAGGGGGACGGATGAACCCTTTTTGGGGACGGGTGAAAATATGGGGCCGAGTATTCCTAAAACCTAAAACGGGACGCGAAAGGGTTTAGGGTTGGATTAGGGGAATCCGCTACCGCAGATCCCCCGAATCCAACCCTTAACCCTTCCCTTGCTTCTTAGTCGAACGACAAATAATTCACCCGAAACCTAAAACGGGACGGGAAAGGGTTTAAGGTTGGATTAGAGGGATCTGCTACCGCGGATCCCCCTAATTCAACCCTAAACCCTTCTCTTCCTTCTTGGTCGAACGACAGATAAGACACCCTAGAGGGGGACGGGTGAAACCTTTTTTGGGGACGGGTGAAAATTAGGGGCCGGGTATTCCTAAAACCTAAAACGGGACGGGGAAGGGTTTAGGGTTGGATTAGGGGATCCGCGACCGCGGATCCCCTAATCCAACCCTAAACCCTTCTGTTGCTTCTTAGTCGAACGAAAGATACGACACCGAAACCTAAAACGGGACGGGAAAGGGTTTAGGGTTGGATTAGGGGGATCCGCGGTCGCGGATCCCCCTAATCCAACCCTAAACCCTTCCCATCCTTCTTTGTCGAACGATAGATAAGACACCCTAGAGGGGGACGGGTGAACCCTTTTTTAGGGACGGGTGAAAATATGGGGCCGGGTATTCCTAAAACCTAAAAAGGGACGGGAATTGGTTTAGGGTTGGATAAGGGGTATCCGCTACCTCGGATCCCCCTAATCCAACCATAAACCCTTTCCTTGCTTCTTAGTCGAACGACAAATACGACACCCGATACCTAAAATAGGACGGGAAAGGGTTTAGGGTTGGATTAGAGGGATCCGCTACCAGCAGATCCCTCTAATCCAACCTTAAACCCTTCCCTTTCTTCTTAGTCGAACGACAGATACGACACCCGAAACCTAAAACCGGACGGGAAAGGATTTAGGGTTGGATTACGGGGATCCGCGACCGCGGATGTAATACCCCATATATTAGCCTCGGTCAACGGCAGTCAAACCATGTTTTATACAAGTATTTCAAATGGAATGTTTATAAAGTATTTGTAATACTCCGTACTTTATCGTATTCTATTTTAATATGTTGTATTATTTTACTTTGACGTGTGATAATTACAAGCTTTGCTTTAGATCGATAACTAGTTATCGCATAAGTTTCATGTATTATGTATAAGAATAGTGAAGTGTCGGGTACGGGTTTTAGTATCGAGTCATGCTCTAGTTGTGCCTCAAGGTTTAGAAAGGCGTGCAAGGGTGTCGGTTGGGCCTCGAGGTGCGTGTTGAAGGTAAAACAGCCCAACTCGACACACACCCCACTGCTCAAACCACAACAAATTCTATCTGCTGCCTATATATTTAAGCTCCTCGAAAACCTAACCCTAAACCTAAAACGCCTCCCACACTCTCATACTCTCACTGCCGCCACATCAAGGAGTAAGGTCAAGGGTTGCACGGTGGTCTAGGGGTGGTCAAAGGTGGTTCGTTTGCCTCAGGAAGACGGTACACTCACCTTCGTTCTTTTCGTTTTCACAGTTTATGTCTGTTTTGAGTCACGTTTTGTGGATGCTATAATCATGTTATGGTTCTGATTTTTGTGTAGTTTTGATATAGGATGTATGCTAGTCATGTTTGGGTCAGGGTGGAGTCGTCTTTGACCTCTGTTGACCGTCGAAGGAGGGGGTTAAGTCGCATGAACAGGGTCGTGATTACAGTAGTCATGAATAACGTTTTGAGTCGTGATGTTTATACTTTGATTCGTTTGGCACCTTGTTTATGTTTCGTATATTTGTTATGGGTTTTATGAATATGGTAGTCAGAGTGTAGTCTTGGTGGTTGTCGCTGTGGTTCTTGGTTGATGGGGGTGTAGTTAGGGCAGAACTCGTTTAGGGGGAAAAACCAGGAACAGGTTGTTCAGTGGTGGGGAGTCGTTTTCTGTCTGGTTGTTTAGGAGTCATGGGTGGTGTCGATGGCAACCACTGATCCCCCAGGAACCACCAGGGCTCAGAGGCGAGCCTGGTGGTGCCCCTGGCGAGGACCATGGTGGCGTTTGGTGCTGAAAGCCGTGTTCGTCAGGTGGTCGCAGGGTCAGGCCTGCTCGTGTTGTGTAGGCTGCGTGTTTTGGGTTGTTTGTTGCGTATGGTGATATGCGTGAGTGGTTCCAATTGTATCTTACCCAACAATTTTATCCTTATCATCATTGTTGTTATTATCATTATTATTATTATTATTATTATTATTATTATTATTATTATTATTATTATTATTAATATTATTATGGTTACTTACTTATTAATTAGAAAGGTGTGGTAGTATTATGTTGGTACCTTGTTTGGCTTTATGAATACCATTAGTGTTGAGTGATGATATTTTGTTAAGTATTTTAATTATATTGTATTGTGCTATGGTAGCATTACTAGTGTTGCGATATTAATTTAGTAATAATCGATTAAGTGATCATATGCTATATTTAGTAAGTTTATTTTTAGCAAGCCTATTTATAGTAAGTCTATTTTTTTGGTAAGTCCATATTTAGTAAGTTATAGTTAGTTAATAACATGTGTTGCACGAGTAGAATTTAATATTAAGTAATAATATAGGAACGGAATTCGAGGTGGAATACTACTAGGCGGTGACTGCTTATTTCAGACTTGCTTTTCCAGGTAGGATACACTGACCCTATACTCTATGATGTGTTATGAATGAGTGTTAAATTGTGTGTTATGGATGCTGAACATGATTGATATGAGAATGATATTGGTTGGATTGAGTGTTGTTTATTATTATTGGTACGCGCATTGCATTATTTAATAACATGATGGATTAAGAGTATTGTTGCATTCATGAGCATGGCATGTGCATTGGTTACGGATACGAGATGATGATGATAGTATTATTGGGCCCAGGCTAGTTCTGCAGGACTAGACCTGGTGACCTCAGCTGTTATGCTGGTGTTCGGCGACGGCCGATTATAGTCTGCCGGGAGGTTCGGTATGGCTGGGTGTTACGGGTTTGAGATTGAGATTGAGATTGAGATTGAGATTGAGATTGAGATTGAGATTGAGCTCGAGCATATCATGGCATTTGCATATCATTTAACTGTTGCATTATAATTATTGTGTCATCCTACTCAACCGCGAGGTTGACAGTGTATTCGTGTACACCTACGATGATCCGGAATGGGGAGTAGATTCTACAGGTCAGAGACAGATGGATTAGGAGCTTGGGCATGGAGAGAGACATGGCTTGGACCTACTTAGAATTAGATCACATACTTAGATGTTATCAATCGCTTGTACTTTTATTCTTTGCGTAGTAGTTGTAATACCAGAAGTTTAAATTTACTCAGTATTTATATAAAGTACTTTGGTTTGTTTTACCCTGTTTATTCACTACCTCGGACATTCCGAGATGGTAACGTCTCCATTTATTGAGAATGTCTTGCTAAAGGCTCTTAAATAAATGGGGGTGTTACAAAGTGGTATCAGAGCGAACGATCCTCAGGCCTAAACCAAATGAAAAAAAAAAAAAATGAACATGGGAAGAGTCAAATAAAATGAACCCCAGGCTAGTAACTGTTAGGAGCCCCAGGATTGGGATGAGTTAGGGGCCCCCTCAAACCAAGCCACTGGCCCTTTCAGTCTAACCTGGTCACCCTTGAGAGATGTAGAGAGTGGGTAGTGTAGAATAAAGGAAAATACCAAATTTATATTGTACTAACGTTTCCGCAGGAAAGGAACGAGGTAAGTTATAATGTGAAATATGTTGGTAATGTGTATTGTGAACCATAAGGTTGATATGGAATGTTGATTGAGATATATGATTCCAAGTATTGAGAACATGGAATTTGGAATATGAGTTTGAAATATATGCTTGACTTGTATGATGATGTGCATTAGAAGAAAATGACCGATATTAAAATGTTGATTGATCTGAATGATTGAATCGAAATTTTCAGAGAATGAATGTATATTTATTGAACAATAATTTGGGGTGATATGATCATATGATTTTGGTGTTTCGAAATGTCTATTTGATATCTGGTTATTAAATGACTATAGTGACTCTGTAATATATTGTTTGGTATTTGAATAAGAATGATCAGATTTAAATGTTATAGTAATCCATGTCTAGTGATATGCGGAATGTGTTCCCAAGCCATGAATGTCATATAGCTATGCGTTATATTTGTCTATACAAGTATAAATATTGATTTATTTAGTTGATCCTACTTTTCAGTTTCCCAATCTTTACCGCTTCTGTCTGGCAAGTACAAATTGAAATAATGAATAAATATTAATATGGTGCGATGTCATTTCTATGCTTCAATATATGCGTTAGGACGATGTAAAGTAATAATGTGAAATATTAAAGTAACCGACGTTGAAATAAGTTTGCAGAATGTTATCCATTTGTACGGGTTGCCGTTTAAAATGTGTTCTCTATATGAATGTGTAAATTTTATGTATGATGACCTTATGAGTTAATTTTCTTATGATTTTGATTTCATGTTAAAACAACTTATATTTTTAAGGAAATAAATATTTTGGTTAACAGTGGTCAGATTGTTACTGCACAGTTTTGTTTTATCTATGTTTTGTAAAAGAAATCATTTAAAACGTGTTTATTGTTTATGCATATTTCCAACTCCACTGTTTAGAGTATTCATTCATATTTTCAAAATAATAAGCCACGTAGAAGCTTAATGAGTCGTTATTTAATAGTGATTTTATTTGCAAGTTGTTCAAATTTCGGTCTAAGTGTTGTAAAGTTTTTGTTCAGACCAACTAAGTTGTAAAATTTGTTATAAATAATTCCCTTAAGCTTTGCATTTGATCCTTTTTCCAATGATTAGTTAGTTCATTAAATTTCCTAAAAATTATAATATCTCACAAGATGTCAGAGCAGTTATTTAATAATGATTTTTGAAAGTTCCTACATGATGTTTGATTGTTAAAATTGTAAGTTATGCGGGTTTTTCAATATAAGAGTTTCATCAAATATGAATTATATTATGTAACCATGTAATATTTTTTTTTTTTATGTGACCGTAGTAGCATGAATAGTACATATTATATGGATAAGAACTTTGTTATATAATAATATAACCTTAATTATTGGTGACTTTTATACAAAGTTAGTTTTATTTATACCGACGCTATTGTTATGCCACAAGGTGAACTACCTGTTGTTATGTTTATATCTGATCACAATGTATTGAATTAGAAATCTGGTTGACATGTGAATTATGGGAGTACTAGCCTTACTTGCGATCTGTGGCTTGTAAAATCGTCGGTTGATTCGTGTTTAAAAATTGTCATTAATTACAACTGCATTGTCTGAAAGTTTCAAAATGTTTTCAAAGTGATAATCCCTGATAAGGCTGATGTTTGATCCTTATGGTAATTGTTTTGCAACATGAGAAAATCTGTAGCTACATGTTTATGAAATTATGCTTGAATATGAAATTGTTCCGCAAGATATAAACCTCTTATTTCGCAAATCATGTTTACTAGTTTTGTGATAAATGATGTAATGCGAGTGGATGAGAAGTGTACCTAAGTGGTTTTAACCGGTTTATATCTAGAATTGCTAAGTTGTCTTGCTAGTCTAAGATTGAAGTATACCTCGTGAAATAAGTCAATGTTCCATACTTAATTACATTGGTTAAATTTTGCTTTATGCCTTTTCTAGAATATGATTTTGCTTCTATAATATGATCATGAGAACGAATGTTTTAATTTGACAATTATGAACTATGAGTCAGCTGATTGTCTACATTGGTGTAAATATGTTAAGTTGTGTTAAAATTTAAGGGTATATAGGTACTAGTTACCTTGATTTTGCTTCACTGCGTAGTATGAAATTGACAAATATGTTTTGTTACTTCAAAAGTCGGATGCTAGTTGTAATTACCTTAGCAAATGATTCATGACTGTTGTTTCAGTGATCTTCTTAAGCATTGAATGTGGAATTTTATAATGGGGTTACGGGGACGTAACCATGTTTTAAGGAGGATATGATTGTAAAATCTTGATGTTTAAGATATGGCTAAGTGGTAGTTGTGATTGATTGACTGAGATTTGACCATGCATTGAGTCTGCTGTTTTAATCTGTTATGCTTCGATCAATGTTGCGGTTCTTAAGTGTCTTGTACTTTTGTTGTATGTTAAACTTTGGGGACAAAGTTTCTTAAGGGGGATAGAATGTAACATTTCGCTTTTTGGGTACTCGTATAAGTGCTACTTGTGATCGTTTCATGCTTGTTATGTGTTTCCTTATCGTTATGGGTTATAGCGAACTTCGGGACGAAGTTCACTTTAAGGAGGGAAGACTGTAATACCCCATATATTAGCCTCGGTCAACGGCAGTCAAACCATGTTTTATACAAGTATTTCAAATGGAATGTTTATAAAGTATTTGTAATACTCCGTACTTTATCGTATTCTATTTTAATATGTTGTATTATTTTACTTTGACGTGTGATAATTACAAGCTTTGCTTTAGATCGATAACTAGTTATCGCATAAGTTTCATGTATTATGTATAAGAATAGTGAAGTGTCGGGTACGGGTTTTAGTATCGAGTCATGCTCTAGTTGTGCCTCAAGGTTTAGAAAGGCGTGCAAGGGTGTCGGTTGGGCCTCGAGGTGCGTGTTGAAGGTAAAACAGCCCAACTCGACACACACCCCACTGCTCAAACCACAACAAATTCTATCTGCTGCCTATATATTTAAGCTCCTCGAAAACCTAACCCTAAACCTAAAACGCCTCCCACACTCTCATACTCTCACTGCCGCCACATCAAGGAGTAAGGTCAAGGGTTGCACGGTGGTCTAGGGGTGGTCAAAGGTGGTTCGTTTGCCTCAGGAAGACGGTACACTCACCTTCGTTCTTTTCGTTTTCACAGTTTATGTCTGTTTTGAGTCACGTTTTGTGGATGCTATAATCATGTTATGGTTCTGATTTTTGTGTAGTTTTGATATAGGATGTATGCTAGTCATGTTTGGGTCAGGGTGGAGTCGTCTTTGACCTCTGTTGACCGTCGAAGGAGGGGGTTAAGTCGCATGAACAGGGTCGTGATTACAGTAGTCATGAATAACGTTTTGAGTCGTGATGTTTATACTTTGATTCGTTTGGCACCTTGTTTATGTTTCGTATATTTGTTATGGGTTTTATGAATATGGTAGTCAGAGTGTAGTCTTGGTGGTTGTCGCTGTGGTTCTTGGTTGATGGGGGTGTAGTTAGGGCAGAACTCGTTTAGGGGGAAAAACCAGGAACAGGTTGTTCAGTGGTGGGGAGTCGTTTTCTGTCTGGTTGTTTAGGAGTCATGGGTGGTGTCGATGGCAACCACTGATCCCCCAGGAACCACCAGGGCTCAGAGGCGAGCCTGGTGGTGCCCCTGGCGAGGACCATGGTGGCGTTTGGTGCTGAAAGCCGTGTTCGTCAGGTGGTCGCAGGGTCAGGCCTGCTCGTGTTGTGTAGGCTGCGTGTTTTGGGTTGTTTGTTGCGTATGGTGATATGCGTGAGTGGTTCCAATTGTATCTTACCCAACAATTTTATCCTTATCATCATTGTTGTTATTATCATTATTATTATTATTATTATTATTATTATTATTATTATTATTATTATTATTATTATTAATATTATTATGGTTACTTACTTATTAATTAGAAAGGTGTGGTAGTATTATGTTGGTACCTTGTTTGGCTTTATGAATACCATTAGTGTTGAGTGATGATATTTTGTTAAGTATTTTAATTATATTGTATTGTGCTATGGTAGCATTACTAGTGTTGCGATATTAATTTAGTAATAATCGATTAAGTGATCATATGCTATATTTAGTAAGTTTATTTTTAGCAAGCCTATTTATAGTAAGTCTATTTTTTTGGTAAGTCCATATTTAGTAAGTTATAGTTAGTTAATAACATGTGTTGCACGAGTAGAATTTAATATTAAGTAATAATATAGGAACGGAATTCGAGGTGGAATACTACTAGGCGGTGACTGCTTATTTCAGACTTGCTTTTCCAGGTAGGATACACTGACCCTATACTCTATGATGTGTTATGAATGAGTGTTAAATTGTGTGTTATGGATGCTGAACATGATTGATATGAGAATGATATTGGTTGGATTGAGTGTTGTTTATTATTATTGGTACGCGCATTGCATTATTTAATAACATGATGGATTAAGAGTATTGTTGCATTCATGAGCATGGCATGTGCATTGGTTACGGATACGAGATGATGATGATAGTATTATTGGGCCCAGGCTAGTTCTGCAGGACTAGACCTGGTGACCTCAGCTGTTATGCTGGTGTTCGGCGACGGCCGATTATAGTCTGCCGGGAGGTTCGGTATGGCTGGGTGTTACGGGTTTGAGATTGAGATTGAGATTGAGATTGAGATTGAGATTGAGATTGAGATTGAGCTCGAGCATATCATGGCATTTGCATATCATTTAACTGTTGCATTATAATTATTGTGTCATCCTACTCAACCGCGAGGTTGACAGTGTATTCGTGTACACCTACGATGATCCGGAATGGGGAGTAGATTCTACAGGTCAGAGACAGATGGATTAGGAGCTTGGGCATGGAGAGAGACATGGCTTGGACCTACTTAGAATTAGATCACATACTTAGATGTTATCAATCGCTTGTACTTTTATTCTTTGCGTAGTAGTTGTAATACCAGAAGTTTAAATTTACTCAGTATTTATATAAAGTACTTTGGTTTGTTTTACCCTGTTTATTCACTACCTCGGACATTCCGAGATGGTAACATCTCCATTTATTGAGAATGTCTTGCTAAAGGCTCTTATATAAATGGGGGTGTTACAGCGGATCCCCCTAATCCAACCCTAAACCCTTCCCTTCCTTCTTGGTCGAACGACAGATAAGACACCCTAGAGGGGGACGGGTGAAACCTTTTTTGGCGACGGGTGAAAATTAGGGGTCGGGTATTCCTAAAACCTAAAACGGGACGGAAAAGGGTTTAGGGTTGGATTAGTGGGAGCCGCTACCGCGGATCCCCTAATCCAACCCTAAACCCTTCTGTTGCTTCTTAGTCGAACGACAGATACGACACCGAAACCTAAAACGGGACGGGAAAGGGTTTAGGGTTGGATTAGGGGGATCCGCGGTCGCCGATCCCCCTAATCCAACCCTAAACCCTTCCCATCCTTCTTTGTCGAACGACAGATAAGACACCCTAGAGGGGGACGGGTGAACCCTTTTTTGGGGACGGGTGAAAATATGGGGCCGGGTATTCCTAAAACCTAAAAAGGGACGGGAATTGGTTTAGGGTTGGATAAGGGGTATCCGCTACCTCGGATCCCCCTAATCCAACCATAAACCCTTTCCTTGCTTCTTAGTCGAACGACAAATACGACACCCGATACCTAAAATAGGACGGGAAAGGGTTTAGGGTTGGATTAGACGGATCCGCTACCAGCAGATCCCTCTAATCCAACCTTAAACCCTTCCCTTTCTTCTTAGTCGAACGACAGATACGACATCCGAAACCTAAAACCGGACGGGAAAGGATTTAGGGTTGGATTACGGGGGATCCGCGACCGCGGATCCCCCTAATCCAACCCTAAACCCTTCCCTTCCTTCTTGGTCGAACGACAGTTAAGACACCCTAGAGGGGGACGGGTGAAAATATGGGGCCGAGTATTCCTAAAACCTAAAAAGGGACGGGAAAGGGTTTAGGGTTGGATAAGGGGTATCCGCTACCTCGGATCCCCCTAATCCAACCATAAACCCTTTCCTTGCTTCTTAGTCGAACGACAAATACGACACCCGAAACCTAAATTGGGACGGGAAAGGATTTAGGGTTGGATTAGAGGAATCCGCTACCAGCAGATCCCTCTAATCCAACCCTAAACCCTTCCCTTTCTTCTAGTCAAACGACAGATACGACACCCGAAACCTAAAACGGGACATGAAAGGGTTTAGGGTTGGATTAGGGGGATCCGCGGTAGCGGATCCCCCTAATCCAACCCTAAACCCTTCCCTTCCTTCTTGGTCTAACGACATATAAGTCACCTTAGAGGGGGACGGGTGAACCCTTTTTTGGGGACGGGGGAAAATATGGGGCCGGATATCCCTAAAATCTAAAACGGGACGAGAAAGGGTTTAGGGTTGGATTATAGGGATCCGCTACCGCGGATCCCCCTAATCCTACCCTAAACCCTTCTGTTGCTTCTTAGTCGAACGACAGATACGACACCCGAAACCTAAAACGGGACGGGAAAGGGTTTAGGGTTGGATTAGGGGGATTCGCTACCGCGGATCCCCCTAATCCAACCCTAAACCCTTCCCTTCCTTCTTGGTCGAACGACAGATAAGACACCCTAGAGGGGGACGGGTGAACCCTTTTTTGGGGACGGGTGAAAATATAGGGCCGGGTATTCGTAAAACCTAAAAAGGGACGGGAAAGGGTTTAGGGTTGGATAAGGGGTATCCGCTACCTCGGATCCCCCTAATCCAACCATAAACCCTTTCCTTGCTTCTTAGTCGAACAACAAATACGACACCCGAAACCTAAAATGGGACGGGAAAGGGTTTAGGGTCGGATTAGAGGGATCCGCTACCAACAGATCCCTCTAATCCAACCTTAAACCCTTCCCTTTCTTCTTAGTCGAACGACAGATACGACACCTGAAACCTAAAACGGGACGGGAAAGGGTTTAGGGTTGGATTAGGGGGATCCGCTACCGCGGATCCCCCTAATCCAACCCTAAACCCTTCCCTTCCTTCTTGGTCGAACGACAGATAAGACACCCTAGAGTGGGACGGGTGAACCCTTTTTTGGGGACGGGTGAAAATATGGGGCCGGGTATTCCTAAAACCTAAAACGGGATGGGAAAGGGTTTAGGGTTGGATTACCGCGGATCCGCTAATCCAACCCTAAACCTTTCCCTTGCTTCTTAGTCGAACGACAAATATGACACCCGAAACCTAAAACGGGACGGGAAAGGGTTTAGGGTTGGATTAGGGGGATCCACACTAGTACAAAAATCCCCTATTGCGTCAGTTCTAGGCGACCTATTGCATCGGTTCTGGGGTTGATGTATATTGAGGGGACGTTTAATAAAACGTCAGTTCTAAAACTGACGCAAAAGGTGGTTATTTGCGTCGGTTCCTGCCCAAAACTGACGCAAATAAGCAGTCAAATAGATCAGTTCTTGTGTAACAACCGACGCAAAAGGTTTTGAAACTGACGCATATACCTACCCTTTCGCATCAGTTTCTGATGAACTGATGTATATAATACATTATTTTAGCGCCATATAAGGTAGTATATGCGTCGGTTATTTCCAGAACTGACGCTTTTGTGCACCTTTTTGCTTCAGTTATTTTACAATCGATGTATTTGATAAGCTATTTTAGCGCCATATAGAGTGTTATTTGCGTCAATTTTGTCTGGAACGGACTCTTTTGCTCTTATTTTTTGCGTCAGTTCTGGTCAAAAACGATGCAATTACTGTTTACCATTTGCGTCATTTGTTGTAAGAACTGATGCAAATTATTTTTATATTTTAAAAAAAAAATCGCTATCGAAATTTCGGCAACACCTCCCTGTAAAACCAAAACGCCAAAAATTTAAAATCACCTGCATTAAGATATTCAGCCAAAGGACATTACATTTCCTTTGAATCAACAACGTTCATTCGTTCCAAAATCTAATCCAACATAACGAACGTTTCAACAACGTTCATAATACAATCTAACCTAGCTAGTAACAATCCACCAAAAGTAATAGTTATTACTAGGTTAATCTTTTGTAAACGTAAATTATCTAAACATTTACTGGATGTGGACAATCATGGTTGTTTGAAGAGAGTTGTAAATGTCAATTATCTAACAATCGACCAAAAGTCATTTCCTTTGACATTAGGGCATGTGGCATTCTACTACGTTGTAGTTTAGAATTACATGACTTGAAACTTAAAAACTGCACATCGTCGTCTTGCATGAGCTCCGGGAAAGCTGCTTGAATAATATCGATACCTTTCTGGTCATCGAGCCTCCCAATAAATCCAATCTAGAGAAAATAGGTCAGTTTTCAACTTCCACTCCGCATTAAAGAAAGGAGTGCAGACGTGCAGTTAACGCTATATAAGTATGAAAGACTGTCTTACTAATGGGCATTCAGGATTAACAGGAAGACCAAGCTCCTTCTGCAAAGCCATCTTGCACTGCACCTGAAAGAGGCAGTCAACTCATTAACATAATTGTTGTTGGTTCATAGCAAAGTTGTCTAACTCACAATACATTGGTAGTATAAGTTTTATAATACGCTCAAACCGATCCCCATTCACCAGGGGTCGAGTGAATCCGGTGACTTAGATTGAGCAAATTTGGTAGCCCGGGTTCATAGATATACTGATTGTAACATCTATTTTGTGACCGCCTTTAGAGCTAGTACAATAGCAAAATCGGAGGGTAAGTGCTTTGTTCTCCATTTACACACTATCCTTGGAGAGCAAAAATCCATTTTACAACCAGAATAACAAAACTACCATCTAATAGCTGGACCAACCTCTTTTTCTACTTAATTGAGGGCATTTCAGACTCATGTTTCTCACATATCACTCATCTTGAATCAATGACGACAGAAAAGGCTACATTTCAGAAAAAAATGTTTCTGACAGATATATAATATTTTGAGTTTGTTGAGGGAGACAGAAAACTGAGATTATAATGGCTGAAAAATCTTATTCAATGATTAAAAAAACATTAAACAAACACCACCACCACCATAGTCCGACAACTGCTCTTGTAGATGGTGGGGCAACCGGGTAAGGGAGAATCGAAAAATTGCATCAAATGACTTTTACTTCACCATAAAAAGAGGTGCAACTAGTCTAACGAATTATTTTGCTTTATTCTATCATAATTCATAATCCAAAACCAAACGATACTGACAGTTTGGCTCCACTTGAAATGGACAAGCCGAAAGAATCTTAATCCTTATATTTAAATCTAGAGTTTCAAAAGAAGGGAAAACACAGGTCCATAGGCGACTTACTTGATGAGCCATGTTATGTATAACAAGTAAACTCCGTGCATCTTTGTAAACTCCATAAGGACGATATTTAGACGCCAAAAGTCTACAAAAAGAACAAGTTATTATTCTTAACTGCAGTTAGCAACATTGATAACTAAGCAGCAAATTATATCAAGTAAAAAATTCAATCTGTATACAATGCCAGAGATATAACATCCCCATTGAAATTTCATCTTTCAAGATGCATAAATTTGACATATGTCAGATCTCAACAGACTAAGAACATACACAATTATCAGCATTTATATTTCATGTGGTGAGCTCCAACGCGGGTCGCTGACTGAAAATAGAAAAACACAACATAGAAAACCTAATAATTTGATCTAATTACACTATTATAGTTTGCCCGCATCCGGAAACGACCTAGCATCTTTTTTTCAAATGCCAATACAGTACTCAGGTGCTGACAGAGTTGAACTTACTCACGGCTTCTAATTTCCCTTTCCATGATCCTATCCAGTGGTGTGAGAGCAGTACTGACAGTAGGCTACAGAAGAGTATAAAGGCAACAACTATGTTGGGGGTTATCTATCACATATGGCAACAAAGCAATCAGTGTAGACAAGAAGCTTATGTGCGTTTACCTAAGAAGAATGTTGCACTGATTATGGCTGATATCAGGGCAAGAATAAGAAGAAAGGATGAAGCTAGCTATCACATAACTGACCTAGATTGGTTAAGATTGAACAATTACATGTAATAGTCATAGAAAGTCTCTTGTACATGTGTTTTTTAAGATATACAATACTTACCTTTTACCAAAAAAAAAAGAAGGCTATGACTGGTTTAGAGAGAAATTGAGTTTGCATTGACAGAAAGCTATTACTTGACAATAAAAATTATGTACCCAAGACCAGTGCTCAAATCAAAGCTTCACATTGCACCTATACCAACCACAACCATATATTTGGAGTAAGCCTAGAAAATGATAGTCTCATCCCCTGACCATCCTCTTCCATTAACTTTTCCACCTTTTCAGCTTTCATATTCTCCATTAACTACTCTAACTTTCAATACAAATTCATTCAAATTCATTTCTGTTTCTTACAATAACAATAATAATAATAATAATAATCCCCCGTTTCATCAAAGCGGCAATTCTATTGTACAAGGTTTTCAGACTGCGAAGGCTTTCCTTTCGTCGAAGACAACAGGGAAAGGAAAGAGACCAGGAAAGGGAGGAAATCGATACTTTAAGAGCAACAAAAATTTAGCAACAATTAATCTCCTTACCCTAACAAACAATGGTGGAACAACAATAATTTAGCAACAATTACTCTAACTAGACGAAGAAGAGCGACTAAAACTTACATGTAATCGGCGAGAAAGCTAGGGTTTGAGCGTGAATCTTACAACCGATGAATTGAATAAGGTATTTGAAATTGAAATTGATGTTGAAGATGACAAATGAAGCTTATGATGAAGAATTTGATCAACAATTTTCGAAGAAATTGATGAATTTGCCTGTGGTTTACTACTTTACTATTTTATTAGTCGCGGGTTACTGTTTTAAGAAGAAATTGACGTTGAAGAAACTGAGCGTAGTTACTGTTCTATCACTTAATTAGTTTTTTTTTTTTTTAAAAAAAATTTATATCAAATACATCAATTCTACAAATTAACTGACGCAAAAACCTAAAACCAAACACCTCAGTTATAAGCAAAACTGATGTTTTTGGTTAAAACAAGAATTCTATCTCACGTTTGTTTTTTCAAGTTATATCAAATACATCAGTTCTGTTCAAGAACTGACGCAAAAACGTAAAACCAAATACGTCAGTTATTATCAAAACTGATGCTTTTGGTTAAAAACGTCAGTTACCACAAAACCGACGTTTTTAATACGTTTGTTATTTCTTAAGAACCGACGCAAATAACTATGCTATAGAGAAATTTTGGACTCCCGCCAAAATTATGTACTTTTTGTGTCAGTTTGGGTACAACCGACGTAAATTGCTTGACGCAATAGGGAATTTTTGTACTAGTGCCGCTACCGCGGATTAGGGGGATCCGCTACCGCGGATCCCCCTAATCCAACCCTAAACCCTTCCCTTGCTTCTTAGTCGAACGACAAATACGACACCCGAAACCTAAAACGGGACGGGAAAGGGTTTAGGGTTGGATTAGGGGGATCCGCAGATTAGGGGCGGATCCCCCTAATCCAACCCTAAACCTTTCCCTTGCTTCTTAGTCGAACGACAAATACGACACTCGAAACCTAAAACGGGACGGGAAAGGGTACCCTAAACCCTTCCCTTCCTTCTTGGTTGAACGACATATAAGACACCCTAGAGGGGGACGAGTAAACCCTTTTTTGGGGACGGGTGAAAATATGGGCCAGGTATTCCTAAACCTAAAATATAGGGCCGGATATTCCTAAACCTACAATGGGACGGGAAAGGGTTTTGGGTTGGATTGAAACAAAAAGCTTACATTGTGAAACCCAAACAATTAGATTCACAGAATAAGGAAAAGAAACAAAATATGAAACAAAAAAGCTTACATTGTGAAACCCAAATTATTAGATTCACAGAATAAGGGCTTAGTTTCACAAAATAAGCTTCTAGTTTCACAGAATAAGGGCTGAGAATCACAGAATAAGGAAAAGAAACTTAAACTGTGAAACAAGAAACTTACAATGTGAAACCCAAACTCTTAGATTCACAGACTAAGGGCTTAGTTTCACAACATAAGCTTCTAGTTTCACAGAAGAAGGGCTCATATTCACATAATAAGAAAAAGAAACTTATTAAACACTGAAACAAGAAGCTTACATTGTGAAACCCAAACTCTTACATTCATAGACTAAGGGCTTAGTTTCACAACATAAGCTTCTAGTTTCACATAATAAGAAAAAGAAACTTAAAATATGAGATGAGATTCACAAAAACAAGTACTTAGATTCAGATGATTCACAGAAATAAAAAGGAAAATAAACTTGATTAATTAAAAAGATCATTCATACATAGCTAGATAATTTACATATCTAGATAATTATATAATAGGCTGGCTCATTCATACATAGCTAGATAGTTATACATAGCTAGATAATTACAAAAGAGAACTACAATGAAACTAAAACCAAACACATTTAGGCCAGCCACTACATGGCAAGGCTGACAAGCACTTAAAATTCAGAGAAAAAAGACACATCAAACTTCAGTACTCCAAGTTTGCTAAGTCAGCAGGAGACGGCGTTGCTGATGTCATCCGAAATAACATATAGAATGTGAAGGTTTCTATTAGGCTATACAATTCTGGTTGTTCTTTCAAAGAGTTTAAGAACTTAATAGCTGTTGTTATTTCATCAGCTGTAAGGTCGCGAAGGTGTTCTCGTTGGAATGGATTTTTCAGTTGACGAAAATGCATGAGAGTCTCAACTCCATTCAATGTAGGCTGGAAACACTTGCACCTTTTGTAGATGATTCTGCCACCATTACGAATACTATGAATAATACGGACACCGTTGATGTCGTTTAGGCGCAGGGTAAGACAATATGCGCTCTGAATGAGTGGCGCACATGGATTAATAAGAAAATACTGACACCATCTTTTGCAAACAATTGCCATGTTTACTTTATCGTCATTGCTAAGTCGCTGAAACATGGAGTCAACTAAGTCTTCATTGGTGAAAACGGAATATAATGGTGCTTGGTTACGGTTGCTAGTGAAGTTGATGTTCGCTAATGGATGTTTTTTGGAGTTAACGAAATCCTCTAAATCTGCTGCAACTTCATTCACTACCCACCCCTTGCACCAACAAACGATAACCATTTTTTGATAAATAGGAACTGCTAATAAAAGCAGTACAAAAACAGCACATCAATATCACATGGAATGTTAGAATGTAGGAAAACAGGAAGATGCACAAAATAAGGGCTTAGTTTCAAAACATAAGCTTCTAGTTTCACAGAATAAGGGCTGAGAATCACATAATAAGCAAAAGAAAATTAAACTGTGCAACAAGAAGCTTACATTGTGAAACCCAAACTCTTAGATTTCACAGAATAGGGGCTTAGTTTCACAATATAAGATTCTAGTTTCACAGAATAAGGAAAAGAACACTGAAACAAGAAGCTTACATTGTGAAACCCAAACTCTTAGATTTCACATAATAAGGGCTTAGTTTCACAACATAAATTTCTAGTTTCACGGAATAAGGAAAAGAAACTTAAGACATGGGATGAGAATCACAAAAACAGGCACTTAGATTCACAAAATAATAAGGAAAATAAACTTGATTAATTAAAAATATCATTCATACATAGCTAGATAATTACACAAAAGGCTGGCTTGATAGATCTAATTACAGAAGAGCACTACAAAAGACTAAAACCGAACACATTTAGGCCAGCCACTATCATGGCAAAAAGTGGTACAACGTTAAATCTAAATACGATAAAGATGCCCGTTTCAGTAAGTCTGTTGAAGTAGCAACTGCTATGTCAAGTTCTGGAGATGGCACATGAAAATTGTCAATCAACTCATTCGCTTGTGCGATTTCAGCATCAGTGAGATCTCTAAGGTGTTCTCTTTGCAAAGGATTTTCACCTTGGTAATAATGTAGGAGTAATTTAGATCCCGGATCATTAGTCATAAAGCACTTGCATCTTTTATAAATTATTCTAGAACCTCTACGAATGATTCTCACACCATTGACATCATTAATACGCAGAGAAATCCCATACACAACTTGAATTAGAGGTGCACTAGGGTGTATGAGGAAAAGCTGAGACCAGTTCCGACCGACCAACGCCATGATTGCCTTATCTTTGTTACACTTAAGTCGTTTGAAGGTGCTATTCATTACATATTCATTATTGAAAACAGCCAGTTGGGGTTGATAACGATTGTTAGTGAGCTCAACAGTCCGTAAGGGAGCAAATGAGAATTTCATAGCCTCTTTTTTTTCTCTTATATAATTCCGGACAAAATATGCTTTATCTTCTGCATGAAGATTCCCTACCCACCCCTTGCACCAAGTTTCAATAATTGACCTGAGGTAATGAAGGTTAAAACCAGAAAGTAACCTACAAGCATTACAAATAGAATAAAAAAGCATACATTGTGAAACCCAAACTCTTAGATTTCACATAATAAGGGCTTAGTTTCACAACCTAAGCTTCTAGTTTCACAGAATAAGGGCTGAGAATCAAAGAATACGCAAAAGAAACTTAATTGTGAATAATAAGTTTCTTTTCCTTATTATGTGAATCTCAGCCCTTATTATGTGAATCTAAGAGCTTATATTGTGAAACTAATACATTATTCTGTGAATTAAGAGCTTCAATGTTAAAAACTTCGAAGAACGACAAATAACAGAAAATAATAAGTTTCTTTTCCTTATTATGTGAATCTCAGCCCTTATTATGTGAATCTATGAGCTTATATTGTGAAACTATGTTAAAAACTTCGAAGAACGACAAATAATAAAAATTAATAAGTTTCTTTTCCTTATTATGTGAATCTCAGCCCTTATTATGTGAATCTAAGAGCTTATATTGTGAAACTAATACATTATTCTGTGAATTAAGAGCTTCAATGTTAAAAACTTCGACGAACGACAAATAATAGAAAATAATAAGTTTCTTTTAGTTTCACAGAATAAGGGCTGAGAATCACAGAATAAGCAAAAGAAACTTTAACTGTGAATAATAAGTTTATTTTCCTTATTATGTGAATCTCAGCCCTTATTATGTGAATCTAAGAGCTTATATTGTGAAACTAATACATTATTCTGTGAATTAAGAGCTTCAATGTTAAAAACTTCGAAGAACGACAAATAATATAAAATAATAAGTTTCTTTTCCTTATTATGTGAATCTCAGCCCTTATTATGTGAATCTATGAGCTTATATTGTGAAACTATGTTAAAAACTTCGAAGAACGACAAATAATAGAAAATAATAAGTTTCTTTTCCTTATTATGTGAATCTCAGCCCTTATTATGTGAATCTAAGAGCTTATATTGTGAAACTAATACATTATTCTGTGAATTAAGAGCTTCAATGTTAAAAACTTCGAAGAACGACAAATAATAGAAAATAATAAGTTTCTTTTCGTTATTATGTGAATCTCAGCCCTTATTATGTCAATCTAAGAGCTTATATTGTGAAACTAATACATTATTCTGTGAATTAAGAGCTTCAATGTTAAAAACTTCGAAGAACGACAATGCTTGCTTATTTCGCCTTAAATCTTCGAAAATGAACCACACATCCAAAGAACGATAACCAAATCACATTATAACGTACTAAATAATCAAAAACACTCTCAAAACCTAGATATTTTCATCACAACCCTAGATATCACTAACAATGAAAAATAACAATAAACATTCAACTAATGATAATCGAGCAGGAAAATAGCAAAAAACAAAAAACAAAATAAAGAGCAAAAATAAGTAATTAAACTAATTAAAGAACTTGCTCACAAAAATGTAACAGAATAACGACGCAAAATCAAAAGCTAGTTAAGAACATACGAAGAAATGAATGACGATGATAATGGCGGTTGATGATGATTCCGGGAAGAAGATGAGACGACGACGAGCGAGTGAGAGAGAGAGAGAGAGCAACTGCTTGTGTTTGAATGAATTTGAAAAGCCACGCGAGAATGAATGAGGGTGTCAGTTTCTTTTTTTGGTTTAATATATATATGGACACGTGGCACAATCTGGTGCGCCCATGATATTTAGATCTGACGGTTTAGGATGGGTCCGACAGCCTCACGCTAAGAGGGCGGCCTCACGTGATTCAAATTCTATATATATATATATATATATATATATATATATATATAGAGAGAGAGAGAGAGAGAGAGAGAGAGAGAGAGAGAGAGAGAGAGAGAGAGAGAGAGAGAGAGAGAGAGAGAGAGAGAGAGAGAGAGAGAGAGAGAGAGAGAGAGAGAGAGGCGAGATCCGGTGAGTTTGCCATATTCCGTGAGTTACCCCCGCGTATAAATACAATTGACCTAAAACTCAAATTACTTCACGCACCTAAAATTTTCAAATTTCCCGGACTAATTCTTTTTTCCCCTCTCTCTCTCCTACAAATTCCCCCAAAAATCCTCAAAACACAAATCGCACAAAACTCATCAAAACGATCACACAAATTTCATCAATTCTTCAATTTTTGATTTCAGAATCGACAATTATTACCTAAATTCATTCATTATCTTGATTAATTCAACTAAAAACTATCAATTCAGAAAATCAAACGAAAAAATTCCAGGAACCCTAATTGTTCGAAGGTATCAATATTTCTTACGGTTTCTTATTTTAATACTCGAATAACTGAATTATTTGATTCAAATAACAAATTGTACGACGATTTATGTATTGTTTATCATACCGTTGGCATTTGACTGATAATTTATTATCATAATCTTAAAAAAATATTGATAATCTATATTAGCACACCAACTGTTTGTTAAAATGCCTAGTTGAATGTAGAAACTTAGTTATTGTAATCAAGAAACGTGGTTATTTAATAGCTATTAAAATGCAAAAACTCGGTTATTGTAACGTAGGAACTTGGGAATTTGTAGTTATTGTAATGTAGAAAGTCAGTTATTGTAATAAATAAAGCTTGTTATTCTATATGTGATTCAGTTATGCACACGTTAGTTATAATTATTTTATAGTCCAGTTATTGTAATATATTGAACGAATTATTCTATATGGTGTTCTTAAAAAATGGCGTTGTTGTAACATTACATTTCGATTACTGTATTACTTTAACCGTGTTATTCTATTATTAAAACTCAATTATTGTATTTTTTATTTACTTATGTTGACTTATATTTTGCTTTTTGGTGATTTGCAGGTTTAATTAAGATAGACGTGAATAATTGACGCTCAATGGAGAAATTGATGTATATACTTGGTCATTGTTTGTTAGTTTTCAGCTTGTTTAATTGAGTAACTCAGTTACTTTAATGTAGAAACTCAATTATTGTAATGTAGAAACTCAACTATTGTAATGTAAAACTCTGATGTTTGTAGTTATTGTAATGTAGTAATTTAGTTATTGTAATGAATAAATCGTGTTATTGTATTGAAATGAAACTCAAATATATTCAAATTTCTACCTTGTACTTGTTTTCATCATATTTAATCAAGTAACTAGTCATTTTCATTGAATCAATAAATGAGTTTGGTTAATGCAATAGCAAAATCTGAAAAATCGAATAATATGTCACAAGTTAAAAAAAAACAACATACTTTCATTATATAACTATTTTAACTTCATCATATTGATACACTTAAACATCTCCAACAATCTATGCATCTTTATCATTACATCTAAGCATTTTAAGGAATGCATCTAACAACAGTAACAATTCGTGACATTACATATATATATATATATATATATATATATCTCCAATGCTATGACTAAAAGTATTTCTTCCCGACGAGAATCATGTGTTGTCGGCGTTTTCACCATTCTTCCGCCGATATTGTTTCTCGGCGAAAACCATGTCTTGTTTATTTATGAGGGCTGAACCAGCAGAAAACGGAAGCTCCCTAAAAGAAATAAAAACAAAAAAGAGCAAAAAACGCAACACCCGTGAAGTCATTAACAGATACAATAACTGAGTTTTCATAATACAATAATTGGATTAAGGTAATACAATAATCAAGTGTGGGGAATTTCCGTATATTCACCCTTAAATTTACAGGATTATAACGAAAAGTTTACATGTGAATATAGTCATAAGATGAAAAACATGAATAAGAGGCAGAGAGTACAACCTTAGGTCCTTTGCGCGAATGGCCTAAGAACAGGAATTAATAGAAATTCCCTCCTATAACTTGCACCCAAGACCCGTCTGAGATGATGTCGCGTGTGCTAGAAATGCTCTCCAATTGCCTTGCAATATGGGGAGAGTTTTTGTGAGTTTTAAGATGTGAGATCTAGGTTTTGGGAAAGACTGTTCTCAAAACCCTAATTTTATGAATTATGAAATTACCAGTGTTTCAATCCCTTGACAAAAGGAGAGTTCCTCTCCTTTTGTAACAGTTGGTCGGCCGAAATAGGTCAAAGGGTAAGAGTGGGCTTTCCACTCTTACCTTACGCTCTTGCGTGATTCGACCCTAAAGCTAAAATATATTCGCGGGTTTTAATTATAGGTCGTATACATGTTATGAGATATTAATGCAGTCGATACATTAATAATGGTCTGATAAAAAGTACGATATTGTATAATTAGGTCAATTAATATAATTGTTTATATTAATACACGAATTCAATATTTAATTAAATATAACCGTTTATATTTAATTTACGAATTAATCATGTAATCCGTATTAGCTAAAATTATTTAATCCGTATTAAATAATTATCTCAACATCTCATTGACTAATTTAATAGTCAATACCTCTGACTAACTGTTTAGTCGTATTCAGCATAAATGTGACTGTATTTTCATACCTTCACATCTCTTAAACGTGTCCTATAGGTGTGACGTATAGGGACCAATTGATCACCGCCATCCGTATGACAATAACGTCAAACTTATCTAACAAGCCCACCGTTATTTATAAACGTGGATCAGCAGATAATAATACCAAAGTATGCCCTTGTGATCCTTTAAGAGATTTAATAAGTCATTGTACAAGGACACCAGTCCCAACAATCTCCCACTTGTCCGTACAAGTGTATGTGCAATGATGTTATCACACTACATGTGGAGGACACCAGCTCCAACAAACTCCCACTTGTCCGTACAAGTGTAGGTGCGATAACCGATTCTCATATCCTTTTAAAATTTATCCCACTCAATGTAAAACAATTTGCAAATCCGTATTCGCAAAGGTCGTATTCTACAATCGATCTGCATCAAGAGTGGTTTCCCCGACTAGAGAGTAACTTAACTGATAAAATCTTGATAAGGGTTTGGATATTTCCCTCAACTCGAATCCTACAGATGTAAGCGCAGCATAAAATAACCCAGAAAAAATCCTCTTGGCCCCTGTTACGGAAGACCGTGGGAAAAAAACCAAAGTTACCCAAAATCTGCCTTAATCTCAAGAAACAGTTGAAAGTCAAAAGACTCGACTCTAAGGAACACTATGGAGGTCCTATCCACGACCTGGCACCTAATGTTATAAAACATTTAGGACTCCATAACGTTGTCACGGGGTATCCTACGAGATATCCGTATAACTCGCCTTTGTGATTGGTCAATCAACTGTTTGACTTATGGCTCGTTGAACCCACCATCAACCAACGTCACAAAATGATTACCAAAGTTATTAATTCAAGTGGGTAATCAAGGACCAAAAACGATGTAATGTTAATCAGTTCACTTTGTGGTGTTCAAAATTGGCGTACAATGTTGGGGCTGGTGTCCTTGACAGTTAGTACAATGACTTATTAAATCTCTTTAAGGATCACAAGGGCATACTTCAGTATTATTACCAGTTGATCCATGTTTATCAATAACGGTTGGCTTGCTAGATAAGTTTGACGTTATTGTCATACGGATGGCGGTGATCAACTGGTCCCTATACGTCACACCTATAGGACACGTTTGAGAGATGTGAAGGTATGAAAATACAGTCACATTTATGCCGGATACGACTAAACAGTTAGTCAGAGGTATTGACTATTAAATTAGTCAATAAGATGTTGAGATTATTATTTAATACGGATTAAATAATTTTTGCTAATACGGATTACATGATTAATTCGTAAAATTAAATATAAACGGTTATATATAATGAAATATTGAATTCGTGTAATAATATAAACAGTTATATTAATTTGGCTAATTATACAATATCGTAATTTTATCAGACCATTATTAATATATCGACTACATTAATATCTGATAACATCTATACGATTCATAATAAATACCCGCGAATTATATTTTAGCAAAATGGGTCGAATCACGCATTGGAATAAGGTAAGAGTGGAAAGCCCACTCCTACCCGAGACCTAATTCGGCCGGCCGAACTGAGTAGTACAAACGGAGAGGACTTCTCCTTTTGTCAGGTTACTCTTTTCACTGGTAATTCATAATTTACACAGTTAGGGTTTTGAGAGAATTCTTCTCCCAAAACTCAGATCTCACATCTAAAACCTCACAAATCTCTCCCCATATTGCAAGGCAATTGGAGAGTCTTTCTAGCACATGCGGCATCGTCTCAAACCAAGTCTTGGGTGCAAGTTATATGAGGGAATTTACTTTAATTCCTGTTCTTAGGCCTTTTCGCTCAAGGACTCAAGGTTGTAATTCTTTTCATGTTTTTATTATCTTATGACCATAATTCACAATTGTAAATTTTCGTTATAATCCTTCATGTTTTAGGTTGATTACATGTTTTATTCCCCACAAGTGGTATCAGAGCCAAGGCCACAAAATTTTTACTTTTGTGTTTTTCATAAGGTTTTGAAAATTTGAAAATCGCGTTATTTCGCCAAGTCGGTCGATCGACCCATTGTTGCGGTCGGTCGACCGACTCCTGCGTGTGTTTTCTGTTTCGGCAGTTTTCTTTTGTGAGTAATCGATCTTGTTTTCGATATTTCATTAATATGTGAATCTCTGTTGTTGTTTAATTTGATTTACACGTTTTAAATCAAATGTTAAAAACTTGTTTTGATTTTAAAGTGCAGCGGTTTGCGTTTTCAGAAACTCGTTTTTTCAGTTCGGTGGTCGGTCGACCTGGTTGATAGGTCGGTCGACCTTGGTGCTGTTACAGGAAGTTTTTTTTTTTACTGGCAGATGGTCGGTCGACCCCGAGGTGAGGTCGGTCGACCTCATCTCTGTAACAGGCGTTTTATTTTTCGAAAATAACTTATTTTATTTTACCTTGACCTTTAGTAATATACTGTATACGGAAATTGTATATTATTTTTGTGAAACGGTTCACTCTCGCATGATACATATTATTTTAAAACGGTTTAAGATAATGGATTATAAATTTTTTAGGATTAATGTGATTAAAACGGTATAATCACATAATTTTAATCTCGTAAGGTGATTTGGTAAAAATTTGTTAAACATAATAACGGTATCATGTCATGAATGAATTTTGTTTTTAGTTGATGCATTTTATTTATCGTCTTGTTGAATGCCTTTGAATGCTTTCTATAACGTATTTAATTTTTGCAAATTGTTGTAACTTAGTGTGGCCTTAGAAGATTGTGTTACCGTAATGATGAAACACAGTCTTGTTTGTAATTTTGAGATCTTGTGTCTCCGTTTTGGTTTTTGCCATGTAATTACTTTTGTATTTAAATTAGAATGTAAATAGGTTTATATTTGTAATTTAAATTAGTAATTTTGTGAAGACCAAAGACGGAGACCGGATGCTCACTCCCGCTGCAAAGACCAAGATGGAACATCAAGACAAGCTTCTAGGGTCCAACGGTGGATTCCAAAGTTGTTTTTATGTTTATTTTGGTAGGATAGGCCACACTAGGACTTTTATTTACGTTTATTGCATTTATTTTATGCTTTCATCGATAATAGCTTGCATCATATTCCACCTAAAACCAAACCACCTATAACATGCCTGAAAACTGACTTATGTAGAGGTTACATGTTAGTTTTCTGTGACAATACAGATGTCACATGTCACATGCAAAGCCATCACTTTATTTCATTCATTCACGTATATGCTAGATATTAGTTCACTTAAAATGGATAAATATAAGTTGATGGGGTCTTCCTCGTATAACCAAAAATTGAGACTAGTCTTTATAAATCAGACTCCCATGAATCCCTTCTTCGTCGATAGGCATAATATGACCCCTTCTACGTCGGGTAAGTGGGAACAGTTGATTTATTTTATCTCAATATTGTGGTCACTAGATACTATCTAGCAACTATGATGGACTAATAGATAGGATTTACGGAAATCTATCGACCAAGAGTTCCAACGGTGGAATTAGCCAAGTTGTGGGCTTATCAATATACGGAAATTGAGTCTTGGGATCGTTTATATAATTCTTGAGGGAGATCAATTATATAAATGCATGAGTCTACGAGTTTAAATTCAATTTAAAATAGACTTAAATCACAACGATGAGTTGCTTATATGGTTTTGTTTTTATCTTCTTTTTAGTGTAGAACACGATCAATTTAAACTGCTTTATAACAAATGGCTGGTGAAGACCCAATGCCAAGTGCCAAGCTAGCACGTGAATCCTGGCTTAAAGCCTTCATGGACTCCATGAATCAGTCTACTAGACTGAGGAATGATGGGTCAAACTTCTCTGACTGGGAGGCAGCGTTACTGAATGCTGCCATTGCCGACGGAAAGCTCAAATACTTGACTGAGCCCATTCCAGCACACCCATGAACTGGAGCTAGAGCTAACGAAGTTCGCGCTCATAGCGTCTTCGTCATGGAAGCGTGTGCGATAAAGAACGTACTCATTTATGCAATGGAATCAAATTTGCAAAGACGCTTCATATCCCATGGTGCAAACAAGATTTTCACCACGCTCACTAACGAATTCTCGAAAGCTCCGAGAATCGTTTCTTATGAGCATACATGTCGCTTCGTTGAGGCGAAACTCCAGAAGGGCCAAGCTGTTAGCCCGCATATTCTCAACATGATTGAGAATATCGAGAAACTGGAGGCCCTAAACTGCAAGATCAGTGAGAACATAATCGTTGATCGATTGCTTCATTCGCTTCATGATGGGTTCGCCCTCTTTAGGGCCAACTGTTACATGAACGACATGAAGACGACTCCTCATGAGCTCCACTTGTAATACTCCGTATTTTAATGCATTTTATCTTAATACTTAATGTAATATTGATGTGTTAATAGTTAACTTTGAAAAAGAAATTTATTCGATAATTAATTTATCGGATACGTGTTTTATACTTTATTTGTATTTGGTGTAATGTCGGGTGGGGTGCTAGTTATTAGTTACGTTTTAAGTAAGTGTCGTGGGCCTTGAATTGCGTGCAAGCAACCAAAGCAGCCCACACTCCGTCAATCACACAAACTAACACAAACACATAATACCTCGTTTTGCCTGCCGCCATGTAAAACACACCCTAAACCCTACTCTAATCTAATCACACGCCACCCTCACACGCATAAGTTTATTGCCGCCACATCAAAGGGTAAGAGGGAGGTTGCACGGTGGGTTCGGGGCGGTTTAGGGTGGTTTAGGGTGGTTCAAACGCGCGCTGAAGGAGGTATGTTAGCACGTTTCCACTTTTCTCTGTTTTGAACATTCAGTTTCAATCCGCGAATCCTCATAATAGATTTACGTTTTAATTCTGATTTTTATGTATATCTAATCTGTGATGTTAGTAGTTACGTTTTTACCATATGTGAGTCACCATGGACCAACGGAGACCACCTAGTCACGGTGGTTTTGTAGCGTGTTGAAGAACAGTGTTCATTTAACTTCCTGTTTGTGTATGTTTGCTTAGTAGTTCGTGAAATCTCTGGTCTGTGGTTTGCTGTGTGTGATGGGGTTTTAGATAGGTGGAGGTTAGGGTGGTTGTATGGTGGGTGTCACGACGGGTCGTCACATTTATGGTGGTTTTTACAGTAAGATTCGTCGGGTAGTTGTAACACAGGAAACCGAGTCGGGTTGCGGTGTTGGAATTATAAGTTGGCAGTATGGCTCTGGTGGTGGTGGTCGGCGACTGCTGACACCTCCAGTAGAACCATCGTGGCTCAGAGGCGAGCCTGGTGGTGCCAGTGGGGACGCCAGGGGCTGACGGCGGTGCAGGAATTGGCGTGAACAGAGGTGGTCACGGTCAGACTTGGTTGTTTGTATGGCTGTTGTACGTTTGCTTTACCATGTGGAATTTGGGTTGTTTTCCTTTCCTTTATTATTTCATTAATCATGATCATAATCATTAATTTGGGTATGTAATAATTTTAGTCATGGTAATTATGGCCTATGCTACTAAAAATATTATGTTGACATTATTATTATATTCTAATTATTATTGCTTGTTTTATTTTTGGTATGTTTATGTCCTGGTAAAATGTTATAAGTAATTAGTATTATGGGTATGTAGAATTATTTAATGATGGTTACGTGTTCATGGGTATACGTTTTGATCGATTTTAAATACTTTGTCGTGGTGGTGTGTTCTATATTGATATGTTAGGTATGTTTAAGAATGTTGTTAAGATTAGTAAGAATTGATGACCGGATAGTATGCTATTTTTAGTAAGTGCTATTTTTTAGTAAGTTTATCATTTGCATGAAAATGAGCAGGGTCAAGTAATTGAGTCAGTGTTGTTATTTGTGCGAGTAGCTTTTGATTTAAAGTAATATTTATAGGAACTGAGCTCAAGGCGGAGTTTTCCTAACAACTGTTCAGATATCATTCCGCAAAGTGAGGTAGGGGAAATAACTGTGAAATGTATGTAAGACATGATATGTTATCGTTCATTACTATGAGGTTGGTTTCTGATATCAAATGTTAATGTCATAATGTTATTATTTACTCAATTGTTATCATATGGTGCCGGAGAGGAGGATGTTGGGACTTGTGATATGGGACTTGTGATATGGCCATGGGAGGTGTGATGTGATAGGAGGTGTGATGTGATGGAAGGTGTGGTGTGATGGAAGGAGTGGTGCGATGGAGGTGAAGTGGTTGACGGAATGATGTGGAGATGGAAGGAAGTTTTATATGTTCATTTATGTCTTTTTGATGTTTTCCTACTCAACCTCGTGGTTGACCCTGTGTATTCATGTGACACCTACGATGATCCGGAATCGGGAGTAGATTCTACAGGAAAGAGACAGATGAGCTAGGAGCTGGGACGGGAATGTGAGATGCAGACTTGGGACTGACTTAGAATTATATCGCCTGTAGAGTAGTCATCAGTTGTACTTTATTTCTGTTGCATACTTTTTGTAATATCAAAGTTTAAATTTTATCTGTTTTATATAAAATACTTTGTATTGTTTTACTTTGTTATTCACTACCTCGGACATTCCGAGATGGTAACAGCTCTATTTATTTGAGAAAGTCTTGCTAAAGGCTCTTGAATAAATGGGGGTGTTACACCACTCTCTTCTCGTACAGACCGAGAAGGATCTGAAATTAAGTGGGAGCGTGAAGCAGGATGTTCTCATGATCTCCAGTAAGGGTAAGGGTAAGGGAAAAGCTAAAGCTCAGGGCGACCTAGCGGTAGGTAAGCCCAAGTTCAAGAAACCAGGATTTGCTAAGAGTGGGCCCGGTGAGTCATGCAACTCACAGGGCAAGACAAAGAGTAAGTATACTAGCATGGAATGCCACCATTGCCACAAGACTAAGCATAGAGGCGCACATGCCCCGTGTATCGTGAGGACATTAAAGCAGGCCGCATTATTCCTGTTGGTATGTCTTCTTCTTCTTCTTTTATTCACATGATTGAGATTAACCATGCAAGTTACAGAACTTGGGTACTAGATACTGGTTGTGGTTCTCATCTATGTAATCATGTGCAGGGCCTCCGAAACCAAGAACCCCTCATCAAGGGTGAGGTTGACCTGCGTGTCGGGAATGGAGCACGTGTTGCTGCAGTCTCGAGGGGAACATACGTGATCCAGCTTCCAAGTGGATTCGAGTTATCTTTATATAACTGTTATTATGTTCCTAGTTTATCCAAAAACATTATTTCAGTTTCTGCACTTGACAAACTTGGTTTTTCATTTGTAAATAATAGCTGTATTTTCTCGTTACACAATATGATTTATGGCAAGGCAGTTTCCATGAATGGAATTTATGTTTTAGATCAAACCACCGAAATATTACATGTGAATAACAAGAGATTAAAGGTTGGTGACAAAGATCAAACTTATCTATGACATTGTCGTATGGGACATATAAATGAGAAACGCGTAAAACAACTCATACAGAATGGAGCTATCTCGGCCTTTGATTTCGAATCATATGGCACGTGTGAATCATGTCTCATCGGCAAGATGACTCGTATTTCCTTCAAAAATGTTGGAATGCGCGCTGCCGACCTATTAGGACTCATACATACGGATGTATGTGGCCCTATGTCGATCAACGCACGAGAAGGCTATAGGTATTTCATCACTTTCACGGATGATTTGAGTAGATATGGCTATGTCTACTTAATGAAACATAAAAGTGAATCCTTTGGCAAGTTCAAAGAATACCAGAATCGGGTACAGAACCAACTGGGCAGAAAGATTAAAGCACTTTGATCTGATCGTGGTGGCGAGTATCCTTCACACGAGTTTGATCAATACCTTAAAGACTGCGGAATCGTTCTACAGTTGACTCCACCTAGAACACCACAATTAAATGGTGTGTCCGAATGGAGAAATCGAAATCTACTCGATATGGTTCGATCCATGATGAGTCACACCGTTGTTCCTGATTCATTATTGGGCTATGCTCTTTTGCCAGCCGCTCTAATACTTAACCGAAGTCCGTCTAAAGCTGTTGACAAGACTCCATACGAATTATGGAAGGGAACGGTCCCTAACTTGTCCTTTATTCGGGTTTGGGGCTGCGAGGCTTATGTCAAGTGGAGACACGAGGACAAGCTCGGCCCGCGATCGGTCAAGACATACTTTATAGGCTATCCAAAGGGAACTTTTGGTCATTACTTCTACTCGCCAACTGAACAACTTTTTTTTGTTGCGGCCAGTGCGACGTTCTTAGAGAAAGAATTTCTCGAGAACAAGTCGAGTAATAGAACCTTCGATCTATCGGAGATTCAAGAACCAACTACCGAGCACCCATTGGAGGAAACAGTTCCTTCAACCTCGGCTGCGGTAGATATTCCTGAGGAACCTAGGAGGTTGGGAAGAGTCTCTATTCCTCCGGACAGATACATTGGTATGGTCGAGGAACATGACATAGATGACGTCTTGGTCTTAGAGGGTAATGAACCCACAACCTATAAAGGTGCCATGACTAGTTCTGACTCAAAGCTATGGTTAGAAGCCATGCAATCCGAGATGGACTCCATGTATGAGAACAACGTATGGGATCTTGTGGAGCTACCTGCAAAGGTGCGCCCCCTTCCCGTGGAAGGACAACAAGATATCCACAAGGCAAGACTAGTTGCTAAAGGTTTCAGCCAAGTGCCAGGCTTGCACTACGATGAGATCTTTGCACCCGTAGTCACGCTACGTTCCATTCGGATTATCTTAGCGATCGCCGCATTTCATGACTATGAAATTGGCAGATGGACGTTAAAACCGCCTTCTTAAACGGTTATTTGGAGGAAGAGTTGTACATGGTACAACCAGAGGGTTTTATTGATCCAGAACATCCTAAGAAGGTTTGCAAGCTTAAGCGTCCTATCTATGGACTTAAGCAAGCATCACGGAGTTGGAATCATCGCTTCGACCAAGTGATAAAAGAGAATGGGTTCATTCGATCAGTCGAGGAACCATGTCTCTATTACAAGTCGAGTGGGAGCAACATTGTCTTCCTAGTACTGTATGTCGATGACATACTCTTGATTGGGAATGACATACCTCTCCTTTCTTCGGTTAAAGCATGGTTGAAAAACCATTTCCAGATGAAAGATCTGGGAGAGGCACAAAGAATTTTGGGCATCCGTATCTACAGGGATAGATCATGACGGATGTTATCTCTCAGTCAGGACTCTTACATAGATAAGATTCTAGAGAGATTCAGCATGACGAACTCCAAGAAAGGGTTCCTTCCTATGGCTACTGGGCTTCACTTGAGCAAGACTCAAGAAGCTAAGACATTGGAAGAGAAAGAGCACATGAGTCGGATTCCTTATGCTTCGGCTATAAGATCGATCATGTATGCCATGATATGCACACGTCCAGACGTTGCATATGCATTGAGTATGACAAGCCGATTCCAAGCTCATCCAGGTGAACAACACTGGATGGCCGTGAAAAACATTCTTAAGTACCTACGGAGGACTAAATATTGGGGATTGACTTACGGAGGCGACTCCACGCTCTGCGCCACAGGTTACGCAGATGCTAGCTTCCAAACGGATCGAGACGACTCGAAATCTCAGTCTGGATTCGTTTTTACTCTTAATGGCGCTGCTGTCAGCTGGAAAAGTTCTAAACAGAGTGTTACAGCAGATTCTACAACTGAGTCCGAGTACTATGCCGCTTCGGAAGCAGCTAAGGAAGCAATATGGATGCGTCAATTCTTACAAGGACTATCAGTAGTGCCTAGTTCGAATGACCCAATCACCGTTTATTATGACAATAAAGGTGCCATCTTCCAAGCTAAGGAGCATAAGTCTAGCAACAAAGCTAGACATGTACAACGGAAAGCTCATCTAATCAGAGATTACGTGGAGCAAAAGGAGATATTTATTGATAAGATCGCTACGGATGACAACATAGCTGATCCTCTCACAAAAGCATTACCACGTGATAAGCATGAAGGACACATTAATTCCATGGGAATTAGATGTGTTCCTACGTTGTAGTACTCTTTTATGAATTCATGTTATAATTCATTTTCTTGTGTACTCTATTACAACCTCATTGCTATGATATTTGATGTTTTGTTTTTCATGTGGAATTGTACGCCAATTTTGAACACCACAAAGTGAACTGATCAACATTACATCGTTTTAGTCCTTGATTACCCACTTGAGCTGATAACTCAGGTAATTATTTTGTGACGTTGGTTGATGGCGGGTTCAACGAGCCATAAGTCAAACAGTTGACTGACCAATCACAAAGGCGAGTTATACGGATATCTCGTAGGACACCCCGTGACAACGTTATGGAGTCCTAAATGTTTTATAACATTGGGTGCCAGGTCGTGGATAGGACCTCCATAGTGTTCCTTAGAGTCGAGTCTTTTGACTTTCAACTGTCTTTTGAGATTAAGGCAGATTTTGGATAACTTTGGTTTCTTTCCCACGGTCTTCCGTAACAGGGGCCAAGAGGATTTTTTCTGGGTTATTTCATGCTGCGCTTACATCGGCATGATTCGAGTTGAGGGAAATATCCAAACCCTTATCAGGATTTTATCATTTCTTAGGGCCACTCGAGGAGTAGTAACTGAAATGCATGGCCATGCTCGAATACAGATTCGTTTTATCAGTTAAATTACTCTCTAGTCGGGGAAACCACTCTTGATACAGATCGCTTATGAGATACGACCTTTGCGAATGCGGATTTGCAAATTGTCTTACATTGAGTGGGAGAAATTTTAAAAGGATATGAGAATCAGTTATCGCACCTACACTTGTACGGACAAGTGGGAGTTTGTTGGAACTTGTGTCCTCCACATGTAGTGCGATAATGTCATTGCACATACACTTGTACGGACAAGTGGGAGATTGTTGGGGCTGGTGTCCTTGACAGTTAGTACAATGACTTATTAAATCTCTTTAAGGATCACAAGGGCATACTTCAGTATTATTACTAGTTGATCCACGTTTATCAATAACGGTTGGCTTGCTAGATAAGTTTGACGTTATTGTCATACGGATGGCGGTGATCAACTGGTCCCTATACGTCACACCTATAGGACACGTTTGAGAGATGTGAAGGTATGAAAATACAGTCACATTTATGCCGGATACGACTAAACAGTTAGTCAGAGGTATTGACTATTAAATTAGTCAATAATATGTTGAGATTATTATTTAATACGGATTAAATAATTTTAGCTAATAAGGATTACATGATTAATTCGTAAAATTAAATATAAACGGTTATATTTAATTAAATATTGAATTCGCGTATTAATATAAACATTTATATTAATCTGGCTAATTATACAATATCGTAATTTTATCAGATCATTATTAATATATCGACTACATTAATATCTGATAACATCTATACGATTCATTATAAATACCCGCGAATTATATTTTAGCAAAATGGGTCGAATCACGCATTGGAATAAGGTAAGAGTGGAAAGCCCACTCCTACCCGAGACCTAATTCGGCCGGCCGAACTGAGTAGTACAAAAAGAGAGGACTTCTCCTTTTGTCAGGTTACTCTTTTCACTGGTAATTCATAATTTACACAATTAGGGTTTTGAGAGCATTCTTCTCCCAAAACTGAGATCTCACATCTAAAACCTCACAAATCTCTCCCCATATTGCAAGGCAATTGGAGAGCCTTTCTAGCACACGCAACATCGTGTCAAACCAAGTCTTGGGTGCAAGTTATATGAGGGAATTTACTTTAATTCCTGTTCTTAGGCCTTTTCGCTCAAGGACTCAAGGTTGTAATTCTTTTCATGTTTTTATTATCTTATGACCATAATTCACAATTGTAAATTTTCGTTATAATCCTTCATGTTTTAGGATGAATACATGTTTTATTCCCCACATACAATTCCACATGAAAAACAAAACATAAAATATCATAACAATGAGGTTGTAATAGAGTGCAAAAGAAAATGAATTATAAAATGAATTCATAAAAGAGTACTACAACTCAGGAACACGTTCAATTCCCATGGAATTAACGTGCCCTTCATGCTTATCACGTCGTAATGCTTTAGTGAGAGGATCTGCTATGTTGTCATCCGTAGCAATCTTATCAATAAATATCTCCTTTTGCTCCACGTAATCTCTGATTAGATGAGCTTTCCGTTGTACATGCCTAGACTTGTTACTAGACTTAGGCTCCTTAGCTTGGAAGATGGCACCTTTATTATCACAATAAACGGTGATCGGGTCATTCGAACTAGGCACTACTGATAGTCCTTGTAAGAATTGACGCATCCATATTGCTTCCTTAGCTGCTTCCGAAGCGGCATAGTACTCGGACTCAGTTGTAGAATCTGCTGTAACACTCTGTTTAGAACTTTTCCAGCTGACAGCAGCGCCATTAAGAGTAAAAACGAATCCAGACTGAGATTTCGAGTCGTCTCGATCCGTTTGGAAGCTAGCATCTGCGAAACCAGTGGCGCAGAGCGTCGTGTCGCCTCCATAAGTCAATCCCCAATCTTTAGTCCTCTGTAGGTACTTAAGAGTGTTTTTCACGGCCATCCAGTGTTGTTCACCTGGATGTGCTTGGAATCGACTTGTCATACTCAATGCATATGCAACGTCTGGACGTGTGCATATCATGGCATACATGATCGATCCTATAGCCGAAGCGTAAGGAATCCGACTCATGCGCTCTTTCTCTTCCAATGTCTTAGCTTCTTGAGACTTGCTCAAGTGAAGCCCAATAGCCATAGGAAGGAACCCTTTCTTAGAGTTCTTCATGCTGAATCTCCCTAGAATCTTATCTATATAAGACTCTTGACTGAGAGACAACATCCGTCGTGATCTATCCCTGTAGATACGAATGCCCAAAATTCTTTGTGCCTCTCCCAGATCTTTCATCTGGAAATGGTTTTTCAACCATGCTTTAACCAAAGATAGGAGAGGTATGTCATTCCCAATCAGGAGTATGGCATCGACATACAATACTAGGATGATAATCTTGCTCCCACTCGACTTGATATAGAGACATGGTTCCTCGACTGATCGTATGAAACCATTTTCTTTTATCACTTGGTCGAAGCGATGATTCCAACTCCGTGATGCTTGCTTAAGTCCATAAATGGAACGCTTAAGCTTGCAAACCTTCTTAGGATGTTCAGGATCAATAAAACCCTTAGGCTGTACCATGTACAACTCTTCCTCCAAATAACCGTTTAAGAAGGTGGTTTTTGTTGGGGCTGGTGTCCTTGACAATTAAGTACAATGACTTATTAAATCTCTTTAAGGATCACAAGGGCATACTTTTGTATTATTACCAGTTGATCCACATTTATCAATAACGTTTGGCTTGCTAGATAAGTTTGACATTATTGTCATACGGATGGCGGTGATCAACTGGTCCCTATACGTCACACCTATAGGACACGTTTGAGAGATGTGAAGGTATGAAAATACAGTCACATTTTGCCGGATATGACTAAACAGTTAGTCAGAGGTATTGACTAATAAATTAGTCAATAAGATGTTGAGATTATTATTTAATACGGATTAAATAATTTTAGCTAATACGGATTACAAGATTAATTCGTAAATTAAATATAAACGGTTATATTTAATTAAATATTGTATTCGCGTATTAATATAAACAGTTATATTAATTTGGGCAATTATACAATATCGTATTTTATCAGACCGTTATTAATATATCGACTACATTAATAACTGATAACATGTTACGATTTATAATTATAAACCCGCGAATTATATTTTAGCAATTGGGTCGAATCACGCATTGGAATAAGGTAAGAGTGGAAAGCCCACTCCTACCCTATGTCCAATTCGGCCGGCCAAGTGTAGTATATAAGGAGATGACTTCTCCTTATGTCAGGAACTCTTGTTGCACTGATTAATATAATCTCAAGGTAAAATTAGGGTTTTGAGAGCTTTCTTCTCCCAAAACCTCAGATCTCACATCTAAAACCTAAATAGCTCTCCCAATATTGCAAGGCAGTTGGAGAGGATTTCTAGCACACGCGGCCACGTCTCATTCTAAGTCTTGGGTGCAAGTTATAGGAGGGAATTTGTGTTAATTCCTGTTCTTAGGCCTTTTGCGCGAGGACTAAAGGTTGTACTTCTTTTCTTATGCTTTTTAATCTTATGACGATATTCACGACTGTAATTTTCATTATAATCCTGCAATTAAAGGGCGAATACACGTTTTATTCCCCACAGTTTTAACGTCCATCTGTCAGATTTCATAGTAATGAAATGCGGCAATCGCTAAGATAATCCGAATGGAACGTACCATGACTACGGGTGCAAAGATTTCATCGTAGTGCAAGCCTGGCACTTGGGTGAAACCTTTAGCAACTAGTCGTGCCTTGTGAATATCTTGTTGTCCTTCCACGACTTGCTTTATCTTGTAAAGCCATTTGCATTGAAGGGGGCGTACCTTTGCAGGTAGGTCCACAAGATCCCACACGTTGTTCTCATACATGGAGTCCATCTCGGATTGCATGGCTTCTAGCCATAGCTTTGAGTCGGAACTAGTCATGGCACCTTTATAGGTTGTGGGTTCATTACCCTCTAGGAGTAAAATGTCATCTATGTCATGTTCCTCGACCATACCAATGTATCTGCCCGCAGGAATAGAGACTCTTCCCGACCTCCTAGGTTCCTCAGGAATATCTACCGCATCCGAGGTTGAAGGAACTGCTTCCTCCAATGGTTGCTCGGTAGTTGGTTCTTGAACCATTTAATTGTGGTGTTCCAGGTGGAGTCAACTGTAGAACGATGCCACAATCTTTAATCTGTTGATCAAACTCATGAGAAAGATACTCGCCACCACGATCGGATCGTAGTGCTTTAATCTTTCTTCCCAGTTGGTTCTGTACACGATTCTGGTATTCTTTGAACTTGTCAAAGGATTCACTTTTATGTTTCATTAAGTAGATATAGCCATATCTACTCAAATCATCCGTGAAAGTGATGAAATACCTATAGCCTTCTCGTGCGTTGATCGACATAGGGCCATATACATCTGTATGTATGAGTCCTAATAGGTCGGCAGCGCGCATTCCAACACCTTTGAAGGAAATACGAGTCATCTTACCGATGAGACATGATTCACACATTCCATATGATTCGAAATCAAAGGCCGAGATAGCTCCTTTCTGTATGAGCTATTTTACGCGTTTCTCATTTATATGTCCCATACGGCAGTGCCATAGGTAGGTTTGATCTTTGTCACCAACCTTTAATTTCTTGTTATTCACGTGTAATATTTCGGTGGTTTGATCTAAAACATAAATTCCATTCATGGAAACTGCCTTGCCATAAATAATATCGTGTAATGAGAAAATACAGCTATTATTCTCTATTACAAATGAAAAACCGAGTTTGTCAAGTGCAGAAACAGAAATAATGTTTTTGGATAAACTACGAACATAATAACAGTTATACAATGATAACTCGAATCCACTAGGAAGCTGGATCACGTATGTTCCCCTCGAGACTGCAACAACTCGTGCTCCATTCTCGACACGCAGGTCAACCTCACCCTTTGTGAGGGGCTCGAGGTTTCGGAGGCCCTGCACATGATTACACAGATGAGAACCACAACCAGTATCTAGTACCCAAGTTCCGTAACTTGCATGGTTAATCTCAATCATGTGAATAAAAGAAGTAGAAGACATACCAACAGGAGTAACGCGGCCTGCCTTAATGTCCTCGCGATACACGGGGCACGTGCGCCTCCAATGCCCAGTCTTGTGGCAATGGTGGCATTCCATGCTTGTATCCTTGCTTTATGTCTTACCCTGTGAGTTTCTCGACTCACCGGGCCCACTCTTAGCAAATCCCGACTTGTTGAACTTAGGCTTACCTATCACTAGGTCGCCTTGAGCTTTCGCTTTCCCTTTACCTTTGCCTTTACTGGAGATCATGAGAACATCCTGCTTCACGCTCACACTCAATTTCAGATCCTTCTCGGTCTGCACGAGAAGTGAGTGGAGCTCATGAGGAGTCTTCATCATGTCGTTCAGATAATAGTTGGTCCTAAAGAGGGCGAACCCATCATGAAGCGAATGAAGCATTCGATCAACGATTATGTTCTCACTGATCTTGCAGTTTAAGGCCTCCAGTTTCTCGATATTCTTAATCATGTTGAGAATATGTGGGCTAACAGCTTGGCCCTTCTGGAGTTTCGCTTCAAAGAAGCGACATGTATGCTCATATGAAACGATTCTCGGAGCTTTCGAGAATTCGTTTGTGAGCGTGGTGAAAATCTTTTTTGTACCATGGGAAATGAAGCGTCTTTTCAAATTGGATTCCATTGCATAGATAAGTACGTTCTTTAACGCACCCGCTTCCATGACGAAGTCGCTATGAGCGCGAACTTTGTTAGCTCTAGCCCCAGTTCCTGGGTGTGTCGGAATAGGCTCAGTCAAGTACTTGAGCTTTCCGTTAGCAATGGCAGCATTCCGTAATGCCGCCTCCCAGTCAGAGAAGTTTGACCCATCATTCCTCAGTCTAGTAGACTGATTCATGGAGTCCATGAAGGCTTTAAGCCAGGATTCACGTGCTAGCTTGGCACTTGGCATTGGGTCTTCACCAGCCATTTGTTTTTTAGCAGTTTAAATTTGTTCGTGTTCTACACTGAAAAGAAGATAAAACAAAACGATATAAGCAACTCGTCGTTGTGATGTAAGTCTATTTTAAATTGAATTTAAACTCGTAGACTCATGCATTTATACAATTGATCTCCCTCAAGAATTATATAAACGATCCCTAGACTCAATTTCCGTAAATTGATAAGCCAACTGCTTGGCTAGTTCTACCGTTAGAACTCCTGGTCGATAGATTTCCGTAAATCTTATCTTTTAGTCCATCATAGTCGCTAGATAGTATCTAGTGACCACAACATTGAGATAAAATGAATCATCTGTTCCCACTTACCCGACGTAGAAGGGGTCATATTATGCCTACCGACGAAGAAGGGATTCATGGGAGTCTAATTTATAAAGTCTAATCTCAATTATTGGTTATACGAGGAAGACCCCATCAACTTATATTTATTCATTTTAAGTGAACTAAAATCTAGCATTGCGTGAATGAATAAAATTAAGTGATGGCTTAAAAATGACAATAGACATCTATATATCATAGAAAATTAACGCGCGACCTCTACATTAGTCAGTTTTCAGGCATGTTATAGGTGGTTTGGTTTTAGGCGGATATGATGCAAGCTATTATCGATGAAAGCATAAAAGAAAGCAATAAACGTAAATAAAAGTCCTAGTGTGGCCTATCCTACCAAAATAAACATTAAAACAACTTGGAATCCACCGTTGGACCCGAGGAGCTTGTCTTGATGTTCCATCTTGGTCTTTGCAGCGGGAGTGAGCATCCGGCCTCCGTCTTTGGTCTTCACAAAATTACTAATTTAACTTACAAATATCTATTTACATTCTAATTTAAATACAAAAGTAATTACAAGGGAAAACAAAAACGGAGATGCGAGATCTCAAAATTACAACCAAGACTATGTTCCATCATTACGGAAACACAATCTACTAAGGCCACACTAAGGTACAACCATTTGCAAAAATTAAATACGTTATAAAAGCATTCAATAGCATTCACAAGACGATAAATAAAATGCATCAACTAAAACAAATTAATTCTTGACATAATACCGTTATTATGATTAATAAATTTTACCAAACCACCTAACGAGATTAAAACAATGTGATTACACCATTTTAGTCACATAAATCTTAATAAACTTATAATCCATTACTTTAAACCGTTTTAAAATAACATGTATCTAACGAGTGTGAACCGTTTCACAAAAGTCAATATACTATTTCCGTATATAGTATATTACCATGGGCCAAGAGAAAATAAAATAAAAATTTATTTTCGAAATTCTGCCAAATTAGGGTTGCTCGATCGAGTCACTAGAGTACTCGATCGAGTAACCTTGACAGACGGGTTTTCTCGATCGAGTAAAACAGGCACTCGATCGAACCACAAAAATTCCAGAAAACCAAAATTTTCAGAAAAATTAAAATTTCCAGAAAACTGCTCGATCGAATTTAAACGTGATCGATCGAGGAACAATGTCACTCGATCGAGTACAGCAAGTCTCGATTGAGTAACAGGTTATCGAGGCAGACTACGAACAAGTAGTAATTCGCTCGTTCGTAGAATCCAAAATGCTCGATCGAGCCAATAAGTGCTCGATCGAGTGACAGGTTGTTTTAAAAACTGCCCGATCGAGCCAAAAAGTACTCGATCGAGTGATGGGTAGTAGAAGAAGACCACGAACGAGTAGAAATACGCTCGTTCGTAGAATCCTACATACGCTGCTATGATTAAAACTAAACATGTATTTGTTCTTGATTTAATACGTGTAAATCAACAACAAACACCAACAAGTGATTTATATATTGCTAAAAATATCGATTAATCAACAATATACAAATCAAAATCAAAAAACATGATCGATTTCTCACATTAGGGCACATGGCCGCAGCATCAAACGGGTTTTAAAAACCGATTTTTAAAACATCTTATGAAAAACAAAATTGTAAAAATTTTCGTGGCCTTGGCTCTGATACAAATTGTGGGGAATTTCCGTATATTCACCCTTAAATTTACAGGATTATAACGAAAATTTTACATGTGAATATAGTCATAAGATGAAAAACATGAATAAGAGGTAGAGAGTACAACCTTAGGTCCTTTGCGCGAATGGCCTAAGAACATGAATTAATAGAAATTCCCTCCTATAACTTGCACCCAAGACCCGTCTGAGATGATGCCGCGTGTGCTAGAAATGCTCTCCAATTGCCTTGCAATATGGGGAGAGCTTTTGTAAGTTTTAAGATGTGAGATCTAGGTTTTGGGAAAGACTGTTCTCAAAACCCTAATTTTATGAATTATGAAATTACCAGTGTTTCAATCCCCTTGGTCGGCCGAAATAGGTCAAAGAGTGAGAGTGGGCTTTCCACTCTTACCTTATGCTCTTGCGTTATTCGACCCTAAAACTAAAATATATTCGCGAGTTTTAATTATAGGTCGTATACATGTTATGAGATATTAATGCAGTCGATACATTAATAATGGTCTGATAAAAAGTACGATATTGTATAATTAGGTCAATTAATATAACTGTTTATATTAATACACGAATTCAATATTTAATTAAACATAACCGTTTATATTTAATTTGCGAATTAATCATGTAATCCGTATTAGCTAAAATTATTTAATCCGTGTTAAATAATAATCTCAACATCTCATTGACTAATTTAATAGTCAATACCTCTGACTAACTGTTTAGTCGTATTCAGAATAAATGTGACTGTATTTTAATACCTTCACATCTCTCAAACGTGTCCTATAGGTGTGACGTATAAGGACCAGTTGATCACCGCCATCCGTATGACAATAACGTCAAACTTATCTAGCAAGCCAACCGTACTTATTAATAAACGTGGATCAACTGATAATAATACCAAAGTATGCCCTTGTGATCCTTTAAGAGATTTAATAAGTCATTGTACAAGGACACCAGCCCCAACAATCTCCCACTTGTCCGTACAAGTGTATGTGCAATGACGTTGTCACACTACATGTGGAGGACACCAGCTCCAACATCAAGATGTAATATAATAAACAAAAAACAAAGGGGTACTATATAGAAAAACTAAATATATTACAATAACTGCGTATTCATAATACAATAACTATGTTAGAGTAATAAATAACTTCGTATTTAGAATAACAAAAACATAGGAAGAACAACATAAAAAATAAAAAAAACAGACACGAAAATGCAAAAACACAAATATAAAATCCTAGAATTATGCGAAAAATGTAAAATTAACAGGAAAAACGACGAAATTGAACTACATTATGAAAACGACAAACTGAATTGAGGAATACACATATAAAACAAGTACAATAACTGAGTTTTTATAATACAATAACTGTGTAAACCATTACAATAACTGTCTGAACCATTACAATAACTGTCTGAACCCATTACAATAACTGTCTGAAATTATTAAAATAACTGTCCTAAACCATTACGATAATTGTCTGAACCATTACAATAACTGTCTGAACCCATTACAATAACTGTCTAAAACTATTAAAATAACTTTCTTAAACCATTACAATAACTGTCTGACCCCATTACAATAAATGTCTGAAACTATTAAAATAACTGTCTGAAATCATTACAATAAATGTTTGAAACCATTACAATAACTGTCTGAAACCATTAAAATAACTGAGTAAAAGAATAACATAATTATGACAAAAACTAAATTACACAACACCCATGGAGTCATTACTTGATACAATAACTGAGTTTTATAATACAATAACTGTGTAAAAGGTAATACAATAATCAAGATGTAATGTTACAATAACTACATTGAACTAAGCGAAGTCATTACTAGATAGAATAACTGAACTTATCCAATACAATAACATAGGTTATACTATACAATAACTGCATTTTTACAATACAATAACTGGGTATAAAAAATACACTAACTCGATACTATCCGTCTGACAAAAAAAAGTAATACAATAATCAACATATAATGTTACAATAGCTGCAAGGTGAAAGAGGCTATACAAGCCTGGTTGGGCAGACCTATCCCTGAAGATGCTGAACTTCTGTCTGCAAACACTAGGACAAGTATATTAGTACTCCATACTGCCAACTTTCTCAATTATATCATCATCCCTGAATTCTCTCTTCTTATTAATAATATTGGTATTAATATTAATTCATATCTAGCAAAAGGAAGAAGAGGTCTTGTTCATTTTCATCCTTGTCTCTCATTAACCAGCTCCTGAATCTCCAAACCAAACCTTGTTTTTTTTTTTGGAGGTTCATTTTCTCCATTTTTTTTTCAATTTGTAAATTGTAGTATATATTATTTATGAATTCATCAATAAAGGCGCTTCCATTTAAGTCATATGCTGCTCTCTTGGTTTTATCTGACAACAAACTTCAGGCTTTGGACACTAATTTGAAAGCACCTTCATCAGCACCAACTGATTTGGTTTTGTCAGGATGAAGAATTGATGCAAGTTTTCTGTACTGTTTCTTCAATGTTTCATCATCACATGATATATCAACACCAAGTACCGCATACCAATCAGTTACCCCGTTGACTTTTTTCGGCGGACATGTAATCATTCGCAATCGTCAGCATCTGTTCTAGATATGAATGGGAAAAAAAGAAATCAATTGTCGGTTGGGATGTTGAAAAAAGGGGAAAAAAAGAAATCAATTGTCAAAAATCTTCTTTATATACTAGTGGTAAGATTTAATCTCAGCCACTCATCTAGACTAGATATGAATGGTCCAGATTTAAAGGTGTAACTCACCAATATTACCCCAACGCATTTGATCCTATATATATGTATATGTATATTGGGTCGAGATCCGGTGAGAACCACCCTTATAATTAGAACCATGAGAACCCTCACTAAATCTCCACCATATCTCGATTCGAATGTTTCGTTGGATCATTTACCATTAGTTTAACTTATTCAAATACACACTTTAGTATCAATAAAGAAAAATTTTTGATTTAATTAACAAAATATATACTTAGTGTACGAAAATACAATTAGGCGTACTAAAACGGCTATAAATGCACGAAAACAACCACTACGTGCATGAAATTTTTTACATGCATGAAAATGATTACTAGGTGCATGAAATAAGAGGTTGTACGTGCATTAAAACGAGTTCTAGGTGCATGAAAAATGATAGATGCGTAAAAATCGGTAGTAGGTGCATGAAAATTAATAAAACGTATCTCACCTTAATTTCCGTCACTAGTATATATTTTCTAGACCAAGAAATATGTTCTCTAGCCTTAAAATTCCATGCCGAATCCAAATATGTCATTAATGTTTTTTAAAAAAGTCCGTAAGGTAAAGTTCTTATGGTTCTCATTATATTGTTGGTTCTCATAGGATCCCAATTCTATATATATATATGTATATATATATATTCTATATATATATACACATATACATATGTATGTATGCATATACATACATATATATATATATATATATATATATATATGTATAGACTTGGGATCCGGTGAGAACCACTTTACAATGAGAACCTTGTGAGAACTCAACCTTACGGACTTTTTTTTAAAAAATTAATAACATAATTGGATTCGGCATGACATTTTATAGCTAGAGAACATATTTCTTGGTCTAGAAAATAAATACTAGTGACGGAAATCAAGGTGAGATACGTTTTATTTATTTGCATGCACCTACTATCTATTTTTTCGTATCTATCATTTTTCCGCCACTAGTATTTATTTTCTAGACCAAGAAATATGTTCTCTAGCCATAAAATTCCATGCCGAATCCAATTATGTCAATAATTTTTAAAAAAAAACTCCGTAAGGAAGAGTTCTCACCGGTTTTCATTGTAAGGTGGTTCTCACCGGATCCCAACCCTGTATGTATATATATATGTATATATATATATGTATATACATATATATATATGTATATATATGTATATATATGTATATATATGTATATATATGTATATATATGTATATATATATATATATATATATATATATATATATATATATATATACATATATATACATATATATATATATATATATATATATATATATATATATATATATATATATATAGAATCAAGATCAAATGAGTCCACCTCCTAGTGTTGAGTCCTTGAGTCCTAATACTAGCCCTTAGATTAAAACAAATCAATGGTTGAGATTAAAGGAGAAAAACACCCATCAAACATCAATTAATGCTTTGTCTACCCTAATTTCACTTTACCACTAATAGCATTTTATTCACTCAGTTCTCCCTCATCTCACATATTTCATTTAATTATCTCTCTAAACAACCAAATAAATCAAAAACCTAATAAAAAACCCTAAAACTACTCCCACCACAACCACATCCAAAACCACCACAACCGACTGCTGCCAACACCGACTGCCGCCAACCACCACAATGCTCCTTCCGCCACCCAGACGCGCCTACCATCGACATCCCACGCTCCTGCCGCCAACCACCACAACGCTCCTGCCCCACCCACACGCGCCTGCCATCGACTTCCCACGCCTGCCTCTTCTCTTTTCTCTTAGTTTTTTTTCCAGATCTGTGCGCGGCGGAGGTTGCTGACCTCTTCTCTTTTCTCTTAGTTTTTTTTCAGATCTGTGCGTGGTGGTCAGATTTGGTGATTATGGTGGTGGTGCTAGAACAAGAAGACGGGGAGACTGCTAAACAAGGGACTCGTCATGTTTGAAACGTTCGTTCCGGCTGCTCTTTGAGTGTTCTTTTGCCTCTGCCGCAGTCAACGCGTGTCTTGATAACAAGATCTTAGAAGTCGCGGTCTTGCGCAGACGCGATTCTTAGTCTCTTGGCTACTCTTAATTTTGGGCTTTCTTCTTTTCCCAAACCCAGCACATGTTGGTGTCTTTTTTCGCCGGAGCAGACTTTATTCTTGATTAGTGATGCGTGTCGTTTATGCACCAAAAATAAAAGCCTAGGTACTACTAACGGAAGCTAGCGGTAAATAGGGTCCATCTCCTCAGGGAAGCGAACTTGTTCAACTAACAGTTTTTACCTATGGTCACAAAATTGGGGGTTTGAATAGTGATAACTAAACTACGATATAGGGATAAGCAAGGAATACAAATACGGGAAAAAACACAGGTTGAGATAAAAATCTAGGAAAGGGAATATGTTGGAAACTCGGGTTGTTGTGTCTTACGTATGATTGTCATAATTGGGATAGGCCAATTATTGGTGGGAAAGGCTGGGTTATTACGGTTAAGTCTCAAACCCGACTATACCTTCCGGTCTTAAGTCGCCCTAAGGTCGTTTTTGCTTAACTTGCGCTCTCATAAAAAACTATTTAAAATCAATAAACAAGTCTTACCCTTCCAACCTTCCGGTCAAGGTCGGGAATTAACTAGATGTAAGGTCTCATGCGTGCACTCAGTAAACCGAACATAATTTAAATTGTTTTACTATTACTCCCACCAAAGACGGTCTAACCCGACTACTACATATCATACATTCGACATAATTCACTCATCCCAACATATAAAAGGTTTAGCTACTCATGCTGGGGTCAAAAATGCTTACGACGATAATGAAAGAACTAGCATACGACCTGATAAAATGATAAGTAAAAATCAGATTATAAATAGGAGGCAAGGGATTCGAAATTACGAGAAGCAAAGGGAAAACGGGCGCGATTTTGGTAATCTTAAGACGGATGTAAAATTAATGAACTAGCATACGATACGATACGAATTAAGCAAGGATTTAGAATAAATTGATTAAAACTAGAAACAAGGATTAACAAAGGGAAATGAATGAAAAACGGAAGTGAAATCAGAAGCGGGAATGGACGAACAACGACGACGAACATAAACAAACGAAAACAGAGTATAAGCGCGAAACTGATCGAAAATCACAAAACGAAAACAGTGAATATAAACTGAAATAAGATTAGAAAATAAAGATAAAAGAAGAGAATTACAGTAACAAAAGCAAGAACAAAGATTGAGATCCTTGGAACGGAAGAACGAAGAACTCCGTATTTTACTAAAATTATGACGGCTACAAAGTTCAGAAAAAAACTTAAAGTAAAAGGAGTTTCAGAGAGTAAAAATTAGGGGCTGCCAAACTTATTCTAATGATCTCAAACGAGCTTCTTAAATAAGCAAAGAAAATTAAACTGCAGTAATAACTGAGTGAACACGAAGAGTCTCTAAGCTCTCGATCGAGGGAAATTTCCTCTCGATCGAGCTCTTTAGCTTTCACAAACCGGTCGATCGAATGATAGAAGGTTACTCGATCGACTCCTCTTCTTTGGCACCTCTCGATCGATCACTTTGGCTTTCGACCGAGTGCTTTCTTCTTGGATACCTCTCGATCGAGCACAGGACAGCTCGATCGAGAACTTTTCTTCGTTTGGATCCCTCGATCGAGCACAGGACAGCTCGATCGAGGACTTTTCTCCTCGATCGGTTCTTCGACAGGCTTATGGGTTGATTCTTCACTTCAAAACTCTCAATTGACATACAACCAACCGCGGTTCATCCATCGACTATTGAAAAACAGTGCTTTGAGGCAGAAAGAGCTTGGTTTCCGCTACTATTCGGTCGCTATCTGCAAAATAGCAACACGAACACAAAGTAGCACATAAGGGGTATAAAATGATATAAAATCACCAATTACTATGAGAATGTGTGCTAAAACTAGATTAAAAAGACTATACAAAATGCACACATCAAACTTCCCCAAACCGAACCTTTGCTTGTCCTCAAGCAAACTAAAGATAAACTACGGACCTAATGGATGAAGAAAGACTCAAAGCTACCGAAAAAGTCAACGCCAAGTACATACTATGCCCAAAAATCAACCGATGCCAAGATTGGAAATAAGCGAACGAATTTGTGCATATCATGGAAAACACATGTAGACTTCAACCTTGCTAGACTCATAAAATTTCGGACTCTCCCGGAATCACTCTTCTCTCAATCAAGTATTGTGTAAAATATATGTGAAGAGAAGAGAAGAATAAGGAAGTATAGACTCTCGCCTAAACTACGACCAACAAAACATGTGGCTCGGTTGAAGCATGATGCCGAGGCGAGGAGGAGTTTTATCCGAAGAAGAAGGGTAAAAGAAGACAGATTCAAGGCGGAGGCTGTTTAAAGAGCCTAAAAAGGCGCTAGACTAGCATGAGTAAAGGTTTCAAGCACCGTACACATGCACAACCACCAACGATGTCCATTACACGCCGAACTATTGCAAGTTTTGGGATAGTGAGGCTAAGTGGGACAAAAAGGGGTAAAACAAGTGTGGGTAAATGCGGGTTTAAGCTGAGCTAGAACCTCCAAAACTCATGAAAGTTATTACAAATAGGCATATGAAGTTATTACAAATCATCCCACATGTGATTACATATCAAATCCCTCAATTCTTCCCATCTTATGTATATAAGCATTAAACATTACCCATATCTGATTTATCATGTAAATCACATAGGAATCAGTTATGAACATCAACAAAGTTCCTATAAATCCTAAGCATCACTAACTTCACTAAAAACAAAACAAAAATCACATAGCAGGCTAATATATGACATAGGCCGAGTTACTCATTATTGTCACCTTTACTTAGCGAAAACCTCGAGTTCTTCTTCAACAATCACCAAGTCTTCTTCCGGGTTATCACAAGCACCACCTAAAAGCATGAAACACGAATTAAGATGGGTAATTCGAGTTTAGGGTAAAATAGCCCAGAAAACAAGTTTAGCGAATTGAGAATTGAAAGTGATAGATTTGACGATGGTCGACGAGAGGAACGCGTAGGAAGAAACCTTACCTCGATCCGATTAGAAATGAGTTCGGGATGATTAATTATGTGAACTTGAGAATAAGAAAAATGGTGAAGTTGGGATATCAGTTTCTTTTCTTTTTGTTACCTTGAGGAGAAAGGTAGAGGATGAATTGTGAGGAAATGAGAAGGACTTCTTTCACAATTCCTTTTGTTTAATTTTGAGACGGGTTTAACTTAAGTTGGTTCGGGAATATTTGGTTACGGAAAATGCCAAGGGAATTATTCACCTTCAGATTAAATAAATCTCGAGACGGAACTAAACCTATATTTCTAAAATATATCTTACGAATTTAAATAAAATATTATTAAATTCCGAAAACTACATTAATTAATTTAAAATAAGGTTTACGAAATTAAGGAATGTTTCAATCACCCCATCTTTCAAATTTTCGTCCTCGAAACTTGAAGACGGAAATAAGTAAGGACAACATTAGCTACAAAAACGTACTACTGAGGTTCTGGTAACTCAAAACCTGACTTTCCTTAGAGGCTTCAAAATAAATTCCAAGGCACAAATCATTGTCAATGGACGTTGGGTTCTCGTTACGTATTCAAGATCCCGACACTCCAAATCAGAGACAAGTCCAAAAATCAAATCAATTAAAATTCAAAATCAGACCGATCCGGTGTCGATAAGCATGGTACCGGTTATCAGACGTCTCCGATAACGAGCTCAAATGGCAAATCGACGCTGAAATCAATCAAATTGCAAAACATTCAGCTCCTTAAAACCAAATTTTCTCAAAATCAACGGTAAATTTTCAAATTCTCGAGTAAGAAAAGTTGTAAAAGTTCCACAAGTTTATTATCGAACAAAATAAAGGCAACTTAGTGAATTTACAGGGAGCACAAAGAAGAGAAACCGTGCAAGAGAGAGATTGTGATTTCGAACAATTGATCACACAGGCTCGGGTTTTTAAAAATCTCATAGGGTTCTCATCTCTCTCTTCCCAAATCAAGCACGCCAACTACGGTTTTGATGGAACATTTCCTCAAACAACCCATAACTGCTCCAACCACAATTGAGACTTATCACAATGATCCTCACAAAACCTTTAGCAAACAAGTCCTGAACTTCTAAACTCGGTTCTCGGGAACAATCTGGCATACACAAGTTCACACTCACTACTATAAGGTGAACATTTGCATCAAGGCCTTACAAAAGTCACAACTTCCAAATCCTGAAGTAGCACTCGTACATCCACTCCTTTATTATAATACCCTCATGGCGTCATACTATACCGTAACTCCACAAATCCGAAAATTACTATCATTCAAATTAAACTATTCCATAAGGTTTGGATGTCCAAATTTCGTAATTTCTAAAGTGATAAATGTATATCACCTCCAAATTTATTATTTTCTCCATCCTCAAGATTAAGTAATAATACTAACTTACCTCATTCATCTATTCGACAACCTTATCATATCAAGCATGTTCCTCTAAATTTACCTAAGACTCCAACTATCTCATTTAACTCCTCAACTGGTATTTCCGAATCTACAAATACTCAGGATTCCAGTAGGGTTCTGATATCTAAGTTCCACTAAATGCCATGTATAAAACTCTACTTTAACTTAAGTATTCCATCACTCACTTTCACTCTTCCAATTGGATGAACATGTAGACACTAAGATCACCAAAACATGTCTCACAATACCTCATTGGTTTTCCTCAAATAACAACATGTTCCAAATACGGTTTACGGTTATCAATAAGGAATTATTCAAAGTCCATCCTCGTCGGTTACTTTGATACCCGTCGTTGTGGGTGTCAAAGATAAAATTTATAAACCAAACTAAAACTATAGATAGTGATAGTAAGGGTCGAACCACAGAGAGACAAGGTTAATTATGTTTGCTAATTTTTAATCTATTAAGTAACAAAAGAGAGGGGTTTTGATTGATTGTTGCTAGGTCTAAAACAAGAATAAAATAAAACAAGTAAATAAAGAGGAAAATAAAAATATAATAAAAGAGATGCTAGGATGATTGGGTAATAAACAGCTAAGATAATATAAATCCTAAGTCAACATGTATTGCAGTCGCGTAAGGGGTGTAACATATCCTTTAGGTCTATGCTACCTAATAGCTCCTTTCGGTCTATGCTATTAGTTCCTAGGTCTCACAATTATTGGGTGTCAACAATAAGGGTGATTCCTAAATTCTAGGTCACATACCTTTCAGTCTTAAGTAACCTATCCGTCTTAAGATGTAAACCAATGCCCTTCCCAAATCTCTCAATCTTGGGTAGGTCAATACTAACATCCTACAAGTCTCCTTTTGGTCTCATTGTAGGTTATTATAGTCTGCAAATTAAAGCGAAACAAAATTCATACGCGTGTCGGTCGACCGACCAGCTAACCCGGTCGGCCGACCTCCACCCCGCAACATGTCGGTTCGAGATTTAAACTACCTTTGCATATTTACTCCCTACATCCTAACATATGAAATTAGCTACTCATAACTATTGAAACAAAAATAAAAATAGGAATAAACATGGAAATTATAAAGAACATCAATCTAAACATGCAATAATAATAAAGGAAATTAAAATAAGGGAAAAAGGAGATTAGGAACTTCGGTTCCCCATGGTTAAAACATGTCAATGAAGGGTAAAATAATCAAATAACACAATCCCAAGGAACAAAGAATAAACCTTTAGGTCAATATTCTACCCAATCCTTACGGTCTTAGGGTTCCTACAAAAGCACTAAACTTTCGTTCAAGGGCAATCCCAAAGTTGTTGTTAAACTAATCCTAATAATCTTTCAATCCTAAGGATCAGTTCACCAACAACAATGGGGGATTGGTAATTCAATCATTAAACTATCAAAATCAAGTCTTTACCATGGTTCCCCTAATTCCTAATCACAAGAATTAGTTATGCATACTTCTAATTATGGAACTAACAATAACTAAGAACATTAAAGGAATTAACATAATTAAAGATGACAATAAAAGGGAAAACATGAATAGGAAACAACAATAAGATGAACAACAAGATTAAATTAAAAGGGAAAGATTGAATTGTAGCAAACTTACAACTTAATTGGAGAATCTAAGAACAAAGATGAAACTTGGAAAGTATTCTCTCTAACTATGACTTTATTATAATTCTATGATAGAAAACTAGATTAAGAACTTGATGATAAAAACTAAGTAGAAAACTTCATGAATCTGAATTAGGGACTGAATTTGCTTAAATAGGCAGAATTAAAGAGTTTCCTAATGACCTAAACACTTGTATGGGCTTTTCGGAAGCTTCTGGGTCGGCGCTGTGGTCGGTCGACCAGTATTTTCGGTCGGTCGACCGCTTTACGGATTTTATGCAATTTTTGGGCTTCAGGCAAATTCTGGGCTTTTCCAATTGGCACCTGGTCGGTCGACCTACTTTGTTGGTCGGTCGACCTGACTGACGGGACTGCAGCGCGCATCGATCTTAAAACAGCTGCCATTTCTTCGTTACTTATCGAAATCAAGCGATTCTCGCGGCGTTGGAAAGCTAAGAGGATAAGCTTTCACCTCCAACTGGAATCACTCCATTATCAGCTCTAGAACTCGAGATATAGCCTATTTGAAACAGGCTGCAATGTTGTGGATCGATTCTTTGCTTGTAAAAGTTATCTTTAAGCCTTGAAATGTGCGCTAAGCTTCGTTCCTTCTTATCCTTAGTCATAAAAAGTCCCGAGGGCATAAATTTGGTATAAAATCGTCCCTTTTCCGCATAAATCTGCAAAAGAGCATAAAAATACGGAAGTAGACAAATGTTGGGAAATAAAGGCTAAAACATAGTAAATGAGCGCTAAAATGCGTGTAAAAATAGATGTAAAACATCATAAAATAGACACGCATCAAATTCCCCAAACCAAACCTTGCTTGCCCTCAAGCAAGAAATAGACTCGATCTTAACTAATGGAACGATTTCAATCTCAGAGCGAAATTTACATGTAAGCCTAAACCAATGCCAAGTACAAAAATGAGAAAGCATTTAAATTATGCAAACGAGTTATGGTGCTGTCAGACTTGCAAAAATAAAGACTATAGAGACTTTATACCATGGACTCTCGCGGTACGCTCGAGATACTCATGAAGCAAAGGGTGAGTATATGTAAAAGATAGGAAGAAGTAATTTGTAATGACACTCACCTAACTGCGACCCATGGAAACATGCCTGCAATCTAACATGAACAAGAATTCTACAACCTTGTATAACAATCTCATTAAATGACCCAGATACATGCAATTGGGGTAATGAAAGATATGTGAGATAAAAGGTAAAAGTGGTTAAGATGTTTTTGGAATTGTGGGGTTAGTAGCCAAGCTAGTAAAACCGGTTCCCAACAACATATTTCACAACTTTTGATATTAAGAAAGTGCTCTTTTGTAGCACAACTCTCACATTAAATATAAGAAAGGACTCCCAAATATTTTTTTTTTGAATGAGGTACGGGAGTGATAACACATAAAAGAAAGGAATTTGGAACAATTTTTTTTTCTGATGCTGTCAGTTGGTCGACCGACCTATGAAGGTGGTCGGTCGACTGACTTTGTACGTTTTTGACTTTTTTTTCGTTTTTTTCTTTTCTTTCTTTCTTTCTTTTCTGAATTTTTCTGTTCTTTTTCTTTCTTTCCTTTCTTTCTTTTTTTTCTCTTTTTGCTCATGATAGCATACAAACTAAGATGCCTCAAAAATAAACCAAAGACCATAGATACTAGCTTGGAAAGGTAGGCTAAGTATGGGATGTAGTTTTGGGGGAATAAAAGGGCAAATTTGGCTATGTGAAGCTTATGGGTAAATATGAGAAAAGGGATCCAAATGCACGTATCAAGACTCACAAAACGAGAAAGTAAAACAAGTATATAGCAATTCAAGTTTATGTTTATGCATATTGATGTAACATGTTCCAAGGGGAGTACTACTCACATCCTAAACAACTGGTTTAAGAATGAAACCAGGAAATAAGCTCTAAACCTTAGAATGTATAGTAGGTTGCCAAGGTATAAGTCAAGTCTCAAGATATGCAAGTTGACAAAAACTCGTAGATATGCAAAAGACTCTCATACTAAAACAAGTTGACAAGGCAAGGTAAAGGCATAAACATGTAAGATAGCAAAAATCATCCTTGAAATACTTTCGTTCCGACTCGACCTATATGCTAAAATAAACGTGCATTTTTTGAAATTTTTTTTTGAATCTTTTCATTTTTTTGTATTTTTCTTGTATATGCAAGGAAAATAAAGAAAAGAACAATGCAATACGGAAATGCAATAAACGTGTGACAGAATGCAATGCATGTAACACGAAACCATTCCCCAAACCAACCCGCACAATGTCCCCATTGTGCATTAGCCTAAGTAAAGGTTTCATAAAATTAAAAGAAATATGCAAGGAAAATAAAAACCAAGGAAAAACTGGAAAGAACTCACAGGATTATGAAGCGCATGAAAAACCTCCCCAAACCAGCGTAAGCTGGGAGGTTTTGGTGGCAGGCAGTGCCACTCAAGTACCCAAGAACGGCTGCACGGTTCCCGAGGAAGAAATCGAAAGACTGTGACAGACCGGTAGGTCGACCGACCAAGAGAACAGGTCGACCGACCTTCCTGTAAAGTACAGAAAATTTCAGCAATGCGGCGACTAGGTCGACCGACTGGTGTAACTGGTCGGTCGACCGTCTTTGTCCCAGCGGTCTTCGTTTTTCTTCGTAGAACCTGAAAAAGCAAGAAAAATATACGCCCAACAAATGCGCGAGATCCCAGAAACAAGACCAAAAAGTCTTAACTACGCAAACACAACAGAAAAGTTGTCCTAAAAACTTAAAGAAAGCAAACTAGAAAGTCTTAACAAAACAAAAAAAATGTCTTAAGAAAAACAGAAACGAGCGAAAAGAAGAAGTCATCCGCGAAGGATTCGGCGTTTCTTTGACCAAGGGCTCTGACTATAGGCTACTCCTTCAGCTATGGTGATTTGGGTAGATGAGTTTCTCTCCACCATGTAAATAGGTGGGTCATCATCCACAGCTTTAGCCATCCATCTCCTGTGGTTGTCGACTCCCAAGTCGTGGGTCGACACCTTCCTCGGTTTCTTCTTCTTAGGGCTCTTTTCTTTAGCCAAATGATTACTTGCTTGAGTGACCTCGTTCTCTACATCATTTGATCGAGTAAGTGGTACTACTCGATCGAGAACATCTCTCTTCCTACTGCTTATAGACTTTATCACTAGTGTCGCAATTTCTGGAGCATCCAAATCAGCCTTTTGAGCAAGAGATTCACCTGCACATGCCTCAAAACACATCAAAGCCTCCGAAGGATCCTTTGAAAAGGATCCTTGCATAGAACATTCACTAATATTAAAAACATCAGGAATGTCAATAAATGAATCCTGCAAAAAACAAGGTTCATCAAGAGAGGGTTCAATTATGTTAGGAACATGGTCATCACTAATACCTACAAAAATAGGTTGGTCAGTCAAGGGGTGAAAGTCTAACTCATTGGTTGTTTCTAGATCCAAGATAGTATCATCAACGGGGAGGGAGAGGGAATCAAGTAACCTATTATTCTCATCCTTAAGAATGAGCGACTCTTCAGTAATGGGTGTGATGGGATCACACTTGACAGAAATATCTGGGTTACTAATATCAACGCCCTCATACCTCTCCAAGATTTTTTTGGACTGATGCTCCAACATTAATTTCTCCAAATGATACGGACACGGGACCACAATGCTTGTCGCGGAATCGGCAAGCCTTGGCTCTTTTAACTTCAGAATCTCCGTTGAGTCATTGACGAGAGGAGAGTCAGGTATCTTAGGAGGTGAATCCACAATCTGCTCAGGAACCCTGGTCGGTCGACCTGGTACAGTGGTCGGTCGACCGACTTCTGTATTATCGGAATTTTTCTGGTCTGTAGAAACTGATCTCACGTCAGGCGTCGAGGTCAGTCGACCTGATGTTGTGGTCGGTCGACCTCCTGACCTGTGCACAGGATCGATTTCTTCGTCCTGAGCTTTGGCATCATCATCCTTTGGGGTTGGTCTCTCATAAGCACGAGCACTCCTAGGATCTATAGCATTTAATGTCTCTATGGGACTCTTACAACCAACTGGAGAGCTAGCACCCTGATTAGCTATGATTACTAATTGCCTTTCAATATTCTTATAAACTGCATCTTGTTTCTTAATCATTTCCGATAACAATGCTTCTAACTCAGATGCAGTAACCATGATCGCAATAGCGCTGAGAGTGCTCAAGTCTTCCTCTCAAAAACCTGTCTTCTGAAACAGAACTAGAAGAAAAGGTAAGAAACGGCCTTAAGGAACCTAAGTTCCTTAAGACAAGAAAAATAAACTAAAAATTAGCAAACAAAATTATACCGTCTCCCCGGCAACGGCGCCAAAATTTGATACCCGTCGTTGTGGGTGTCAAAGATAAAATTTATAAACCAAACTAAAACTATAGATAGTGATAGTAAGGGTCGAACCACAGAGAGACAAGGTTAATTATGTTTGCTAATTTTTAATCTATTAAGTAACAAAAGAGAGGGGTTTTGATTGATTGTTGCTAGGTCTAAAACAAGAATAAAATAAAACAAGTAAATAAAGAGGAAAATAAAAATATAATAAAAGAGATGCTAGGATGATTGGGTAATAAACAGCTAAGATAATATAAATCCTAAGTCAACATGTATTGCAGTCGCGTAAGGGGTGTAACATATCCTTTAGGTCTATGCTACCTAATAGCTCCTTTCGGTCTATGCTATTAGTTCCTAGGTCTCACAATTATTGGGTGTCAACAATAAGGGTGATTCCTAAATTCTAGGTCACAAACCTTTCAGTCTTAAGTAACCTATCCGTCTTAAGATGTAAACCAATGCCCTTCCCAAATCTCTCAATCTTGGGTAGGTCAATACTAACATCCTACAAGTCTCCTTTTGGTCTCATTGTAGGTTATTATAGTCTGCAAATTAAAGCGAAACAAAATTCATACGCGTGTCGGTCGACCGACCAGCTAACCCGGTCGGCCGACCTCCACCCTGCAACATGTCGGTTCGAGATTTAAACTACCTTTGCATATTTACTCCCTACATCCTAACATATGAAATTAGCTACTCATAACTATTGAAACAAAAATAAAAATAGGAATAAACATGGAAATTATAAAGAACATCAATCTAAACATGCAATAATAATAAAGGAAATTAAAATAAGGGAAAAAGGAGATTAGGAACTTCGGTTCCCCATGGTTAAAACATGTCAATGAAGGGTAAAATAATCAAATAACACAATCCCAAGGAACAAAGAATAAACCTTTAGGTCAATATTCTACCCAATCCTTACGGTCTTAGGGTTCCTACAAAAGCACTAAACTTTCGTTCAAGGGCAATCCCAAAGTTGTTGTTAAACTAATCCTAATAATCTTTCAATCCTAAGGATCAGTTCACCAACAACAATGGGGGATTGGTAATTCAATCATTAAACTATCAAAATCAAGTCTTTACCATGGTTCCCCTAATTCCTAATCACAAGAATTAGTTATGCATACTTCTAATTATGGAACTAACAATAACTAAGAACATTAAAGGAATTAACATAATTAAAGATGACAATAAAAGGGAAAACATGAATAGGAAACAACAATAAGATGAACAACAAGATTAAATTAAAAGGGAAAGATTGAATTGTAGCAAACTTACAACTTAATTGGAGAATCTAAGAACAAAGATGAAACTTGGAAAGTATTCTCTCTAACTATGACTTTATTATAATTCTATGATAGAAAACTAGATTAAGAACTTGATGATAAAAACTAAGTAGAAAACTTCATGAATCTGAATTAGGGACTGAATTTGCTTAAATAGGCAGAATTAAAGAGTTTCCTAATGACCTAAACACTTGTATGGGCTTTTCGGAAGCTTCTGGGTCGGCGCTGTGGTCGGTCGACCAGTATTTTCGGTCGGTCGACCGCTTTACGGATTTTATGCAATTTTTGGGCTTCAGGCAAATTCTGGGCTTTTCCAATTGGCACCTGGTCGGTCGACCTACTTTGTTGGTCGGTCAACCTGACTGACGGGACTGCAGCGCGCATCGATCTTAAAACAGCTGCCATTTCTTCGTTACTTATCGAAATCAAGCGATTCTCGCGGCGTTGGAAAGCTAAGAGGATAAGCTTTCACCTCCAACTGGAATCACTCCATTATCCGCTCTATAACTCGAGATATAGCCTATTTGAAACAGGCTGCAATGTTGTGGATCGATTCTTTGCTTGTAAAAGTTATCTTTAAGCCTTGAAATGTGCGCTAAGCTTCGTTCCTTCTTATCCTTAGTCATAAAAAGTCCCGAGGGCATAAATTTGGTATAAAATCGTCCATTTTCCGCATAAATCTGCAAAAGAGCATAAAAATACGAAAGTAGACAAATGTTGGGAAATAAAGGCTAAAACATAGTAAATGAGCGCTAAAATGCGTGTAAAAATAGATGTAAAACATCATAAAATAGACACGCATCATACTTCACACGGTGCTATGGAAAAGGGTAAATATTCAATAGGGCTGAGTCTGAAAGCTATGTAAGTAGTTTCCGAGGTAAGATGGGAGATAATTCAAGAACGAAGGTAAACGGGAAAAATCATCGATGAAGACATACCAGTGATCAGCTGAGGTCAAGTCTCAACAGCGGCAAAACTCATCACGTACACAGTACCATTGGCCTTCTGTCTTCGAACGGCACCAGCAGTCTTCCCAATGGCAGCCCTCTTCTCCGGGCACTCGAAAAACCGATGTCCAGGCTTCTTACAAGTGGAGCATGTGTAAGCATCACCGTTGCAGTCAACTCCAGGATGCAGGGCCTTGCGGCACTTCTAACACCTCAGAGGAATGTCGGGTGCAGGCATGGGGTCCTTGGCTCTGGAGGAATCAAACCTTCTAAACTTCTCATGTTGAGCCACCGGAGGAACAGATGAAGGGTCGAAGGGTCTTTTCCCAAGGGAGCGAGCCCGAAGGGAACTGGGAGCAGAAGAAGCTCTAGCCTCATCATCTATGGCCTTAATCGAACTCTCAGCCTAAATAGCATCGTCGTAAACCTCGACAAAAGATGTAGAGTCCCTCCTCACCATGCTCTCGATCCTAGGACTCAACTTGCCTCTGTAAAAGTAGACTCTCTCAAATTCATCTCTGACGAAGCGAGCAGCAAAATGAGCTAATTGGCTGAACTTGTCCGTGAACTCTTGGACTGTCATTTGTCCTTGTTTCAGGTCCCTGAATTCCTTAAGCCTCTGGGAGGCAAGCTCTTTCAGGTAAATGTGAGTCTCCATCATGGTCTTGAAAGCATCCCAATCGAACAACGGGAAAAGGAGAGTGGTCAGACCAATAAGAGTCCACCAACGGTCTGCCTCATGCGTCAGAAAGTGAGAAGCTAAACGTACCCTATCCTCCCTGACAACTGAATACATAGAGAAGCCTCTCTCCATATCTCTAAACCACTCAGACTGTTTTGTTTGAAACTAATAACTAAGACGATAAAATAAAGGAAGTCTAAAACGAGGTAAAAAGATGATCGGGAACTTCGGTCCACCATGGCTAAGGTAAGTCAGAAAAGGGTAGACAACTCATGAAACATAATCTCAAGAAACGTGAATAAGCCTTTCGGTCAATATTCATCCAAATCCTGACGGTCTTAGGATTCCTCGAAAAGAACAAAACTTTCGTTCATAGGCTATACTAAATCTATTGTTAAACCAATTCTATTAATCTTTCAATCTAGTATAATGAATCTAACAACAAATATTCAGATCGGTACAAAGTTCATGCAACCAATAAAAACCTAATTTTCGCCATGGTTCCCCTATTTCCCAATCATGAGAATTAGCTACTCATAAACAAAGAATTAAAACTAACGAATGTAATGAAATTCATGCGAGAAGACATATTCATGAAATAACAATTGAAGGGAAAGATAAATAAATCAGAATAATAAGAAGAAGAAACAATAAGGATTGAAACAACAAAGAAATTAAATTGCATTAAAACTTACTACGGAACGGAATTCGATGAACAAATCTGAAATTTGAGTTTTCTCTCCTTAGGTCTAATGTGTTTTTTTGACTAATGAAAAGCTTAACCTAATCTAATTACTGTTTTTCCTCTAATAGTCTTCAAAATTAAAAACTTAGAAAAAAACCGAAAGTAAGAAAATAAAAAGTTTGCTCTGCCCGTGAACTGGTCGACCGACCAGACATTGTGGTCGGTCGACCACCTGTGCTCTAGTCTCGACCTTCTGACATGACACCTTGGTAGGTCGACCAAGTAGACTGGTAGGTCGACCAAGTAGACTGGTCAGTCGACCGATTCCTGCTCCCAGCAGCTCCTGATCTTCTTGCACGCATCCCCATAACAGCGAGTTTGGACCCTTATCTTGTGAGTTCTCTTAAGAAAGCTTCCGAGGAACGATTAAACTTTGGTTAAGCTCACTTTTGCTTGTTCCTATATTTAAAACATAGAAATGCCAAAGTAAACCGTTTCGGGAGGAAAAATAGCTAAAAGCTACCAAACATGCATAGAAATACGTGCCAAAACTATAGACAAAGTGTATAGTATATGCACGTATCAAATATCCCCAAACCAAACCTTGCTTGTCCTCAAGCGCACTATGACTCGAATAAAAAGAAAACTTCTAGTGGACCGGATTTCATGCTCAGAACCAAACAAAACGCCATGCCTAACCAAATTAATGCAACTTTAAAAAAACCAAGCAAATTGTCAAATGCAAACGAATTGAACATGTTGAGGAAAATGCTAAATTTTCGACCTTGCAAGACTCGTTCATATTGGACTCTCACGGATCACTCATTCACTCAAACAAGCACAAGGTGAGATATATCTGAAAGATAGAAGAATGATCAAGAATTAGACTCTCACCTATCTACGACCCGTTAGAACATGCTTGCAATCTAACATGAACAAAATCTCTACAACCGTACATATGCATTCCACCACTGTAATGACCATGACACATGCCGAGGTAATTTGGGATTGTGAGGCTATGGGTAAGAAAAGGCTAGAATGAATTTGGAAAAGAGGAGTTAAACCGAGCTAACAACCATCAAACCAAACTGAGAAAGAAAAACACTTTTCATTCTCAGTTCCAAAATGAACTAATGCTTAAATTTCATAAGCATGGTACTCATATATCCTTCATTAAAACACATCATATATTTCTCTTTTTTTTCTTCTTTTCCCTCTCTTTTTTTTCTTTTTTTTTTGAAAAAAATTCTTCTTGCACAGTAACTGTGGTCGACCGACCATCAGATTCAGTCGGTCGACTACCCAGCATTCCAAGAAGTTTCTGTTTTTGTCCCCGTTTTTTATTGAGTTTCTCCTCTTTTTTTGTTTCTTTTTGAACTCAAATTTCTTCCTTTTTTCTTCACTTCCCACATTTTTCTCAAAGAAAGCAACATAACCAAAGATGATAAAGATAGTCCCACTATACCATGTTACTAGCTCGGCTTGGGTAGGCTAAATTAAGATGTAGTATATGGGATGAAAGAGGCAATTTGGCTATGTGAGGGTTATGGGTCAAGCAAAAAAAGGAAACCTCTACCACATGTGTCAACAAACCACAAACCCGAATGCATATAGGTATCAAGTAGACAATGCTCATGCTTACGCAAGTTTATGTGACATGCCTTAGGAGGAGAAACTACTCTCATTCCCACATGAAATCGGTCATGAATGTCACCGATTTATTAGGCTCTAAACTCAGAAATGAAGTAGCTTGCCAAAAGAGAGTCAAGTCTAATTGTTTAGCACAAAACCAACAAAAAACTCGTAGATTATGCAGAAGACATGCTTGAAAAAGTTGAAAGTGCAAGGCAAGGCAATGAGGCGAAATGTAAGGCAAAATCTTCATAGCAACCATCCGTTCTGACTCGACCTACATGCTAAAATAAACGTGCATTTTTTTATTTTATTTTTGAGTTTTTTTTTCAATGTTTTTGGATTTTTGTGAATATGCAAGAAAAATAAAAGAAACGATGCAAAACGGAAATGCGATAAACGTGTGACAGAAAAAAAATGAAATAAAGACGGATGCAGACTCAACAAAAGGATGCATATACCGTCCCCAAACCAAAACGCACAATGCCCTCATTGTGCTCAACAGCACAAATCCGCAGTAGAATATGTTGAGGAAAAGTAAAAGCATTCTAAAAAAAAGGGAAGACTAAAGAAGAAAACAAAATAGGGAAAAACTCACAAGATGTACCTCACCAATCCGAACATCAGAGAGGGGAGGTTTGGGCGCTAACTCTAGTACTCGGGGTCGTACTCAGACCCACTAGCCTCCTCCTCCTCAGATCCACTACCCTCCTCTGATGCAGCCCTAGAGGCTTCCTCAGATCCATAGCCGCCCTTCGGATAGGTGTAGTAGGACGGGTGAGTCAAGGGCCAGTGGGAAGCTTGTTGAGTACAGCATACTCGGAGTAGATCATGATGTTAAAGATGGCGTTGTCCAAATTCTGCCTGTTGAACGCCCTGCACATATCTCCCATCAAGTGTGAGACCGACCTGTTGTCATAGACAGTAGAGATATCAATAGGGGGTGGGAGAGATAATTTGTGAGGAAAGCCCGTCCCAGATGCTGCATATGAGGTACTAGGTCTAGCTCCCCTAGATCCTTGGGAGGTCTCACCTCATCCCCTAAGCGGAAGGCGGTTAGATGGGAGGGGTGGTCTGAGCTCACCTGCTACGTCAGTGAGGGGTAGCAGGGGTGGAAAAGCGGTGATGGGGATAGGGTCACAAGTGTAGGTGTCAATCTTCCAACACCTCTTGCGGTCTACCCACTTCACGGACTTAACATAAGCTAAGTCCATGTAGCGGGAATGAGGAGCAATGGCATCCTCAAAACGGGGGAATTGCATCATAAGGCGGTTAGCCAAACGAGTGACTAACCCCCCCCCCCCCCCCACAGACAATTGTGGTCAAAGAAGTCCCTTCCCCAACCGTTTGGAAGTGTGAGGCAGTCAAAAAGGCAATGTTATAAACCATGGCCCCCCTACGCCTCTCATTGAGGTAGCCCGCTAGGATAGAAAGTTCATTGTTGTTAACGTTGTTCGATTCTTTCCGGCCAAAGACAGTGTTGGCCAACAACCTAACGTAATAACGCAAGGCAGGTAAATGAACAAAAGTGCCCTTTTTCTTTCCGGCATGAGAGTCGGAGATACAAGACCAAATGACCTTGTATGATTCCGTCGGGTCAGCAGTACGACCCTCTGAGCTAAGTCCCAAATAACCTGCAAACTCTTCCAAAGTTAAAGAGTAAGTGACATTAAACAAACGGAAAACAATGCAAGCAGTATCCCTTCCCACCCTCCAAGCGTCGACATCGAAGCCAAAAGATGTGAAAAACGATAAGGTCAAGGTGGGGTAGGTGAACTCATCCATAGTTATGAGTCCCGACAGACCCGTGCCATTTAGTAGGTCAACGACGGCCAGGTAACACCCTAATTCCTTGACAGTGGGCTGATGTAAAAATCTGGTCGGTGTCACCTGACATCTAGAGGATAGATATAAGAAGCGGGCCCTTTGGGCCGGAGTTTGAAAAATAACCTGTGGATAGTTAGGTAGACTATTCGTAGATTGTTCAGCCATCACCCTTGAGCCTCCCGCGTGACCTCTCGAGCTGCTTGCTTCCGATTTTCGGGACCTTTTGTTTGTTCTTGATCTTCCCTACATGGTATACCTGCAAAAATCATAACCACACTTTGAGTAACCGAATTCCCAATTTAAAACCAACAAAGATGCGAAGTCAACCCCAACAATTTTGAAAAACAAAGCGCCTGTATCAGCTCTGGTAGTCGACAGACCGCCCTACGTGGTCGACCGACCGACAATCGACAAGAGTAGGAGTTTCTGGAAAATTGGATTGGTCGACCGACTTAGGGTTTTGGTCGGTCGACGAATCGCGACAATGTTTACAACGGAAATCGCAGATTGCTAGGTTTTTTAGTTAGGATAATGCGAAAGATCGAAAGATAAACCCTATACAAACGTAAACAAGCCTGAAAACCTAGGTCTAAGAACAACAAACTCTATTAAGAACCATCCATAACCAACAACAACTCCTTGAATTGAAGAAAACTTGAAGGAAGGAGATGTTTACCACAGAAAACAAAGAAAAAGAACGAAGAACGAAAGGAAAGCAAAGAAAACGAAGGAAAACATACCTTTATTTAGGGTAATTGAAGGATTGAGCAAAAGAATTGACTTGAAAGAATGGGGGAAAGGGACTAGGGTTTTGTCGAAGGAGGGAGGGCTTTTTCTGATTTTTGAAATAATGAGAAGTAAGTTTTCAAAAATTAGATATATGCTAACCCGGTTATATCGACACTTGATCGATCGACCAATATGTTAGGTCGGTCGACCAAGACCCCTGATTACCTTTTAATTTTTTCCAGTAGGTGTTTCGTGGGAAACCATGGTCGGTCGACCTTGCTACTCGGTCGGTCGACCAAAACCACTAGCAACTTTCTTCAAAATTCCTGCTTAAGGCTAAAAACTTCCAATAAAAGCAGTAAGAACAAATAAAAACGACTAAACTAAGAAAATTATAAAGACAAGGAAAACAAAAACTACAACTCGGGTTGGCTCCCGATTAGCGCTGGTTTAAGAGGTCCCGCACGACCTTTTTACCTCACTCTGAAGCATCCATTAATAGGTTGAAGTATAATACTTCGACCTTCCCGACAAACTCATCTGCTCCATGGAAATGCTTCGTGTAACACCCCCATTTATTAAGAGCCTTTAGCAAGACATTCTCAAATAAATAGAGCTGTTACCATCTCGGAATGTCCGAGGTAGTGAATAACAATGTAAAACAAACCAAAGTACTTTATATAAAAACTGATAAAATTTAAACTTGGTTATTACAGTTACCACATAACGGAAAAGAAATACAACTGATGATTCCTCTAAATGTGATATAATTCTAAGTCGGTCCAAGGTACGCATCTCACATTTCTGCCCCAGCTCCTAGCTCATCTGTCTCTGACCTGTAGAATCTACTCCCCATTCCGGATCATCGTAGGTGTACACGAATACAATGTCAACCTCGCGGTTGAGTAGGGTAACACAATAATTATAATGCAACAGTTAAATGATATGCAAATGCCATGATATGCTCGAGCTCAATCTCAATTTCAATCTCAATCTCATACCCGAAACACCAATCTCAAACCCGAAGCACCAAGCCATACCGAACCTCCCGGCAGACTATAATCGGTCGTCACCGAACACCAGCTCAAAAGCTGATAAGACACCAGGCCTGGTCTGCAGAACCACCCTAGGCTTTATATCTAATCAATATCCATTCCGTAACTTTCTCAGTAACCAATGCATATGCCATGCTCATGAATGCAACAATACTCTTAATCAATCATGCTATTAAATAATGAAAAGCTCATGCCAATAATAATATTCAACACTCAATCCAACTAATATCATTCTCATATTACTCATGCACGTCATCCATAACACACAATCCAATAACCATTCATAACACATCATAGAGTATAGTGCCAGTGTATCCTACCTGGTAGTACGTCTGAAAAGCAAACACCGTCTAGAAATACTCCACTTCAAATCCCGTTCCTATAAATATTACTTAATATTAAATTCTAGTCATACAACCAAACACTACTAATTAATTTTATGGTCATGTCCCCATTTATTAACCATGACGACATATAAATAAATATCACCAAACAATATCACAATTTACTTATTACCAACCATAAATCAATCATATTACCCAATTATAAAACATATAAAAAAAACATATAAAAACATAATAATAATTATAACATATTGGTAGTAACATTCAAACCACTAAATAATTATTACCCAACTTAGTTAAATAACTTTTACTAATTATGTATACCAATATTACTAGTAACGATTTATAAATAATCAACAATGATAATAATGCTAATAATATTATTATAATTCAATAACAACAATAAGTAATAATAATAATAATAATAATAATAATAATAATAAAACAATGACACTAACAATACAATAACAATCTAAATAAAAATCATAATAAATATTAATAACAATAATAACAATTATAATGATAAAACTAATAAGAAGAATAAGAATAAGCATTATGTACAATTAAAACAACCTCCTCCCACAGACCTGGGTTCGAAACCCATGACAAACAACCAACAACAAAACATCCAACAAACAACCCCCTATTAAGACCTCTTGTTCACCCAACTTCTGACTTTCACCACGCTTATTCCGGCCACCCATGGTCACCACCTAAAGCCCTAACCTCTTACCTATACCACAGACCACAAAATACACACCTTTGCTACTCCCTGAAACCACCACCAAGGCCACCACAACCCCCTCAAACAGCCTGCCCACGACCTCACCTGAGTGTTTCAGCAGCCCGTCTCTTACCCCTCCTCCTTCTCCCGCTTCTTTCTCTCTCCACCATGCCCCTCACACCCTCTGGCCACCACCGTTGTCACCACTGACTCACGGTGGTTCCAGGGGTGGTATCGTCCCCCTCTCGTCTCACCTCCAGCCACTACAACAACTATTATAAAACCCCCTGCCCACACGCTCTGTTCTTATTTCTGCACTTCCTGCCAAAAACAACGTGAACACCCTCTACAAGCACGCCCCTAACCACCTTCTACTACCACCATCGCCACCAACAACCACCGCCCTTGACACTTAGTATTACCCATAATCTCCTGGTGCCAAACACCAGGCTTTGACCCCACGCGAACCTCTACAACAAAGCCCTAAAAACTGTCGAACACACTGATAAAACCCGTGTTCCTGAAACCCCTATACCTGCTGTCCAAAACTACCTCCTCCGGCCACCACACACACCCTATGACCACCACCAAAACAACCATCAACCCACCCCTAACAGTGCTCACGACCCACAACACCAACCAAATCAAAATACGAACATTTAAACAATCAGAAACGAATTGCATTATCACGAATACAAAACAGAGTATACACGTTGTTCTCCGTCAACAATCACGACTGCTTTACTGCCACTCACGGTGGTCTTAAGGCGGTCTAATGATGACAAACATATTATTCATATAACAAGGAATACGTATAACTATAAGGCACATATATAACTATATGCAAAAGTACTTTAAATTACCTACGAACTTGATGCAGTGCAAAGGTAAGATCGTATTGTATGTTGTTTCATAAACGTTTTTCTCCCTCAAATTCACGGTTTCCATATCATTTTTTAGGTAGGGTTGTGGAGGCATAAGAGGTAGGTGGTGAATAGAGCTGATACGAGATGTGGAGGCGGGTTGGAGGCGGAGTTGACTAGGGTTTAAGTGTAGGTAAAATGTCGATGTTTGGTTTTTTGGTAAATGTCGATGTTTAGTTTTTTTTTGAGTTTGGATAACAATTGGACAATCCCACATATCTTATTACTCGGTGCATCACGCATCCCGAGGTTATATCCCGCTCTCAACCCAACTTAAAATTTACGAGTATTATTTTGTAACCTAGTATTATTAAATATTAATTAATTTCACTATAAGAATATATAAAATTATAATTTAAATATAATTACGACTTAAATAATAAAAATACGTATAATTAAGAAATAAATATAAAATAAGAAAATATATTTAATTATAAATATATTATCAAAATTAAAGAAATACGAATGAAATGTCATTTTATGAAATAGTCATCAAATATAAAACGATTATGAAATACGAAATAATCGTAAAAATACGATTTATAAAATAATAATAGTTTTCGTAAAATACTTTATAAACATTCCATTTGAAATACTTGTATAACACGGTTTGACTGCGGTTGACCGAGGCTAAAATACTGGGTATTACACTTCCCGTATTGACCATTCACCTTGAACCTCTCTCCAGCTAAGGTTTCCAATTCAACCGACCCAAACTTCGTGACCGCGGTGATTGTGTAAGGTCCACTCCACCTGGATTTCAGTTTACCAGGAAATAAACGTATACGAGTACTGAAAAGGAGTACCTTATCACCTACCTGGAAATTGCGCTTGATGATTCTCTTATCGTGCCAGCGCTTGGTCGTTTCCTTGTAGATCTGTGTATTGTCATAGGCCAGCAGCCTAAATTCCTCAAGCTCGTTTAGCTGTGCCATACGTTTCTCACAAGACATGTTAGGGTCTAGATTAAGATCACAGATACCCCACCAGGACCTAAGTTCTAACTCAACTGGTAAATGACATGCTTTACCATAAATGAACCGGAATGGTGACATTCCGATTGGAGTTTTGAATGCAGCGCTATAAGCCCATAACACATCATCTAATTTAAGACTCCAATCCTTTCGTGATTTAGAAACAACTTTTACTAGGGTCTCTTTGAGTTCTCTATTATAAATATCAACTTATCCACTTGTTTGAGGGTGATAAGCTAGACCCCTACGAAGTTGGAAACCGAGTTTAGTTAGCAAAGCACTCAATTGTTTCTCTTTAAAATGCATTCCCCCATCGCTAATGACAACCCTAGGGACACCAAAACGAGGAGTACCTTCGTGGTGACCACCATAGGCAGAAAAGTGGCTTGCTTCCAGAATATCCTTCACCTCCCACTGGGGGACGCATCTCCGGATAAGTCCGTCTGCACATTCCTTAAAAACATAAGGGTCATCCCAAAAGTACTGCTTCGCATCATAAGCGAACCGCTTCTTCTGCTGCCACGAGAGCTCATGTGGGATTTTACCTGTCACAGCAAAGTTTGCAAAATCACCAAACCACAGAGGTGGATAAGAACCTGAACTATTAATGATCAACAAACTCTCATCAGGAAAAGAATCATCAATAGGAAAAGGATCTTCCCTATCAGTCAACTGCAGACGTGATAAGTGATCAGCTACCACATTTTCTGCGCCTTTCTTGTATTTGATCTCTAAGTCATACTTCTGCAAAAGGAGTATCCACCTCAAAAGCCTCGGCTTTGCATCTTTCTTCAGGAAAAGAGTCTTCAACGCTACATGATCAGTGTAAACAATAACCTTAGAACCCAACAAGTAAGAACGAAATTTCTCTAAGGCAAAAACTACAGCTAGAAGCTCCTTCTCTGTGGTGTAATAGTTGACTTGAGCCTCATCTAGAGATCGGCTCCCATAGTAGATGACATTCAATGCCTTGTTCTTCCTCTGTCCTAGCACTGCACGCACTGCATAGTCACTAGCATCACACATGATCTCAAATGGGAGATCCCAATCAGGAGGCTGAATGATTGGTGCTGAAATTAGAGCCTCCTTTAACCTGTTAAAAGCTAAAAGACACTCATCAGTAAACTCAAAGACGGCATCCTTATGGAGCAATTGTGTAAGTGGTTTAACAATTTTAGAAAAGTCTTTAATGAAACGTCGGTAAAAACCTGCGTGACCAAGGAAACTTCTCACCCCCTTAACATTCACAGGAGGGGGCAATTGCTCAATCACCTGCACTTTTGCTTTATCAACATGAATACCCTTATCAGAAATCAAATGCCCTAACACCACCCCCTCATTGACCATGAACTGACACTTTTCCCAATTTAAAACAAGGTTTACATCAATACAACGCTGCATTACATTATCAACATTAGCTAAGCATTGATAAAACTCATTACCATAAACTGAGAAATCATCCATAAATACCTCCATGATGTTTTCTATGTAATCAGAAAAGATCCCCATCATGCACCTCTGAAAGGTGGCAGGCGCATTACATTGTTGAAGTAAATGTCCTCCACAGTGTGTGATTATTTGAATAAATCTTTTACAGGATCACACAGGGATTCTTAGTATATTAATCAGTTGGTTAACGTTTATCGGTAACGATTGGCTCACTAGTAGTTTGACGTACTGTCATATGATGGCGATAATCAACTGATCCCTAAAGGTCACACATATAGGATATTACTAAGAAATGTGATTATATATTGATATAATTACGTAAATGCTAAACTTACCTAAATGTAGTTAAGTAGATGATACACATTTAATAATAATTAGGAGAAATGAATTAAAAATTAATTCTAATAAATATATACAAATATTATATTTATTAATTATATTTTAATATATGATATTTTAGAATAATATAATTGGGTTAATTAATTATAAGATAATTAATTAATGTTCTCCGGGAATTATAATTGTACACCGAAAATTATTAAAATATGTATGATATTTTAAGGAAATTCGAAATAAGGAAACTGACTTAGAATATTATAATATAAGGAGGTTTCCAGGAAAATGACTAAGGATATTATAATATAAGGAGGTTTCCTAATAGAAGTACAACACCAACACAAACCAAAACCCTATAAGAAGGGATTTTCGACCGTGTGGTATAAGGACGAAAAACATAAGTTGTTTTCTCTGTTGTTCTCTTTGATTAGTTTATCATCTTAAAATCTCAAAACAAATCCTCTAAAATAATTAATAGTAATTTAGGAGGAGCTTTGAAGGGATCTTTCTCAGTCATCTTGGATGCAATCTAAGGAGAACTTCTACCTTGAAGTTTGGGTTTATACTAGGTTGTTCTTAGGCCGGTCTCATATAGGACTAGAGGTTAATTCTATATTTGTGACTGTTTAATTCTTGCAATTGAGGTTTTATTGAATCGTTTTTGATATAATCCTTGGCAGTATTAATATGATTAATACTTTTATAAATAATTTAAGAAATTATTTCCTACATACATAACCCAAAAGGCATTTTGTGGTATGCAAAAACACCTTGTTGACAAGTAAAAGTGGTCTTACTCTGATCATCTGGATGAATGGGAATCTGAAAGAAACCTGAATATCCATCTATAAAACAAAGAACTTGTTAGAAGCAAGTCTCTCAGTCATCTGGTCAACAAAAGGAAGGGGGAAGTGGTCTTTCTTGGTGGCGGCATTTAATTGTCTATAATCAATGCACATCCGCCACCCTGTTACAACTCGAGTAGGTATTAATTCATCTTTGTCATTTTTAGCAATGATAGTTCCTCCTTTCTTCGGAACTAGCTGAACTGGGCTAACCCACTTGGAGTTGCCAACTGTATAAATAATACCTGCATCAAGTACTTTCATCACCTCAGCCATAACTACTTCCTGCATCTTCAGGTTCAACTTACGTTGACCCTGTCTGTAAGGCTTATGCCCTTCCTCTAGCTCTATCCTATGCATGAAAACTTTAGGGCTGATGCCCTTAATGTCATCCAAAGAATAACCTAAGGCCTTCCTGTTCTTTTTTAGAACAGTCATCAAAGCATAAAGTTGGTTATCATCTAGTTTAGCACTAACAATAGCAGGGTACTGCTCAGTATCATCCAGAAAAACGTACTTCAGATTAGGAGGAAGTGGCTTACGCTCTGGTACATTTACCTCTATAGCATGAACAGAATCAGTGCTAACAACATAACACGTGTTTACCAGATTTGCATTAGCCAAGCTTGTAAGCCTTTCATCCTCTTCCTCGGTAAGCTCGTGATCCTCTATCGCTACTTCGAAAACATCCAGCTCCTCAGCATTCTCCACTGGATTACCTGCACACTCATCCAAAATTGTTAGATCATCTAAGGTATCCCTGGCTAAGGATTCCCTCCAATTATAGATAAGATTCATGTCAACAATATCAATGGAAAAACACGTATCATCAGCAGGTGTGGTTGCCTTAGGGGCAAGACTGAACTCAATGGTGTCATCCCCAAATTCTAAGGTTATGTCCCGCGTTTGACATCTATCATAGCCCCAGCTGTGTGTAAAAATGGTTTACCTAGAATAAGGGTATCTGACCATCCTCAGCAATGTCTAAAACTACGAAATCGACAGAAATAAAGAACTTTCCCACTCGAACTGGGACATCCTCTAAGACTCCTAGAGGTCTTTGGGTGGATCTATCTGCCATCTGAAGGGTAATATTGGTGACCTTAAGTCTACCTATATTAAGTCTTTCACATACTGAATATGGCATAACATTAACACTAGCCCCTAGATCACTAAGGGCTTTCCCAATCACATGGTTATCTATGGTGCATAGGATAGAAAAACTACTCGGGTCTTTTAATTTAGGTGGAATATTGTTTTGTGAAAGAACATTACATTCTTCCACAAAAGAAATAGCACCTTTGACACCCGTCGTTGAGGGGTGCCAAAGATAAGATTTATAAAACCTCAGCTTAAACTCAGATAGGATAAGTCAAGGGTCGAACCACAGAGAGACAGGGTAAATTATGTTTGTAAATTTAAAGTCTATTGCAAGTAACCAAAAAGGGGGGTTTTGAATTGGGATTTAAACTAACAACTAAGGTAATAAACTAACAAGAAAATTAAAATAAGATAAAAAGGGGATTAGGAACTTTGGTTCCCCATGGTCAAAACAAGTCAATGAGAGGTAAGATAATCAAATAACACAATCCCAAGGAACAAAGAATAAACCTTTTGGTCAATATTCTACCCAATCCTTACGGTCTTAGGGTTCCTAGAAAAGCACTAAACTTTCGTTCAAGGGCTATCCCAAAGTTGTTGTTAAACTAATTCTAATAATCTTTCAATCCTAAGGATTAGTTCATCAACAACAATGGGGGATTGGTAATTTAATCATCAAACTTATCAAAGTCAAGTCTTTACATGGTTCCCCTAATTCCTAATCACAAGAATTAGCTATGCATACTTTTTATCATGGAACTAACAATTACCAAGAATATTAAAGAGATGAACATAATCAAAGATGATAATAAAAGGGTAAACATGAAATAAGAAATAACAACAAGATAAATAACAAGATTGAATAAAAAGGAAAGATTGAATTGTGACAAACTTACAACTTGAATGGAAAATCTAAGAATAAAGATGAAAAGCTTGGTACCAAAATCTAACAATGGAGTTTATTCTCTAATTGGGGCTGCATAACCTAATTTTTGAGTTTGGGTCTCCTTAAAATAAGAATTGTTACAAGATTAGGAAAAATAGAAAATAAAACAGAAGTCTTCGAAATCGGGTCTGGTCGGTCGACCTAATTTGTCGGTCGGTCGACCGACTCTGCCAACGCGGATTTATTTTCATGCGAATTTGGGCTTCTGTGGAGAACTGGGCCTGTTTACGTACTTGACATCAGTCGGTCGACCACTATAGCAGGTCGGTCGACCGCTTCTCGCCCTTTACAGCTTCGATTTGGCCCAAAAATAATACTTGAGTGCACCATCTGATTCCTTGCTCCATACTAGTACTCAAAACAGCTTCCTAAAGGCAAATAAAGCTTGGTTTTGCTTACTTCCGCGTATTCCTACATATAAAACATAGAAATGCCAAAGTAAACCGTTTCGGGAGAAAAAGCAACTAAAAGTCACGAAAGTGTAAGAAAATACGTGCCAAAAGAGTAAATAAAATGCATAAAATAGGCACGTATCAAACTCCCCAAACCAAACCTTGCTTGTCCTCAAGCAAGCACTAAGACTCAAAAGAAAATAAAACTTCTAATGGAACGGATTTCATACTTTTCACAACCAAACACAACACTATGCTTAACCAATTTAATGCATCCTTCAACTATAGTCAAACATAATGTCAAAAGCAAAACGAATTAAACATGTTGTAAAAGCATGCTAAAATTTCGACCTTGCAAGACCCATTCTAATTGGACTCTCGCGGTACGCTCGAGACACTCATGAAAGCAAAGGGTCAAATGTATATGTGAAAGATAAGAAGATAAATAAAAGTAAAGACTCTCACCTATCTACGACCCGTAAGAACATGCCTGCAATCTAACATGAATAAAATCTCTACAACCGTACATATGCATTCCCACACTAGATAACCATGACACATGCCGAGGCAAATTTGGGATTGTGAGGCTAAAGGTAAGAAGAGGCTTAAGATAAGTTATGGGAAGAGGGGTTAAACCGAGCTAACAACCATCTATCCACACTATAAGATCACTTCTTATTATTTTCTCTTTTTTTTTTCTTCATACATGCCAATGCTCAAAGTTTTGGAGCAAAAATCACAAATCTTCCAAATTTTTTTTTCTTTCTTTTCTTCTCCTTTTTTTTTTTCTTTTCTTTTTTTTTTCCAGAAAAACTGACCTATCCAACGGTCCTGGTCGACCGACCAGGAAAACTGGTCGACCGACCAGCCTTGAAAACAGGCTGTTTCGTCTTTTTTTTTTTTTTTTTTTTTTCTCTTTTTTTTTCTATCATTCTCCCAAAATCAAAATTTATCAATGAAGCATACACCAAAGGATGGCAAGAAAACAGTCCCATCACTAATTTACTAGCTCGGCTAGGGTAGGCAATTTTAGAATGTAGCAAAGGGGTAAAAGAATTCAATTTGGCTATGTGAGGATAATGGGAATAATGAGAAAGGGGTACCTCTACCACATGTGTCAACAAACCACAAAACCGAATGCATACAGGTATTAAGAAGACAAAATTCATGTTTATGCATATTGATGTAACATGCCTCAAGAGGAGAAACTACTCACAACCTATATGAAATCGGTCATGGATGTCACCGATTTATTAAGCTCTAATCCTTAGAATATGTAGTAGCTTGCCAAGAAGAGAGTCAAGTCTAATAATTTAGCATGAAATCAACAAAAACTCGTAGATAATGCAAAAGACTAGCTTGAAAATTTTTGAAAAAATGCAAGGCAAAGCAATATGTGATATGTGAGGCATAAATTGTATTTATCCGTTCCGACTCGACCTAAAAACTTAAGACAGAGAAGAACGCCCGACAGGGAAGAACACGCGACAAGAGAGGATGAAAACAAGAAAAATACCTAAAGGTATGAAAAACAAAAGACACAAAAACAATTGCATACTTACAAAGGAGTATGCAAACACCCTCCCCAAACCAAAACGCACAATGCCCCCATTGTGCTCATCAGCATACAACCACAGCAAAAGGATGGGGGTAGGCGGAAAAGAAGCAAACAAAGAAAGGAAAAGGAAAAAGACTAGAAACTACAAAAAGAGTCTAAGGAGGAAGGAGGGGAAAACTGGAAATCGAAAGAGGAAAATTGGAAATCTAAGGGAGGAAAACACTTACAAAATAAATGTGGACCTCCCCAAACCGAACCAAGGAAAGGGGACCTCCCCAAACCGAACCCCAAAGAGGGTAAGGTTAAGCATGTCCCTAGCCCTCTGAGTCGAAGAACAACTCAGGGTCCTCTTCCTCTCCTTCCTCATCGCCATCCTCCTCAGACCCTCCACCTGTTCCTGAGGCAGAGCCTGAAGCTTCACCATGGTCACGACCGCCTGCGAGAGGTGTGTACCAGGTGGGGTGAGTCCACGGGCCGGTTGGGAGCCTACCTTGTGTGGCATACTCCCTGTAAACCGGGTATTGGAAGAGACTATCGTCCAACCGTTTTTGGCTGAACTGCGTGCAAAGACTCGCCAGCATTTGTGGCATAGATCTCGTCATGGCATCCCAAGGCATGCAAAGCTGGAACGCACAGGAAACGGGTCGCCACAACCACACAATAGGCAGTGAGATGGAGGAATCGGGCCTTCTGGGCCGGAGAGCTGAAAGTGATCTGTGGATAGTTCGGTAAACTATCCGTGTCCTGCACCGCCAAACCTCGCGTCCTAGAGACACGTCCTCTAGAAGAGCTTGTACCCGAAGTGCGTGCGCGCTTCCCACCTTGATCACGGCTAGACATCGTAAATCTGAAAAGTTCAAATAAATATATAAGTCTTATGAGCATATAAAAACATTGCTTTAACAAAATTAGGCACGAAAAATTGCAAAACAGAAACTTTTATCACAGCTCTGGTCGGCCGACTATAGTTGCAAGTCGGTCGACCAACTTTTTCAAGATGGTCTGTAATTTCTGCTGCAACAGGAAATCAGAAACTGAAAAACTCAGGAAAAATGCAGTTATGGTCGGTCGACCGTAAAACCAGGTCGGTCGACCGCTATGCGAAAGAAAGTTCAGAAACTGCATAAGAATTAAACTCAGGAAAACACGGTTCTGGTCGGCCGACCTCGGTTTCGGGTCGGTCGACCAACAATCGTCAGAAAAACACCGATCTGTAAATAAAAACCCAGAAAATTCAAAATTCAGTCGGCCGACCTCAGTTTCCGGTCGGTCGACCGTGAACAGTGCAAAGGTCGGTTTTCGCGGTTTTGAATTTCGCGCGGAAAGAGGCATAAAAATTATAGGTAAGAATTAAACTATCCTAATCAGCACAAAATCACTCAAAATTTACAGATCTAGGCATATAAACTTAAAAAGAAGACGAAAACTAAGATAAAAACACACAAACAAGCATGGAAACGGAATTTAGAGCAAAATTGATCTTAAAAAGATAAGCTAATACTACCTAAAACGAAAATAAGAAGGTATAAAACTGAAAATAGAGAAAGAAAATGAAAGAAAAACATACCTTAAGGATGGAAAATGAAAGAAAGTAAGTAAAATGGTGAAGGAGGAAGGTGGGTGAATAGTTTTTAGGGTTTTATGAGAGAGAGGGGATGCTGGGAAGGTGAAGGAGTGAAAACACTTAATGCATTTTCAAAACATAACAGACCCGTGACATTTGACTCTGAAAAATAAAACCGTAAAAAAAAATCGTGGTCGGTCGACAAGAAAAGTCGGTCGGTCGACCAGCGTCCTTTTACCTGCTCTGCAATTTTACTTACTCTGCCAGAAAAAGTACATAAAGTTGTCAGTGTGGTCGGTCGACCAGAAAAGTCGGTCGGTCGACCACTGTACTGACGAATTCTCCTTTTTTTTTTTTTTTTTTTTTTCTTTTCTGCAGAGATTTCAATTTCCACCAAAGGGTAAAACGAAAAATAAGACAGAAAACGTAGAATTAAACTAAAGCACGGGTTGCCTTCCGTGTAGCGCTGGTTTAGGAGGTCCCGCACGACCTTTTACCTTCTAAGGAGCATCCTAAAAAGGGTCGAAGTAAGAAACTTCGACTTTTCCGACATACTCATTTTCTCCTCGGAAGTGCTTCACATATTGGCCATTGACTTTGAACCTCTCACCAGATGAGGTTTCTAATTCGATTGACCCGAATTTTGAGACAGCTGTGATGGTGTAAGGTCCGCTCCACCTGGATTTCAGCTTACCAGGAAAAAGACGAATACGAGCATTAAAAAGCAAAACCCTATCGCCTACCTGAAAATCACGCCTAATGATTCTCTTGTCATGCCAGCGCTTTGTTTTCTCTTTGTAGATCCTAGCATTGTCATAGGATAACAACCTGAATTCTTCTAACTCATTAAGCTGCAGTAAACGTTTCTCACGGGAAAGATTAGGGTCTAAATTAAGATCACATATAGCCCACCAAGACTTACGTTCTAACTCAACTGGTAAATGACAAGTTTTACCATAAATCAATCGGAATGGTGACATTCCTATTGGAGTTTTGAACGCGGTTCTATAGGCCCATAAAACATCATCAAGTTTTAGACTCCAATCTTTCCTAGAATTAGAAACTACCTTGGCTAGGGTCTCCTTGAGTTCTCTATTAGAGATCTCAACTTGACCACTAGTCTGAGGGTGATAAGCTAAACCCCTACGGTGTTGGACACCGAATTTATTTAACAAGTCACCTAAGCGTTTCTCTTTAAAATGCATACCTCCATCACTTATGACAACCCTAGGGACACCAAAACGAGGAAATATGATTTTTTTAAACATCTTAATAACAGCTTTTGCATCACAATGGGGAGTAGCAATAGCTTCTACCCACTTAGACACATAATCAACAACTACAAGAATATACCTGTTACCTTGACTACTGGGAAAAGGTCCTTGATAATCAATGCCCCAGACATCAAAAATCTCTACCTCTAAAATACCTACTTGTGGCATCTCATGTCTTTTTGAGACATTCCCAGTCCTTTGACAGGCATCACAGTTACCTACAAAATTTCTACAGTCAGCATGTAAAGTAGGCCAATAAAAACCAGACTGTAATACCTTGGCCACGGTCCTAGATGGACCGTGGTGACCACCATATGCAGAAGAGTGACATGCTTCCAGAATGTCCTTCACCTCCCATTGGGGGACGCATCTCCGGATAAGTCCATCTCCGCATTATTTAAAAACATAAGGGTCATCCCAAAAATACTGTTTTGCGTCAAACATAAATCTCTTCTTTTGTTGCCAAGACAACTCAGGAGGGATCTTACCTGTAACAGCAAAATTAGCAAAATCAGCATACCAAGGAGGGGGATAAGGACCTGAACTATTAATGATAAATAAACTCTCATCAGGAAACGAATCATCAATAGGTAAAGCATCTTCCCCATCAGTCAATTGTAGGCGAGATAGGTGGTCAGCTACCACGTTTTCCGCGCCTTTCTTGTCCCTAATCTCAATGTCGAACTCTTGGAGAAGGAGGATCCACCTTAAAAGTCTTGGCTTTGAATCCTTCTTTTGAAAAAGACCTTTCAAGGCTGCATGGTCAGTATAGACAATCACCTTATTACCTACTAAATATGACCTGAATTTTTCTAAGGCAAATATGACAGCTAGCATCTCCTTCTCGGTGGTGAAATAGTTGACTTGAGTCTCATCCAGGGTGCGGCTCGCATAGTATATAGCATTAAGAGCCTTGTTCTTCCTTTGACCAAGCACAGCACCCAGAGCATAATCACTAGCATCGCACATGATATCGAATGGGAGATCCCAATCTGGTGGCTGGATGATTGGTGCTGAGACCAAAGCTTCCTTCAACCTGTTAAAAGCTGAAAGGCACTCATCAGAAAAATCAAAAATGGCATCTTTAAGAAGCAATTGTGTAAGTGGTTTAGCAATTTTAGAGAAGTCCTTAATGAAACGCCTGTAAAAACCTGCGTGCCCTAAGAAACTTCTCACCCCTTTGACATTAATAGGAGGGGGTAATTGCTCAATCACCTGCACTTTCGCTTTATCTACATGTATACCTTTATCTGAAATTAGATGCCCTAACACTACCCCTTCAGTAACCATAAAATGACACTTCTCCCAATTTAAGACAAGGTTTACATCAATACATCGCTGCAAGACTTTATCAAGATTAGCTGAGCATTGATCAAAAGCATTACCGTAAACAGAGAAATCATCCATAAATACTTCCATAATGTTTTCTATAAAGTCTGAAAAAATACCCATCATACACCTTTGAAAAGTAGCAGGAGCATTGCATAACCCAAAAGGCATCCTGCGATAAGCAAAAACACCCTGTGGACATGTAAAAGTAGTCTTACTCTGATCATCAGGATGGATGGGAATCTAGAAGAAACCTGAATAACCGTCTAGAAAACAGAAGAATTTATTAGAAGCCAGTCTTTCAGTCATTTGGTCAACAAAAGGAAGGGGGAAATGGTCTTTCTTGGTGGCGGCATTCAACTGTCTATAATCAATGCACATCCGCCACCCTGTTACGACTCTAGTAGGTATTAACTCATTTTTGTCATTCTTAACCACTGTGGTCCCTCCTTTCTTAGGAACCACCTGAACTGGGCTAACCCACTTAGAGTTGCCAACTGGATAGATAATACCTGCATCAAGAAGCTTCATAACCTCAGCCATAACTACATCCTGCATCTTAGGATTTAACTTACGCTGTCCCTGTCTATAAGGCTTATGCCCTTCCTCTAAATCAATTTTGTGCATACAAACATCAGGGCTTATGCCCTTAATATCATCCAAAGAATAACCTAGAGCTTTTCTATTCTTTTTAAGAACAGTCATTAAGGCAGAAAGTTGGTCAGGACTAAGTTTAGAGCTAACAATCGCAGGGTACTGTTCAGTATCATCTAAGAAAACATATTTAAGATTAGGAGGAAGTGGCTTACGCTCTGGTGCTTTTACCTCAACTGCCTGAACAGAATTAGTATCTATAGAATAGCACATGTTTACCAGACTTGCATTAGCTAGGCTTATGAGCTTCTCGTTCTCTTCTTCAGTGAGCTCATATTCCTCTTCCTCTTCTTCTATCAAATCCAGCTTTTCAGCATCCTCAGCTGGAGTACCTGCACACTTATCCAAAATCGTCAGATCATTTAAGGGATCCTTGGTCAAGGATTCCCTCCAATTAAGGATAACATTCCTGTCTACAATATCGATGGAACAACAAGTATCATCAGTAGGAATAGTTGCCTTATGGGCAAGACTGAACTCGATAGTGTCATCCCCTATCTCTAAAGTAATGGTCCCGCGTTTGACATCTATTACAGCCCCAGCTGTGTGTAAAAATGGTCTACCTAAAATAATAGGTATTTGACTTTCCTCAGCAATGTCTAAAACAACGAAATCCACAGGAATAAAGAACTTTCCCACTTTTACTGGGACATCCTCCAAGACCCCTAGTGGTCTTTGGGTTGATCTATCAGCCATCTGTAAGGTAATATTGGTGTCTTTAAGTCTACCTAAACCAAGTCTTTCGCATACAGAATAAGGTATGACACTGACACTAGCCCCTAGATCACAAAGGGCTTTCCCTATTACATGATTACCTATGGTACAAGGGATGGAAAAACTACCTGGGTCTTTTAACTTGGGTGCTATATTATCTTGTGAAAGAACATAACATTCTTCCACAAAAGCAACAGCACCGTCGTCCTGAAAATTCCTCTTACGACTTAAAATATCTTTCATGAATTTAGCATAAGAAGGTACCTGGGTAATTAAGTCAGTGAAAGGGATGGTTACTTCAAGATTCTTCACCATCTCTAAGAACTTACCAAATTTCTTATCCTCCTTTGAATTTTTCAGTCTTTCAGGATAAGGAATGGTGACTTTAGCCATAGGATCAGCAACCTTTGGCTTTTTCAGCTGTAAAATTTCAGTAAGGCCTTGAAAGAAGGAAGGATCCAGCGATTCCGGAGTAAAAACGACATTCTGCTCAGGAACGTTGGTCGGTCGACCAGGGGAAGTGGTCGGTCGACCAGAGTCTGCAAAATCCGAATTTTTTCTTTTTTCAGAATCTGATCGCACGTCAGGAACTGCGGTCGATCGACTTACAGAAGCGGTCGGTCGACCTCCTGCCTTTTTGACGGGATCAGATTCTTGATTTGGAATTTCGGCTGGACCATCCTCTTGAGTTGATTCTTCACAAACACGGCCACTCCTTAGATTTATGGCATTTAGCGTCTCCATGGGTCCCTCACAAGTAGCTGGAGAGCTTTTTCTTTGGTTGGCTATGTTTATCAAGTGCTCCTCAAAAACTTTTGTGGAGGTAACGTGAGCCTCACTCATCTTAAAAACTGCCGTGGTTAAGGCATCAACAAGAGCTCTTAATTTCTCAATTTCTCCTGTGTTGTCGACCGTAGTAACTAGGTTCGCACTTTCAAGCTTTAGCTGGGTTGCCTCAAGCTTTTCAAAACGGGCTTCAACTGTTGTCTCAAGAGCCATCACTCTATTCATCTCTACATTCAGCCTTCTTGAATTACCACGTGAACCCTTAAAAGTAGCCTTATGCACCGCCATGTCTTCAATGGTTTTCCAACCCTTCATATGGTCGGTGTTGTTCTGGAATCTTCCATTGGCGGCCACATCAAGAACCATCTTATAGTCATCATAAAGAGAGTTGTAAAAACAGTTATATAGGTCCCATTGTGGAAGGTTATGGTGAGGGATAGAACGGACCAATTTCTTGAATCGATCCCATGCTTCACAAAATCCTTCATCAGGCCCCTGCTGAAAGTTACGGATTTGGTTTCTCAAGTCCTCGGCTTTTGCAAGAGGAAAGTATTTCTTGTAAAAGGCCAATGCTAAGGCGGTCCAATCCGTAATCTTCTCACTTGCCTTGTCAAGGTCCCGGTACCATTCTTGCGCGTCTCCTTTTAATGAGAACAGGAACAACGTTGCCAGCACCTCATCTCTAGTTACCCCTTCAGGTAGGGGTATGAAACAACAATAATCTGTGAAGGTTGTAACATGCTTTATTGGATCTTCATCGGGTAGACCTGAAAATCGACTCTGCTCCACCAAAGAAATATGAGTCGGGCGGAGTTCAAAGGAGCCTGTGGTTGGTGTAGGCAAGGTGAATCCCTTCGGTAAATCTTTAGGCTTCGGCTGTAGGTAGCTATAAATAGAATCCATAAAGAGAGTACTCAAGCCTTCCTCTCAAAAACCTGTCTTCTAAACAACACTAGAAGAAAAGGTAAGAACGGTCTTAAGGAACCTAAGTTCCTTAAGACAAGAAAAATAAACTAAAAATTAACAAACAAAATTATACCGTCTCCCCGGCAACGGCGCCAAAATTTGACACCCGTCGTTGAGGGGTGCCAAAGATAAGATTTATAAAACCTCAGCTTAAACTCAGATAGGATAAGTCAAGGGTCGAACCACAGAGAGACAGGGTAAATTATGTTTGTAAATTTAAAGTCTATTGCAAGTAACCAAAAAGGGGGGTTTTGAATTGGGATTTAAACTAACAACTAAGGTAATAAACTAACAAGAAAATTAAAATAAGATAAAAAGGGGATTAGGAACTTTGGTTCCCCATGGTCAAAACAAGTCAATGAGAGGTAAGATAATCAAATAACACAATCCCAAGGAACAAAGAATAAACCTTTTGGTCAATATTCTACCCAATCCTTACGGTCTTAGGGTTCCTAGAAAAGCACTAAACTTTCGTTCAAGGGCTATCCCAAAGTTGTTGTTAAACTAATCCTAATAATCTTTCAATCCTAAGGATTAGTTCATCAACAACAATGGGGGATTGGTAATTTAATCATCAAACTTATCAAAGTCAAGTCTTTACATGGTTCCCCTAATTCCTAATCACAAGAATTAGCTATGCATACTTTTTATCATGGAACTAACAATTACCAAGAATATTAAAGAGATGAACATAATCAAAGATGATAATAAAAGGGTAAACATGAAATAAGAAATAACAACAAGATAAATAACAAGATTGAATAAAAAGGAAAGATTGAATTGTGACAAACTTACAACTTGAATGGAAAATCTAAGAATAAAGATGAAAAGCTTGGTACCAAAATCTAACAATGGAGTTTATTCTCTAATTGGGGCTGCATAACCTAATTTTTGAGTTTGGGTCTCCTCAAAATAAGAATTGTTACAAGATTAGGAAAAATAGAAAATAAAACAGAAGTCTTCGAAATCGGGTCTGGTCGGTCGACCTAATTTGTCGGTCAGTCGACCGACTCTGCCAACGCGGATTTATTTTCATGCGAATTTGGGCTTCTGTGGAGAACTGGGCCTGTTTACGTACTTGACATCAGTCGGTCGACCACTATAGCAGGTCGGTCGACCGCTTCTCGCCCTTTACAGCTTCGATTTGGCCCAAAAATAATACTTGAGTGCACCATTTGATTCCTTGCTCCATACTAGTACTCAAAACAGCTTCCTAAAGGCAAATAAAGCTTGGTTTTGCTTACTTCCGCGTATTCCTACATATAAAACATAGAAATGCCAAAGTAAACCGTTTCGGGAGAAAAAGCAACTAAAAGTCACGAAAGTGTAAGAAAATACGTGCCAAAAGAGTAAATAAAATGCATAAAATAGGCACGTATCAACCTTCTTCCTGAAAATTCCTCTTACGACTCAAAATATCTTTCATAAACTTAGCGTAAGAAGGTACCTGGGTAATTAGATCAGTGAATGGAATGGTTACCTCGAGGTTCTTCACCATCTCCAAGAACTTACCAACCTTCCATTCCGCTTTCGATTTCTTCAATCGCTCCGGATACGGAACTGCAACACTAGCTATAGGATCAGCAATCTTCTGCTTCTTTAACTTTAGAATCTCCGTTAGGTCATTAATGAGAGAAGAATCAGGCAAATCAAGAGATGAATCCGTGTTCTGCTCAGTTGCCTTGGTCGGTCGACCAAGAATGTCGGTCGGTCGACCAGTCGAGCTAAGTTCAGAAGGTTTCTGTTTGTCAGAAACTGACGAGTCATCAGGCCTTTCGGTCGATCGACTGTGAATGTCGGTCGGTCGACTGACTTTACTGGGGACGAAATCAGTTTCCACTTCAGAAACTTTATCAGACTTCTCTTGGGATGTCGGTCCATCATATGAGCGACCGCTTCGGAGATTAATAGCATTGATCGTATCTACGGGACTCTCACACTTGCTCGGAGAGTTAGCAATCTAATTAGCATCTAAGATTGTTATTTGACCCTCAAAGTTCTTCAATGATGCAACTTGAGCCTTTTCCATTTCCAACATTTGAGTCATGAGAGCTTGAACTAACCCTCTCAACTCCACCGTTTCACTTATGTTGTCAACCGTGGTAACCAGGTTCGAATTCTCTTGCCTCAGCTGGGCTGCCTCAAGCTTTTCAAAATGAGCTTCAACGGATGTCTCAAGAGCTAAAACACGACCAATTTCTACATTCAACCTTCGCGAATTTCCACGCGAACTTCCAAATTCAGCCCTATGAACTGCCATGTCCTCAATGGTGTTCCAACCTTTCTTATGATCGGTGTTATTTTGGAACCTCCCACTGGCAGCTGCATCAAGTATGACCTTGTAGTCGTCATATAGAGCATTGTAAAATTGGTTGCAAAAGTACCATTGTTGGAAACCATGATGTGGAACGGACCGAACTAATTTCTTGAACCTACCCTAAGCTTCACAGAATTCTTCATCAGGTCCTTGCTGAAAATTTATGATTTGACTTCTCAAGTTATTGGCCTTCAAAAGTGGATAATACTTTTTTTAGAAAGCCAATGCCAGGGTTGTCCAATCCGTTAATTTCTCAGCTACCCTATCAAGGTAGCGGTACCAATCTCGTGCAGAATCTTTCAAGGAATACAAGAACATTATTGCCTTCACCTCATCTTGGGTTACCCCAGCCGGTATAGGTATAGAGCAACAATAATCCGTGAATGTTTCTACATGCTTCAACGGACCCTAATCTGGTAGACTGGAAAACTGGTTCCGCTCCACCAAAATGATGTAGTTGGGGTGGAGCTCGTTACCGGTAGTAGGTGTAGGTATTCTGAACCCCTTTCGGTAGATATTGCACCTTTGGTTGAATATGAACGTATATAGTAGTCATGAACTCTTTGAGTGAGAGTACTCAAGCCTTCCTCTCAAAACCCTGTCTTCTAACTGTGCAAAAACAAAACTAGAAGCAAAGGTAAGAAATGGTCTTAATGTTGGAGGAAGTGTCCTCGACAATAGTGTGTTGACGAAATTAAAACTCATTTGAATGAGACACAACTGGGAGTGTTACTCTTTTAAAGTCGACTGATCAACATTTATCGATAATGATTGGCTGTCTAGAGTTTGACATTATCGTCATATGATGGTGGTGATCAGTTGATCCCTTAAGGTCATATCTTTAGGAAATTCCGTCTCAATGGAATAATTAATTAATATTGTATTGGATACAAATTAATTAATAACTAGAAATTTTGGAAATAATTTTATATGACGAATATTTTATAATGGGATTATAATAATAATAGTCAAAGTAATAAAGTCGTTTTATTACTCGGTTTTTATTTATTCGGTTGGGAAACGATTAAATTGAGAATGAACACGGTTGATCATAAAATTACAAAGAGTTGTAATTAAAATTATGATATTACATTTTATACAATAATAATTTCGAAATATTGGAATTATTATTTAAATGTGATAAATTTGTAAATTATGAATTTTAATAGTTAAAATTGCACAATTAACAAATAGGGTCATGTGTTATGAGACATGTGTGACATGTTACAAATTAACACAATTGACAAAGATAAAATGGGTCCATTTGGTGCCCCATTTCAGCCGTGATATTGTATGTATGTGTGTGGATTGAGTGTATAAATTAGCAAATGATAGTGTGTGTAAGTGAGCAAGGTGATGGTGTGTAAGATACACAAAGCATATGTTTAAGGAATATTGCTCACTTTATGTAAGAGCACAAGAGGCATGCATAGGCCATCTTGGCTTATGTTGGCCGGCCAAGAGTGAGCAAGTGAGCTCACCTTTGCTCTTTAAATACACCAACACACACCTCATATCATTACTACTTTTTGGCTAAGTCTTTTGGTGCTAACACACACACACTACAAACCTTATTCTCTCTAAGTTTCTAAGCAAAATAGTTTTTACTAAGAAACAGTTATTTCCATTACTAATAATATTAAGGGTAATATTATTAATATTTCTAGTATACTAATACTAATTTTCTAGTAACAAAATTAGTAATAGTTTGAGATCGGGTCCTTGATACGCACCTTTAGGAGACGATTTTTGTTAGATCGTTTAAGGGTAATTTCGGTGGATTGAAGACTCAAATAATAGGTGATTATTGAGTATAAACCTTCTAAAACCAATGTAAGGACTACTAAATCTTATGATATCATCATGCATGCATAAGATCTAATTAAGTTTTATGACTAAACTTAAATAAATTAAACTCACATTAGATTTGAGTATAATATAAGGGAACTTAGTTTCCAACAATTGGTATCAGAGCATTACGGTTGTTGCATGCATGATCGGATTCATGTTTTATGTTAAAATCGGATTAACATACATATTTCGAATTTTCGAAATATTTTGGATTTATTATGATAAATCACAAAATAATTTTGCATGTTAAAGTTTCTGTTTCTAAAATTGTTTTAGGACATAAAAATAATATTATGGATTTTTATTGTTCATTTTTATATTTATTTGTATGTTTTGTAGTTTAAATCGGTTTTAAACAACAATTAATGGGAAAAATAGCTAAAAATAGTTTCTGGCCGAGATTTTTTGATATGTTCTCACATGCATATTTAATATATTGTAAATGATTTTTCGCAAGAAATGGAGTTAATATGCATGGATTATGAATTTTATGAGATAAATAGTCATAATATGAGTAAAAATGGGTATATAAGGTTATATTTCGAATTTGACCTTAAAAATTTTATGAGAAGTCACATGCAATATATGAAATACATGTATAAATTTTCGGATTTATTGGACTTGTATTGCATGATTAATGATTTTTATAGTAAAAATCGGATTAATAGTGACTCAAATTCGACTTTAATAGTTATAGTTGGAATTTTGCCATAAAAAATTAACACAATGTCACATGCAATATTTACAGAATGTATGTAATTTTTGAGAATTTATTCTCAAGTGATGCATGTTTTATGATTTTAATAGTTGAAATCGGCTATATAATGACTTATTGTGTTAAAAATAGTTAATCTTAATATTATGGCATGAAATTTTACCCATAGATGTCTTTTATGATAGGAACATCAGATCTAAAAGTTGGATATCAAAAGTTTCATTTTTTTTATGATTATTAATTTTTAATGAGTTAATTAGCTAATAATCGTAATTTATGAGTTGAAAATAAAATTTTCGAGTATGGTCTGAAATTTTTGGTCATTTTCAGATATATATATATATATATTTTAGGATGACTAAAATTTTATGGCAAATTATTGCAAGTTTTTATAATTTAAATCGGATTTTAAACCATAAAAACGGCTTTTATACGATTTATTTAAGAAATAAACCATAAACATTTGCAAAAGACCATTTTATTAATTTCTGAATTTTTAGAAAATTTCCAGAAAGTTTAAAATTTTGAATTTTAAATTTTGAATTTTATTAACTCATTTGGCCATATTTTGTTTGTTTTTCCCGAAAATACAAGTAATTTATGAAGAATAATGCAAAATCAAGTTAGATCATAATCAAATATTAGTAGAGACTAAACATTGATTCCTAAAGTAAGTTAGGATGATTAACTTGGACATAAATGAGATTTATGTAATTTTGGATGATTTTAATAGTTAAAATCGCGCATATCCGTAAAAACCGTAAACAAATATGAGATATTTGCTCCCATAAGGCGATTTGGCATTAAAAATTGAGCATGTGCATACATATTTTATTTATTGCAATTTATTTAATATGAATGTCATATTTTGAATGTTATTTATATAATTTGGAATTATGAAATTTTTCTTAGTATGGCCTTAGTTTTAATCAATATTACCCGTAATGAAAGGGAATATTGATTCGGTTGTAATTTATGTGATCACGTATCACGGGTTTGTAATTTAAATTTTCAGTTTTACAATAGAATAGTTGTATTATTTTATTGTAATTCCGGAGATCCAAAAGACGGTGCCATACGGAAAGGAGTTCCGACAAGACGGTGTTTTCTTGGATGGCGTGCCAATGAAGTTCAAGGGACCATGGAGTTGGTTTCCGAATTTGTAATAGTTAATTAGTTTTTACTGTTACTAGGAAGGCCATACTAGGATTTCATTGCTTTATTGCTTTTACTTTTGCATTTTAATATGTTTGCATGCATAGCCAAATCGCCATAAACATGCATACTAGTTTAGATCGTTAATAACGACCGTGTCAATTATAATTATCGAGTTCACCAATTTAATTCGCTTAAAGGAGATAGATAATAAATTGACAAGACCTCTATATTAAACAAAACAATTGAGGATTAGCCTTACCAAATAGTAGAACCCATGAGCTTCTATTTCGTGGGGTGGTACTAGTCTAGTGGGCAGTACGAACCCCATTACGTAGGATAAGTGGGGCGATGGGGTGGATTCAGTCCAGTGGGCGGATCGCATCCCGATGCATTTGAAATTTGGTTTGTACTCAACGGAAGTGTAGAGGACCAGTGGTCAATGTGTTCCGGACTAAGATGTATAAATTATGATTTGTCATCAACCAAGAGTTCTAAGGTAGAACCGGTTTATTTTAACCCACCAAACCATATCATTGGGTCGGAGTTCCAGTGGTTCACGATTTCGATAGTATGGGTTTGGGTCTTGGAATCATTTATAAAATTGGATAGAGGTCATTTTATAGATGCATCAACTTAGTAAATATGTTTACAAGTTAGAAATGAAAATTAAAACGATTAGCATTTAATTTCTTCATATGTTTAAAATTTTGTAGTCTTCGTATCAATATCAAATCATGACTACTTCCACTACTACAAACACTTCATGGTTACGTTCCTTCATAGATCGTTGTAAGCTAGAAAAGAATGGGGCGAACTTTGCCGATTGGGATGCCCAACTATTGTTAGCGGCAGAGGGAGACGGTAAGACCGAATTCCTCATTGAAGAATCACCCCCTGAACCTGCAGAGAATGCCACCGCCGCAGCAAGACGACCCTATGATACTTATCAGAAGGAGTCTGCGGCAATCAAAAATGTTTTGATCTTCTCGATGGAGCCGGAACTCCAAAGGAGTGCCATAAAGATTGGCACGGCCTATGAGATCTACTCCAGGCTTGTGACTATGTTCTCAAAGGCTTCGAGAATTGTCCAATACGAGGCGGCATCGGCCTTCTTTGATCTCAACCTTAAGGAGGGGCAAAAGGCTAGCCCACATGTGCTCAAGTTAATTGAGCATGTGGAAACCTTAAGGATGAATCAAGTGGACATTCCTAAGGAACTTGTGATTGACAGAATCCTCCACTCCTTGTCTAAGGTGAAAACTTATGTGCAATTCCGGGTGAATTTCAACATGAGGAACCAAGATATCTCTCTCGATGAATTGCACAATATGATCGTGCAAGCTGAAAGGGATATGGGCCTAAATGTTAGTGCCCCTAAGGATGTGCTCAACATTAATGTTAAGAGCAAAGGAAAGTTCAAAAGGAAGGGTAAGGCAAAGGGGAAGCAACCTTCCAAAGGTTCAAAGAAAGTGTCTTCTGAGGCAAGCACCTCCAATTCCAAGAAGAGCCCTCATCAAGGGGCCAAATGCTTTTATTGCAATGGCAAGGGACATTGGAAGAGGAACTGTTCCAAGTATCTCAGCGATCTCAAAGCTGGGAAAATTCTTCCAGTTGGTACGATAACTATCCCAATTTTATGTTAATCTCAACTTATGTATTATGATACAAGTTGTGATAAGAATGCTCTTCTTACTTGAATTAGGGCATGAAAGCAAAGATAAGGGAAAGGAGAAACAAGCTTGATGGATCAAAGGAACTAAGAGTAGCTCCACTCGGGATGATCAAGGAGCTTTGTTTTTCTCTTATTTTGCTGGTATTTCAAGTGTTGTATGAACAATCTAGAACCTATGTTTTATTTCCTTGTTGGACAAGGAAAGGGTAATCCTTGAACAATTTGTTGTATTTTGGATAATGTAGTGACTTGGTTTTCAACCCAAGTCACTATCGGTTTTATTATTATGTTCATGTTTAGTTTAACACTTGCAAATCTTTAACATAAAATAGAATTGATTGTGAAACCGAATAGGTATAGGATACCCAATTCAAATCAAATCAAAATCAAAATTAAGTTTAAAACTCAATTATGAAGAAAAGTTATCAACCATCCAAAACTATCTAAGCTTTAAATTGAATATTTTCTGTAATAAATCATAAGGATACACAAACCAACATCAAAGTCATTGCTTGTGGCCTTAGTAGCTATCTTTGGTGATAAAATGGGATTATTATTACAAAGATAGAGTGGGAGAAATTTGAAAAGTCCACAAATAGCATATGATTTTGATTAACACAATGGATATGATCTATTAGTGAATAGTAGGATTTATTGTGATTTGGTTATGTGAAAGATAAGAAGGAAGATTAAGTTGTGGATGGGATCTACGATTTAAGAAAATCTACACCTTATGATTGTTAAAGGTAAATTAGGCTGTGGATAAGATTTTACGCCTTATCATCCCAAAAGTTGTGGATAAGCCCAAAGGTTGTAGATAAGATCTACGGTTTGGTAAAAATCTACGCCTTATATCCCAACGGCCCCGGCCCTGGGGATACTTCAAGAATAAATTCTTGAAGTTTGTAAGGAAAAATTCTATACATGGATAAGATCCATGATAGAGTCCTCGTACAGTATAAGATAAGATAAATGTGGGGAATTGAAAGTTCCCACACACAAAAATTATATACCATAAGAAAATACTCTTATAAAAACTACGGGAGGACACTCGAAGAAAAATATTCAAGAGATTTTGCAAAGGCTCAAGAAAGGGTTTTTGGATTTAGATGGTGATCTAAATGTGCCAATGCGAATTCTAGGACCCATGAAATTTATAAGATATACATGCTAATAAATAAGATTTATTGAGAGAAGCATGGGTTGACATGTGGATGCCAACAATCTACAAAATTAAGGGTAACTTTGTTAAAAGTAGTAAGGTAATTCATTGAGAATGAATTCAGTGAACTCAATAACCATTTTTCAAAAGGGTATTTGAATGGGATGTGACTATTAGCACATATGGTTGAAGTCCCAACCATTTTAATTCATTAAATGTTAAGGAACATTGAATTGAGTGGGAGCTTTATGATTTACGGTTAAATGTAAAGTTCAGTGGGAGTTCTCGCTCCAGGATTTGAAGCTATTGAGTCATTGGGAGTAAACGTTATCTAAAACAACTCATTGCTCGTTTGGAATGAAGCATTGATACTCATGAAAGGTACACGAGTTTTTGGTTCTAGATGACATATTGATATGAATTAAATCTAATTGAACATGGGATGTTTAGTTGAGATTATAAGAGACATCTTGATGTTAGTATTAAGGTTGTTCATGGAGATGAAGATAGTATAACCATGATGGGATCATGGAAATTTATCGAACCTTAAGTACTATTGTTTGCACGTTTAAATCACTAATGTTTCCGCCATTAGTATAATCGTGTAAAGTGGATGCACACAGCTTACAGGACAACCCGTTGAGCAGGTGTTAAACCAATGATTAAACCTTGATCAATTGTCAGAGTATTCTCCAATAAAGATGAAAGACAAATTCAAGATCTTGGAAGATAACTTAGTCGTATGGTAAAAGGTTTGCAACGACTCAAGTTCCAAGACACCGAGCGAAGATCTGTGATAATCTTTGGCTTACATTCATTGACTATGCATCTCAATGACTTGTATTTCAACTACATGGTCATCACAAGATTCTACAAAATGTGTAAGTTCACAAATTATGTAAAGGCATTGTTGTGGCTGGGAGTTACACAATGCACATAATCTTATTCGCTAGTCATGAGAATGACTTGTCTCTTTCAAATGAAAGATAAATGTATGGATATGATCCGCAAAGTGAACGCTCGCACGAACCGTGGTAAACCTGGTTTACTCAAAATGAAGATAATTACAATTTTAAGGGATATAAACGAGAGACCCTAAAGCTGATTGTAAATTAAATGGTGTTCAAAGGTTGACCACTTGGATGGTAGAATCCACTAATTGTTTGAGTTATTTATAACTCACGAAAGGTCAAGTAAAATTCAAATGGGATGGTAAGACCATATTGAACCCCATTAAAGTGAATTGAATTATCATGACCTCACCCCTAGTTGCTTAAGTTAGGTGACATCTCAATGCAACCGGATGTGTGATGCGATTGATGGCAAGTTCAATTGCCATAGAGTCATACGGGATGACTAATCGATCACCTAGGCATAGACATGTTAAGATACATTTGCCGGGCTAATGACCGCTGATAGAGCTATGGCGTACTCTTATTAAAAGACTGCCTGGTCGTGGCGGGAGCATCTATCGTGTTTCACATGAGTCAGTTCTTGGACTGATGACTGTTCTCTGAGGTGGCATAGTTTTCAGATTAACTTTGATTTATGTCCTAACACCTTCGTAACTGGGGTTTATAAGGACATATTTTGGGTTATGATGGGTTGTGGCCAGCCGGAAGGAATAAGTCGATTAGGAATTGTCCACCCCTTGTCAGGGTTGAGAAATATCTCTAGGCCACTCGAGGAGAATAATAACTAGAAATGCGTGGCCACGCTCGGAAGGTATCTATGGTAGATAATTCCGGTCAGTAGTTATAACTCCAGATCGAGATAAACCACTCTAGATTTTAATCAATTGCCGGCACGACCTGAGAGGACGCCATGCATTGAGTGGGAGATAGTAATAGGGCAAGAGAATTGGTGACACACACTTGTCTCGGACAAGTGGGAGATTGTTGGAGGAAGTGTCCTCGACAATAGTGTGTTGACGAAATTAAAACTCATTTGAATGAAACACAACTGGGAGTGTTACTCTTTTAAAGTCGACTGATCAACATTTATCGATAATGATTGGCTGTCTAGAGTTTGACAATATCGTCATATGATGGTGGTGATCAGTTGATCCCTTAAGGTCATATCTTTAGGGAATTCCGTCTCAATGGAATAATTAATTAATATTGTATTGGATACAAATTAATTAATAACTAGAAATTTTGGAAATAATTTTGTATGACGAATATTTTATAATGGGATTATAATAATAATAGTCAAAGTAATAAAGTCATTTTATTACTCGGTTTTTATTTATTCATTTGGGAAACGATTAAATTGAGAATGAACACGGTTGATCATAAAATTACAAAGAGTTGTAATTAAAATTATGATATTACATTTTATACAATAATAATTTCGAAATATTGGAATTATTATTTAAATGTGATAAATTTGTAAATTATGAATTTTAATAGTTAAAATTGCACAATTAACAAATAGGGTCATGTGTTATGAGACATGTGTGACATGTTACAAATTAACACAATTGACAAAGATAAAATGGGTCCATTTGGTGCCCCATTTCAGCCGTGATATTGCATGTATGTGTGTGGATTGAGTGTATAAATTAGCAAATGATAGTGTGTGTAAGTGAGCAAGGTGATGGTGTGTAAGATACACAAAGCATATGTGTAAGGAACATTGCTCACTTTATGTAAGAGCACAAGAGGCATGCATAGGCCATCTTGGCTTCTGTTGGCCGGCCAAGAGTGAGCAAGTGAGCTCACCTTTGCTCTTTAAATACACCAACACACACCTCATATCATTACTACTTTTTGGCTAAGTCTTTTGGTGCTAACACACACACACTACAAACCTTATTCTCTCTAAGTTTCTAAGCAAAATAGTTTTTACTAAGAAACAGTTATTTCCATTACTAATAATATTAAGGGTAATATTATTAATATTTCTAGTATACTAATACTAATTTTCTAGTAACAAAATTAGTAATAGTTTGAGATCGGGTCCTTGATACGCACCTTTAGGAGACGATTTTTGTTAGATCGTTTAAGGGTAATTTCGGTGGATTGAAGACTCAAATAATAGGTGATTATTGAGTATAAACCTTCTAAAACCAATGTAAGGACTACTAAATCTTATGATATCATCATGCATGCATAAGATCTAATTAAGTTTTATGACTAAACTTAAATAAATTAAACTCACATTAGATTTGAGTATAATATAAGGGAACTTAGTTTCCAACACTTAAGGAACCGAGGTTCTTAAGACAAGGAAAATAAACTAAAAATTAGGAAACAAAATTATTTTGTCTCCCCGGCAACGGCGCCAATATTTGATACCCCGTCGTTGTGGGTGTCAAAGATAAGATTTATAAAAGCAAACTAAAACTATAGATAGCGATAGTAAGGGTTGAACCACAGAGAGACAAAGCTAATTACGTTTGCGAATTCAAAGTCTATTGAAAGAACAATATAGGGGGGTTTGAATGTTTTGTTTGAAACTAATAACTAAGACGATAAAATAAAGGAAGTCTAAAACGAGTTAAAAAGATGATCGGGAACTTTGGTCCACCATGGCTAAGGTAAGTCAGAAAAGGGTAGACAACTCATGAAACACAATCTCATGAAACGTGAATAAGCCTTTCGGTCAATATTCATCCAAATCCTGACGGTCTTAGGGTTCCTCGAAAAGCACAAAACTTTCGTTCATAGGCTATACTAAATCTATTGTTAAACCAATTCAATTAATCTTTCAATCTAGTATAATGAATCTAACAACAAATATTAAGATCGGTACAAAGTTCATGCAACCTATAAAAACCTAATTTTCGCCATGGTTCCCCTATTTCCCAATCATGAGAACTAGCTACTCATAAACAAAGAATTAAAACTAACGAATCTAATGAAATTCATGCAAGAAGACATATTCATGAAATAACAATTGAAGGGAAAGATAAATAAATCAGAATAATAAGAATGAGAAACAATAAGGATTGAAACAACAAAGAAATTAAATTGCATTAAAACTTACTACGGAACCGAATTCGATGAACAAATCTGAAATTGGTGTTTTCTCTCCTTAGGTCTACTGTGTTTTTTTTTTACTAATGAAAAGCTTAACCTAATCTAATTACTGTTTTTCCTCTAATAGTCTTCAAAATTACAAACTTAGAAAAAAAGCGAAAATAAGAAAATAAAGTTTGCTCAGCCCGTGAACTGGTCGACCGACCGGACATTGTGGTCGGTCGACCACCTGTGTTGTAGTCTCGACCTTCTGACTTGACACCTTGGTCAGTCGACCAAGTAGACTGGTCGGTCGACCGATTCCTGCTCCCAGCAGCTCCTGATCTTCTTGCACGCATCCCCATAACAGCGAGTTTGGACCCTTATCTTGTGAGTTCTCTTAAGAAAGCTTACGAGGGACGATTAAACCGTTTTGGGAAGAAAAATGGCTAAAGATACCAAACATGCATAGAAATACGTGCCAAAACTATAGATAAAGTGTATAGTAAATGCACGTATCACCTTCAAAAGAGAGAACTTGGTTACCTTAGCAATTATCAATCACAAACAGACTACCAATATGAAGTCCTTAATCCTACCCCATCTCTCATTCATTATTTGGTTTACTGGTCAAGTTAATTTTGGGGATCACATGAGTGCGTCTGGAGCGATAACGCTCTGATACCAACTGTAAAACCCCACCTCGCGATAGCGGAAAATAAACACACAATATACTAAAAATGCAGCGAAATTTAAACTTTTTAAGTGAACATAACTAAACATGCGAGGTGTAAAGTCTACATAACTGAAATGCGGAAATGAAAGAACATAAATAAGTATTAAATAATAAGTACAAAATCGCAGCCCGGGATAGTATATCCCTACAGGCACAAAAAACTGTTTAAACTGAAACTAAGGTCTAGCTAACAAAATAAGGTAAGTCATCGATAAAGGATCATCGCTCGCTAGCCGCTGTGAAATCCCCCTGTAAGATCATCACCAACCTACGCACATACAACATGTGCGCCACAATCAGTGGGAAGTGACTAGAGATACTCCTAGACACCTATTGTCACACATATAAGCATATAACCACATATAAACAATCAACATACTCCAACATAAACAAAATCATGTGAAGGAATCATTCATCCGTTCCTAACTTAGCATAATCAACTTTTGTAATTAGATCAAATACCACGACTCAGAAATATCTAAACATATATCAACAGTATATAACAATGTGCCCCAACTCAGGCAAGCTACATACAAATCATTCAACAGTATTTAGCACTATACCCCGACTCAGGCAAGCTAAAGACAAATCATTCTGCAGTATCTAGCACTGTACCCCGACTCAGGCAAGCTAGACACAAACCACCAGCAATATCTATGTCTGACCCCGAATCGGGCAAGACTAGACACAACATTCATCACAACATGGGAGAATTCATATGACGACAACATTATACGACAACAGCAAGTCTAATTAGTCTCAGCGAATATAATCCCCTGGTATGACGACAATCCGATATACGGTCCTAGTCTAAATCTGGCCAAACTCTCGAGGTATAATCCTTCCCCGTTTCGACAAGTATCCCTTGACTTAGGATACCTCCAAGACTCGAACTAGCTAGGACCGAGATACGCCTGACTCCGGGCGGACAATCTGAAACCTGACCGGAAGACCTATCAACGGTCATACCAGACGCGACGCAGTCTGGTGAGAATAAGAGTCATATAACAGCTCATAGTATAGGCTTAACATATCATACAACATCATTCTCTAATATATGATGAGCTATATAAAGAGATATGATGAGCTATATTATATATATATATATATATATATATATATATATATATATATATATATATATATATATATATATATATATATATATATATATATATATATATATATATATATATATCAATTCTAAACATTCGTTCAACACCTAGCCAACTTCGGAAACTATTTCGAAGCGAGAGCCGGTCTCCATTCCGGTTGCCCGGCCGGGGGGTCTTTCTCCTCGAATCAATTTATGAACCCGACAAAAGTGTCGTTCAAAGCTCTTGGACTACAAATACGCATACAAACCATACGGAAAAGGAATCAATTAAATCCGACTTGAATCATCAAAGTTATAAGGTAGAAACAACTGACTAAGGCTCTCAGCCGGTCGGCCGGCTGAGAGTCCCTAACTCTCATGCACAACACAACAATCACACAAACTAAGAAGGGCTCTCAGCCGGCCGGTCGGCTTCCGTTCCACCGACTGGGGACCCTTCCTCAGTCACCTCCCATTTTCCACTACACAACCAAAAAGGGCCTCTCAGCCGGTGGACCGGCGGCCGGCCACCCGGCTGGGAGCCCCATCACCTATTTTCTGCACAAAAAGCTAATATACCACGATGGGCTCTTAGCCGGCGACCGGCTGTCGGCTGTCGGCCGTCGACCGTCTGGGAAACCCTTGTTCCCGCGATAACATATTTTCGACATTCTCCAAACATTCTCATTCCTCTATAATGCTTCCGATACATGCTTCTAAATAATACTTCACCAATCCCAGCATGAATAACATATCAAATAGGCATATGAAGTTATTACAAATCATCCCACATGTGATTACATATCAAATTCCTCAATTCTACCCATCTTAGGTATATAACCATTAAACATTACCCATATCAGATTTATCATGTAAATCACATACGAATCAGTTTATGAACCACAACAAAGTTCCTCTGAATCCTAAGCATCACTAACTTCACTAAAAACACAACAAAAATCACATAGCCTACTAATATATGACATAGGCCGAGTTTCTCATTATTGTCACCTTTACTTAGAGAAATCCTCGAGTTCTTCTTCAACAATCACCAAGTCTTCTTTCGGGTTATCACAAGCACCACCTAAAAGCATAAAACACGAATTAAGATGGGTAATTCGAGTTTAGGGCAAAACAGCCCGGAACACAAGTTTAGTGAATTGAGAATTGAAAGTTATAGATGTGACGGCGTCGAAGAGAGGAACGCGTAGGAAGAAACCTTACCTCGATCCGATTAGAAATGAGTTCGCGATGATGAATTATGTGAACTTGAGAATAAGAAAAATGGTGAAGTTGGGATATCAGTTTCTTTTCTTTTTGTTACCTTGAGGAGAAAGGTAGAGGATGAATTGTGAAGAAATGAGAAGGACTTCTTTCACAATTCCTTTTGTATAATTTTGAGACGGGTTTAACTTAAGTTGGTTCGGGAATATTTGGTTACGGAAAATGCCAAGGGAATTATTCAGCTCGAGATTAAATAAATCTCGAGACGGAACGAAACCAATGTTTCTAAAATATAAGTTACGAATTTAAATAAAATATTATTAAATTCCGAAAAGTATTTTAATTAATTTAAAATAAGGTTTACGAAATTAAGGGATGTTACATGATTATTTATATTCCTGGTTTGAAGGATATGAATCCAATCTAGGGCACCTGATTTTTCACCGAATCGAGCAAATTAGTGAGATGGCCAGGAAAGAAAACATGTCGAAAACCATAAATCTTCCCTTCGGAATGTGGTTGTCAAGGTTGTTTGAAGTAAAAGGAGTGGTAAGGGTGGAAAGTTAAGGGGTCAAACTAAAAGATTATGTAATACCTCGAAAATTTAGACTCGACGGTTAGGATTACTTTGGTAAAGATAATTACTTACGTTTAAGTAACCAAGTTTACGTTAGCATAAAAGCTATACTAACTATACTTTCTTAAGAGGGATGTTATGTCTTTAGAGGGAATCGATCCCTGGACCTGTGACACGGAGGTTGGGCCTCGTAACTCGTGCACTTTCCAAAGCCCACGGCAGGTTTAAGTTAACACAAACATCAAAACTCTTTTTAAGCAGCCTTTCTGCCGCCACCTTGGGATCCCATTCTAAACCTAAACCTAGCAATTTCAGATCTCATACAACCACTCATCTTACAGCCGTCATAGCAAGGGGTTCATAGGAGGTTTTCACGGCGGCCATAGGGCAGGTTAAGGGCGGTCGAATCTGGTCGAAAGTAGGTATGTCAGCGTGTTTCCCTTGCACCCTTGTTCTTCCTGCGTTTTTCTATGGGTTTTCGAGTCAGGTAGGTCGTATGTATGAGTCTGATATTTGTATAACTGTGACCTATGAATGTGGTAGTCACGTTTTGACGTATAGGGAGTCACCATTGACCACCGAGAACCACCAGTCGTGGTGGCTTTGTTTACTGTCGTCTGCGTTTGCTTTCTCGTTCAAAACAGATTTTTGTGTTGGTTGTTTTGCGTGGGTTTACGAGTCTGTTTGGGTTAGGTTTCGGTCTGGGTGTTGGTTAGGTAAGGCAGTGGTGCCTTGAGGTGTGTCAGGGTGGCTAGGTTGGTGGCTGCAGGTGGAGGAACAGAGTCGAAAGGGAGGTTTTGTTGGCCACAGGTCTCGGGTCTTGGTGAGTTTCTGGGTATGCGAAGGTTAATTGGGGTGGTGACACCGTAGACTCGGGGGAGGTCGACGCGGTGTCACCACGGTGGTTTATGGGTCTTGTGTCAGAGGTTGTTTTGGTGGTGCTCGTGGGTGGTTTTAGCGGTGGTTGAGTCAGTCGTTGGAGCCTGTTTTCAGGCTGGTTGAGGTACGGGTGAGAGTCAGACCTGGGGTGTTGGGGTCTGGTCTGACTCTCCGGCAGGAGTCGCGTGGGTTGGTGGTGCCAGGGGGTCTGTTGGGTGTTGGCGGTGTTGGCAGGGGGTGTCCGCTGGTGGTCGAAGGGGTGGTACACGGTGGTGTGGTAGGTTGAAGACGAGAGAAAGGGTGAGTCGGGTATTTTGTTAGCTATGGTGGTCACGTTTCTTTTGAGTTTATTTAGTTTTATGATTTCTATTATTATTATTATTATTATTATTATTATTATTATTTTAATATAATTGTTATTATGGTATTGATATCTTTTTATTAATAGTAAAGATTTTGTTAAGAGATATGATTTTGGGAGCTTTTATGGGAAGTTTTAAAATGGGTATTAATGTATAGTTTGAATTTCAAAACCAAGTATCTATTTTTGGAAGTTGCTATTTTAAGAAGTTACTATATTTAGAAAGTTGCTATTTTGAGAAACCTCGGGTGTTGGAAAGCTTTCTAAATATAGGAAGTTTCTATAAATAGAATGTGAACACGTATTACGAGATATAGGGTGTTTATTAATTATATAATATTTGTTTAGGTAGCGGGTTTCGCGTGGAACATTTCTGAACAAGCCTTGGGTTTATCTGCGTACCTACTATTTCAGGTAGGGGAAAAATACTGGTACAATAATGTGTAATCTGTTCCTTTGTGTTAATAAGCATGTTCATGTTGTAATCTCATGGGAACGTTATATTGTGCTATTTATATCTTTTGAGACATGGATACGATGTGAATATCTGTATATATATATATTGGGTCTTGTGATACGGTGTTGGATCGGTGCGGAGTATATATGGTGTTGGATCGGTGCGGAGTATATATATGGTGTTGGATCGGTGCGGAGTATATATGGTGTTGGATCGGTGCGGAGTATATATATATGGCGTTGGATCGGTGCGGAGTTTATTTGACGTTGGATCGGTGCGGAGTTTACTATATTGTTATAATTATTGTTTTCCCTACTCAACCTCGTGGTTGACCCTGTGTATTCGTGATCACCTGTGATGAACCAATTATTGGGGAGCAGATTGACAGGTGGCTGAGACTAAGGGGGAGCTATGGGAGGAAGAGCTTGGATCCGGACCAGATTAGATGTCTAGATCACCTTAGCCAGTTTAATACGAGTTGTACTTTATTTATGTTGTTAAGACCTTTGGTTATGTAAGAACATGTTTTGAGTTTAAAGTTAATTTAAAGTACTGTTTATCTTCCTTTGCATCTACTGCCTCGGGAAACCGAGATGGTAACACCCTTACTTATCTGAGGAGTCCTAGTTCAGGCCCTTAAATAAATGGGGGTGTTACAAAGTGGTATCAGAGCGAACGATCCTCAGGCCTAACATAATGAACCCAATGAATGTAGGAGAGTCTAAATAAAATGAACCCCGGGATAGAACTGTTAGGAGCACACAAAAGGGGAAGTATGAGTCTGGGGCCCCCTCACACCGAACCATTGGCCCTATCAGTTTTACCCGGGAACCCAGAGTGAAAATACGAGAGAAAAAGGGTAGATTAGGAAAAGATGGAAGTGATGGTATACAGTGATAAGTAATTTATGAGAACTCTGAGTATCATTGACTGTTTGAAATAGCCGGAAGGGGCATGAACATGAAAAGAATTTTAATTGTTTGAATAAAGAGGTGTATACTAATATGATAGATGAAGTGATTTGAAACATGTTAGTGATTCTCCGCTCATCATGTCTAGTGAAATGCGGTTATGTGATCCCTGAGCCATGTTATAGAAGAGAACTATTTTATATGATAAGTGTTTATAGACTTTAATGCTTAGGGAACATAGCCCTAATCCAAATGGGTACCCACATGAGTCGGGACTCATTTCTTTTTCTGTTGTATTATAGTATGCCTCCGCGAAGAGACAATCTCGCTAATATCACGCAAGAGGAATTGGATCGTTTGATAGCTGAGAATGAGGCCTTAAAGGCCAAACGCATGGACTCCGCAAAAATGAGCACAATCATCGCGAGGCATCACCCTACCCAATTCACTGGGGAGGGGGAACCTCATCTGCTGGGAGCGTGGTGTCGGGAATTCAGTAATCTATTTGAGTTGGTGGATTGCCCTGAAGAATTAAGGGTTGACCAAGCAGCCCACTATCTGAGGGGTATGGCCGGAGATTGGTGGACCGGGAACAAATTAAAGGAGAGATTCGAGAGGCAGCTAGAGAGGACGGGACCGAGTATGTTGCTTGGATTGCATTCAAGAGGATCTTATATGAGGTGTTTATGCCCGAGTTTCAGAAAAGCAAGTTCAGAGAGGAGTTTGATACATTCAAGATGTCAGAGGACATGACAGTAGAGGCTTACTATCGGAAATTTATCCAGTTGGTGAGCTATGTGGGAGACATGGGATTTGACGATGCCATGCTGGCAATGAAGTTTGAGAGGGGGTTATCAATCGCCATCAAGAAGAGACTGATTGCAGCTCCGCCCACCACAGTCCGTGACATCTACTTAAGGGCTGGGGCGGCGGAGAGGCTTTCAGAGATGATCCAAGAGGACAAAAAGTCCAAGTCTGAAAAGAGGAAGGCTGAATCAGTAGCTGAGGGTTCAGGATCGAAAAAGCAGAGCTCTAACAAGTTCAGTGGGTACTTCGGGAGTAGTGTCTCTGGTGGTGGGAGAAACCAGAGTGGGGGCAATCACATGAGTGGGGTTTCTGGTAGTGGTTCGGCAGGAATTGTGTGTTTTGGCTGTGGAAAGAGGGGACATAAGCAGGCGGTGTGTCGTTCGTCTGGAGGAAATCAGTCTGGGGGCTATCGTACGCCTGCATCCGGATACCAGGGATCCCGTACTCAATCCTATGGTAGCAGTGGCTATCGCACACCCACGACAAACTATGGTGGGGGTGCGAAATCTGGAGGGAGCAGCAATTATCAGAGGAACTATAACAATTACCAGAGCCGCCCGTACCAGAATCAGTTCAATGGAAGTGGAAGCAACCAAAAGACAGGAATGGGAGGAAATCAGCAGGCGGGGACATCTTCTGCCAGCCAGAGTGGAGTCAAGTCCAGTGGCAAGCTCTTTGCCATGGGAAAGCAGGCAGCTCAGGAGGATGCGCATGTGGTAACCTGTACTTTTCTTGTGAACTCTAAACCTACTTTCGTACTTTTCGATTCCGGTGCCACCCATTCGTTTGTGTCTAGAGATCATGTTAAGGCTTTGGGACTTGAAAGATTTGATTGGATCGCGGATCCAGTGACCATACCCTCAGGCAAGTCGATAGTCTGTAATAGAGTATATGGTAGTGTACCCATCAAAATCGGGGAAGCAATTTTCTATTGTGACCTCATAGAGTTTCCTCTGGGGGGCTTTGAAGTGATTATGGGGATGGACTGGCTAGGGAAGTATCGAGCTTTCATCGACTGTCATCAAAAGAAGATTTCCTTGAAGGGACCCAAGGGAGTGAGGGTGTCTTACAAGGGATACCGAGTCAAACCAAAAATCAAATTCATTTCTGTCAATACCCTTAAGTCTGGCTTGAGGAAAGGAGAGAGCCTAATCTTATGCCAAATGTGGAATTGTGAGGCTGAGATCCCCAAGACTAGCGAGATACCTGTGGTACGGGAATTTGAGGGAGTATTCAGAGACGATGTTTCAGAGTTGCCGCCGAGGAGGGAAGTGGAATTTTCTATTGACCTAAAACCAGGGGCGGGACCAATATCTAAATCACCGTACCGTATGGGACCGAAGGAGATGGGGGAATTGAAGAAGCAGTTGGATGAACTAGCTGAAAAAGGGTTCATTCGACCCAGTGTGTCGCCCTGGGGTGCACCTGTTTTGTTTGTGAAGAAGAAGGATGGGAGTTTGAGGTTGTGTGTTGACTACCGAGAGCTGAACAATGTGACTATCAAGAACCGTTATCCTTTGCCGAGAATTGACGACTTGTTCGATCAGTTGAGTGGAGCCGGGGTTTTCTCCAAGATTGATTTGAGATCCGGGTATCATCAATTGAGAATAAAGGACGAAGATATTCCGAAGACCGCTTTCCGAACGAGGTATGGCCACTATGAATTTGTGGTTATGCCCTTTGGATTGACTAATGCTCCAGCTGTGTTCATGGACTTGATGAATCGAGTCTTCAGCCCGTATCTCGACAAGTTCGTGGTGGTATTCATAGATGATATCCTGGTATATTCTAAGAATGCAGAAGAGCACGAGGATCATTTGAGGAAGGTACTTCAGACTTTGGAGGAGCATAAGCTCAACGTTAAGTTGAGTAAGTGCGAATTCTGGTTAGAGAAAGTGGCGTTTCTGGGGCATCTCATTTCCAAAGAGGGGGTATCTGTTGACCCTAGTAAAATTGAAGCTGTGACTAAGTGGCAAAGTCCGAAGAATGTGAGTGAGATCCGAAGTTTTCTGGGGTTAGCAGGTTATTACCGGAGATTCGTCAAAGACTTTTCGAAGATAGCAAAGCCGTTGACATTGTTAATGAGGAAGGAGAACCGTTTTGTCTAGGATGAGGGTTGTGAGAAGGCATTCCTGACACTTAAGGAACGCCTGACAACAGCTCATATCCTGGCCTTGCCAGTTGGGAGTGATAATTTCGAAGTGTATACCGACGCTTCGAAGCATGGATTGGGTTGTGTGTTAATGCAGAATGGGAGAGTAATAGCATATGCTTCTCGACAGTTGAAGACCTATGAAGAAAATTATCCGACGCATGATTTGGAATTGGGCGCTGTGGTCTTTGCACTGAAATTGTGGCGCCATTACCTTTATGGAGCCCCTTTTAAGGTGTTTTCTGATCATAAGAGCCTGAAATATATCTACACCCAGATGTTGGAAACTAAGTTTCACATTTTATACTCATATCTAATGTGAGTTTTGTTTCTTTAAGTTTAGTCATAAAACTTAAATGGATCTTATGCATGCAAGATGATATCATAAGATGAGATAGTCCTTACATTGGTTTTAGAAGGTTTATACTCAATAATCACCTATTACTTGAGTCTTCAAACCGAAATACCCTTACAACGATCTAAGAAAAATCGTCTCCAAAAGATGCGTATCAAGGACCCGATCTCAAACTATTACTAATTTTGTTACTAGAAAATTAGTATTAGCAAACTAGAGATAATAATAATATTACTACTAATATTATTAATATAGGAAATAATTTCTTAGAAAACTATTTTACTAAGTTGAAAATGAGAATTAGTTGTAGTGTGAATGTGTTAGTAGAGTAAATAAGCATCCAACACACACACCAAACTAAGGCATGAATGGTGTGTATATATTGAGCAACATAGGCTTGTTACACAAGCCATATGGCCGGCCAACATGCATGCCCAAGGCCAATGCATGGCCTCTTACACAATGCAAAAGAAACAAAGATGCCTTACATGTTTCTTACACACTTACACACCTATTCATAGGTTTTGTAAGGCTTTGTGTAAAGCATACACAATCACTACACACTACCATATACACGGCTGAAATGGGTCTAATTATAGACCCATTTTATTTTTGTCAATTGTGTTAATTTGTAACATGTCACATATGTTCCATAACACATGACCCAATTTGTTAATTGTGCAATTTTAACTATTAAAATTCATAATTTACAAATTTATTAAATTTAAATAAATACACTAATAATTCGAAATTATTATTGTACAAAAAAAATGTAATGTCATAATTTAATTACAACTCTTTGTAATTTTATGATCAACCGTGTTCATTCTCAATTTAATCGTTTCCTAAACGAATAAATAAAACCGAGTAATAAAACAATTTTATTACTTTGACTTTAATTATTATTATAATCCCATTATAAAATATTCGTCATATAAATTATTTCCAAAATTTCCAGTTATTAATTAATTTGTATCCAATACAATATTAATTAATTATTCCATTGAGACGGAATTCCCTAAAGATATGACCTTAAGGGATCAACTGATCACCACCATCATATAACGATAATGTCAAACTCTAGACAGCCAATCATTATCGATAAATGTTGATCAGTCGACTTTAAAAGAGTAACACTCCCAGTTGTTTTTCATTCAAATGAGTTTTAATTACGTCAACACACTATTGTCGAGGACACTTCCTCCAACAATCTCCCACTTGTCCGAGACAAGTGTGTGTCACCAATTCTCTTGCCCTATTACTATCTCCCACTCAATGCATGGCGTCCTCTCAGGTCGTGCCGGCAATTGATTAAAATCTAGAGTGGTTTATCTCGATCTGGAGTTATAACTACTGACCGGAATTATCTACCATAGATACCTTCCGAGCGTGGCCACGCATTTCCAGTTATTATTCTCCTCGAGTGGCCTAGAGATATTTCTCAACCCTGACAAGGGGTGGACAATTCCTAATCGACTTATTCCTTCCGGCTGGCCATAGTCCATCATAACCCAAAATATGTCCTTATAAACCCCAGTTACGAAGGTGTTAGGACATAAATCAAAGTTAATCTGAAAACTATGCCACCTCAGAGAACAGTCATTAGTCCAAGAACTGACTCATGTGAAACACGATAGATGCTCCCGCCACGACCAGGCAGTCTTTCAATAAGAGTACGCCAGAGCTCTATCAGCGGTCATTAGCCCGGCAAATGTATCTTAACATGTCTATGCCTAGGTGATTGATTAGTCATCTCGTATGACTCTATGGCAATTGAACTCGCCATCAATCGCATCACACATCCGGTTGCATTGAGATGTCACCTCACTTAAGCAACTAGGGGCGAGGTCATGATAATTCAATTCACTTTAATTGGGTTCAATATGGTCTTACCATCCCATTTGAATTTTACTTGACCTTTCGTGAGTTATAAATAACTCAAACAATTAGTGGATTACACCATCCAAGTGGTCAACCTTTGAACACCATTTAATTTACAATCAGCTTTAGGGTCTCTCGTTTACATCCCTTAAAATTGTAATTATCTTCATTTTGAGTAAACCAGGTTTACCACGGTTCGTGCGATCGTTCACTTTGCGGATCATATCCATACATTGATCTTTCCTCTGAAAGAGACAAGTCATTCTTATGACTAGCGAATAAGATTATGTGCATTGTGTAACTCCCAGCCACAGCAATGCCTTTACATAATTTGTGAACGTACACATTTTGTAGAATCTTGTGATGACCATGTAGTTAAAATACAAGTCATTGAGATGCATAGTTAATGAATGTAAGCCAAAGATTATCACAAATCTTTGCTTGGTTTCTTGGAACTTGAGTCGTTGCAAACCTTTTACCATACGACTAAGTTATCTTCCAAGATCTTGAATTTGTCTTTCATCTTCATTGGAGAATACTTTGACAATTGATCAAGGTTTAATCATTGATTTAAAACCTGCTTTACGGGTTGTCCTGTAAGCGGTGCGCATCCACTTTACACGATTATACTAATGGCGGAAACATTAGCGAATTTAAACGTTTAAACTATAGTACTTAAGGTTCGATAAATTTCCATGATCTCATCATGTTTATACTATCTTCATCTCCATGAACAACCTTAATACCTTACAACCAAGACGTCTTTTACAATCTCAACCAAACATCCTATGTTCAATTAGATCTAATTCATATCAATATGTTATCTAGAATCAAAACTCGTATACTTTTCATGAGCATCAATGCCTCGTTCCAAACGAGTAATGAGTCGTTATAGATAACGTTTACTCCCACTAAACTCTTGTTCTTGCCTGATTCTGAAGATCCGAAGTCATACTCATGACTCAATAGCTTCAAATCCTGGAGCGAGAACTCCCACTGAGCTTTACATTTAACCGTAAATCATAAAGCTCCCACTCAATTCAATGTTCCTTAACATTTAATGAATTGAAATGGTTGGGACTTCAACCATATGTGCTAATAGTCACATCCTTTTCAAATACCCTTTTGAAAAATGGTTATTGAGTTTACTGAATTCATTCTCAATGAATTACCTTACTACTTTCAACAAAGTTACCCTTAACTTTGTAGACTGCAGACATCCACATGTCTGCTTATGCTTCTCTCAACAAATCTCATTTATCAGCACGTAAATCTTATAAATTTCATGGTTCTTTGCATTGGCATATTTAGATCACCATCTAAATCCAAGAACCCTTTCTTGAGCCTTTACAAAGTCTTTTGAATAATTTTCTTCGAGTGTCCTCCCGTAGTTTCTATAAGAGTCTTTTCTTATGGTATATAATTTTGTGTGTGGGAACTTTCAGTTCCCCACATTTATCTTATCTTGTACTGTACGAGGACTCTATCATGGATCTTATCCATGTATAGAATTTTTCCTTACAAACTTCAAGAATTTATCTTTGAAGTATCCTCCAGGGCCAGGGCCGTTGGTATATAAGGCGTAGATTTTTACCAAACCGTAGATCTTATCCACAACTTTTGGGCTTATCCACAACTTTTGGGATGATAAGGCGTAGAATCTTATCCACAGCCTAATCTACCTTTTACAACCATAAGGTGTAGATTGCTCTTGGGATATAAGGCGTAGATTTTTACCAAACCGTAGATCTTATCTACAACCTTTGGGCTTATCCACAACTTTTGGGATGATAAGCCGTAGAATCTTATCTACAGCCTAATCTACCTTTTACAACCATAAGGTGTAGATTTTCTTAAATCGTAGATCCCATCCACAACTTAATCTTCCTTCTTATCTTTCACATAACCAAAACACAATAAATCCCACTATTCACTAATAGATCACATCCATTGTGCTTGTCAAAATCATATGCTATTTGTGGCTTTTCAAATTTCTCCCACTCTATCTTTGTAATAATAATCCCATTTTATCACCAAAGATAGCTACTAAGGCCACAAGCAATGACTTTGATGTTGGTTTGTGTATCCTTATGGTTTATTACAGAAAATATTTAATTTAAAGCTTTAGATAGTTTAGAATGGTTGATAACTTTGAAGTTGGTTTGTGTATCCTTATGATAACTTTTCCTCTTTAATTAAGTTCTTAACTTAACTTGATTTTGATTTGATTTGAATTGGGTATCCTATACCTATTCGGTTTCAATGGTCATACATTGAAATGTGACAATCAATTCTATTCTATGTTTAAGATTTGCAAGTGTTAAAACTAATTAAGAACATAAATATAAAACCAATAGTGACTTGGGTTGAAAACCAAGTCACCTCATTATCCAAAATACAACCAATTGTTTAAAGGATTAACATTTCCTCGTCCAACAAGGAAATAAAATACGGATTTTAAATTGTTCTTTCAACACTTGAAATAAAATAAGCAGGAAAAAACAAAGCTCCTTGATCATCCTGAGTGGAGCTACTCTTAGTTCCATTGATCCATTATGCTTGATTTTTCTTTCCCTTATTTTTGTTTCCATGCCCTAATTCAAGTAAGAAGAGCATTCACATCACTTGTATCATAATACGTTAGTTGAGATTAACACAAAACAGAGATAGTTATCATACCAACTTGGAAGAATCTTCCCAGCTTTGAGATCGCTGAGATATCTGGAACAATTCCTCTTCTTATGTCCTTTATTATTACAATAAAAGCACCTGGCTCCTTGAGGAGCGCTCATGTTGGGATCTGATGTACTTGCCTCCGAAGACACATTCTTTAAACCTTTGGAAGGTTGCCTCCCCTTAGCCCTACCCTTCCTATCGAACTTTCCTTTGCCCTTAACATTTATATAGAGCTCATCCTTAGGGGAACTAACATTTAGGTCCATATCCCTTTCTACCTGCACGATCATATTGTGCAGTTCATCGAGAGAGATGTCTTGGTTCCTTATGTTGAAATTCATCCGGAATTGTACATAAGTCTTCACCTTAGACAAGGAGTGGAGGATTCTGTCAATCACAAGTTCCTTAGGAATGTCCACTTGATTCATCCTTAGGGTTTCTACATGCTCAATCATCTTGAGTACATGTGGGCTAACCTTTTGCCCCTCCTTAAGGTTGAGATCAAAGAAAGCCGATACTGCCCCATATTGGACAATTCTCGAAGCCTTTGAGAACATTGTCAAAAGCCTGCAATAGATCTCATAAGCTGTGCCAATCTTTAGGGCAATCTTTTGGAGTTCCGGCTCCATCGAGAGGATCAAAACATTTTTCAATTCCCAAGACTCCTTGTGATAAGAATCATAAGGTCGTCTTGCCGCGGCGGTGGCATTTTCAGCAGCTTCGGGAGGTGATGCTTCAATAAGGAATTCGGTCTTACCGTCACCTTGTGCCGCCAACAACAGTTGGGCATCCCAATCGGCAAAGTTTGCCCCATTCTCTTTTAGCTTACAACGATCCGTGAGGGATTGTAACCATGAAGTGTTTGTAGTAGTGGAAGTAGTCATGATTGATATTGATACGAGGACTACAAAATTTTAAACATATGAAGAAATTAAATGCTAATCGTTTTAATTTTCATTTTAACTTGTAAACATATTTACTAAGTTGATGCATCTATAAAATGACCTCTATCCAATTTTATAAATGATTCCAAGACCCAAACCCATACTATCGAAATCGTGAAGCACTGGAACTCCGACCCAATGATATGGTTTGGTGGGTTAAAATAAACCGGTTCTACCCTAGAACTCTTGGTTGATGACAAATCATAATTTATACATCTTAGCCCGGAACACATTGACCACTGGTCCTCTACACTTCCGTTGAGTACAAACCAAATTTCAAATGCATCGGGATGCGATCCGCCCACTGGACTGAATCCACCCCATGGCCCCACTTATCCTACGTAATGAGGTTCGTACTGCCCACTGGACTAGCACCACCCCACGAAATAGAAGCTCATGTGTTCTACTATTTGGTAAGGCTAATCCTCAATTGTTTTGTTTAATATAGAGGTCTTGTCAATTTATTATCTATCTCCTTTAAGCGAATTAAATTGGTGAACTCGATAATTATAATTGACACGGTCGTTATTAACGATCTAAACTAGTATGCATGTTTATGGCGATTTGGCTATGCATGCAAACATATTAAAATGCAAAAATAAAAGCAATAAAGCAATAAAATCCTAGTATGGCCTTCCTAGTAATAGTAAAACTAATTAACTATTACAAATTCGGAAACCAACTCCTTGGTCCCTTGAACTTCATTGGCACGCCATCCAAGAAAACACCGTCTTGTCGGAACTCCTTTCCGTATGGCACCGTCTTTTGGATCTCCGGAATTACAATAAAATAATACAACTATTCTATTGCAAAACTGAAAATTTAAATTACAAACCCGTGATACGAGATCACATAAATTACAACCGTATCAATATTCCCTTTCATTACGGGTAATATTGATTAAAACTAAGGCCATACTAAGAAAATTACATAATTCCAAATTATATAAATAACATTCAAAATATGACATTCATATTAAATAAATTGCAATAAATAAAATATGTATGCACATGCTCAATTTTTAATGCCAAATCGCCTTATGGGAGCAAATATCTCATATTTGTTTACGGTTTTTACGGATATGTGCGATTTTAACCATTAAAATCATCAAAATTACATAAATCTAATTTATGTCCAAGTCAATCATCCTAACTTACTTTAGGAATCAATGTTTAGTCTCTACTAATATTTGATCATGATATAACTTGATTTTGCATTATTGTTCATAGATTACTTGTATTTTCGGGAAAAATAAACAAAATATGGCCAAATGAGTCAATAAAATTCGAAATTTAAAATTCAACAATTTTAAACTTTCTGGAAATTTTCTAAAAATTCAGAAATTATAAAAATGGTCTTTTGCAAATATTTATGGTTTATTTCTTAAATAAATCCTATAAAAGCCGTTTTTATGGTTAAAAAACCGATTTAAATTATAAAAACTTGCAATAATTTGCCATAAATTTTTAGTCATCCTAAAATACATATTAGAATATGAAAATGACCAAAAAATACATACCATACTCGAAATTTTATTTTTCCGACTCATAAATTACGATTATTAACTAATTAACTCATTAAAATTAATAATCATAAAAACAGAAACTTTTTGATATCCAAATTTTAGATCTGATGTTCCTATCATATAAGACATCTATGGGTAAAATTTCATGCCATAATATCAAGATTAACTATTTTTAACACAATAAGTCACTATTTATCCGATTTTAACCATTAAAATCATAAATCATGCATCACTTGGGAATAAATTCCCAAAACTTACATACATACTTTAAATATTGCATGTGACATTGTGTAAAGTTTTTATGGCAAAATTCCAACTATAACTATTAAAGTCGAATTTAAGTCACTATTAATCCGATTTTTACTATAAAAATCATTTCTCATGCAAAATAATTCCAATAATTTCGAAAATTCATACAGGAACTTTATATATTGCATGTGACTTCTCATAAAATTTTTAAGGTCAAATTCGAAATATAACCTTATATACCCATTTTTACTCATATTATGATTATTTATCTCATAAAATTCATAATCCATGCATATTAACTCCATTTCTTACGAAAAATCATATACAATATATTAAATATGCATGTGAGAACATATCAAAAAATCTCGGCCAGAAACTATTTTTAGCTATTTTTCCCATTAATTGTTGTTTAAAACCGATTTAAACTACAAAATATACAAATAAATATAAAAATGAACAATAAAAATTCATAAAATTATTTTTATGTCCTAAAACCATTTTAGAAACAGAAACTTTAACATGCAAAATTATTTTGTGATTTATCATAATAAACACAATAATTTCGAAAAATCGAAATATATATGTTAAACCGATTTTAACATAAATCATGAATCCGATCATGCATGCAACAACCGTAATGCTCTGATACCAATTGTTGGAAACTAAGTTCCACATTTTATACTCATATCTAATGTGAGTTTTGTTTCTTTAAGTTTAGTCATAAAACTTAAATGGATCTTATGCATGCAAGATGATATCATAAGATGAGATAGTCCTTACATTGGTTTTAGAAGGTTTATACTCAATAATCACCTATTACTTGAGTCTTCAAACCGAAATACCCTTACAACGATCTAAGAAAAATCGTCTCCAAAAGATGCGTATCAAGGACCCGATCTCAAACTATTACTAATTTTGTTACTAGAAAATTAGTATTAGCAAACTAGAGATAATAATAATATTACTACTAATATTATTAATATAGGAAATAATTTCTTAGAAAACTATTTTACTAAGTTGAAAATGAGAATTAGTTGTAGTGTGAATGTGTTAGTAGAGTAAATAAGCATCCAACACACACACCAAACTAAGGCATGAATGGTGTGTATATATTGAGCAACATAGGCTTGTTACACAAGCCATATGGCCGGCCAACATGCATGCCCAAGGCCAATGCATGGCCTCTTACACAATGCAAAAGAAACAAAGATGCCTTACATGTTTCTTACACACTTACACACCTATTCATAGGTTTTGTAAGGCTTTGTGTAAAGCATACACAATCACTACACACTACCATATACACGGCTGAAATGGGTCTAATTATAGACCCATTTTATTTTTGTCAATTGTGTTAATTTGTAACATGTGACATATGTTCCATAACACATGACCCAATTTGTTAATTGTGCAATTTTTACTATTAAAATTCATAATTTACAAATTTATTAAATTTAAATAAATACACTAATAATTCGAAATTATTATTGTACAAAAAAAATGTAATGTCATAATTTAATTACAACTCTTTGTAATTTTATGATCAACCGTGTTCATTCTCAATTTAATCGTTTCCTAAACGAATAAATAAAACCGAGTAATAAAACAATTTTATTACTTTGACTTTAATTATTATTATAATCCCATTATAAAATATTCGTCATATAAATTATTTCCAAAATTTCCAGTTATTAATTAATTTGTATCCAATACAATATTAATTAATTATTCCATTGAGACGGAATTCCCTAAAGATATGACCTTAAGGGATCAACTGATCACCACCATCATATGACGATAATGTCAAACTCTAGACAGCCAATCATTATCGATAAATGTTGATCAGTCGACTTTAAAAGAGTAACACTCCCTGTTGTGTTTCATTCAAATGAGTTTTAATTACGTCAACACACTATTGTCGAGGACACTTCCTCCAACACCAGAAAGAGTTGAACATGAGGCAGAGGAGGTGGATAGAGTTAATTGGAGATTATGATATGCAGATTGTCTACCATGAAGGCAAGGCAAATGTGGTAGCTGACGCTCTAAGTAGGAAGTCAATACATGCTTTGGATTGTGCCAGATCGAGAGGGAGGTAGTATGGTGAACTAAGGGAGATGGGAATATTCATGATCCGGAAAGGGGACACTCTTGGTGACTTGACAGTGGAGCCTGAATTGTATGGGGAGATTCGGGAGTTGCAAGGTAATTATGCGAGAATCCAGAAGTGGCGCAGGGTGGTGGAGAGTGAGGGTGGAGAGTCTGCATCCAAGTTCGGTATTCATACTGATGGTAGTTTGAGGTTCAGTGGGCGATGGTGTGTTCCGGATGTGGAGGAGCTAAAGAAGAAGATCCTGACTGAAGCTCATGCTACTCCATATTCAGTTCACCCAGGGGGTGATAAGTTGTATAAAGATCTTAAGAAGACGTTCTGGTGGCCTAACATGAAGAAGGAAGTCGCGGAGTTTGTGTCCAGGTGTTTGACTTGTCAGAGAGTGAAAGGGGAGCATAAGAGACCTCAGGGGAAAGTCCAGCCATTAGATGTGCCCGAGTGGAAGTGGGAGAATATTTCGATGGACTTTATCGTGGGGTTGCCTCGAACTCAGAGGGGCAACAACATGATTTGGGTGATTGTGGATCGTTTAACTAAGTCAGCTCACTTTATTCCGATGAAAGATACCTGGAGTAAAGCTGAGTTGGCTAAGTCGTATGTTCAGAATGTGGTCAAACTGCATGGCGTACCCAAGGATATTGTTTCAGATCGGGACTCGAGGTTTATATCCAGATTTTGGCAGGAGCTGCAGACTGCTTTGGGTACCCAGTTGAAGATGAGTACAGCTTTTCATCCGGCTACAGATGGTCAGACTGAGAGCACGATTCAGACCCTTGAGGATATGTTGAGGGCTTGTGTACTTGAGTTCGGAGGATCTTGGGAGGATCGACTGGGATTGATCGAGTTTTCTTATAATAATAGCTACCATGCTAGCATAGGCATGGCCCCTTTCGAGGCTCTATACGGGAGGAAGTGTCGGAGCCCTGTGTGTTGGGATGATCGGGCTGATGTTGTGACATTGGGGCCAGATATGATCCAGGAGATGGTGGAGCAGGTTCAGATTATTCGACAGAGGATGAGGGCCGCTCAGGATAGACATAAGAGCTATGCCGATCTGAAGAGGAGCGATGTTTCATTCGAGGCCGGGGAGAAAGTGCTACTGAAAGTCTCTCCGATGAAGGGTGTGATGAGATTCGGCAAGCGTGGCAAATTGAGTCAGAAATTTATTGGACCATTTGAGATCTTGGACAGAGTTGGAGAGGTGGCATATCGCTTAGCTTTACCTCCAACCCTATCCAAGGTCCATAATGTGTTCCATGTGTCCCAGTTGAGGAAATATGTGAGTGACCCATCGCATGTACTTCAGCACGAGGTGATTGAGTTAGATGAGCAGTTGTCGTACATCGAGACTCCGAAAGAAATCCTAGACAGGAAGGTGCGGAAAACTCGCAATGGAGAGACGTCTTTGGTGAAGGTCCTGTGGACCAATCATAATCAGGAGGAGGCTACGTGGGAGGCCGAGGCATCCATGAGGGAACGTTACCCACATTTGTTTGATTGAGGTAAGTTACGCGGACGTAACTTTTCTTTAAGGGGGGTGGAATGTGATACTCTGTGATTTAATTAAAGTTTTGTGATGTTTATGTTTCAAGTTCGTTGAGTTGGTTGTTTTCCTCACCTGGGTGAGGACGAACTTCGGGACGAAGTTCTTTTTAAGGGGGGAAGACTGTAATACCTCGAAAATTTAGACTCGACAGTTAGGATTACTTTGGTAAAGATAATTACTTACGTTTAAGTAACCAAGTTTACGTTAGCATAAAAGCTATACTAACTATACTTTTTTAAGAGGGATGTTATGTCTTTAGAGGGAATCGATCCCTGGACCTGTGACACGGAGGTTGGGCCTCGTAACTCGTGCACTTTCCAAAGCCCACGGCAGGTTTAAGTTAACACAAACATCAAAACTCTTTTTAAGCAGCCTTTCTACCGCCACCTTGGGATCCCATTCTAAACCTAAACCTAGCAATTTCAGATCTCATACAACCACTCATCTTACAGCCGTCATAGCAAGGGGTTCATAGGAGGTTTTCACGGCGGCCATAAGGCAGGTTAAGGGCGGTCGAATCTGGTCGAAAGTAGGTATGTCAGCGTGTTTCCCTAGCACCCTTGTTCTTCCTGCGTTTTTCTATGGGTTTTCGAGTCAGGTAGGTCGTATGTATGAGTCTGATATTTGTATAACTGTGACCTATGAATGTGGTAGTCACGTTTTGACGTATAGGGAGTCACCATTGACCACCGAGAACCACCAGTCGTGGTGGCTTTGTTTACTGTCGTCTGCGTTTGCTTTCTCGTTCAAAACAGATTTTTGTGTTGGTTGTTTTGCGTGGGTTTACGAGTCTGTTTGGGTTAGGTTTCGGTCTGGGTGTTGGTTAGGTAAGGCAGTGGTGCCTTGAGGTGTGTCAGGGTGGCTAGGTTGGTGGCTGCAGGTGGAGGAACAGAGTCGAAAGGGAGGTTTTGTTGGCCATAGGTCTCGGGTCTTGGTGAGTTTCTGGGTATGCGAAGGTTAATTGGGGTGGTGACACCGTAGACTCGGGGGAGGTCGACGCGGTGTCACCACGGTGGTTTATGGGTCTTGTGTCAGAGGTTGTTTTGGTGGTGCTCGTGGGTGGTTTTAGCGGTGGTTGAGTCAGTCGTTGGAACCTGTTTTCAGGCTGGTTGAGGTACGGGTGAGAGTCAGACCTGGGGTGTTGGGGTCTGGTCTGACTCTCCGGCAGGAGTCGCATGGGTTGGTGGTGCCAGGGGGTGTGTTGGGTGTTGGCGGTGTTGGCAGGGGGTGTCCGCTGGTGGTCGAAGGGGTGGTACACGGTGGTGTGGTAGGTTGAAGACGAGAGAAAGGGTGAGTCGGGTATTTTGTTAGCTATGGTGGTCACGTTTCTTTTCAGTTTATTTAGTTTTATGATTTCTATTATTATTATTATTATTATTATTATTATTATTATTATTTTAATATAATTGTTATTATGGTATTGATATCTTTTTATTAATAGTAAAGATTTTGTTAAGAGATATGATTTTGGGAGCTTTCATGGGAAGTTTTAAAATGGGTATTAATGTATAGTTTGAATTTCAAAACCAAGTATCTATTTTTGGAAGTTGCTATTTTTAGAAGTTACTATATTTAGAAAGTTGTTATTTTGAGAAACCTCGGGTGTTGGGAAGCTTTCTAAATATAGGAAGTTTCTATAAATAGAATGTGAACACGTATTACGAGATATAAGGTGTTTATTAATTATATAATATTTGTTTAGGTAGCGGGTTTCGCGTGGAACATTTCTGAACAAGCCTTGGGTTTATCTGCGTACCTACTATTTCAGGTAGGGGAAAAATACTAGTACAATAATGTGTAATCTGTTCCTTTGTGTTAATAAGCATGTTCATGTTGTAATCTCATGGGAACGTTATATTGTGCTATTTATATCTTTTGAGACATGGATACGATGTGAATATCTGTATATATATATATTGGGTCTTGTGATACGGTGTTGGATCGGTGCGGAGTATATATGGTGTTGGATCGGTGCGGAGTATATATATGGTGTTGGATCAGTGCGGAGTATATATGGTGTTGGATCGGTGCGGAGTATATATATATGGCGTTGGATCGGTGCGGAGTTTATTTGACGTTGGATCGGTGCGGAGTTTACTATATTGTTATAATTATTGTTTTCCCTACTCAACCTCGTGGTTGACCCTGTGTATTCGTGATCACCTGTGATGAACCAATTATTGGGGAGCAGATTGACAGGTGGCTGAGACTAAGGGGGAGCTATGGGATGAAGAGCTTGGATCCGGACCAGATTAGATGTCTAGATCACCTTAGTCAGTTTAATACGAGTTGTACTTTATTTATGTTGTTAAGACCTTTGGTTATGTAAGAACATGTTTTGAGTTTAAAGTTAATTTAAAGTACTGTTTATCTTCCTTTGCATCTATTGCCTCGGGAAACCGAGATGGTAACACCCTTACTTATCTGAGGAGTCCTAGTTCAGGCCCTTAAATAAATGGGGGTGTTACAGATTACATGACCGAAAAACTATTGAGATTAATGGGGTTAATGTGAAATAATGGTGAGTTGATTATTGTCAAAAATTACGTAAGAAAAGATGTTATTAGGAGATTCCCACTAATGGAGAGGGAGACAGGAGGTGAGTCCGGAATTACTAGCGGGCTAAGTAAATGTTTGGACCTGTTCATGGCCCATATTTCCGAGAAAATCGAGAACCAATCTTCGGTGATGCAAAATATCATCTCGAATGCCAATAATCGGTCATCCGATAGCGTTGAACAATCCGAGATTGATCTTTTACTTCAATCCCTGGACGCTAAAATAACATCTTTGGAGAAAACCGCACAAATAGTGTCCAATGATGTATTCACCATCTCGGAAAGGGTGGCCTTTATATCTCGAAGAGGTGGCGAAGTAGTGGGGGTTGGTTGTGAGACTCGTGAAGAGATGAACGTCGTGTTAAGACAGGCACAATGTAATAACATCCCGAATTTTCGGAAACATATTTTAATAATTTAAATTGATTTCGGAAAATTATATTTTATTTTAATAAATTTAATTTAATGAAAATAGCTCAAGTTCTGTCTTACGCGGTTTAATCCTTAAAATGTTTAAGTTCACTTGGCTTATTCGTCTCACAAGAAAAACCCGACTTAATTCCCTACTCAACTTAAAACCCGTCTTCTTAAGTTGTGATAAAAAGGAAGAAGGAAAGGAACCTTCCCATAACTTTCCTCACAATTCTCTTCCTTGTTCCTCAAGAATAACAAAATCAGCTTTCCCCAATTCTAAACTTCAAGCTCACTAAACTCGACTTTGTAAACTCGTTTCAACTCAAATCAAGGTAAGGTTTTCAACATTGCACTCCTTGCATCCCCCCCATCATTTCCATCTCTTTAATTTCGAAAATCGTGCAAGTTAATTTTCGGGCTGTTTTCCCCAAATTTCGAAAATGATGATGATGATCCGTGTTTGTTGTTTTAGGTGGTGATTTAGGGGATCAGGACATCGACTCTTACATTGTGGAGGAGGAATCGGAGGTGTAGCGCGCTTATTAAGGTGACCTTGATGAGGAGACTCGACTTTTTACTTAAATTAACTTGACATGAGTTTTTGTTGATGTTTATGGTGATTTGATAATGTTTATAGCATGATTTGGTATGGGTAATTGTTATTCTGAAATTCATATGTTAATATTGAAGGAATGAGTATAATCTGAAAGTTGATTTATGTTTGATGAGATTATATTGTGTTGCTTATTAATGGTAGAATTAATGAAGTAAGAATGATGCTTGTTGCTTGTTCATGTTTACATTTCATTTTCAGAATTGATATGGGTGTATATTATTAAGATTATGAAGGTTGTTTATGAATATTGAGTATCCGTCACAATTTCTGATTTCTGCTACTTTGGGTGTCTTAATGCTTGTTCAAATTCATGAGTTGGTTGTTTGTAATTAAGTGAATGTGCTTAGTAGTTGATATGAGAGAATCACACGTGGGATTGTTGGGAATTATGTGTTGCTAGAATAGTATTTTCATGCTCAAAACCGTTGCTTATAAGTGTGACCTGCTTGTCGTGTAACGGTCAAAGATAAATCCTGGATACGACTAACAGAAGCAAGTGGTAGTAGGGTCGAATCCCACAGGGAGGCAGAGTCTTAATTAAAGGTCAGTTTATTAGTCACTGGGGGGGGTTGTTTGTTGTTGATTAACTAATTATTAAACAAGAATTAAAAAGACGGGAAAGAAATTAGAATTGAGTTTAAACGATTAAGAGGGGAAATATGTCAGGAATTAGGTCACCGCGGTAATTCATGTCATGCAAAAATACTAGCTTGGTCGAATCATTGATAAGGTGGATAGTGATTATCTCCTTTCGGTCTCAAATCGCCCTAGACTCCCCAACAAATCTTTCGATCCAGGAAGGTTACATCGATTGTCCTAAGCAAGCCTACTCTACCAATCTTTTGATCAAGGGAAGTTTTACTAGATAAATCGGTCTCATGCGTGCACTCAATCAACTAGTTCTCTGATTATATTGCTTATAAACAGACCTCATTGCAGAGACGACTAACATGTGAATCCTACGACATTAATACCTCGACTTCCCTCATCCTAACATATTAAGAAAATTACCTACTTATAGCTTTGGGATCTAAACTAACCATAACAATATCATTCAAATATGACATACTAAGTTTGAAAATAAACTAATGATAACAATAGAAATAAACTAAATCGTAAATTAGAGAAAGGATTAAGAAAAGTAACAATAATAAGTGGCAGAGAATGATGACGAACAAGATCCGGAACAAACTAAAAGCTTACAACAAAACCTAAAATAAACTACAGTGTTTGTAAATGAAAATGAGAATAGTGAAAAGTGAAGAGTATAAAGTTGATTAGTAAGAAGTTGATGATCTGATTAGTGTTAACCTAATCCTTATATATAGAGAGAGAGAGATTAGGTTACACTACTTAACTTAAAACTAAAAGATGAAATGCGAAATCTAGCGTCTTAAGTGAGTTGCTCGATCGAGTTCAAGAATCACTCAATCGAGCAATTTTCCTTCCACCAGCCTTTGATTGAAGCTTCACTTATTTCGATCCCACTGACCCTTCTGTATTCTCCTTGATCGAGTAAGGTATCACTCGATCGAGCGCTTTCTCAACAGAATCGCTTCGATCGAGCAAACACGAGAGCTCGATCGGGGCTTTATCAGTCCAGGTTGCTCGTTTGCTGTCCCAGTTGCTTCAGTTCTTCGTTTTCATTCTGGTTTAGGCTCTTTTCCTCTAAATATTGTGCTTCTGAGGCTCTCAAGTTTCTTGCTCAAGTCCCATCTTCTAAAAGTAGCTTACTTGTGACAGAATGGCATGGTTTTTGCGACTTTTACGTACTTTCCTGCAAAATAACAAGAAAGAAACAAAGAAGCGAAATTGGGGCAAAACAGCGCAACCAATTCGGGTGCAAATGCATGGAAATGTGTGCCAAAAGATGCTAGAAAGTGTATATAATATGTACGCATCAAACATCCCCAAACCAAACCTTTGCTTAACAACTATAGATTATACGTTAACTATCTAAATGTAGAAAATCAGCCACCAAAAAGTTCAAAACCAAAAGCAACGAATTCGTACATGGAATGAAAAACCACTTGGACAATTGGCCTCAAATGACTTGTGTACTTTGGACTCTCTCGGGTCACTCTTCTCTCATCAACCAAGGGTAAGCATTTATGTGCAAGAGAGAAAGATAAGAAAATGAAGACACTCTCCGAACTGCGACCAACAAATCATGCAATGTAACTAGTATGACAAATAATTCTAATTACCGTACACACGCAAATCAACCTTTCAATGTCTATCACATGATGAATACTTGCAAGTTAGGGTTATGTGAGGTAGAATGGTTAAAAAGAGGCAAAAAATAAAATGGGAAAGAGGAGGTAACGGCTCGAACTACCTACCAAGACTCAACCAAAAGTAGAAACATTTATATTACTCACAAAAAACTCGATGCCATGCTCGGCATACAACTCATATAACCGCGGAACTTGAATCGTGCAAAACGTACTTAGCTTATTGATTTTTCTCTTCTTTTTCTTTCTCTTTTCTTTCCTTTTTTTTCTTTTTTTTCTTTTTTTCTTTTTTTCTTCTTTTTTTTTTCAATTCCCAAAAGATACAATGATAAACACGGGAATGCATTTTCTTTTTCTTTTCCTTTTATTTCCATCTTTTCTTTCTTTTTTGCTAAGTCCACGAAAAACAACCAATTCCGAGTTCAAGTTCCAACATTCTCCAAATACCAACTCCAAAATGAAATCCAAACTAAAACTGATGAAATGAAAGTATACCACAAAACAACACTAAACTAGCTCGACAAAAGATAGGCTAAGATTAGGGTGTAGTTTATAAGCAACTAGCAGTTTTTTGGCTAAATGTGGAGTTAATGGGTGAGATGAGAAATGGGAAATGCAAGTATTCTCCAAACATGTGATATCAACCACAAAACCATGCGTGCAGGCAAAAAGCAATCAATAGTCATGCATGTGAAATGCAATGAGATGAAGGGAGTACTACTCTCAATCCTAGATAAACTGGTCATGAATGTCACTGGTTATGGGCTCTAAAACTCATAATTTTTAAGTATTTTGCCAAATACAAGTCAAGTAAAGTCCAAAAGTCCAAGTAAAATGTTTGAAAATGGAATTTGGGACATGCTAAAATTGGTTTTTTTACTTCAAGGTGGTGAAAAATCAATATAAATAACCTAGAGGGCAGTATCATCATCGTAAACTCCATTCCGACTTGAATATATGCAAAAATAAACGTGCATTTTTTTTGTATTTGTGAAAAATTAAATGAAAAAGATAAAATAAAATGAAAAGAAAACTAAAAATGCATAAAGTAAACGTGAATGCATGCAAAAATGATAAATGCAGACGCAAAAGGATGCATTACTCCTCCCCAAACCAAAACAAATAATGTCCTCATTGGCTACAACATACAAGGGGATACACAACCTAATACATGTTCCTAAGGGATATATATATATATATATATATATATATATATATATATATATATATATATATATATATATATATACAAAACTAATAAAACAAAAACAAAAAGATGGAAAAAGGAACAAGGGAACTCACAACCTCCCCAAACCAGCGTCTAAACATCGCTCTTCTCAGCCTCACCCTCCTCCTCCGAACTCCCATCCTCAGCACTGTCACTCTCATCACTACCACTCCCCTCATCACTGCCACTCTCCGCACAAGTACCACTCCCCTCCTCACTGCCACTCTCCACACCACTACTACTCCCCTCCTCAGCCTCTAAACTCTCCTCAGCTTCCTCCTCAGCTCGAGCACTAGCCCTCTGGACTGCTGCCTCCGCGCGTAGCCTCACTTCTTTCTGTATCGGTGTCTCCACTGGTTCCTCGGATGAGGACTGTGGGTACCCGCCATATGGGTATCGGTAAAAAGAGGGGCGTGGGCCATTAGGAGGAAGGAAGGTGCCGATACGCATCCTCTCGTCGTACACAGGGAAGCTGGCTAATGAAAAATCTCGGTGAAGAACCGATTGTGCCCTAAGAAGGTCAAAAAGAAGAGGATCACGGTAAACTCGGTCTGCGACTGGAGGTACCACAAAACGTGGAGGAATAATGAAATGGGCCGAAAGGCCTAGTGAAGATGATGCAGGGGTGGGGGTGGGTGTAGGTGTATGGGTGATGGTCTGTGTGGTGGTCGGCTGATATTATGGGGAGGGTTGAGAACCAGAAGGTCCTCCAACCTCCCTCTCAGGTGAAGAGCGTTTCCTCTTTGCAGAGGAAGCTATGAGAGGTAGATGGTAGGATGGTGGGGTAGGTTTCACCCCCCTAACAGTGGTGAGGGGTGAAATTGCAGGTAAAGTCTCGCAAGGAAGAACTACTGAGGGAGGCCCAGCAATCCTCCAAGTCCAACGGTCGGCATGGGCGAACCAGGTCAGCTAGACCATGGATGGCACGGAGAGGTAGATGTCCTGGGAAACAGGCTCGCCACCAGGCAAAGTATCAAAGAGATATATGTATATCCTAGTGACGAGACCGCCGCCCACGAGAGCGTCGGTGACTCGGCGACCTATGTTGCTACAATGGGTAGCCACTAGATAGGCTATGTTAAGGACAAAGGGGTTACCGCTATCGATGTTGAGGTATCCCGCGACTATGGCCAACTGGATGTTTCAGATGTTTTTGGGTTCTAGTCGGGCGAAGATGGTCTCTCCTAAAAGTCGAAGAAAGATGCGAACAACGGGGGTGTGAAGTAAAGCAACCTTACGGTTGGCGTAAGGGACATGGGAAAGGATGCCCAAAGCTGAAGAACTAGGTTCCTCGGTGGTCTAAGTGAACCAGAACTAGATATCCCCATAACTTGCCCAAACCTAGCTAAGGTCAAGGCGTACCATTCGTTCCGGAGTCGGAAACGAATGCAGGGTGCGTCAGGCTGGGCTAGATAGATGTCGGGGGAGAAGGAATAGGAGCTGAAGAACTCCAAAGTCGGTACTCGATAGGTGGAATCAACCATGGTGGCCAAACCATAGATCCCCGTCCCACTCAGCAGGTCAAAAATAGGTCTAGTCAAGCCTAGCTGGTCTAGGTCGGATCGGGCTAAAAACCTACTACTACGAATAGGACTATCCAACAAAAACTCCATCTGCTCACGCTGATGGAGGAAATCGAATAATACCTCATGAATCTCCTCCAGTGGTGGAATTGCAGGTGTAGCTGGTTTGCGCGGTAGTTTGCGCGGTGGCATCCCGAGAATGGATTTCCTCCCCTTCTGGCTTATAACCGGCATCTTCTCCTTCCCGTTATCCGATGAGGAAGAAGGTGCAACAGTGGTGGTGACGGTTGTACGAAATGAAAAAGTTGTAAAGGTGGTGGTGCATGTTCGGCTTTTATTCTTTTAATCATGTAATTAGAAGGGTATTTAAGGACGCTCAAGCATTTTAATTAGGTTAAGCAGTCAGAATTAGCAAAACTCCTTAGTTTAGAGAGAAGAATTCCAAATTTTAACATTGGTTCTTAGTTTTCCAATCGGTTTGTAAGTATTATGCAATTTAATCTTTCTTCGTTATCCAATTTCATTGTTCTTCTTATTACTGTTATTCAATTCATGCTTTGCCCTCTTGAATCTTCATCTTCAATTATGTATCTCATATGTTGTTCTTCAATGTTGTTAGTACTAGTTTTATGATTATGCATAGCTAATTCTTGTGATTAGGAATTAGGGGAACCATGGCTAAGATTAGATTTTAATGGTTTAATGATTAATGTACCAATCCCCATTGTTGTTGGTGAACTAATTCTTTAAGATTGAAAGATTGTTAGGATTAGTTTAACAACTTTAGGATTGCCCTATGAACGAAAGGTTAGTGCTTTACTAGGAACCCTAAGACCGTAAGGATTGGGTAGAATATTGACCTAAAGGTTTATTCTTTGTTCCTTAGGATTGTGTTATTTGGTTATTTTACCCTTTGTTGACTTGACCCAGCCATGGGGAACCAAAGTTCCTAATCTTCCTTTTACCTTGTTTTAGTATTCTTGGTTGTTTTTCCATCTTAGTTGTTAGTCTCAATCATCAATCAAAACCCCCCTTTTTTGTTACTTTCAATAGACTTTAAATTCACAAACATTATTAACTTTGTCTCCTTGTGGTTCGACCCTTGACTTATCCTATCTAGTTTAAGCTGAGGTTTTTATAAATCTTATCTTTGGCACCCCTCAACGACGGGTGTCAACTGGATCAAATTTTTTTTTTTTCTTTTTCGTTCCTTTCTGCTTCTTTGTGTTCGTCTTTTTCTGCACAGAAACACCAAACACAAACCACAAACATAACAAAACCCACAAAATTGTCTTGGATTCTAAATTGTCTCTAATACTAACTATGGATTCACGCTAAATGTCAAAAAAATGCAAAACAGAACGATAGTCTAAGTAAAAAAAACAGTAAAATAATCTATTAAAACTTTGCACGGGGTTGCAAACCCGGCTTAAAACTTGAAAAATTGTTCATAGCCCGCGACAGGGCTCTTGATTTGCGGAACTCCCTTCCCCGATTGTGATAACATCAGCTCTGAACTTCCACACGACTGCACCATCGGCAGGATCGTACGTCATGGTGTAATCTTTTGACGTCCTATTTGCCACAAGTTTCTCAGCTGGCTCCGTTTCTTTCTGATTCTTTTTCCCGGCCTTCAATGCTAGCCAGCCCCATCCATCATCTTGGTTGTAGTCTTTGTCAATGCCTGCATCAGAAATTACAACAAAATCTTCCTCTATCTTGCTCTTAAAATTGAGGCAGAGGTGTTCATTCAAGCATTTCTAACGCAACAGTATCAGCAGTAGACATGGCATAGCAAGGAATAGTTGTCATAGGGGATCGTGACCTGCTAGTATGCCTAAAAGTAAGGTTCTCCCTACCCACCTGAAAGGTCACTACTACAAAAAAGGCCTAAGACACCAATTATAAGACACCTGTTTTTTTTCTAACAGATTTCTTAACGTAAGACACCAGTTATTTAATATAACAAGTTTGCAATGTTTAAATAAGAAACCTGTCCTTCAAAATCCGGTTTCCTATATTTTAATTTTCAGTTTATTTAATAACTAAGAAACCTGTCCTCCAAAATCCGGTTTCCTATATATTAATTTTCAATTTATTTAATAACTAAGAAACCTGTCCTCCAGAATCCGGTTTCCTATATATTAATTTTCAATTTATTTAATAACTAAGAAACCTGTCATCCAGAATCCGGTTTCCTATATATTAATTTACAATTTATTTCATAACTAATAAATATAAATTAATCTTAAATAATATATTGTTTAATTAATCCTACAAGATTCACCGAGTAATACATGCATACCTATATCTCTTAACTTAAATATATCAAAGACACCGGGTGTAAATGAGAGTGGTGTCATAGAAGGGGCGAACCCACCTTAGAGCAAGGGGTAGCAGCCGCTACCCCAAACTTTTAAAAAAATGGTTTAAAAGACGGTTTTTTGCGACCCCAAATATTGATAAATATTAGATAATTAAATGTTATCCCAACAAATTTACAGTAAATATCTTGTGGCTCAATGGTACAGCCATTAAATATCCTCCTTGTGGTCGTGGGTTCGAATCCCATTGCATGTATTGTTTTTTTAAAAAAAAATGAACCATGTCAAAGACACCGGTGTAAATGAGAGTGGTGTCATAGATATATGCCAAAGACACCGGACATAATTGATAACAGGTATAAGTCAAAGACACCAGTTATTAATAAAAACAAGTCTCTTTAATTGTTAGCTAAGATACCAGTTCCTCCAACAGGTTTCTTAACCAAAGACACCTATGACCTAGACACCTGTTATAAACAGGTGTCTAAGGCCTTTTTCAACAGGTTTCTTTGGTCTTTTTTGTAGTAGTGGGTAAGTGTTTTAGATCCTACGTCTATCACTGCTTTCACAGTGTGCAGAAAAGGGTCTCCCTAAAATGATTGGGATGAAAGAATCCTCCGGAATGTCTCAGACCACGAAATCCACAGGTATAAAGAACTCTCCTATTTGTACAGGAATGTCTTCTAACACAACTAAGGGTCTTGAGACATTATGGTCTGCCATCTGAGAGGTCATGTTCGTACATTTAAACTTAAAAAAAAAAAACAATTTAGTTGCTAACGACAAAGGTAACACACTTACGCTCGCCTTTAAGTCACATAAAGCATTATCAATTAAGTGGGTTCCTATCTTACACGGAATAGAGAAACTTCTCAGGTTAGCTAACTTAGGTGGACTATTATTCTGGAGGAATGCATTCCTCGGTCAAAGCAACGGTTTTATCAATATCCACAGTTCTCTTTCGCATTAGCATTTCACGCATGAATTTAAGGTAAGAAGGTACCTTTAAAAGCAGCTCCAAAAATGGCACGTGAATCTTCAATTCTCGCGAAGTGTCCGAGAATCTGGCGAAATCCTTCTCAACTAGCCTCATTGGGTAAGGAACGTCTCTGACATCAACGCGACGATACCCAGTCTGCTTCTCATATTCTGCCTGCTCTCTTTCTCTCGCAACTTTTCTTTTCTGAATAGCACTCGATCGAGTGCTTTTTGCCAACAAATAACTCGATCGAGTGACTTCTCCTTCTGCATTGCTCGAACAACCTCAATCGATCAAACTCTGTGAGTTGCCGGATCGAGTGTGAAGAGTATATTGATATGAATATACTCAAGAAGGGGGGGTTGAATTGAGTATGCCTTCTTTTTCAAATCTTCTTCGATGTGTTCGTTTGTATGATGGATGTCGAGTAGAGCAAGAAATAAATAGAGACACGATATTTTTGAAGTGTTTCAGTTTCACACTTTGAAACCTACGTCCACTATTCTCGATTAATAAAATTAGTACCTTCTCCGGATTACAATTTTATCAACCCTACTCGTACAACTTTGATGTTAGTTGTAACTCAATCTAGATACCCTTAAATACCTAGCTACGTCAAGTACCCTTAAATACTTGACTACAATGAGTACCGTTAAATACTCAATATATCTTATGCTAATAAGATAAGTCTTCAATGAGTTTCTTCTAGTTCACAATCTTGAATGAATAAGATCAATGCTTGAGCACTTGAATCTTGAGACGAATATGACAATTAAAGCTCGGATCTTGAAGAAAAGTAACGGCGGTGACTTTCTTGATTTTCGTGTATATGTGTATGATTTCGTATGGTTTAATGTGTCATAGGTAGTCTGTTTATATATAATTATATCTAGGTGATTTGAATCCTAGATAATTTAGGAATATTACTTAAACTAGAATTCTAGTCTTTTAGTAATACTACCATAAATCTAATCTTAATATATTTAGGAAAGATTTAATAAGATATTTTAGGTATTATACAAGGAATCAATTTCCTAATTCATATTTAGGAAAGATCTTATATAATAAACAAATAGCAACCTTATTAAAATCAACTTCCTAAACCTTGTCAAAATATAATAAATTATACTTTCATAATATAATCTAGTTTGTTTAGGAAATTAAATAACTACATAATATTTATTTAACCAAACCTACACAAACACTAAACGTGTGATTCTACACGGTTTCCAAAACCGTTTAGCACGTTTTTTTTAGTATTATATTATTTGACAATAAAGTTAAATAAAAATCCTTAGTTTATTAGAAATAAATAATTAACTCATAAGAAAATTATTTATTCCTTTTAAACTATTAGACATTTTATATTAACCTAGTAAGATTAATAATTCCATAAAATTAGAATACCAATTATCCATTAATTGTTCACGACGACTTTGGAAATCAAAATCGTTTCAACCATCACACATATTTCGATCATTTCTACTATATGGAGTTATAGCTCCAAGCTATAACTTGAACCAATCTCATACTAAAGTCATAGTTGATAAGTATAACTTTAATTCATTATACTACAAATCTAGGATTAGAGGACGGTTGGGGTGGAGACCGTCCTCTATCAAGCAAATAAGATTGTTGCCCTTAGTGGTATTATAAACAGGATGGTTAACAAAAAGACTGTCCTCTTTATAAACGTATTGAGGACGGTTGGTCAATTAAACCGTCCTCTTAATTAAAAATAAGACGGTTATTTTATTAACCGTCCTCTTATGTACACAAAAGAAGATGGTTGTTGTTTTAACCATCTTCTTTGTTGTTTCCAAAATACTTCCACCGCCTACATACTATATTCCATTAAATACCTAAGGATATAGTCTTCTTCATCTCTTTACCCTAACCGTCCAAATTTCCGTTCAATCACATTAATTTTCCGTTCAATCATCAGCGAACATGATTAAATCCGCCAATCAATTCTAATTATTTGACACAGAACGATACAATCTGCCGTTTGTTGCATATCATAGGTATTTTATTTCAATTACTTGTATGTTATTGATAGTAGTTTAATTGCTTCATATTCATAGGTACGATTTTTTAATTACTTGTATGTTATTTATAGTATTTTAATTGCTTCATATTCTTGGTTTAATTGCTTCAATTACTAGGGAGCCTTCTCTCGGGTCTTTCATCTCTAATTTGTGTTAATGCTGGTAATATTGGAAAAACAAATATATATTGATGATTAGTCGTTTTATGCACTTGTCGTAAAATTGTTATCAATCCTCATACCACTGACCTGCTTCTGATCTGAATCTGTTGCTAATAATGCAAACATGAAACTCTTGCTAATAATGCAGGGGATTAGATTCGTTTGAGCAGACCTGAAACTGATGAAAGAAGTGCACAATATTTGCAAGTCGATTGTCGATGTTTTCAGGATTTTGATGGATTATTGCTACTTTAACTAATCATTGCGGTTTTTTTTTGTTGCCTGAAGTTGTGACTAGATCAGGTATTGCAAAAGTGTAGTAGAAGAGATTGAAGGATAGCAGGTTTGTTTTCGATTGAGTTTTATAGAGTAATTTGGTTAGGGAGAGGCGAAGTTGTAATTTAATTTTAAGGTAGTCCTTTAGCAGTGGTTGGTTCAACATAGTGTGAAATATGGAGGTTTTAGGTCATTTAAGTTTATCTGAAACATTTCTCTGACTATGTCGGTTCTTCTTATCAAACTATTATGCATCTCTCTAGTCAAAGATAGTTCTTATTCTTTCCTTACTATTAACTTTAATTTAGGTAGCTTATCCCCTAATCTTAGGTAACTGTTATATCTTCTTGCAGTATATATTCATGCATCAGTCATCTAAGTATCACAATAATAATATAACTTACAAGATTAATTAGCATAGCGTGAATCTTGATTAAATTGCCTGGTGAAGCTTTTTCATCGCGAACTTACAGGGATTCCAGAAGGAGCTTGTCTATAACAATTGACGAAGGAAATGCTCAATAACTGGTAATTTTGATTATAATATGGACTATGTAACATGCTTTAGTAATTACTGAGAGTAGAACATGCTTGAATTATATAAATCATGTATTTTGTTGTAGCTGAATTATTTAATTAAGTTTGACACTTAAAGGTTTCAGGTCTTTTAAGAAGTCAGAGAAATTTCATACACCCCGATTATCTAGATAAACGTAGATTGTTGTCTAATCCCCAGGAAAGGGCAAACCTGCATCCAGAAATTCGCAAGCCTAATACTCAGACATGGAGCTGAAATTTATGGATTTGGTTTGCTTTTAAGATTCAAATTGAAGTTATTTTTGAATCCCACATTGTTTTCTTCTGAGATTAATGAACCGAATTTGACAAATCTTACCTTTAATTTCTTGTTGTTATTGCACGCACCTGCAGTATTTGTAGTAGTAGCAATGAATGGATTTGTTGGTTAGTTGTCGCCTTGAATCAAGTTTCAACAATTGTGAACTCTTTTACTAATTTTATATATTCAAAGTATTGTTCTTTATGAAGTTGAAACCTTTGAACTATAAGTTATCGACTTCTAGAATAGGGTCTGAAAGAGTCAAACGTATATGGTAACATGGATCAGTGATCACATGGTAAATTGATGTTCTTGTCAAACGTTTGTTCCACTCATTTATTTCATTTCTTCTCTTTTCACCCTGTTAAAAGCTAGATGTCTTCTTAATAAGAGTAAATTTAGAGTTGTTTCAGCTTCTCGATTTCATTATTTCTGTGAAACCCCCATACTTTATGAACTATTTGACTGATTATGCTGATGCTTTTTGGTCTTCTAAATGCAGATAAGACTCGAGTATATTCTCCTCTTGCATCTAGGTATGAGCTTAAGCACTTTTGGACTGATTATGCTGATATTTTTTGGTCTTCTAAGTGCAGTTTAAACTGGAGTATATCCTCCACTTGCATCTAGATATGAGGTTATGCACTTTATAAACTTTTGGACTGATTATGCTGATGTTTTGGTCTTCTGAATGCAGATAAAACTAGAGTATATCCTCCTCTTACATCTAGATATAAGCTTATGCACTTTATGAACTTTTGGACTGATTATGCTGATGTTTTTTTTGTCTTCTGAATGCAGATAAAATTGGAGTATATCCTCCTCTTGCATCTAGGTATGAGCTTATGCATATCGAGTAATTAGACACCCACTTGTTCTAGGTTAATAACTTTGATTATATCTATCAACAGTTAGTAATTAGACACCCCCTTGTTCTAGTTTAATATGACTTGTATATTATAGCCTGATAGTATAAGCACCCCCCATTGTTCTAGGTTAATAGGGATTTAGTGACTCGGACTTGTATATTATAGCCTGATAGTATAAGCACTTCACAGTATCAGGTAAAAGGAGGAATGGGAGGTAATATTAGAGAGAATGTGACAAACACGTCTAGTATAGCGTGCCCTTGTTATATGTGTCTTAATATGAGTTATATGAGTTTGTCAGATGTACAAATTCATTTACAAAAGAGAAATTTTAATCCAAAATATAGACGCTGGACTTTTCACGGAGAATCTAGAGTCATAAAAGGAGGAATGGGAGGTAATATTAATCTCCAATTTACTGAAAAAGACCCTGTTTCAATAGAAAATTCAGACCTGGTTATGAATTCAGAGTCGATTCATGAGTGTGATGATAACTCTGAAAATATATGGGGAGATTTTTGTGTAGACAATGAGGAAGAGGAAAACTCGTCTATAAATGTCGATGAAGACATTATAGATGATGATGAAGAACTTAATGAAAATAATTTGTTATGATTTAGCACTTCCAGTAGTTTATGTTTTATTGTTATGACTTTCTTGGTTTTTATAAGTTGTAGTCAAATTCACATGATTTCGATTTCAGTGTCCTAAGCAGCCCGTTGGAAGCGTTTTATGTGAATATTACATCTGCCGATATATGTTGGAGATCATTAGAGGACGATATATTATTATTATGCCAAGTGTACGTGCTTTATTGTTTTTTAGTTGCAATATTTATTTATTTTGATATAAATTACACGTCTTGATATGTAAATGATTGTAATCGTGTCTTTTGTTTCTATGTAGTTCATGTTTAAAGCACCAAAGACATACTCAGTTGATCAAATTGACGAGGTGCGAGACATTTGGGCAACATAGGTATTGCGGTTTAAGACGCAATTATTTGAAGACAACGTTTAAGGTATACCAACATTTGGATGGTATCTAGATAGCATCAGATTTTGCAAGTTGTGTTGAACTTATATTATAGTTCGTTTTTTATAGAAACAAACTTATTGCTTTTTCCTTAAAAATTGTAGGAGATGATATATTTAAGTTAATGAAACAATATTCAGTCAAAAATTCGTTCTTTTGGTACAATATTTGCAATGAACGATATATACTTTTGTATTTATTATTACTGTGTTGCTGGGCTACTGCTACCGCGGTTGGGCTGTTGTTACCGCGACCGTGATGTTGTGTGTACTGTCCCTAATGCGAGCGTTTGAAATAACGATAATTGTTTTAAATTATTGACCCCCAAAAATTTGGCTGTACAAGACGGTTTTGTAAAAAAGCGTCCTAAAATTCACGTTTCAAAATTATGTGAGCATGTTCAAAACAAGACGGTTCCAAACTCCAACCGTCCTCCTTAAAAATGACAAAGAAGACGGTTCAAAATGAAAACATTTCATAAATACAAAGAAGACACAAAGAAGACAGTTCTATATCAAACCGTCCTCTTTCATTTATGCCAAAGAAGACGGTTAAATTGGGAACCGTCCTCTTTTATTTATGCCAAAGAAGACGGTTGTATGTGGAACCGTCCTCTTTTATAAATACAAAGAGGACGGTTTGACTTTTTTTCAACCATCCTCTTAGGTAACGAGGACAGGGGAATTTAGGACGGTTGCTTTCATGTATTAGGACGGTTTTCAACCGTCCTCGTTTCCCCCTTTTGTAGTAGTAACTTGTGATCTTCTTTCAATCTTCGATTTAGTCAATCCATTGACGAATATTCTTGAGTCTTTTGCACTTGATTGATGAGATCCTTTAAACTAATATTTTGTACACTTAGCACACAATCATACGCACGAGTATATAATTGAAGAGTCTATTGACCTAGATATACTCAAGAAGGGGGGGTTGAATTGAGTATGCCAACTTTTTTGATTCTTCTTCGATGTGAGTTGTTGTGACAAAGTAATAGCAAGTAACGAGTAAGAACGATAAAATAAGGAGACACGATCTTTTGAAGTGGTTCAGTTTCACAAATCGAAACCTACGTCCACTATTCTCGATTAATAAAATTAGTACCTTCTCCGGATTACAATTTTATCAACCCAACTCGTACAACTTTGATGTTAGTTGTAACTCAATCTAGATACCGTAAAATATCTAGCTACAACAAGTAACGTGAAATACTTGCTTACAATGAGTACCGCTAAATACTCGAATCTATCTTAAGAAAGTAAGATAAACTTTTAACAACTTCTTGTATTTGATGATCTTGTATGAAAATATTCTTCAATGCTTGTAGTCTTGATTACGAAATTTGACAATGATTGGCACGGAAAACGAAACGTATATGAGAGCACGTTCGTTTCTTTTTTTCTTGGTTTGCGTGAGGCTTGTTTTCGTGGAGTGCTTTAGGCGTGTGACAATGAGAGTATATATACTAATTTAGATCTAGGTTGAATCCTAGATAGTTTAGGAATATTACTTTATCTAGAATACTAATTCTAGGTAATATTTAAAACTTAATCTTATTTGGTTTAGGAAATGATTCTATTAAGATAATATTAAATTAAGACATAAGATAATATTTCCATAATCATATTAGACTTAGGAAATATCTTATAACATAAAATATAGAATCCTATTTTGAATCAATTCCTAATTCTTGTCAATAATATAATAAATTATATTTTTAATCAAATCCTAGTCAATCTTTAAGTAGATTAAATAAACAAGTTTATTTATTTAATTAACTATAAATAATATGAAATGTATTAGGATTCGTATAGAGAAACGTGAGGCACACTTCTCCACGCACGACTCCCAACGCACGTTTCATAGATCACGTTCTTCGAGACATATTTCTCGAAGCACGTTTCCCTAGGAACTTAGATTTTGACAATAACGGTTAAAATAAAATCCTTAGTATTTTAGAATTAATATTTACCTCATAAGATAAATATTTTAATTCTTGTTAACTAAATAATATTTCTATTTTAAAACCGTTTATAAGATTACTAAATTAATATATAATAATATATTAATAGCACGCATAAATCTTCACGCTTTGATTTATTTCACGCAAATCTCATTTCTTCGATAGTTATAGGCACGATCCATAACTTAAGAACTCTCGATATTGTAATAAAGCTTTTGTCTTGTAAATCTTCAAAAAGACTTGACACTTGACATGAACTTGATCTTTCTTCAATCTTCGATTGAATTTATACTTTATTAAACTACGATCTTCGCTCTATAATAAATTGTACACTTAAACGCACGATTACACGCATATGCATATAAAACATAATTACTTAGACTTGGCATTATTAAAACATAAAACAATATATTACATATAAAGAATATATTTACTCAACAATAATATATATAGCTAGACTTGTCATTATCAAAACATAAACATATATACTTAATATATATTTGAATATATGGTTCAACAAATTCCCCCTTTTTGTTGATGACAAGTCTTTCTTAGATTTGTGTCTAAGTGTAAGTTCCCCCTCAATATAATAAGGGTCATTCATAGTAAAGATTGACTTAGGGTTTTTATCTTCTATCTAACCCATATCCTTTAAGAACCCTAAGAGACAATGAATTACGACAAGGAGCAAGCTTAGGCAAATTCTAATCTAAGTCGCATTTTTCCCCCTCTTGACATCATCGAAAAGATGAGAACAAAGACATAAAACGACTAGAATAAAACACTACGAAACACGAATAAGCATGCATCAAAGACGTAATATACAAACACACATAATATCATACAATTGCAAGTACGAGTGTGAGAAATATACACAACCAAACCGAATATATTATGCCATTGGGCCGAATATATGTCAAATATGAGAAAATTGGGCCGGCTTGGATAATTTTTTAGATGGGCCACAAATTTAACAAAAGATACCGAGGGATTAGGCAACATAAGGACTAGTGGGCCTTGGATTTTGTTGGGCCAAAGATAGTTTCAGAGTTGGGCTAGGATAAGAGTAAGAGGTTGAGGAAGTCCATTCCGGACTCAAACACAACAGCCGAAAATACCGAAAACAAAACTAAAACAAGAACAGTGTATGAGCACTGTAACTCTGATTACGGACGAGAGCAAGAATCATGGCTTCTTGGCATAAGGGTTGACGTAATCTGGACAGGTGCAAAATTCAAGAGTCGACAAACGATCACTGATGATGAATAACTCATCACACAACAATTGAACATTCGTGCCAACCTTCTCAATCCGTTTATTTACCTTATCCATCCAATCTTTCATCTCAGCCTCAAATCCCGGGTTACCACCACCACTACTACTTCCTGTGCTTTCTTTTTCTTTTTTTAACCTCGTATTGACCAAGGATTTTATCCATCTTGGCATCTAGACCTTCAAACAAAGGAAATACCCATGAACTTACACATTCGATCTCTTGGCATAACCCCGTAACTCTCTTCGTCAATAACACCTTTCTTGAACAGAATCTCCGACACCCACATTCCATAGGGAATGTCGAGTGTGGAATACACCTTTTCTTTAATTAACACACTTGAAACTTGACAAATTTTTCAACAAATCAAGAAGGCTAAATTTACCTTCGTTCCCTCCATCCAATTAAATAACACGATATCCTCACAACATGACAACTTATCCCGGTAGAAATAAACTCCGGCATGCCCTCAGGGACGATGGGTGAGTCTCGGTTCAGTTTTCGGCGTCTTCCGGTGTCGGTTGTCGGAATGGATACGGAGAAGGGTGTTGGGGATGGATTCTTGGTTGAATTTTAATGGAGATTGGTGAATTTATTTGGGGGTTTTGTGAAGACGAGGTAATTGTTTGGGTTTGTTGGGGATGGTAAAAATGAGGGAGGTAGTAGAAAGTCAATAGGTAGAGGGTTTGAGTGACACGTGGCAGGGAGATGTGGGGCTCAATGCTTCACGGTTTGAGTGAGGTGAGAGTGTTTTTCCTTTTCCTTTTTTTTTCGTTTTAATAATATGTAAATATTAATATGTATAGGTAAATATTGTAGGGTAAATTATAATATGTGTCGTATTATTATTGTGAGATTCGGTTGTGCACACACACATATATGAATTACATAACAAAATTGTGTTCACATAATTTATCATTGAATACACACATAGACATGCAGCGGAGTATACGGACAAAGTCATATAATCTCGTCTTAACCGTAGTCAATCATTGGGTTATTTTTGCTTTTAAGATTTGATTAGGTGCCAGCGATTAAACCAATTTCCAATCGCAAAGTCTCAAAACGTTCTCTAGCCAATGGTTTAGTGAAAATATCTACCCACTGTTTTTCCGTACTACAAAATTCCAATTTTATATTTTTCTTTTCAACATGGTATTAGGTTCGAATGTCTCACACACCCAAAATATTAGTCTTACTAATATAAATTTACTAACTAACATTTTAATTAGTTTTCAAGATCTTATGCATGCTTAAAATTCATGCGGAGTAATGGAGTCGAATACTTACAATCCGACGAAACCGGTGCTAGGATGATCCTCCAACCCTTATTATCCAAAGTAGGATACCTCCTCCAAGATGCACCCAAGACAATCCCTCTGATACGTGTCTATTTTATGATGTTTTACATCTATTTTTACACGTATTTGGTCGCTCATTTACTATGTTTTAGCCTTTATTTCCCACAAATCGTGTACTTTCGTATTTTTATGCACTTTTGCAGATTTATGCGGAAAAGAGACGATTTAGCACCAAATCCATATCCTCAAGTCTTTTGCTTAATTAAGGAACAAATAGAAAGTCAATTGGAGTCAAAGTCAAGTGCCAAAAGTCAAAACAAGAAGAAATCCGAAGATTTCCGTACGGAGGCGGTCGACCGACCAGCTAAACGGGTCGGCCGACCAGGGCCTGAACTTTAATAAAACCCAAAGCTCAAAGAAAGCCAAAAATAGAAGAAGCCCAGAAAGAAGCGGTCGACCGACCCACATAGTAGGTCGACCGACCTCAGCAGAAGCCCAGACGATTCTTTTCGGAAATAAAGTAGAATTAGAGCTTTTAGGAAACTCTTAGTTTTATGCCCTATATAACCTAATCTTGTGATTAGGGTTAGAGATATCACATCATATCATCTTTTACTATCTTTTATCAAGTTTTATCATCGAATCTTTTAGTATCAAGTTTTAGCATCCAGCTTTACTCAGAAGAACTTTAGTTTTGTAACCTTTCAGCAATTCCCAAGCATTCAATAAAGTTTGTTTCTTTCTGCCCTAATTCCAATTGTGGTATTACTCTTTTTAATCTAGCTTTTTATTATCGTTCTTATTTTTATTACAATTGTTTAAGTCAGAATCTCAAGCTTTGTTAGTTCTTGCATGTTTAGATTATTTAATTTACCATGTTTATTCCCAAATTTATAATCGTCTTAACAACCATGAGTAGCTAATTTTCATATGTTAGGATGTAGGGGATGAATATGTGTAGGTAAATAAAATTCGAAAGACCGACTTGTAGCAGGACCACGGTCGGCCGACTGGAATAGCTGGTCGGTCGACCGAGGCCGTGGTCGGCCGACTGGAGTAGCCGGTCGGTCGACCACCCGCGTATGTATTCTTATTTCGTCTTTTCTTGTCAATTATAATATCCTGCAATGAGACCATAAGGAGACCTGTAGGATGTTAGTAATGACCTACCCAAGATTGAAAGATACGGGAAGGGCATTGGTTTACACCTTAAGACGGATAGGTTACTCAAGGCTGAAAGGTATGTGACCTGGGATTTAGGAATCACCCTTATTGTTGACACCCAATAATTGTGAGACCTAGGAACTAATAGCATAGGCCGAAAGGAGCTATTAGGTAGCATAGACTTAAAAAGATATGTTACACCCCCTTACGCGACTGCAATACATGTTGACCTTAGGATTTATATTACCTTAGCTATTTATTACCCCAAACATCCTAGCATCCCTTTTTATATATTTTAATCTCATCTTTATTTTCTTATTTTATTTTTGTCTTTGCTTTAGACTTAGAAATCAACAATCAAACCCCCAATTTGTTACCTTAAAACATTGACACCAAACAATAAACATTCCCCACCTCCTTGTGGTTCGACCCTGACTTTCACTATCTATTGTTAAAGTTAGGAATTATAAATTTTATCTTTGGTACCCTCAACGACGGGCATCACCCTCAATACCGAAATTATTACTAGCTAGGGTTTAGAAACGGTTTTCCTTAAATTGTATTTTTAATCTAATTAAAACAATTACTATAACTATTATAGTATACTAATATAATCTATATTATATAAGTAGTAAATATTAGAGAATATAATTTGAGAGGTTATTTTGAAGTTTATCTCATTAGAAAAACTCTAAGGATTAGAATGAATTACACCACCTTGTGTAAAAACAATTTTACACTAAAATAGGATGGGGAAATGGGGTGGCCGGGTAGTGGAGTATAGGGAAGGGAAATGGGTAGCTTTTTCTCTAACTCATGACATAGGTATGCATGCCTATGTTTTTAGAGTTAAGACTACCTTAATCAAGATGTTTAAAGGCATTAATTCACTAATTAAAGCCCCTTAAACTATCTCCCAAAACGGCACCCATAACACCAATAGATAATATGGACTTCCATTTTACAATTGTCATTTTGTACAATTGTATATGTGTGGCATGCATTATGTCACAATAATAAAACAATTGTTTAATTCAAAATGCATATTTATTAAATAAATATCATTCATAAATTAAATAAATCATATTTAACAATTTGACAAGTAATTCACAATTACTAATATATAAAATCGTCATTTCAATAATCGTCAATACGATTTACAACACTTGTAATAAAATTTACCCCGATTCATTCTAATTACGATATTTCATAAATATCGTTTAATGTTTGATAATTGACACGTTTGAATTTCAACTTACATTAAGATTTAACCTCTGATTTCTTGATATTCTATTTTAAGGATTCTGATCAACACGTATCAATATACATTTGATCAGTTTATCAATTAAGGGAATTCTCCTATAGGTGTGACCTAAAGGGATCAACTGACCACCACCGTCATACGACAGTAATGTCAAACTCTAGCTAGCCAATCATTACTGATTAATGTTGGTCAGGTGACTATATAATTTTGTATCATCCCCTGCGCATTCTCGTCATGAGATTTAATTATGTGATCGCACTATTGTTGAGGACACATATCCCAACAATCTCCCACTTGTCCTCGACAAGTGTGCGTCACCAATTCTCTTGTCCTATTACAATCTCCCACTCAATGCAAGATGTCTTTCAGGTCGTACTTGTATTTGATCATATCGTGAGTGGTTTCCTCGATCTGGAGAATAACTGTTTGACCGGAATTATTTACCATAGATACATTCCGAGCGTGGCCACGCATTTCTAGTTAATTTCTCCTCGAGTGGCCTTGAGATTTGAACAACCCTGACAAAGGGGTGGACAATTCCTATCGCACTACTCTCTTCGACTAGCCACAGCCTATCACAACCCAAAACAATCCCATTTGACTCCAGTTACGAAACGTCGTAGAGAATGAATCAAGGCTATGTCAAAACTATGCCATCTTGGGCGAGTAATCTTTAGTGTAAGAATTGACTCATAAGAATACTATAGCAGCTCTTGCCACGACCGGGCTATTATAAAATTTCCAGAACTCTATAATCGGTCACTTTGCCCGACAAAGTGTCTCGTACAGTCTGCCTATGTGATCGACTAGTCATCCCATATGACTCTATGGCATTTGAACTTGCCATCAATCGCCTCACACTCTAGTCGCTTCGAGATGTCACCTCATACAAGCGGCTAGGGGCTTACTAAGTCAATCCAGTTCACTTTATGGGGTTCAAAGTTGTCTCTTACAACCCATTTGGATTTGACAAAGTATCTTTCAATTGTGAGTTAATTATAACTCAAACGATATTGTCATGTATGGACAGTCAATACAATATTGCTGCTCCATAGCATTTGATACACATTCATCAATTTGTATTAGTGGTTTGAATTTGTGAATAAACCTTTTATTCATATTCTTCCAAAACCTACAATTTCAGTCTCCTTCAGACTCATATTATCTCGTATAATATGATCTTATTTGAGTACATATCTAGAACTTATTCTAGATTTTGAGTTTCTTTCCCCTAAAAGAAGCTCTCACTGTTATCTTATAACTAGTGACGTTATTGGTATATCACAGGGATCAATTTATTGCTCTAAAGTACCTAGTCATTTTTGTACTTCAATCTATTTTGTAGTTATTGATGTCATCATTACTAGTTCTCCTCGAGAACCCATCATTTTCAATTATTTTGGCTATTAATCAAAAGTTTTAGGTTGTATGAATCACCACGTGATTCTATATTCATCAATATGAATAATTTATCCAACCCTTTTGATATCTAATGGGTGACGTTTCATTATCAATATAATGAACTCTCCCGTAAAGCTCCATCATCCTATGATGTTCAACATTTTTATTCATCTAGAATTGTAAACCTCTTATTCTTTACACTCTAAAGAATCACCATTCTCTCTAAATGGTAGGTTCAATTCTCTAATGAATATTGCTCCCACTAAAACCAATATCACTCTCTCTTTAGTGATCAACTTTTACTTAATCAATGTCATTTCTCGTTTTCGTTTCCTCAAAACGAAACATAACGTGATGTTACTTTGCTCCCACTTGAATCGATATCACTATCCCTATAGTGCTCCTTCCACTCAATCAATATCATTTCATAAATGAACTTTTCATTTCTTGTCTTTGTTTCCTCGAAACGAACATGACATGATATTCCCTTATAACTACCATCGAGAGAATTGAGATGATTTCTCCTCTTTTATCTTATAATTTGAGAAATATCATTATCAAGGAAACGTTTTCCTTCCTTTTTCATACGGGGTTTCTTTTATCCTCTCTCTAAGAAACAATGACATAAGGAACATTTCCTTTCGTGTCCTCCCGTAGTTTCTTCAGTGTCCTCTCGTAGTTACTTCTATCCATTCATTTAGGGTTCTTTATAAGAAACCCTTGTAAGATTCTTCTCTAAGATCCCACATTTATCCCATTGGTTTGCGGGAAATATTTTCTCCCACTCTATCCTTTAAAATAACCTTTTATTTATACAAGGATAGCAATTTCCCATAACCAATGTTTTGAATGATGAATAGTTTTAGGGTTGATAAATTAATTCTCATTTTCACTTAAAATGATCATCTTATAATGAACTAATTATATCTCATTTTGATTGAATGTTTTCTCTTGAGGTGTAGTTCTCCGTTCAATTAATCAACACTTTGATTCTTTTCTTTTGATCGTATCAATCTTATTGTACAATGAACATTTCAGGGTACTTCTTTAGTGATTTATTAAGATCACATAAACTCATGTTACAAGGTATGCAATTTTTTTTAGGAATCAACGATTTGATTAAGAACAAAATGAGTGACTTGGGTTGAAAACCAAGTCACCAATATCCAAAATATAACCATTGTTTAGGATTTGAATCCTTGTCATACAAGAAAAGACATTGTTCTTTAAAATTAAAGTGCATAAATGAAAGAAGACGATAATGAAAAATTAGAGCCAAGCTCTTCATGTCTTCAATTACTGGATGCTACCATAGCCATCCATGTAAGGAACTTCAAGCTTCCTTTTCCTTGCCCTTATCTTTATAAGATGCCCCTTTAAAACAACTTAAAAGGGGTGATAGTCAAAAACTTGTATCGCCATACAAAAGTTGAAAAAATAACATGAATTTTAAACGAGAATTATTACCTACGGTAAGAGCCTTTCCATTTTTGAGATCGGTCAAGTATTTGGGGCATTCCCGTTTCCAATGCCCTAACCTCGTGCAATAAAGGCACTTGTATTCAACCTTTGAAGATGAGGTGGAAGCACCTTTCGAAAAGGTCTTCTCTTTAGTAGGTTTAGATTTGGAGGTTTTCATGCCCTTGCCTTTGAAGGCACTCCTGTTGAATTTCCCTTTTCCCTTCTTCTCGATGTTCAAAACATCCTTTGTGGAACTATCATTAAGTCCCATGTCCCTTTCTGCTTGGACGAGCATCTTGTGCAATTCGTCCAACGTGGTTTTTTTTTTTTTTTTGATTTTTCATGTTAAGGTTCACCCGGAACTGAGCATACGATTTCACCTTATTAAGGGAGTGAAGAACTCGGTCAATGATGAGGAAGTCAGGAACATCAACTCCTTGCACCTTGAGGGTTTCAACTAACTCAACTCACTTGAGTACATGAGGGCTAACCTTTTGCCCTTCCTTCAAACAAATGTCGAAGAAGGCGGAAGCCGCCTCATATTGAATTACCCTCGGAGTTTGCGAAGACATTGTCGCAAGCTTGGTGTAAATCTCGTATGACGTGTTTGTCTTAATCATACTCCTTTGGAGATCCGGCTCCATGGAGAAGATAAGCACGTTTTTGAGAGCGGAAGACTCTTTCATGTGGGCCTCATAGGCCTCACGAGTCGGAGCGGGAGGAGCGGCCTTAGAAAGGTAACGAGTCTTATCGTCACCTTGAGCGGCCAAAAACAATTTCGCATCCCAATCTTAAAATTGGAACCATACTTATTGAGTTTGCAACGATCCATGAAGGATCGAAGCCATGATACGTTAGTGAAAGGTGGAGCGTTTGTAGCCATTGATGATTTTGAAAAATTAAACTACAAATAAAAGCGAAGGAATTAAAACAAACATCGTTTTATAATTTAAAACTCGTAAACATATTAAAAGAAGTTTAACATTTACTTAATGATCTCTTACCCAATTAAGTAAACGATTCCGAGACTCAAATCCATATTAATTCGGGCACGGTGTAGCCGATTCATCCTTATTAATATAATTCGGTAGATTAACTCTTTAATCGGTTCTACCTTAGAACTCTCGGTCGACAATTTACTTTAAATTGTCTTTAGCCCGAACTTATTGCAATTACAGTTACGAATACCTTCGTTGAGATCGACCAAATTTCAAGGTGTAATCATATTACCCCACTTACCCAACGTAACAAGTTTAGTACCCCGGTGTAGCCGAGCCTACCTTCTTATGAAGAAGGGAGTCATGGGTCTATACTCTTTGGTAAGGCTAAGTCACAATATTTATATTGTAAGAGATCTAGTCAATTTATTATCTATCTCCGTTTAAGTGAACTAAGTCGGTGAATTATCGATAAATTTAATTGACTAGGTCGAAGTACTCGAATAAAATGCATGACATGATATGACGATTTGGCTATGCATGCAAACATATAAAGCAAACTAGAAGCATAAAACTTAAAGCATAATAAACCCTAGTATGGCCTTCCTAAAAGATACCGTCTTGGTCCCTTGAACTTCACGAGGCACGCATCTCAAGGCAAACACCGTCTTGGTCGGAACTCCTTCCCGAAAGGCACCGTCTTCAAGGCTCTCCGGAATTTACAAAAATTACAACTTTTATATATACTTTATACAATATAAAATAGAAAAAAAATAAATAAAGTGATACGAGATCACATTAATTACATCCGAATCAATAACCCCTTACATTACGGGAATTATCGATTAAAACTAAGGCCATACTAAGTAAATTACATAATCCCAAAATTACGGAAATAAAATTATGACAATCATAATAAAATATGCAATTCTTATGTATATGAACTAACATGCAAACCCTAAGCCAAATCGTCCTATTGATTATCATTAAAATATAGTTATCGTATAACTTGGTTTTATGGAATTGCGTGATTTTAACGTTTTAAAATCATTTGGCATCACGTGAATCGAGATTCACATTAAAGTTAATTACCCTAACTCATTTAGGTTTCAAAATTTTGTCTTACTCAAATTTTGACTAACTTTTCAAATATTGTTCGTATATTAATCGGTTTTGCGGGAAAAATAATATAAAATTCTAAAATTTCGAAAAATTCAAAATTCAAATTTTGAATATTCTGGAATATCCTTAAAATTTCAGAACTTTAAAAATATTATTATTACAAAAATTATTAATTTATTTCATAAATAAAGCATATAACACGCATTTTTAAGCCGTAAATTCAAAATCTACTTTAAAAGCATGCAATAAGATACTAATATTATTTTTACATATTCCAAAACACTTATAAAACTGATATGGACAGAAAATTACAGCTAATACACTGCACAAGGACTGAAAAGCAATTTATGACCTTTTATAAATCAATTTTTAACTTTAACAATTAACAATTAAAAATTAAAATGCAGAAACTTTTGGCTCCCAAGAAAAATATGGTGATGAAAATATCAAATATGACTTTTATGGGTTAAGTTTTTCTGCCATTTTAACAACTTTTGTTATTTTTAACAATTTACGTCATATATCGTACAATTTTAACCATTAAAATTATTTCTCAAGCATAACATGAAATAAAAATCTCGAAATTTTTATACATGCTGGAAATAATATATATGACATTATGTAAAAATTTTATGGCCAAATTCCAACTCTAACTAATTAAGTCGGATTTATGTCACTATTATCCGATTTTTACTCTAAAAATCAATAATCATGCAATATATGAAAATAATTTCTGGAAAATTTAAGATAAATTTTAAATATTGCATGTGACATACTCAAAAATATTTATAGTCAAATTCTCAATATAACTATATAAACCCATTTATTCTCAAATTCATAAACCATGCATTTTAACTCCATTATTTACGAAAAATTCATATTCATATCATTGGAAATACATGTGAAACCATACTAAAAAATCTCAGCCAGAAGTTAACAATAGATATTTTTCCCAAAAATAATTCATTTTAACCTTTAAAAATGACAAAAACCGAAATAAAAATAGTTATTAACAATATATATCCAAAAATTATTCCAAATATCCTAAAATAAATTTAGGGCCAGAAGGTATTCATGCATTAGAAATTTCGGCCATATCAAATATGTTTTAAAATTTCAATTTTATTTTTGTTATCTAATAACTTCGTAAAAATATAAACGAAAAGCATGCAAGCAACCATTTTGCTCTGATACCAATTATTAGGTTCGAATGTCCCACACACCCAAAATATTAGTCTTACTAATATAAATTTACTAACTAACATTTTAATTAGTTTTCAAGATCTTATGCATGCTTATAATTCATGCGGAGTAATGGAGTCGAATACTTACAATCCGACGAAACCGGTGCTAGGATGATCCTCCAACCCTTATTATCCAAAGTAGGTTACCTCCTCCAAGATGCACCCAAGACAATCCCTCAGTACCGAAACTATTACTAGCTAGGGTTTAGAAACGGTTTTCCTTAAATTGTGTTTTTAATCTAATTAAAACAATTACTATAACTATTATAGTATACTAATATAATCTATATTATATAAGTAGTAAATATTAGAGAATATAATTTGAGAGGTTATTTTGAAGTTTATCTCACTAGAAAAACTCTAAGGATTAGAATGAACCACACCACCTTGTGTAAAAACAATTTTACACTAAAATAGGATGGGGAAATTGGGTGGCCGGGTAGTGGAGTATAGGGAAGGGAAATGGGTAGCTTTTTCTCTAACCCATGACATAGGTATGCATGCCTATGTTTTTAGAGTTAAGACTACCTTAATCAAGATGTTTAAAGGCATTAATTCACTAATAAAGCCCCTTAAACTATCTCCCAAAACGGCACCCATAACACCAATAGATAATCACGTTCCATCTTTTCGTAGGTTGTTCCATTGGCGGCGGAGACCAAGATTTTCTTTGGTCCGGTTTGAATAATCTTCCAACATTCCCAATCACATCCCTTGATATAGTGAGTCATCATATTCTTCCATAAACTGTAGCTCTTACCATTGAAGATAGGATACTTGAGATGCTTGGAATCCATTGTTGATAGAGTATATAATATAGAATCAATAGTAGGATCAATTCTCCCGCGGTTAGGCGATCAAGAGCACGAGGCTCTGATACCAATTGAAGAGTCTATTGATATGAATATACTCAAGAAGGGGGGGTTGAATTGAGTATGCCTTCTTTTTCAAATCTTCTTCGATGTGTTCGTTTGTATGATGGATGTCGAGTAGAGCAAGAAATAAATAGATACACGATATTTTTGAAGTGGTTCAGTTTCACACTTTGAAACCAACGTCCACTATTCTCGATTAATAAAATTAGTACCTTCTCCGGATTACAATTTTATCAACCCTACTCGTACAACTTTGATGTTAGTTGTAACTAAATCTAGATACCGTTAAATACCTAGCTACGTCAAGTACCATTAAATACTTGACTACAATGAGTACCGTTAAATACTCAATCTATCTTATGCTAATAAGAAAAGTCTTCAATGAGTTTCTTCTAGTTCACAATCTTGAATGAATAAGATCAATGCTTGAGCACTTGAATCTTGAGACGAATATGACAATTAAAGCTCGGATCTTGAAGAAAAGTAACGGCGGTGACTTTCTTGATGTTCGTGTATATGTGTATGATTTTGTATGGTTTATTGTGTCATAGGTAGTCTATTTATATAGAATTATATCTAGGTAATTTGAATCCTAGATGATTTAGGAATATTACTTAAACTAGAATTCTAGTCTTTTAGTAATATTACCATAAATCTAATCTTAATATATTTAGGAAAGATTTAATAAGATACTTTAGGTATTATACAAGGAATCAATTTCCTAATTCATATTTAGGAAAGATCTTATATAATAAACAAATAGCAACCTTATTAAAATCAACTTCCTAAACCTTGTCAAAATATAATAAATTATATTTCCATAATATAATCTAGTTTGTTTAGGACATTAAATAAATACATAATATTTATTTAACCAAACCTACACAAACACTAAACATGTGATTCTACACGGTTTCCAAAACCGTTTAGCACGTTTTTTTAGTATTATATCATTTGACAATAAAGTTAAATAAAAATCCTTAGTTTATTAGAAATAAATAAATAACTCATAAGAAAATTATTTATTCCTTTTTAACTATTAGACATTTTATATTAACCTATAAAGATTAATAATTCCATAAAATTAGAATACCAATTATCCATTAATTGTTCACGACGACTTTGGAAATCAAAATCGTTTCAACCATCACACATATTTCGATCATTTCTTCTATATGGAGTTATAGCTCCAAGCTATAACTTGAACCAATCTCATACTAAAGTCATAGTTGATAAGTATAACTTTAGTTCATTATGCACTTGTGATCTTCTTTCAATCTTCGATTTAGTCAATCCATTGACTAATATTCTTGAGTCTTTTGCACTTGTTTGATGAGATCCTTTAAACTAATATTCTGTACACTTAGCACACGATGATACGCACGAGTATATAATATATATAGCTAGACTTGTCATTATCAAAACATAAACATATATACTTAATATATATTTGAATATATGGTTCAACAGAGTGAATCCTCAAAACTTTCCTTCGATCGAGCTCTGTCAACTACTCGATCGAAGCCTTCACTGGTAACAGCTTCTGTTTTACTGAATTCCGCACTTTTCTGCTCATAAATCCCGTCACTTGGCCCCTCATAAGTGTGTCTGCTCCTTAATATGACCATGTTAATGGTCTCATTCCTTTGCTCGGTTTGGGACGGAAGTTGCCCCGGATGCCGCGACGCTTGTTTAACCGCTAATTGAGCGATTTGAGACTCGAGCAACTAGATCGACGCATCTCTAGATTGCTCACTCTTCCGCATTTGAGAAGCCAATGATTGAACCATTGACTTAAGCTCACTTATTTCTGACTTACCTCCAGATGAAGAGGCACCAACTTGTGACGGCTGAAATTGCTGGGTTTTCTTATATCCTTGCTGATTGCGGTGAGGCGGGACATAAATTTGTTGTGGTGGTGGAGTTGGGTTCAACACATTTTGATTTGTCCACCTCAAGTTAGGGTGGACGTTGTTTTGATTAAATTAGCCTCCTTCTTGCCGGAATTGCAGAAATGAGAAGACTTGTTCTTTTTCTGCGAGACACTCAATAGTGGAGTGTCCCGATGCACCACATCTATCACACATCAGATTTTCACTTCTTTGCAATAGGTGAACCTTTTGTTGAGTTCCCTCATTCTGCTTATCCCACTAGTCAAATATGGCAGCTAACTTATCCAACTTGGCCTCCATACCATCAGTATTCATGTTGGCCACAGTTCTCGTTCCAGTTCTTGGATTACCATACTCGGCACAGTGGTTTGACATCTCTTCTATGATTCCCCAACCCTTATCATCATCAGTCTCCTTTTGGAACCATCACTTTGCAGCTGCATCAAGGATGGCTCTATGGTCATCAAACAACCCATTGTAGAACTGGTTGCTGATGAACCACGGTTGAAAACCGTGATGAGGATAAGCCCACACAAGCCCTTAGTGATTTAAGAACGGAGTGCATTTGTCTTTTGTGGTGGGTAATACTTCTTGTAAAAGGCAAGAGCTGATGATTTCCAATCCGTCACACCAACTGTTTTCCGGTCCAAATCCCTATACCACTCCCGAGCTCCCTTTGATAGGGAAAAAGGAAACAGGACTTCCTTAATCCTATCTTGGGTTACCGTCTGCGAAGTTGGAATAGTAGAGCAGTAATCCGTGAAAATTTCCATGTGCTTTCTCGAATCCTCCCCAGCTACACCCCGGTACATGTTCCTTTCGACCAAATTAATATAAGAAGGTCGGATGTCAAACGTGTTGTCGGCTGCATCCGCAGCAAGCGTGAACCCCTTTGGAATAGAATCGGCCTTGGGCTCGGAATGACTGGCGATGTTCGGCATTTTGAAAGGTAAGTTGATAGGTTAAGCAGTAAAATTATCGTCAGGGGTACTCAAGACTTCCTCTTCACTGGGTCTTCTTCTCTCCCTTCTACGGCGCAGAAAGACTCTCTCAGGCTCGGGATTAGCTTCCACTAATTCAAACATGGAAGACCTGGGCATACACAACACTAAGGAGAAAAGTAAGAACGGTCTTAAGGAACTAAAAAAATAATTCCTTAAGACAAAAACAAGAAAACAAACAAAACAGAAATTAAAACCAGTTGCCTCCCCGGCAACGGCAACAAAATTTGACACGCTTGTTGTGTAACGGTCAAAGATAAATCCTAGATACGACTAACAGAAGCTAGTGGTAGTAGGGTCGAATCCTACAGGGAGGCAGAGTCTTAACTAAAGGTCATTTTATTGGTCACTAAGAGGGGGGTTTTGTTGTTTGTTGTTGATTAACTAATTATTAAACAAGAATTAAAAGGACAGGAAAAAATTAGAATTGAGTTTAAACGATTAAGAGGGGAAATATGTCAGGAATTGGGTCACCGCGGTAATTCATGTCATGCCAAAATACTAGGTCAGTCGAATCATTTATAAGGTGGGTATTATCTCCTTTCGGTCTCAAATTGCCCTAGACTCCCCCAACCAATCTTTCGATCCAGGAAGGTTACATCGATTGTCCTAAGCAAGCCAACTCTACCAATCTTTCGATATAGGTGAATTTTTACTAGATAAACTGCTCTCATGCGTGCACTCAGTCAACTAATTTTCTGATTAAATTGTTTATAAACAAACCTCATCGCAGAGACGACTACCATGTGAATCCTACGGCATTAATACCGCGACTTCCCTCATCCTAAGATATTAAGAAAATACCCTACTCATGGCTTTGGGATCTAAACTAACCATAGCAATATCATTCAAATACGACATAGCAAGTATAAAAATAAACTAATGATAACAATAGAAATAAACTAAATCGTAAATAAGAGAAAGGATGAGGAAAAGTTACAATAATAAGTGGTAGATATTGATGACGAACAAGATCCGGAATAAACTAAAAGCTTAAAGGAAATCCTAAAATAAACTACTGTGTTTGTAAATGAAAATGAGAATAGTGAAAAGTGAATAGAAGAAAGCTTATTAGTAATAAGTTGATGATCTAATTAGTGTTAACCTAATCCTTATATAGAGAGATTAGGTTACACTGCTTAACTTAAACCTAAAAGCTGAAATGTGAAATCCGGCGTCTTAAGTGAGTTGCTCGATCGAGTTCAAGAATCACTCGATCGATCAGTTTCCTTCCACCAGCCTTCAATTGAAGCTTCACTTCCTTCGATCCCAATGACCCTTTTGTATTCTCCTCGATCGAGTAAGGGATCACTGGATCGAGCACTTTCTCAGCAGAATCCCTTCGATCAAGCAAACACTAGAGCTCGACCAAGGATTTATCAGTCTAGGTCGCTCGTTTGATGTCCCAGTTGCTTCTGTTCTTCGTTTTCCTTCTAGTTTAGGCTTTTTTCCTCTGAATATTGTGCTTCCGAGGCTCTCAAGTTCCTTGCTCAAGTTCTATCCCCTAAAAGTAGCTTACTTATGACAGCATGGCATGGTTTTTGCGACTTTTACATACTTTCCTGCAAAATAACAAGAAAGAAACAAAGAAGCGAAATCGAGGCAAAACAGCATATAAAACGTGTGTAAATGCATGGAAATGCATGCCAAAAGATGCTAGAAAGTGTATATAATATGCACGCATCAAAGTGTTAGACGAATTATCGAAGAGATGTCGAATTTTCAGGAATATGTCGCGGGTTTGCAGTGAAAACCGCAGGCTGCGGCATTCACCGTAGGCCTGCGGCCTGACCAGCGTAGGCTGCGGCCAAACAACGCAGGGTGCGCAAATTCCTGTAGTGCGTTGTTTGCTCGCAGTCTTGCGGGCTGTTTTGAGTATTTGATATTAGTTGGTTCTAGTGTATTTTGAGTGATGTTATATGCTAAACTTACTTAGTTAAAATATATATTTTACCTAGGTGAGAATTAGCAAAGTGATTAGTTATTTATCTTTAGTTGATTAATTCATAAATACTTGATTATATAACTTATCGGACTAAGTTATTAAGTTATGGCATTTGTTTAGACTTGTTAAATATGAGTCCTAGATAATCAATAAACATAACTTAAGTGGGTTACTTCTCATATGCTTGTGTTTGTATAATGGGTCTTAAGGTAGCCTAATGAGTTAAGTTAGAATTGAATGCAATTTGTGATGATGTGTATTAAAGTATGCCTTAAGGTGGCCTCTGAGTTTAATACGTGAGTAAAGTGTCACATGTTGGAGTATGCGTTAAGATGTTGCATCTGAGTCCAATATGTGTATTGGTGTCATGTCTGAGACATACGTTAAGTTTTCGCCTCTGAGTTCAGACATGTTTTATGTGACCGTATCAAGACATGCGTTAAGATGTCGCCTCTAAGACCGATACATAGAGCGGTTCCACATTAGGGTAGATATTGTGTTGATGTCGTACCCAATGTGAAATCGTTTGGATGCTAGTCCATGCGTTGAGTTGTCGCCTCTGAGTCTAGTGTCTTGTAGTGTAGTAAAGGAGTATGCGTTGAGATGTCGCCTCTGAGTCCTTTACTTATTGAGTGAATTTGTACTTGGTTATGCATTGAGATATCGCCTCTGAACCTTTTAGTTGCTGAATGTTTTGGTAGGTTATGCGTTAAGATGTCGCCTCTGAACCTTTTACTTGTCGATTGTTGAGTTTAGGACATGTGTTCATTTTTCACCTCTGAGCCTTTACTTGTGAATTGTGCAGTACTTGGTTATGCTTGGTTATGTCTTAAGAGTTGACCGTTGAACCATTCATAAAAAGTGAACCTGTAACAACCCGACCCACCACGGTCGTAACACACCCCTAATAAATTGGAGGTATGCCTTTGGGCCCGTTATTTTTCCTCACTTAAGCCCAAAAGCACAAGGCCTTGTTACTAAGTGGTGGGTGGAAGCTATTATAAACATATCACAAGCCTCACATTCTACCGATGTGGGACAACTTTCCTCTCATACTCTTGGGGTGTTACAAACTCCCCCACTTCAAGAACACAACGTCCTCGTTGTGCCTCAAACTTGACCACAACCAGGGCCAGAATCCTCCCCCGCTAGGCTGGTGACCCGGGTACTCCCGACCACAGGCTCACCACACGGTCGCAGGGTCGCTCTGATACCATTTGTAACAACCCGACCCACCACGGTCGTAACACACCCCTAATAAATTGGAGGTATGCCTTTGGGCCCGTTATTTGTCCTCACTTAAGCCCAAAAGCACAAGGCCTTGTTACTAAGTGGTGGGTGGAAGCTATTATAAACATATCACAAGCCTCACATTCTACCGATGTGGGACAACTTTCCTCTCATACTCTTGGGGTGTTACAGAACCTGTATGCATGCTTATGAGAGTGTTATATATGAGTAATGCATGATTACGATTAATATTAAGTGAACTCATGATGGTTGGAGTATGTATGATTGATATTATGTGATTACATGTTATATGATTATGACAATAAGTGGCTGGGAGAACCTCTAGTCACTCCCCACTGACTGTGGCGTACATGTTTCAAATATGTAGGTTGGTGCAGCTTCTACAGGCGGGCTATGTTGAGGCTAGCGAGCGATGATCCTTTATCGATTGACATTTACTTTTATCGTGTAGCTAGACCTTCTTTTTTATAATTCAGTTTTGTGCCTGTAAGGATACCCTATCCCTGGCTTAGTTTTGTATTTAATACTTATTACTTATCTAAGTTTTATTTCTTCCGCATTTCAGTTATCGTATTACACCTCGCATGATAGTTTAATTATGTTAAAAGTTTTAATTCCGCGCAAAAGTTAATGCATGTTGTATGTTTACTTTCTGCTGCCGCGAGGGGTTTTACAGTTGGTATTAGAGCATGTCGTGTGATGAAGATGAACTTAACTCAACTGAATGTTTGCTTGTGATGTTGAACCAAAGGGCGTGAGATGTTTGCTTGTGATGTTGAACCAACGGGCGTGTCGTGTGATGAAGATGATCTTTGCTCCAAATGCCGAAAGTTATAGCGCGCTATCTCATTTTCCGCTTTCTTTTCATTTTCCTCTTCATCTTCCTCTCCACCTTCATTTTGTGGTTGTGTGATGAGATGTCCTTGCCTAGTATTTTGGAGGCTTTGTAGACACATCATTTGCATCTCAGTAACCAACTGTATTTGACTCAATGTAGCATCATCCGGTAACGAGGCAAGCAAGGCGATAGAGTGATTGTAGTTGTATACATGACCTTGAGACTGCAAGGAGTAATAATGACATTTATCAATATGAATGCCTCTTACCAATAAATAATAACAAAGCAAGTAAGAACGTAGAGTAAGTGACTTACCAATAAAGAGTAGTCGGAAGCGGTAGGATAGTAATAATGACGAGACTCGTAGTTTCCTTGCACAACATTGGAGTGAGGACTAATGACTAGGCGAGTGATATTTTTATACCATTCTAGGTAAGGATCGTTGTAGCTTATGTAGCCATTGTAAAGAGGCCCTTATGGAATTATGTATCTCTTCCGGTTCATCTACCTCCCAATACTAGCTCTATGGAGGTTTGCATAATTCTTCTCCCTTCCCCGACGATCGTAATTATGCAACTCCTCACTCGTCTTATAAAAAGGTGGTATAATCGGATGTCATCCAAATTTTCGAACAACTCCCTGTGCAAAATTTGATTCTACTATCTCAAAACAAATGAGAGGTGCATTAACAACCCACTCCTCAACTTCTTCACTACATATCGCCGGTAAATGGCTAAGCACGTTTTGAGTGTAAGGTTGTTATGTGAACATATTATCCGCCATAGTATCCAAAGCATGTCTATAGCCAACTAACCCGTCTTGATGGTCAGTATATGTCCTTTTAACCCTAAGCCATTTACACCCGAGAGGATCCAATCCCGCTTACATTTGAGACCCAAGTGGATATTGTGATCCCGGCACCTTCACCTCACGCGATTTAATTCTCGTTGGTCTACCAATGGTTAGCCGTTCCCAACTCCACAATTGCGAGAACACAATACATCCACAAATTTCTAAGGCCCCTAACCTAGAGGCTACACACAAGTTGCGGTATAAGTACGCTAGTACACCGCTAACCCAACTATACTCGCCTAATCGATTCAAGTCAGTTAAAAGTTGAAAGTATACGAGTTGTACTCGATTAACACTCTTTCCGAGTACGACTCCGACCAACTAGAGTAAATATGCCCTAACATAGTAATGAAGTTGTTGTTTTGTATAGTTATCGGATAAGAATTGGAAGGTTTCTTGCAACCAAGATAATTTGAGTGCCTTCCCTTTGAAAGCCCCTTTAGGCGGAGCAATACCCAAGTAATGTTCCAATAATTGGTCCCAAGGTTGTTCTCCATTACCGGTTATGAGCAATCCACCTACCTTTAAACCCAATAAGATATTTACATCTTGTAAAGTTATACCGACCTCACCAATTGGCAAATAAAACGTGTGTCTCTTGTCGCCATCTTTCAACCAAAGCAGTCGCTAAATCAGGGTAGATGTGTACAAATGATAGCCTATGAATTCCATAAAACTGGGTATCCTTTATATAATCAATGACAGGGCTGGGAGGTGTAAGCTTTGACTTTGCAATAAGATGTGTCCTACAATGTAGTGGTGGTCATTCCTTGAAGTTTTAAAGAAATTATATTAATAAATGAATTATGTTGACTAACAAAAAGGGTACAAATAAGAGACTGGTTGTTATCACTCCTTCCCAAATGCTAGAGCTTCTATGTTTATGTTGAATATTGAGAATATTAGGAAATTGTGGGCCCGGATCCATGTGAACTGTGGACAAAAAAGGGTTAAAACACAATATAAGTAATCACAAAAAAGATGACAAATACAAGATAAGTAATCACAGAAATTACCCCTTAGGGGCCGATGAAGAAGCTTTAGAAGTGCAAGAGCGTTTGTTATGACCCTCTACATTACATTGATTACAAGTAATGGTTCCCTTGACAATCTCATCCATTTTGTTGCGAATTCGTTTAGATTTTGGCCTACCGTCACCTCTTTTTAACTTGGGATCCGGTATAAGAGTTGGTCCACTCCAAGGCTTCCAATAACCTTCGTCAAAAACGGGATAAAATGTAGCACGGTATGAACCAAAATACTATCCACAAGAGTACACCGGATCTACATATTGCTCATAGTCGATAGCTTCGGAGCGACAAACCGCCATTACATGAGAACAAGGGTAATGGAGGTTTTCCCATTTGTTACATGTACAAGTCCTTTTTCAAGATCTATTGTGTGACCATGGTTTGACATGCTTCCTTCACGGCGTCCTTGTCTAGTAACCACTCCATAAAAGCCCACATGACGATTATAAACCGTCACCTCATGGTGAGCACCTATTTCATCATTCTCCTCTAACTTGTTGGTTATTTTTGTGCTCCATTTCAAGATACTAGCTAACCTCGTCCTAACAATTTCACGCCTATCGACAAAATACATATTCGATCACCCGCATGAAAGTTGCCTTCACGAGTGCTTGAATAGGAAGAAATCGTACACCTTTCAACACCCCGTTAAAATATTCACACATGTTGGTGGTTTTCAAACCATATCTTTTACCTCCATCATGTGTTAGACACCATTTGCTCAATGGTATCATATCTAACGTAGCTTTGGCATTATGTTAATTTGACCAGTGTTCTCTATCCCTTGATCAAATTTACGAAGTTGGTGTTCCATAGACGTTTTGGTAAAAAATTCCTTCAATTCGGTGTCTTTGAACATTGTGTTAATGTTGGATGCATGATGACGGATACAATATCTATGAAAAGCATACGGCTCTTCCCAACCACTATTTACCTCTGCCATTGTCTTTAAAATACCAGGGTGTCGATCGGATATTACACAAATACCAATTCATCGAGTAACGGACTCCCTAATGCAAAGTAAAAACCATCTCCAATTCACATAATTCTCCTTCTGAACTATAGAAAACGCTAAGAGAAATAGTTGTCATTTGCATCAACACCCATAGCAATCAACAACATGCCCCTATACTTCCCGTATAAATGAGTACCATCAATAGAAATAATTGGTTTACAATGTGAAAACCCTCTAATTGATGGACCAAAAGCCCAAAAATACAATCAAATTGATGAATGTTGTTGTGGTTGGTTGGTTGGTTTAGTAACGAAATGAACTTGGGTACCCGAAATTGCTTCTTTCATTGATTTTTGTTCGTGTAGAAGAAGAAGAAGAAGAAGCCAGTTGATCCTCTTTTGACGGCCCCGGATCTATTCCTTGACACACATTCCAGGGTGAACAATAAAAATGAAAGAATTTGGATTAAGCCAAAAGACAAAGCCTTATATGTAAGATGATTTTTTGTTAACTTATGATAGTTTTGTTAACTAATGATGATAGTTTTTTGTTAACTAATGAGAGTTTTTTATTAACTAATGTAGGAAGCATACGAGGCTGAGAAAGAGGAACATCCCGAAAAACCAGATAATGAGATTTGGTTTGAATTGGTGAAGAGATACAAGAAGGGGAATGTTTATGGCACCGGAAAGGCTCATGGTGTCTTTTTTAAAGAACCGGCAAGAAGATCTTCATATGAGTCGCGACAAACTTATTAGCCCGCTCTTGTGAGTCAACTACAGACTCAACTTGTTGATGAAAGAAGGGTGTATACAGAACGAGAGGAAGAGTTTCGGTTGATGAAAGAGCGCATAAAGGCCATGGAAGCCTACTTCGCCCAATGTAACCCCGGTCCACAACCACGTAATGACCCTAACGATTCACATGGAAAGTGTGGTGGTAGTGGAGCCAGCATGGGATTTGTAGTTTAGTTAGTTTAGTCCCTAGCTTGTAGTTGGATAATTTTAGTTTACTTTAACTTAGTCCTTAGCTTGTAGTTGGATAATTTTCTCATTTTTGAATAAATGAGAAATTGGCGTTTCAAATGGTGTGGTTCGGCAAATTGGTGGCAATTTTCTGTTTGCAGGGTGTCATTGAGAATTGGTGATACCCGTCGTTGTGGGTGTCAAAGATAAAATTTATAAACCAAACTAAAACTATAGATAGTGATAGTAAGGGTCGAACCACAGAGAGACAAGGTTAATTCCGTTTGCTAATTTTTAATCTATAAAATAATAATAAAAAGAGGGGTGTTTTGATTGGTTGTTACTAAATCTAAGAAAAAGGTAAAACAAGTAAATAAAGATGAGAATAAAATTATAATAAAAGAGATGCTAGGATGTTTGGGTAATAAATAGCTAAGATAATATAAATCCTAATTCAACATGTATTGCAGTCGCGTAAGGGGTGTAACATATCCTTTAGGTCTATGCTACCTAATAGCTCCTTTCGGCCTATGCTATTAGTTCCTAGGTCTCACAATTATTGGGTGTCAACAATAAGGGTGATTCCTAAATTCTAGGTCACAAACCTTTCAGTCTTAAGTAACCTATCCGTCTTAAGGTGTAAACCAATGCCCTTCCCATATCTCTCAATCTTGGGTAGGTCATTACTAACATCCTACAAGTCTCCTTTTGGTCTCATTGTAGGTTATTATAGTCTACAAATTAAAGCGAAACAAAATTCATACGCGTGTCGGTCGACCGACCAACTAACCCGGTCGGCCGACCTCCACCCTGCAACATGTCGATTCGGAATTTATACTACCTTGGCATATTTACTCCCCACATCCTAATATATGAAATTAGCTACTCATAACTATTTAAACAATATTAAAAATAGGAATAAACATGGAAGTTATAAAGAACATCAATCTAAACATGCAATAATAATAAAGGCTTGGGATTCTAACTTAACCGTATGCAATAATTATAAACTAGCAATAATAAAACATAAATTAAGAGAGGAATTACCGGAAACAATGGATTAAGGAAGGAAAGGAACAAACTTTATTGGATGTTTGAAAGATTGATGAAGAACAATATATAAAACTAAAGAAAAGTGTTTGATGTTTATGGAAAGATTAAAACTAAAACTAAATGTAACTCTATGATAGAAAACTAGGTAGAAAACTTGATGGAAATCTGAATGACAAACCCTAATCACGAAATTTGGCTTAAATAGGCGGAAATAAAGAGTTTCCCGATGACCTAAACACTTTAATGGGCTTCGCGGAAACTTCTGGGTCTGGGTTGTGGTCGGTCGACCCAATTAGTAGGTCGGTCGACCCAATTGTCGGGACTGCAGCGCGCGTCGATCTTAAAACAGCTGTCATTTCTTCGTTACTTATCGTAATCAAGCGATTCTTGCGTCGTTGGAAAGCTAAGAGGATAAGCTTTCACCTCCAACTGGAATCACTCCATTATCAGCTCTAGAACTCGAGATATAGCCATTTGAAACAGGCTGCAACATCGTGGATCGATTCTTTGCTTGTTAAAGCTATCTACAGGCCTTGAAATATGCGCTAGGCTTCGTTCCTTCTTGTCCTTAGTCATGAAAAATCCCGAGGGCATAAATTTGGTATAAAATCATCCCTTTTCCGCATAAATGCTAAAACATAGTAAATGAGCGACAAAATGCGTGTAGAAATAGATGTAAAACATCATAAAATAGACACGCATCAAATTCCCCAAACCAAACCCTTGCTTGCCCTGAAGCAAGAAATAGACTCGATCTTAACTAATGGAACGATTTCAATCTCAGAGCGAAATTTACATGTAAGCCTAAACCAATGCCAAGTACAAAATGAGAAAGCATTCAAATCATGCAAACGAGTTATGGTGTTGTCAAACTTGCAAAAATAAAGACTATAGAGACTTTATACCATGGACTCTCGCGGTACGCTCGAGACACTCATGAAGCAAAGGGTGAGTATATATAAAAGATAGGAAGAAGTAATTTTGTAGAGACACTCACCTAACTGCGACCCATGAAAACATGCCTGCAATCTAACATAAACAAAAATTCTACAACTATGTATAACAAACCCATTTAAGTGACTCGGATACATGCAATTGGGGTTATGAAAGATATGTGAGGTAAAAGGTAAAAAGTGGTTAAGATGTTTTTGGATTTGTGGGGTTAGTAGCCAAGCTAGTAAAACCGATTCCCAGCAACATAATTCACAACTTTTGATATTAGGAAAGTGCTCTTTTTTTTTGTAACACAACTCTCACATGATAAATAAGAAAGGACTCCTAAATAATTTGAATGAAGTACGGGAGTGATAATATATAAAATAAAGGAATTTTCGGAACGAAATTTTGAATCTGATATTGTCAGTTGGTCGACCGACCCAATAAGGTGGTCGGTCGACTGACTTTCTGTGCTTTTTGCCCTTTTTTTTTCGTTTTCGTTTTTCTTTTCTTTCTTTCTTTTTTCTGAATTTTTCTGTTCTTTTTATTTTCTTTCTTTCTTTCTTTCTTTCTTTCTTTTCTCTTTTTGCTCATGATAGCATATAAACCAAGACGCCTCAAAAAATAAACCAAAGACCACATATACTAGCTTGGAAAGGTAGGCTAAGTATGGGATGTAGTTTTGGGGGAATAAAAAGGCAATTTTGGCTATGTGAAGCTTATGGGTAAATACGAGAAAAGGGATCCCAAATGCACATATCAAGACTCACAAAACGAGAAAGTAAGACAAGTATATAGCAATTCAAGTTCATGTTTATGCATATTGATGTAACATGTTCCAAGGGGAGTACTACTCACATCCTAGACAACTGGTTTAAGAATGAAACCAGGAAATAAGCTCTAAAAACTCAGAATGTATAGTAGGTTGCCAAGGTATAAGTCAAGTCTCAAGATATACAAATTGACAAAAACTCGTAGATATGCAAAAGACTCTTATACTAAAACAAGTTGACAAGGCAAGGCAAAGGCATAAACATGTAAGATAGCAAAGATCATCCTTGAAATACTCTCGTTCCGACTCGAACTATATGCTAAAATAAACGTGCATTTTTTTGGAATTTTTGAATTTTTTTTTTCATTTTTTTTGGATTTTTTTGTATATATAAGGAAAATAAAGAAAAGCAATGCAAGACAGAAATGCAATAAACGTGTGACAAAATGCAATGTATGTGACACGAAACCAAAATGCAATGTAAGTGACACGAAACCATTCCCCAAACCAACCCGCACAATGTCCCCATTGTGCATTAGCCAAAGTAAAGGTTTCGGAAAAGTAAAAGAAAGAAGCAAGGAAATAAAAACTAAGGAAAAACTGGAAAGAACTCACTGGGTTATGAAGCGCATGAAAAACCTTCCCAAACCAGCGTAAGCTGGGAGGTTTTGGTGGCCAGTAGTGCCACTCAAGTACCCAAGATGGTTGCACGATTCCGAGGAAGAAACGAACAGGCTGTGACGGACGGGTAGGTCGACCGACCTATGTTTTGGGTCGATCGACCCCTCTGCTGCACAGCAGCCCTCTTTTCTTCGGAACCACTTGTGTGTACCAAGTCATTCTTCCTCAAACCTGAAAAAGCATTATATATGCGCCCAACAAATGCGCAAGATCCTAGAACCAAGTCTAAAATGTCTCAAAACAAAGCAACAAAAGCAAAAAGAGTCTAAGTCTAAAAACAAAAACAAAACAAAACAAAAGATAGTCCAACAAAAACTGAAATAGAACACTTGACTAGCACTACGACTCAGCAGCAAGATACCCCAAAGTAGGGCACTTGGCTAAAAGAGGTTTTTTCAGCAGTATGGACCGCTATTCTGGGCTTCCAGACAACAGGCCTAGATGGAGGAAGGGTATCTGGTGTCGCGTAAGCTACGGCACGCTTCTTTACTTTGCCCGGCCTATCTTCTTCAGCAACTTGCTCCAATTTTGTCTCACCAGTATCACCAGGATCTCATATGCCCTCTTTACCATGACCTGCAGCAACAGAAGTAATAGGATGGCCCTCCAATTTTTTCTTAAGCTCAAGGCCTTTGATGACCTCCAAGATTGTACCGAACTGAAGTTCCAACTTTACTTTCTCTAAATGATCCGGATACGGGACTGCAATGCTTGTCGCAGAATCAACGATCTTTAGCTCTTTTAACTTCGGAATCTCCGTCGAGTTATTGATGAGAGGAGAGTTAGGTAGCTCAGGAGGCGAATCCACAATTTGCTCAGGAACACTGGTCGGTCGACCTGGTATAGGGGTCGGTCGATCAGACGCTGTATCATCGAATTTTTTCTGTTTTGCAGAAACTGATCTCACGTCAGATGTCGAGGTCGGTCGACCTGATGTTGTGGTCGGTCGACCTTCTGACCTGTGCACGGGATCAATTTCTTCGTCCTGAACTACGGCAGCATCATCCCTTGGGGTTGGTCCCTCATAAGCTTTCTCAAGTTCTTCGGAACGGGCGTTATTGGATGTTTCAAGTGCGGAAACATGACTTATTTCAATATTTGTTTTCAGTGAATCCCCACATGAATTTCCATTTTCAGCTCTATGAACCGCCAACTCCTCAATAGTAACCCAACCCTTGTCAGCAGCTACATTATAAAATCTTCCATTTGTAGTTGAATCAAGGACGGCTCTGTAGTCATCATACAAAGAGCTATAGAATCGGTGGCAAAGGTACCACTCCTCAAAGCCGTGGTGAGGAACGGATCGAACCAACTTCTTAAAACGGGCCCACGCTTCAGGAAATTTCTCATCGGGTCCTTGCTGGAAATTTGAGATTTGAATTCTCAAAGCATTGGTTTTTGCTGGCGAAGTGTACCGTTGGCAGAAAGCCAATGCTAGAGATGTCCAATCTGTAACTCTAGCTGCTTCCATATCAAGGTAACGAATCCATTCACGCGCAGAATCTTTCAAGGAGAAACGAAACAACATCTCCTTAACCTTATCTCGCTCTCCCGCCGATACGGGTGCGGAACAAAAATAATCTGTAAATAGCTCCAAATGCTTCAAAGGATCTTCATCTGGTAGACCTGCAAACTGTTTTTGCTCCAATAATTCGATATAGGAGAGATGAATTTCAAAGGGAAGAATGAATCCCCCTGGAAGGTGGTGTGCTGCTGGCTGAAGATTATCAGAAATAGTAGACATGATCGCAATAGCACTGAGAGTACTCAAGTCTTCCTCTCAAAAACCTGTCTTCTGAAACAAAACTAGAAGAAAAGGTAAGTAACGGTCTTAAGGAACCTAAGTTCCTTAAGACAAGAAAAATAAACTAAAAACTAACAAACAAAATTATACCGTCTCCCCGGCAACGGCGCCAAAATTTGATACCCGTCGTTGTGGGTGTCAAAGATAAAATTTATAAACCAAACTAAAACTATAGATAGTGATAGTAAGGGTCGAACCACAGAGAGACAAAGTTAATTCCGTTTGCTAATTTTTAATCTATAAAATAATAATAAAAAGAGGGGTGTTTTGATTGGTTGTTACTAAATCTAAGAAAAAGGTAAAACAAGTAAATAAAGATGAGAATAAAATTATAATAAAAGAGATGCTAGGATGTTTGGGTAATAAATAGCTAAGATAATATAAATCCTAATTCAACATGTATTGCAGTCGCGTAAGGGGTGTAACATATCCTTTAGGTCTATGCTACCTAATAGCTCCTTTCGGCCTATGCTATTAGTTCCTAGGCCTCACAATTATTGGGTGTCAACAATAAGGGTGATTCCTAAATTCTAGGTCACAAACCTTTCAGTCTTAAGTAACCTATCCGTCTTAAGGTGTAAACCAATGCCCTTCCCATATCTCTCAATCTTGGGTAGGTCATTACTAACATCCTACAAGTCTCCTTTTGGTCTCATTGTAGGTTATTATAGTCTACAAATTAAAGCGAAACAAAATTCATACGCGTGTCGGTCGACCGACCAACTAACCCGGTCGGCCGACCTCCACCCTGCAACATGTCGATTCGGAATTTATACTACCTTGGCATATTTACTCCCCACATCCTAATATATGAAATTAGCTACTCATAACTATTTAAACAATATTAAAAATAGGAATAAACATGGAAGTTATAAAGAACATCAATCTAAACATGCAATAATAATAAAGGCTTGGGATTCTAACTTAACCGTATGCAATAATTATAAACTAGCAATAATAAAACATAAATTAAGAGAGGAATTACCGGAAACAATGGATTAAGGAAGGAAAGGAACAAACTTTATTGGATGTTTGAAAGATTGATGAAGAACAATATATAAAACTAAAGAAAAGTGTTTGATGTTTATGGAAAGATTAAAACTAAAACTAAATGTAACTCTATGATAGAAAACTAGGTAGAAAACTTGATGGAAATCTGAATGACAAACCCTAATCACGAAAATTGGCTTAAATAGGCGGAAATAAAGAGTTTCCCGATGACCTAAACACTTTAATGGGCTTCGCGGAAACTTCTGGGTCTGTGCTGTGGTCGGTCGACCCAATTAGTAGGTCGGTCGACCCAATTGTCGGGACTGCAGCGCGCGTCGATCTTAAAACAGCTGCCATTTCTTTGTTACTAATCGTAATCAAGCGATTCTTGCGGCGTTGGAAAGCTAAGAGGATAAGATTTCACCTCCAACTGGAATCACTCCATTATCAGCTCTAGAACTCGAGATATAGCCATTTGAAACAGGCTGCAACATCGTGGATCGATTCTTTGCTTGTTAAAGCTATCTACAGGCCTTGAAATATGCGCTAGGCTTCGTTCCTTCTTGTCCTTAGTCATGAAAAATCCCGAGGGCATAAATTTGGTATAAAATCATCCTTTTTCCGCATAAATCTGCAAAAGAGTATAAAAATACGAAAGTAGACAATTGTTGGGAAATAAATGCTAAAACATAGTAAATGAGCGACAAAATGCGTGTAGAAATAGATGTAAAACATCATAAAATAGACACGCATCAATTGGCACGATTAAAATGGAGAATTGGCACGATCAAAATGGAAATTGACCATGAAATACCCAGCTGATTTGGCAACTGACATGATGTAAATGGCGACTAAAGACAGTCGCCAAAACAGAGCTGCCAAACCAGAAGTTCCTGTAATGCAAGGCCAATTGGCGACTGAATAAGCAGTTTGGTGACTACATTTCAGTCGCCAATTTGGCGACTACACCATGATCAGTCGCCAATTTGGCGACTACCACCACAGTCGCCAAAACCCACTATTGCCGACTGAATGGTCAGTCGCCAAATTTGGCGACTGAAACTAGTCGCCCATTTTATTTTGGCGACTAAGCCCTGCGACTGCATTTTGGCGACTGCTTTCAGTCGCCAAAATCAGTCGCCTATTTTCTGTATTCTTGTAGTGCAAAGCCTCTAAGTACCTTGGAAGATATTGGTAAGACTCCTCCCAATCACCATAGAGATGCGCACTAGCTTTTTGTTTTGCACCCCAAGCTTTTGCATAAGAAATGGTAAAATTATATTCTTTATTTAGTCATAGCCGCTCTCAACAACTTCACCTTCACACCCAAATCCGCTTCAACAAGGTGTTTTATAGCATTGCTAATAAACTCTCGTTTAAGATTTTGATGGTCCATGGATGATTTGTATGCAACACATGATGATTCATACGGGCCTTTGTAAGCCACAATTGTAAATGTTTCGGAAGCAAAAAAAATTTTGAGAGGCTCTTAAATACCATTTACAAGGTACCAACGTTCGAGCACATTTATAGGTAACGGTGTAGGGTTTAGATTCGGTGGTTCCACAAACATGGTTTCTTTGAAAATTGTAGGATGTCACAATTCGCCCCAATAGTTTTTTGCCACCAAAATCTTGACCCACCAGGCCACCATAAATTCTTCACCGCTCTTATGCACAACTAGACTCGATTTATACCAATTATTCATTTTTTTGTTCATCTACATCATGCACCTTAGTAAATTGGGTATTAGGAACACTTGAAGAGACAAGGTCTAAACCAATATCATCATCATCATCATTACAACCAAACAACAACACATCCTTCTCTTCAACATTACCCTCCAACTCATCCCCTTTAATATTACAATCTAATCCATCTTCATCAACATTATTTGTGCCCAATGACATACACATATTTTGATGCTCAATTTGGCTTAACATGTTTGTGAAAGAAAGTTGGACATTTTCATTTGATGGTTCAATGACATTTAATTCAAGAAACAAATCCATAGAAGCGGCTTTCGATTGACTCACACTTGCCACAAAGTTCTCATAGCACGATCATTTAACAACGATAAAACTTTGTAACCTCTCACACTAGGAAATTTTATCTTCAACATTAGATCAAACATAGAGCTATCAAATTCTGTAGCATCATAAATCTCATTTTTAAGTTCACTCAAGCTCATATTACAATTAGCAATAACAAAAGTTTCACAACCATCTTTATATACTACATTCTAACCATCTACTACAATTTCTCCATTCCACCAACAAGTTAAAGGATAATTATTAATCTCCATTACTAATTCATTATTACAGTACTAAACTAACTAAGTAGGTAAAAGATAATCACAAGTTTAATTTTTACCTTGGCGTTGCTTCCTTACTCGGATAATACAACTCTAACTCTAAGATGCAAATAAACAATTTTAAACAATCAAATATCAATAAATCAACATCAATAATACAATAAACCCGATTGATGAACAACAATGACAACAACTTCATTAATTATTACCTTATTATGAAATAGGATGAATAAAGACTGATAGGAAGTAATTAATTTAAGTAATTTCGAATTATAGGGTGAAATAGGATGAATTATTACTAATCTCGATTTCTAGGGTTTGAGTATTTGGGGGGTTTTGTGTTTTTTGGGTGACAGGAAGTGAGAGTGTTCAGAATCGCGAGTTTTTTTTTATATAGCTATCAAAACCGCTGGCTTAACCAGCGACTTACTTCAAAACATACCCCCAAGTTTCTGTTTTTTTCCGGAAAAGAACTAAAGTCACCGCTTAGGCCATCGGCTTGCCTAAGCGTCACATATTCAATGCGTCTGATTGTTTCTGTGTTTTTTTTAAAGAAAAGAGGTAAAGTCGCTGGTTTAAGCAGCGGCTTTGTTTAAAATTCTGAAAATTAAAATAAAAGTGATGACGTGGACCCATTTGGAAGAAATAGTTTCAAATGGGTCCCAAAGCGATAAATAATTTGCTTAATAATACCATTTCGTCAAAAAGTTCCACATTATTATTATTATTATTATTATTATTATTATTAATTACTATTTTGTTATTTATTATTATTATTTTATATATATTTATTATTTTATTTTTTATTACTCATGACTAATTATTATTATTATTATTATTATTATTATTGAAACATGGGAGAAGTGGAGAAAAATGTACTTGAGAAGTAAAATTTGATAACATTAAAAAAACAGTAATATTTATTAACACAATCAAAAATCGTATTTTAAAAATATAGATATCATTAAAACAAAAGACATGACTATGGTGCTTGGTTATTGACTTCTACATCACTTGATGTGCTTCATTAGTGGTTATTATGGGCACCAATAATACGCCCTATTTTTTCTACAATTTTTGTTTCAATTTTTTTTTGAAATTGGTTGTGAGAGATGAATAATATGAAGGCTAGTGTTTAGGGCTTGCTAGTTATATAAGCAAAATAAAATGATAGTTATGGAGAAATTAGGTATTGAAAGTGAGTAAATTTTTCATTCTCTTTTCAAGTTTTCTACATTTATCAGATCTTTCAAGTTTTTTTGGTACAAAAGTTCAGCTCGATTTAGTTCAGTTCAGACCAGTTCAGTTTAGCTCTAAAAAGCCAGAAAGAACAGGACCTTAGTCTCCGAAGAATCATGTGGGTGGTAATTGGAAAGCCATTTGTAAGGTTCGAGATAATCTTTTAGTTGGATACTACATGATAGTGGCTTGCTAATGGGAAAGGATACACTGTTGAGGTTGAGATATATAGAGGAGAAAGTTGGATGGGCAGAGCATGTGACATAGATGGAGTTTACCAAAGCCTAACTTTGTATGAAGGCTAATATTCAGGAATGGTCTGAATGTCGTTTTAATAATGTAAGTCGCCGACCCTAGGAGAGAGAAACTCCAAAAACTTCAAAACCCCAATAATTTATCTTGCTCTCTCTCGCCGGCGACTGCTCCGGTCGTCTCGCTTGGTCGCCGGCGAGACTTCTCTTCTCTACGGCTCTGCGCTATTTCTTTCTTTTCTGATCCGCTTCTCCGACTCGTTCCTTCCTTTACACAGGTCTCGTGGTTTTTCGATTGATTGTTTTTTCCTCTGTTCATATTTCATTTTATGATCCTTTGTAGTCGTGTTTAATCGTGTTGCTGGTTATGGATGATCAACTGTCTTCCACCGATCTCCGTTTGTGTTGGTTGGTCTTCTCTGGTCTTCTAGGATTTGTTTTTTTTGTGTTGAGTATTTGGGTCTTTTACTCTTATTTAGGCACAGCTCTTCTCTTTTTTTTCTGTCTTAATTCCGGAAGGCGCTGACTTGAAAAGAGAGGAAGGGTGCCATGTAGCTACTGAGTCGTCTTCTTTCTTATATAAGAGTGAGTAAGTAGCTGGTTTGGCATCTTCTTATAGTATAGGTGGCTTGTTTTTTTATGGTGCTTCTTGTCTCAGGGTGTGTTTTTTTGGGACAATTCTTTTCTTTTACTTTCTTTGGGTCTATAATCCAAGTGTTCAATGGATTTATGTAATAGTGAAGGAAGGTTCATAAGGGGAACTGAGTGTTTAGTTAAAAGGAATTTCTCTTCTTAGTTAGGTTTTAAGCATCTTTTTTAGTAGTGTCTTTAGTTTAAGCATCTTTATTGTAGTTTCTTTCGCTCAAAGTGCTCCCTAATCAGTTGCTCGTGTTCCTTTGGATTTGGGGTTTTTTTTTACTTTTTGCTATGTCTTCTTCTACCGAGTATCGTAAGTTTCTCGAAGCTTTTGCTTGTGCCCATGTTAGTGATGGGTTTATGGAGGATAATGGGGAAAGGATGTTTGGTTATTTAATGAAAATGCAGGGGTCTTCCTTGTCGGTTGTTTCTGAGGTGAGACAACTTAAAGATAGAGGAAACATCCTTTTTAGGCAAAACTATTTTGATAGGGCGGCAGCGTGTTATGATGAAGCATGTAAAATTTTTGGGTTGAGCTTGGATTCTGTTGGAGGGGAGGATATTCAAGGTTTATCAGACCTTGCGGTTTCCCTTAATTCTAACCTTGCTGCTTGTGCCCTGAAACTTGAAGAATATAGAGCTGCTTCGAATTTGTGTTCCATGATTTTGGACACATTTCCTCATAATGTTAAAGCTTTATTTCGGCGAGCGGTTGCTTTTATGAATTTGAAAAGATTTAAGGAAGGTGAAGTGGATTTGATGGAGGCCTTGGTGGTGGAACCTAATAATAAGGATGTGCTGAGAGAATTGAATGTGGTAAAAGGAAATCTTCTCATAAAGGAGAATGGTAAAAGAATGTTAGAGGTTGTTGCTGAAGGTTGTTCTGATTTGACCAATAAGAAACTTAGCTATGTATCGGATGCTGAGGTGGGTAAAAAGAAGAGTGAAAGTGTGATCACGGAGGTGATGGAAAGGTAGAAAGATGTGAGTCTAAAGGATAATGAGAGCGTGAAGATGGAGATGAAGGTGGGTCAAAGCAATGATGAAATAGATCTGAAGACTGAAGTGAATATGGAGGCGAAGGTGAAGATAGGTCAAAGTAATGATGAAATAGATCTGATGACTGACATAAAGGAAAAGAAACTTTTTTCTCGTAAGTCAGTTCTTGAGATGTCCAAAAAAGGAGAAGTCCTTGAGTTTTCCAAAAAGGGAGGAGGTGGTTCCCGTCTAAGGATTTCTGCACAATCTTATAAAATTTTGTTGGAGGGTAAAAATGTGAATTTTTACCATAGAAGTGATTTATCCACTTTGTCGCTTAAGGTCCGTAAGGTTGAAACTACTAAGAAGGGAGATGTTATAAGAGAACTTTCTGAGGATAAGAAGAAGAGGAGGAGAAGATGTCCTAAAAAGCGAAAATCTAAGGAGGTGGAGGTCATGAACAATGACATGATTCCTTTAGATACCATCAATGAGTCATGTGCTGTGAGCGCAAGTGTGTCGTCAGTCTGTGACAATTTCTCTCCTCCAAGTACTCATATACATCATGTTGATACTAGATCCGTTACTAACGACTCAAGTACTCATATCTCGTTGGTGAATGAAAATGCCACCTCTAAGTGTTCTCCGGCTGAGAATGACCTTAAGGTTCACCCGCTATTCATTTTTTCAGCCCGCCACAAGAAGTATAAGGTTGCCTCGAGTAGGAAACAGTCATGCACCTCTTTTACTCCTAAGCTTGGTAGGTACTCCTTTACCCATTATGTGAGAAGAAATTGGAGGATTGTCAATTCCAAGAAGAAGCATTGCCAAGGGGATGAATCTCCAAGACGCTGTTTATCTACTTTTCTTAAAAGTAGATCTTTTTCTCGAAAATTTCTACATCCTTGTGGCGTAAGTGTGTCTTGTCGCAGGTACTCCCCCGAAGCTCCGGTGAGAAAAAAGAGAAAAGAAGTGCCCGTTCATTTGGCCGGCTCCGATCGTCCTTTTAAGAAGCAGATGTTTGTTGTCAACCCCATATGTAATTTAATTGCTTATCCTAGTAATGTATTAATAAAACCCGACTCTGACAATGTCGGGTATGTAGGGTAACTATGTAGGTACCCTTTCCAAAAAATAAAAATAAAAAATAAAAAATAAAAAAAAAAATGGTCTGAATGTCAGAGAAACTGTTTAAGCATGGTGTTTGTTTAGATGATATATACTGTATCTGCAATGTTAATATGAAGAATGTCATTCATTTGTTTCTGCAATGTCAGTACGTGAAGCTACAACAACTAGCAAGTATTTGTAAAGTTCTTAATAGTCCAATTCCAACTGATAATGTTGTCATATGGGATGGCAGAAGAAAATGATCATCATTGATTAAAGGAACTTGTATAGTTGTTGTCATGGCTATGCACTATCATGTCTGGCAGCAATGAAACTCAGCTAGAATGAATGGGCTATTGTGCAGACCAGAAGTTCTCATTGAGCAAATCATGCAACTGGCGAAACATAGATTGAAGCAATGCTACAATATGATTAATGTGTAGTAGCAGCAGCAATATAGTACAGACGTACGATACTTTTTTTTAATGGTGGTTAATGTGTAGTAGTAGTAGTGGTAGTAGCAGTAGTATGGAGTAATTATCAACAGTGTACGCAATAAGTGAAATGTGTACTGCACCCTAAATGAAACAAGGGACAAATTGTTGGTTAAGTTGTCAAGATGGGTTGTCTATTAATACACAATCATTTGGAATACCATTTATCATTTATGATACATAATTCCAGGTTTCCCCCAGAACAGTAGAGTCCGAAGGGAAGAACTGTAGAAATCACACCCCGCCTAATTCAGGATGTAACCTTCCTTGGTCAAATACCAAAGTGCCCCATTGGCAGCCTCCTCTGCGGCCACTTTCTTTTTGGCTTGAGGTTCACCAAAGCACTCCAACACAACAACTTGAGCTTCCTCGATCACAACCACTACCTTGAACACAAACCTGCATGTCACATGTGAATTAAGAGCCGACTGTGGAAAGACTAGGTTGTCCAATTGGGGTTGGGGTTGGGGTTGTGGTGGGGGGCGGGAGGACTTCAACTTACAGTTTCAAGTGGCTTGGTCCTTCCTCTCTGCAGCACTCATAAGAGGGTTGCCCCCAACACTTTGCAACACATATCTCATTTAATCGTGCTTTCGCTGTTTTCTGACGCGGTCCACCTGAAATTTATATATTTTAACAGAATTTAATACAAATAAAACAGTATCAGTTTTGCAGGACAGGTTGTAGTACCTTCAACGCTACAGTTGCCATCCTCAGTATGCTGATTATGCTGCCATCTTTTAGGCAAGGGAGCATCAGGGCACTTCTTGGGGGAAGTACAGACACTTTTCACCTCTTGATGCTTGTTCGTCAGAGTGACACAATCATTCTGACGATCTTCCAAATACAAACTTTCGAGTTCATGCAAATGATTTCCAGAAGGAATAGAATGGTCAGAGGAAGAAACTCTGGCAAGAGGCATTTCGTCATATCCAACTAACATGGCATCCCTTCTACAAAGCGTTTTCAGTACCTCCTCCAAAGATTTGGTCTTTAATTTGTAACCCTGGGCCTGAAGTTTTGCAAAGGAAGCATTGGATGACAGGAGACATAGATTCCATGAAACATGTTGCCTAGATTTAACAGATACTAGGTCTTAATAGCATTTTTAAGTCATGTAAATAGAAATATCAGTCATGGTCATGCCTCTTCAACGGTCCCCGCATTAAACACAAGGAATATAACCAACAATAAAAAATGGGATCTCGAATTCAACAAGGTACACAAATATGTCAAAATCTATGTATAACCTAGAGATACTAGCGTGCCATTCGGCAAGGGGGAACGGGATATAGGACGGCAGTAGGTAAATTCGGGCACATAATTGCTGGCTCATTTGTGAAAAAAATGATGAAAATTACTGAACATGGTGAATTGAAAGTGTCATCAAGCCGCACTTAAAAGGAATGAGTTTACCTTTAACTTTGCAGCTACTAGCTTGGAAGCCATTTTCTTAGCAGTTCTTTTGTTGCGATTTATTGCAGAGGCGGCTGTGGACAAGTTTTCCCCCTGCACTACTGCTTCAACCATGAAATTTTTGCCTTTCTTTGAAGGCAAAAACTTGACCACCCACCCATGATATTGGCATAGCTCCAGCAACTCTCGAATAGGACTAAGCTGTAAATTAGAAAACCTCATGACGGGGTCCAAAAGTGACAGTACCAGCTTCCATAGATGGTTTAAATCAAATCCTGCATCAAGAAGAATTGCACCAATAGAGGATTCAACCAAGTCACCGAGCGCCTGTGGAATAAGGGAACCGAAACCAGGAAGTAAGAAATCTGAACAGACCGAGATACCACAAAGCCAGCCTCCTTTCAGAGTTCAGATACTGAGCAACATAAAAACTGAAAGCAAATTATTTGGTATATTCATCTTGAGATTATCGAAAAAAGTAAAAAAAGAAAAGAAACAAACAAAACAAAACAAAACAAAACAAAACTGAAAGAAAAAAGGAAAGGAAAGGCACACTTCTTCTCAGGGTATATTCTGAATGTTCTTCCAAAAATAACATATTTAGCGTTAATGGCACTCAGACCTATAGATCTTAGTTTAGGAGTCCTTGTGAGTGCTCTTTCAGAAAATCATTTGGCCACAGTTATTACTTATTACTTATAGCGATGCCTTTCTCTTTGTGATACTGGAGCTTAAGATCACATGACTAATTGCAAGAATCGGGAAACACAAAAAGATGATATGCCGATACAGCACACAAATAAAATGCCAAATCATAAAGCCAAAGCACTACAATAATGTAACTTAAAAGGAAAGGACTTTGAGAAGCAACCTTAGGGCATGGTGGCTCCTCTAGTAAATCCCTTTCTGAGGTTCTTATGAAGTTCACAAATTTATCAATTGCGTCACATAGATTGCTATTCTCACACAAAATGTATCTATATAATGTGTTTGCTGCAATCATAGCGAACGTGCGGTTATTCACAAGAGATGATCTCAAATCTGTGAACTGGCCAGGTTTTAAGTCCGGAAAAACGGAGTACAAATAAGATGTGATCAAGTAATCCAGTACAGCATCACCGAGAAACTCCAGTCTCTGACAGGAATCCATAAAAGAACAAATCAGTCTACTTTCATCGGTTAAACTTGTAAATTTAATTCAGGGTTCCACAATTTAATAGCAGAGCCTAGTTTTACCTGGTAGCATCCCCCTCTATGACGATTATATGATGGATGAACAAATGCTTGTAAAAGTAAGCCTCTATGAACAAACTGATGACCCAGAATGCCTTCTATCTTTTCAAAATCAATATGGTCGGCAAGTGACATAAAACTTGCGCTTTCTGTCCAAGCACGACATACCTGGTACACCTCAAACTCCACATCTATACCAAACCACCTAAGAAACGCAATTGCTGCTTTGAACCCACAGTCAACTAGGTATGCACCTACAAGGGCCTCAACCACATCTGCGATTGTTTTCTTCGATAACCAGTGATGATTCTTACTGCATCTCACTTGGCGGGTATCAAATCCATTAGTCAAGTTAGATTCGGAGTCATAATGAATTGAAGTTTCCGTCTGTTTGGTGCATATGATAGAGCAAGGGCGTCCCAGAGTAAAGATTTGGTTGGCATCAAATGTCTGATCACGTATATACACCTAATGCATGAAGAAGCAAAAAAAAAACGTTGTTTATTTTGTTTAACAAGAAAGAGTATCAATTTGAAGAATATCTACGCGGTTAAGCACCTGCAATAAGAAGATACAAAGAAAGTTGCCCCACAAATACAAAGGAAGAGAGCTCAACTTTTTATGCGCTCAACCCTATCTGCAGAACCCGGCTCAACGGGTATACAACCCGCGTGGCCGACAGGGCCCTGATTATAAGGGGCCCAATAATCTGAACTGTATGAATGCACATAATAAATTAATCAGAGGACATGGAAATATCATTAATTGCAAGTAGTAGTGTTGGTTTGATCACGTGTTGGTCAATCAGTCGTCCTGGTTGTCCTGAGTTCGACTCCCACAAATCCCGATTTTGTGGCTTTTTTTCCTTATTATTCTAAATAAATAAATGCACCAAATTGCAATAGGTGGTGGCCGAACCTTAAACTTCACAACAGAAAAGTGAAAATCAAGACAACTGAGCAGCCATGTAAACATGATGTATAGAAGTTTCTTAAATATTTTTATACAAAACCAATAATGAAATACAAGCTAACAAAAAGAAAAAAAACAATCTTATATATTCTCCTATAGTATTTTTGCAATTTACATCAAGAGTTTGCTATATTATTTTTATTTAATTTGCCTACAACATAATTCATCATTTACAAAACACATATTTTACTTAAATTTTTTTAATTGTACTTCATATATTTGTTTGTAACATGATGTCAAATTATTAAGGGCCTATTTTTGTAACTTCGTACAGGGACCCAAAAGATTCAGGGACGACCCTGTCTATCTGGCATAATTTGCACCCCTGTGAATTTAATATATACTCCCTCCGTCCCGGTCAATTGTTGTCATTTAGTTTTGGCACGAAGACCAAGGAAGGAGGGGTGGGGTTCAATTACTATATAACAGGTGATAACAAGTTAAACAAATTGAGTGTGCATGATCAAATTGCTTATCAAGTTCATTCTTAAAATAAAAAGGACAACAATTGAATGAGACACCTCAAAATGGAATAGGACAACAGATGACTTGGACAGATGGAGTATAGTTTTTGCATAGGTATATTTCATTGTTATTAACTTGGTGCAACGGTTGAGAGTTTTGCTTTAGAGCAAAAGGTCACAAGTTCAGCTACTCATGGAACCAAATTTTGCTATTTTTTTCCTTGTCAATACAAGTTGGGCCTCTTCATTTCCATATTGGGCTAATAGCCATTTTCTTTACTTGTTCGTATAATGCTCTCCATCTTTGTGCTTTTACTCTCTCATGTGTATTTATGAATTTCTATTTGGAAGTGTTTTTGGACAACACTTTTTATTGTAGCCAGTTTTATAGTCTAATACCATAGGATTGCCTCGCTAAAAAGCACATAAGAAATTAGCAAATTTGTATTACAATAATAGTAATATAGTAATGACACTTTTTTTCACGAATTATATAAATTTTACTTTAAATATAGTGAAAACTATTTTCAACTCATGTTTAATTCTAACTCTCGTCTACGTAATCTAGTATCCTACTCAACGTAATCTGAAAAGAATTTTGCACCCCCTGTATTGAAATCCTAGAGTCGCCACTGCATGTACCTAATAACATTATGCTTTCATCTACAAGATGAAGGCTTTTTTCTTCAGGATTCATGGAGGCATTCAAGATTATAACCCCAAAGGTTGAGATCAAACTTTATGGGAGAGAAATATATGGGCCAATTTCAAGCAACACTTTAATGCACAAGCTCACAAAGATACAATAATTCCTTCCACGGGACTGTCGGATCCACATCAAAATATATTTTTTATAATTCACTTGCTTTCCCAGAAAGCAACACTATAATATGAGTAGGCATTACATTTTACAAGAAATGTTTGTTTTCTTTTGAAATAGGTTGAATTTCACGATAAAGGGAAGGAATAGAGGTCTTAAATCCTAATGCTCATTTGTACTTGCTCATTCGTAAATGGAAGGAATAGAGCTCTTAAATTCCTTTCATGTTGTTCTAACGTTGCAAGGTACCTACCAACCTATAATAATGAGTGGATGAGAAGGTATCTTACAAAACGACATTATGGGGAAAAGAATGAGAATTGAAGGTTTGGAGGGAAGGTTATGGCTTATGCGTCTAAATAGTGAGGGAGAAGGGCAGATGTGATGGAGGGCACCTCCTAGTTCACACTTGTAGCTATGGTCTGCCTACTTTACCAAGTGATGGCGGAGCTTTTGAGGATGTTGCGCCATACTAATATGACAGTTGACAATGGTCCCAGACTACTCTAAACATGCGACATAATTCTTTTCTCATTCACCTTTTGCTTAGTGCAGATGAATAAAATTTTCATTAGCCAAGCAAAAGTATAAAGAAATCAACATTTACCTGTAAATTGTTCCTAATGGCCAGCTTGTGCAGATTAGAATTGTTCACAAGATTTGAACGCCTCCTAGTCAACTGTCCTTCATCATAAGCTCCGTGCTTGAGAAAAAGATGACGTCCAACCACAAACTTTAGAAATGCATCACCAAGAACTTCTAGCCTCTCAAGGGAAAACCGCTCAAGGCATTTTTCGGTAGTTACAGCTTCTAGAACCTAGAAATAGGAATAACATTATCAAATTTTCATGCTCAGCAAAAGCGAAATCCTCATCCAAAGATGATTAGGAAAAAGGTTCCACTATATTATATTCCCTCCATCCATATTGATATATGTAAGGGCTATCTTACCTAAATTTTGGGCACTACTCACTAGTACACATTTTACGAATGGATGATTATCGCATAAAATTCACAACATAAATTATAAAATACCCCTCCTTTAGAATCTATGCGTTTCCAAATCTGAAAAAAAGTCGGAGTTCTAGGATTACTACAACATTAGAGCCTTAATCCCAAAAGTGATTTGGGGTGTGCTGACATGAATCATCCTTTAGAACCTTCCGTGGGTGATCGCACACCTCAAAATGCAAAAATATAGAAAAGGAAAAGTGAAAAACACAAGAAAATCAAGGTATACTCATAGGTTTTAAAATCGAAGTCCGGATTTCTTTTATAAAAACTTGGAAGATAAAACGAGAAGAAAGATTAAAACGATTTTGAAAACCGAAGTAAAACTTAAGGGTCCGGAATATATTTTTATGCATACGTCTTAGCGGTTTATCTGTACTTTACCCTATTTGGGGTTGTTTGTTTGTCAAAAGATGTAGACTTTGACAGAGAGTTTCCCAAAATATACAATAATTGAAAAAACTAAAAAAAATGATAGTACAAAATTAGGAACACCAGATGTGAAGGAATTATAAGATTACGAGCATTGTTGTTATGCATACCACTTCTTGCTAAATTGCAATCTTCCCTTTTGGTTTTGGTGGCCAAATATTCTCTTACAGTATACCCCCTATTATTCTAAATAAACTTCCCTATTTCCTTATTTGTCTATTCACAATAACTTTCTTATTTCTATTTTTGGTACTTGGTAGGTTTTTGTGTGATCCAAATTTAATTGTATGGTGGGGTAGTGCGTTTCGCGGTCCACATTTAATTGTATGGTGGGATAGTGTGTTTCCTTATATTTTGTGCACAAGGGGAATAGGGAAGTTTATTTAGAATAGGAGGAAGTACTAACAAATGCTGATTTTCAAAAATAATATTAAAATAGTTGATTTGATACAACAATTATGACAGTTAACATACATTTGGAAATCTAATCGTCAAAGTTCACATTAATTTACCGTTAAAGTCGAAGGGGATATATATCTCAGATACAGGTAGTAAATGGTAAGAAAAAACTATTTATATCCAGGAAAGCCTTACACGCTCAGCAGTAACCAATCCTCCCTCAGCAAATGACCTGGATAGCATATCCTTCAACTCAATGGCTACAAGCAAATTTTCCAGGCGATGCATGATTGATGGCAATAGAGACAATGAACTTCCAATGTCCTTGGAGAAGCCAATTACCTTCAGCTCACATAGCTCTGGTGGTAGTTCAAAGAAGTGCTCTTCAAGTTCATGTAATGCTGATAGTAATCAACAAATCAAAATCAGCAAGGTTCAAAAAATGGAAGTGGAGGCCATAGGCCTATAGTTGTAACAAACACTCAAGTCATTAATAGGCAAACTATCACAAAAGATTTATGAATTATGACCGCGCCTATAGGAAGCATTGCGTGTCTGCATTCAAGTAAGCTTTTCAGCAGACCGCACATAAGTTGCCAGCTTTTCACATAACAACAACAATATCAGAGCCTTAGTCCCAAAATGATTTGAGGTCGGCTGGCATGAATCATCTTTTGGAACCGCCAAGAGTGAACTCCCCTCTCAACAAGCGAAAATAAAGACAAAAGGAAAAACAGAAGTGGAGTGAAACATAATATAAAAGGCAAAGGGAATTTATAGAATTTAAATCGAGCTTATTACATATATAAAAACCTAAAAACTAAATCGAGAATAAAGCTTAAAATGAGTTTGAAAAATGAAGTAAAACTTAATATAAAATTTTTTTGGGAAAAAAGTGTAGTAAGTCCAAAAAGAACAAATAAAATTAAAAAAAACTTAAATAAAAACATCAAATGTCAGCTTTTCACATCAATTAAATTTCCATTATGACAGCCATCCAACATGGAGTGCATTTCGATTAATAATGTTCAGTTCAGAATCTGAGTTACCGCAAGTCGCCAATAGAATCCCGAATCGATTTGTACGAATTACGTATTCGAATTACAGTAAATTATGATGTTTAGTTGTAACTATACCGAGTGATTCTGTATTATGAGCAAACTGCATATTTGTATTACAAATTCAAATCGGTCATCTAATGTAATTGTCCTGATTCAGATGCCCTAAACAAGATAAACACATAAGCTCTGCTTGGCCGGGTAGTTTATTTGACCAAAGTAGCTTATTTGACCAAAATTTCGGCTACCTTATATTTTGCAAGTGTTAGGACTTAGACAAGTAGCTTGTTTAGCCAAATAAGCTACCTGAAATGAAATGCTACCTAGGGCAGCATTTGAGAAATAAGGTACATGACCTTGTTTTATTCTCATCGTTTACCACATAATATTAAATAACTATCATATCCTTTCACCAAGAATCAACTACCTTTACAGCTAGGTTACCAAACATTCTTTTTTATAATTAGTTACTTTATTAGCTCCTAATTTCCAGCTATCTTATCGGTTACATTTTCAGATTTCAATTAGTTTCAGTTTTGAGCTATCTTTTCAGCTAGTCCAAACAGAGCCATAGTCTAGAGAAACTGATAAACTTCCAACATTCTGCTGATATTATGATAGACAGGAAAGTACCTATGTTTCCTGTTTTCCTGTCATGCAACAAATTGTGTAAACAAAAGAGTTGTTTAGCTTGGAGTAAAGGCTGCTCAGGGTGAGCTAAATGAATGCCAAACCTGGTAAGAAAACGCCGAAAAAAACCATCAGAAATTGTGTGTCACATTTACTTCTTCGGTCTTTAAAGTAGACAACTCTTCTTCCAAGGTAGCTACAGTTCTACGATAGCCATAAAGATAATTCTTCAGAATAAAAAAAAATTAATCGCTGCAACGGAAAAAGCTTGCATGTTTTTTTATCGGAGAAAGGTGAAAAATGGTTAAAAGACTCGAAATTGATAAAACTCATCACGCATCAACTTCTATTCAAGAGGCAGGAATAGTGAAGGCAGCTGCCCGGTTTGTGTTGCTATAGAATAATTTCCTTCTACTGCTGCAGACCAAGTAAGTCGTTTTCCCTTTATAAATAAAAGTTGATATGTCTAGGTCGCCTGCATAAACAGTATTTTCTAAGATGCATTTACATTTGCATTCTCCTCTATTTTTTTGGCAGTTCCATGAGGTTTCAGACGATACCCTCTTCCTTCTCATAAGAAAATTTAAGATATGAAAAAGAGTGTAATTTTTTCAACTTAAAAAGTTAAGCATTGAATAGAGCAGAACCATAGGAGTGTGAAATCCCCATGAAGAGCATACGAACTTAATGAAGTCATTAAATTCATTTATTCATCCGAATAAAAGACTGAAGTTTAAATGTGAAACAGTGGAGACTATTAATGGACTCTTACTGTTCTTCAAGTTCTATGACTAGAAGCATTAGAGTCTAGTGCAACTAGAATGAGTTAGTTACGAAGGTATCAACAGCCATAGCAAGTTATAGTCTCAAAAGAACACCTTCAAACAAATAAGCAAATAATTACTTTGTAAAATGAACCAAAGAGAAGACGAAGAGCTTCAGTACCTACTTTTCACTCATGTGTTCTACATGGCTCATGGTGCTATTGTGGAGACTGTAGCCATTCCTGTCAGCGAGAATTTGGGAAACAAAAAAGAACGACTTTTTGTGGCCAACATAAACTAGGCTATTCAAAATAACATTCACACTAGCAGGTCCATCAGCAAGATACAAGTGATCCACTGAAGAAATTCTACTCTCCACTAAAAGAGCAGTTGGCGTGAAAATTGGAGATGACAGGCATCTTCTAATCGTGATCCAATCCACAGCTGATCTCTTTTCAATCTCTTGCCATATCACAGGAAGCAAAAGATAGAACTTTGATGAATTTAATTCACCAACTTCAAATCCTTTGAGAGGAACATGGTCACAAATTAAATCTGTGCGATCCAGAACAACCTTGAGGCACACTTCCTGAAAATTCTGAGCCAATAGCATCTGGACAACAAAAAAATAAGCAGATAAAAAAAATAACATTTACTGTGTCCACACATTTTTAAAGCCTCTTCCTCCATTCTTTCCCCAACTCGAGAAACTGAATGGTGAACAAAATGAAAACTATTATACCTCTTCTTCACTAAATTCCACAAGTCCAGAGGGAACCAGATCGGTCAACACAGATCTACCATGTGCAAGATGCAGATCAATCTTCAGTCTCTCAGCATCCAAAGGTAAAGGTGCTTTCAGAAAAAGCCCGAATTCTTTGTACTGTCTATCATCTGGCTTAGGTATTAATCGTATGAAATAGGAGTTCAGACAGACAGGGTACTCCACATTAGTCCAAGGTTCCTTCAATATGGCAGGAACTAGCATCTCCTGCAGCTCAAATGATGAATCCTCATCTGCAAATAAGCTACTTAAGATCAGTTTCTCATGTTATTAGGCTTTAAAAAGTAACAAAAACTCCATTCCCTACCTTCAGTGCTATCCAAATCGGTAATATCAAGAGTATCTTCTTCACTTAAAGCATTTTGTTCAGGCAATAGATACTCGGTCAAGGCACCAATTTCATGCAATTCTTTGCAAGCCCTTAAACAAGCATTTCTTTTGGCTGCATCGCCTGAAGATTGAGCTGCACCAACAATGTGATGGATAGGAGCATTAGAAGGAAGAATAATATGGCATATAGTTCCTTCGGTGTCATCAACGTAATAGAGATCTGGCTTGGGGATAAAGTATCTGCAATGAAATAATAGTCCATGATCACATCCTTTCCTCAATGCACAATGTACCATGTACCTGATATTAATATAACATACAGAGAAGAGCGTACTCATCACGCGGCAGTTTTGAACAGTAGTGGTAAAGCAATGATATACTTGTTTGAGTACTAATGGTAGCACCAGTGGAACCCACTGAATAAACGTCTTCCTTAATTTTTGCAACGTCTGCATTTGGTTTTCTGTTTCTGATATCCATCTTCATTTGGTCTTCACCTTTTCCAAAACTATCCATCAACTTCATCTCTCGCTCGTTCTCACTGAAAATTTAGAAGAAATATGGCACTTGTTTTTAAAGGATTGCTAACAATCAGATAAAATGATGAGCTCTAGAGAACCTGTCAACCAGAAAAGCATATTCGGACTGAGGCATTCTTGCACGACCTCTGGATTGTATAAAGCTTGCCAGTGTTTCAGGGAGATCAAATCGTATTACAAGACAGCATGTCTGAATATCAAGTCCTTCTTCACCAACTTTTGTGGCAACCAGTAGATTCAGCTGCAACCCACACATTGGTTGGGATAATTAGCAAGAAAATAAGAGCTCTCGATCAACATACGAAGACGGGGTGGATAAGTGAGACCAGTGCTCCTCAGAGGTACCCCTTCATCAAATTCCCAACACTCATCCACCGACCACCCCTCACCACTCAAGCACCCACACACCACTCAACCATCAATCCACCAACCACAACTCGACTAACCACTCCCACTAGTCCTGACCACTGCTCGCCCACAATCCTACCCCACCACTCAACGCCTCAAGCTTTCCTTGCTTCGACAACGTGGGAAGAGTTGGAGGTGCCTGATAGTTTCGTGTGTTGTTAGCAGGACGGAGTTAAGTCAATCTATGACGGTGGTCGTCTATGTATAAATGTGGTGGTATATGGCAAGGATGGGTGGTGGGTAGTGTAGATTGTGTAGGCCTTTGGGGAGGCAGGGTGGAGGGCTCACGTGGTTGGAAGGCAGGTGGTGTAGGCGAGGTGGTGTAGGCGGCGTGCTCAGAAATGCATAGTAGCTGGGTGGTGGTTGGTTGGATTTTCGGTGGTAATAACAGTTGTGCTTGTAACAGTTTGGGCTTTGTGGGGTTGTGAGGGCTGATTGTTTGGTGATGAGGTGAGTTGGGGTAGGGTTATGGCCTCTGAGGTTAATAGGCAGGGTTAATTTGGTCAAAATCACCAAAATAGTTACTTAATACGAATGAGAAGCTGTCACCCAAACTTGTTTACAAGTACCGCACATGGGTGTATGCCCATGTACCTTGAAGTCGATAATTTCACGAAAAATGACCATATTTTGGCTTAAAATGAGGAGTCGAAGTATCATACCTATAGCAGAATGGTGTCCAACACGGCGACACTAGAAGATGAAAAAAAATCCCAAAAAGGAAAATGGAAAGATAAAAAAAATGAGGGGGAACAAAAATAAAATGATTAAAGAGCCTAGTTGGTAGCAACAGAAGATAATACTGCTTAAAAACTAACCAACCCATCCTACCTCAACCCATTTCCCAGGCTCCCGCCCCAATAAATTCAACCACCTCCCAAACCCCGCGTAAGGAGAAAGACTAGTCTGATGAGTAGGGAGGTTGACACTTGATGGTTGATGATCTGATGTTAGGGAATCCTGCAAGAGAGGAAAATAAACAAGGAAATCACTCAAAGGGAGTGGTTAGTGGTTAGGAAACTATGGAAGAAGAAGAGAGGAAGTAATTTTCAAGTCGAGGTTTGGTTGTTGGTTGAGAAATAAGGGAGTCATTGGTGAGAGGGGGTGTTGATGCTTCAAAGGTTAAGATTGAGGCTGATAGTCAGAAAACAATCGAGCAATAGACAGAGGTGAGGAAGGTTGACGAGAGGAGGGTAGACAATTTAAGGTTGGAGTTGGTGGCCAATAGACAGGGCTAGGATTAGTGATCGACCGTTAAGGCTATGCAGGGTATGGGCCAGTGAGCTGCGGTAGGGTAGGGAAGGGCTGGTACCCGGCGGTGGAGAATTAGGGCTATTAAGTAGGTCGATTAATTCAAAAGGTGCAATATTTTTAAGGCTTAATTTGTTTATTGTGAGAATTTGGGTTGCTAAGTAGGTTGATTAATTTAGTGTTGCAAAATATTAAGGTTTAATACTGTTTTGTGTATGTGATGCCAATTGGGAAACTTTGTCAATTTTAAAACAAAACTCTAAACAAGGAGGAGAGCAATGGTGAACAATGACAAGGACAAGTAGTCCATATGTTCTAAATACCAATGAGCTAGAAGCCTAGAACTGCTTCTCTACAAAAATGCTACAGCCAGAAACCTTGGTTACATGTAATAGATGATATCAATTAAAGGACAACAAGAGGGTGATGCCAAAAAAAATAGAACAAAAATCTCAAATTTTAAACCAGACAGTATTACCTTTCCAGACCGGAATTCTTCCAGAATGTGTGTCATTGTCTTTCTCGACATGCTCTTTAATCTAGAGTGAACCCCCACCAAGAAATCACACTTCCATGCCGACAAGATCTTTGTCTGTCCAAGTAAGTACGCCAGGGACCTAGCAATAATAATCCTCTTCACAAATATAATGCATTTCATATCCGGGCGTGACCTGAAAAGATAGATCAAACAAGTGGTTGCTGAGGCTTGTTAAACAGGATAGTATGCAAGTTTTCATTATTCTTATGAAAAATCATACAAGTGACTAAGATCTAAGAGAGTGAATACAAGTTAGAGTCAACAACGATTTTTCAATAAAATGATCGACACAAACCTAAAGTTTGACAGGATTCCAACCAGACATAAAACTTTTTGTGAGAAATATGGCTCCTTTAGAAGTTCTACACAAGATAAATCAGCTGCATCGCCATCTGTAACAACCGCCAAAAAAAGATAAAGCTGAGTATAAATTTTTTAAAGAAATATAATTACATTTTTCTAAGCCATGGTAATCATCAAAAAGTTAGAACCAGTATTTTAATGAGCTTCAATTCATAAGTACATATTTCTAGTGCGCACAGCATAATTAACAGTATTAAGACTTCTAACGTGATGAAAAGAATACCTCCACGACATTCTGTATCCAGTAAAGTTGCAGTTCGAGCAAGATATTCATTTTCAATGAGGTCACCATTTACAGTTCCGCTTGCCTCTATTACCTCATTTTTCTCGCAGTCGTGATCTTTCAAACGGATACGGCAGTCCTGGAGCATAACACACATAAATTGGAATAAGGCATCTCAAACTAAATAGATATTTATAAAAGCTCATACACAAATCCTATTTCATATTAACCCACATAAAACATGCTAGATTAAAAATCATGCATACATTGCCATCAAGCCAGGGAAATAAATGGAATTGCAAATGTACTGTATTCTAGGTAGTTCTATGAATCTTACTTGTAACGCTCCCCAGAGCCCAAGGCTAGTTAAGGAAAAGACCACATTGTTATGCAGTTTATGAAGATCTTTCCTCAAATTTTGTACTTTAGAGGGATTATCTCCGGCCCTACAAAGCATAGATGTACACTATTCGCAAGATATAAGGTCAATTGACAGTAAGGACTTCAGTGTAACAATAAAGTGGAACGGGAACAAGTCCAAAAGACGTCTGTTGCATTTTATAATACCTGGCGTCTAATCTCCTCAAGTTTATCCAAGCACCTATGTAGAGAGCTTGATGATAATTTTGTGTTTGAAGTATAATGATATACTTGAACAACTGGAGATACGACAACCGTTTCCAGTTCATTGCTGCTGTTTACAGTGTAAACCTGGACCATGAAACAATAATTCAGGCTGAGGCCTCAGAAAGTGCATAACAGTGTCAGCGTTACATTCATATTGCAGATTCGCATTCACAGGTTCAGGCATTAAAACCATAGGCAACCTAGTTCAAAAATCTCCATTCTAGTACGACCAATTCAGTTCGAGGATGGATCGTTCAAGCGAATCCCCCATATAATACTCCAACCATGAAGTGTATATATACATGATTTGATGGGGAAGTAAATGAAATCTTCCCGGGAAATTAATCTGACGTGCATTAGACTAAAGGGTTTCAAAGACTTAATGGATGAAATATACATTAAAGCAGAGTTAACAACATAGGTTTGCTAGTTACAGCCAGACTTTAGAACTCACCTTAGCATGAAGTTGAGTTTGAAGACTATTGACAGAAGCACCTGAAATTGAAACTCAGAATTTGACATCATATACACCAGACTTTTACGCTGAAGGAAGACACAAATCAAAAAGTATTCATTTTGAACTCATAAATACTGCAAGAGATAAAATATAGGGAGTAGAATTCAGGAAGATGCTGAATGCTGAAACTCATTGAAATGGTTTTGAGAAACTGAGAGAATTGAAGAAGTGAGCCCTTTGAAACTCATAAGTGTTTTTTTACCTTTCCCACAAATGGGAGATGCAGTCATGCCAAAAATACGGGGTGCTTTAGAAGCTTTTGCATCATAGAAAACCTGGAAATTGTGGAGACGGTGATGTGAAAGAAAGTTGAAAGAAATATAGAGTTAAGTAAGATAAAGTAGGGAGTTACCTTCATGATCTCTGCATATGGATGATTGCTCTCAAGTTGCGCATAGTGACATTCATCAAATATGAGGAGAGAAATAGTATCCATCCTGATGAAGCAATGACATAAAGTATGCAGTAAAAGTTGGGGAGTCATAACAAGAACCTCGCATTTTTGAAGCTCCCTTTCCCAGGCAGTATGAGTCCTTAGATGCTTAGCATCACTAGAGTAGACTCCAACCTTAAAATCGGTAAAACGTTGGATGACTTTTGCTTGCTGCAGCATTCACAAAAAAAAGAAAAAAGAGGAAGATGAATGCAGTGTAGAAAGGCAGAAGTAAAAAATGGAAAGCGAGAGTAGAGTGGGAACCTGATTGACGAGAACGACGGTGGGAGCCAAGAAGACGCAGAGATTAGGTTGGGGTTTCTTGATCAAGTGGCGCATGTGAGACATGAGTAGAATCGCAATGAGGGTCTTCCCACAACCAGTTTCTAATACAACAATCATGTTCTCATCCACGGCTATTCTTGACAATTCTAACTGGTACCTGATTGTTTGTTTGATTGTTTACATTACATTCTCCGAATAAAAATAATTAAAAAAAAAAAGGAAATGTTAATTAGAGAGTAAAGAGAAGGGACATACTGTCTAGCAATCTTTGTGGGGTTGTCGTTGTCGATGTCATAGTCATTTTCCGGAAACCCCATTCTTCTTTGGTGTGCTTCAAGTAGGTTGAAAATGAAGATGATGATTATTTGATTGAAGTAGGGTAATTTACTAACTACCAACTAGTACTGTACTCTATTTATTTACTCTTCCTGACTTCCTGACTTCCTGAGTAAAATCAAGACTGAAGATCAAGTGAAAAAGTAAATGCGATGGTTGAAACCGGTTTTCAGATCAATCAGATGCCTCCCTCTGCTTCACTTCTCCCTTTTATTTCTCTCTCTACGACTCACTCACTAATCGAGTAATCGACTACCCAGTCAATTTGCGAGGATACAGGGTTCCCTACTCAATACCAATGTCTTTATTTCTTAAAGGGCTACACTACTGTGCTCTGCATTTCTCCAACAACAGTCAACGCAAATTCTAATTTAACCACACCTACCCATAAATTTTCGCAAATTCTTATTTGCAACGGCACTATCCGTCGCAAGCTTGTGACGGATACCGTTTTCTCTCACAAAATACCCACTTTTTCTCTCTCTTTCCAACATAACACTATTCATGTGGACCCTTTCTCCACTAACTTATTTTGTATTCATTTTATCTCATAAAATATCCGTCACAAATGGTAACCCGTTGCAAGCAAGAGTTACTAATAAATTTTATAGTAAGTCTTGCCTGTGACAGGTCACTATTTGTGACGGATATTTTGTGAGATGATATGAATATAAAAGAGTTGGTGGAGAACGGGGACCAAATGAATAGTGTCGCAGAGAGAGAAAAAGTGGGTATTTTGTAAGAGGAAACGGTATCCGTCACAAGCTTGCGACGGATAGTGCCGTTGCAAATAAGAATTTGTTTAAATTTTAAGGAAATTTAACAAATATAATCCCAACTATTACTCATATTCTCAAAATAATCACAACTATCAATATTTCTGCAATAATCCCAACTTTCATACCACCATTCTCAAAATAGTTTAGTATGACCGGTAAGTGTTAAGAAAGGTTTCGAATATTGCGGGAAAGTTAATAGTTGAAATTATTTTGAAATCAAGACTGATAGTTGGGATTAGTTTGAGAAGGGTGGTATGAAAGTTGGGATTATTGCGGGAATATTAATAGTTGAGATTATTTTGAGAAGAAGTGTGATAGTTGGGATTCCTAAATTTTAAAACCCAATCACCAATACTCCGACCACCACTGTCCGACGACCCCACCGACGCCGACCAACAACTGCACGCACCACCACCGACAACCGCACGCACAGACATGTGACCTGTTGTGTCACGCATTACGAGGCCCAATGCGAGACACAACAGGTCACAGGTTCGAGCCTCACTAGCACCATACTACTATTATCATTATTTGATGGCTTAGATCCCCAAATCGAATCTCACAAGGCCTATTACGCATACAATAATTCGAATGCTCGTAAGTTTATTTAACGGACGACCCGTAAACATTATATAAATTAAATAATAAAACGGGTTATTACAGTCTTCCCCCCTTAACCATTCGAATTGTTAAGAAACAGCGAACAAGACCTTACTCTGCCGTCATATATAGAATAGGTTTGCATACCCTAAACCCTACTCAAACACAGATACAACTACACTAAACCCTAGCCGTCACATTAGAGAAGAAGAGGAACCTACTCACGGTGGTTTTAGGCTGACCTAGGGTGTTTCGAATTGGCCAAAGATCTGGTATGCTCACCACAATCACGTTAATTTCTGTTTACTGTATGGTTTTCGTCACCTGTTTAGAGGAGTATAACACGTTTAATTCTTGTTGTTTTTACATACTAATATACTAGGACGTATAATGAATATATGTAGGCTATAGATTAGGTGTCGATGGCTGTTGTTGCATATTTTCGAAGGTGGTTAACTTGATGTCAGAAAAGGGGTTGTAGTAATACGTTTAACAGGTGTTTTCATATGCATATTTGTAATCAGTTTTTAGATGAGTCTGTATGTTTATTATTATGGGTCTTTGCGTGTTAAGGCAGGTGGTAGTTGGGGGTTGCTCGTGGTGGTAGTCTCGAGGTTCAGTGGTGGCTGGTTATGGTGGTACAGGGGTGTTTGATAGGGGTGGTTAGAGGGTCGTTTTCATCGTTCTTACTGTTCTGTTAGTCTGCGTGTGTACAGGGGTGTTTGGGAATGGTAACACCGTCGACTCGGGGGAGGTCAACACGGTGTTACCATCGTGTCTTTTAGGTCAGGTGTCAGGGGTGGTGTTGGGTGGTAGAGTCGGTGTTGTCAGGGACAGAAAGGGGTGTCGATGGTTACGTTTTCAGGGGGTGTTCAAGTGGCTGGGTGATGAACCAGGCCTGGTCTAGGGTCTGGCTCACCAGGTCGGCGGTGAACGATGGTGCTGGTGGGTGTTGCGGTGGTAGCCGGTGGTTCTGGGTACATGTGCTGGTGGTTGTTGGGGTCGTGAAGGGAGCGACATGGTGGTTGTGGGGGCTGTTGTCACAGTCTGTTGTCGGGGGTAATAGGACTGTTTTTGGGCGAGTAATAATTATTATTATTATTATTATTATTATTATTAGGAAATATGACAAATTACTACCTAATAAATTCAAAAAATTGTATATTACTACCTAATATAATTAATTTTGCAACTTACTACCTAAAATCACACAACATTAATCAGTTTGCTACCTTTTTGACGGAAACCGAACTTAAGTTAGTTTTAAATGTTCGGAATAAGGTAAATGACGATTTTACCCTTTCTTAATAAAACATTTTCAACTCTCTCCCTCCCCCGATTAAACTCCATGATTTGATTCAACATTCAAATCAATCTCTTTATTATCACTTTCTTCTATCATTCTCTCCATTATTCCAACAACTTTTTTTCCTGAATTTCTCAATTTCAGCCAAAAAGCAACCAACTTTCTTCTTTCCCCGATTAGACCCTTGAAGACATGTTACCACCAGAAAAATTTGAAGATTTAGGGAGAAATCTAGGATTTATTGATGAAAATAGAACAAGATTGATGAAAATCTGGGGGACAAGATTGATGAAATAGAACGAGATTGATGAAAGGAGAAATAAGTTTTGTTGAGGTAGAAAGGTGTTTTAATGGAGGAAAGAGAGGGGAAGGGTAATATGGGTATTAAATTAGGTTTTAAATTTAAACGGGAAGAAATAAAATGATTTCCGTCATTTTTTAGCAATTTCCGTCATTTTGGTAGTAATCGTGTCATTTTTTACACTTATTAGGTAGTTATTTGAATAATTGAACATATTAGGTAGTAAGATGCAAAATTTTAGACTTATTAGGTAGTAATATGCTAAATAGCCTTATTATTATTAGTATTATTATTGTTATTATTACTAATAGTATTATTATTATCAATTGTTGTCTTTGTTATTTATTTTGCGTTTATATCTAATGTGTATGTTAAATTATTTAAGGTAGTTACTATATATAGAAAGTTACTATTTTAGGTAATGTCTTTTAAAGGAAACTTTCCTTTTTAGGATATTGCTATAAATAGAATGCGTACTTATGTTACGGGATCTAGGGAGTTTTATTAATTATACAATATATGTTTAGGTGGCAGTTTCCGCGTGGAACACTTTTAGTAGCAGTTGCTCACTTGCCGTAATCTTCCGCGGTTTCGAGGTAGGGGATATTTATGTCTGGTTGTGTTATGACATGAGGTTATATACTGTATGATTGATATATTTGATTATGGATCCATTGTGATTGATTGATTATTATTGATTATTGTGGAGAACGGGATCTGTGAATTGGGTCTTGTGATAAGGGTCTTGTGATAAGGGACTTGTGATATGGCCATGGGAGGTGTGGTGTGTTGGAGGTGAAGTGGAGAAGTGATGGTTGAGAAGGTGGAGGAAATTCGTATTATGATTGTTTCATGTCTCTATTATATTACCTACTCAACCTCGTGTTGACCCTGTGTGTTTTGTATGTGTCTGTGTTGATCCAATTTATTGGGGAGCAGAATGACAGGTCTTAGACTCATGGGAGCTGGAAGGGAGGAGAGGCTATGGATCAGACCCGTCTAGCATTAGCTCATGTTGCTTAGTCTTTCACTTGTCTTAACTTATAGTTTTTTTATCTTACGAGATAGTTGTAATATTTTGAGACTCCTTGTTTTATCATTTAAATTATTTAATAAAGTACTGTGTTTCTTCCCTGTGATTATCTACTGCCTCGGTTATCCGAGATGGTAACACCCTTGGTTATTCGGGGAGTCCTAGATCAGGTCCCTAAATAAATGGGGGTGTTACAATCTCATCCAATGGTAATGATAGTTTACGATCCCCAAGACACCGTACGGCCTCGACTCGTGACCCGTGGCCCTCAGCGGTAAGAATGTATGACAATTCCATTGCTTGACTCCTTTGCTCGCCCACTGCCCGATACAACAGATAGTCCAGTTAAACAACGAAGCAAAGGCGGTCAAATATTCGGAAGACATCCAATGAAATTCAGCGCAACCACCGCTGTCGGTAAACTCGATAGCCCTCAATGTATGATCCCATCTGCTCAAAAGCGGAGGCGTACGAGGACAATCAATAAACACTGTCTTGTACACATCGTTTCCCTGAATCTCTCTAAGACACCACACTCTCATGACCAAGTGGTCCTCCTGCCGACCCCGGGCGGCATGCGATATCACCCTATCACCACAATGACCATCAACAACCACATCAGCCCAACCATCAAAATGAGCCCATAACCCTTGGGGGACGGCATATTTTTTGGCCCAAGTACACAAAGGTCCCGTTGTGTAACCGACCTCCAATGGTGCACCAATAGGTCCATCTCCAAAATCAGACACCGTACTGACCGAAGGTGTCTTCGAAGGGCTAGAAAATATATTGGCACAGCATGCTCAAAAGCGGACTTAATCCGAGTAGTGGAGCCCCTCGGTCTCTCCTTGGGGTTTTCTCGAACCTCAGGTGGACGAATATCCTCATCTGCCGGGTGGAGACCATCTCGAAATTTCTCAATGATTACCCGTCACTTCGCCGGATCGCTACCTCTAGCTTGCTCTATAAGAGCCTCAAACTCATCATCATCGGTCTTCGGCCTATGCTCGGGACTGTCGTACACCAAAGTCCTCCAAAACAAGTGAAAGTCCTCAACGTGGACCCTCCTACCGTTTCTTTGCATCAGAATCATAATGCAAGCACAAGGCAACCCGTGAGTAATGACACGGCTGTCGCAACCCTATCAAAGATAACCAACTGGCCTAACTAATGCAGTAAGGAAGTCGGGATCGTATCCACAGGGAGACAGATATGAATTCTAAATGCTAAACTAAAGTCTGTCAAGGTAACTAAAATTTGGGGTTTTGTTTGTTGTTTGACTAAACTAAAAAGTAGTGAAGGAGAGGGAGAAAAGAAAAGCGTAAAGAAAAGAGTATAAAAATATAAGGGAGAGAAAACTAGGACAGTCGGTTCACCAATGAAAGTGTAACGATTGGGGTTTAGGTCGCAGATCAGTCGCAATTATCGGTCTAAGGGGTAGTGAAAAGGTCCTCTCGGATCGCTATTCGCCCTAGAATGCTTCTAGCGGGCTCTCGCAACTTACTAGGGCACTCTAATGTTTGTAGCAGGTCTAACCCTCACCAGGCTTTCGATCTTAGGTCGGGGTTTTACCAAATCAACTAATCAATCATGCGCATTAATTGACTAATCGCTATTAAATGCTACAATTAACAACAGAGACATACAATTACGAACTAGTCTAAACCTAAACGAACATCGTCACGTCATCAAAGGATCTCCTATATCCTAATCGAAGGGATTAGCTATGCATAAAGGGATTAACAATTGAAATGAAAGAAATAACTAAAGAGGAAACCATGATCGCGAGATAAGCAGAGATGAATAAAGATAAAAGAAAGTAAGAGCAAGGAATAAAATTACCAATAAAAAGTGTTGAGTACTGAATTCCGGGAGGTTAGATCTTACAAGCTTGAAGATGAAATAAAATAAAAACAACTGACTAAAAGTTTTTTCTGAGGAAAAGTAAGGAGAGTAGATTTAAGATTAAGGTAAAAAGTATCTAAAGAAAACTCAAAAGGCTGCTTAAAAACGAAATGTTCTGATAATCTTTTCACGACCTAATGGGCTTAGGTCAAAATGGGCTTCGGCAGAAAGAAACCGGTCGATCGACTGAGCAAGTGGTCGATCGACTTTCCTATCGACCAAGATTGGTCGATCGACTGAGAAAGTGGTCGATCGACTTTTACTATCGACCAATAGTGGTCGATCGACTGGTTCTGGGCTTGACTTGGACGTTGACTTCAAAAAATGCGCTTCCTTGACTTGATACAAAGGGTGGTTCACTTCTCCTGACCTCCTAAATGCAAATTTGAGGACAAACTTCGACTCCGAATACATACTTCCGAATATATTCCTGCAATTAATACAAGAAGGCTCAAAGTAGGCAATTCGGGGCTAAAAGTAGTAAGGTGTTTGGCAAAAGAGCATAAAAATGCATGCAAAAGAAGTCTAAAAGACTATAGAAATGGCATGCATCAAGTAACCTGCATCGCACATCCACAATGCTCTTGAAGCCCGTTCCTCAGCTCCATCCCTCTCTTAATCTCAGCTTCCATTAACCTAATGGCTTTGATAGACACATGTCCTCGCAATAAGGAGAAAACGTTCCAGCACTTACAGCCTTGGTCAGCGATGTCTCTAACTCATGTCGAATCTTGGAGTGTTGAGCTTCAAGCATGGAGTGAATACGAGTCCACATAGTGTCAAGGTTCAGGTTTTGACTCTTCAACCAAGCCTTCAGGAGGGAATGACACGACTCTACCCGGGAAGTGGCCGTGTTACCGAGGTGAAAGTATTTGTTCGTATAGAAAACAACGAACTTATTTTTGTAAGTGGCCCATGTTCTCATCACATAACCAGCCAACTCTACCCAAGTTTCAGCAAAGGCTTCCCATGCTCTCCCAAACTCAGTTTGCGTGGTTGCATTGATCACGCGGTACCAACCGGTTTCTTTACTATGCATTATCATGTCTTTATACATCATCATCTTTCTGCAATTTTGTGTTCTGGTCTCCAAGGCTTTGTTCACATGCTAACGACACAAAATGTGAGAAGTTTCCGGATAGAGAGACTCAATAGCCCGGATCACGCCCAACTCTCGGTCAGTGACAAGAGTAGGCATAGGTGCCCCCACAAGTAGCTCCTCTAATCTCCGCAACATCCACCCATAAGATGTATCATCTTCAGACGGAAGGAGCACAGTGGCAATTAAGAAAGAGGATCCGACCGGTGTCACGCCAACGATCTCAATAAGTGCAATCTTCAAAACGTTGGTCTTGTAGGTAGTGTCGATAAGAGCCACATATGGGTAAGCACGGAATAGTTTGACGGATTTCGGATGACACATAAACACATGAGTTAACTCCTTCGTATCGGGGTCTGATTCGTGCCACTTGTAACACCCCTATTTATTTAAGAGCCTTTAGCAAGACATTCTCAAATAAATAGAGCTGTTACCATCTCGGAATGTCCGAGGTAGTGGATAACAAAGTAAAACAAACCAAAGTACTTTATATAAAACTCATTAAATTTAAACTTTTGGTATTACAAGTACTGCACGTAGAAAAGTACAACTGATAAAATCTAAGTAAGTGAGCTAATTCTAAGTAGGTCAAAGCCACGTCTCTCTCCATGCCCAGGCTCCTAGTCCATCTGTCTCTGACCTGTAGAATCTACTCCCCATTCCGGATCATCGTAGGTGCACACGAATACACTGTCAACCTCGCGGTTGAGTAGGGTAACACAATAATAAATAATGCAACATTAATGATATGCAAATGCCATGATATGCTCGAGCTCAATCTCATTCTCACTCTCAAACCCGTAACACCCAGCCATACCGAACCTCCCGGCAGACTATAATCGGCCGTCGCCGAACACCAGCTCAATAGCTGATAAGACACCAGGCCTGGTCTACAGAACCACCCTGGGCTTTACATCAGATCAACATCTGATTCACATCTTTCTCAGTAACCAATGCGTATGCTATGCTCATGAATGCAACGATATAATTATTCAATCATGCTATCAAATAATGTAATGCTCATGCCATTACCAATAATCCACAATCAATCCAACCAATATTATTCTCATATCAATCATACTAGCATCCATAACACACAATACCACATCCATTCATAACACATCAAAGAGTGTAAGGTCAGTGTATCCTACCTGGAATAACAACTCCGATAAGCAAGCAAGTCAAAGTTAGGCAACACTCCACTTCAGAAACAGACCTATAAACATTACCTTCTATCAAAAACTATTTCACAGAAATAATATAACTTACTAATTATTCATCTCGTAAACATAATCTCTTTAAATCCCATAATGGATTAAACATCATAATTATATAGTTATCAACAACCGTCTCAAAATGCCTTAAAGAGAATTATAATAATTACCCATCAAATATATTAAAAATAAACTAATATAACTTAATTACCATCAAACATAAATTATAATAGTTATAACCATACCCTTAATCTACTTAATTACCCTTACTAAACCACAATAAATAAATAATGATAATAATAATATTTGTTTGTCCAAAATGCAAGTCTCTTAGAATGAACACTTGTTATCTTAGTTTGTTGTATTCTCATAGGTTGATATAGAGATACTAATAATAATAATAATAATAATATAATAATAATAATAATCCCATAATACACTCCGCGCCAACTCTCGCGACACCACCACCATCAGTCACCATTTTACGCCCCCAACGACACCCCTCTGGCCGTGACTCACCATGGTTGCCACCTTTGCACCACCGTGAGTCACACCAGCCACTAACCTCACTCTTATTCCCCACCAGTTCGTCCAATAGAACCATCCAAAAAAGAGAAAAAAACAAACCGAAATAGACCGACCCTTCAACTCCCCTGTTTAGCAAAACTCCAACCGCCACCGTCACCAACTACAACCATACTCCACCATCAGAAACTCTTCTTGGTCGCCCCTTTCACCCCTACCACAACCCATCTCGTTTTGGTCCAGACACGTCTCTAAACGGGTTGAAAAAACGGGTTTTAAGGCTCCCTTGCACTCCCCCTGTTTTCGTGTTTCTCCGGCCACCGCCTGCACCCACGACGACCAACGTCCCCTAGTCCAGCACCCTAGCCATCGACTCTATCCTAGAACCAGACTCCCAAAACGACGCACAATCGGTTCCCTCCTTCCCGTGTCTCTCCCTTGTTTTCCCTTATTCCTGTCAGCCGCGGAAACCTGCCGTGGTGACCACCACTGGCCACCACCAGTGTACCTATGCGGTCAAACTCAACCCATTAACCACCACCCATCAACCCTAGTCAGTCGAAACCAGTCTAGTTTAGGTTTGGGTCGAAAAGACTAATTAATTTATACAATCAAAACACGATCGAAAGCAAAGTAGACTTACGATGATGATGAAGACATGTTATCCGTGTTGATAAAAATCCGGCGATGAAGGGGATTGAAAGAATACGAATAAGAAAGGCATGATAAAGTCGATGGAAAAAATATAAAAGTTGGAGGCGGTGGACGTAGAGTACAAAGTTTAGGGTTTGTCAAATATGGTAGCTTGAACATGGTACGTAGTATAGTAATAATGTGACCTAATATTATAATAATAATAATAATAATAATAATAATAATAATAATAATAATAATAATAAGGGATATTCTACATGGTACCCCTCAATTTTTTGACTTTCTACATGGTACCCCTATACTTTTTAAAACATACATGGTACCCCTAATTGTTGTCATTATCACTACGTGTACCCCTAAACTTTATTTTTCGTCAATTAAGCTCATTTTTAAGCTTTAAGTGATAACTTGAACGCGTAAGAAAGCTCGTCATTTATTATCTCATGACATAAGGACTGTATTAGGCTCATTATCCATCTTGATCCTAATATTTATAGATATATATGTGTTAAAAAATTGTTGACGGAAAAATTATTGACCTTTGCAAGATTATCACGTCCAAAGAATGAATATTAATTCTAATAGAGTCCTTATGTCATGGGATGATAAATGTCAAGTTTGGTTATGCGCCTAAGTAATCAATTAACGCCTAAAATTGAGTTTAATTGGTGAAAAATAAAGTTTAAGGGCACACTTACTAATAATGGCAACAATTAGGGGTACCATGTATGTTTTAAAAAGTGTAGGGGTACAATGTAGAAAGTCGAAAAATTAAGGGGTACCATGTAGAATATCCCTAATAATAATATAGTAATATAATAATAATGTGTTACTAGTATTATTATCATTGTTGTGCGTACGCACATTAATAGCTCCCTTAAGACACGTCAATGATTACTATACGTATTATTATGAAACAATGTATTATTAAAATTAAAGAAATACGAATGAAACGTCACTTTATGAAATAATCATCAAATATAAAATAATTATGAAATACGAAATAATCGTAAAAATACAATCTATAAAATAATAACAGTTTACGTAAAATACTTTATAGACATACTATTTCAAATACTTATATAGAACACGGTTTGACTGTCGTTGACCGAGGCTAAAATACGGGTATTACAGTCTTCCCTCCTTAAAATGAACTTCGTCCCGAAGTTCGCTACCCCGTACTGATAACAAAATACTCCACAAGCATAAGACAACCACAAGTAGTACATATACATAAACTCTAAAACGCGAAGTGTTACATTCTATCTTCCTTAAGAAACTTTGTCCCCAAAGTTTAACATATGACATAAGTATATGACAGTTAAAGAACCGCAACATTGACTAAAACATAACAAATTAAAACAGCAGACTCCATGCATGGTCGATCTCAGTCAGCCAAACATAACATACCACTTAGCCAGATCGTAAACCATCTAGATTTTACAATCCTATCCTCCTTAAAACATGGTTACGTCCTCGTAACCCCACTATAAAATTCCACATTCATTGCTCAAGAAGATCACCGAATCAACAGTCACAAATTATTCGATAAGTTAAGTGCTCTATACTGTGCAATTAGCATCCGACTCTTAAAGTCACAAAACATATTTGTCAATTTCATGCTACGCAATCAAACAAAATCAAGGTAACCAACATCTATACCCTTAGAAATTTTGACACAAAATTAACACCTTTACATCAATGTGGACAATCAGCTAACTCATAGTTCACACTTGTCAAATTAAAACATTTCATGCTCATACTCAAATTATGGAGGCAAAACTCTTGTTTATGCACTTAAGAGAAAGTGACATTAGGCAAAAATTTAGTTAATGTAATTAAACACGGAGCAATGACATATTTTACGGGATAGACTCTAATCATAGATTAGCAAGACAACTTAGCATTTCCAGGTATAAATAAGTTAAAATCACTTAGGTACATTTCTCATCTACTCACGTTACATCATTTATCATAAAACTAGTAATAAATATAACTTACAAGATAAGAGGTTTATATCATGAGAAATAATTTCATATTCAGGCAAAATTTCATCATCATGTAGCTACAGACTCTGTCATGTTGCAAAATAATTACCATAATCATCGAACATCAGCTTTATCACGGATTATCACCTTGAAAACATTTTTAAACTTTCAAAACGATGAAGTTGTATTTAATGGCAATTTATAGACACAAATCACTGACGATTTTACAAGTTAAAGATCGAAAACAAATCTAGCATTCCTACAATTCACATGTCAACCATGTTACTAATTCAATATATAGTAATCAGATTTAAACATAACAACACGTAGTTCACCTTGTAGCATAACAAGAGCGTCAGTATAAATGAAATTAACTTTATGTAAAACTCACCAAAATAATTAAGGTTATATTATTATATAGTAAGGTTCATATCCATATCATATGCGTACTGTTCATGCCATTTAAGTCATATCAGAATATTACATGGTTACATCACATAATCCATATTTGATTAAACTTTGATATTTAAAACTTTACTGTTTCAACAATCATACATCACGTAACAACTTCCAAAAATCGTAATTAAATAACCGTTCATCCATTTTGTGAACCATTATAGTTTTTGGGAAATATAATGAATTCAGTAATCAGAGGTAGAAGAATCAAATGCAAGACTTAAGGAGATTATTTATAACAAATTTTACAACTCGGTTGGTCTGGACAGAAACTTTACAACAATTAGACAGAAAATCAGGCAACGTGCAAAATCACACTTAAATAACTACTAATTAAGATTTTACGTGGCTTATCATTTTGAAAACATGAATGAATATTCCAGACAGTGGAGTTGGAATTATGCACAAACAATAATTACGTTTTAAATGGTTTCTTTTCCAAAAAGATGGGTCAAAACAGATTTGTGCAGTGACAATCTGACCACTGTCGACGAAAATATTTATTTCTCTCAAAATATAATTCGTATTAATATGAAACCAAAAGCATTGGAAAGCTAAAACAGAAGGTTATGACACGTAAAATTTTCACATTCATATAGAGAACACATTTTAAATGGTAGTTCGTACAAACAAGGTAAATTTCTGAAAATTTATTACAAATTTTGGTTTCTAAAAAAAAAAAAAAAAAAAAAAAAATATTAACAATTATATTTTGGTTTCTGAAAATATTTTGGTTTTTTTTTTTTTTTTTTTTTTTTTCACATTATCACATTTAAACATAATCATTCCTTCTCTAAAACGTGTGAACATGTCATTTGAAGCATTGAAATCACATTGCACCATATTAACAATTATTCATCATTTCCAACTAAAATTGTCATCCAGAAAGTGGTAAAGATTGTGAAACTGAAAAGTATAATCAGTTAAATAACTTAATAATTATATAAGTATAAACAATGCATTAGTTTCTACCATCGCAATAAACACAGCAGATTTAAGTACGTAAATATATCCTAGAAATCACGAAGGTGCTACTTATTATCAATTCATTACAAATATCATTATATTATATCTCTACCTAAGGGTACAGGGATCATATAGCCGCATGCATCTCACCAGACATAGATTAATATAACATATAAATCTGATCATTCTTATTCAATACAAAGCAATATATTACATAGTTGCGATAGTCATTTAGTGACCAGATATCATTTAGACATTTCAAAACACCAAAATCATATGATCATATCACTCCAAATTATTGTTCAATAAATATACAACCATTCTCTGAAAATTCCAGTTCACTCATTCAGATCAATCAACATTTTAAGATCAGTCGTATTCGTCTAATGCACATCATCATACAAGTCAAGCTTATATTTCAAAAATCACATTCCAATTTTCATGTTCTCAATACTTGAAAATCATGCATCTCAATCAACATTCAATATAAGTCTCACATAACACAGATCTCCAACCATATTTCACATCATACTTACCTCATTCCTTTTCTGCGGAAACGTTAGTACAATATATATATATATATATATATATATATATATATATATATATATATATATATATATATATAGGGTCGGGATCCGGTGAGAACCACCCTTATAATGAGAACCATGAGAACCCTCGCTAAATCTCCACCATATCTCGCTTCGAATGTTTCGTTGAATCATTTACCATTAGTTTAACTTATTCAAATACACATTTTAGTATCAATAAACAAAAAATTTTGATTTAATTAACAAAATATATACTTAATGTACAAAAATACAATTAGGCATACTAGAAAGGCTATAAATGCACGAAAACAACCACTACGTGCATGAAATTTTTTACATGCATGAAAATGATTACTAGGTGCATGAAATAAGAGGCCGTACGTGCATTAAAACGAGTTCTAGGTGCATGAAAAATGATAGATGCGTAAAAATCGGGAGTAGGTGCATGCAAATTAATAAAACGTATCTCACCTTAATTTCCGTCACTAGTATATATTTTCTAGACCAAGAAATATGATCTCTAGCCATAAAATTTCATGCCGAATCCAAATATGTCATTAATTTTTCTTTTAAAAGTCCGTAAGGTAGAGTTCTCATGGTTCTCATTATATTGGTGGTTCTCATAGGATCTCAATTCTATATATATATATATATATATATATATATATATATATATTGGGTCCTGTCCTTTATTCTATACTACCCACGCTCTACATCTCTCAAGGGTGACCAGGTTAGACTGAAAGGGCCTGTGGCTTGGTTTGAGGGGGCCCCTAACTCATCCCAATCCTGGGGCTCCTAACAGTTACTAGCCTGGGGTTCATTTTGTTAGACTCTTCCTACGTTCATTATTTTTCATTTAGTTTAGGCCTGAGGATCGTTCGCTCTGATACCACGTTGTAACACCCCCATTTATTTAAGAGCCTTTAGCAAGACATTCTCAAATAAATAGAGCTGTTACCATCTCGGAATGTCCGAGGTAGTGGATAACAAAGTAAAACAAACCAAAGTACTTTATATAAAACTCAATAAATTTAAACTTTTGGTATTACAAGTACTGCACGTAGAAAAGTACAACTGATAAAATCTAAGTAAGTGAGCTAATTCTAAGTAGGTCAAAGCCACGTCTCTCTCCATGCCCAGGCTCCTAGTCCATCTGTCTCTGACCTGTAGAATCTACTCCCCATTCCGGATCATCGTAGGTGCACACGAATACACTGTCAACCTCGCGGTTGAGTAGGGTAACACAATAATAAATAATGCAACATTAATGATATGCAAATGCCATGATATGCTCGAGCTCAATCTCATTCTCACTCTCAAACCCGTAACACCCAGCCATACCGAACCTCCCGGCAGACTATAATCGGCCGTCGCCGAACACCAGCTCAATAGCTGATAAGACACCAGGCCTGGTCTACAGAACCACCCTGGGCTTTACATCAGATCAACATCTGATTCACATCTTTCTCAGTAACCAATGCGTATGCTATGCTCATGAATGCAACGATATAATTATTCAATCATGCTATCAAATAATGTAATGCTCATGCCATTACCAATAATCCACAATCAATCCAACCAATATTATTCTCATATCAATCATACTAGCATCCATAACACACAATACCACATCCATTCATAACACATCAAAGAGTGTAAGGTCAGTGTATCCTACCTGGAATAACAACTCCGATAAGCAAGCAAGTCAAAGTTAGGCAACACTCCACTTCAGAAACAGACCTATAAACATTACCTTCTATCAAAAACTATTTCACAGAAATAATATAACTTACTAATTATTCATCTCGTAAACATAATCTCTTTAAATCCCATAATGGATTAAACATCATAATTATATAGTTATCAACAACCTTCTCAAAATGCCTTAAAGAGAATTATAATAATTACCCATCAAATATATTAAAAATAAACTAATATAACTTAATTACCATCAAACATAAATTATAATAGTTATAACCATACCCTTAATCTACTTAATTACCCTTACTAAACCACAATAAATAAATAATGATAATAATAATATTTGTTTGTCCAAAATGCAAGTCTCTTAGAATGAACACTTGTTATCTTAGTTTGTTGTATTCTCATAGGTTGATATAGAGATACTAATAATAATAATAATATAATAATAATAATAATAATCCCATAATACACTCCGCTCCAACTCTCGCGACACCACCACCATCAGTCACCATTTTACGCCCCCAACGACACCCCTCTGGCCGTGACTCACCATGGTTGCCACCTTTGCACCACCGTGAGTCACACCAGCCACTAACCTCACTCTTATTCCCCACCAGTTCGTCCAATAGAACCATCCAAAAAAGAGAAAAAAACAAACCGAAATAGACCGACCCTTCAACTCCCCTGTTTAGCAAAACTCCAACCGCCACCGTCACCAACTACAACCATACTCCACCATCAGAAACTCTTCTTGGTCGCCCCTTTCACCCCTACCACAACCCATCTCGTTTTGGTCCAGACACGTCTCTAAACGGGTTGAAAAAACGGGTTTTAAGGCTCCCTTGCACTCCCCCTGTTTTCGTGTTTCTCCGGCCACCGCCTGCACCCACGACGACCAACGTCCCCTAGTCCAGCACCCTAGCCATCGACTCTATCCTAGAACCAGACTCCCAAAACGACGCACAATCGGTTCCCTCCTTCCCGTGTCTCTCCCTTGTTTTCCCTTATTCCTGTCAGCCGCGGAAACCTGCCGTGGTGACCACCACTGGCCACCACCAGTGTACCTATGCGGTCAAACTCAACCCATTAACCACCACCCATCAACCCTAGTCAGTCGAAACCAGTCTAGTTTAGGTTTGGGTCGAAAAGACTAATTAATTTATACAATCAAAACACGATCGAAAGCAAAGTAGACTTACGATGATGATGAAGACATGTTATCCGTGTTGATAAAAATCCGGCGATGAAGGGGATTGAAAGAATACGAATAAGAAAGGCATGATAAAGTCGATGGAAAAAATATAAAAGTTGGAGGCGGTGGACGTAGAGTACAAAGTTTAGGGTTTGTCAAATATGGTAGCTTGAACATGGTACGTAGTATAGTAATAATGTGACCTAATATTATAATAATAATAATAATAATAATAATATAGTAATATAATAATAACGTGTTACTAGTATTATTATCATTGTTGTGCGTACGCACATTAATAGCTCCCTTAAGACACGTCAATGATTACTATACGTATTATTATGAAACAACGTATTATTAAAATTAAAGAAATACGAATGAAACGTCACTTTATGAAATAATCATCAAATATAAAATAATTATGAAATACGAAATAATCGTAAAAATACAATCTATAAAATAATAACAGTTTACGTAAAATACTTTATAGACATACTATTTCAAATACTTGTATAGAACACGGTTTGACTGTCGTTGACCGAGTCTAAAATACGGGTATTACAGTCTTCCCTCCTTAAAATGAACTTCGTCCCGAAGTTCGCTTCCCCGTACTGATAACAAAATACTCCACAAGCATAAGACAACCACAAGTAGTACATATACATAAACTCTAAAACGCGAAGTGTTACTCCACATATTTGGCAGCAACTGCTACAACCAATAGTTATTGAGCGGGATTCCTACTTCCTCTCATCTCACGCCGAACCTTGTTCGACTCGTTATAAATTTGCGCGCAACTTGGTTGGGGTTTATCCGGGGTCCTTTGATGAAGAGCATTCTTGATATCCCTCGGCGGAATCGACGCCCGTACTTGTTGCCTCAAAAATTCTTTCTCATCGGCAACCAACCCGGCAAAATGTCTATCCCCATCTTTATAGGTCGCTACTTCGTGGTTGTGAAAACCTGCATTAGTCGAAGTAATAATGTACCAAGCAATCGTCGGTTTCCCATCATCCAAATGGGCGTACTCCTGCACGGCTCGAATCCTAAACAAACATCCGCACTTAGCCGACCCTCTCTTACTAGAATTCTCCGGTTTTTCAGGATCGATCTTCTTTCTGGTTCGGCCGTACCTTGAACAACGGAAATACAACCCGAGCAACTCCGGTTGTTTGCGATTTTTCGCCCCATTTGTTGCCTTCACTAAGGCAAAACCATTATCGATAGCTATTCTTTGAGCCCAGTCAAACGCCTCATCCCGACTATCAGAAGATGTTTCCGTCTCAAATAATCGGTTGTAATTAACCTCATTTCCACCAAACTCCTCAAACAAATCCTGTTAATACGCAAAATTGGTAAGAATTATATTATAAAATATTAAAAACCACTAAATTTATGTTCAAAACTAAGTAAAATGACGGAAATATAAAGACTTGAAAACTAGCCGTCCAAGCATGGAATGGACGGGAAAAGTACACGTCCAAACCATGCATGGACGTGTACTATTCACGTCCATACATGGTGAGGACGTGCACTATTCACGTCCAAACCATGCATGGACGGCCAGGATTAACGTCCTGGACGGCCAGGATTAACGTCCAGGCATGGTTTGGACGTGAATAGTGCACGTCCTCACAATGTATGGACGTTAATAGTACACGTCCATGCATGGTTTGGACGTGTACTATTCACGTCCATACCATGCTTGGACGGCCAGTTTTGCCGTCCATTCCACGCGAGGACGGCCAGTTTTCAAGTCTAATGCAAAATTTCGATTGAGTTTAATTTGTCTATTCTATGGCTTCTACGATTAGTTCAACCTAATTTCAACTAAAGGGCTTAAACATGTAATTCAACAAAAGTATTGAAAAAAAAAATTAAGATTTTAGTTACTTACCGATGAATCGTTGTCGTCGTTTGACATTAAATCGTTGTCGTTGTTTGATGTTGTTGTTCGATGTTGAAACCGTTTTTTTGGATTTTATGTTGTTTTTGTTTCAGAGAATAAAAGGTAGAGAGAGAGAGAAAAGGGCAAAGCTTGTCTTTTTTATAGAAAACGCCGACGATTTTTCGCAAAACGCCGACGACCTTTCGCAACCCCCTTTTAAAACCATTCAATATTCCCAAATTCTTATTTCAGACAGTGAGACGGCCTATTTTTTCGTCTGAAGGAAGATAAACTAAATATACTCATTTTACAATAAAATGTTACTATTTTTTTTAATTAAATTTTAACATTATTTCAGGTAAAAAGTGACGACTTTAGATTTAACATTTTAGTTATTAAATAGTTACATTTTTAAAAAAAACGGGGGACATTTGATCCGTCTTATTTCAGACCGTCTGAAGCATTACTTATACTACCAGATTTAATGCTCGTACGATGTACAACTAAACTTGGTTTTTTAAATTTTGTGTTTGGATTTAGGGCCTATGTTTTTATTTTATTTACGGAACTGAATTATAAAAACTTGACAATTTTTAACTATATTTATAAGAGTTAAATAAAACTTATAAGAGCTATACTAGACTTATAGAAGCATGACTTATAGACAAATGAATATAAATTAAGCTAAATTTTTCTAAATTCAACATATAAACATTAAATTGCACTAAATTGAATTTATAAGAGCATAAGTTTTGAGAATTGAGCTTATAAGAGAGAGTTAAAGTTGGAGGGAGTGATTTTAGGTCCAAAATAATAGAGACTTAATTGAATTCTCCATACATCCAAACATTTCTCCATCATCATTTCCTCTTAAAAGGTGAGAACTTCACAAAATTGCAACTGACTAGTGCTCAAATAGAAAAAACCAATTGACAATCCAATTTCAATCTACACCATCCATTTAATTTTCCAATCAAATCCTCACCATCCATTCCATTTTCAATTGAATTGATTTCTTCCAATTTCAATCTCAGACTTCCATTGCATTTTTTCAATTGAATCTTGACCCTTCATTATTCAATCTACTTTTTTCAATTTAGATATTACCCGTCCATTACACTTTTCGTTGTACAATCTGGTCCGTCCAAACAAGTTCGTAAAGTCATCCAGCCACAAGCTTCATTTAGAATTTTGATCACATCCGTCTAATTCGATTACAATCTTAACCATCCATTTCTTCTCCAAAATGATGATCTGGTGCGTTCATACAATCCTCCCCTCTACCTCTATGCTCAAACACCCTCGACAACTCAGACAACAGTAAATGAATGATCAAGGTTGATGGTGATTAACTTCTATCTACTCACTTTCAGCTTTGTTCCGTCCAATTTACGAAGTCCGTAACTTATGTCGACAGCTCGAGCTTCCATGTGCAGTTACAACTCCGTGATTCGTACCCGTTTTGGGATTATGTCTGTCTGAGATCGATTGTTCAGGTGATTTAGGAATATTTATCTGGAATTAAAGCCTTCTGTTGGATAATTATGATTTGTTGTTTTCTGAATTCTGCCGATTTGTATGTATGTCTCTGGAATTTTAGAAATATTTTAGTTTATCAGGAATTGTCGTTTACCGATATCCTCATATTTTTGGGACATTTATCCGTGGTTGAATTTTCACCAAGTCCTTGACTTCTTTGGAATTTCAGTCTGCTGTTAGCTAACTTTGATCTGTCCTTTATACAATTCGTACGTTTTTATTATTTTCAATGGGTTCACATCGTAATTGTGTCTAACTATACTCTGCCGTTTATCAAATTACATAGTCGTTTATTTGTTTGAAGGGTTTTAGGACGTTTAGGGAATTTCTTAGGTTTATATTCAGTACTACGCCAGAACTGTTACAGTTTGATTTTTCGATTCTGATTCTGGGTTATGGTTAAGATTGAATAACTCATGTGATTGTTAATTTATTTCTGTAGAGTTACATCCTTATGTTGGCTAACAATGATCTCTCGTTTACCGTATTCCGTCAATGTACATTTACTTGTTTGGATTTGCAGCCTGTTGTTAGATAACTATGCTCTGTCTTTTATCAAATTCTTTGTTCTCTAATAATTTCAAGCTTTCCACAGTCTAATGGTATCTAACGATAATATGTCGTTTATCCAATTCCATAACTGTTTTGTCGATCGATGTTTGTTTCACTTACATATTAAATTATTTGGAATTGCATCTGATGTTCATTAAATGTGATTTGATATGATCTGTCGCTTATGCAATTCTTTGTTTTCTATTCATTTTAAGGCGTTCACAACCTAATGGTATCTAACGATAATTTGCCGTTTATCAAATTGACACACTATTTATTCGACAGACGTTTTTTTCACCTACATATTTACTTTTTTGGATTTGCAGCCTGATGTTAGTTAAATATTATCTGATGTTTCTCACATGCGTTTGAGTGCTTTTTCTTCTTCTATGCGTGAACAGCACCGATCTGCCATTTACAGAATCTTGTTGATATATATATATATATATATATATATATATATATATATATATATATATATATATAGAATTGAGATCCTATGAGAACCACCGTTATAATGAGAACCATGAGAACTATAACTTACGGGCATTTTTAAAAAAAATTAATGACATATTTGGATTCGGCATGGAATTTTATGGCTAGAGAACATATTTCTTGGTCTAGAAAATATATACTAGTGACGGAAATGAAGGTGACATACGTTTTATTAATTTTCATGCACCTACTACCGATTTTTACGCATCTATCATTTTTCATGCACCTAGAACTCGTTTTAATGCACGTACAACCTCTTATTTCATGCACCTAGTAATCATTTTCATGCATGTAAAAAATTCCATGCACGTAGTGGTTGTTTTCGTGCATTTATAGCCGTTTTAGTACGCCTAATTGTATTTTCGTACACTAAGTATATCATAATATATATAAAATAATTATGTTAGATAGCTGACGTGGCACTATTAGAATTCAGAAATGGCCTAATACAAGCCTCACGTTCAATCTCCCAAATTTACTTTTATTTAAACCAATCAGATTTAACAATGTTGGACACATCAGCAATGACTATGCATAAAATGGCATTTAAACCAATCAGATTTTCTGCGATTTTCTAGCAAAGGTTTTAATTTTCTGCCATTATACAATTAATGATACAGCTAACTTATTGCATTAATGATACAGCTAACTTAACGATACATCAGAATCGAAAATGGCAGAATCGAAATGTCAACCTAATTAAGAATACAAAAGAATACAATTAAACCCTTTGTCATTCTCAAGGTTTTAATTTTCTGCATGTATACAATTATACAGTTACCAAAAAAACAATTAAATCCTTTGTCATTCTCAAGGTTACTCGGGAATGTCGTTTAATGCCTTGAACCCACGAATCATCATTGCATAAACTCCAGCAACACCTAACATATCATCAAGATGGCAGATAATTAGCCGCAATTCATGTGTATCAACAATTGCCTTCTTATTCCAATTTTCAATTTTCCATAAAAGATGAAGCCAATTCACGTGTATCAACACCTAACAGGCTAAAAAATCCAATTCACGACTAAAAACCGTAAATACAATAATTGCCTTCTTATTCCAAATTTCCATAAAAGATGAAGCCAATTCAGAAACGACTATTAGAATTCTCTTTTTCATTATAAAAACCAATTATTTTATCTACCTTCAATTATCATTCTACTAAAATTACCACCAACGTAACTTACATATTTGTGCTTGGGCAACTCATCTCATTTTCTTCTATGGCCATTTCATCACTCCTCACCATCAAACAACTCAAAGTCGGGGTTAGGCTTACTTAGATTAATTTGAGGGTTGTACACAAATGGACAAGACCTGAATTCAAAGATAAGACAAAGAATGAAGCAATTGAACTTCTACTCCTTGATGCTGAAGTATGTCAAATAATCTTTTACATTATAATATTGTTGTAGAAACTATTTATTAATTATTTTGCTTCTAAAATGTTTATTGGTTACATGTATATACTTCTTTTCCATAGCAAGTGTCAGATTACAAATTAGGTAAATATATTTCTTTAATCCTACCAATTTGGAAAATATAATAAACACAAAATAATTAGGCTAACTTTGTGGTGTTTGATACACAGATAAATCAGTTTATCAATCAAACCGCTGTTGAGCTTCTTGCAAAGATAGAAAAGGTAAACAAGATAAATAACACCCTACTTTCATTAATTATATCTTTTTCATTTGACAACAAGTCAACATGCTCCTATGACGGTTACATACTTGTGATATTTTATAACTTATAAAACCTATTTATCATTCAATCTTTAAAGTTTTGAGGATAAGACTTTTTTTTGCTCAACTCTAATTTAAAATTCACATAGTTCTGTTTTACATTGGGTTTGTTACAATTTCATAGATTATTTATATCATAAATAACAAAAGATATATAAAAATTTAGTTTATTTGGAAAAGTAGTGGAGCAATATATAAATTATGCAGATTTAGCTTTTATAAGAAATGAAAATGCACGAGTAATTATGATAACTATTTATAAATGCGATTTTTGCTATTTCGATATTAAAATTAAACAAATAAATTCTGATTTGCAAGATGTAATGGTGTTTGTAAATTCTAAAAATAAATTCCTGTTAAATAGTTTAGGGAAGACATGATGACCCCTAGAAAAGACAGACATATGATATAATTACAAGAATAGCAAAGAAGACACATTCTTACTCCACTTGAGACGGAACATTTATAACACAAAACTAATAAACTATGTATCCATTCCATTCCACATATCCACTATAAAACAGAGTGTGTCTTAAGTGTTCAACCAAATTAACTTAACCAAAACACTCCTTTTCTTATTCCTCTAAACAACTACACTTTCAAATATTCCTTTCCTTTTATACGGACTGCCTCCTTCATTAACATACAGGGGAGATCGTCCACTATTTTCATTTTTTCATTCTTTTATTTATATTTAAATACAGATTTTGGATTATTAAAATTAAGAAATAAAAAGGAAGTTTTGAAACATGGCGGAACAATTGACTGATGATCAGATCTCTGAGTTCTAACTATTAACCATGTTTAATGTAGAATGGTGGTGATCATGAAGCTATTCCCCGCGAACTGGAGACTTTTATTGACAGATCCTTTCTTTTCAAGGTGTTTATACATGAAAAGTATAACGTCATGCAAGGCTCTAACTCATATACCGTGTTCAGTTTGAGTGATGACGAATCATTGGCTAATAAATGGCTCACCAAGTATACAGAAGCATATAAGGTTTGTTAAACTACATTTTCATCCCTTTACCGTTTCATGATAAACTCATCAAGATATCTTATTACGTTCGTTTTGTTGTTTGATTTATCATTTGTTATAAATAGGAAGATCTTCAATCTTTTAAATCACAAACCACACCAACAGGTCATGCTGGAAATGAAATGGTCAGTTTTCTTACGTCAATTCTTAATGATAGGGATAACTTAACCTTTTAACGTGTATTGCTTAATCATACTACATATTACGATATTATAATTACCCTATTTTCACGTGAATGGCAGGTCATCAATCAGCGTTTGAAAGGCCAAAATAAGTTGACAGTAGATAAATACTTACCATTGATGCAGGAGGAGAATTCCGAGACTGCTGAGTGTAGCCCAAAAATCACCCCTCTTAAGAGACCACATCTAAGTACGGTTGGACAAAGTGGAGTGCAAATAGAATTTGGCTGTGAAACTGGTGATGCATGCTCCGCAACCAAGAAAACTGTAATCGTGAAGAAGGAGAAATGAAAACCGATTTACTCTGTTGAGAATTGTGGTAGTTACAAAAAAAGACATTACTTTTGACAATTAATGGTATTTCAGAAAGCACCAGTCTTTTGAATTTTATCGTATTTGTGTAACTGAAACAAATATTGCCGTTTTGACAATTTATGTGGTTGCTAAGTACTATCTATCAAACGTAATTCCTTTTTGTACTTTTTCTTATTTAACTTTATCTAATAGTTTATTTAAAATTATGGGGCCACAATAAAATAATTGTCAAGTGGAGTAAAATTAGTTCATACAAAGAACTAATTTAACTTAGCAAACAAAATATAACAGCCTGTTTAGCACTTTCACGTTTTGTGAATTACTCAACCAGAGGACTCTATGATTGTGCTTCCATATCAGAAGAATATTTGTATTGGAAAATTAAATGGTTCTATTTCTCATTCATGATAATCTTGCAATATATAGAACTATACTAATCTCCTACCAATAAGGCAACAACATAACAAACAATTATATTATTTTATGAATAACTGTTTATTTACTCCAAATATTAATATACATTAAATATAATCAAGATTGTTATCTTGATAATATTCTTTCACTTTTTAGAGGTCGTACTCTGGTCAATCACCTTTTATTATAGGATAAATTATACAATAACTTCAATAATTTCATTTTAGGTGACCTTTCACTTTATTCAATTATATAAAATTAATAATACAAATTAATTTGTTTCTTGATGACTTAGTCTCACTTTATTCAATTATATAAAATCAGATGGAGAGCATGTCATTAAATAAACAACTTATTCCAATTTTACATGAAATAGTTCACCATATGAAGCAACAAGTCGGACAACAAATCACAGCAAGGGACGAATGCAATTAAAAACGAAACAAACAGTTTAATCGAAAATTTAAAAGTTTGAAGACTGATTCAAATTTTTCTTTTTTCCAGTTTCCCATAAAACAAACTTTTAATTGCAATTCACATAAAAAAAACGTGTCAAGACTGATTCAAATTTATCTTTTTACCAATTTCCCATAAAATAAACTTTTAATTGCAATTCACATTAAAAAAACGTGTCAAGACTGATTCCAATTTTTCTTTTTTCCAATTTCCCATAAAATAAACTTTTAATTGCAATTCACATAAAAAAAACGTGCCAAATGATTTTTTTTTCAATTTCCAATAAAATAAAAGACTCATTCAAATCTTTGTCTTTTAGATAACTGTGTTTGAATTTAATGTGTTCTATAACCAGATTATTAGAATTCTACAATTGTTAAGTCCTACAAATAGTGAAACACAATTCCATATCACGTATTATAAGCTATCTTGAAACAAACATCAAATCAACAACAATTATATCCATGGCAGGATCTAAATCTCCACAACAAACACCAAAGAACAGTAAAAGAAAAACCAGTGAAGGCAATAAAGGTTAGTTTATACAGTATTTTTTATACTAATTTTAGTTTTAACGAATCTCTATTGTGCACTATTCTGAAGAAGATAACGATGGATTATTGTATTTGAGATTTAATTTAAATTATTTACAATAAAAAAGCAATATTAGTAAGATTTTTTGGCTTCTGATCTGGAAAAATTATTAATCGGTACAAAATAATTACAACATGCAATAAAAAATAATAGAATGATATTTGACATTTCATTTAAATTAGTTACAATAAAAAATCAATTATAGGAAGATCTGTTTTAACTTTTGATCTAAAAAATTGTACACCAGCAAATACAATCTATTTGGGTAAACAAAATCATTACTATTTCAATCAAATAATTAGTAAATTAAAACTTCTGAGAACAATGGTAAATAAACTAACCTTAATATAAATAGATCCAGGATTTTGGGGGTCTCTAAAATCGTCGAACAACTTAGTCGATTAAGTACATGAAATGATACATCGTATTCAACCACATGCAATACAAAATAACGATGGGTTATTGTATTTTAGACTTAATTTAAATAATTTACAATATAAAAACAATATTAGAAAGATCTTTTTCACTTTTGATGTGATAAAATTGTAAATCGGTGTTCATCTATATTTTTACAGCCCACAAAAATTCCAGATCGTTGTTCATCAATATTAGAAAAAAGTTTTTACAGATCTGTTATTTTTCCGATTTTGAAATTCGAAATCGCTTTGATTTAAAACCAAATTGAAAAAGTTGAAGATGAATGCTAAACGTTCTGCCAATTATCGATAGATGTTGATGTTTGAAATTATTTACAATAAAAAAACGAACGAGAGAGAAAAAGGAATACATATCCAGAAATTTGTAAATAAGAAAATAACTGACCTTAATTAAAGGAGAGAGAAAACGAATACATACAGCGAGAGATGCAAAGGATGGCGGTTTCGAATATCTTTGATGATAATGCCGGATTTCGACTATCTTTGATGAAAATGGCGGATGGAGTTTTGAGGGGGATGGAGTTCAAAACCTAATTTGTTTAGGTTATGTTCACAAAGGGGGTAAAACGTGTTAACGTGGCAGTTTTGTCATCTAACATGTCGGTGTTAGGTGTTTTCTCCGTATTTAAAATTCAACCTTATTAACAAAATCGTTTCGTACAATCGGTTTTTTACACGGTTTTTATTTTATTTTATAGAAAATAATAATCTTAGTTTTGAGTTTTAATAAATTTACATATCATAATGTTCTCAAATTAGAATGTTTTATCCCGTTCTTACAATTATTACGCTTATTAACATTGCCATATTTTACCTAATTTCCTGTTATAAAAAAATCAAATGTTATTATATATTTTATAAATATATATACCAATTTAAATCCACAACAACGAGCAGCAAAATTAGCCAGGCAAAAGAGGAAACTTATCTTGCGTCAAAGAAGGATTGCTAAAAAAACTGGCTCCTCAACACCCACAACTCCATTCAGCACCATCACATTTGGTAAGTTTCATAATTACCTGATGAATAAATAAAGACCATGTATATATAACAACTCATTTGTCTATGCGTACAGATAACAATGAACAGCAACTTTCGGGAAATCAAATATTTATCACCGATAGCACTTCAGTACAACGGCATATCGAAAGACAAAATATGATTCGAGACATAGCAAGGAATCTGGAAACAACATATGACACTTACGAAGGAAATAATCGTACAAGAATTGTTGATGATAACCTTCAAGGTCATATTATCGTCATAATTCAAGTACACTTACTATTCATTTTTCATTCTCTTCTATTGACATTTCTCTTTATTAACAGAACTTCAAGGATACGATGATATCGGAGACCCTATTTACACTTGCACAAAATGTGGTGCTCAGATGTGGTACGGTGAAAGAGATCGTATGGATACAAAGCCCATAGTGCCCTCTTTTAATATGTGTTGCAAAAATGGAATAGTAGAACTACCGTTCATCAAAAAGCCTCCAAAGTTGTTAGCTGATCTTTTGATGCAGAAACATCCAAAAAGTAAACATTTCATTGAGAACATACGCCAATACAATAATATGTTTTCATTTACATCTATGGGGGGCAAAATTGATCATTCTGTGAACAGAGGTAGAGGACCTTACACATTCAGAATAGGTGGGGAAAATACACATTTAATTGGAAGCTTATTACCTAATAATAACGCACCAACCAAATTTTGTCAACTTTACATTTACGACACGGAAGAGGAGTTGAAGCATAGGAAGAACGCACTAAGGTCAGACTGTCCTTTTTTATTCTGATTTTCAAACGTTTTTATTAATTTTCTTCTACTTCAAATTTTAAACTTTAACAATTATTTATGCAGTTCTACTAGCAATATTCAATTTGACGATGGTCTAATGGCGGATTTAAAACAAATGGTTGATCGTCACAATGTTTTGGCAAAATCATTTAGAATGGCTAGAGATCGGCTAAACAAAGGTACTGATGGTGAGGTCAGGTTAAGGCTCATTAGTGCACGTCATACAGATGGGAGGACATATAACTTACCTACTGTCTCAGAGGTGGCTGCCCTAATTGTGGGAGATATGGAGAATACCGTTGATAGTAGGGACATTGTTGTTGAGGAACGATCAGGTAGCCTACAACGTATATCAGAACTTCACGCTTCTTATTTAGCATTGCAGTACCCTATCCTCTTTCCGCGTGGAGAAGATGGGCATAGACTTGGTATCCCTCATAGTCAACAATCTAAAGCATCTTCAAGTAACAATGATAATGCGAGGGATAAATTAACCTTGAGGGAGTGGTTTGCATTTCGTATCCAAAACAGATCGCCAGACAAAGAATATCCAACTATTTTGATGGCATGTAAATTATTTGATCCCTACTTATTTTTTTTTATGCAATTTAAAAATTTCCTTTTTTACGTTAATTATTTATTATTTTAAAAAATAAGTAACGTTCTGCTTTAACATGAGGCTTCTTTTAACAATGGAAGTGTAAACTTTTTATTTACAGGTAAATTATTTCAACAATTCCTTGCTGATGGTTGCACGATGATTGAATCGGACCGTTTAAAGTATATCCGTTTTAACCAACCAAAGTTGCGGTCAGAAAACTTCAAGAATCTAGCAAATGCTGCCGCTATTGGACAAACCAACCCATCCTCCGCCGGTGCTCGCTTCATTGTCCCCTCATCTTTCGTAGGGGGTAAGGGTTACATGAGAGAAACTTATCAAGATACAATGACCATTTGCAGGTGGTGTGGGTATCCTGATTTGTTTATTACCTTCACATGCAACCCAAAATGGCCTGAAATTACTAGGTTCGTTAAAAAAATAGGACTACGGCCAGAGGACAGACCTGATATACTTACTCGAGTATTTAAGTTGAAACTCGATGAGCTCATACGAGACTTTAAAGAACTACATATTTTTGGACGAACCAGGGCAGGTAATTTTACTATTCTATTTACTTTACTTTTAAATTATCATTACCAAACTTTAAATTTTATAATTAATTCAGTTAATAGTTTTTTTGTTTTTTTTCCCCAGTGGTTTATACTATTGAATTCCAGAAACGTGGCCTCCCTCATGCTCATATTTTGCTATTTTTACAAAGGGATGACAAGTTTCCAGAAGCCGTCGATGTTGACCGTATTATAAGTGCTGAAATTCCAGATCCCTTAGAAAACCCAGCCCTTTATGAAGTAGTCAAAGATTGTATGATTCATGGTCCATGTGGTGATCTTAACCCAGATTCGCCATGCATGGTCGATGGAATTTGCACCAGAAACTTTCCAAAGGGATTTATTGAAAGAACTACTGTAGATGGTGATGGTTATCCAGTTTATAAGAGAAGGGACAATGGAATAACAATTGAGAAAAATGGTAAAACAATCCATAACGGTTATGTTGTTCCATACAATGGTGATTTGTTGTTGAAATACCGTGCTCACATTAACGTTGAATGGTGCAACCAAGCAAGATCAATCAAGTACTTATTCAAGTACATTAATAAAGGATATGATCGTGTAACTGTTAGTGCAACTCGCAGGAATAACGGTACTCACTTATATTTATTTAATTTATGTCTCATAATTTTTTACTGAATAAATGTCCATTTAATGTCTTACAATTTATTTTTGAAAATAGGTAGTGAAGACCCAAATCAAATTGATCAAATACAACAATATTACGATTGCCGTTACATTTCACCATGTGAAGCCGTTTGGAGGATTTTCTCCTTTCCTATTCATTATAGGACCCCCCCTGTTTTAAGGTTGGATTATCATCTACCGAATGAGCAAAACGTTATTTTCCATGATGACGATCCAATAGACGAAGTGGTTGAAAGGTCTTCCGGTGGTAGAACAAAATTCACAGCTTGGATGGAATATAATAATTTGAATTCTGATGGTAGAGATCTAACATATTCTGAGTTTCCACAAAAATTTGTATGGAAAAGAAAAGAAAGGGTATGGAATCGAAGGCGAAGAGGTTTTACTCTTGGAAGGATGTATCATATGTCTCCGAATGGTGGTGGGAGGTACTATTTGAGAACTCTACTGAACTTTGTAAAAGGACCCAAATCATATGTAGATATTCGAACCGTAGATGGAGTCCCTCATCCAACTTTCAAAGAGGCGTGCTACGCTTTAGGCCTACTAGGTGATGACAAAGAGTATATTGATGCCATCGAAGAAGCGAGTTTTTAGGGGACGGGATTTTACCTTAGGACCCTTTTTGCAACTCTTTTGTTCACTAATAGTTTAGTGAAGCCAGAATTAGTGTGGGAGAAGACTTGGAAGTTATTAACAGACGATATCTTACACAGAAGACGAACGGAACTACGTAACCGAGGTACTTTATCAACTATCATGTGATTATAAACGTTATTCTTTTATTACATGTAGTAACATTGCCATTAACCTATTTAACTTATTATTACTTTTCGTGCATACAGATCTCCAACTCACAGACGAGCAGTTGCAAAATTACGCACTATCCGAGATTGAATCTTGGTTGCAGAGAAATGGTAGTTCCTTGCGTAAGTTTGACAACATGCCATACCCAGACGTTGACATCCTTGCTACGTGCTCGAATAGGCTCTTGGCAGATGAGTTATCTTATGATAAAGATGCTTTGAAGAAGGAACATGAAGTGCTCACTTCTTCAATGACAGATGAACAGAAATCAATTTATAGAAAAATAATGTACGTTGTTCAAAATGGGGAAGGCGGTGTATACTTTGTTTATGGCTATGGGGGAACCGGCAAGACCTTCCTATGGAAAACCTTATGTGCTGGAATAAGGTCAGAAGGTGAAATCGTTATAGCTGTGGCTTCGAGTGGAATTGCAGCTATCCTTCTTCCAGGAGGGCGGACAGCCCACGCACGACTGAGCATACCTATTAATGTTGATGAACACTCCACCTGTTATGGGATACGACCAGGAACTGATTTGGCAGAGTTATTAAAAAGGGCAAAACTTATTATATGGGACGAGGCACCTATGGTTAATCGTTATTGTTTTGAAGCTCTTGATAGAAGCTTGAGAGATATCATGAGATCTTCACCGGACGGAGATTCTGATAAACCATTCGGAGGAAAAGTTGTGGTGTTCGGCGGTGATTTTCGACAAATCTTGCCCGTTATACCTAAAGGTAGCAGGCAAGATATTGTAGGAACAGCAATCAGTTCTTCGCCTTTATGGAGATATTGCAAGGTATATTAGTTACATCTTTATTTAATTTTACCTTAAGCTCCTACTAAACTTAAACATTATATCTATAACTTATTAATTCATTTCTGACCATTTTTTTAAATTCTTGAATTTAAGGTTTTGAAACTCACGAAAAATATGAGACTTCAAGTCGGAAGTGCGCAGTCAGACGTCGACGAAATCAGACAATTTTCAGAGTGGATTCTCGAAATTGGTGATGGTCTAGCTGGTGGCCCAAATGATGGCATAGCTACCATTGAATTACCCGAAGATATACTTATAAATCCGGGAGTAGATCCAGTAGCTACCATTGTGGAGAGCACGTACCCATCTTTAAAGGATCACTTAGGTGACCCCCAATATTTCACTGAAAGAGCTATACTAGCTCCTACTCATGATGTCGTCGAGATGGTAAACGATTATGTATTGGATCAAATTCAAGAGGAGGAGAAAGTTTTCTTAAGCTCTGATGAAATTAGCAAGGAAGAGACGAACTGTGGAATTCGGGAACTTTACTCTACCGAGTTTCTTAACTCTATCAGATGTTCTGGTTTACCCAATCACAGCTTAAAACTCAAAGTTGGAGCTATAGTCATGCTTCTTAGAAACATCGACCAAGCAAATGGATTGTGTAATGGCACCCGAATGGAGGTAAATCATCTAGGAAATCGAGTGATTAGTGCAACTGTTATTTCTGGCAGTCATATTGGTAGGAAGGTCTATATTCCCCGCATCACCTTGACACCTTCCGACACTACCAAATTCCCAATTAAGTTTGAAAGAAGACAATTTCCTCTAGCAGTTTGTTTTGCTATGACTATTAACAAAAGTCAGGGACAATCTCTATCCCGTGTTGGACTTTATCTTCCAAGACCAGTCTTTACCCATGGCCAATTGTACGTTGCCTTATCGAGGGTTACAAGTAAGAAAGGTCTAAAAGTCCTTCTTCTGGACGGCGACAATGGAGTTACTAATAGAACCTCTAATGTTGTTTACAAGGAGATTTTTGAGAAATTATGAATTTGTGAGCAAGATTTCCGTAATTGACTACACTAATCTATTTTATTTTGTATTTGAGCCTTTTTTTCATGTCATTTATCTTTTATTTTAAAGTCTGTTTAGGAACATACATCAGCATATCAATTATTATTCACTTTTAGATCTTTTTAATGGACGTTTCTATGGACGATTATATCAACAATGTCACTAAATAACCAATATTTTTTCAATAAACTTAAGAACTTGAAGAAGTTCACATAACATATTAACTTTTACAGTCTCCTACATAAAAACACTTAGTGAACAAAGAAGTCATTTACACTTTAAGGGCAAAGCCCAACCAGCGGGAATTCTTTAACAGGGGAATTCTTTAATAATACTCTTAGTTTTGAGTTTTTATAATTTACATATCATAATATTCTCAAATTAGAAAGTTTTATCCGTTCTTAGAATTATTCCGCTTATTAACATTGCATATTTTACCTAATTTCCTATTATAAAAAAATCAAATGTTATTATATATTTTATAAATATATATATAAATGTTATATAAAAATTATAATATGTGGGGTTTTATAATAACTATAATTTATGGTCTTCTATAATTTACAAATTAAGTACAAATTAAGTTTCCCGTCCTTTCTTATTTCCTGAATTTTTCTTCAGTCTACCAGTCATTGGCTTTTTGGTTGTCTATATAAGTTTGATGTAATGTCATTAGAAAAAAAATCCACATTTCACAATAATTCGTTCAAATAAACATAATCATAATATATTGAAATAAATTTACCGACGTTGTCTTTAAAAATAAGTGTACACAACCCCGTGATTTTTCACGGGTGTTACACTAGTATTTTGTTAATTAAATCAAAACTTTTTGTATATTGATACTAAAGTGTGTATTTGAATAAGTTAAACTAATGGTAAATGATCCAACGAAACATTCGAAGCGAGATATGGTGGAGATTTAGTGAGAGTTCTCATGGTTCTCATTATAAGGGTGGTTCTCACCGGATCCTGACCCGAGCGAGGATCCTGTGAGGTCTACTCGTTAAATGAGGATTGAGGTCTACTTGATTTAAGCAAAAATCAAAACTCTGCCACCATTAGAAATCGAACCCATGACCACGAATATTAGAGGCGAACAACTTAACCAACGGACCACTAAGTCCTTTGTTGATAAATGTAATACTGTATAATATATAACACGTGAAAACTTTCTAATAAGGAAAAATAAAAAACTGCTGGTACTGGGGTTCGAACACTCAACCTTGGGGTACAAAGACCTTCACCTCAACCAATAGGCCACAAAGTTTTTGTTGATTAATACGATATTGTATAATATTTAAGACGAAATAATTTTCGAAGACATTTTTGTTCAAGTTGTCAATTTCTTATTTGTTCTTGCGTCTTCTTCTTTGGTTACCTTGTTAATGGCTTATTCTTGATTTTTTTTTTCGAATTTTTTTTTTCATTTTTTTTTATACAAATTTTTTTTTTCATTTTTTTCGAATATAGTTTAGAAGAACCCGTGATATTGTATTGAGTAACTTGTGCTATTGTAATGAAAAATATTTCGAGAAATAAAAAATTTCGAGAAAAAAATTGGTTTTTTCGAAAATTTTCTTTTTCATTTTTTTTTACCGATAAAAAACCTTCGAGATGTGTACCTACACATTGAAAGTTGTGTATCTACGCATTTAGAGATGTACATCTACGTATTTAGAGGTGTGTATCTACGCATTCAAACATGTGTATCTACGCATTTAGAGATGTGTATCTACGCATTTAGAGATATGTATCTATGCATTTAGAGTTTAGACATGTGTATCTACGCATTAAGAGATGTGTATCTACGCATTTAACCATGTATATCTACGTATATAAAGGTGTGTATCTACGCATTTAACCATGTGTATCTAAGCATTAAAGGTGTGTATCTACGCATTTAGACATGTGTATCTCCGCATTTAGAGATGTGTATCTACGCATTTAAAGGTGTGTATCTACGCATTTAGACATGTGTATCTACGCATTTAGAGATGTGTATCTACGCATTTAGCCATGTGTATCTACGCATTTAGAGATGTGTATCTACTCATATAGAGGTGTGTATCTACGCATTAGAGATGTGTCTCTACTCATATAGAGGTGTGTATCTACGCATTCAAACATGTGTATCTACGCATTTAGAGGTGTGTATCTACGCATTTAGACATGTGTATCTACGCATTAAGAGATGTGTATCTACGCATTTAGCCATGTATATCTACGTATTTAAAGGTGTGTATCTACGCATTTAGACATGTGTATCTAAGCATTAAGAGATGTGTATCTACGCATTTAAAGGTGTGTTTCTACGCATTTAGAGATGTGTATCTACGCATTTAGATATGTGTATCTACGCATTTAGCCATGTGTATCTACGTATTTAAAGGTGTGTATCTACTAGACGTGTGTATCTACGCATTTAGCCATGTGTATCTAAGCATTAAAGGTGTGTATCTACGCAGTTAGACATGTGTATCTACGCATTTAGAGATGTGTATCTACGCATTTAGCCATGTGTATCTACGCATTTAGAGATGTGTATCTACTCATATAGAGGTGTGTATCTACGCATTTAGAGATGTGTATCTACTCATATAGAGGTGTGTATCTACTCATATAGAGGTGTGTATCTACGCATTCAAACATGTGTATCTACGCATTTAGAGATGTGTATCTACGCATTTAGATATGTGTATCTACGCATTAAGAGATGTGTATCTACGCATTTAGCCATGTGCATCTACGTATTTAAAGGTGTGTATCTACGCATTTAGACATGTGTATCTACGAATTAAGAGATGTGTATCTACGCATTTTTTTTTCTCCAATCTTGTCGAGAAAAAAAAAAGATTGGAGAAGAAAATCGAAAAAAAAATTTCGAGAAAAAATTCGGAAAAAGTTTTGAGAATTTTTTTTTAAAAAAAATTCCGATGAAAAAAATTTCGAAAAAAGAATTTCGAAAAAATAATTCCGAAGGTTTCGGGTTCAATCCCAATTCGCAATTCGCAATTTGAGCAATTTGAGCAATTCTGCGTATGGCTCCGTCTCCAAACTCACTTCAACAATCACGTGTTAAATATGATACAATATTACATGAATAGATAAGGATGTTGGGGCAGAGTTGGTAAAGTGCTGGTCTTCGTTGCTCGTGGTCGCGGGATCGACTCCCACTGTAGTAACTTCTGCGTTTTTGCTGAATTGTATTATCGACGTGGCATCATCTCATGGTTCTTTTTGTTGATCTAATGGTTCTTATAGTAGACCTCAATCCTCATTTAAGATCATAGACCTCACATGATGCAATATATATATATATATATATATATATATATATATATATATATATATATATATATATAGGGTTGGGATCCGGTGAGAACCACCTTACAATGAAAACCGGTGAGAACTCTTCCTTACGGAGTTTTTTTTTAAAATTAATGACATAATTGGATTCGGCATGGAATTTTATGGCCAGAGAACATATTTCTTGGTCTAGAAAATAAATACTAGCGGCGGAAAAATGATAGATACGAAAAAATAGATAGTAGGTGCATGCAAATAAATAAAACGTATCTCACCTTTATTTCCGGCACTAGTATTTATTTTCTAGACCAAAAAATATGTTATCTAGCTATAAAATGCCATGCCGAATCCAATTATGTTATTAATTTTTTTTAAAAAAATCCGTAAGGTAGAGTTCTCACAAGGTTCTCATTGTAAGGTGGTTCTCACCGGATCCCAAGTCTATATATATATATATATATATATATATATATATATATATATATATATATATATATATATATATATATATATATAGAATTGGGATCCTATGAGAACCACCGATATAATGAGAACCATGAGTGTAAAACCCCTCGCGAAAGCGGAAATATAAACACATAAAAGTACCAAAATTGCAGCGGAATTAAAACTTTTTAGCCAACTAAACTAACATGCGAGAAGCTTTAAACTGAAACTGGAAACAGAACTGATAAAAACAACTATAGATAAGTAGCAGTTCTAAGTATCAAACTGAAACATAAATAAATACATCAGCCGGGGATGGCACATCCCTACCGGCACCAAAACAAAAACAACAAAAGTCTAAGAGTCTAGCTAAGCGTAAACGGGTAAGTCAACTGATGAACGGATCATCACTCGCTAGCTCTCCTGTAACCCTGATCTCCAACCCTGCATGTACCTACATACATGAAAACATGTACGCCACAATCAGTGGGGAGTGACTAGAGTTCTCCTAGCCACCTTTTGTGACAACACGTAACATATAAAACAATACAGAATACTCCAACATATATCAACATGTGAAGCATAAACAACTCATCATCTGATCTCTTACTATCATGTGATTACCATGCACGGCTCTCAACTAACTTCATAAACAGATAAGAAGGAGAGCCGGTTTCCCTACTGGTTATCCAGTCGGGGGGTCTTTCAATCTAATCATTTATGAAACCGAACTAAGAGTCATCCAATGCCTTGGATGATTTAACCACAAACCATATAACAACGATAACATACTAGGCATATCTGACACTGTACCATCATCAAGGCAAGCAGATATAAAACAGCAAGTACAAAGGTTCAGAGGCGACATCTTAACGCATAACCTAGGTACTAAACAATTCAGCAAGTATAAAGGTTCAGAGGCGACATCTTAACGCATAACCCTAATACCAAGTTCACATCATCAAGCAAGGACTCAGAGGCGAAAACTCAACGCATGGACCGGCTACCACTGAACATTAGACTCAGAGGCGAAAACTCAACGCATGGACTAACATTCAATTCACTAACACAGGAACTCAGAGGCGAAAACTCAACGCATGGACCCCTACTACATCACAAGATACTAGACTCAGAGGCGAAAACTCAACGCATGTTCTAGCACCAAACACCTGCACTCCGGGTAAGGTATGACAACCTGACCGCCCCGTCGTGCAGTTGCTCTACTCGTCAGACTCAGAGGCGAAAACTCAACGCATGTTCCGACGCGATCACACATACATGTCTGGACTCAGAGGCGAAAACTCAACGCATGTCCCAGACACGACAAACAAACATGTATAGAACTCAGAGGCGAAAACTCAACGCATGGCTCCATACACGACAAACAAACACATATAGGGCTCAGAGGCGAAAACTCAACGCATACCCCTATACATGACAAACAACCTACGTATTAAGTTCAGAGGCGACATCTTAACGCATAACTTAATACGCATCAAAACAATATCATTCATGTCTATGAACTACTCTATAGTTCTACCTTTAACTTCTAATCAACACTTAATTGACCTCGAGAACTAAGATGAGGGAGAGCCGGTTTCCCTTTCGGTTGCCCGACCGGGGGGTCTCTATCCTCACTATATTCCCGAACCCAATATAATGTTGCCCATCCTCCGGGGACCTCAAATACATGTCAAAGGTACACAAAACAAGTTTCAAGTAAAACCGATAAACCGTTTGAAAGTTACGATCAAATTACGAAAAACTCAAAATAGCATACAGGGGTCCCCAGCCGGTCGGCAGGCAGCCGGTCGGCCGGCTGGTGACCACCCCAGTCTTTCTTCTTTGCTTTTGAAAACCAAAACACAAAAGAGGGTCCCCAGCCGGTCGGCAGGCAGCCGGCCGGCCGGCTGGGAGAACCTTCCCCTTAGCCTTCACAAATTCGTAACCCTTCCCCAAATGTACTCCCAGCCGGCTGGCAGGCGGCCGGTCTGCCGGCTGGGCTCCCATTCTACTAAGGTTCTTCGCAAAACACGAACAACAAAAATGACCACCAGCCGGTCGGCAGGCAGCCGGTCGGCCGGCTGGCAGTCCTAAGGCCAAACTTCCAAAAATCTCGAAAATACAATATACGCTCTCCCAGCCGGTCGACCGGCGGCCGGTCGGTCGACCGGCTCAGAGAGCCTGTTACCGAAAAACGCAAATTTCCAACATCACAAAACTTCACAAATCGATACCCAACTTCACAATTGCTACAATATAAGTTTGCCCATCATTATCAAACATCCAATACTACTTCCTAGCAGCACGTAATTCCCATAACAATCCTTAAGACGGCTAAAACAAGTATCCGTCGCAAACATGAGATTTTTCATAAAAACAACATATGAGCATAAGAATCCTTAACAAGCATAATTTCATCAAGTAAAGCATTCCTAAGCATGTTACTAAAACCCTTGATCATCAAACATTAATAAAAACAGAAACCAAGCCAAGAATCACATCAAATATGCTAATATACACACAAAGGCCGAGTTTCTCATTATCGTCACCTCAAAAGCGATTAAGCTCCAAGATCCTCTTCAATAATGGAACTACCAACACCAAGATCCTCTAAGTCTTCCCTACAGCAAAGAAAACGGGTTTTTAGATGCTAAAACGGAAATTACACAAAACAGCCCCTTTTTGGAGTTGAACGAAAATGAAATTAAAAGAGACGGATGTCTTGGAAATCTCGCAAGGATTCCGAAAAGGTAAGACTTACCGCGGTTCGAGTTCGGGAAGGCCTTGAAATGTCGATTTTAAGCTTGGAAGGAAAAGGAGAAATGGAGAAAATGAAAAGCAGTAGAATGGGTTTGTGAAGATGAAGTATGTCGACACATAGGGTTTAAGGTGGGGTATAAGTAGTCCTTTTCTTATTTTGAGTCGGGTCACTTATTTTTTGTGAAACGGATTCAAGTCGGGTTTGATTTATGCCAAGTTAACATCTTAAGAACTTAAGGATATTCTTAAGACGGATCTTAACGGAAATATTTAAATTAAATTTACGACTTCTTATTAAATTATTATTATATTCCGTAAAATAATTAAAACCGTTAAAATATAAATTACGAAAAAGCGGGCTGTTACAATCACCCAATCTTCAAAAAGTTTCGTCCTCGAAACTCGAAGGTAGAAGTAGATACGAAAACAACTCTAACGTTCAAAATATACCAAGCGGGTTATGGTAACCCAAAACTTTATCTTTCAAAAAGTTTCAAAAAGAAATAGTGTCTAAGGCACAAGTCTTGTCAATGGACATTGGGATTCTCGTTACGTATTCAAGAGTCCGACATTCCAAATCTGAGACAAGTCCCAAATTTAAATCAGTCAAAATTCAAAATTTAGATTGATTCGGTGTTGATAAGCACAACACAGGTTATCAGACGTCTCCAATAACAAGTTCTTGTGGCATTCAACGCTGAAATCCCTCAAAGTTGCAAAATATTCTGCTCTTAGAACCAAGTTTTCTTAAAATTTACCTTTATTTTCAAATTCTTGAAAGAGTAAAATTGTAAAAATGACAAAAGGTTACCCCCAACGGAAGAGGAAGTAGTTTCAAACTCCAAAAGCAGTAAGATTTTCCAAAAACAGCAAATTTAGAGTCAACAATAGGGAAACGAATTTCAAAAACAGTCGCTGGGAGCGCAGAAACAGTCATAGAGATTACCTTCGACACGAAGAATGGTGAGTTTCCAGTCTCACAGCTGACAGAACGCACGAGAAAGGATCGAAGGAAAGAAACAACCAGGTTAGAGGTCAAGGAAAACGGTAACTCTTGCCAAACATGGGTACACTAACCGCTCAATCCATAATCACAACATCGTTACAACGATTTCTAGTATATCCCAAGAAGGGCGATTTCAGTAATTTCTAGACTCACAATGGTTTCACGATCCCTCTTACTATCATCTCATCCACATAACAAGGTAGTCCTCAACAAGAAGGTTTCCAAAACTCTCCCTCAGTTGACACTAAAATCCGTTTAACCACGGTTAAGGATCTCTCACTCAAAGTGGAAGCCTAAAACACATACTTCAAACCAAGGTTCACGCACTTTCAGCACTTCAAACCAGAATTCTATTACCATGACACCGAACCTCGAAAACCAAAATATGGCATTCAACATCCTATAACCTTAACTTTTAACAGTTCGATCCTAACTAACCTATTCCACAAGGTTCGACATCCTAAATTCCCAAATTTTATTACCACAATGATCATTCAAATCAAGACTTTACTAAGGTAACAACTCTTAAATCCTCTTGTTTCTAACCACTTACCAACAATCTACATCCCAAAGAAAAGTTCCAAGGAAGTAACAACTTTCACTCCTACAGTTTCCATAAGGTTTAGTTATTCACATTCCGAACTCCCCGAATGATATTCACGAACACTTATAAGTTACAAGTTTCTACTCTATGATTACCTCAGACATCAACGGTTACCTGTCAACCACTAATGAAGTATTATTAAGCCAACAGGCTTTCATTATTCCACAGCTATCTAAAACGATCGACCTAACAGTGGGGCATCTTAAAATTTCCTTAAGTATCCCAATAGGTAAACGCTGAGGTTCAATAAGTAACCTAAGGTCAAACACTCAGTCAACTCCATAAGTCAAATCATAAATGTCTCAACATTCTCACACCGTTACCAATAACTCTCGTTCCTCAAGTATGTGGTCCTTTCTGCATTACAAAAATTCCTCAAGATTAAGTAGCACTAACTTACATAATTCATCAATTTAACCACATCATCATCATCTTAAGCATGTACCTCCAAAATAACCTAAGACTCCAAGCATTTTATTCCAATCCTAAAATGGTGCTTAGAAATCTACAAAGATCACTTACACACAATCCATCTAACATGGACTCTCAAGACGGCACACTGTCCAACTTTGCCCGAACATTATTCTCACCAACTCTCTCAACCAAATCCTGACAACGCAGAACCAAGCATTCCTCAAGGCATGTATCTCTGCCCCAAGAACAGGTCGATCTCGCCACTAATCTAAATGAAAAGGAACAAGGCCCACGGAAGAAGAGATGAGATATGAACCTCAGAGACAAACACGATACAGGTTCCGAGAGAGTCATAAGAAAACGACTCGAGGAACAACGAGATGACAAGGTAAGAAACTTTAGACTATGGACTCCAATGAAATTGAAGCCATGATCAGAAGGAGAAGCAAAGGAAAGGAAAGGAGAGAAGCGATGTGAAAGAAACGATTACGGACATCTCCCAAGGTGCGGGTCTCTCACTATTCTCACGGGATTCTCACTTCTTACTTTCCACATCAAGTCATTCAATTATCGGTTCTCACGAACAATTCCTCCAATGATTCATATACCCTTATCCTTTAACTCTAAACGGTATCATCATTATAACTACCTATTTCCAAAAGTTTGAGATGTCACATCTCTGCTAGTTCCACTAATGACAATTCAATAACACTTTCAGGTCATCTTCCCTATATGCTATATCCACTCTATTTGTTTACCCTACTGTCCACCAGATAACAATTTTTAAACCATCAAGTTTTTCCGAACTTACATCTCTCAATGAATTACTTCATTCCATCCACATACTGGTGGAGCAACTTCAAATTTCTCTTAAGTTTTTTTCAATAAATAAACGCTAAGATTTATTAAGCCACCTAGGGTCACATAGTGATTCACTTCCTCTAAGCTTAAGTCAACCTCTTCGAGTATTCCACTATGATAGCAAATGATTCGTATTCCTCAACAATGAGCCTTTCTCAGCTCAATCACTCACCTAAGTCAAGTGATACTAACTCACTTCATCATCATTAGCATCTTAAGCCTATTATTTCAGGTTGCTCTATAACCTTAAGTATCTTATCTAACTCCTTAAACAGTACTCTTCAATCCACATATTTTCACGATCTAAGCATAGTTCTCAAGGTTAGGTTCCACCGAATACTAAGTATACACTCAACCTTCAAGCAAGTATCCTATCACTCACTTTTACTCTCCCAATTGGATAGACAACTAGACCCTTGGATCACCAAAACATGTCTCTCGATACCTCTTAAGTTATTCCTCAAATAACAATATTCCTCATAACACAGCTTACGGTTATCCTAAGATTAGTTCCTCCAAATCCAATAAAAGAGAAGGTTACCTAGAGGGCACCTTAAGAAAGCAAGCAACAAGGTTAAGCTGAAAAGATATGAAGATCTGTTCAAGCAAGATAGACAAATATTCTAAAAGAAGGATGTGCATCCAGAGTCATCGAAAAAGGTGATGCACGAAGAAAGAGAAGTATCTCCAAGGCTTGGAAGCATTCTCCAACAGTAGCACGAATCTTCTATCTTCGGTAGGAACTCAGGTCTTCATCGTCAGATGGATTAGTCCACGGTTCGTCGATTGGAAGACAATAAAGTAAAATCAAAGACAATCAACAAACACGTTAGAACCTAATAAAAGCAGTCACAAAACAGACTACAATTTAAGTCCTTAAATCTACCCCATCTCTCATTCATTATTCGATTAAATGGTCAAGTTAAGGTTGGGGGTTACATGAGTGCGTCGGGAGCAATAATGCTCTGATACCAACTGTAAAACCCCTCGCGAAAGCGGAAATATAAACACATAAAAGTACCAAAATTGCAGCGGAATTAAAACTTTTTAGCCAACTAAACTAACATGCGAGAAGCTTTAAACTGAAACTGGAAACAGAACTGATAAAAACAACTATAGATAAGTAGCAGTTCTAAGTATCAAACTGAAACATAAATAAATACATCAGCCGGGGATGGCACATCCCTACCGGCACCAAAACAAAAACAACAAAAGTCTAAGAGTCTAGCTAAGCGTAAACGGGTAAGTCAACTGATGAACGGATCATCACTCGCTAGCTCTCCTGTAACCCTGATCTCCAACCCTGCATGTACCTACATACATGAAAACATGTACGCCACAATCAGTGGGGAGTGACTAGAGTTCTCCTAGCCACCTTTTGTGACAACACGTAACATATAAAACAATACAGAATACTCCAACATATATCAACATGTGAAGCATAAACAACTCATCATCTGATCTCTTACTATCATGTGATTACCATGCACGGCTCTCAACTAACTTCATAAACAGATAAGAAGGAGAGCCGGTTTCCCTACTGGTTATCCAGTCGGGGGGTCTTTCAATCTAATCATTTATGAAACCGAACTAAGAGTCATCCAATGCCTTGGATGATTTAACCACAAACCATATAACAACGATAACATACTAGGCATATCTGACACTGTACCATCATCAAGGCAAGCAGATATAAAACAGCAAGTACAAAGGTTCAGAGGCGACATCTTAACGCATAACCTAGGTACTAAACAATTCAGCAAGTATAAAGGTTCAGAGGCGACATCTTAACGCATAACCCTAATACCAAGTTCACATCATCAAGCAAGGACTCAGAGGCGAAAACTCAACGCATGGACCGGCTACCACTGAACATTAGACTCAGAGGCGAAAACTCAACGCATGGACTAACATTCAATTCACTAACACAGGAACTCAGAGGCGAAAACTCAACGCATGGACCCCTACTACATCACAAGATACTAGACTCAGAGGCGAAAACTCAACGCATGTTCTAGCACCAAACACCTGCACTCCGGGTAAGGTATGACAACCTGACCGCCCCGTCGTGCAGTTGCTCTACTCGTCAGACTCAGAGGCGAAAACTCAACGCATGTTCCGACGCGATCACACATACATGTCTGGACTCAGAGGCGAAAACTCAACGCATGTCCCAGACACGACAAACAAACATGTATAGAACTCAGAGGCGAAAACTCAACGCATGGCTCCATACACGACAAACAAACACATATAGGGCTCAGAGGCGAAAACTCAACGCATACCCCTATACATGACAAACAACCTACGTATTAAGTTCAGAGGCGACATCTTAACGCATAACTTAATACGCATCAAAACAATATCATTCAAGTCTATGAACTACTCTATAGTTCTACCTTTAACTTCTAATCAACACTTAATTGACCTCGAGAACTAAGATGAGGGAGAGCCGGTTTCCCTTTCGGTTGCCCGACCGGGGGGTCTCTATCCTCACTATATTCCCGAACCCAATATAATGTTGTCCATCCTCCGGGGACCTCAAATACATGTCAAAGGTACACAAAACAAGTTTCAAGTAAAACCGATAAACCGTTTGAAAGTTACGATCAAATTACGAAAAACTCAAAATAGCATACAGGGGTCCCCAGCCGGTCGGCAGGCAGCCGGTCGGCCGGCTGGTGACCACCCCAGTCTTTCTTCTTTGCTTTTGAAAACCAAAACACAAAAGAGGGTCCCCAGCCGGTCGGCAGGCAGCCGGTCAGCCGGCTGGGAGAACCTTCCCCTTAGCCTTCACAAATTCGTAACCCTTCCCCAAATGTACTCCCAGCCGGCTGGCAGGCGGCCGGTCTGCCGGCTGGGCTCCCATTCTACTAAGGTTCTTCGCAAAACACGAACAACAAAAATGACCACCAGCCGGTCGGCAGGCAGCCGGTCGGCCGGCTGGCAGTCCTAAGGCCAAACTTCCAAAAATCTCGAAAATACAATATACGCTCTCCCAGCCGGTCGACCGGCGGCCGGTCGGTCGACCGGCTCAGAGAGCCTGTTACCGAAAAACGCAAATTTCCAACATCACAAAACTTCACAAATCGATACCCAACTTCACAATTGCTACAATATAAGTTTGCCCATCATTATCAAACATCCAATACTACTTCCTAGCAGCACGTAATTCCCATAACAATCCTTAAGACGGCTAAAACAAGTATCCGTCGCAAACATGAGATTTTTCATAAAAACAACATATGAGCATAAGAATCCTTAACAAGCATAATTTCATCAAGTAAAGCATTCCTAAGCATGTTACTAAAACCCTTGATCATCAAACATTAATAAAAACAGAAACCAAGCCAAGAATCACATCAAATATGCTAATATACACACAAAGGCCGAGTTTCTCATTATCGTCACCTCAAAAGCGATTAAGCTCCAAGATCCTCTTCAATAATGGAACTACCAACACCAAGATCCTCTAAGTCTTCCCTACAGCAAAGAAAACGGGTTTTTAGATGCTAAAACGGAAATTACACAAAACAGCCCCTTTTTGGAGTTGAACGAAAATGAAATTAAAAGAGACGGATGTCTTGGAAATCTCGCAAGGATTCCGAAAAGGTAAGACTTACCGCGGTTCGAGTTCGGGAAGGCCTTGAAATGTCGATTTTAAGCTTGGAAGGAAAAGGAGAAATGGAGAAAATGAAAAGCAGTAGAATGGGTTTGTGAAGATGAAGTATGTCGACACATAGGGTTTAAGGTGGGGTATAAGTAGTCCTTTTCTTATTTTGAGTCGGGTCACTTATTTTTTGTGAAACGGATTCAAGTCGGGTTTGATTTATGCCAAGTTAACATCTTAAGAACTTAAGGATATTCTTAAGACGGATCTTAACGGAAATATTTAAATTAAATTTACGACTTCTTATTAAATTATTATTATATTCCGTAAAATAATTAAAACCGTTAAAATATAAATTACGAAAAAGCGGGCTGTTACAATGAGAACTCTACCTTACGGACTTTTTTAAAAAAAATTAATGACATATTTGGATTCGGCATGGAATTTTATGGCTAGCGAACATATTTCTTGGTCCATAAAATATATACTAGTGACGGAAATCGAGGTGAGATACGTATTATTAATTTTCATGCACCTACTACCGATTTTTACGTATCTATCATTTTTCATGCATCTAGAACTCGTTTTAATGCACGTAGAGCCTATTATTTCATACACCTAGTAGTCATTTTCATGCATGTAAAAAATTTCATGTACATAGTGGTTGTTTTCGTGCATTTATAGCCGTTTTCGTATACCTAATTGTATTTTGGTACACTAAGTATATATTTTGTTAATAAAATCAATAAATTTTGTTTAATGATACTAAAGTGTGTATTTGAATAGGTTAAACTAATGATAAATGATCCATCAAATCTTTCGAAGCGAGATTTGGTGGACATTTAGTGAGGGTTCTCATAGTTCTCATTATAAGGGTGGACATTTGGTGGACATTTAGTGAGGGTTCTCATTTATATATATATATGTCTTCGGATTTACAGCTTGATGTTACCTAACTATGATCTACCGTTTATCAAATTCGTTGGTTGTTATTCATTTCAAGGGGTTCACAGCGTAATGGATCTAACCATGAGCTGTTGTATATCAACTTACATAGTCGTTTCTTTGTTTGAAGGGTTTTCAGCAACATATGTAAGAATTGGAGCATTCTGTTAGTTAAGTATGATATGTCGTTTATCCAACTTTTGTGGTTGCTTTTGGGGTTTATATGCATTTTCAACCTTCTTTTGGCTAACAATGATCTGTTGTTGGCCGGTTTCCGATAACTTATAACATGTTATTTGGATTTGCTGTCTGTAGTTACCTGACTATCATCTACCAATGATCTACTTCTTTGGTTTACATTCATTTCAGGGGGCTGGTATCATAATGGTATCTAACTATGATGTGTCGTTTATCAAATTCAATCGCGGTTTAGGCGTCTAATGCTTTTTCAAAGTGTGAATACAACTCCTTGAATTAGCAAACTGCGGTTAGCTAACCATGACTTGCCGTTTATCAAATTTGTTGGTTGTAGTTCATTTGTAGCATGTAGTTACCTAACTACCATCGACCGATGATCTAATTCTTTGGTTTAAATTCATTTCAGGGGTTGGTAGCGTAATGGTATCTAACTATGACGTGTCGTTTATCAAATTCCATCGTTGTTTAGGCGTTTAACGCTCTTTTAAGGTGTGTACACAGCTCCATGAATTAGCAAACTGCGGTTAGCTACCTATGACTTGTCGTTTATCAAATTTTTTGGTTGCAAATCATTTAAAGGGATCCATAACCTAATGTTATCTACCTATGATTTGCTGCTCTTCTGTAAGTACAACATGCTGTTTGTAACATCCCGTATTTTCAAAAACCATATTTTAATAATTTAAATTTATTTTGGAAATTTATATTTATATTTTAATTAATTTCATAAATTTATTTTAAGAAAAATAGTTCAAGTTCCGTATCTAAGGAAGTTTAGTCCTTAAAACGTTAGTCATCACTTGGCATCGCTTCCTCATTAAAAACCCGACTCAACTTCGTTCCACTTAAAAACCGCTCCACTAGTTGTGCATAAAAGAAAAGAAAAAGGAAGTTTCCTCCTACCTTCCTCATAACAACTCATCCTCAACATTCACCTTCATCCCCAAACTTTCTCTAAAACTCTCATAAACCCATCTTTCACAAAAATCATCACCCCGACTTCGTTTCAAGGCCAAACGAGGTAATTCTTTTGCCATCGCGCTTCTTACATCTTTCCCGACATTTCTATCTTTTCAATTTTCAGTTTCGAGTAAGTCGAAATTTCGGCTGTTTTAGGTAATTTCGAGATTTGTGTAGTTTAACTTGTTTTCTTTGTTTTTAAGGGGCTACTCTTGAAGACCCAGAAGAAGACTCCTACTTGATTGAAGATTCGAGTGAAGAATTAGCAAAAAAAGGTAACCTTGATGAGGAAACTCGGTTTAAGATCAAAGAACATCATTTACTTGTGTTTTCATGGTGTTTTGTGTGAATGGATGATGATTTTAGTATGAATGTATTGTGGGTAAATTAATTTCTGAACTTCACATGTGTATTATGATAAGAATGTGCATAATCTGATTTTGGGTTGATGATAAGTGTAATTGTGTTGTTATGTTCATTGATTGTTGAAATTATGAAGTAATAATGAAATTAGTTGAATGTTCATAGTTATGTTGAAGTTTCAGATTGTTTATGTTGATTAATTTGTGAAGAATATGAGGATTATTAATGGGTAATGAGTATCCGTCACAATTTCAGATTTGTTCATCTTTTGTATGCTTTAATTCATGGTTTATGCTAGTAATCAAGTCATTGTGGTTTGTAGAATTCATATGCTGTAACACCCCCACTTATTTAAGAGCCTTTAGCAAGACATTCTCAAATAAATAGAGTTGTTACCATCTCGAAATGTCCGAGGTAGTGTATAACAAAGTAAAACAACCAAAGTACTTTATATAAAACTGGTAAAATTTTAACTTTTATTATTACAAGTACCGCTTAGCGGAAAAGAAAATACAACTAATGACTTCTCTAGATGTGATATAATTCTAAGTCGGTCCAAAGTCTGCAGCTCACATTCCTGCCCCAACTCCCACTACAACAAAATGGCACTTGCGCCACGATTTATGTCACGGGAATTCATAATTCGTGACCTAAATTTGCTTAGCCACGGGAAAAAAAGTCTCATTCCTTCAAAATTAATTGGTAAAACAATTTATGTCACGGGAAAATATATTCGTGACAAATAATTGTTTTTAGTCACGAATTAAGCCATGATCGTGGCTAACAAATGCGTTTAGTCACGCATCAAGTCACGAACGTGGCTAATAATTATATTTAGCCACAATGTCGTGGCTAATTATGATTTATTGTCACAGGTAAGTTGACCGTGACTAATTAGTGTGCTTAGCCACACTGAATTCTTAACGTGACTAATTATGATTTATTGTCACAACTAAATTATCCGTGACTATATTGCTCTTAGCCACACACTAAATTCTTACCGTGGCTAATTGTGATTTATTGTCACAAGTAAATTACCCGTGACTAATTATTGCTCTTAGGTACGCACTGGATTTTTACCGTGACTAATATTTTTGATATGATAACAAATAACAGTACAAAATTATTAGTGCAACATGGTGTGTACTGTGACATCAAGATGATTGCGCCATATTATTGCGAGATGGGAACAATATTCGTACTTAATGTTTTTCACTATTGACGTAAATGATCTTATTATGATTATTCTTATTATTGGATTTAGTCTGTCACAAGTGAGAATTTGTGCAATTTAGTTATAGCTCAACTATTTTGCTTGACTGAGTAAAACCTTACATAACACTACTGACTTGAACATGAATATGATTATATGAATAAATGATTGTTGTTTAACAATTTATTTTGCTTTATTTTCGTTGAATAATTGATATATGGTATACTAATTACTTTAGATAAAAAGAGAATAATTTTCCTAACATAAAACTTGGTTTTGTAAGAAATAAAAGGAAAATACAAAAGCTGGATGAAACTTAATCAAATATACATAATATGAAAAATTTAAATGTAAAATTCTGAAAATATTTTGATTAATATAATAAATATTTGGTATTTGTTTATTTAGTCTAATAAGAAATGTGAAACTTCTATAAAATGATACACACGTAAAGAAAATTACCATCGTCTTCATTTTTTTTATTTTTTTACAGACTAGAATAATATTTAGTGGTTTTTTCATAACATCGATAATTTAATAAATAATTAATTCTTTTTTTTTTTGTTAAATTTTATAATATTGAATAACATTATGTAGAGACCGCATCTCATTTAAAGAGAAAGTATGTCCAATTCAATAATTAAATTATTAACACCTAACCTTGAGAAGTCTGAAACTAATATATTGTTAAATTTTTCATTAGAAAATTGATTTACAACTTTATTTGTAAAATATTTCTAGAAGAACTTGAATTCGAGATGTTAAATTGGAAAAAAAATTGAGGAAGTTTTTAAGGAGAAAAATAAAAGAAAAGACAATTAGATTTAAAATATGACTAAATAAAAAAAAAAGTAGTCTAAAAAATTAAATTCAAAATGATTTCCAACAAATCATTGAATAAAATGGAAAAAAAAATATATTGATAAAATAATCGATATAAAAAAATCAATATAGAAAAACATTTTAATTATTGAAAATGAGCGTATCACACCGAAAAGTAAAATGGAAATTAAAATAATAGATTTACATGTGTAAATAATGTGAAATTTTGTTGACAAAAAGAAATATTAATAATAATGAAAAAAAATCAATATAGAGAAAACAAAAATTTGTACGATCTTTTCTGTGTTTTTTTTGGCAAAAACTGAATATTTTCGAGTTAATAATGTCTTGGTCATTTATTTTAGTAATAAAACTCGGTCATTGATACTCATATGTAATCATTATTCAAAAGTGATCATTATTTAGTAAAAAATGATTAAACTTTTTTTCGTTACAAATACGACGATCTTACAAATAGTATTTGTGTGGAAAAATATATGAAAAAAAGGATAAAAGAGAAATAAAATAAAAATGCTGACAAATGAAAAAAAAATAAAAAAAATATAGTAGGGAAAAAAATATAAGGAAAATTTGATTAAATAGTCTGGAGAAAATGGTTTTGTTGACTCAGGCAAAAAATGACTCGAGCATCATTAGTCGGGAGGTCAACATTCACTAGTAGAAAAATAGCTTTTTGCGGCTATTTATTTGAGGCGTTTTATCTCAATAGCAGCAAATAGTTTTTTTAAAAATTAAAATTATATAACGATTTGAGGCGTTTTTTGGAAAAACGCCTCAAAAACCCTTTTTGCGGCGTTTATTGTAGAAACGCAGCAAATGTGTGATACAGTAGAAAGAATAAAATTAATAAACCTCCATCCTCTCGCGTCTTTATACATTCGAATATTTCTTTTAATTTCACAGTGTTTACAAACCGCAAAAACTCGCCCTTCTTACCCACAAGGCCACAACCACCGCGTGCCCTTCTTACCCACAACCACCGCGTGCTCCACCACCACTGCATCACCTCGCCTTCTGTTGTTGATATTAGGTATGTAAATTTGGTGTTCATTGTTTATGTTTAGGGTTAAATTCAGTGTTGTTATTGTTAGGGTTTATATTTATTTTCAATTAATTGGAGTGTTTATTTTCGAAATACAGTACAATTCGATTAATTTTTAGGGTTTAAGCTTTTCTGATTGGGAAACTTTGAAATATCGGGTCTGATAGGGCTTTGCGAGAATGTGGTTTTGTCTGAACATTAGAGTAAGGATGTTGTGTATCAACCTCTTCTTTGAATGCGCGGTTAGCCAGGTAAATTAAGTTAAAGGGGAGATACGATAAAAGTAATAAAGGGATGGAGTGCTATGAAGGAAGTTGATCGAGTTATTGATTACTCTGAACTAATATTTTGCTACAAATATTTTGCTAAACCGCGCTCATACCTCTCGTAAGGTTATGACGCTTGATGGCAATCGGCTCACTGACTTGCTTGATGAATGTATATTTTCTCTTAATTACAATTGTTAATTTGATGCCTTGTGATTTCCCGTTTTTTTGCTTATTAATAAGGTCTATGTTGTTTATCAGTGGGTCAGCTGATACGACTTGAACAGGTTATCAGTATCGAAGAATTTGTTGACATACCTTCCTGAAACTCTCGGCAGTCTTAGAAAAGTCGGTATCTTGATCATATAGAATACCAATTTTTTCTGTTTTTAATTCTTTTACATTATAAGTCTTATATGTTTTACAGATATAGTACCTTCTCCGTCTTATTCCGAGTTACTTTAACCACCCTGATGCCTGCACTACATTTTTCGCAGTTAAAGTTTCTAAATGCATCAAATAATAAAATAACGTTTCTTCCAGAATCTATTGGAAGTTGTTTTTCACTTGAGGAACTACAAGCAAATGGTATTGACAATATTGTTTATATCGTATTATCGTCTATCGATAATCCAGTTTCTGGCTTTTATATGGTACATGGCAGCATTATCTGAAATTCTGAAAAGGACCTTGTTCCTCGTCCATTTTCTATTGGCAGATAATTTTATCGATGATCTTCCTGCATCAATTTGTAATCTTATTCATTTGAAGTTACTTTGCTTGGACAACAACAATGTGAAACAGGTAATTGTAACTTTCCATGGCTATTTCTGCACTACACGAGTGACGAGTACACGAGTGACGAGTAAACAGGTAATCAAGTTTAAATATAGCTGGTGTTCTCCAACTCTTCATATACCATTTAAATAAATTAAAGGTTTTTATTGTGAGTGTGTTCCTTTTTACCGATTTGATTGTGGTTGCATAAATTATTTTGTTTTATTATATAAATTTGAATATGCTTGTCAATCTGGTCATTTTAATCATGAACCCTAAATTTTATTCACTCTAACTGTGTATCAGGTCCATGCCTAATTTTTGTCTGCGATGATTGTGGTTGATTTTTTTTTAACTAATTTAGTGATGTCATTTGCTAGAGTAAATTATTTCTGAGTGCAAATTTTTTAACATTGAGGTCATGGTTCACTGATTGTGAAATTAACATCTTGAATTCTTGTTAAAAAATGTTTCGCAATATACTTCTGGCATAAAACCTTGTCATCCGCCAATGATGGATCGCTATGGTATGAGTTTACCACATATAGCTCCCTCTACTATGGTATATTTCCTTGATGATAAGTTTCAGAAGAAAGGTTTGAATCCTTACTTTCAAATGGTTGCCTTTTTTGAATTCCTAAGTGTGTGTCTTGTGACCAAAGCCGTCTTTATTGGTATTCAATCAAAGTCAGAATGTTTCCGTTGTTGGTTTAAACAAAGACATCCTCTTAAAAATTTGAGGGTTCCAGTGTAAACCAATTCACTTATTCTTGTAACTCTGATGAAATAATTTTTTCCAATGCTTTGTATTACCTGTCTAAATCATGCTTCAGCGAGACAGATGGCTTGTCAGGGGATGGATTTATATAGCTTGTTTTTATGCTTCGACATTTGTATTAGAATATTAAACATTCAATAAGAACTTCGGGGTATCCTTCTTTCAATATTTGTTATGAATTCCCTTGTTCCATTGGGCATCTTTCTCTGAATAGGTCGAGCTAGATCTGATCGTCCGACCTAAAAGAACAATCCAAAGCATACTAGAATTAAATTGACCCGATTCAGATTTACACGACCCCATTGAAACATTATAGGGTAAATGTAAATTTCCGGTGCAATGTGACAGGTCATGTAATTTTTCGGCTGGTATATGTTAATACAGGTGTCTACTCAAATGGTAGGTTCATTTGGGTACAGTGCTCCAGAGTTTGCTTTGTCAAGGATTTACACCACGAAAAGTGACGTCTACAGCTTCGGGGTGGTGATGTTGGAGCTTTTGAGTGGGCGTAAACCTCTAGATAGGTATGATCTCCCTCGTTTTAGCTTATTGCAATATAATAACTGGACGGTATCCTGAGAACATATAATCCAAATAGAAATTCAACTTCAGTCTCCCATTTTGTCTACTGCTATTCTAATTCTCATCTGAATGAGCATCCAAGTCAGTATGCACAGGCTGACCAAGCAATTAATTAGTCTTGCATTATTACTCTGCTCCCAGGTATAGTATGCACAGGCTGTCCAGATTAGCTTCTGAACAGACTGCATCAAATCCCTGCCAGTTCTTGCATCAGTAATAGTACATTGTTGATTTTGATACTTGTAATATTGTATATGACTCATTTAAGAGTCGTGAATTGTTATTGATGTTTTAATTTGTTCAGAGGTTTTTGCCATCGGAATTCGGGAACGACTTGGACAATATGATCCATGGTGTGGAACCAGTAAAAACAGCTTGGGCTCAGAAGATTGAGATACGTCGAGCAACGAAGGCCCAAGGGATACCTTTTACATATGTTCTGTGCTGGATACTTTCTTCCTAGTCTGTGTCAGCTTGGTGGTGCTACTCCTCCTAGGGACAAAGTAGTCATTTTGGGTGACGGTACTCCTAAAGGTATTTTGACGAATTCGTATATAAACTGAATTTCTAGCATGATTCGAGCCTGATTATACGATTTTCTTAATTTACACATAACAACTGTATGCGTGCATCGACCAGTCTTCAGCGTGATATCAAAGCGGCACGGCTCAGCGTGATATGGAGGCAACGGAATCAGAGCAAGCAGGAACTTATGGTTGATGTGCCAAAACGAGTAGCAGCGCACATATTGCAGGACATTCGAGATCAAATTCGCGGTCAGGAAGCTACAAGTTATAGTTTTTTTAGCATTGTATATTTTTAGAATAATTTAGAACAATTATAAAAAACATGTAAGATTTTCTTGTGAAAAAATACATTTGAGAGTTATCATATTTAGATAATTTGTGTGCATTTTTTAATATTTAAAAAAAAAAAAGATTTTTTTTTTAACCTATTTGCGGCGTTTTTTTCAAAAAACGCCTCAAATAGAGGACCTATTTGCGGCGTTTTTTTAGAAAAACGCCTCAAATAACCTTTTCTATTTGCGGCGTTTTTTTAGAAAAACGCCTCAAATAACCTCTTATTTGCGGCGTTTTTTTTCCGCCTCAAATGACTTTCTCTATTTGCGGCCCCCTTATTTGCTGCTACACTAAAAACGCCGCAAATGGCCTCATTTTTGACGCCTCAAATAAGTATTTTTCTACTAGTGATTGAAAACTCGAGTAATTTGGAAAAATAATATTTTTTTTCGCAAAAATATGTAAATCATTTAATATTTTTTCGCAAAAATAATAGTGAAGTTATTTTAGAAAGAAAAGAATATAATTTAAAAAGGTTTCAAAGTGTTAACTATATCAACAAGCTTAAGTTTCAATTTCGGTAGCTCATCATAAGAACTCCACAGTTAAGCGTGCTCAGGTGAGAGTAGTCTTGGGATTGGTGACCTCCTGGGAAGGATATACGATTCGCAAAAGTGAATAAGTTGTGATTGTAAGTAACGAGTTGAGATAACTAACCAAACAAGGATTAAAGCTTGACAAGATTCCATATGTAACCAAATGTGTTTGGTAGTGTGGTGGTTGTTCACCTCATATCTTAACCCTGAGGTCAGGGGTTCGATCCCTACCCATGGGAATAGAGCAACTCTTTGGCCAGCCATTTACCTCTTCGTGAGAGCACCCGCGGCGAGCGGATTATACACCGTTGTCGACGGTGGACAACCCCGGTTTAGACCAAAAAAAAAAAGATTAAGATTCCATATGTGAAAATATTTTCATTATCAGTAAAAAATAATATTTTACATTTTGTTTACTTATTTTTTGTTTTTGTGCTTTGCCACGAGAATAGTTTTGGCCACGAGAATTAACTTTTGGCCACGGGAGTTATTAGTCACGTGAGAATCTGTGGCTAAAAATATAATTTTAGCCACGTTCTTGTTTTTCCCGTGGCTATCTGTTAGCCACGACCACTTGGGCCACGAAAGGTATTTCCATGGCAAATAGCTTTAGCCACGAGAAATTAGTACTTGCGCCACGAATTTAGCCGTGGCCCAAGTGCTCAATTGTAGTAGTGTCCTAGCTCATCTGTCTCTTTCCTGTAAAGTCTACTCCCCATTCCGGATCATCGTAGGTGTCACACGAATTCACTGTCAACCTCGCGGTCGAGTAGGATAACACAAAATATATGATATGCAAATGCCATGATATGCTCGAGCTCATTCTCAATCTCATTCTCAAACCCGTAACACGCAGCCATACCAAACCTCCCAACAGACTATAATCGGCCGTCGCCGAACACCAGCTCAATAGCTGATAAGACACCATGCCTGGTCTGCAGAATCACCCTGGGCTTTATATCAGAACAATATCTGATCCATATCTTTCTCAGTAACCAATGAATATGCCATGCCCATGAATGCAACACTACAATAAATAACCATTAAATACCATACTCATATAACTCATACCTGCATCCATAATATACAAGGCAACATCCATTCAGAACACATCACAGAGTAAACATCCATTCATAACACTTCATAGAGTATAGTGTCAGTGTATCCTACCTGGATAGCAATATAATCCCATCACGCAGCTAACATCCGATGAGTAGAATCACTCCATCACATACTCAACACCTAATAAAATAATATACATAATTACTAACTAATATAACTACGTAAACAAATATAATATATCAACCAACCAATTTAATTAACCAAATAATGTACTACGCATAACGATACAATATTAAGCACGACTATTCAATTAACTTAATTAGGTGATTAATTAAAATTACCGTCACAACACTATTTAAATAAATTAACCAAACCAGTTCAACTAATTAAACTACTTGATCCCAGCTAAACAAACATGAACTAAACAATTTAAGTTATTAACAACATCAAACATTTAATCAAATAATATTAATAACCATCACATAATTATTATAAATACTAATAATAAAATTATAATAATAATCATATCAATTAACCATAATAAAAAAAATAACAAGAATAAATAATAGTGTAACACCCCGTAATTTCCAAGTATTTATATATTATTAAAATCTTATTTTAGTAATAATAATGTTCCACAATAAATAAAATTCCTTTTAAAATTTATCGTTTTCGATAATGATATTAATATGTCCGTCTTAAACTTATACTCCTTAAACTTGTGAAGCGCTACTCTGTCCTTGTTACTAATTTTTAGATATTTGAAGGGCATATCTAGCGTTTTCTTATAGAATAAAAGTTTTAGCTCTTTCTTTTAGCTTTCCAACGCCACCAAAAACACCTCATTACGAGTTTTGTAGAGGAAATTATGCCGAAAATACGAAAGGCTGTCACGGACCATCCGCAAACGAGACACTCGCTCGTTGCTTACTCTTTACTCTTTTCCACATGTCCTTTGGGACACTTGGCTAAGTATGAAGACTTTGCCTTGCTGCCCAAGGTCAATCTCCTTCTTCAACCCTTCATTTTTTCAGCAAAGAGCTCACAAAACACTAAACAAGAAGAACACCATTGTTGTGCACCTCACCTTAAAACGATCATAAAATCTTCGTTTCTTATCGGTTTTCGACGATTTTCGCGTCTATCTTTTCCTCTACTCGCCCTCCAACTTTATAGGTAAGAAAATTCACAAATATATTCCTTCCTCTACTCTGGTCGTGGCCTCTAAGGCACGGTTTTCAAATGCTAACTCCTTTATTTGTGTGTAGCTAGTTCGGTTGTCCAAACCGGAGTGGTTTTGAGTCAAAATCATGCTTATTGAACAACTGCTATAAGGTAACGGTGATGGGTTACTCGACTTATCGTCTATGTTTACATGTGTTCTATATGCTAGTAATGTTTAGTATACTAGAACTGTGTTTGGTTAAATAGTGACATGATTAAGTTCATAAATCATATGTTTGGATGAATTTCATTTTGCATGGTTGTGTTGGATGATATTTTAGTTGGAAATTCATTAAGAATTGTATGGTAAAATGAGGTTGTGATCTTTGAGGATGATTAGTTTGATAGTCTTTCGAGTTCATAATGCTTGGTTTACCTTGGTTATTTGATAAAGTTTCAGCACCTTGACAAATCTGTCCATAGTCTTGTATAATTTATTTCGACATCTTAAAGTATCCTTCTGTGAAAATGTTGAAACTAGACCCCTGTTCATTTTAAGTGTAGAATCTAACTCTAAAATTTCGTAATTTTCTTGCATGTCGTTTGTTCACAATAAATTATTTACGAACATTGCGCTGAAATACTCGCAGAACGGACAGTAGCTTAAAGATTATTTCGAAAACCATTTTTATACTTTGAAAATATTCTGGTCCTTTTCCATAATTAAACCTTGAAGAATTTAGTTGATGTTAGGAGTTTACTTTGCCCCAAAATGTTTTGTTAAACCCGTTTTATGAAGTAATACTTTTAATGCGACGATTTATGACATACTTTAAAGATCAGATTATAAACCCCTGTTAAGTTTGTCTTTTTAAAATGGTTATCTGATAAATATTGTAGCTAAAAGTCTTATTAATCCGACCCAACTGGCCTTGTATCATTTCAATTTTATTTGAATTAATTATGAATTTTACGGCAGAGGACAGCTGAAATGTAAAACGCTTTTAAGACTTATGTTTTATTAATCAGTTCCTTTTATTCTTCTCCCGTATGGAATGGACTTAAGCGCTGTATTACTTATCGATTATTGGCTCTTGTATGTAAATGAGTTGGTTAACGGTTATGTTAGCTTAAATTGTGTTTTGATGACGGTTATGTTATCTTAAGATGAGTAAGGTGACGGTTATGTTGCCTTGCTTGTGTTTAGGTGACGCTTATGTCACCCTAAATTGTGTTGGTAACGGTTATGTTGCCTTGGTTGTGAATAGATAGCGGTGATACGATTTGTGTATCAATGTAATGAAAAAACGCCACTCCTGTTATGGGATTTTATCTAACTATGTTCGGGATTGGTCGTTGTCCGTGGTTATGCGGCCCGGTCCCCGTGTGTCGTTCGGTGTAGGTTATTACATCGAGAGGTCTGGCCAGGTCTTAGGCATATAGTTGTCGGTTATGCGTTATACATAGTATCCGGATGACGTGGTTATGCGCTCCGGTAGCTAGGGTGCGGTTATACGCCCTAGCCTGTTAGTGGAGCGGTTATACTCCCTGACTGTCAGTTGTAGCGGTTATGCTACCTGACGGCGTTCATTCTATTCTTATTTTTTGTTGTTTGTGTGATTTGACATGCCATCAAGTGTTGGTCTCTGAGTCGATCACCTGGTTGTTTACCTGATTTTGAGTATCATGCTTTGATATTTCTCATATCCACATGTATTACTCCATATACAATATGTTCTTATTGTTATCTATTTGTATTTTGACGTAAAGTGGCTGGGAGAACCTTGAGTTACTCCCCACTGACTGTGGCGTTCATGTTTCATGAATGTAGGTTGGTGCTGTTTGGGGAAGACGTGTGGCTAGCGAGCATCGTTGATCATTCGACAATTACCCTTACGCTTAGTTTAGATTTAATTCATGTTGTTACCGTGGGATACCTTATTCCTCGTTTATTTAAGTATTCGTTTATAATTTATACTTTCGTATTAGTTTTAGTCTTCCGCTTGTTGTTTTGATATTCCGCGAAAAGTTTTAATAAATATGTCGAAAAGTTTTTAAAAGTATCGTATTTCCGCTGCAATTTACTTGTTTATTTTTATGCCATATTGCAGGGTGTCATAGTTGGTATCAGAGCAGTAATGCTCCCGACGCACGCACGTGTACCCCAACTTTAAATTTGAACTTGACATAATATAATGAATGAGAGATGGGTAGACTTAAGGACCAAGTGGTAGTCTGTAATGTGATTGCTCCTGGTTAGGTCTAACATGTTTGTTAATTGTCAAAGATTTTATTTTTGTGCTCAAGGATTGGTGAACTATGAGCTTACCTGGATGGCGATCAAGATTATTGTCTAATACTGAAGATGGAAGATTCGTGCTATCTTTGAAGGATGCTTCCATGTCCCCGAAGATACTCCTTGTTCATCATGCATCACCTTCTTCCTTATTTCTTGATGCATATCCTCCCTTCCCAAACTCTTTTCTATCTTAACTCGAAAGATACTTTCGTAACTTCCCGACTTAACCTTATCCTTGTTACTTGCCTTTTCCCATGACGCTTTGTAGGTAACCGAGCTTAGTTCGATATTGAGGATTTTGTTCGAGGATAACCCCTAGCCCTTATTTTGAAAAGTAATGTTATTGAAAACATTTAGGGAGTGCAGTAAGCCATGTCTTGATGATCCTTACGTTTAGTTGTTTACCCAATTGGTGGGTGGAATTGGTTGGTGAAATTCCTAGATTCAATTTTGAGTGGTGTATGTAGCTTTCAGAAGAATTTAATGTAATACCCCGTATTTTAGTCTCGGTCAACGACAGTCGAACCGTGTTTTATACAAGTATATCAAAAGGAATGTTTATAAAGTATTTTACGTAAACTGTTATTATTTTATAAATCGTATTTCTACGATTATTTCATATTTCATAATCATGTTATATTTGACGTTTATTCTTAAAATGATATTTCATTCGTATTTCTAATTAAATATAATTCCTATTTTATATTTAATTCTCATTTAATTTGTTTTATTATTTAAGTCGTAATTATATTTATATTCTAGTTCTTATATATATTCTTATGTAAGTACTAATAATTTTATATTCTTATAATTAATTTAATTAATATTTACTAATACTAAATTACATAATCTAATTAGTATAAATATTTTATACATACTCGTTTATTTTAAGTTACGGGTAGACATATAATTCCTCGAGTGGCGTGGTGAACTTTTAGACTCGTGTTATGAATGAATAGTGATGGGCTTGGACTCGGGTTGAGGGTGAGGACCGTGTAATGCAACACAGCCTATGTTTTCTTAAACACAAAACCCTATAAACACATCCATCGACACTCTTAAACATGAAACCCTATTCATCGACTCTTCTTGTTGCCTCCATCGACTTCCACAAAACCCTACTCCTCTACCATCTTGTCTGCCCCATCACCTCATCGGTCTCCCCTAAACCAACTAAGCAAGGACCCTATTCTATGGTGACAACCGTGGGTGGGAAGAGGACGAAAACAGTAGCAGCAAAACCATCACCATCTTCGTTTTCATTCCTGCGCGCCTGTAAGTTTAACAACCTGTTTCTCGTACTTTTAATACCTTCGAATCTGAGTTCTATGGTTGTGGGAAATCCTTGTAGTATGAAAAACATGTTGTTGGTCATTAAACCACCATAAGACCACCGTAACTATCACAAAAATGACCATGAATGTCGACAGTAGCAGCACTATGCGTTTTTCTGAGGCGTTTCTGACCCGTTTTTAATTGTCTATTCAATGCTGTTTATGGTTTGTTAGTTGCTTATTTTACTTATGGTTAATAGTAGTAGGATGTGTGGTTCATGTGGGAGGTTGTACGGTGGTGCTTGGTGACCGGAGCGCCACCAAAAGAGGGACTGTTGTGGGTTCGGTTTTATAGTTAGGAAAACAGGGGTGCGAGGTAGTGTGTGTGCCAGTGTTTTTAGGAGGCCGTTTCTGGTGTTTTGGGAGGTGTCGAGCCCTGGTGGTTTCCACCAGGGAGTCAGGCGAAGAGAGTGGTGTCGAGAATAGTTTAGGATGATGGTTTTGGTGGCTAGAATACCGGTTGCAAAGAGGAGAAACAGTGAAGGCGTGTCAAAACAGAGTTCAGGGGGCTGTTGTGTTGCGTCTCTGTGACATTCGTTGAGGAGGTTACAGGGAAAAAGGCGAGCTATGGGAACCTCTTATGGGACCACCGTGGGTCAATGGGGACCAATGTGGTGGCCAGTGGAGCGGTTGGGCCTGGCGGTGAGGGAGGAAACACGATAAGATGGGGCGTTGAAGGGCGTTGGAAACGGAGCGAGTTTCGGTCGCGCGTGGGCTGGTTTGGGCAGTGCTGGTGGTTGTTAGGTTAGCCTCATGAGGTGGCCGAGTGGTGGATGTTGTGGGTGGTGGTATAGGCTAGAGGTTAGGACCCATCGTGGTGGTTATGGATGGCTAGGATCATGGTGGTAGTGCCGTGAACATGAACGCTCGGGTGTGAAGGCATTTGTTCATGGTGGTGAATGTTCACGTGTTTCAGAACAATTCATGTTAGTATAGTGGTAGTAGTTGCTACGTTTGTGTTGATTAAGTAATTTGTCCAAGTCTTATTAGTCTTAATTTATTAGTTGTTAATGGTTATTAGATGTTATCTATTTTAATTAGTTTATGTTTTGATATTATTATTATTATTATTATTATTATTATTATTATTATTGTTATTACTATTGTTATAGTTGTTATTATTATTATTATGATTAATATTATTAACAATATTGTTCAAGTTGGTAATGATTAAAGTTGTTAAGTATATTTTATACAAGAATGTGACGGTTATCAATTGTGCGATTATGTTTCCTATGTTCGTTTATTTAACTGAAGTTAGTTATAAAAGTAATAAGGACGAGTTGTTTAAGTTAATTGAACTAGCCATGTGTAATACGGTCTTGTTATGCGTTGTATATGGGTTAAATAATTAATTTGAATAATTGATATGTTATATTAGTTTGTGTAATTGTATTAGTTGGTAATTACGTATATTATATTGTTAGGTGATGATTTTGAAGTGGCATTATTCTGTTTGCTCGCTGGCTTGCTTTGGACTATATTGTTATTACAGGTAGGATATACTGACCTTACACTCTATGATGTGTTATGAATGGATGTGGTATTGTGTGATATGGATGCTGAGTATGATTGATATGGGAATAATATTGGTTGGATTGATTGTGGATTATTGGTAATGGCATGAGCATTACATTACTTGATAGCATGATTGAATAATTATATTGTTGCATTCATGAGCATTGCATATGCATTGGTTACTGAGAAAGATGTGAATCAGATTTTGTTCTGATATAAAGCCCAGGGTGGTTCTGCAGACCAGGCCTGGTGTCTTATCAGCTATTGAGCTGGTGTTCGGTGACGACCGATGATAGTCTGCCGGGAGGTTCGGTATGGCTGGGTGTTACGGGTTTGAGATTGAGAATTGAGATTGAGATTGAGCTCGAGCATATCATGGCAATTGCATATTATTACTGTTGCATTATTTATTATTGCGTTATCCTACTCAACCGCGAGGTTGACAGTGTATTCGTGTACATCTACGATGATCCGGAATGGGGAGTAGATTCCACAGGTCAGAGACAGATGGACTAGGAGCTTGGGCAAGGAGAGAGCCAAGGCTTGGACCTACTTAGAATTAGATCACATACTTAGATGTATCGGTTGTACTTATTCCTTGCGTAATAGTTGTAATATCAAAAGTTCTAATTTAATCAGTTTTTATATAAAGTACTTTGGTTTGCTTTACTTTGTTATTCACTACCTCGGACATTCCGAGATGGTAACAACTCTATTTATTTGAGAATGTCTTGCTAAAGGCTCTTAAATAAATGAGGGTGTTACATTTAACCTTGGGAATCAAAATTGGGATTTAGAACCAGTGGGTTAATATGTGTCGCTTTAAGCGTATGAATGAGGTGTTAGAAGTATAAACGAATTAGGAAAATATACTTGGGATGTTACGTTTAAGAATAATAATCGTTTATAATGATGGATGAGTAGTGAAGCGATGTATAAGGTAATCATTGGTGAATTGACTGAAGTTTACTCTTTTAGTTATTTAAAGGAATTAGTGGTGTAACCTTAGAGAAGCTACCTAAAGGTAATGTCGTTGGATGTCTGATTGATGTAGTAAGGTGCAACTTATAGATTTGTGAGATTTTGAGGTTGTGATGTTTAAAGGACGTTTTGATTCGTATATAGAGGTGTGAGAACGTTAAAAGTGGATTTTCTTAGTGTTCACATTTTGAGGTATTAATGAATTATAAGGATTTACGCATTGTGTGGGATTAGAATAGAGTAACTCGATGGGTAATGAATGTTTTGGGAATTGAAGTAAATAGAGAGTTGATAATCTATGGAGTATAAAGATTGTGAAGTAGAAATGGTATAAAAATGGTTTATCCTGGAGTATTGCAGAAATGTCGTTTGAGGAATTTAAGGCATAGAGATACCTGAAACTTTATGGAATAGTCGAAATTGGGATGATCGTACATCTTTAATTTTTGGAAGAACTTATAGTAAAGCGAACCATTGGGAAGTAGGAGTTAAGAGCCTTGTGGAAATTTTGGGAACCCCGAGCCTTGGGAATTGTGTCAGTTCAAATCGTAACCTTTCCTCAACGCTTCTCTTCTTCTTTCTTCTTCCATGCTAACTATGTCGAGTTATGCTTTCATGACAAAGCTTACTTTACCTTTCTTTATGTCATATATCTTCTTAACTCTAATGCTCATTCTTCTCCTCATGGCTTCACTATTGTTGGAGTCCATAGCCCGGAGTCTCTTAGCCCGTCATCTTATGTATCTCTCTCAACTTTCTGTATCGCGTTTGTCTCTAAGTTTGTGTCATATCTTTACCCATGTGAACCTTGCCCTCTGTATTTTGGTATAGTTGTTAGGTTGAATTCGTTTGTGAAATAATGATATATGCTTAGAGGATCCTTCGTCTTGTTTTTTCGGACATAGTTGAGAAAGTTAGTGTTCGGTGACGTTTGGGTAATATTAGGTAGTGTGCCATCTTAATGGTTTCATTTTAAAGGTTTGATGGTATGAGTGCTTCTTGTGGACTGGTATCAACCGTGAAGCTAATAATTTTGGTGTTATCTATGAGAGTGTTGATGGTTACCTAGAGACAGTTTGGGTGAAAGTTGTTACTTTTATGTGACTTTCTTTTGGGATGATCACTTTACGGTAATTATGGTAGTCAAGGTTTAAGAGATGTTTTCTTGATTTGGGTCGATGAGAGTTGACCAGTTTGGGATTGAATGCTTTGGATGTTAACTCGTAGTCCTATGTTCGGGAATAGTTACGGTTTGAAGAATACCGTGTTTATGCTTTTGGGATTAGATGTTTTGGATGACTATCTCATAGCCCTATATATGAGAGTAAGTACATTTCGGAGAGTGCCACGTTCATTCTTTGATTGTCGATATGCGTATAACGATTTTTTTTTTAGAGGTCTGGAAGTACGATGGATTCTAGTCTAAGATCCTTGTCTGGTGTTTTACCTTGTTTAGGGACATATAACCTATGCTAGTTGGGTATGAGTACGACCTTGTTAGTAATTTTGGATCTAGCTCTATGAAGGATGTTGGTTGTTGAGTAATAATTTAGAGTTGTGAAGTCCCTTTGGTAATGTGATACCTTGTATCGTGGATGAATTAGATGTGAATGACCCAAATTGAGTTGAGGAAGCCTTGAGAGTTGTGTGATTGGAAGAGTTACCTTTTGAGGTGTGTAAGAAACCATGATGATGATGACTCATTTATGGATTGAGTGATTTGTGATTTCCGTAATCCGAAGAGTTATCTTCCTCCTTAGCCTTAAACCTCTTTTGTTCATGCGTCTGTTACTTTGTTGTTTGTGCATCCTTATTCTCTTGTTGAGTACCGTCGTTAGCCATGAAGATGGTGGTTTTGATACCTTGTTTTAGTTAGCTTCTTTGTGACGTTTTGTGTTTTGAGTTCTTTGATGGACAGACTCGACCCTCTTTGATTGATGATATGTAGCTTTCATGCTTGTGTTTTGTATGAGTGTTATTTAAAATGTCTTCCATTTATATACTTTACAACCAATTTTAGTTACCTTACTTTGTTGTTCAAAAATTTTAATTTCTGTTACAACCTTACTTATTTTATGGATTTGAAAATGTAAGTCTACTCCCGAAATGACAAGTTTTGAATTTTTTTTTGAAATGGTTTATAATATTAATTGATTTTAGCGTTTGATTCAGCGTTAGAACTCGTTATTGGAGATGTCTAAGAACTTGTACTATGCATGTCGGCGCATGATTTAATTTTGGACTAGCCCTTGATTTGGAATGTCGGGCTCTTGAATGCGCAAAGAGAATCCTCTTGTTCCATTGACGAGGACTCGTTGTTAGTTATTTAGACCATATTAATACTCATATTGTGATCTTAAAATTACAATATAATATAAAATGGTCTAAATCTACATGCATGCAAACAAAAAATATAAAAGATGGTATTAAACCATCTTAAGATAAAAATCCTTACATTGTATAAGCAAGATAATGGGCACAACAAAAGGACTCCTTCCTTATTGTTGTTCTTGAGCTATGGAATAAGAAAGATCCTCCAAGACTACTAACCACCAAATAGATGGTCTCCTAAGGATACACCCAAGATTATCCCAAAAACTACTAAGTTACTAACTAGGTAAATTTAGTAGTAAACCTTGTATTATGTGATAATATTATTACACTAATAACATTATGATATATTTATTATTATGAGGATTTTCTCTCTTAAAAATTAAGAGGATTTATGTGTATAATGAGGGGTATATATAGGGGTTTGAAATGTAAACAATTCATGGGAACATGCCATGTGTTTACACCACCAAACTTTGACAAATATGTTTAATAAGTTCTTATATATATTATGGTTCAAATGGACCCATTTTGGTCCATTTCGATTTCCGACATTTGTCCCACAAATGCTTATAAGTCTTATATTTAATTATCTTAATTAATTATTAAATTGATCATTTAACAATTAAATAATACAAATCAACAATTAATAACCACTTAACAATTAAGTTCTTATTAGACTATTTTATCAGTATAAAATATAACTTATGAACCCTTATTAGCTAATTTTACAATCTCTTGTAAGTTTAAATAGCTATTTATCTTCGCCTCAAATATATATACACATGTCGTAGAAATTTATATAATTAACTATTAATTATAAAATTTCATTTATATTTATTAACTAATTATCAAATAATTAAATAATAAATCCCCTTGGCCCAAGTTTGTAACTTGTCATCAAATATATATTCACATGACTTATTTAAAAGTCCTGTAATACAAGGATTTAATATAATTGTATCAAATACAAATAATTAGTTTTTCCATTTGGGCATCATCCTATAGGTGTGACCTAAAGGGATCAGCTGGTCACCGCCGTCACACGACAGTAATGTCAAACTCTAGTCAGCCAATCATTACCGATTAACGTTGACCAGCTGACATATATGTAAAATAAATCCCTGACATATTCCTTGTACGAGATTTATTATGTAGACGCACTATTGTGGAGGACACTACTCCAACAATCTCTCACTTGTCTGACACAAGTGTGCGCCACCGATTCTCTTGTCCAAAGTATATCCCACTCAATGCAAGATGTCTTCCAGGTCGTTCCTGCACGTGATCTCATCATAAAGTGGTTTCCTCGATCAGGAGAATGACCGTCTGACCGGATTATCTACTATAGACCTTATCCGAGCGTGGCCACGCATTTTCAGTCAACTCTCCTCGAGTGGCCTTGAGATGAAAATTTGACATAAGTGGACAATCCTGTTGACCTATTTTCTTTGTTCAATCACAGATCACTATGACCCAGAAGATGTCCATCAGCCTCCTGTTATGGCACGACCTTAAGCAAAAACTAAAGTCAATCGGAAACTGTACTAACTCAGACAAATAGTCTCCAGTCAAAAGAATCGACTCGAAGGAATAAATAGAAATCCTCGCCACGACCTAGCAACAAAAAGACTCTATAAATGGTCACTGTCCGACAAATTGTCTCACAATCTGCCTATGTAATCGACCAATCATCACTATGACCATATGACAGTCGAACATTTCATCTATCGTCTTACAATCTAGTCATTCCGAGACGTCACCTCATTAAGTAACTAGGGACAAAATACAATGTTAATCCAGTTCACTTAATAGGGTTCGACGTTGTCATTACAACCCATTTGGATAAAACAAAGTATATGAAATTAGACAACAACTAAATACGACGATAAATGTAATTATCATATATGAAATAATTGGTACAATATTTAAAATTATTACATATCGTATAATTTATAGTAGTTCTGTCATTCGTCTCAACCCCATAGAAACTACATGACTATCATGTTTTGCTTGAGACAATGGCTTGGTTAAAGGATCAGCGATGTTTTCAGCTGTCCCAACCTTACAGACTATAATTTCCTTCCTTTCAATTAGATCTCTAATTACATGAAATTTCCTAAGTACATGTCTAGACTTGTTACTAGACTTGGGCTCTTTAGCTTGAAAAATTGCCCCACTGTTATCACAGTATAAAGTGATAGGATCCTCGGCGGTCGGAACTACTCTCAGTCCCTCCAAAAATTGCCTAATCCAAACAGCTTCCTTAGCAGCCTCAGATGCTGCAATGTACTCAGCTTCCATTGTAGAATCAGCAGTCACAGACTCCTTAAAACTTCTCCAACAAACCGCCCCTCCGTTCATCATATAGACAAAACCAGCCTGGGATTTTAAATCATCCCTATCGGTTTGGAAACTGGCATCCGTATAACCTCTTACACGTAACTCAGATTCTCCTCCAAACACTAAGAATGAATCTCTAGTCCTTCTCAAATATTTAAGAATATTCTTGACGGCTATCCAGTGACTCTCACCTGGATTATTTTGATAACGACTTGTCATGCTCAAAGCATACGAGACGTCAGGACGAGTGCACATCATAGCATACATGATCGATCCAACAGCGGAAGCATAGGGAATCGACTTCATGCGTTCAATATCCTTAGGTTCTGTGGGACACTGAGATTTACTCAAGGTAATCCCACTACCTATTGGCAGAAAACCTTTCTTAGAGTTTTTCATATTGAATCGATCAAGAATTTTATCAATATAAACTTCTTGACTCAATGCTAATATCCTATTGGTTCTATCTCTATAGATCCGGATACCCAAGATGCGCTGTGCTTCTCCCAAATCTTTCATTTGGAAGTGGTTTCCTAACCACTTCTTAACAGAAGTAAGCATATCTATATCATTCCCAATGAGTAATATGTCGTCCACATATAAAAGTAAGAAAACAACTTTACTCCCACTAAACTTCATGTATAAACACGGTTCCTCAACACTTCGAGAAAAACCATTTTGTTTAATCACATGATCAAAACGATGATTCCAACTCCTTGATGCTTGCTTAAGACCATAAATTGATCTCTTAAGCTTGCATACTTTGTTAGGATTTTTAGGATCCACAAAACCTTCAGGTTGTGTCATGTACACTTCCTCTTCCAGAAACCCATTCAGGAAAGCGGTCTTGACATCCATTTGCCATATCTCATAATCATGAAATGCAGCAATCGCTAACATTATCCGAACAGATCTCAGCATAGCAACTGGTGCAAAGGTCTCGTCATAGTGTAAACCATGAACCTGAGTGAACCCTTTCGCCACCATTCTAGCTTTGTAGACATCTTTATGTCCATCCATGCCGATTTTAATCTTAAAAATCCACTTACACTGAAGAGGTCGGACATCTTTAGGTAATTCAACCAGATCCCATACCTGATTGTCATACATGGAATCCATTTCGGATTGCATGGCTTCAAGCCATAACTTAGAGTCAGAACTAGCAATAGCTGCTTTGTAGGTTTTAGGTTCGTCACTTTCTAAAAGTAATACCTCATAGTCACCATCTTCCTCAATGATACCAAGGTATCTATCAGGTTGGTGACTTACCCTTCCTGACCTCCTAGGTTTAGAAGGAATAATAACCGAATCTGACAAAGAAGGGACATTTTCCTGTGCAGTCACCTCAGTTTGTGGCTTTTGAACTTCATCAAGTTCAAATTTTCTCCCACTCTGTCTCCTAGAAATAAACTCTTTTTCTAGAAAGACAGCGTCACGAGCCACAAACACTTTGTTCTCGTGACTATTGTAGAAGTAATAACCTCGGGTTTCCTTAGGGTAACCTACAAAAGTACATTTATCAGAACGTGGTGCAAGCTTATCGTCACACTTGTTTCTGACATAAGCGTCACAACCCCATACTTTCAAGTATTGTAGATTAGGGACCCTCCCTTTCCATATCTCATATGGTGTTTTGTCGGTAGCTTTAGTGGGACTCCTGTTCAAAGAACATATTGCAGATAAGATAGCAAATCCCCAGAATGACTTAGGTAATTCAGTTTGACTCATCATTGATCGAACCATATCTAATAAAGTTCGATTCCTCCTCTCAGCCACCCCATTCATTTGTGGTGTGCCGGGAGGAGTTAACTGAGATACAATACCACAGTTTTTAAGGTGATCTCTAAAGTCATTGCTTAAATATTCACCACCACGATCTGATCGTAATGTTTTAATCTTCTTATTTAATTGGTTTTCTACTTCATTCTGAAACTCCTTGAACTTATCAAAAGCTTCACTTTTATACTTTATTAAGTAGATATACCCATATCTACTCATGTCATCGGTAAAAGTAATGAAATAGTCATAATTACCTCTAGCCGTGACTGTCATTGGACCACATACATCGGTATGTATTAAACCCAATAACTCACTAGCTCGAGATCCTCTTCCTTGAAAAGGTGAACGAGTCATCTTGCCAAGTAAACAAGATTCACATGTACCAAATGATTCGAAATCAAAAGGTTTAATAACACTAGTCGACACTAGTCTTTTAATGCGTTTCTCGTTGATATGTCCTAATCGACAATGCCATAAATAAGATAGATCGGTATCACCGGTTTTGAGTCTTTTATTATCCAAATGATAAACATCGTTGCAAGTGTCTAGAATATAAATACCATTAATAGAAATAGCTTGACTATATACAATACCATTAAGGGAAAAAGTACAACACTTGTCCTTAATTACAAAACGAAACCCTTCGTGTCTAATACAGATACTGATATTATATTCCTAGACAACGTTGGCACAAAATAACAATTATTTAGATACAACTGCAAACCCGACGCTAAACTAAGTACATAGGTTCCAACAGATACGGCGGCTACTTTAGATCCGTTTCCCATCCGTAGATCCACGTCACCCTTGTTTAGCTTCCTTACGCTTTTTAGGCCCTGTAAATGATTACACAGGTGAGAACCACAGCCAGTATCTAATACCCAAGTTGTAGTAGTAGCGTAATTTATGTCTATCATAAAAGATTTGATTGAGAATTTACATGTTGGCTTCATAATACCAGCTTTGATGTCATCCAGATATTTGGGGCAATTACGCTTCCAATGTCCCTTGATATTACAATAATTACAAGTATCATTGAGATGATTTCCCTTCTTAGATTTTGGTTTGGAAGGGCCATTCGCAATAGCCTTCCCTTTACCTTCAACCTGCACGGGTTTCTTACCACCACTCCTTTTAAACTTCTTCTTCCCCTTTACATTAATAGCTAGGACATCTTTCCTAGTTTTCCCACTTAACCCCATGTATTTCTCTGCTTGCACAAGCAAAGAATGGAGTTCATGTAGACTTTTCTTCATGTTGGCCATATTATAATTTACTCGAAATTGGGTGAATCCTTTGACCATAGAGAGGGAGTGAAGCACTCGGTCCACAATAAACTCTTCGGGGATCTTGCATCCCAGCCCTTCTAGAGTTTCCACATACTCAATCATTTTGAGTATATGGGCACTAACAGATTGCCCTTCCTTAAGATTAGCCTCAAAGAAGCGAACAGCAGCATCATATTGAAGTATCCTCGGGGCTTGAGAAAACATGGTAGAGAGCCTCGAGTATACCTCATATGCATCTTTGAAGCGGACACATTGCCTTTGTAGGGACGCTTCCATCGCAAATATTAAAACATTTTTAATGGCGGCGGATTGTCTTTGATTATCATTATATGCGTCCCTTACATCAGGAGTAGCCCTAGTACTTGGTAGAGGGGGAGAAGGATCGACAAGGTAGCGTAATTTACCATCACCTGCAGCAGCTAATCGAAGTTGTTCTTCCCAATCTTTAAAATTACTACCATTAGCATTTAAAACATATTTGTCCATGAACTGGCGGAGCCATGATTCTTTAGAAATCGTAGCGGTTTGACTAGAAGAAGCCATTGTGATTTACTACAAAACGGGAATGGAAAGAAAATCAACATTTATCATAAAATACTTGTAAAACAATTTTAACAAGTTAGCATTTATATAATGATCTCCCACTGAATTATATAAACGATTCCAAGACCCATCTTTATAATATAAACACGGGCACAGTGAGGCCGTTTCATCCCATATTTATATAAATTTGGTGAGTCAACATATTGACTGATTCTACTGAATAGAACTCTTGGTTGATGAATTTTCTTAAAATTTATCATTTTAGCCCCAGAATCAACTATGGGCACGGTGAGGCCGATTCATCCCACATTAATCCCGTTGAGTCCAACCAATTTTCACGTGTGATAACTTTTATTACCCTACTTACCCAACGTAAAAAGAGAGTACCCCGGTGAGCCGAGCCTACCTCTAATGAAGAAGGGATTCATAGGTGCTAATACTTGGTAAGGCTTTATCTCAATTTTAAAAGTGAGAAATCTTATCAATTTAATTGTCTATCACTATTAAGTGAACAAAAATGGTGAATGGTAGACAATTGAATCGATAACAACGAAAAATAAATAAATAAATATGTAGTGATGACGATTTGGCATGAATGCATAAATGTAAATTAGCAAGTCCTAATATGGCCACCTAGTTAATATAATTAACTAAAATTATTACACATCGGAAACCAACTCCTTGGTCCCTTGAATCTTCACAAATTGCCCTCCTTCTTTAGGATTTCGGATCTCTTTTCCGAAAACACCGTCTTCATGAAAAATCCATCTTTAGATGCTTCATCTAACTACTATTAATTAAATTACATAGCAATAACCTATTATACAATTTTTAATAAAATTAAAATAAAACTATTAATAAATTACAAATTAGGCGATACGAAATCGCAATTAATTACAAAACAAATCGATATTCCCTTACATTACGGGAAATACCAATTTCTACCTATGGCCATATTAGGAAAATTACATAATTATAATGCTAAGAAACATCCATCTAAATGAATAATATAAATGCATTATGTAAAAATGACATGCCAAATCGTCTAACTTACCAACAACGATCATTTGAGCTCGTAATGACGGAATTTTTACCAATAAAAATTCACAATTAATTCTTAAAACAATTTTAAGACTCACTCATCTTAATAATCTGGTCTATTATCAAAATAATTATTCTCAACAATTATCTTGAAATTATATGGGAATTAAAACACAATCATGATAAAAAGATACAATAATTCACAATTATCTTATAAAAATTCCATTTATTTAAAAACTAATGGAAAATTAAATTTCAAAGCTATGAACATTCTGGTCTTACACTAAAAATGTCATGCAAGTGAAAATTTTAGTTTTGAAATTTATTTAAAACGATTTTATAATTTAATCGGTAAAACGGACAATTTTTACGATTTAATTCTAAATCAAACCATAAAAATTGAAATAACTTTAAAATCATATTTTATATATTTTGGAAAAATTTCCAGGAGCTAAAAATTCAAAAATTTTGAGCCCAAAAATTAAATCAATAATTATTTACAAAATAACCACTATTAGCCCATTTTTATCAAATAAAAATCATTAAACTAAATAAATTAATCACATTAACTTAAAATTTCTATTTTTCTCATAAATAGAACATGCATGTGGTTATTTCTAAATAAACATGCATAAAATTAACATGCAACCAAAAATAATTAACTTTTACTTAGTTTTAATGCATTTTAACATAATTTTATGCCATTTAAAGTCATAAAAAATAAATAAAATAACAAAAAATCAAATTTTCGTCCCATATCATTCTAAGACCATATTATATACATGGAAGACCATATTATGTGATAAAAGCTTTTTTTAATGACATAATATCAATTTTACTAATTTATCTCATAGATTACTAAAATCGTCTTAAGACAACATGCATGTATGTAACAATGCTCTGATACCACTTGTTAGTTATTTAGACCATATTAATACTCATATTGTGATCTTAAAATTACAATATAATATAAAATGGTCTAAATCTACATGCATGCAAACAAAAAATATAAAAGATGGTATTAAACCATCTTAAGATAAAAATCCTTACATTGTATAAGCAAGATAATGGGCACAACAAAAGGACTCCTTCCTTATTGTTGTTCTTGAGCTATGGAATAAGAAAGATCCTCCAAGACTACTAACCACCAAATAGATGGTCTCCTAAGGATACACCCAAGATTATCCCAAAAACTACTAAGTTACTAACTAGGTAAATTTAGTAGTAAACCTTGTATTATGTGATAATATTATTACACTAATAACATTATGATATATTTATTATTATGAGGATTTTCTCTCTTAAAAATTAAGAGGATTTATGTGTATAATGAGGGGTATATATAGGGGTTTGAAATGTAAACAATTCATGGGAACATGCCATGTGTTTACACCACCAAACTTTGACAAATATGTTTAATAAGTTCTTATATATATTATGGTTCAAATGGACCCATTTTGGTCCATTTCGATTTCCGACATTTGTCCCACAAATGCTTATAAGTCTTATATTTAATTATCTTAATTAATTATTAAATTGATCATTTAACAATTAAATAATACAAATCAACAATTAATAACCACTTAACAATTAAGTTCTTATTAGACTATTTTATCAGTATAAAATATAACTTATGAACCCTTATTAGCTAATTTTACAATCTCTTGTAAGTTTAAATAGCTATTTATCTTCGCCTCAAATATATATACACATGTCGTAGAAATTTATATAATTAACTATTAATTATAAAATCTCATTTATATTTATTAACTAATTATCAAATAATTAAATAATAAATCCCCTTGGCCCAAGTTTGTAACTTGTCATCAAATATATATATTCACATGACTTATTTAAAAGTCCTGTAATATAAGGATTTAATATAATTGTATCAAATACAAATAATTAGTTTTTCCATTTGGGCATCATCCTATAGGTGTGACCTAAAGGGATCAGCTGGTCACCGCCGTCACACGACAGTAATGTCAAACTCTAGTCAGCCAATCATTACCGATTAACGTTGACCAGCTGACATATATGTAAAATAAATCCCTGACATATTCCTTGTACGAGATTTATTATGTAGACGCACTATTGTGGAGGACACTACTCCAACACTCGTGCCTTTGTAAAATAAAACAAATGCTTTGTTTATTTACCTTGTCTTTACAACTTACCGTTTATCTGCTTTCAAGTTTCGAGGACGAAACGTTTTAAAAGGTGGGGTGATTGTAACACCCCGTAATTTCCCAGTATTTATATATTATTATAATCTTATTTTAGTAATAATAATGTTCCAAAATAAATAAAATTCCTTTTAAAATTTATCTTTTTCGATAATGATATTAATATGTCCGTCTTAAACTTATACTCCTTAAACTTGTGAAACGCTACTCTGTTCTTGTTACTAATTTTGAGATATTTTAAGGGTATATCTAGCTTTTTCTTATAAAATAAAAGTTTTAGCTCTTTCTATTAGCTTTCCAACGCCACCAAAAACACCTCCTTACGAGTTCTCTAGAGAAAATTATGCCGAAAATACGAAAGGCTGTCACGGACCATCCGCAACCGAGACACTCACTCGTTGCTTACTCTTTACTCTTTTCCACATGTCCTTTGGGACACTTGGCTAAGTATGAAGACTTTGCCTTGATGCCCATGGTCAATCTCCTTCTTCCTTCTTCTTCTTCAACCCTTCATTTTTTCAGCAAAGAGCTCACAAAACACTAAACAAGAAGAACACCATTGTTGTGCACCTCACCTTAAAACGATCATAAAATCTTTGTTTCTTATCGGTTTTCGACGATTTTCGCGTCTATCTCTTTCTCTACTCGCCCTTCATCTTTCTAGGTAAGAAAATTCACAAATATATCTCGTACTCTATTCTCGCCCTCCATCATGCTTTGATATTTCTCATATCCACATGTATTACTCCATATACAATATGTTCTTATTGTTATCTATTTGTATTTTGACGTAAAGTGGCTGGGAGAACCTTGAGTTACTCCCCATTGACTATGGCGTTCATGTTTCATGAATGTAGGTTGGTGCTGTTTGGGAAAGACGTGTGGCTAGCGCGCATTGTTGATCATTCGACAATTACCCTTACACTTAGTTTCAATTTAATTCATGTTGTTACCGTGAGATTGTTTGGTTTAGTTATCTCATAAACTAATACTTTTAGTCATACTAAATAAAAACTAATTAACATTTTAATTAACATATTTTAGATCTTATGCATGCTATAAGATTATGCGGAAAATAGAGGATATGAACCCTTACACACGGTCCAAACGAAATGCTAGGATGATCCTCCAAGTATTCAACAAGAACACCTCCTTTGTGATGCACCAATACACCCTTTGATTGAACCGAAAATCTTGAGTATGCTAGTACCAAAAATCGGTTTTCCTTAACCAAAATTCTAATCTTTATTTAGAATTGAAACTAATATATAACTTATTATTATTAGTATTTTATTATTCTCACAATAATAATATTAGAGGATTTGATGTTAATATTTTTCTCACCCTTAGAAAAATTTTCAAGCATTAGAATGAATAAAGTGTGCATCTCCAATATTTAAGTGGGTAGGGTTTGTGGATGGTGAGGCCGGCCATGGGAAGACACACAAGGGAACATTTTCTCTTCTCAATGTGTCTACGGTGGCTCTAGGTAATAGTCTCAAGGCACCCTTTATTGATTGTGTCTTAAGAGTAATTAACACACTAATCATCCCACAACTACCTCCACTAATCCGCCCCACTTTAGCTTAAAATGGATTTCATTTTACAACTTTGTCAATTGTATAATTTGTACAATATGTGACATCTTATATGTTACAAGGTAATAAAATACAATTATCTTAATTTAAAACATATAAATATTTATCGTATAAATATTGTATATAATTAAATAAATCGTATTTATCAATTGACAAATAATTCGAAATTACAAATATAAAATGATTATTTATAATTATCGTCAATACGATTTACAACCTTTGTATTATTTATAACCCGATTCATTCTAATTACGATATTATGAAATATCGTTTATTGTTTATTGTTTAACAATTGACACGTTTCAATTTTAAACATAAATCTTACAATAAGATTTAACCTCTGATTTCTCGGTATACGAGTTTAAGGAATATGATCAAATCGTATCAATATACATTTGATCACTTTATCAATTAAGGGAATTGTCCTATAGGTGTGACCTAAAGGGATCAACTGACCAACACCGTCATACGACAGTAATGTCAAACTCTAGCTAGCCAATCATTACCGATTAATGTTGGTCAGTTGACTAATATAAATCGTATCATCCCTTGCGCATTCTCGTCATGAGATTTAATTACGTGATCGCACTATTGTTGAGGACATATTTCCCAACAGGGATACCTTATCCCTCGTTTATTTAAGTATTCGTTTATAATTTATACTTTCGTATTAGTTTTAGTCTTCCGCTTGTTGTTTTGATATTCCGCGAAAAGTTTTAATAAATATGTCGAAAAGTTTTAATAAATATGTCGAAAAGTTTTTAAAAGTATCGTATTTCCGCTGCAATTTACTTGTTTATTGTTATGCTATATCGCGGGGTGTCACAAATAGTAATAATAATAATAATGATAATGATAATAATAATAATAATGTCACACAAACAGCCCCCAACAACCCGTGACCCAAAACAGACCCACGACACAACAACCCGACTACGCAAACAGCCCCGCGACAGCCTTCAAAAAAGTCCACATCGACACCCTATATGTCGCGCCAACCACCACCAACCATGGTGGTTGCCACCCTTGCACCACCGTGCACCACCAGACACCACCCAGTGACCCTGACCCAACTGTCACGGCACTCGATTTCCCTTGCAACAGTCACGACAACAACAGCCATACGCAGATCAGTAGGTATGTTACAGACTTTCCCGACACCATTACCACTCGCTTGGCCACCGACGACCACCACCACTAATCTGATCCTAAACTCGAGTATTTAATACCAACTATCACTTACACGCCTTAGACAGCACCAGGGGCCACCACCGCAACCACCACGATCACTCTAAAACGCCTGGACACACACGCCACCTGTTAGAATAATCAGAAACTCACACGTGTTCCTTTCCTTCTCACGTTGATTTCTCTCACCACCATGCCCCACACCACCTCTGGCCACCACCGTTGTCACCACTGACCCATGATGGTTCTAGGGGTGGTACCATCTACCTCTAATCTCACCTCCAACCACGGTAATAACCGCCACCAAACCCCACTGCTCTACACGCTCTGCTCTGTTTATTCTCTTCTTGTCATCACTCTTATGATAACCCGCGTGAACACCCCCTGTAAACCTCATTCCAGCCGGTATCACCACTAACCTAACCACCACCTGACACCATCCTCAACACCACTCACATTCCACGACTCCCTGGTGGTTTCCACCAGTCCTCAACACCACCCCAAACCACTTGAAACAACCATATAAGACGCTCTAACATACACCTGCAACCCCTGTTTTCCCTTGTTTATAAAACGACCCTAAATAACCAATGTTTGTGATTATAATAACAACTCTATTACTCATAAACTTGTAATATACATTAAACCATAAACAATACATGAAAGCAATTACAAGAGTGATGACGATGATAACTCTACGACTCATATTCGTGTACTAGGGTGATGATGACTCTACAACGAATGCAATATAAACTTACTCGCTGCTGGTGACGATAATGGTGATTGCAGTTCTCACTACCTCGGTCAATCCCACGCTTCCTTATGTTAGATTAGGGTTCTTCGTTTTTGTCGAAGTTGGGAGGCACAATGGGTGATATGTCGATGTAAGGTATGTTTGTCGATGTTGGATTTGTGATGATGTAGGGTTTAGTCGATGTAGGGTTCGAGATGAGGTAAGGTTTAGTCGATGTAGTGTAGCCTAGGTAAACGAGCCCATTGCTTCTCTTATTCGGCCCATAACTCATCTCGAGACGCTTATATGTTTATATCCCGTTCTTAACCCGTAATGTAAAATAAACGAGTACATATGATTTATTATACCAATTAAAATAAACTAGTAAATATTAATTAAATTAATATAAGAATATAAAATTATTAGTACTTAGATATATAAGAAGCTATATAAAATTTAGGATTTAAATACAACTACAAATTAAATAAAAGAATAGAATTTAAGTATAGATGCAAAATAAATATAAAATAGGAAATATATATAATTATAAATATATTATTAAAATTAAAGAAATACAATGAATTGCCATTTTATGAAATAATCATCAAATACAAAACTATTATGAAATACGAATTGATCGTAGGAATACGATTTATAAAATAATAATAGTTTACGTAAAATGCTTTATAAACATTCCGTTTGACATACATGTATAAAACATGGTTTGATTACCGTTGACCGAGGCTAACATACGGGGTATTACAATCTTCCCTCCTTAAAATGAACTTCGTCCAGAAGTTCGCCATTCCGTATCGATAAGGAGACACATAACAAGCATGAAACAATCACAAGTAACACTTATACGAGTACTCAAAAAGCGAAATGTTACATTCTATCCCCCTTAAGAATTTTGTCCCAAAAGTTTAACATACAACAGTAAGACATGACACTTAAAGAACCACAATATAGCATATAACAGAAGTAATCAAGATTTCCAAGTATAGTCAAACAATCACGACATATCAATTTGCCATGTCATAACAACTAACCATATTAAGATTTTACAATCCTATCCTCCTTAAGACATGGTTACGTCCCCGTAACCCCATTACAAAATTCCACATCCAATGCTCAAGAAAATCACCAAAACAATAGTGATCATAAATCATCTGATAAATTATTTACTCTATACTGGGCGACTAGCATCCGACTTTTAAAGCAACAAAACATACTTGTCAATTTCATGCTACGCAGTAAAACCAAGATAACTAACACTTATATACCTTTGGAAATTTTAACACAATAGAACACATTTACACTAATGTAGACAAGCAGCTAACTCCTAGTTCACACTTGACAAATTAAACCATTTCATGCTCATAGTCATATTATAGAAGCAAATCATGTTTATGCACACAAGTTTTAGAAAGACATTAAGTAATTATTTAATTAATGTAATTAAACACGGAGCAATAACATATTTCACGAGATATACACCAATCATAGACTAGCAAGTCAGCTTAGCATTTCTAGGTACAAATAAGTTTAAATCACATTGGTACATTTCCCATCTACTCACATTACATCATTTATCATTAAACCGGTAATAAATATAAAATGTAAAAATCACTATTAAATAATGACTCGTTAAGATTTTACGTGGCTTATCATTTTGAAAACGCGAATGAATATTCTAAACAGTGGAGTTGAAATTATGCATAAACAGTAAACACGTTTTAAACGATTTCTTTTGCAAAAACATGAGTCAAAACAGAATTGTGCAGTAATAATATGACCACTATCAACTCAAATATTTATTTCTCTCAAAATATAAGTCATTTTAACATGAAATCAAAAACATTGGAAAGCTAAATCAGAAGGTGATCACACATAAAATTTTCACATTCATATAGAAAACACATTTTAAATGACAGCCCGTACAACAAGGTAACATTCTGGAATTTATTCAAATTTTTGGTTCCTTTAAAATTACTTCACATTATCACACGACCAATCTTCCTCCAAAACATGTTGACATATCATTTGAAGCATAAAAATCACATTGCACCATATAACATGTAATTGCCATCTAGAAACGGTAAAGATTGCGAAACCGAAAATAAAATCAACTAAGTAACTCAATAATCATGTATGTATAGACAATGCATTAGTTTCTACCACCGTAACAATCACAACTTATTTAAGTACGTAAATATATCCTAGAAATCACTAAGGTGCTACTTATCAGCAACTCATTACACATATCCTTATACTATATCTCTACCTAAGGGTTCGGGGATCATATAGCCGCATGTATATCACCAGACATGGATTAATATACCTATAAATCCGATCATTCTTATTCAAATAGCAAATAATATATTACATAGTTACGATAGTCATTTAATAACCAGATATCATATACACATTTCGAAACACCAAAATCATATGATCATATCACTCCAAATTATTGTTCAATAAATATACATCCATTCTCTTAAAATTTCAATTCAATCATTCAGATCAATCAGCATTTCAATATCAGTCGTATTGTTCTAATGCACATCATCATACAAGTCAAGCTTATATTTCAACTCATATTCAATTTTCATGTTCTCAATACTTGAAATCATATATCTCAATTAACATTCGATATCAACCTCATGTTTCATTCACAATACACATTACCAACGATTGATTCACATTATAACTTTCCTCGTTCCTTTCTTGCGGAAATGCTAGTACAATATAAATTGGGTCTTTTCCTTTATTCTATACTACCCACTCTCTACATCTCTCAAGGTGACCAGGTTAGACTGAAAGGGCCACTTGCTTGGTTTGAGAGGGCCCCTAACTCATCCCAATCCTGGGGATCCTAACAGTTACTAACCTGGGGTTCATTTTATTTGACTCTTCATATGTTCATTTTTTTAGGCCCGAGGATCGTTCGCTCTGATACCACTTTGTAACACCCCCACTTATTGAAGAGCCTTTAGCAAGACATTCTCAAATAAATAGAGCTATTACCATCTCGGAATGTCCGAGGTAGCGTATAACAAAGTAAAACAACCAAAGTACTTTATATAAAACTGGTAAAATTTTAACTTTTATTATTACAAGTACCGCTCAGCGGAAAAGAAAATATAACTGATGACTTCTCTAGATGTGATATAATTCTAAGTCGGTCCAAAGTCTGCAGCTCACATTCCTGCCCTAGCTCCTACCTCATCTGTCTCTTTCCTGTAAAGTCTACTCCCATTTCGGGTCAACGTAGGTGTCACACGAATACACTGTCAACCTCGCGGTCGAGTAGGATAACACAAAATCATAATGCAAAATATATGATATGAAAATGCCATGATATGCTCGAGCTCATTCTCAATCTCATTCTCAAACCCGTAACACCCAGCCATACTGATGAGTCATATTCGTATACACTTTTATGCGTCCCCTTTAGTTGTTCTGAGATGATTCTTGTGCTAAATTGTGTCATTTATATGCTATTTATATTAGAATGTCGATACTTCCGCCTTTCGGTGTTTAATGTAGGAATGATGCATTTATGGAGCAAAAGATGGATTGGAGCACAGAAGACCCGACATGAAGGAACACACGTAGCATGGCACGAGGATCTAGGAAGGAAGAGCTAAAGAGATTATCGAAGGCAAGCACAAAGAAGAGCTCCATATAACTAGCACCTACTTTGGAGAGCCATATATCGAGTTCTAAAAATGATAATAAGGTGATTCCAACTGGAGGTGAAAGCTCATCCTCTTAGCTTTCCAACGCCACGAAATCACTTGATTCGGACAAGTAACGAAGAAATGGCGACCGTGTGATGTTCAGTGCGCGAAGCAGAAATTACGCGCTGAGAGCACTCGATTGAGTGCCACCAACACTCGATCGAGTGCCTTGAGTGCTCGATCGAGTGCCTTGGGTGCTCGATCGGGTGCTTTAATTTACCCCGAGTTTCCATAAATTGTTTTGTAGTTTACTATAAGTAGAGACCTCGTAGCCTATTCTTTTGTACACTTTTTATTACTCTAAAACCCTAATTATTATTGGTGCCACTTTAGAATATTGTTTAGCAATTGTCGACGGATCTTGTTCTTCTAATTACGGTATTTAATCAAAATCTCTACTTTATTGTTCTTCAATTATTCTCGTTCTTAGTTTATTGCTTTATTAATTATGTTTTCAATCAATATTGTTGTAGTTAGATCCCAAGCCATGCATTGCTAATTTATTTGTCTAGAGTGAAAAGGGATCTAGGTTATTCTCCTCCTACTAATGCTGAGGAGAAGCCTTTTGATATCAAGCCGTCTTATCTTGCGTTGGTAGAGCGGAATATGTTTGGAGGAAGACCTGGGGAAGATCCTGCTAAGCACATGAATAAGTTTGTCAGTTATTGCAGTTTCATCCCTTTGCAAACAGGAGTGACTTATGATCAAGTTAAGTACCGACTTTTCCCTTTTTCTCTACAAGATGATGCTAGAGAATGGCTACGCGAGTTGGATTTGACTGCTCATGCCATTACTGTTTGGAATTCCCTAGCTCTTGCATTCCAAGTATTCCCCCCCCCCCCCCCCACAAAAGACAAACAATCTCAGGAATCAGATTACTAACTTCAAGCAAGGAAGTACTGAAGATTTTAATGAGGCATGGGTACGTTTCAAAAGATTGGTTCGTGCAGTTCCTCATCATGGGTTTGAGAAGTGGTTTCTTTGTAACCAGTTTTACAACGGGTTATTCGATGATCATATAGCCCTTCTGGATTCTTCTGCTAATGGAAGATTTCAAAATAACACTACTGATGATACAACTTTTAAATTGATCGATGATATGGCTACTCACACTGCCGAATATGGAAATCCAAGAGGCTTTGCAAGGGGAAGTGGTACAGATAGTGCCGTCGCAGCCCAGTTAGAAGCTTTGAATGCTAAGATTGCACAGATGTAAACAACACAAGCTTTGGGTGGCCAACACCAAGTGTTTAATATGGTTCAGCAAAGGGAAGTAATTCTCTGCAGAAGATGTGGTATAGAGGGTCATATTGCTGATGAGTGTATAAGTCCTATGGAACAAGTACTTGTTTTCCAATCCTACAAGCAAGCTAATCCTTTTTCTAACACTTATAATGAGAGGACAAGGGAACATCCATTTCTTCAGTGGTCGAGCCAGAATGTTCAAAACCCTACCCCACCTCAGCAACAACCAAATTCATATTATGTGATTCCTCAAAAACCGCGGCCAATAAGGAAACTATAGACAGAATCAAGGAGGTCCCCAGTCTAACAATCAGCGCCAACAACAGTTTTAACCTTTGGTGCCACCTCCTCCACCACCAGCTGCAAATAATGATATGTCAGAGATCAAAGATATGTTGCAGCAGAGCCTTAAAGCTCAGATGGAGCAAAAGGCACAGATTACGCAGATACTGGCTCACAATAAGATATTGGACACTCAAGTTGCCCAACTAGCAGGCCAAAATACAAATAGGCAAACCGGAAACCTTCCTCCCCAAGGACAACAAGCTCATGAGCAAGTTCATGCTATTCATTTGAGGAGTGGTACTTCTTATAAAGAGCCGGAGATGCCCAAAGATGATAGTCAAATGCCTTATGTTTTTCCTAAAGGTTTAGGGCATCTCTCTTTCAGTGTTGACGAAGAAGAAAAGGAATTGGATAAAACTCGTATACATGAGAAAAACGAAAAGAAGCGATGCGATCTAAATCCGAGACACTCAATCGAGCTCGTAGTGCACTCGATCGAGTGCCAGCCCCACTCGATCGAGTGACTCCTGTTCGTACTTCTAATGATTCTTCTGTTTTTCCTATTGCACATGTACCTACTCCAGGGACTACTACTCCGAGTCATAGACCCCCAAAGGTCTCTAAGGACGCAAAGGAAGCTGAACCAGTAAAGATTATTCTTCCAACCCGACAACAGAAATAAAAATTTGATCAACAGTTCGGGAGATTCATGGAAGTTGTGAAGAATCTTCAAGTAAGCGTTCCTTTTACTAAATTGACTACTCAGGTACCAGCTTATGCAAAGTTTATGAAGGATATATTAATGAAGAAGAGAACTTTCAATGAAGTAGAGACAATTGCATTCACTAAGGAGTGCATGCCGTGCTGCAAGCCAATTCTCCACCCAAGCTTAAGGATCCAGGGAGTTTTTCTATTCCTTGCACTATTGTTTCTCTTGCTTTTTCTAATGCGTTATGTGATTCTAGGGCGAGTGTTAGTGTCATGTCGTATACTACTTGTAAACAACTTAACATGACCACACTTAAATGTACCAATATGACCCTCCAAGTGGCTGACAGGTCCATTCAGCGCCCTATGGGCGTCTTAGAGGATGTGCCGGTAGTCTCATTTTTCGCATCGGGGATGACACCATCACTTTTCTACACAACCAAGCACCCCGTCCTCCTGATTTGCAAGCTACATGTCATGTAATTACCATTCTCGATCCTTCTTTTGATTCTTGCCATGCTTTGTGTATTGACAAGAATTCATTTGACGCTTCTACTACTGCGTCGCATCCATGAGAGCTAGAGGTGGAGGAGTTCGAGAAGTTGATCTACGGAGATGAGCCAACTCCCATTTTGGATTATAGCTGTGGCGGAAGTGTTGACTTGGAGGCTGAGTTAGATGCTTTAAAGGCCGAGATCTTCAAGGATGAGGCCATTAGAGCGGAACAAGCTCGTGTGGTGGATAACATCAGATATATTCCACCTTTTGAAGATGGTTTCAAGAGCAAAGAACACCCCCGCTCTTCTTTTAAGCTTGATTTTGATTTTGCTTTACCGGGCTATTCTTCTTTATTCATTTTCTTAGCCCGCGTTATTTATTGGTGCTACTTGTCTTTTTGTGTAGCACATGCTTTACTTTTTGATTTACTATTACGTGCTTTATCGTGTATTGATTATGCCTTTATTTGGCATTTGTCTTAAATGCAGGTTTGGGTTCACCTCAACTCGACCGAGTTCGACTGCTGCTTGCTGCTGAGATCAACTGGATGGTCTTCTTCTCCTCTTTTGATGGTTTGGGGGGATTTGGCTATCACTTGGTACTTTCCTTCCTTTTACCTTCTTTTATTGTACTATCTTTCTCTTTCCCTATCTATTCTTAGTTTCCTTTAGGTTTGCTGGATATGTCAGTGACTGATGTGTTGATAGAGTCACATTGAGGACACTATTACATTTAGGTTTGGGGGAGTATTTCATTCTGTCGTGTGATTTAATTATGTTGCGTGTTTTAATTATGTTTGTGCACAATTTATATCAAAAATCCATAAAAATTAAAAATTTCATAAAATACAAAAATATGTTCTTTATTTTATTAACTTAGTTTTGGTGATTTAAATAGCAATAATGATAACTTGCATTGTTTTGCCATTTGAATCCCAAATAGTTATCCATGTACATTGTTTTGACCCGTTAGCCTATGAAAACAAAGCTCAATGATCAAGTCTTGACCGTAATCGACATGCCTTATATTGAGTAGATTTGACAAATTAAGTTGGTAAACTACTTAAATTCTGAGGTCTATAGAGCTTCCTAGGCCAGGAACATTAATAAACTGGTCTCATTGTTATTTAGGCATGAGTGTGGTTTCTCCTTCTGGAATATGTAATATCAAACTACATAAGTGTGAAATTGATTGCTTAATGCTTTTATGTGAATGTATGACAAGTACATGAGGATAGGCGGTCCTTACCTTCAAATAAGTTTCACATAGCCAAAAATTTGCCTTTCTACCTTTGAAATCAAATTCCCTATGAAAATCTCGTTTGAAACCTTGTGGCATGTTTTGTATTTGAATATTCATAAGCTACAATCCTAGAATTTGCCTACCTTTTCGGGACAGTCGCAGTTGCTTGGTTTATCATGATATTTCATTACTATGGTTGGGAAGGGACTAATTTTGTCCAAGTGGGTGTAGTGAAATTTTTTGAGCAATTGTGTCAATCTCTTATGTTGGAAAAAAAGAAAAATAAGAAGCACAAGAAAGAAGAAAAAAAAATAAAAAAGGAAAAGAAAAACTTCAAAAAAAAAAAATATTTATGATTCGAAAAAAAAAATAGAGAATGCTTCATTGGATTTTGTTAAGAGATTTAAGGAGACTATCTAGAGGCTAATGCATATTTGGAGAGTAATGTTATAAACTCTCATGTTCTATCAAGTCGAGATAATTTCTCTAGTTTTGGGTTGGTTTACCTTTCATTAAAGAAGTACTTTTGTTTTTTTGCGCTGCGACTACCGTCTTAGCTCCACATATCCATAACATGCTTTGACATAAACCATTTCTTTACCCTTACCCACTAGCCTCCTTGCCGTCTTGATACATGTACTTTGTCCATCTATACATGCATAATTGTTGGGGAAATCTCTATCACACCAGATTGCATGCATGTTTCATTAAGTTGAGTGAGTGTTATTATTTGTTTCTATCTTCACATATAACTCACCCTTACATATATCTATGAGAGTGAGTAAATCCGCGAGAATCCGACTAAAATTTGTCTTGCAAGGTCGAAATGTACTTGGTTTTTGTCTATATTACACCGTCATACCAACCTTGTGACTTGAGCTGCGTTTTCTATCAACCGTACCTTTGAATCTGTTTTATTGGTACATTTGGTCATTAATTACTTTGTTATAGATGTGGACAGCTTGGGATTTGTATGTGCACTAACATTAGCTCTGTGTTATTTATTCACCATTTGTATGATTGCCTTTTCTACTGTGTGTGAAGCTTTGCTTGAGGACAAGCAAAGGGTTGGTTTGGGGGAGTTTGATGAGTCATATTCGTATACACTTTTCTGCCTCCCTTTAGTTGTTCTGAGATGATTTTCGTGCTAAATTGTGTCATTTATATGCTATTTATATTAGAATGTCGATACTTCCGCCTTTCGGTGTTTAATACAGGATTGATGCATTTATGGAGCAAAAGATGGATTGGAGCACCGCGGACCCGACATTAAGGAACACACGTAGCTTGGCACGAGGATCTAGGAAGGAAGAGCTAAGGAGATTATCGAAGCAAGCACAAAGAAGAGCTCCATATAACTAGCACCTACTTTGGAGAGCCATATATCGAGTTCTACAAATGATAATCAGGTGATTCAAACTGGAGGTGAAATTTCATTCTCTTAGCTTTCCAACGCCATAAAAATCATTTAATTCGGGCAAGTAACGAAGAAATGGCGACCGTTTGAAGTTCAGTGCGCGAAGCAGAAATTACACACTGAGAGCACTCGAACGAGTGCCACCAAGACTCGATCGAGTGCCTTGAGTGCTCGATCGAGTGCCTTGAGTGCTCGATCGAGTGCCTTGAGTGCTTGATCGAGTGCTTTAATTTACCCCGAGTTTCCATAAATTGTTTAGTAGTTTACTATAAGTAGAGACCTCGTAGCCTATTGTTATGTACACTTTTTATTACTCTAAAAACCCTAATTATTATTAGTACCTCTCTAGAATATTGTTTAGCAATTGCCGATGGATCTTGTTCTTCTAATTACGGTATTTAATCAAAATCTCTACTTTATTGTTCTTCAATTATTCTCGTTCTTAGTTTATTGCTTTATTAATTATGTTTTCAATCACTATTGTTGTAGTTAGATCCCAAGCCATGCTTAGCTAATTTATTTGTCTAGGGTGAAAAGGGATCTAGAAAGGGGAATTAAACTTTAATGATGTTTAATTGTTAAACTCCTTATTATTATTTTTCTATTGTTGTCTTAAATCTGATTAATTAATTATTGGCCAGGATTAGTTAATTAGTCTCACAAATTAGTCTTAAATCCGACCGTAGATTAAGACTAAGATAGCCACAACAATTGAATAGACTGACCTAATTATAGAAACCGCATGATAGATTTAGATCTAAAGATTATATGAATACCTACCGGACATATGATCTTAAAAAATAATTTTGCCCAATTAAATTAGTTAAATCCCATTCCCCTGGATAATTGCCTATTTGAACTTGATCCCTAGATCTTTCTTAATACTTGTTTACATCTTTATTTATTTATCTTGAAATTATTGATTAGAATCCAAAAACAATCAAAACCACCCAATTGTTACCTTAAGACTGATTTACTTTAGCAAACAATTTATTACCGCCTCCCTGTGGATTCGATACCTTTCTTACCGCTAGCTATTAGTTAGTAGTATCCTAAGGATTACTTTGATTTAGGGTGACGACTTTACCTTTATCATATACCAAACCTCCCGACTATAATATCCCGTATTTTCATAGTTCGTATTAACGAGTCATTTTATATTATTGTCAAGACGGGGTATAATTACGTTCTATTCGAGACATATTTTGCTATAATAATAATATTAATTATATATAATCGTTAGGTGTATTATTTATTATTTACGTCGACGTTTTGATAGTTATGTGAGAATTTATTTTCAATAATTAAGTTATTATCGAAACTCGGGTTGTGACTCGGAATTTATAATTATAGGTTTTATTATATGTTATCGTTTTATATTAACTGCTATCGTAAGTATATATATATATATAAATATATATTAAGTTAATAATAATGTTACGAGTTGTACGTGTACAACGAGTTGGGCTCGGATCGATTACGTAAGGAAGGATCGTATGGGTAGTAGTATTTAACCTCATCGATGTGGGCCAATAGAACCATACCTGTTACGCACTTGACCCACATTTCCCCACCAAAATTATTTTATACAAACCCTACGATCTAGACAGCGAGTTGTAAGTACTCGGTCACCCAACTCCCTAAAACTCTTTCTGTATAACTTCACCCACCCTCATCTTTGGTAACGGCGGCAGTCGGAACACAAGAGAGAGAGAGAGAGAGAGGCGGTAGACGGCAGCAGGCAGCGGCGTTTCGAGTCAAAATCAGGCGAACATAAGACAAGTTGGGTTTTGTTTGCGTTTGTGTCTCTTTACTCATAAGAGTGTCGCTGTAATCGATTCATCATGGTGAGCGTGGAATAGTTGCAGGGGTGAGGATGAGTACGTGGGTGGTGGTCTGGGTGTCGGTGGTGGTCGTAGTTGTCGGAGTTGACAGTTGGCGTCGGGTTTACGCTTTCGGTCTGTTTCGTGTAAGAGTTTTGGGGCGGTGCCAACATTGACTCGGGGGAGGTCGACACGGTGGTACCGTAGTCAAAGTCATGGTCTAATGCTAAAGGTGGTGATGGAGGTGGTTCTGGGCTGTGTCGGCGTTTCGAGGGGTGGTTGCGGGGGCTATCCTAGAGGGTCCGTGATGGTTAGGCGATGAACCAGGCCTGGTTATGGCCATGGTTCATCTCTCCGGCGAGAGTCGACGTGTTTCTAGGTGTTGGTTGTGGTGGCTGACGGCAGAGGGAGGCTAGCGTGGTGTTTGGGCTTTCGTTTCCGTGGGGCAGTTTTGGTTTGTCATGAGTCTACGTAAATTGTTTGTGTAGTGTGTTATTATTTTGTCATATTACTATTATTTTATTATTATACTATATTCTTATCCTTTTATTATTATTATTATTATTATATTATTTAGTACTCCCTCCGAGTCTGTGTGATTGTTCCTGTTTCCTTTTTCATGCGAGTTTCGTGATTGTTCCTATTTCCTTTTTTAGTAAGTTTTTGTTTTGTCTAAAGACCAAATGGCCCTCATGCCATTACATTATTTACACATATGCCATTATGTTGGCCCACTAATTAACCCATTCCCCATACTAACCTAATAATGTACTAATCTACCCAACCCAATCCATAATCTAATAATTACCCTCCCAGCCCAACACATTCCCGCCTATTTACCCTAATCCTCTTACACTCTCCAGATCATTCCAACCTCAAACCCTAACCCCATTAAACGCAGCCATGACCTTATTCCCAAGATCTTCATCTTCCCCAAAATGAAACTCCCAATTTGTCCTTTAATTTTTCAGATCTGAACCTTCAATCTTCTTGTTTTCCTCTTTCTTCTTTCAAAAACCTTCATATTTTCGTCTTCTCGTAGCCATGACCTTATTATAATACCACCATTGTTTTTTTCTTCTGAGACCAATTTCATCTTCGTTATTTTTTTTAACCATTATCACTTTAAAACTCGTTCTGATGTCGCGTATTTTTATGTACGATTATGAAGAAGACCTTAAATATTCAGATCTGAATATTGAGGAACCACCGTGTTTGTTCAACCTCTTCTATGTTGATGATGTTGTCCCTTCGAAATCTTTTGTTGATATCTCTGATATTAACGAAAATATTGTGACCGAATTTATAGTTCCTGATACTGTGACCGAATCAGATATAGAGTTTGATGGTGAGGAGGTTCTAAAGAGAAACGAAGATGGGTCAATGATGACCGATTCCCTTGATATTGTGACCGAATCTATAGTTCCTGATTCTTTTTTTACTAATTCTTTGGGTGTTCCAGAAACTTGTCCAGATTTCCTGCTATTTGATAAGAGGATGGAGGAACTTGATCGTGAGGCAAACAAAAGGGTTATGGCTGCTGAAGAGAGAAGAAGGAGGGTGAAGGAAATGGAGAAAACTCCGGAACACAAAAGGTGGTTCCTTGAGGAAATTTCGAAATATTTTCCAGCATTTAAAGTGGATCTAGAAGATGTGTAGAGGTTTATTTTTTGTCCTTTTTTTTTAAAATTAACTAATGATGATATGCATTTTGTTAATTGGGTACTTGCCCTATGATAATTTGAGGGCAAGAATGGATCATGCTTGCATTATGCCACCATTTTCAATGAATTTGATGCGGCAATGCATGCATGAGTCGTTCTTTGAACAGTTTTGGTCTGAGTAGTTTTACGTAGTTGAATGCCGAGTTGAGCAGTTATAAAATTGAACCAACATCAATATTAAAACGTGCAAAGTTCAACAAAACTAGAGTAACTGACAAAAGGTGTTAATGTTGCTGATGATTTTGAGTTCTGCTATTTTCATTCTGATTTCTGCTTCAAAAAGTTGCAGATGATGTTGTAATGTGTTGTTTCCGTTCTGATATTGCTTCAAAATTTGGTTGAGCATGCTGTTTTCATTCTGACATTTTCCAAAAATTGATAAACATCCTTTAATCTGGTTGTTTTGCTTTCTGATTCTGCTTCAAAACCTTGATGAACATGTTGTTGTCATTCTAATTCTGCTCAAAAACATGCTGAACATGCTATACTCTGTTGTTTTCATTCTGATTCTGCTTCAAAACCTGGCTGAACATGTCTTCATTCTGATTCTACTTCAAAAGGTGGTTGGTTTATGTACTACCTTTCTTAGTACCCAAAATGAGTACATAAACCAACCATTTATGTTGTCCTAAGTACCCTAAGAACACATATCTATTTCAAATTGCTGCAATGGTGATACAGACTCTACTAACTGTGTAATATTGTAACCCTTACCTGCATTAGAAACCTCAACACTGTCAATATTGTTAAGATACCTTATGTTGTCCTTCACCAATAAAATTTCTGCCTCCAAATACTGTGGTAGTCGGCCTTCTCTTGCTAATCTGCTCTTATGCATGTGTGGTATCTTGTAGTTGTTGTGTCCTTTTATTTTGAGCACTTCAAGCATACAAGCATGCATAGTTATAAAAACATAATTAAGCTTTACCACTTCTAAATTCTCAAATGCTGTGCTAACTGCTTCCACTAGCTCTTCTAACTTGTACGAATTGGTCAGTGTTTGTAGTGATTTAACTGCCCTTAAAAATCCTAGATCCAATACATTCATGTCTGGTGAATTAGGTGGTTGCTGCATTAACTGTATATTCCATCCATCTCTTGTTGCTGCTTCTCTGAAATCTGCATCTTCATTGCTGATGTGGGGACGTGCATTGTCTTGTCGGTTGTAAATAGTTTTGCTTGCATTTTGTGGCCACTTTCTTTTGATTTCTGGCAGCACAGTTGTGATAAACATGTTCTTAATTACCTCTTTAGTTGCTGACTCTATAGGTTTAGTGACCATTGTTCATGCAACCCTATTTTTAGAGTTTCTTTGTGCTGGTACCAGATTTATGAATGGCCATATTCCTATCTTCCCATAAAAAATACATTCATTGTTTGCATCATACTATGGTCTACCAACATCACACATAAACATATTTTTTCCTATAAAAGTTTTGGACTGAACACTCCTATAGGGTTCTGGTTCTGTTTAGGTTACATAATACCTTTGACCATCTTTAGTAATGTAAAACTGTAATACTCCATTGATCCGAATAGGATATTCGGGTGGGGTTACCCCTTGAAGAGGTCCCTTGATAGGCTTATATGACTAGTGCTTAAAGCGATTCAAAGTACTACTCATATCAACAAAGTGCACTTTCTTTTCTGGTTATCCATGCGAAAGAACTCCAAAGTTAAGCGTGCTTGGCTGGGAGTAGTCTTAGGATGGGTGACCTCCTGGGAAGGTTCCCGGGATGCGCATGAGTGAGGACAAAATGCACTGGAAAGGACTCGTGTTGGTCTGTGGGGCCAGTACATAGCCTGGCGAGCTACCGTGGCTAACATTTCCGGTCCTAGGTTTGGGCCGGGGTGTTACAAAAACCATTTCTCGTCCATGTGAATAATGTTGCCTTGATCCTTAAACATAATTTTGTTAGTTGCTTCGTCATAAAATAGCTGTGATAGACAGTAAATTAACCTACACAGTTTATTTTTGTCTGTCAAACCTGGTTTGAGGGCATTTGTATGGCTCCTGAGTACTTTTGTTCTAACCCATCTTGATACCGTTGCTTGACTCACTTTCATGGCAACAACAACCCGACGCTGAGTTGTTTTATGCTTGTATTCCAAGTTCTTGAACTTTTCAGCATCAAAAACTACACCTTTAGTTGATAGTTTGCCCTTGATCTTGCTGTTTACGTTAATTACTTCACCTGTACTCAGTTGTTGCTTTGCCTTATTCCATAAGAGAGTAATTGTCTTCCTTGTTACACGAAATTGTTCAGCAATTTCTGACATTACACCCTTTGGAGGTTTCCCATTTCTGCATTTCGACTGTATAATTTGAACAATGTTTGCCCTCTCATAGTTTGTTAGGTTTTGTTTTACCATATTTTAAATGAAATATCTGGTTTGTTCTGTTTTGGCACTTTGTAAATAAATGTTGTTAATTTGATTGATGAGTTTTGTATATTGTTTGTCTGTTTGTAGATAAATTCTGGAATTTTGTTTGTTTGCAAGTAAATGAAGTGCATAATGAACAAACCCTTATATAGACTTGTTGGAAACCCTTAGAAATTGAACTTTGCACAATTTGGCTGATTGTTTGGCGCAAAAACGAATTTAGGATGAATTTTCGTTTTGGCGCAAAAATGAAAATTTGGTGCCTAATTTCAAAATTCTGCTCTACTTGTGTGTCCTCTTCATTAAAAACTTGGGCTGATCTGAAGGAAGAACTGACAGAAAACCCAAATGCAGATCTGAAGTTATTTTGATTTTCTCAATTACGGTTTATGTATCAGCGTTTGCTTTTTGTAAATTAATGTAACCGTATTTTTTTTAAGGAATATTACTATTTCGAAGGTTGTAATTAAAGTCAGAAATTTATCTGATTTCAAATTGATTTATGTACCTTCTTATTTACATTTGGGATTATGTTTTTGGAGGGAAACTTAATGCTTAATGAAGAATGATTAACTTTAATTAAATACCATTTCTCTTTCCAGCCTACTTTATCATTTGTAATTTATTTCAATTTAATAATGCTTTCCTTATTCCTTGTGCAAAAAGCATAAGGAACAATTACATAGACTCAGAGGGAGTATTATTATTATTTACATGAGTTTACGTAAATTGTCATTTTGGGGCAAAGTTACTATTTCGGGTAGTTTCCTTTTCGGGAAACTTCCCATGTTTGGAAGTTAGTACTTTTAGCATTTCGTTACTATTCTAAATATACGGTTAAGTGAAGAGTTGTAATCGTTAAATATTATATGTTTAGGTGACGGTTAACGCGTGAAATATTTCTAGCAGCTGTTGATTGTCATTCTACAAATTGAGGTAGGTGATATATCTGTGGTTTGTGTTATGACATGAAGTGTGTGTGTGATGCTTATTACAAGATTGTTATAATTGATATTGAATGTTGTTGTGGAATATTTGATTATTATTAATTGTTGTGGAGAACGGGACTTGTGATACGGGACTTGTGATATGGCTATGGAAGGAGTGGTGTGATGGAGGTGAAATGGATGACTGAATGATGTGGAGATGGAAGGAGTGGTGTGATGGAGGTGAAGTGGATGACTGAATGATATGGAGATGGAGGGAAATGCACTCTACTGTTGTTTATGTCTTATCTATTTTCCTACTCAACCTCGTGTTGACCCTGTGTGTTGTGTGTGCCTGTGATGAACCAATTGTTGGGGAGCAGATTGACTGGTACTTAAGGCTATGGGAGCTGGAAGGGAAGAGAGAGCTAAGATCCAGACCAGACTAGAGTCTAGATCACTCTAGCAGTTCTTCTACCAGTTTAAGCAGGCTTTTACTTTTTTTTTGAGACGGTTGTATCTTTGGGTTGACATTTAAATAATCAATAAAGCACGGTGTTTCTTTCCCTTTGTTATCTACTACTTCGGTATTCCGAGATGGTAACACCCTCGGTTATTTGGGGAGTCCTAGTACAGGCCCTTAAATAAATGGGGGTGTTACAAAGTGGTATTAGAGCGAACTATCCTCAGGCCTAAACCGAATGGATAATAATGAACGTAGGAAGAGTCTAATAAAATGAACTCCGTGATGAAACTGATATGAGCCCCAAAAAGGAACGGGATGAGTTAGGCCCCCCCTCACACCAAACCATGGGCCCTTTCGGTTCTGTCTCGGAAACCTTATGAGAGTAATTGGAGAGTAGGGTAGACTATATAGTGACCTAGTTATATTGTACTAACGTTCTTACAGGAGAAAAATGAGGTAAGTGATATGTGATTTATGATTAACGATGTGCATTGGAAGGATATGTATGTTATGAAATGTGGATCGATCTGGATGATTGAATTGAAATTTTCAGAGTTTGGAGGTGTATTTGTTGAGCAATTGTTAGTGTGATGTGATCATAGTATGTTGGTGTTTGAAATGTCCATATACTTATCTGGTTATTAAATGATTACTGTAACTATGCAAGGTAATGTCGGTATTAGGATATGAATGATCAGACATATGTATATTATTAATCTATGTCTAGTGATATGCGGAATGTGTTGTCCCAAGCCATGAATGACATATGGTTATATGTTACATTTGTATATACATGTACGAATATTGAGTTATTTTGCTGGCGCTACTCTCAGTTTCGAATTCTTTACCATGTTCTAGATGACAATTACAGTTTGAATGATGATTACATGTTAATATGGTGGTGTCTGTGTTTCAAATGATATGTCAACGTGTTTCGGAAGAAGAATGGTTGGGTTTCGAGGTAGTAATGTGAAGTTGTAAAAGAACCAAATTTTTAATAAATTTCCAGAATGTTATCTTGTTTGTACGGACTGCCATCTTAAATGTGTTCCATATATGGGTATGGAAATTTTATAAGTGACAACCTTCTGAGTTAGCTTTCAAATGATTTTGGTTTCATGTTTATATGAGTTATATTTTGAGAGAAATAAATATTTGGTTGACAGTGGTCAGAGTGTTACTGTAACACCCCCATTTATTTAAGGGCCTGTACTAGGACTCCCCAGATAAATAAGGGTGTTACCATCTCGGTTTCCCGAGGCAGTAGATACAAAGGAAAGATAACAGTACTTTAAATATTAAAAGTTAAACTCAGTAACAAGTTCTTACAACTGTTTCAAAACTGTCTTATAAAAGAAACTAAAGTACAACTCATGATGCAAGACTATAGTGATCTAGACTCTAATCTGGTCCGGATCCAAGCTCTCCCTTCCCTTAGCTCCCATAGTCTCAAACACCTGTCAATCTGCTGCCCAATAAATTGGTTCATCACAGTTGATCACGAATACACAGGGTCAACCACGAGGTTGAGTAGAGGAAAAATAAATAGTTAAGCATTACTATAAACAGAAGTCAAAAATCTCCACTTCGAATCACAAGACCCATTAATCTCCACACCGTATCACAAGACCCATTATCTCCGCACCAATCACAAGACCCATTATCTCCGCACCAATCACAAGACCCATTATCTCCGCACCAATCACAAGACCCATTATCTCCACACCAATCGCAAGACCCATTTATCATCACCTTGTATCGTATCTCAGAATTATATGAATAGATAGCACGATATAACAATCATACAATATATAAAGTAACATGGTTATCATCAAATAGAAAATAGGTTACTCATCATTATATACAAGTATTTCCCCTACCTCAAATCGTAGCAGCGCGGTCAATCACAATCTCGCTAGAAATGTTCCACGCGAAAACTGTTACCTAAACAAGTATACGTAACGAATTAATAAACTTCCCGAACCCCCACAATCAACTTACATATACTATAAATAGTAACCTACTATAATTAAAAAGTTTCCCAAAATGGAAACTTTCCTGCAATAGAATTTTCCTCAAAACACAAACTCCCCGACTCAAAACAACCAACTACGACCCTCACGAATTAACGATATAAACATAAACACTAATATCAAAATCCACCAATGTATAATATTAAAACCTTACTAAAATATTTCTAATCATTATAAAATAATAATAATAATAACATGTGTATTAGTGATAATAATAATAAATAGTAATTATAATAATAATAATAATAATAATAATGATAATAATAATTATGAAAATTAAAAGAACAAATACACCTTCCTTACCCAACACCCAACTCACGACAACTACCCCCTTATCACCACCGTGCTACTGCCGCAGCCACCATCAACCACCAGCCTGCGAACCTAGCACCACCACCTACCACCACGACCACCAGCACCCCTTCGACCATCACCGTCGTGGTGAACCAGGGCCCCAAACCAGGCCTGGTTCATCACGTCAATCACCAGACCAGACCTATACACCAGTCCATCGACACCCATCCAGCCACCTATATCACCCTCACCTATCACCACAACCACCCTGGACACCATACCCATAAGACTCGGTGGTAACACCGTGTTGACCTCCCCCGAGTCGATAGTGTTACCACCCCCAAGTACTCCCATATACCACCGTTCAGCGACACAACAGAACAAAAACAGAAACCCCTGGCAACCCCTTAAAACACCCTTATACCACCACACCCAGCCACTGCTGACCACCACGACTACCCTCTCCTGCAACTCCTAATCACCACCTGACTCCCTGACCCGTGACCCGTACTAATTAGACACGAATCATGACTCAAACATACAATCGCTATACATACATCAGTCGTGAAACAGAGAAATAAAACGAACACCAGCAACTATCATAGACTCGTAAAAACCACCCTTCACAACCGCCTTTAACAGTCAACGACACCCAAACAACAGTTTACATATGCTCTTTACATGTTCTATTACGAAATTATGCAGAGACATCAAAGATTCATCGTGTACTCATCGTGTTATACTCAACTGATTACGTGATGAAACTATAAAACCAACAGGGACTGATTAACGTGTGGTGACTTACCAGATCTAAGGCTAATTCGAACCACCGCAAGCTATCCTACGACCACCGTGCACAGCTTCTTCTCATTCTTTGATGCGATGGCTAGGGTTTTGTGTGAAGAGATTTATGTTAGGTTAGGGTTTAGAGTAGGGAAACAGCGTCTATAAAAGACTGCAGTAGCTAGGTTGCAGCGTGTGAATTATGTTCATGTGTGGGCTCTTTTGTTTCTCACGCAAAACGAGGCCCATACTCGTATCACCAATGGTCACAGGTTCGAGCCCCACTAAAAACATAATTCAACCATTACACTTGATGGCTAGAACCCATATCGATTCCCATATAAAACCAACTAGTTACTAATAAAATATATCGTCGACCCATAAAAATTATTATATATCCGCTCACAAAATTACCGGTTATTACAGTGTCCCCCCCCTTAAAATGAACTTCGTCCCGAAGTTCACCTACTCAAACTCACTTAAAAGCTGTTAAAACATAGAGTATTATATTCCACCCCACTAAATGAAAGATTTACGTCAGCGTAACTTACCTCAAACAAACAGTTGCGGATAGCGCCTTCTCATGGACGCCTCGGCTTCCCACGTAGCTTCCTTAAGGTTATGATTTGTCCATAGAACTTTCACCAAGGACGTCTCACCATTGCGAGTCTTTCGTACCTTCCTGTCCAGAATCTCTTTTGGAGTCTCAACGTAGGACAACTGCTCATCTACCTCAATCATCTCGTGGCGTAAGACATGAGATGGATCGCTCACATATTTCCGTAACTGAGACACATGGAACACGTTATGGACCTTGGATAGGGCTGGAGGTAAAGCTAATCGGTATGCCACCTCCCCAACTCTGTCCAAAATCTCAAACGGTCAAATAAATTTCTGACTCAGTTTGCCACGCTTTCCAAACCTCATCACACCCTTCATTGGAGATACCTTCAGCAGTACCTTTTCTCCCGTATCGAATGAAATATCGCTCCTTTTTAGATCTGCATAGCTCTTCTATCTATCCTGGGCGGCCCTCATCTTTTGCCGAATCACCTGAACCTGCTCCACCATCTCCTTTATCACATCTGGCCCTAAAGTCACAACATCGGCTCGATCATCCCAACATACAGGGCTCCGACACTTCCTCCCATACAAAGCCTCAAAAGGGGCCATCCCTATACTGGCATGATAGCTGTTGTTATAAGAGAACTCTATCAATCCCAGTCGATCCTCCCAAGATCCTCCAAACTCGAGTACGCATGCTCTCAACATATCCTCTAGGGTCTGAATCGTCCTCTCAGTCTGGCCGTCGGTAGCTGGATGAAAAGCTGTACTCATCTTCAACTGAGTACCCAAAGCGGCGTGCAACTCCTGCCAAAATCTAGATATGATCCTCGAGTCTCGATCTGAAACTATGTCCTTGGGTACGCCATGCAATTTGACCACATTCTGAACATATGACTTAGCCAACTCGGCTTTACTCCAGGTATCTTTCATCGGAATAAAGTGAGCAGACTTAGTCAAACGATCCATAATCACCCAAATCATGTTGTTGCCCCTCTGAGTCCGAGGCAACCCCACAATAAAATCCATCGAGATGTTCTCCCACTTCCACTCTGGCACATCTAATGGTTGAATTTTTCCCTGTGGTCTCTTATGCTCCCCTTTCACTCTTTGACATGTCAAACACCTTGACACAAACTCCGCGACTTCCTTCTTCAAATTTGGCCACCAGAACGTCTTCTTAAGATCTTTATACAACTTATCACCCCCTGGGTGAACGGAATAAGGAGTAGCATGAGCTTCAGTCAGGATTTTCTTCTTTAGCTCCTCAATATCCGGAACACACCATCGCCCACTGAACCTCAAACTACCGTCGGAATGAATACTGAACTTGGATGCAGCATCTCCACCCTCACTCTCAACCATCTTGCGCCACCTCTGGATTCTAGCATCGGTAATTTGTAACTCCCGAATCTCCCCATACAACTCAGGCTCCACAGTCAAATCACTAAGAGCATCCCCGTTTCGGATCATGAAAATTCCCATCTCCCTTAGTTCGCCATGCAACCTCACTCACGATCTGGCACAACTCAAAGCATGAACAGACTTCCTACTTAGGGCATCTACGACCACATTTACCTTGCCTTTGTGGTAGACAATCTGCATATCATAGTCTCCAATCAACTCTATCCACCTTCTCTGCCTCATGTTCAACTCACGCTGGGGGTAGATATACTTCAAACTCTTGTGATCAGAAAACACCTTAAAAGTGGCTCCGTAAAGGTAATGGCGCCACAATTTAAGTGCAAAGACCACTGCTCCCAATTCCAAATCATGAGTTGGATAATTTTCCTCAAAGGTCTTCTGTTGGCGAGAAGCATACGCGATTACCCTCCCATTCTGCATTAGCACACAACCCAGGCCATGCTTGGAAGCGTAAGTATAAACTTCGAAATTATCACTCCCAATAGGTAAGGCGAGGATAGGAGCTGTTGTCAGACGTTCCTTAAGGGTCAGGAATGCCTTTTCACAACTCCCATCCCAGATGAAACGGTTCTCCTTCCTCATTAACGATGTCAACGGCTTCGCTATCTTCGAAAAATCCTTGACAAACCTCCGATAATACCCAACCAATCCCAGGAAGCTTCGAATCTCACTCACATTCTTCGGACTTTGCCACTTAGTCACAGCCTCGATCTTACTAGGGTCGACAGACACCCCCTCCTTTGAAATTACATGCCCTAGAAACGCGACTTTCTCCAGCTAGAACTCACACTTACTCAGTTTAGCGTTGAGCTTATGCTCTTCCAAGGTCTGAAGTACTCTCCTCAAATGATCCTCGTGCTCTTCCGCATTCTTGGAATACACTAGGATATCATCAATGAATACCACCACAAACTTATCCAGATATGGGCTAAAGACGCGGTTCATCAGATCCATGAACACAGCTGGAGCGTTAGTCAATCCGAATGGCATAACCACAAATTCGTAGTGGCCATACCTCGTTCTGAAAGCGGTCTTTGGAATATCTTCATCTTTTATTCTCAACTGGTGATACCCGGATCTCAAGTCAATCTTAGAGAAAACCCCAGCTCCACTTAACTGATCGAACAGGTCGTCAATTCTTGGCAAAGGATAACGATTCTTGATGGTCACATTATTCAGCTCTCGATAGTCAACACAAAGCCTCAAACTTCCATCTTTCTTCTTCACAAATAAAACGGGTGCTCCCCAGGGCGACACACTGGGTCGGATGAATCCTTTCTCAGCTAGTTCATCCAACTGTTTCTTCAACTCCTCCATCTCCTTCGGTCCCATACGGTACAGTTATTTGGATATTGGTCCCGCCCTTGGTTTTAGGTCAATGGAAAATTCCACTTCCCTCCTTGGCGGTAACCCTGGAACGTCGTCTCGGAATACTCCCTCAAACTCCCGCACCACAGGTATCTCACTAGTCTTAGGGGTCTCAGCCTAACAATTCCACATTTGGCATAAGATCAGACTCTCTCCTTTCCTCAAGCTAGACTTAAGGGTATTGACGGAAATGAATTTGATTTTAGGTTTGACTCGATACCCTTTGTAAGACACCCTCACTCCCTTAGGTCCCTTCAAAGAAATCTTCTTTTGATGACAGTCAATAAAAGCGCGATACTTTCCCAACCAGTCCATTCCTAGAATCACCTCAAAACCCCCAGTGGAAATTCTATGAGGTCACAATAGAAAATTGCTTCCCCAGTTTTGATGGGTACACTTCTATAAACTCTATTACAGGTGATCGACTCTCCTGAAGGTATGGTCACGGAGTCCGCGACCAAATCAAACCTCTCAAGTCCCAAGGTCCTAACATGCTCTCAAGACACAAAAGAATGGGTAGCACTGGAATCGAAAAGTACGAAAGTAGGTTTAGAGTTCACAAGAAAAGTACCGGTCACCACATGAGCATCATCTTTAGCGGCCTGTTTCCCCATGGCAAAAAGCTTGCCACTGGATTTAGCTTCACTCTGACTGGCAGTAGATGTCCCAGCCTGCTGATTTCCTTCCGTTCCTGTCTTCTGGTCGCTTCCACTTCCATTGTATTGATTCTGGTACGAACGGTTCTGATAATTGTTGTAGTTTCTCTGATAATTGCTGCCGCCTCCAGACTTCGCACCCCCACCATAGTTTGACGTGGGTGTACGATAGCCACTGCTACCATAAGACTGAGTGCGTGCTCCTTGATATCCTGATGTCGGCGTACGATAACCTCCGGACTGGTTTCCCCCAGATGAGCGACACACCGCCTGCTTGTGTCCCGTCTTTCCACAGCCAAAGCAAACTATTCCAATTGAACCACTGCCAGAACCTCCACTCCGGTAGTTACTCCCACTCTGATTTCTCACACCTATTGAGGCACTGTTGCTGAAGTACCCACTATACTTGTTGGTGCTTTGCTTCTTCGACCCAGAACTTTCAGTTACCACTTCAGCCTTCCTCTTTTCAGACTTTGACTTCTTTTCCTCCTTAATCATTTCTGAGAAACTCTCCGCCGCCCCAGCCCTTAAGTAGATGTCCCAGACTGTAGTGGGCGGAGCTGCAATCAGCCTCTCTTGATATTGATTGTCAACCCCCTCTCAAACTTCATCGCCAGCATAGCATCATCAAAACCCATGTCCCCCACGTAGCTCAGCAACTGAATAAACTTCCGATAGTAAGCCTCCACTGTCATATCTTCCGTCATCCTGAAAGTATCAAACTCCTCTCTCAGCTTACTTTTCTGAAACTCCGGTAGGAACACTTCATATAAGATCCTCTTGAATGCGATCCAGGCGACAAACTCGGTCCCATCCTCTCTAGCTGCCTCACGAATTTCTCCCTTGTTCCCGGTCCACCAGTCACCGGCCATACCTCGAAGATAGTGGGCTGCTTGGTCCACCCTCAGTTCTTCGGGGCAATCCACCAGTTCGAATAAGTTACTGAACTCCCGGCACCAGGCTCCTAGCAGATGAGGTTCCCCCTCCCCAGTGAATTGGGTAGGGTTATGCCTCGCAATGATCGTGCTCATCTTCGCGGAGTCCATGCGTTTGGCCTTTAGGGTCTCATTTTCCGCTATCAAACGATCCAACTCCTCTTGGGTGTTGTTGGCAACATATTTCTCCTCGGAGGCATTACTATAACACAAAGAAAGAAAATGAGTCCCGTCTCACGTGGGCACTCACTTGGATTAGGGCTAAGTCCCCTAAGCATCAAAGTCTATGAACAACAATCATATAGAGTAGTACTTATCTATAACATGGCTCGGGGTTCACATAACCGCATATTGCTAGACATGATAAAATTACTAATATAATTCAGATCACCTCATTCACCCATAACATCATACATCCTTTGTATTCATACAAATAAAATTCTTTCATATACATATCCTTACTGGTTTATCCAATTCGTTCACATATACGAAAAGTTCCCATAACATTCTTATCACAATTCAGCATCTCTTCCGTTACCTCTTATTCTACCCCTTTTCTCTCGTATATGCACTCTGGGTTCCCGGGTAAAACTGAGAGGGCCAATGGTTCGGTGTGAGGGGCCCCAGACTCATACTTTTCCTTTAGTGTGCTCCTACCAGTCCTATCCCGGGGTTCATTTTATTTAGATTCTTCCTACATTCATTGGGTTCATTGGTTAGGCCTGAGGATCGTTCGCTCTGATAGCACTTTGTAACACCCCCATTTATTTAAGGGCCTGTACTAGGACTCCCCAGATAAATAAGGGTGTTACCATCTCGGTTTCACGAGGCAGTAGATACAAAGGAAAGATAACAGTACTTTAAATATTAAAAGTTAAACTCAGTAACAAGTTCTTACAACTGTTTCAAAACTGTCTTATAAAAGAAACTAAAGTACAACTCATGATGCAAGACTATAGTGATCTAGACTCTAATCTGGTCCGGATCCAAGCTCTCCCTTCCCTTAGCTCCCATAGTCTCAAACACCTGTCAATCTGCTGCCCAATAAATTGGTTCATCACAGTTGATCACGAATACACAGGGTCAACCACGAGGTTGAGTAGAGGAAAAATAAATAGTTAAGCATTACTATAAACAGAAGTCAAAAATCTCCACTTCGAATCACAAGACCCATTAATCTCCACACCGTAAGACAAGACCCATTATCTCCGCACCAATCACAAGACCCATTATCTCCGCACCAATCACAAGACCCATTATCTCCGCACCAATCACAAGACCCATTATCTCCACACCAATCGCAAGACCCATTTATCATCACCTTGTATCGTATCTCAGAATTATATGAATAGATAGCACGATATAACAATCATACAATATATAAAGTAAACATGGTTATCATCAAATAGAAAATAGGTTACTCATCATTATATACAAGTATTTCCCCTACCTCAAATCGTAGCAGCGCGGTCAATCACAATCTCGCTAGAAATGTTCCACGCGAAAACCGTTACCTAAACAAGTATACGTAACGAATTAATAAACTTCCCGAACCCCCACAATCAACTTACATATACTATAAATAGTAACCTACTATAATTAGAAAGTTTCCCAAAATGGAAACTTTCCTGCAATAGAATTTTCCTCAAAACACAAACTCCCCGACTCAAAACAACCAACTACGACCCTCACGAATTAACGATATAAACATAAACACTAATATCAAAATCCACCAATGTATAATATTAAAACCTTACTAAAATATTTCTAATCATTATAAAATAATAATAATAATAACATGTGTATTAGTGATAATAATAATAAATAGTAATTATAATAATAATAATAATAATAATAATAATAATGATAATAATTATGAAAATTAAAAGAACAAATACACCTTCCTTACCCAACACCCGACTCACGACAACTACCCCCTTATCACCACCGTGCTACTGCCGCAGCCACCATCAACCACCAGCCTGCGAACCTAGCACCACCACCTACCACCACGACCACCAGCACCCCTTCGACCATCACCGTCGTGGTGAACCAGGGCCCCAAACCAGGCCTGGTTCATCACGTCAATCACCAGACCAGACCTATACACCAGTCCATCGACACCCATCCAGCCACCTATATCACCCTCACCTATCACCACAACCACCCTGGACACCATACCCATAAGACTCGGTGGTAACACCGTGTTGACCTCCCCCGAGTCGACAGTGTTACCACCCCCAAGTACTCCCATATACCACCGTTCAGCGACACAACAGAACAAAAACAAAAACCCCTGGCAACCCCTAAAAACACCCTTATACCACCACACCCAGCCACTGCTGACCACCACGACTACCCTCTCCTGCAACTCCTAATCACCACCTGACTCCCTGAACCGTGACCTATGACCCGTACTAATTAGACACGAATCATGACTCAAACATACAATCGCTATACATACATCAGTCGTGAAACAGAGAAATAAAACGAACACCAGCAACTATCATAGACTCGTAAAAACCACCCTTCACAACCGCCTTTAACAGCCAACGACACCCAAACAACAGTTTACATATGCTCTTTACATGTTCTATTACGAAATTATGCAGAGACATCAAAGATTCATCGTGTACTCATCGTGTTATACTCAACTGATTACGTGATGAAACTATAAAACCAACAGGGACTGATTAACGTGTGGTGACTTACCAGATCTAAGGCTAATTCGAACCACCGCAAGCTATCCTACGACCACCGTGCACAGCTTCTTCTCCTTCTTTGATGCGACGGCTAGGGTTTTGTGTGAAGAGATTTATGTTAGGGTAGGGTTTAGAGTAGGGAAACAGCGTCTATAAAATACTGCAGTAGCTAGGTTGCAGCGTGTGAATTATGTTCATGTGTGGGCTCTTTTGTTTCTCACGCAAAACGAGGCCAATACTCGTATCACCAATGGTCACAGGTTCGAGCCCCACTAAAAACATAATTCAACTATTACACTTGATGGCTAGAACCCATATCGATTCCCATATAAAACCAACTAGTTACTAATAAAATATATCGTCGACCCATAAAAATTATTATATATCCGCTCACAAAATTATTGGTTATTACAGTTACTGCACAGTTCCGTTTTGAACCATGATTTTGTAAGGGAAACCATCTAAAACGTGTCTAATGTTTATACATGATCCCAACTCCACTGTTTATAATATTCATTCACGTTTCCAAAATGATAAGTCACGTATGAGTCGTTATTTATTAGTGATTTTTGCAAGTTGCCCAATTTTTCTGTTTAATTGCTGTAAAGTTTCTGTTCAGACCAACTGAGTTGTAAAATTTGCTGCAAATATTTCCCTTAAGTTTTGCATTCGATTATTTTTCTAACATTATCTAATTCATTATATTTTCTATAAACTATAATAGCTCGCAAGATAGCTAAACGGTTATTTGATTATGATTTTTGTAAGTTGCTGCATAATGTTCCATTGGTGAAGTTGTGAGTTATGTAAGTTGCATATAAAAGTTTAATCAAATGTGAATTATGTGAGGTGACCACGTGATATCCTGGTATGAATTTAGTAACATGAATAGTAGGCATATTATAAGAATATGAACCTTACCATATGTCAACGTAACCTGGCTTATTTCGTCACGTTTCATATAAAATAGTTTCATTTATACAGACGCTCCTACTTTTTATTGCTGTGACCTTAAAATAATGATGTGATATTTGTATGAGATGTTGAAATCATGTTTATCAGAGAAGAGTCTTGACAAGTGGTAGGATGAAACTTAACTGATAAAACTTATTAGCATGATATAACAATCTAAATACTATACATAATTGTGATTATTCAAACAATGTGAATCCTGTTGATACTCTTTCGTACATATTAATGGTACACCTTGTCTAGTTTCTCCGATATAATAGCCTATGATTTCCTCATGTATATCGTTACGCCTTAAAGTGAATCGCATATTACTATGTTCAAAATCTGATCCCGATGTAGTGAGTTATTAATTACTTGGCATGAGATATATGGAAGTACTAGGGTTGTGACTTCGTTTACTTTTATCATTAAATTTTCATGATTCATGAGCTACGATTTACAAGAACAATGATTTAGTAAAGAAGAATCAGAATGTCTCCGTGTAGTCTTAATTCCTATCTGTGGCTAGAATATAGTCCTTTGATTGTGTTATATTTATCACAAACCACCATTTACATGTTTCTAAAGTTTCAGAATATTTTCAAAGTGATGAACCATGATAGAGCTTGTTGTTTGATAATTATAGTGATTGTTTGCAACATGACGAATTTTGTGGCTACGTGTTGATGAAATCTTGCACGGATATTTAATTGTTGCGCGTTATGTAAACCTCCTATTTTGCAAGTCATATATATTAATAGTATCATGACAAATGATGTAATGTGAGTGGATGAAAATGTACCTAAGTGACTTCTTTAACTTGTTGACATCTAGGAATGTTAAATGGTCTTGTTAGTCTATGATTGTTGTACATCTTGTGAAACATATCCAATGATCCATGTTTAATTACGCTAATTAATTTTGCTCTAGCTATGTCTTTTCTAAAATATGATTTTGCCTTTATAATATGGTTATGGATATGAAATGTCTTAAGTTGTCAATTATGAACTATGAGTTGTTGACCGTCTGCATTGGTGTACATATACTGAGTTTGGGTTAAAACTTCAACGTTATATACGTGTTAGCTACTCCGATTCTGTTTTTCTGCGTAACATGATTCTACCGATCTCATTATTTCAGTCTTGTTCGGGATATATGTATATGTACTCATTGATTTGCCGGAGTCTATGTGCTTCAATCTTCATTCAAACTGACATGTATGATGACTAATTATATGTTGGTAATTATTGAAGAGTTGGTATTGTGAATATTATGGAATGTATAGTAGTATCCATATGTTATGAGTCACCGATTGTCCTTTTATTCTGGGAGATGGGTTGTGTTATAAGGAGGATAAAGGGCATGAGATAAAGAATATAGATTCGGGGTACTCAAGCAATTGATTTCATAGTTGACTTTAGTGTGGAATGCTGATGTTAATTTCATTAATAATTGTGCTGGAATGTAAGCATTTTGTTAGCTAGTTGCAGATGGAATTGGTTTTACAATATATGAATATGGAGATTAGTTTGGTTGTATTACGAATGAACCCGAGGTATTTCTATTTGTGAATCCTTATGTTACTTGTTTTCGACCGAATTGGAGTATACGGTTTTCAGGGGATTGATATATTGGATTGTGGAAATTAGTATCACATCTTATTTTTTTTTATAATCGTTCTCTTTGACCTTAACTTGTGGGTGAGTAGCTTAAAAGTTCATACTTTAAGTGTTGAGCAGGGTTCTGTGAACTTTTAACGATATTGGTAATGATACTGAGATGGAGATTGAGATTGGTTACTAGTATCGATTTATGGGGCCGTTGTGCCGAGTTGTTGTTCATGGTCCAGAGTGACCATGGTTATTGGGTATATTTTCGTGAATTTGGAATCGATTTTGAAATGGAGATATTGTTTTACGGTTCATTCTGCCAGTTCACTCACCCCTTGTCTTTGGTCTTATGTTCGACGATAAGAATGCGATGTTTGGTCACTTGGAGTAAGATTTTATGAGATGGAGTATTGAGCTAGAATTCTTATAATGGAGTTACGGGGACGTAACCATGTTTTAAGGGATATGATTGTAAAATCTTAATGATTTATGATATGGCTAATTGTTATGTCGTGATTGTTAGCATCTACTTGATAATCCTGATAACTTGTGTTATGCATCTTATTGTGTACGCGAATTGAATTTAGTTATACGTTAAACTTTGGGGACAAAGTTTTCTTAACAAGGGAAGAATGTAACATTCCGTGTTTCAAATACCTTTGTTAGTTCTGGATGCTATGTGGTGCCACACTTTGAATTCGTTATGTGCCTAGGGACCAGTTGATGGATCATGAGATGGTGAACTTCGGGACGAAGTTTATTTCAGGAGGGAAGACTGTAATATCCCGTATTTTCATAGTTCGTATTAACGAGTCATTTTATATTATTGTCAAGACGGGGTATAATTACGTTTGCTATAATATTAATATTAAATATATATACTCGTTAGGTGTATTATTTATTATGACGTTTTGATAGTTATGTGAGAATTTATTTTCGATAATTAAGTTATTATCGAAACTCGGGTTGTGACTCGGAATTATTATTATAGGTTTTATTATATGTTATCGTTTTATATTAACTGCTATCGTAAGTATATATATTAAGTTAATAATAATGTTACGAGTTGTACGTGTATAACGAGTTGGGCTCGGATCGATTACGTGAGGAAGGATCGTATGGGTAGTAGTATTTAACCTCATCGATGTGGGCCAATAGTACCATACCCGTTACGCACTTGACCCACATTTCCCCACCAAAATTATTTTATACAAACCCTACCACCGAGACACCGAGCTGTAAGTACTCGGTCACCCAACTCCCTAAAACCCTTTATGTATAACTTCACCCACCCTCATCTTTGGTAACGGAGGTAGTCGGAACACAGCAGATAGAGAGAGGCAGTAGACGACAGCAGTCAACGGCATTTCGAGTCAAAATCCGGCGAACATAAGGTAAGTTGGGTTTTGTTTGCGTTTGTGTCTCTTTACTCATAAGAGTGTCGCTGTAATCAAGTCATCATGGTGACCGTGGAATAGTTGCAGAGGTGAGGATGAGTACGTGGGTGGTGGTCTGGGTGTCGGTGGTAGTCGTAGTTGTCGGAGTTGACAGTTGGCGTCGTGTTTACGCTTTCGGTCTGTTTCGTGTAAGAGTTTTGGGGCGGTGCCAACTTTGACTCAGGGGAGGTCGACACGGTGGTACCGCAGTCAAGGTCTTGGTCTAATGCTAAGGGTGGTGACGGAGGTGGTTCTGGGCTGTGTCGGCGTTTCGAGGGGTGGTTGCGGGGGCTGAACAAGAGGGTCCGTGATGGTTAGGCGATGAACCAGGCCTGGTTATGGCCATGGTTCATCTCTCCGGCGGAAGTCGACGTGTTTCTAGGTGTTGGTTGTGGTGGCTGACGGCAGAGGGAGGCTAGCGTGGTGTATGGGGTTTCGTTTCCGCGGGGCAGTTTTGGTTTGTCATGAGTCTACGTAAATTGTTTGTGTAGTGTGTTATTATTTTGTCATATTACTATTATTTTATTATTATACTATATTCTTATCCTTTCATTATTATTATTATTATATTATTATTATTATTATTATTATTATATTATTATTTAGTATTATTATTATTTACACGAGTTTACGTAAATTCCCATTTTGGGGCAAAGTTACTATTTCGGGTAGTTTACGCTTATTTTAAGTATGTATACAACTCCCTGAATTAGCAGATTGCGGTATGTTATCTTTTATTTGCCGCTTACCAAATTTGTTAGTTTCAATTCATTTACAAAGATTCACAGCCTAATGTTATCTATCTATGATCTGCTGTTTATCAGATCCCAGTTTTGTTTATTCTTTTTTAGCTTTCTGATCCTGGATGCTTGCACTATAGTCAAAATAGTGGAAGCTAAGTGTTTGACTTGCGGTTTTTACCGATGTATACAAGGTAGTAAGGGATCCCAACAGTAAATTGGTAACGACTTACGTAGGTTTTACGACGACTGTAACACTCCATAAGAGATCTTTCTCACATCGGTAGAATGTGGGTGTGTGTGGAGAGTTGCCCCACATTGGTAGAATAAGAGCATTGTGATATATTTATAATAGCTTCCACCCACCACTTAGTAACAAGGCCTTGTGTTTTTGGGCTTAAGTGAGGACAAATGATGGGCCCAAGCCCCAAAGGCATACCTCCCGTCTTATTGAGGGCATGTTACGACCGTGGTGGGTCAGGTTGTTAAAAATGGTATCAGAACGACCCTGAGATCGGGTGGTGTGTAACACCCCCATTTATTTAAGAGCCTTTAGCAAGACATTCTCAAAAAAATGGAGCTGTTACCATCTCGGAATGTCCGAGGTAGTGAATAACAAAGTAAAATAACCAAAATACTTTATATAAAACTGATAAAATTTAAAACTTGGTTATTACAGTTACTACATAACAGAAAAGAAAGTAAAACTGATGACTTCTCTAGATGTGATATAATTCTAGGTCGGTCCAAAGTATGCATCTCACATTCCTGCCCCAGCTCCTAGCTCATCTGTCTCGGACCTGTAGAATCTATTCCCCATTCCGGATCACCGTAGGTGTACACGAATACACTGTCAATCTCGCGGTTGAGTAGGGTAACACAATAATTATAATGCAACAATTATGATATGCAAATGCAATGATATGGTCAAGCTCAATCTCAATCTCATTCTCAATCACAAATCTCAATCTCAAACTCGTAACACCCAGCCATACCGAACCTCCCGGCAGACTATAATCGGCCGTCGCCGAACACCAGCATAACAACTGAGGTCACCAGGTCTAGTCCTGCAACTAGGCTGGGCCCAATAATATCACATCATTTCAAATCCGTATCCGATGCACATGCCATGCTCATGAATGCAATAGTACTCTTAATCAATCATGTTATTAAATAATGCAATGCGCATACCAATAATAATAATAATCCACACTCAATCCAACCAATATCATTCTCATATAAATCATGCTCAGCATCCATATCGCACAATCCAACATCCATTCATAACACATCATAGAGTATAGTGTCAGTGTATCCTACCTGGATATCAAATCTGCAAACAAGCAATCACTGTCTAGAAGTATTCCGCCTCGAACTCAGTTCCTATAAATATTACTTAAATCAAAAGTTATTCGTACAATTATCATCACTAACTCGATTACTCGACCATGCTCATTTTCATGCCAATTATAAACTTACTAAAAATAGTACTTACTAAATATAGTACTTACTAAAAATAACATTCAAACATTAAACAATTATTACTAATTAATTCGAAGTTACTAATTATAGACTTAACAACTTTAGCATACGATACAATAACAAAAATACTTATTAGTTTCCTCGAAACCATTACCAATATTAATAGATTATGACTATAACATTAACATAGTCGATAGCAACAATAATTGTAAAACATGTTCACGAACAATTTTCATATCCATGATATTATTACCATACATTACAAATCATAACAATTATTAAATTCATAATACAATTATTAACAATAATAATACTAATAGCAATAATAATACTAATAGTAATAATATCACTAATGTTAAAAACAACAAATAAAAAGGACGATATTAATATCAATCAATACTCAAATAATAATACCGTGATCATAGTAATAATAATTATGCTAATAATAATACCATGATGATAATAATAATAATAACATTAATAAGCATAAATAACAAACAGCCCCCTACCCTTTGATCCAGGGATGAAACCCCACGACCAACATTACATTCAGACCATCCCCCAAAACGCAACTCTGCACCTCTTACTTCGCAGCATCACCACCACCAACCAAGCCACCCACGACCAGTACCAACTGTCCTAAACTCGACTACGAACTACCGATTACCAAATCCATGCCTTGGACACTGCCAGGGGCCACCACAGAAACCACAACGACACCTCAAAAAAGCCTGCACATACCCGACATTTGGTGTTTCAGCAACTCGCCTGAACACCCCTTCCTTCTCATGCTAAGTCCTCTCACCACCGTTCCCCTCACCACCTATGGCCACCACCGTTGTCACCACTGACTCACAGTGGTTCCAGGGGTGGCACTGTCTCCCTCTCGTCTCACATACAACCACCGAAAAACCACCATCAAACCCCCCCTGCCAACCTGCGGTAAAACTCAATTCTGCACTCTTTTTTTTAACGCCTTTAATAGCCCCTTTTCTATGGTGGTTTCAGCCACCACTCACCACCCTAACCACCACTAAATAACCCAAAATTACCCTACTACTACCCATAAAGCTCGCACCCATAAACAACCCAAAACACGATTTAACGCAGCACAAAACGAAGTAAGGAATAAGAAGCGAAAACAACGTATTAAAACGTGTTCAGTGATCGACATCTATGGCATCTGTTATGATCGTTCCCGTGGTGTGATTGTGATTTAAACACGAGGTATATGTTATATATACTACAAAGATTACTCACAACCTTAACATTCAAATTCGAAGGCACGAAAAGAGCACAAAAACTACTTACGAAAACCCTACTGCGCAAAGGATGAAGACGACTATGGTGATGGTTGTTCTTTGTTGATGTCCTTCTCTTTCGTGGTTCCACGGGGCCATGGTGATGCTTTCGTTTTTTTTGGTGAATGGAGGTAGTCAGAGATGGAGGCTAGGGTGTTTACAAGATAAGAGGCAGATAACCCATATGAGAATTGTTGAATGTCGATGTGTGTGTAAGTGTTTGAGAGATTAGTGATGCCCGTCGTTGTGGGTATCAAAGATAAAATTTATAATTTCTAAACTTTAACTATAGATAGTGAAAATCAGGGTCGAACCACAGAGAGGTGGGGAATGTTTATTATTTAAGGTCAATGTTTTAAGGTAACAAAAGTTGGGGTTTATATTGATTGTCACTAAGTCTAGAAATAAAGATAGAAATAAAACAAGAATTAAAAAGAGAAATAAACTATAGTAAAAGAGATGCTAGGATGTTCGGGTAATAAATAGCTACGATAGTATAAATCCTAAGTCAACATGTATTGCAGTCGCGTAAGGGGTGTAACATATCCTTTCGGTCTATGATACCTAATAACTCCTTTTGGCCTATGCTATTACTTCCTAGGTCTCACAAATATTGGGTGTCAACAATAAGGGTGATTCCTAATTTCTAGGTCACACACCTTTCAGTCTTAAGTAACATAGCCGTCTTAAGGCGTAAACCAATGCTCTTCCCGTATCTTTCAATCTTGGGTAGGTCATTACTAACATCCTACAAGTCTCCTTTCAGTCTCATTGTAGGGTATTATAGTCGACGAATTAAAACAGTCTGAAAACATACGCGAGTCGGTCGACCGACCAGCTAGTCCAGGCGGCCGACCTACACTTCAGTCGACCGACCGGTTAAGCCGGTCGGCCGACCTAGGGCCTGCTACAGTCGAATTCGGGAATTATACTATCTACGCATATTACTCCGTACATCCTAACATAAGTGATTAGCTACTCATGGATATTGAAATAACAACAATAACATTAATGAAAACAGAATTCATGATGAACATTAATCTAAGCATGCAATAACAACAAAGGCTTTGGGATTCTAACTTAAACCGGATACTAGCAATTCTAAGACAAGAACAATTGATAAAATTAAATTGGGATAAGAATTACCGGAATTAAGGATTAGGGCAGAAAGAACAAAAGCTTTATTGAATCCGTGCGGAAAGATTAATGAACAAAGAACAAACTAAAGAAAAGTGTTTGAGTATTAAAACTAAATTAAGAACTTGATAACTAAAACTTGATACTAAATTCCTCGATAAATTACTGGATGCTGCTCTAATCACGAATTAGGTCTTAAATAAGAATTACAAAGCTTTCCTTAATAACCTAATCACGCGAATGGGCTTTTGCGGAAATTCGGATACTGCGCCCTGGTCGACCGACCTGGTGATGAGGTCGGTCGACCTCTTGTCGGGCTTGGTGGACTTCTGATTTTTAAGATAACAGTCCTCAGGTCGACCGACCTAGGTAGTAGGTCGGTCGACCCACTTTCCTGTACGTCAGTCTTGATTTCGCCTTGGTTTGACTTTTTGGTACTTGGGCCGCGCTTTGAATTGACTTTTCCGCGTTCCTTGGCCATGAAAAATCTCGAGGGCATAAATTTGGTATTAAATTGTCCTTTTTCGGCATAATTCTGCAAAAGAGCATAAAAACACGAATGTAGACAATTGTTGGGAAATAAAGGCTAAAACGTAGTAAATGAGCTCTAAAATGCGTGTAAAAATAGATGTAAAACATCAAAAATAGACACGCATCAAATTCCCCAAACCAAACCTTGCTTGCCCTCAAGCAAGAAATAGACTCGATCTTAACTAATGGAACGATTTCAATTTCAGAGCGAAATTTACATGTTAGCCTAAGTCACTGCCAAGTGCAAAATGAGGAAGTATTCAAATCATGCAAACGAGTTGTAGGGTCGTCAAACTTGCAAAACTAAAGGCTATAGAGACTTTATACCATGGACTCTCGCGGTACGCTCGAGACACACATGAGGCAAAGGGTGAGTATATGTAAAATATAGAAAGAAGTATATTTGTCAAGACACTCACCTAACTGCGACCCATGAAAACATGCCTGCAATCTAACATGAACAAGAATTCTACAACTATGTATAAACACACTCATCAAGTGACTCGGATACATGCAATTGAGGCAATGAAAGATATGTGAGGTGAAAGGTAAAAAGTGGTTAAGATGTTTTTGGACTTGTGGGGTTAGTAGCCAAGCTAGTAAAACCGATTCCCAACAACATATTTCACAACTTTTGATATTAAGAAAGTGCTCTTTTGTAGCACAACTCTCACAATATAAATAAGAAAGAACTCCCAAAATTTTTGAATGAAGTACGGGAGTGATAACATATAAAAGAAGGGGATTTCAGAACGAATTTTGAATTCTGACCCTGTCAGTTGGTCGACCGACCTGAGGGTGTGGTCGGTCGACTGACTTTACTGTACGTTTGATTTTTTTTTGTTTTTTTTTTCTTTTCTTCCTTTCTTTCTTTTTTTTTAATTTTTCTGTTCATTTTGTTTCATTTTGTTTCTTTCTTTCTTTCCTTTCTCTTTTTGCTCAAGATAGCAACCAAAGACCACAAATACTAGCTTGGAAGGGTAGGCTAAGTATGGGATGTAGTTTTGGGGGAATAAAAAGGCAATTTTGGCTATGTAAGGCTTATGGGTAAATAAGAGAAAAGGGATCCCAAATGCATGTACCAAGACTCACAAAACGAGATAGTAAAACAAGTATAAAGCAATTCAAGTTCATGTTTATGCATATTGATGTAACATGTTCCAAGGGGAGTACTACTCACATCCTAGACAACTGGTTTAAGAATGAAACCAGGAAATAGGCTCTAAAAACTCAGAATGTATAGTAGGTTGCCAAGGTATAAGTCAAGTCTCAAGATATACAAATTGACAAAAACTCGTAGATATGCAAAAGACTCTCATACTAAAACAAGTTGACAAGGTAAGGCAAAGGCATAAACATGTAAGATAGCAAAGATCATCCTTGAAATACTCTCGTTCCGACTCGACCTATATGCTAAAATAAACGTGCATTTTTTTGAAATTTTTGAATATTTCTATTTTTTTTGGATTTTGTATATGCATGGAAAATAAAGAAAAGAACGAATGCAATATAGAAATGCAATAAACGTGTGACAAAATGCAATGGAACAATGCATGTGACTAAACCATTCCCCAAACCAACCCGCACAATGTCCCCATTGTGCATTAGCCTAAGTAAAGATTTTATGAAAAAACAAAAATAAATGCAAAAACGTAAGAACCAAGGAAAAAGGAAAAGAATCACCGGATTTTTGAGCGCAAGGGAAACCTCCCCAAACCAGCGTAAGCTGGGAGGGTTTCGGTGGCCAGCAGTGCCACTCCAAATACCTGAAAGTGTCAAACAAAGGAAGACCTTTTTCGGGGATTAGATGTGTTTTGGGTGATATATAATGTATTGAAGGTTTGAAATAAAGGAAGAAAGGTGAAACATAAAAAGATAGAATAGGGAAAAGGACTTCCCTATCACGTTTGCACACTTCCCGAAGCATCTTGATGCGTCTGTACAGGAGAACAGGTCGGTAGACCCTTCCCCCTGGTCGACCGACCATCTGCCAGTCCCATAATGCTACTGGAAAGCAGGAGTCTGGTCGACCGACTGAATGTTGAGGTCGGCCGACTGGTTTCCTGTACAGTAGCTTTATTTTCTTCGGGAGTAACTTGTTTTAACCAAGTTAATCTTCCCCAAACCTGAAATACAGTATAGATGCACCCAAAACATGCGCGAAAAACCAGAATCCATTCTAATTGTCTCAACTACGCAACAAAAGTAAAATTATCCTACAAAACTTAAAGCAAGCAACTAGAAAGTCTTAACAAAACAGAAAATTGTCTTAAGAAACTAAAAACTTGAACAACTCATCCGCGAAAGATGCGGAAAGTCTCGGACCACGGCTTTTGGCTATATGCCGTAGTCTCCACCGTGTTTGTTTGAATGGCCAAACACGTCTCCTTTCCGTCGCAAAGCATATGCGACGGACTCTTCTCTTTCTCTTCTCTTCTTCTCTTCTTGTCTTCCTCATCCACTACATCTGGATCCTCATCTTCCTTGTAGCTTAGAATCCCAAGTCCACCTCTTTGCACAATGACTTCCTCCACCAAGGGCTTCCCCAAACCAATCCCTGCAATAGACAAAATAGAAGCATCCTCCATATTGCTCCCAATATGGGGCGGAGGTGTAACAGCAGGTATAGGAGTAGGTATCAAAACAGGAGAAGTGGTGATGACCTTATACTTCTTATTAGAAGTAATAGAATTACAAGTAATAGGGGTCATAACATCTTTCTTCTTATAAGACAGACCAAAGATGATAGCATGCTTCCCTACTTTAAAAGTTAAGGTCCCACTACCCACGTCGATTAAGGCCACCGCAGTATGTAGGAAAGGTCTCCCCAAGATAATTGGTATATGGGCATCCTCAGGGATGTCCAAAACTACGAAGTCTACTGGAAAGAAAAACCTATCAATGCGCACAGGGATGTTTTCCAACATCCCTATGGGTTCCATAGAGGTACGGTCAGCCATTTGGACCGTCATGCTAGTCATTGCAAATGAGGTCATCCCTAGTTTCAAGGCCACACTTAGGGGCATGACACTAATGCTTGCCCCCAAGTCACATAGGGCCTTCTTAACTGGGAAGGTTCCTATGTGACAAGGTACAGAAAAGCTCCCTGGGTCTTCTAGTTTATGTGGTGCTATGACGGGAGAAAAGAAAGTTGAGGACTCCTCAGTTAGTGCAACAGTTTCTACTTTGTCTAGAGACCGCTTCCGGGTTAGGAGCTGCCTCATGAATTTCAAATAGGATGGAACCTGTTGCACTAACTCTAAGAATGGTACTTGCACATTTAAAGAACGAATAACATCCTTAAACTTATCAAAAGATATCTGTTCCTTAGTTGGTAAGAGTCGCTGCGGATAGGGAGGTGTGGAACTTTCAGCCTTTTCAGTCCTCCTCAAAAATTTGGGGGTCTTGTCACCCCGGAATAGGAAGTCTCTTAGGTTGTCAGACATTTCCGGCCTAAAAGAATCCTTCTGTTCAGCATTAGAGGTCGGTCGACCTTGCTTCTGGGTCGGTCGACCTGTTTCTCTGCTACTCGCCTTCTGCCGTTTCTCCTTTTCTGCTCCACCAGTTTTACCACCACCAATTTCAGCCCCGCTCCGCAGCGATATGATGTTGAGGGTCTCCTTCTTTTGGTCCGTTTTGGTCGGAAGCTGACCCGGAGCCCTAGTATCGTTCTTGCTCGCGATTTGAGCAATTTGGGACTCTAACATTTTCATCCCCGCCTCTCGTGCCTGAGACTCCTTCTGAACTAACCCAATGAGGTTTTGGATGAGAGCATCCGTATTGGGTGGTGGGTTTGAAGGTGGTTGAGGGTTAAAGGGGGGTTTTTGAAAATTTTGCTTGTGCGGAGGATTATAAGTGGAGCTTTGTTGGGGTTGTTCGTGTTGTGGGTTAAGGACATTCTGGCTTGTCCACCTCATGTTGGGATGGACATTTTTATTATTAGGGTCATAAAATTTATTCCCACGGTAATGTTGAAAGGCCGCACATGTCTCGTTAGATGAGGTACAAAACTTTGACACATGCCCCTCTCCACCACATCTCTCACAACTGAAGGGTCCGTCATGAACGGCATTCACTTGGTATATACCACCCTTACTCCCACTTTCCATCTCGAATTTTCCACCACTCTCCAACTTATCCAACTTAGCCATCAAGGCCTCTATTGTCGCAACATTAGATTCGGCCTTTCTTTGATTTCCACGGGAAGTCCCGTGTTCAGCTCTGTGCACAGCAACATCTTCAATGATTTTGAGACCCTTGGTCTCCCTAGAATTATCTTTGAACCTTCCATTAGCTGCAGCATCCAAGTAGGCTCTGTTATCATCATACATGCCATTATAGAATTGGTTGCAAAGAAACCATTGTTCGAATCCATGATGGGGTATGGATCGAACAAGTCTCTTGAACCTGTCCTAAGCCTCACTAAAATCTTCAGTAGGCCCTTGCTTGAAACTTGTTATCTGCGCTCTCAAGGCATTGGTCTTAGCCGCGGAATAGTATTTCCGGTAGAAGGCTAAGGCCAATGTATTCCAATCTGTTACTCCCGCAACAGTGCGGTCTAAATCTCTCTACCATTCCCTCGCCGAGTCTCGGAGGGAAAAGATGAACATGGTTTCTTTATCTGGTCCTGGGTCACTCCATCTGGGGGTGCAATAGAGCATATATAATCTGTGAAGACTTCTATATGCCTAGCTGCATCTTCATGAGCCGCGCCTCCAAACTGGTTTCTCTCCACCATGGAGATGTAGGAAGGCTTGGCCTCAAATGGCTTTCCCGTGCCTGCAGGTAAAGTGAACCCCTTATAGAGATCCTTTGCCTGCAGCATAGAGTGACTTGCAATGCTAGCTTCTTCAGCCATCTTTTCTTCCTCTTCTTCAAAAACTTGGAAATAGGTATTTGTTGGTGTTTTCGGTGTAGATGGATTATAAGGTGAGTTTGGTTGGGATTGTGGTGTTTTTGGTGTAGGTGGGTTGTTTTGTGGTAATGGTGGTGATGATAGTTGATCAAAAATATCCTCTTGGAATAAAGAAGATGGAGAACCTCCTTCCCTACTCTCTAAGAACTGCTTTCTTCTTTCTCTTAGAGTCTTCTCAAGCTCGTGGTCTAGTGGTAGGAGTTCTCCTTGAACTGACCTGCGCATAAGATAGAAACTACAAGAAAAAAAGTGAGAAGGTATAAGGAACGAAGTTCCTTAAACAAAAGAAACAAAAACAAAAAACAATAAACACTGGCGTCACCTCCCCGACAACGGCGCCAAAATTTGATGCCCGTCGTTATGGGTACGGTATCAAAGATAAAATTTATAATTCCTAAACTTTAACGATAGATAGTGAAAGTCAGGGTCGAACCACAGAGAGGTGGGGAATATTTATTGTTTAAGGTCAATGTTTTAAGGTAACAAAAGTGGGGGTTTATATTGATTGTCACTAAGTCTAGAAATAAAGATAGAAATAAAACAAGAATTAAAAAGAGAAATAAACTATAGTAAAAGAGATGCTAGGATGTACAGGTAATAAATAGCTACGATAGTATAAATCCTAAGTCAACATGTATTGCAGTCGCATAAAAGGGTGTAACATATCCTTTCGGTCTATGATCCCTAATAACTCATTTCGGCCTATGGTATTAGTTCCTAGGTCTCACAAATATTGGGTGTCAACAATAAGGGTGATTCCTAATTTATAGGTCACATACCTTTCAGTCTTAAGTAACCTAGCCGTCTTAAGGCGTAAACCAATGCCCTTCCCGTATCTTTCAATCTTGGGTAGATCATTACTAACATCCTACAAGTCTCCTTTCAGTCTCATTGTAGGGTATTATAGTCGACGAATTAAAACAGTCTGAAAACATACACGAGTCGGTCGACCGACCAGCTAGTCCAGTCGGCCGACCTACACTTCAGTCGACCGACCGGTTAAGCCGGTCGACCGACCTAGGGCCTGCTACAGTCGAATTATGGAATTATACTATCTACGCATATTACTCCCTACATCCTAACATAAGTGATTAGCTACTCATGGATATTGAAATAACAACAATAACATTAAGGAAAACAGAATTCATGATGAACATTAATTTAAGCATGCAATAACAACAAAGGCTTTGGGATTCTAACTTAAACCGGATACTAGCAATTCTAAGACAAGAACAATTGATAAACTGAAATTGGGATAAGAATTACCGGAATTAAGGATTAGGGCAGAAAGAACAAAAGCTTTATTGAATCCGTGCGGAAAGATTAATGAACAAAGAACAAACTAAAGAAAAGTGTTTGAGTATTAAAACTAAATTAAGAACTTGATAACTAAAACTTGATACTAAATTCCTCGATAAATTACTGGATGCTGCTCTAACCATGAATTAGGTCTGAAATAAGAATTACAAAGCTTTCCTTAATAACCTAATCACGCGAATGGGCTTTTGCGGAAATTCTGATACTGCGCGCTGGTTGACCGACCTGGTGATGAGGTCGGTCGACCTCTTGTCGGGCTTGGTGGACTTCTGATTTTTAAGATTACAGTCCTCAGGTCGACCGACCTAGGTAGTAGGTCGGTCGACCCACTTTCCTTTACGTCAGTCTTAATTTCGCCTTGGTTTGACTTTGTGGTACTTGGGTCGCGCTTTGAATTGACTTTTCCGCGTTCCTTGGTCATGAAAAATCTCGAGGGCATAAATTTGGTATAAAATTGTCTCTTTTCCGCATAATTCTGCAAAAGAGCATAACAGCACGAATGTAGACAATTGTTGGGAAATAAAGGCTAAAACGCAGTAAATGAGCTCTAAGATGCGTGTAAAAATAGATGTAAAACATCATAAAATAGACACGCATCAATTAGGTTTAGGATTTTACATTGTATTTGGTGGAAATGTCGATGGGTGAAACCCTAACCCAAGTCCAAGCCCATCACCAATGGTCCATCACGCGACTCGAGACATTCTAACACGTTCCCGACTCGTAACTTAAAATAACAAAATACGTATAATTTATTTATTCAAATTAAATTGATTATGAGAATATACTTTTATGAGGACTAACACAAATATATATATATAAAAAATTAGGATTTAAATATAGTTATTACTTAAATAATAAGACAAATATAAATGAGAAATAAATATAAAGTTCGAAATATATTTAATTATAAATATACTATCAAAATAAAGAAATACAAATGAAATGTCATTTCATGAAATAATCATCAAATTTAAGAAATGATTCTGAATTACGAAGTAATCGTAGAAATACGATTTATATAAATGATTATACAATACGCAATAATCATAGAAATACGATTTATAAAGTAATTATAGTTTACGTAAAATACTTTATAAACATTCCGTTTGAAATACGTATATAAAACATGGTTTGACTACCGTTGACTGAGGCTAAAATATGGGGTCTTACAGTCTTCCCTCCTTAAAATGAACTTCGTCCCGAAGTTCGCTACCCCGTAACGATAACAAAATACCCCACAAGCATAAAACAAACACTAGTAGTACATATAAATAAGCTCTAAAACGCGAAGTGTTACATTCTATCCCCCTTAAGAAACTTTGTCCACAAAGTTTAACATGCAACAGTAAAACATGACACTTAAAGAACCACAATATAGCATATAATAGAAGAAATCAGGATTTTCAACTATATTCAAACAATCATGACATACCAACATGCCATGTCATAACTACTAGCCATATCATAAATCATTAAGATTTTACAATCCTATCCTCCTTAAGACATGGTTACGACCCCGTAACCTCATTATAAAATTCCATATCCAAAGTTCAAGAAAATCATCGAAACAACAGTCACAAGTCATCCGATAAGTTAATTACTCTATACTAGGCAACTAGCATCCAACTTTTAAAGCAACAAAACATACTCCTCCATTTCATGCTACACTTAAATACCCTTGGAAATTCTAACACAAAATTAACACTTTTACGTCAAAGTAGACAATCAGCTAACTCATAGTTCATACTTGACAATTAACATATGTCATCATAGAAATTATATTATATACATAGGATCATGTCTGTACACACAAGTTTTAGAAAAGACATTGGGCAAAATTTCAATTAATGTAATAGCATTTGCAAAAAGAACTACTTTATATATAACTCACCGAAACAAATAAGATTATATTATCATCTAACAAGGTTCATATTCATATTATATGCCCACTGTTCATGTTACTAATGCCATATCAGAGTATTACATGGTTACATCACATAATGCATATTTGATTAAACTTCTATATTTAAAATCACATACCATTTCAACAATCACCCATCACGCAACAACTTCCAAAAATCATAATTAAATAACCGCTTAGCTATTTTGCGAGATATTATCGTTTTTTAGAAAATATAAGGAATTAAATAATCATAGGAAAAGAATCAATTGCAAAGCTTAAGAGAATTATTTATAACAATTTTTACAATTCAGCTGGTCTGAACAAAACTTTACAGCAATCAAACAGAAAATTGCGTAACTTGCAAAAATCACCATCAAATAACGAGTCGTTAAGATTTTACGTGGCTTATCATTTTGAAAACGTGGACGAATATTCTAAACAGTGGAGTTGGAATTATGCATAAAAAATAATTATGTTTTAAATGGTTTCTTTTACAAATAACATGAGTGAAAACATAACTGTGCAGTAACAATCTGACCACTGTCGACTAAAATATTTATTTCTCGCAATATACAACTCGTATACACATGAAACCAAAAGCATTGGGAAGTTAACTCAAAAGAATATCATACATAAAATTTAGAACACATTTTAAATGGTAGTCCGTAAACAAGGTAACATTCTTGAAATTTATTAAAATTTTTGTTCCTTAAAATCACTTCACATTATCACATCGAAACAAAATCATTCCTCCTTTAAACATGTTGAAATATCATTTGAAGCATGGAAATCACATTGCACCATATTAACAGGTAATTGCCATCTAGAAAACGATAAAGATTGCAAAACCAAAAATAAGTCAACTAAATAACTCAATAATCATGTATGTATAAACAATGCATTGGTTTCTATCATCGTGCCAACACAACTTATTAGGGTACGAAATATATAAAGTAGGAGTTACTAAGATGTCCCTTATTGATTACTAACTTTATAACGAATTTAGGTGCGTATATAGGCATAAGGTTCTAAGTACGATATATGCAACACATAACTATATAAGATTCATGGCTTAAGGCAACACATTTCGCATATCACTAGACAGGGTTTGCTATAACATATAATCATAAGATCAACAGAATTACTCATCCATACCAGGAGTTAAACGTCAACATCATATAATACGATAATCATTTAAATACCAGATAACCGTATGAACATTTCAAAACACCGAAATCATATGACCATATCACTCCAACTATTGCTCAATAAATATACATCATCCATACTCATTAAAATTCCAAATCAATCATTTCGATCAATCAGCATTATCACTTACCTCATTCTTCTCCTACAAGAATGTTAGCACAACATAGGCAAGGTCTGATCCTTTATTATTGTTACTACCCACTCTCTGTAAAATTCAAGGGTTTCCAGGTTAGACTGATAGGGCCAGTGGCTTGGTTTGAGGGGGCCCCTAACTCATTCCAATCCTGGGGGCTCCTAACAGTTACTAGCCTGGGGTTCATGTTATTTGACTCTTCCTATGTTCATTATTTTTATTCATTTGTTTTTAGGCCTGAGGATCGTTCGCTCTGATACCACTTTGTAACACCCCCATTTATTTAAGAGCCTTTAATAAGATGATGCGTGTCGTTTATACACCAAAGATAACCTAGGTCTACTAACTGGAAGCTAGTAGAAGTAGGGTCGAATTCCACCGGGAGACACGGTCTTAAGTAGAGGTCAGTCTATAAGTCACAAAATTGGGGGGTTTTGTTTTTTCCTATAACTAAGACGGATATAAAAAGAACTTAAAATAAAGATGATAAAACGAGTTTCAAACAGTAAAAAGAGGAATATGTCAGGATTCAGGTCGTCAAGGTAATTAATGTCACATAAAGATTAGGTCAGTCGAAACAACAACGAAGTGGGAACAATTAATATCCTTTCGGTCTGAAATCACCCCTGAACTCCTCTATCAATCTTTCGATCTCTAGATAGGTTACGTAAATCAACCTAAACAAGCCTACCTACCAATCTTTCGATCCAGGTAAGGTTTTATTAGGTAAATTGGTCTCCTGCGTGCACTCATTTGACAAGTTTTATAAATATATTGGTTATGGGTGAACTTCGTCGTAAGGACGACTAACATACAATTCCTACGACATAACTACCGCGAGTTCCTTCATCCTAACATATTATGGGGATTAGCTACTCATGCTTTGGGAAACTAAACTAACAACGTAACAACAATGATAACAACAACATTCAACATTGTAAATAAAGGTAAATTACTATAAATCATAGAACAATAAAAGAAAGAACAGTAAATAAAAGAGAGAAATAGATTACATTAATAGCGGAAAGAACGAACAAAATCCCAATGCTTCAAATGAAAGAACCCTAAGTGGAATGTTTAGATCTAAGTGGCTGCTTCAGAAAAGGTAAAAGTAAAAACTGAAAGAGTAAAAGTGTCTGATGAAAAGTGAAATGTCAGTCCCCTCAAAATTCTGCTAACCTAATCCTTAAATAAGGATTAGGTTAACCCCCCTAAAAAGTTAACCTAAAAACGGAAATAGCAAATCTGGTACGCTTAAGTGAGTTGCTCGATCGAGTGACTAAACCACTCGATCGAGTAGTTATTCTTAAAAAAGAGCTCGATCGAGTAACTTCAAGCTGGCAATTGCTCGATCGAGTAACTCTGGAAACCTCGAAGACTGGGTCCTTCCTGCAAACTCCTCGATCGAGTAGCTAACTGCTCGATCGAGACTTTCTCCTCCTGCATCCACTCGATCGAGTTCTGGTGTTTACTCGATCGAGTAGATGACAGATACACTGCTTCTTTTTCGCTTCTTTCTTGCTCTTGTCCTTCTTTTTTGTCGCGGTTATCGTTCCTTTAGGCCTGGTACTGCAAAATTGGGGCTATGGGACTCCTTGACTTGCTTCATCTTCTAAAAGAGCTCAAAATGGACATAAAAGGCATGGTTTCTTCAACTTTCGCATAATTCCTGCAAAATAACAGAAAATACACCAAAGGAAGAAAAAGGGGGCAAAATGGCACGTAAAGTGTATGGAAACGATAGAAATGCGTGCTAAATGATGCCAAAAAGTGTATAAAATCAGCACGCATCAAATATCCCCAAACCAAACCTTTGCTTGTCCTCGAGTAAACTAATGCAACTAAAAGAAGAAAAACAACTAACTAACTACTTAATGGAATGGAATCCCCTCAGAACCGACTAAGGACCATGTTGTTGACTATGCAGATGCAGAGATTACTCATCATAAAGCTCAAAACCAAAAGCAACGAATTCATACATGCAATGAAAACAACTTGGACGACTGACTCGAATGACTTGTGTACTTTGGACTCTCCCGGATCGCTCTTCTCTTAATCAATGGGTGAACATATATGTATAAGAGAGAAGGATAAGAAAATGTAGATACACTCCTAACTGCGACCAACATATCATCTAATGCAACTAGTATGACAAATGCTTCTAACTACCGTACACACGCATAACAACCTGTCAAAGTCTATCACATTCCGGATACTTGCATAAATATGGTTATGTGAGGTGAAATGGGTAAAAGGAGGCAAAAACCTATATGGGTAAGAGAGAGTAATGGCTCGAGCTAGCTACCAAGACTCAGACAAAAGTGAAACCTTCCAAAATACTCAAAAACAATGCCATGCTCGGCATATCACACAACTAACCCCAGAACCTTGAATCGGTCAAACAATCATGCTTAGCAAACACTTTCTTTTTCTTTTCCTTTTTCGTTCTTCTATTCCCAAAAGATATAAATAAAGTACGGGAATCATTTTTCTTTTTTTTTCTTTTCTTTTTCTTTCTTTTTCTTTTGCTAAGTTCATGACAAAAATCATACATCCGCATTCAAGTTCCAAATTCTCAAACCAACTACGAAGATAAAGATCAAACGAAAAACTAATATAATGAAAATATATACCACAAAACAACGCTTCGGCTAGCTCCACACAAGGTAGGCTAAATCTGGGTGTAGTTTATAGGTCAAGTGGCAGTTTTTGGCTAAATGTGGAGTTATATGGGTATGATGAGAAAAAGGGGAAAATGCAAGTACTCTCCTAACATGTGATACCAACCACAAACCATGCGTGGAGGCAAAAAGCAATCAAAAGTCATACATGTGAATGCAATGATATTAAGGGAGTACTACTCTCAATCCTAGATAAACTGGTCATGGATGTCACCAGTTATGGCTCTAAAAGCTCAGAAAGTATGTTTAGGTTGCCAAATACAAGTCAAGTCAAGTTCAGAAGTCCAAGTATAATTTCCAAAACGGAATTCGAGACATGCTATATGGTTTTTACAAAATGATGATGAAAAACTGCAAAAGACAATCAACTCGAAAATCCTAGAAGGCAATATCATCACAGAAAACTCCATTCCGACTCGACTATATGCAAAAGTAAACGTGCATTTTTTTGTATTTTTGAAAAAAAGATGCAAAAAGTGAGAAAAAAGATAGAAATGCATAAATGAAACGTGAATGCATGCATGATAAAAGAAAAATGCAGACGCAAAAGGATGCAACTCCTCCCCAAACCAAACTGGACAATGCCCTTATTGGCTACAAAACAGGGAAAGGGGGTATCCAACCTAATACATGTTCCTACGGGGCGAAATATATACAAAACTAAAAAGCATAAAAGAAAAACTAAGATGAAAGCAAGGCAAGAAATACATAACCTCCCCAAACCAGCTGCAGCGATCACTCCGCATCCTCCTCCAAGCTCTCCTCATCACCACTGCCACTCCCCCTCACTCCCACTACTACTCTCACCCTCCTCACTGGAGCTCACTTGTGCCTCTCCTCCTCCAGTGGCACCGGCATGCTGAGCGGCCTCCTCCGCACGACGCCTCACCTCCCTCTGTACCACTGTCTCCCCAGGTGCCTCAGAAGAGGTCTGGGGGTTCCCGCCATCTGGGTATTGGTAAAAATAGGGGTGAGGACCACTGGGAGGTCGGAATGTGCCAGTGCGCATCCCCGCGTCGTAATCCGGAAAGCTGACTAAGGCGAGGTCCGTCTGAAGAATGGACTGGGCCCTGAGAAGCTCAAATAGTAGAGGATCACGGTACCCCCGGTCTGGGGCCGGTGGTACCTCAAAAATGAAATGCGCAGGGAAGCCTGGGGTGGATGATGATGACGAAGAAGGGGTAGTGAAAGGTGAAGGTGAAGGTGTAGGTGTAGGAATGGTGGTGGTGTGTGTAGTGGTGTGAGAGGTGGTCGGCTGAGAGGATGAAGATGGCCGTGATGACGGTGAAGGTCGGGGACGTGAAGTGTCTCCGACCTCTCTCCCAGGTGAGGTGCGCTTCCTCTTGGAAGAGGAAGGAGTGAAAGAGATGCGGTAGGAGGGTGGGTCTGGTCCAGGCCCCTCAATAGTGGTGAGAGGGATGAGTGTAGGTAAAGAGTCAGAGGGGAGGACTACTGTAGGTGACCCAACAATCCTCCAAGTCTGGCGGTCAGCGTGCGCAAACCAGGTCATCTGGACCATGGAAGCTATACAAATGTATCTATCGTTAGTGACAGGCTCACCACCAGGCAAAGTCTCAAAGATGTATCTGTAAATCCTGGTGACAAGTCCACCGCCTACGATAGCGCCAGTGACTCTGCGACCTATGTCGCCTAGATGGGTAGCCACGAGGTAGGCTATGTTAAGGACAAAAGGGGTACCACTGTCAATGTTCAGGTACCCCGCGACTATGGCCAACTCAGGGTTACGAATGTTGTTTGGCTCAGGTCGCGCAAAAATGGTCTCTCCTAGCAATCAGAGGAAAATACGAACTACAGGACTGTGGACGTGGGCGACCCTTCGGCTAGCGAAAGGTACGTGTGAAAGGGCCTCCCATATCTCTGGAACCAGGTTCCTGGGTGGTCTCAGATGTCCGTCACTAGCTAGCCCCAAAACCTGTCCAAACCTAGCTAAGGTCCAGGCATACGACTCATTTCTGAGTCTAAAGTGAATACAGGGCTCAGTCGGGTGTTTCAGAAAGGTATCAGCAGAAAAAGAGTAGGAGCTGAAAAACTCCAAAGTGGGTACTCGGTAAGTCACCTTGGACATGGTCACCAACCCAGCCATCCCCGTACCAGTCAAAAGGTCAACTAAGGGCCTAAGCAATCCTAGTTTCTCAAAGTCCGGACGATACAAAAACCTACTGCCACGGATAACGTTATCAACTAGAGCCTCCATCTGATCTCTCTGATCAGTGTCGGCGAATATTACCTCGGGGATTTCCTCGAGTGAGGGAATAGAAGGTGGAGCTGGTGGGTGTGGAGCACGACGAGGTGGCATGCCGAGTACGGACTTTTGTCCTTTCTGCCCTAGAACAAGAACTTTCTCCTTCCCCTTATCAGTTGAGGAAGAAGAACCGACTAGTGCCATGGTCGTGACGGAGGTGGCTCGGTAGGTTGTAGTGTCTGGTGGCGGTGGTCGTACAGGAGCTGGAACATGGGGTGTGGCAACCACCAACGCGGTGGTGGTTGCTGCGGCAGTGGAGGAAGAGGAACAAGCGGCTTCCGTGGCTGCTGTCGTGGTACTGGTGGTGGCTACGGTGGTCGCTTTCCGTCCATTTCTGCGAAGCAAACCCACAATCAGTCCTAATTGATGCGTGTCTATTTTATGATGTTTTTCATCTATTTTTACACGCATTTGGTCGCTCATTTACTATGTTTTAGCCCTTATTTCCCAACAATTGTGCACTTTCGTATTTTTATGCTCTTTTGCAGATTTATGCGGAAAAGGGACGATTTTGCACCAAATTTATGCCCTCGGGATTTTTTATGACTAAGGAAAAGAAGGAACGAAGCCTAGCGCACATTTCAAGGCCTGAAGATAGCTTTAACAAGCAAAGAATCGATCCACGACATTGCAGCCTGTTTCAAATGACTATATCTCGAGTTCTAGAGCTGATAATGGAGTGATTCCAGTTGGAGGTGAAAGCTTATCCTCTTAGCTTTCCAACGCCGCAAGAATCGCTTGATTACGATAAGTAACGAAGAAATGGCAGCTGTTTTAAGATCGACGCGCGCTGCAGTCCCGACAACTGGGTCGACCGACCTACTATTTGGGTCGACCGACCACAGCACAGACCCAGAAGTTTCCGCGAAGCCCATTAAAGTGTTTAGGTCATTGGGAAACTCTTTATTTCCATCTATTTAAGCCGAATTTCGTGATTAGGGTTATAAAATTCAGCTTTACCTATCAAATCTCACATCTAGTTTTAGTTTTAATCTTTCCATAATCATCAAACACTTTTCTTTAGTTTTATATTTTGTTCTTCAGCAATCTTTCAACATTAGTCAATAAAGCTTGTTCTTTTCCGCCTTAATCATTATTTCCGGTAATTCCTCGCTTAATTTATGTGTTATTATTATTAGTTTATAATTATTGCATACGGTTAAGTTAGAATCCCAAGCCTTTATTTCTATTGCATGTTTAGATTGATGTTCTTTATAATTTCCATGTTTATTACTATTTTCATTATCGTTTCAATCTTCATGAGTAGCTAAATTTCATATGTTAGGATGTAGGGGATGAATATGCATAGGTAACGTAAATTCCGAGACCGACCTGTAGCAGAGCCGTGGTCGGCCGACTCAATTAATGGGTCGGTCGACCAAGGCGGTGGTCGGCCGACTGGAATAGCCGGTCGGTCGACCCACTCGCGTATGAATTCTGTTTCGTCTTTCTTTGTTGACTATAATATCCTACAATGAGACTGAAAGGAGACTTGTAGGACGTTAGTAATGACCTACCCAAGATTGAGAGATACGGGAAGGGCATTGGTTTACACCTTAAGACGGCTAGGTTACTCAAGACTGAAAGGTATGTGACCTAGGATTTAGGAATCACCCTTATTGTTGACACCCAATAATTGTGAGACCTAGGAACTAATAGCATAGGCCGAAAGGAGCTATTAGGTAGCATAGACCTAAAAAGTTATGTTACACCCCCTTACGCGACTGCAATACATGTTGACCTTAGGATTAATATTACCTTAGCTATTTATTACCCAAACATCCTAGCATCCCTTTTTATATATTTTAATCTCATCTTTATTTTCTTGTTTTATTTTTATCTTTGCTTTAGACTTAGAAATCAACAATCAAACCCCCAATTTGTTACCTTAAAACATTGACACCAAACAATAAACATTCCCCACCTCCTTGTGGTTCGACCCTGACTTTCACTATCTATTGTTAAAGTTAGGAATTATAAATTTTATCTTTGGTAACCTCAACGACGGGCATCAAATTTTGGCGCCGTTGCCGGGGAGGTGACGCCAGTGTTTATTGTTTTTTGTTTATGTTTTCCCTTTTTCTTTCGCTGTCATGACCATCACCCCTTTCCCACAACTCGAGCATGAACCTTTGTATATCTATTGTGATAGAATAACCTTTTTCATTACTCAGTCTGACTATCCTGTTAGTATTGGGGAGGTTTGTCGTATCTTTTATGATGGAGTCACTGGTAAGACCTTGATCGAGATTGAGAGAAATTGCGGATGGGAATTTTTAGACCTATCCTGTGAGAAGCAATGGGAGCTTCTCAAACACCTAATCCGAGCCAGCGAAGATACGGAGAGGTATGAGGGTTTTAATATTAGTAACCCGGATATTCCTGTTGAGTGTGATCCTATTATACCCAGTACTGAAGAGTCGCTCCTTCTTAAGGATGAGTATGATAGGTTACTTGATTCCCTTTCCCTCCCCGTTGATGATACTGACTCGGATTTAGATATAGATGATGAGTTAGAAATTTACCCCTTGACTGACCAACCTATTTCTGTAGGTGTTAGTGATGAACATGTTCCTGACATGTTTGAACCTTCGGTTGATGAACCTTGTTTTTTGCAGGATTCATTTTTTGACATTCCTGATGTTTTTAATAATATTAGTGAATGTTATGTACAAGGATCCTTTACAAAGGATCCTTTGGAGGCTTTGATGTGTTTTGAGGCATGTGCAGGTGAATCTCTTGCTCAGGAGGCTGATTTGGATGCTCCAGAAATTGCGACACTAGTGGTAGAGTCTATAGGCGGTAGGAAGAGAGATGTTCTCGATCGAGTAGTACCACTTACTCGATCAAATGATGTAGAGAACGAGGTCACTCAAGCAAGTGATCATTTGGCTAAAGAAAAGAGCCCTAAGAAGAAGAAACCGAGGAAAGTGTCGGCCCACGACTTGGGAGTCAACAACTCCGGGAGATGGATGGCTAGAGCTGTGGATGATGACCCACCCATCTATATGGTGGAGAGAAACTCATCTACCCAAATCACCATAGCTGAAGGAGTAGCCTCTAGTCAGAGCCCTTGGTCAAAGAAACGCCGAATCCTTCGCGGATGACTTCTTCTTTTTGCTCGTTTCTGTTTTTCTTAAGACATTTTTTTGTTTTGCTAAGACTTTCTAGCTTGCTTTCTTTAAGTTTTTAGGACAACTTTTTCGTGTTTGCGTAGTTAAGACTTTTTGGACTTGTTCTGGGATCTCGCGCATTTGTTGGGCGCATATCTATTGCTTTTTCAGGTTCAATAAAGAAACGAAGACCGCTGTGACGCAGAGGGGTCGACCGACCAGATACACGGGTCGGTCGACCTAGTCCCTGTAATATTGGAATTCCTGCAGTCTGCAGGAAGGTCGGTCGACCTAAAATATGGGTCGGTCGACCTACCCGTCCGTCACACCCTGTTCGCTTCTTCCTCGGAATTCGTGCACCATCTTGGGTACTTGAGTGGCACTGCTGGCCACCAAAACCTCCCAGCTTACGCTGGTTTGGGGAGGTTTTTCACGCGCTTCATAACCCAGTGAGTTCTTTCCAGTTTTTCCTTGGTTTTTACTTTTTTGTTTTAATTTTCTAAAACCTTTACTTAGGCTAATGCACAATGGGGACATTGTGCGGGTTGGTTTGGGGAATGGTTTCGTGTCACATGCATTGCATTCTGTCACACGTTTATTGCATTTCCGTATTGCATTGTTCTTTTCTTTATTTTCCTTGCATATACAAGAAAAATACAAAAAAATTCAAAAAATTCAAAAAAATTCCAAAAAATGCACGTTTATTTTAGCATATAGGTCAAGTCGGAACGAAAGTATTTCAAGGATGATTTAGCTATCTTACATGTTTATGCCTTTACCTTGCCTTGTCAACTTGTTTTAGTATGAGAGTCTTTCGCATATCTACGAGTTTTTGTCAACTTGCATATCTTGAGACTTGACTTATACCTTGGCAACCTAGTATACATTCTAAGGTTTAGAGCTTATTTCCTGGTTTGATTCTTAAACCAGTTGTCTAGGATGTGAGTAGTACTCCCCTTGGAACATGTTACATCAATATGCATAAACATGAACTTGAATTGCTATATACTTGTTTTACTTTCTCGTTTTGTGAGTCTTGGTACGTGCATTTGGGATCCCTTTTCTCATATTTACCCATAAGCTTCACATAGCCAAAATTGTCTTTTTATTTCCCCAAAAACTACATCCCATACTTAGCCTACCCTTCCAAGCTAGTATTTGTGGTCATTGGATTATTTTTTGAGGCATCTTGGTTTGTATGCTATCTTGAACAAAAAGAGAAAAGAAAGAAAGCAAGAAAGAAAAAAAAAAAAAAAAAGAACAGAAAAATTCAGAAAAAGAAAGAAAGAAAAAGAAAAACGAAAAAAAAAAATCAAAACTTCCAGGAACGAAGTCGACCGACCTCACCCTTAGGTCGGCCGACCAACTGGCATCATCAGATTCAAAATTCCGTTCCAAAAATCCCTTTCTTTTATATGTTATCACTCCCGTGCTTCATTCAAAAATATTTGGGAGTCCTTTCTTATATTCAATGTGAGAGTTGTGCCACAAAAAGAGCACTTTCTTAATATCAAAAAGTTGTGAAATATGTTGTTGGGAACCGGTTCTACTAGCTTGGCTACTAACCCCACAAATCCAAAAACATCTTAACCACTTTTACCTTTTACCTCACATATCTTTCATTACCTCAATTGCATGTATCTGGGTCACTTAATAAGATTGTTATACAAAGTTGTAGAATTCTTGTTCATGTTAGATTGCAGGCATGTTTCCATTGGTCGTAGTTAGGTGAGTGTCATGACAAATATACTTCTTTCTATCTTTTACATATACTCACCCTTTGCTTCATGAGTGTCTCGAGCGTACCGCGAGAGTCCATAGTATAAACTCTCTATAGTCTCTAGTGTTGCAAGTTTGACGACACCATAACTCGTTTGCATGATATATATACTTTCTCATTTTGTACTTGGTATTGGTTTAGGCTGACATGTAAATTTCGCTCTGAGATTGAAATCGTTCCATTAGTTAGGATCGAGTCTACTTCTTGCTTGAGGGCAAGCAAGGGTTTGGTTTGGGGAATTTGATGCGTGTCTATTTTATGATGTTTTTCATCTATTTTTACACGCATTTGGTCGCTCATTTACTATGTTTTAGCCCTGATTTCCCAACAATTGTGCACTTTCGTATTTTTATGCTCTTTTGCAGATTTATGCGGAAAAGGGACGATTTTGCACCAAATTTATGCCCTCGGGATTTTTTATGACTAAGGACAAGAAGGAACGAAGCCTAGCGCACATTTCAAGGCCTGAAGATAGCTTTAACAAGCAAAGAATCGATCCACGACATTGCAGCCTGTTTTAAATGACTATATCTCGAGTTCTAGAGCTGATAATGGAGTGATTCCAGTTGGAGGTGAAAGCTTATCCTCTTAGCTTTCCAACGCCGCAAGAATCGCTTGATTACGATAAGTAACGAAGAAATGGCAGCTGTTTTAAGATCGACGCGCGCTGCAGTCCCGACAACTGGGTCGACCGACCTACTATTTGGGTCGACCGACCACAGCACAGACCCAGAAGTTTCCGCGAAGCCCATTAAAGTGTTTAGGTCATTGGGAAACTCTTTATTTCCATCTATTTAAGCCGAATTTCGTGATTAGGGTTATAAAATTCAGCTTTACCTATCAAATCTCACATCTAGTTTTAGTTTTAATCTTTCCATAATCATCAAACACTTTTCTTTAGTTTTATATTTTGTTCTTCAGCAATCTTTCAACATTAGTCAATAAAGCTTGTTCTTTTCCGCCTTAATCATTATTTCCGGTAATTCCTCGCTTAATTTATGTTTTATTATTATTAGTTTATAATTATTGCATACGGTTAAGTTAGAATCCCAAGCCTTTATTTCTATTGCATGTTTAGATTGATGTTCTTTATAATTTCCATGTTTATTACTATTTTCATTATCGTTTCAATCTTCATGAGTAGCTAAATTTCATATGTTAGGATGTAGGGGATGAATATGCATAGGTAACGTAAATTCCGAGACCGACCTGTAGCAGAGCCGTGGTCGGCCGACTCAATTAATGGGTCGGTCGACCAAGGCGGTGGTCGGCCGACTGGAATAGCCGGTCGGTCGACCCACTCGCGTATTAATTCTGTTTCGTCTTTCTTTGTTGACTATAATATCCTACAATGAGACTGAAAGGAGACTTGTAGGACGTTAGTAATGACCTACCCAAGATTGAGAGATACGGGAAGGGCATTGGTTTACACCTTAAGACGGCTAGGTTACTCAAGACTGAAAGGTATGTGACCTAAGATTTAGGAATCACCCTTATTGTTGACACCCAATAATTGTGAGACCTAGGAACTAATAGCATAGGCCGAAAGGAGCTATTAGGTAGCATAGACCTAAAAAGTTATGTTACACCCCCTTACGCGACTGCAATACATGTTGACCTTAGGATTAATATTACCTTAGCTATTTATTACCCAAACATCCTAGCATCCCTTTTTATATATTTTAATCTCATCTTTATTTTCTTGTTTTATTTTTATCTTTGCTTTAGACTTAGAAATCAACAATCAAACCCCCAATTTGTTACCTTAAAACATTGACACCAAACAATAAACATTCCCCACCTCCTTGTGGTTCGACCCTGACTTTCACTATCTATTGTTAAAGTTAGGAATTATAAATTTTATCTTTGGTACCCTCAACGACGGGCATCACTAATCATCACGATAATCATACCCAAAATCGCAAAAAAAACGTTCAATCCTAATCCAAAACCCTAAATTCGACATTTGGGGCAAAAATAATGAAATTGAAGTAGGAATCAAACATAAAACGACTTACTTGGATCATTAGAAGGACGATTAGAGCAAGAAAATCACAAATTAACAACCAAAATTCGAAAAACTCGAACGAACAAACCCTAGGTTTTGAAAATCTCGAATTACTCGAAATTTGGTTTGAAAATGATGGGGCTTTCACTCGATTACTTGAATTAAGGTGATAACAAGTAAGATTAAATGATTTGATTGTTGAAAAACAAAGAAAATGAGAGGAATCGAAAAGAGGGAGGTGCGAAAAACTGAAATCGAATGAAATGAGGGAGCATCGAGGACTTCCCTTATAAATAGGCTGAGAGTTGCTCGATCGAGTTCTGAGAACTGCTCGATCGAGTAACTCACTTAAGGCATTTCTGCTCGATCGAGTACTGAAGTCCACTCGATCGAGTGGTTGTCAGCTCTGAGCTTCCCTCGACTGAATTCCCCTCGATCGAGCTCTTTCAAACTCGATCGAGTATTTCTCCACTGGTGATCACTCGATCGAGTACATTACAGAGCTCGATCGAGGCTTTTCTTATGCGAAGCTTGTTCTTTCCTCGACTCTTTTGTTTCCGACTCTTTTTCTTTGTTCTTTCCCAGTTTAGTCCAGCATAAGTGATGCCCGTCGTTGAGGGTATCAAAGATAAAATTTATAATTCCTAACTTTAACAATAGATAGTGAAAGTCAGGGTCGAACCACAAGGAGGTGGGGAATTTTTATTGTTTGGTGTTAATGTTAAGGTAACAATTTTTTAGGGGTTGATTGGTTGTTTACTAAGTCTAAAGAAAAGATAAAAATAAAAACAAGAAAATAAAGATGAGATTAAAACTATCTTAAAAGAGATGCTAGGATGTTTGGGTAATAAATAGCTAAGGTAATATAAATCCTAAGGTCAACATGTATTGCAGTCGCGTAAGGGGTGTAACATATCCTTTCGGTCTATGGTACCTAATAGCTCCTTTCGGCCTATGCTATTAGTTCCTAGGTCTCACAATTATTGGGTGTCAACAATAAGGGTGATTCCTAAATCCTAGGTCACATACCTTTCAGTCTTAAGTAACCTAGCCGTCTTAAGGTGTAAACCAATGCCCTTCCCGTATCTCTCAATCTTGGGTAGGTCATTACTAACATCCTACAAGTCTCCTTTCAGTCTCATTGTAGGTTATTATAGTTTACGAATTAAAACGAAACAGAATACATACGCGAGTGGGTCGACCGACCGGCTAGCCCAGTCGGCCGACCACAGCCTTGGTCGACCGACCCATTATATAGGTCGGCCGACCACGGTCCTGCTACAGGTGGTCTCGGAACCTATACTACCTACGCATATTCATCCCCTACATCCTAACATATGAATTTAGCTACTCATAATTACTAAAACAACAATGAAAACGGGAATAAACATGGAAAACATAATGAATGATAATCTAAACATGCAATCTATAATAAAGCTTGGGATTCTATCTTAACCGAATGCAATAATAAAAGAACAATAATGAAACTAAATTAAGAGAGTAATTACCAGAGATAGGATTAAGGCAGAATAGGAACAAACTTTATTGAATGCTTGAGAATTATTGAAAGATTACAATTAAACTAAAAGACGGAATAAAACTAAATTACGAACTTGATTATTATGATGGGTGATAATTGATAAAAGCTAGCTCTCTTAACCCTAAACAAAAGATTAGTTTATATAGGGCAGAATATAGGAATTTCCTAAAGACTCCAACACTTCTAATCGACTTCCGAAAAGCATCTGGGCTTCACTGGGGTCGGTCGACCTACTATGTTGGTCGGTCGACCTCTTTACGGGCTTCAGGAAAATTATGGGCTTTCCAAAACAGAGATCTGGTCGGCCGACCCAAGTATTAGGTCGATCGACCCGTTTCCGCGTTAGATTGCTTTGATTCGTCTCGGTTTGACTCTTGGTACTTGATTAGTGATTCCAGTTGACTTTCTTTGTTCCTTAGTTATGCAAAAATCTCGAGGGCACAAGTTTGGGGTAAAATTGTCCTTTTTCCGCAAAAATCTGCAAAGGTGCATAAAAATACGAAAGTGCACAATTGTTGGGAAATAAGGCTAAAACATAGTAAATGAGCGACCAAATGCGTGTAAAAATAGATGTAAAACATCATAAAATAGACACGCATCAAATTCCCCAAACCAAACCTTGCTTGCCCCCAAGCAAGAAATAGACTCGATCTTAACTAATGGAACGATTTCAATCTCAGAGCGAAATTTACATGTTTGCCCAAACCAATGCCAAGTACAAAATGAGAAAGCATTTAAATCATGCAAACGAGTTATGGTGTCGTCAAACTTGCAAACTAGAGACTATAGAGACTTATTACCATTGGACTCTCGCGGTACGCTCGAGACACTCATGAAGCAAATGGTGAGTATATGTAAAAGATAGAAAGAAGTATATTGTCATGACACTCACCTAACTGCGACCCATGAAAACAAGCCTGCAATCTAACATGAACAAGAATTCTACAACTATGTATAACAAACTCATTAAGTGACCCAGATACATGCAATTGAGGTAATGAAATATATGTGAGGTAAAAGGTAAAAAGTGGTTAAGATGTTTTTGGATTTGTGGGGTTAGTAGCCAAGCTAGTAGAACCGATTTCCAACAACATAATTCACAACTTTTGATATTAAGGAAATGCTCTTTTGTAGCACAACTCTCACATTATATATAAGAAAGGACTCCCAAAGATTTTCGAATGAAGTACGCGAGTGATAACACATAAAAGAAAAAGGGAACTTGGAACGAATTATTTTTTTTTTCATTCTGATGCTGTCAGTTGGTCGACCGACCTATTAAGGGGGTCGGTCGACTGACTTTCTGTGCTTTTTGCTTTTTTTCGTTTCTTTCGTTTTTCTTTTTCTGAATTTTTCTGTTCTTTTTTTTCTTTTCTTTTCTTGCTTTCCTTCTTTCTTTTCTCTTTTTGCTCATGATAGCATACAAACCAAGATGCCTCAAAATAAACCAAAGACCACAAATACTAGCTTGGAAGGGTAGGCTAAGTATGGGATGTAGTTTTGGGGGAATAAAAAGGCAATTTTGGCTATGTGAACCTTATGGGTAAATATGAGAAAAGGGATCCCAAATGCACGTACCAAGACTCACAAAACGAGATAGTAAAACAAGTATATAGCAATTCAAGTTCATGTTTATGCATATTGATATAACATGTTCCAAGGGGAGTACTACTCACATCCTAGACAACTGGTTTAAGAATGAAAGCAGGAAATAAGCTCTAAAACTTAGAATGTATAGTAGGTTGCCAAGGTATAAGTCGAGTCTCAAGATATGCAAGTTAACAAAAACTCGTAGATATGCGAAAGACTCTCATACTAAAACAAGTTGACAAGGCAGGGTAAAGGCATAAACATGTGAAATAGCATAAATCATCCTTGAAATACTCTCGTTCCGACTCGACCTATATGCTAAAATAAACGTGCATTTTTTGGAAATTTTTTTCTATTTTTCTATTTTTTTGTATTTTTCTTTTGTATATTCAAGAGAAATAAAGAAAAACAATGCAATACGGAAATGCAATAAACGTGTGACGGAATGCAATGTATGTGACACGAAACCATTCCCCAAACCAACCCGCACAATGTCCCCATTGTGCATTAGCCTAGGTAAAGGTTTCATAAAATTAAAACAAAAAGTAAAAACCAAGGAAAAACTGGAAAGAATTCACTGGGTTTTGAAGCGCATGAAAAACCTCACCAAACCAGCGTAAGCTGGGAGGTTTTGGTGGCCAGCAGTGCCACTCAAGTAACCAAGATGGTTGCACGATTCCCGAGGAAGAAACGAACAGGCTATGACGGACGGGTAGGTCGACCGACCTATATTTTGGGTCGATCGACCTTCCTGCAGACTGCAGGAACTCCATAATTCCAGGAATGCAGGGACGAGGTCGACCGACCTATATTTCTAGTCGGTCGACCCCTCTGCTGCACAGCGGCCTTCTTTTCTTCGGAACCACTTGTGTTAACCAAGTCATTCAGCTTTGAAACCTGAAAAATCATGATAAATGCTCCCAACAAGTGCGCTAGACCCCAGAACCAAGTCAAAAATTGTCTTAACTACGCAACAAAAGCAAAAATTGTCCTAAAAAACATAAAACAAACAAACTAGGAAGTCTTAACAAAAAAAAAATGTCTTTAGAAAAACAGAAACGAGCAAAAAGAAAAAGTCATCCGCGAAGGATTCGGCGTTTCTTTGACCAAGGGCTCTTACTACAGGCTACTCCTTCGGCTATGGTGATTTGGGTAGATGAGTTTCTCTCCACCGTGTAAAAAGGTGGGTCATCATCCACCGCTCTAGCCATCCATCTCCCGGAGTTGTCGACTCCCAAGTCGTTGGCCGACACCTTCCTGGGTTTCTTCTTCTTAGGGCTATTTTCTTCAGCCAAATGATCACTTGCTTGAGTGACCTCGTTCTCTACATCATTTGATCGAGTAAGTGGTACTACTCGATCGAGAACATCTCTCTTCCTATCGCCTATAGACTCTATCACTAGTGTCGCAATTTCTGGAGCATCCAAATCAGCCTCCTGAACGAGAGATTCACCTGCACATGCCTCAAAACACATTAAAGCCTCCGAAGGATCCTTTGTGAAGGATCCTTGTACATAACATTCACTAATATTATTAAAAACGTCAGAAATGTCAATGGAAGAATCCTGCAAAAAACAAGGTTCATCAACCGAGGGTTCAAACATGTCAGGAACATGTTCATCACTAACACCTACAGAAATAGGTTGGTCAGTCAAGGGGTAAATTTCTAACTCATCAGCTGTATCTAAATCCAAGTCAGTATCGTCAACGGGGAGGGAGATGGAATCAAGTAACCTATCATTCTCATCCTTAAGAATCAGCGACTCTTCAGTAATGGGTGTGACAGGATCACACTCGACAGAAATATCCGGGTTACTAATATCAACGCCCTCATACCTCTCCGTATCTCCACTGGCTCGAATTAGGTGTTTGAGAAGCTCCCATTGCTTCTCATAGGGTAGGTCAAGAAAATCCCATCCGCAATTTCTCTCAATCTCGATCAAGGTCTTACCAGTAACTCCATCATAAAAGATACGACAAACCTCCCCAATACTAATAGGATAGTCAGATTGAGAAAGGAAAGAGAGTAATCTATCACATAAGATATACAAACACTAGTACAAAAATCCCCTATTGCGTCAAGGGATTTACATCGGTTCTAATAGAACTGACGCAAATAGTACTTAATTTGGGCGGAAGTCCAATTTTACACTATAGACAAGGTATTTGCGTCAGTTCTAAAGAAGGAACTAACGTTTTTGAGTGAGTAAATTTGCATCAATTGTGCTCGTAACTGATGCATTTGACTAACAATTTATTTTTGCTTCAGTTCTTTTTCAGAACCGACATATTTAACTATGAGAATTTGCTTCAGTTTCACATTAGAACTGACATATTCATTATAAATAAAAAAATCATATTCGACTAATAATAGGGCAGGAATTCGAATATACACTATTTGTTCTATAATCAAAAGAAACGAACCCTTGCTCCAATTCCTCAGTTTGTCAGTTCGCTCAGTTCGTCCATCTTCATTAACTTCATCGGTTCGTGCTTCTTCAACTTCAATTTCAACTTCACATACCTTCTTCAATTCATCAGTTGCAAGATTGTCGCTCAAAGCCTTGCTTTTTCGCCGATTAATGTAAGTTTTATTCGCTTATTTGACACGAATTGAAACCATTTTCTGTGAATTTTGGCTTTAGTTTCTCGTTTTAGTGACTAAATTGTTGTTGTTAGTCTTGTTACTGGTTCCCTTTGACACGAATTCATGCCATTGATACTCTTTTCGCCTATTACAGTACTAATTACGGGTAAACCTTCTGAAATTGTGTAACTTGAGGATTATTTCAAGTAATAATCGTGAGTTCCGGTCCAAGTATAATTGCAAATTGTCTGGAGAAAATGCTTATAATTGCTTATATGTAGGAAGAAATTATACATATTGTTGTGCGACTGTCAGACTGTGACATTCGAGTATGAGTCACATATGAGTATTAGTCACTTGTTGAGCCTGAACATAAGTATTAGTCACTTGTTGAGCCTGAACATAAGTAAGTGGGTCTGTCCTGCAATTAACAGAAGAGTAGCAGGTGTTCAGTAGACTGGTAGATTTGGAATTGGGCTAGCATGGAGTAAGGGAAGCTTAGGCTTATATGTATACTATTGGTGAGCATAAATGGATGGGTATAGAGCAAGGATTCTACCGTAGCAGAAGAACAGTAGTTCAGGCCCTTAGGGCGTCTGCTAGAGTGAATGACATTCAGGTTCCAAGGCTAGGTGCGGTTCCAATTATTGGGAGGCAGTTACCAGCCTATGAGAAGCCTGCCTCATGTGCAGGAAACTTAGATACAACAGTTTTGAAGCCTATTCTGTAGGTATGAAGGATCCAATGGAGCGTCAGTGCGGACATGGGTCTTTGACTCTCCTTCTGGCTCTTACATCTACTTAGCATAACTTCATGATTATCAATTAAAAAACTTGTCAGTGCAGCATACCTTTTGTATTATAATAGGACGACCTAGGGCCTGGTAGGGAATTCCGCCCAATTTCACAGAGAAATACTAGACTTCGAGGTGACTAGTCAGAATGCTTCCTAATATATATATAGCACACCGCCCCATTGCTTTACAAGCAGCTGAAGCAGCACAAGGAAGGAAGAGGAATCCTTTTATTCTTCCTTATAGTCTATCTATTACATACATTATAGACACAACCGCCAGGAGCTTTCTTTCTTGTTATAGTTTTCCTATAGTATAGGAATTTCATTAATTCTTTTTTGATTATTTAATTACAAAGGTCTCGTCTTTAATCTCATTAGAAATCTTATTTACCCAGTCGGGAGAATCTCTCGGCGAAAACTTTGGGCTCATGTTTCCTTAGTGGATGTACCCTTGGGCGCTGTCTGAGCCCTTTCTGTTTTTTGCCTACCGTTAGAATAGTCTTCTCTTCTGCCTTCTCTCCCAGGCGGACTACGAAAATAGAAAGCTTCGCTCGGACTCTTGTCTAATTAAGGTACGAATTCGTTTGACTGGACAGACTCTTTCTCCTGCCCTGGATAGTCTAGGCTAGCCCCTATTGCAGCTTATACCCCTAAAGATCTAGAGCTTATTTATTCTATAGTTAGAATGAAAGATCGATGCTCCGGGTTGGTATGCAACAAAAGCGCTCACTGGGGGCTGCTGGCTCGCCCTATATTGCAGCACTCACTGAAAGTAGTAATACCAGTCAGTCGTATAGTGAGCTTCTAATCAGGAGGATTCCCTATATATTAATCTTTTTCTAATGTATACGCGGTCCGTGATCTGGTGTCCATCATTGCTTGTCTTTTCTGTTATCTAATACTAGTCGTATTTTAAGGTAAGGCAGAAGGTCGACTGCGCAGCCCTTTTTTCTTTATTTAGAAGACCCTAAGCTAAGTCCGCTTGAAATTCTATTCTTTGAAACACAACCTTAATCCTTTATAGCATGAAAGCAATAATATCTTTGTCTATTTGTATAAGTAAGATGTTCCACTCTTAAATACGTAAGATACTTACTCACCTAGGAATCCAGGATCTCATACCCTACCTCTGTATCAACAAGAGAAGATAAATTATGAGATGGATGCGTACTTTAGCGAGAATTTTTCTGTTGCATTCGAGTAGCATTATACAGTTGTATGTCCCAACTGTTAACAGTTAATAGTTCATTCTGTTGATGCAGTTCAATTGAGAAGGGTCAGCTTTATATCTTCCGGGTTGGTTCTGGCCAGGTACTTGCACTTGGTTTATTGATTACTGATTAGAGTTTTGCAGTGGCATCGTTCATTTGACTTTCGTTCAGCTCTAAAGCTAGAGCAGATAACATTTATGTGTTTGCTGGGGTTGAACATCAAAGGGAGTACTTTCATTAGAGGCATTAGGTTTCGCTTTTGAAATAGGTAAATCATTACCCGACATTGGTCAAGTTCTTCTGAACAAAGCAACCTATAGGTAGATGGCAGAACTCTAATTCCTTCTCTTTCGTATTAATTCAATCTTTTACCTAGTTCAATACTCGTGGAGCAGAAATAGCTGTTCAGATAGTAGCACTGTGGCTGCGAATGGAAGTAATAAACTTCTAACATTGTTGAATGGAAGTAAGAACGGTGTAGCATGACCAGACGGTTTTTGTTGCAGTAGACAACAGTGCTGGCTGGTCTAGTGCTGCTGTATTAGCGTGGGCAGTATGTATGCTGCACATCAGAGGCAGGTCAGAGTGCTTGGTTCTGATCTGTTCTCTGCTCAGAGTAGTTGTAGGGTAGCATTGCAGGGAGTTGTTGTCTGTGTAAATGCTGTTGTAGATGGCAGATGTCAAACGCAGGTATATGCTGTTGTGTAAATGTTGTAGTTCTACAAAGAAGAAGGTCACAACTGGTCACTGGTCGATTAGACTGGAAGACTACATGGAGTTCTCATAGGGCAATCTTAGATTGCATAGCAATACTTTGTATTAGAAGTAGTCTCATAATGTACTTTTGTTTTTGATATATTCTACACTTGCCTTTTACCAAAAAAAAATAGATGCAATCCAAAATCAAATAGTTAAAGATATTGTTTTTTTTTTTTAATTTTAGTGTCCGCGACAACCAGGGGATTATGAGTGTGGTTATTATGTCATGAAATGGATGTATGACATAACCTTCAATCATTGTAAGTCTGCGGAGGTACACTTTGAAGAGGTAATTCAATCTTGCTTTAGCTTTTCATTGTCAATTATATATCATTCTTCATTATTACATTTATTATTACTATAATATTTATTTTAAAAATGCAGAAAATTGCTACTACATCGGTGTTAATGGTCAATCTCAATATGGTTAGAGAAGTTTGGGCTAACAAATGTTTAGATAATCTTCATTATTCAAAATAGATTAACTTGGTATCACTATGACTTTTGTTGGATTGTTACTTAGCTTAGATTATATATATTTTGAACGTTGTGGAAACTTTCGTTGTTATGTTGGATTGGATTTTGGAATGAATGTTGTTGGTTCGAAGAAAATGTAATGTCCTTTGGTTGGATATTTTAATGCAGGTGGTTTTAAATTTCTAGTGTTTTGGATATCAGCTTTATAGGAAGGTGCTGCCGAAATTTCGGTAGCGGATTTTTTTTAAAAAACATAAAAATAAAATACATCAGTTCTTACAAGAAATGACGCAAATGGTAAACAGTTATTGCATCGGTTTTGAAAAGAAATGATGCAAAAAAATAGAGCAAAAGAGTCAGTTCCTATCATAACTGACGTATATATTAGTAAACTTGGCGCTAAAACAACATATCAAATACATCAGTTTTAACAAACCTGACGCAACAAGTAGAGAAAAAACGTCAGTTTCGTTTATAACCGACGCATATACTATTCACTTTTGCGCTAAATTAAGGTACTAATTGCATCAGTTGTTGGGAAACTGACGCAAAAGCTAAGCGAAAAAGCGTCAGTTACTGGAAAACTGATGCAAAAACTACGGTATTTGCGTCGGTTCTTCTAGAAATTGCATCAGTTGTATTCTAAGAACTGATGCAAATGATACATCAGATGCATCAGTTGTATGCTAAGAACTGATGCAAATGGCGGTTTTTTGCGTCTGTTTCAGAACCGACGTTTCAATAAACGTCACCTCCATATACGTCAAGTAAGAACCGACGCAATAAGCCATATAGAACGGACGCAATAGGGTATTTTTGTACTAGTGAAAGGTTCATGCTCGAGTTGTGGGAAAGGGGCGATGGTCATGACAGCGAAAGAAAAAGGGAAAACATAAACAAAAAACAATAAACACTGGCGTCACCTCCCCGGCAACGGCGCCAAAATTTGATGCCCATCGTTGAGGGTATCAAAGACAAAATTTATAATTCCTAACTTTAACAATAGATAGTGAAAGTCAGGGTCGAACCAGAAGGAGGTGGGGAATGTTTATTGTTTGGTGTTAATGTTAAGGTAACAATTTTTTTAGGGGTTGATTGGTTGTTTACTAAGTCTAAAGCAAAGATAAAAATAAAAACAAGAAAATAAAGATGAGATTAAAACTATGTTAAAATAGATGCTAGGATGTTTGGGTAATAAATAGCTAAGTTAATATAAATCCTAAGGTCAACATGTATTGCCGTCGCGTAAGGGGTGTAACGTATCCTTTCGGTCTATGGTACCTAATAGCTCCTTTCGGCCTATGCTATTAGTTCCTAGGTCTCACAATTATTGGGTGTCAACAATAAGGGTGATTCCTAAATCCTAGGTCACATACCTTTCAGTCTTAAGTAACCTAGCCGTCTTAAGGTGTAAATCAATGCCCTTCCCGTATCTCTCAATCTTGGGTAGGTCATTAATAACATCCTACAAGTCTCCTTTCAGTCTCATTGTAGGTTATTATAGTTTACGAATTAAAACGAAACAGAATACATACGCGAGTGGGTCGACCGACCGGCTAGCCCAGTCGGCCGACCCATTATATAGGTCGGCCGACCACGGCCCTGCTATAGGTGGTCTCGGAACCTATACTACCTACTCATATTCATCCCCTACATCCTAACATATGAATTTAGCTACTCATAATTACTAAAACAACAATGAAAACGGGAATAAACATGGAAAACATAATGAATGATAATCTAAACATACAATCTATAATAAAGCTTGGGATTCTATCTTAACCGAATGCAATAATAAAAGAACAATAATGAAACTAAATTAAGAGAGTAATTACCAGAGATAGGATTAAGGCAGAAAAGGAACAAACTTTATTGAATGCTTGAGAATTATTGAAAGATTACAATTAAACTAAAAGACGGAATAAAACTAAATTACGAACTTGATTATTATGATGGGTGATAATTGATAAAAGCTAGCTCTCTTAACCCTAAACAAAAGATTAGTTTATATAGGGCAGAAAATAGGAATTTCCTAAAGACTCCAACACTTCTAATCGACTTCCGAAAAGCATCTGGGCTTCACTGGGGTCGGTCGACCTACTATGTTGGTCGGTCGACCTCTTTACGGGCTTCAGGATTGCTTTGATTCTGGGCTTTCCAAAACAGAGATCTGGTCGGCCGACCCAAGTATTAGGTCGGTCGACCCGTTTCCGCGTTAGATTGCTTTGATTCGTCTCGGTTTAACTCTTGGTACTTGATTAGTGATTCCAGTTGACTTTCTTTGTTCCTTAGTTATGCAAAAATCTCGAGGGCATAAGTTTGGGGTAAAATTGTCCTTTTTCCGCACAAATCTGCAAAGGTGCATAAAAATACGAAAGTGCACAATTGTTGGGAAATAAGGGCTAAAACATAGTAAATGTGTTAAACCCCTCGCGAAAGCGGAAATATAAACATACAAAAGTACTAAAAATGCAGCGGAATTAAAACTTTTTAGAGTAACAACATGCGAGAAGTCTTAAACTGAAACGGAAACTGAATTAAAACCAAAATAGATAAGTAGCAGTTCTCAGTATCAAAAACATATATGTACATCAGCCTGGGATGGAACATCCCTTCATGCACCAGAACAACTGTATCAAAAGTCTAAGAGTCTAGCTAGGCGATATATAGGTAATTCATATGATGACAACATGATCATCACTCGCTAGCCCTCTCGTAACCCTGCTCCAACCTGCATGTACCTACATACATGACAACATGTACGCCACAATCAGTGGGGAGTGACTAGAGTTCTCCTAGCCACCTTTTGTGACAACACGTAACACATAAAACAATACAGAATACTCCAACATATATAAACATCTCATCAACTGTTCTCATACTATCATGCAAAATCTAATGCACGGCTCTCAACCAACTTCATAAACCGTTAGGAAGGAGATCCGGTTTCCCTACTGGTTACCCAGTCGGGGGGTCTTTCAATCCAACTATTTATGAAACCGAACTAAGAGTCATCCAATACCTTGTATGATCAAACCACAACTTAACAAACAATCATATACTCATCATTATCAATATCTATATCTGACACATACCAACTCAAGGCAAGCAGATAAAATCAGCAAGTAAAAGGTTCAGCGGTCAACTTAAGACATAACCTAATACCAAAACATTCAGCAAGTGTAAAGGTTCAGCGGTCAACTTAAGACATAACCTAAACACCAAAACATTCAGCAAGCAAGGACTTAGAGGCCAACTTAAGGCATGGACCTGCCAATCAGCAAGACACTAGACTCAGCGGCCAACTTAAGGCATAGACTAGCATCCAAAAGTAAAGGACTCAGAGGCCAGCTTAAGGCATGTCCCTTCACCACATCACAAGGTACTAAACTCAGAGGCCAGCTTAAGGCATGTTCTAGCACCAAACATCTGCACTCCGGGCAAGGTGTCAGTTCCTTAGCTACCCCGTTGTGCAGCTGCTCTACTCGTCAGACTCAGAGGCCAACTTAAGGCATGTTCCAACGCGATCACAATCAAACATGTCTGGACTCAGAGGCCAGCTTAAGGCATGTCCCAGACACGACAAACATACGCATATGGAGCTCAGAGGCCAGCTTAAGGCATATCCCCATATATGACAAACAACTCACGTATTAAGTTCAGAGGCCAACTTAAGGCATAACTTAATACGCATCAATATAATATCAACCAAAGCCTATGAACTAATCTATAGTTCTACTTTTCTTAACCTCTAGTCAACACTTAATTGACCCCGGGAACTAAGTTGAGGGAGAGCCGGTTTCCCTTTCGATTACCCGACCGGGGGGTCTCTATCCTTACTCCATTCCCGAACCCAATAAAATGTTGCCCATCCTCCGGGGACCTCAAAAACATGTCACGGGTATACAAAACGAGTTTCAACCAAAACCGATCAACCGTTCGAAAGTTACAATTGAATTACGATTTCAAAATAACCTACAGGAGTCCCCAGCAGGTCGGCAGGCAGCCGGTCGGCCGGCTGGGACCCTCTCAGACTTTCTCTTTTTAAAACAAAGAACCATAAGGGACTCCCAGCCGGTCGGCAGGCAGCCGGTCGGCCGGCTGGGAACCCAATACCCTAGCCTTCATAAACTCGCAAACCATCCCCACACGTACTCCCAGCCGGCTGGCACGCGGCCAGTCTGCCGGCTGGGCTCCCCTTCTACTTATGTTCTTCGCAAACAACAAACAACATGAAGAGACTACTTGCCGGCCGGTAGGCAGCCGGTCGGCCGGCTGGCAGTCCTAAGCCTATTTTTTCAAAAATCGCAAAACACAAAGAAGCGCTCCCAGCCGGTCGACCGGCTCAGAGAGCCTGTAACGAATTTCGTGATTTTCCAGCCCCTTCTAAATTTCACAAATCGACATAAAATCTTCAATAATTGCTACAAGTATGATTTGCCCAACATTATAAACATCCAATTCTACTATCCTATCAGCATACAAATCCCATATCAAACCTCAAATGATTATATCAAGTATCCGTCGCAAAATGTGTAAATTTTCAGAAAATAACATAAGAGCATATGAACATCAACAAGCCTGAATTCATCATAATAAAACATTCCTAGTCATGTTACTAAGTCCTTTAAACATTATACTTTAACAAAATCAGAAACTAATCATAGGAACACATCAAACTTGCTAATATACACATAAAGGCCGAGTTTCTCATTTTCGTCACCTTCAAGCGATTCCGGCTAAAGATCCTCCTCTACCAAGTAGCTATCAATGTCCAGGTTGTCCAATCCTTCATCTACAAACACGAAAAACGGGTTTTAGGACTCAAAAACGGAACTCAAGGAAAACAGCCCCATTTTCGAAGTTAAGGATTTGCAAAATGAAAGTGATAGATGGCTTGGAAATCGAATGAGGATTCCGAAAATGTTATCGTTACCTCGATTTGGTTAACGGATGATGGAGAAAAGCTCAAAAGAAGATGTTAACAATGGAGGTTTTTGTGAGAATTGTTTTACAGTGAAATGTTTGAGGATGGAGGACAATATGTCGACTAAAGGGTTTATGGGGGTTTTATGGGTTGTCCTTTCTGAGTCAATTAAATGGGTCGGATTTTGGAACGGGTTTTTAAGATATGAGTTTAAGTTTAGCAAGTTTGTATTCGTCTTAAGGACTTAAGGTTCTTAAGATGGATCTTACTAATTAAATTAAAACCCTTCACAATAAATTATTAAAATATTATTTTATCACTTAAAATAATTTAAAACGCTTAAATTAGATTTTACGAAAATACGGGATGTTACAATCACCCCAACTTCAAAAAGTGTCGTCCTCGAAACTCGAACGGATATAAATCTATATACTATACCTCAATCGAATAAGAAGGGATGCGCAGTACGCATCGATGCCTCAGTCTCCCATGTCTGCTCCTCGACATCACCGCAACGCCATAGAATCTTCACCAAGAGCACCACCTTGCTCCTAAGCTTCCTCTCCTGTCGGTCAAGGATCTTCACTGGACGCTCCTCGAAGGCAAGACTCGGCTCTAGGTTATCGATCTCTCTGTGCAGTACATGACTCGGATCACTAACATATCTGCGGAGCTGGGAAACGTGAAAGACGTTATGAACCTTGCCCAAACTAGGAGGCAAGTCCAAACGATAAGCTACGGCGCCAATCTTCTTCGTGATCACAAATGGTCCAATGTACTTAGGGCTCAGCTTGCCCTTAACGCCAAACCTCTTGACGCCCTTCATCGGAGACACCCTCAAGAAGACACTGTCACCCTCCTCAAACTCTAAGGGTCTACGACGGACATCAGCATAGGACTTCTGCCGGTCTTGAGCGGCCTTCATCCTATTCCTAATGAGCTGTACACGGTCAATGGTCTCAACTAGCTGGTCAGGTCCAAGGTCGTGCACGTCACTCGCCTGATCCCAGCAGATCGGGCTACGACACTTCCTACCATAAAGAGACTCGTACGGAGCCATGCCAATGGAAGCATGGTAACTGTTGTTGTAAGAAAACTCCACCAATGGCAAACACTGCTCCCAAGAGCTCTGAAAATCGAGGGCACAAGCGCGGAGCAAATCCTCTAGTGTCTGTATGGTCCTCTCGGATTGCCCATCGGTCGCAGCATGAAAAGCAGTACTCATCAACAAACGGCTACCCATAGCCTCCTGCAAAGCCTTCCAGAATCTGGAGCAAAAACGAGGATCACGATCTGAAACGATCTCTCTCGGCACACCATGATAGCGGACTATCTCAGCAATATAAGCCCTGGCTAATCGATCCATGTCCCACGTCTCTCTGATCGGCACGAATCTGGCACACTTAGTTAGCCTATCCACAATAACCCAAATCGCGTCTTTGCCTCCCACAGTCTTAGGCAAAGCCGTCACAAAGTCCATAGATATGCACTCCCACTTCCACTGAGGAACGGGAAGCGGCTGTAGCAAACCACCTGGCCTCCTATGCTCTATCTTGACTTGTTGACAAGTCAAGCACCTACTCACGTAATCCAAGATCTCCTTCTTCATACCGGGCCACCAAAACATAAGCCTCAAATCCTTGTGCATCTTCTCTCCTCCTGGATGAACTGAATACGGTGTCAAGTGAGCCTCATCAAGAACCCTCTTCCTCAAATCTGGCACATTGGGGACATACATCCTACCACGGAACCTAAGGAAACCATCAGCATCAATAACCAAGTCAGGTGCAACACCACTCGAAATCTTAGCCTCGAATTTCTTGAAATCGACATCTGAAGGTAAACTCTGGCGAATCTCCCAATATAAAGACGGCTCGGCAGTCATAGCAGCTAACCAATCAAAACCACTACCCACCATCTCTAATCTCAGCTTCCGGAACTCGGAACACAACTCATCGGGCAATACTCGCATGGCACTCATCGAGTGAGAAGTCTTGCGGCTAAGCGCATCAGCAACTACATTGGCTTTTCCCTCATGATATAACAACTAAAGGTCGTAATCTTTCACCAACTCTAGCCAACGTCTCTGTCTCATGTTAAGGTCTTTCTGGGTGAAAATGTACTTAAGACTCTTGTGATCTGTGAAAATGCGGCAATGGGATCCAATCAGGTAATGTTGCCACATCTTCAAAGCATGAACGACTGCGGCCAACTCCAGGTCATGTGTCGGATAGTTCACCTCATGAACTCTCAACTGTCTAGATGAGTAGGCTATCACCTTACCACTCTGTATCAGTACACATCCTAGCCCTAACATCGAAGCATCACAATACACATCAAAGTCAACCCCGATCTCTGGCAAAGCAAGTATAGGAGCGGAGGTCAACCTAGTCTTCAACTCCTGGAAAGAACTCTCGCACTTGTCGGTCCACACAAACTTAGCTTCCTTCTTCAGTAACTGAGTCATCGGGCGAGCTGATCTAGAGAAATCCTCAACAAATCTACGATAATAACCAGCCAATCCAAGGAAACTACGGATCTCACCAACATCTTTGGGACTCTCCCAATCAACAACAGCCTCAATCTTCGCGGGATCAACCATAACTCCCTCACTAGATATCACATGTCCAAGAAATGCAACCTTAGAAAGCCAAAACTCACACTTAGAGAACTTCACGAACCACTTCTGACGACGTAAAATCCCAAGAATCAATCTAAGATGCTCAGCATGCTCCTCATCGGTCTTAGAGTAAATGAGGATATCATCAATAAACACCACAACACAAGTGTCAAGATACTCACTAAAGGTACGGTTCATCTGATCCATGAAGATAGCAGGTGCATTAGTCAACCCAAAAGGCATAACCACGAACTCAAAATGCCCATATCTGGTACGAAATGCAGTCTTCGCAATATCAGCCTCTCTAACTGGAATCTAATGATAACCCGATCAAAGATCAATTTTAGAAAACCTAGAAGCACCTCTCAACTGATTGAACAAGTCATCTATCCTAGGCAAAGGATATCTGTTTTTCACGGTCACTCGGTTCAACTCTCTATAGTCAATGCAAAGTCTCATGGAACCATCTTTCTTCTTAACGAACAAAACGGGAGCACCCCACGGAGAAGCACTCGGTCTAATGAACCCTTTCTCGATCATCTCTTCCAATTGCTGCTTCAACTCTTTCAACTCGGGTGGAGCCATACGGTAAGGAGCTTTGGAAATCGGTCCGGTACCTGGAACAAGCTCTATGGTGAACTTCACATCTCTCTCTGGCGGTATCCCTGGCAAGTCATCTGGGAAAACATCTGGATACTCACGAACAATGGCTACATCCTCAAGCTTCGGTAGCGATGGTTTAGCAGCTGAAACAACACACAGGAAGGCTTGGCAACCCTTCCTAAGAAGATGAGATGCTTTCATCGAAGAGATAACACGAACACCCCTTTGAGGGCGGGTTCCCCTATAGGAAACACGAACTCCTGAAGAACTCCTCAAGCATATTTTCTGGTCGCGACACTCGAAGCGAGCATGGTATCGCGATAACCAATCCATACCGAGGATAATGTCAAACTCCTCGAGAGGAAATCTCAGTAAGTCCGCTGGAAATGTGGCTTGACCAATAATAATCGGAACATCCCTATGGGACGAAGAGCAGGAAAACACGTCTCCAGAAGGTAAGGAAATGGAAGTCTCCTCAACCAATGAAGACTCAAGAGCTAAACGGTCGGCGAACTGAGTCGATATAAATGATAAAGAAGCTCCAGTATCGAACAAAATAAGGCACTCAGCGCCAAGAACAGAAAAGATACCGACAACAATGTCTGGATGAGCCTCAGCCTCAGCCCTAGTCATCACAAAAATCTTCCCTTTCAGCTTTCCTCCTCTAGTCGCTGCAGCAGCAGTGGCAGCCTTGCCAAGTGCGGTGTTCCTCTCAGGACACTCATAAGACTTATGCCCAAATCCATTGCAAGTGTAGCACTTGAAAGCATTCTTGAAACAGTCAAAACCCGGATGAGAAGGTTTACCACAACGGTGGCAAACACTAGCAGCTGTGTCGGTGTGAACAATGGTCTTAGCAACCGGAGCAGAGAACCTCTCAAACCGCTTCTTCTGAGAAGAAGGTGAAGAAGTAGAAGGAACAAACGGTCTCTTCCCCTAGTACACTGATTTCTGGTGAGGAGTCACACTAGAAGTAGCAGCACGGGTCTCAGCATCTATGGCACGAATAGAACTCTCGGCCCAAATAGCATCATCATATACCTCCACAAAATAAGTCGAGTCACGACGAACCATACTCTCGATGCGCGGTCCTAGCTTGCCACGGTAAAAGTAGACTCTCTCGGCCTCATCTCTGACAACTCTCGATGCGAAGTGAGCAAGCTGGTTGAATCGGTCTGTAAACTCCTGAACTGACATCTTGCCTTGCTTTAAATCCATGAATTCTTTGAGTCGCTGTGATCTGAGCTCTTTAGGATAGAACCTCGTCTCGAGCTTATCCTTAAAAGCCTCCCAATCGAACAAAGGATCGAGAGTGAAAGTAGGTCCTGTCAACGCCCACCACCTATCGGCCTCAAGGGTAAGAAAGTGAGTGGCTAGCCGCACTCTATCCTCTCTACCCACCGAATACATAGTAAAGCTCTTTTCCATCTCTCTGAACCACTTGGTAAGAGCTACCGGATCAACCTCGCCACCATAAGTCTTCACGTGGCTACGGGACATCTGCGAAGCTATCCATGAGAAACTACCAGGACGATTAGCCTCGTTGCCTGGCGGTGGAGGAGGTGGAACATTCCCCGCTTGCTGTCTCTGAGTCTCAAGCAAGTGATGAATTGCTTGCAACATGATGTTATCAGCAGCCGTGGGTCTCACCATCCTTCAAAAGAGAAAACAAGTATTAGCTTAGCAATTAGCATTCACAGATAGACTACAAAATAAATCCTTAGATCTACCCCATCTCTCATTCATTATTTATTTATTTGGTCAAGTTAAGGTTGGGGGTCACATGAGTGCGTCGGGAGCAATAATGCTCTGATACCAACTGTAAAACCTCTCGCGAAAGCGGAAATATAAACATACAAAAGTACTAAAAATACAGCGGAATTAAAACTTTTTAGAGTAACAACATGCGAGAAGTCTTAAACTGAAACGGAAACTGAAATAAAACAAAAATAAATAAGTAGCAGTTCAAAGTATCAAAAATATATATGTACATCAGCCTGGGATGGAACATCCCTACAGGCACCAGAACAACTGTATCAAAAGTCTAAGAGTCTAGCTAGGCGATATATAGGTAAGTCATATGATGACAACAGGATCATCACTCGCTAGCCCTCTCGTAACCCTGCTCCAACCTGCATGTACCTACATACATGAAAACATGTACGCCACAATCAGTGGGGAGTGACTAGAGTTCTCCTAGCCACCTTTTGTGACAACACGTAACACATAAAACAATACAGAATACTCCAACATATATAAACATGTGAAGCATAAACATCTCATCAACTGTTCTCACACTATCATGCAAACTCTAATGCATGGCTCTCAACCAACTTCATAAACCGTTAGGAAGGAGAGCCTGTTTCCCTACTGGTTACCCAGTCGGGGAGTCTTTCAATCCAACTATTTATGAAACCGAACTAAGAGTCATCCAATGCCTTGGATGATCAAACCACAACTTAACAAACAATCATATACTCATCATTATCAATATCTATATCTGACACATACCAACTCAAGGCAAGCAGATAAAATCAGCAAGTAAAAGGTTCAGCGGTCAACTTAAGACATAACCTAATACCAAAACATTCAGCAAGTGTAAAGGTTCAGCGGTGAACTTAAGACATAACCTAAACACCAAAACATTCAGCAAGTAAGGACTCAGAGGCCAACTTAAGGCATGGACCTGCCAATCAGCAAGACACTAGACTCAGCGGCCAACTTAAGGCATAGACTAACATTCAAAAGTAAAGGACTCAGAGGCCAGCTTAAGGCATGTCCCTTCACCACATCACAAGGTACTTGTAACACCCCCATTTATTTAAGGGCCTGGACTAGGACTCCTCAGATAAATAAGGGTGTTACCATCTCGGTTTTCCGAGGCAGTAGATACAAAGGAAGATAAACAGTACTTTAAAATAAAATTTAACTCAAACAAGTTCTTACAACTGTATTGTAAAGTCTTAACAAAAGGAATAAAGTACAACTCATATATTGTTGTCTAAGGTGATCTAAACATCTAGACTGGTCTGGATCCAAGCTCTTTCTCCCATAGCTCCCCCCTTAGAATCAACCACCTGTCAGTCTGCTCCCCAATAAATTGGTTCATCACAGGTGATCACGAATACACAGGGTCAACCACGAGGTTGAGTAGGGAAAAACTGTAAACAAACCACATTACTATAAATAGAAAGTCAAACTTCTCCACTCCGAATCACAGACCCTTTTCCTCCGCCCCAATCACAGACCCTTTACCTTCGCACCAATCACAGACCCTTTATCTCCGCACCAAACACAGACCCTTTATCATAAAAATTCCCATCTCCCTTAATTCGCCATGCAACCTCACTCTCGACCTGGCACAACTCAATGCATGAACTGACTTCCTACTTAGGGCATCAGCTACCACATTCGCCTTGCCTTCGTGGTAGACGATCTGCATATCATAGTCCCCGATCAGTTCTATCCACCTCCTCTGCCTCATGGTCAACTCCTTCTGGGTGTAGATGTACTTCAGGCTCTTATGGTCAGAAAACACCTTAAAAGTGGCTCCGTAAAGGTAGTGGCGCCACAATTTAAATGCAAAGACCACAGCTCCCAATTCTAAATCATGAGTCGGATAATTTTCCTCGTAGGTCTTCAACTGGCGAGAAGCATACGCTATCACTCTCCCATCCTGCATTAGCACACAACCCAACCCATGCTTCGAAGCGTCGGTAAATACTTCGAAATTATCACTGCCAACTGGCAAGGCCAGGATAGGAGCTGTTGTCAGGCGTTCCTTAAGGGTTAGGAATGCCTTCTCACAACTCTCATCCCAGACAAAACGGTTCTCCTTCCTCATTAACGACGTCAACGGCTTCGCTATCTTTGAAAAGTCTTTGACGAATCTCCGGTAATAACCTGCCAACCCCAGGAAACTTCGAATCTCACTCACATTCTTCGGACTTTGCCACTTAGTCACAGCTTCGATTTTACTAGGGTCGACAGATACCCCCTCTTTGGAAATGACATGCCCCAGAAACGCCACTTTCCCCAACCAGAACTCACACTTACTCAACTTAGCGTTGAGCTTATGTTCCTCTAGGGTCTGAAGCACCCTCCTCAAATGGTCTTCGTGCTCTTCTGCATTCTTGGAATATACCAGGATATCATCGATAAATACCACCACAAACTTGTCCAGGTACGGACTGAAGACTCGGTTCATCAAGTCCATGAACACAGCTGGAGCATTAGTCAATCCAAAGGGCATAACCACAAATTCATAGTGGCCATACCTCGTTCGGAAAGCGGTCTTCGGAATATCTTCATCCTTTATTCTCAACTGATGGTACCCGCATCTCAAGTCAATCTTGGAGAAAACCCCAGCTCCACTTAACTGATCGAACAAGTCGTCAATTCTCGGCAAAGGATAACGGTTCTTGATGGTCACATTGTTTAACTCTCGGTAGTCAACACAAAGTCTCAAACTCCCATCCTTCTTCTTCACAAACAGAACAGGTGCTCCCCAGGGCGACACACTGGGTCGGATGAACCCTTTCTCAGCTAGTTCATCCAATTGCTTCTTCAACTCCTCCATTTCTTTCGGTCCCAGCCGGTACGGTGATTTAGATATCGGTCCCGCCCCGGGTTTTAGGTCAATGGAAAATTCCACTTCCCTCCTCGGCGGTAATCCTGGAACGTCGTCTCGGAACACTCCTTCAAACTCCCGTACCATAGGTATCTCACTAGTCTTGGGGGTCTCGGCCTCACAATCCCACATTTGGCATAAGATTAGGCTCTCTCCTTTTCGCAAACTAGACTTCAGGGTATTGACGGATATGAATTTGATTTTTGGCTTGACTCGGTATCCCTTGTAAGAAACCCTCACTCCTTTAGGTCCCTTCAAGGAAATATTCTTTTGATGACAGTCGATAAAAGCCCTATACTTCCCCAGCCAGTCCATCCCTAAGATCACTTCAAAACCCCCCAAAGGAAATTCTATGAGGTCACCAAAGAAAGTTGCTTCACCGATTTTGATGGGTACACTACCGTATACTCTATTACAAACTATCGACTCGCCCGAAGGTATGGTCACTGAATCCGCGACCCAGTCGAATCTCTCAACTCCTAAAGTCTTGACATGATCTCTAGACACAAACGAATGGGTGGCACCGGAATCGAAAGTACGAAAGTAGGTTTAGAGTTCACAAGAAAAGTACCGGTTACCACATGTGCATCCTCCTGAGCTGCTTGTTTTCCCATGGCAAATAGCTTGCCACTGGACTTGACCCCACTTTGGATGGCAGAAGATGTCCCAGCCTGCTGATTTCCCTCTGTCCCTGTCTTGTGATTGTTCCCACTCCCAGTGTACTGATTCTGGTATGAACGGTTCTGATTGTTATTATTGTAGTTCCTCTGATAGTTGCTGCTGCCTCCAGACTTCGCACCCCCACCATAGTTTGTCATGGGTGTGCGATAGCCACTGCTATCATAGGACTGAGTGCGAGGTCCCTGGTATCCGGATGTAGGTGTACGATAACCCCCGGACTGCTTCCCTCCAGAAGAGCGACATACTGCCTGCTTGTGCCTAATCTTTCCGCAGCCGAAACAGACCATTCCCACCGAACCACTACCAGAACCTCCACTCCTGAAGTTGCCCCCACTCTGATTCCTCCCACCACCAGAGGCACTACTCCCGAAATACCCACTGTACTTGTTATTACTTTGCTTTTTCGATCCTGAACCCTCAGTTACTTGTTCAGCCTTCCTCTTTTCTGACTTGGACTTCTTGTCCTCTTTGATCATATCCGAAAGCCTCTCCGCCGCCCCAGCCCTTAAGTAAATGTCACGGACTGTGGTGGGCGGAGCTGCAATCAGTCTCTTTTTGATGGCGATTGATAACCCCCTCTCAAATTTCATTGCTAGCATGGCATCGTCGAATCCCATGTCTCCCACATAGTGCACCAACTGGATGAATTTCCTGTAGTAAGCCTCTACAGTCATGTCCTCCGACATCTTGAATGAGTCGAACTCCTCCCTCAGCTTGCTCTTTTGGAATTCTGGTAGAAACACCTCGTTCAAGACCCCCTTGAATGCGTCCCATGGAACAAACTCGGTCCCATCCTCTCTAGCTGCTTCCCGGATCTCTCCCTCGTTCCCGGTCCACCAGTCTCCAGCCAGTCCCCTCAGATAGTGGGCTGCCTGGTCAACCCTCAGTTCTTTGGGGCAATCCACCAGTTCGAATAAGTTACTGAATTCTCTGCACCAGGCCCCTAGCAAATGAGGCTCCCCCTCCCCGGTGAATTGGGTAGGGTGGTGCCTCGCGATTATCGTGCTCATCTTAGCGGAGTCCATACGTTTGGCCTTTAGAGCCGCATTCTCAGCTAGTAATCGTTCTAACTCCTCTTGTGTGATGTTCGCGGCATTGTCTCTTCGCGAAGGCATACTATAATACAACAGAAAGACATGAGTCCCGACTTATGTGGGCACACATTAGGGGTAGGGCTAAAATCCCTAAACGATAAAGTCTAGCATCAGTTATCAAATTGAATAAACAGAAAACTATAACATGGCTCGGGATCACATAACCGCATATCACTAGACATGATGATAGAAGAAGTACTAACATGTTTCAAATCACTTCCCATATTCACAAAAATTCACACCTCTTTATTCAACACTTAAAATCCTTTTCATGCTCATGCCCCTTCCAGCTATTTCAAACAGTCACTGATAAACAAAGTTCCGTAAATTACTTATCACTGTACACCATTACTTCCATCTTTTCTTAATCTACCCTTTTTCTCTCGTATCTTCACTCTGGGTTCCCGGGTAAAACTGATAGGGCCAATGGTTCGGTGTGAGGGGGCCCCAGACTCATACTTCCCCTTTTGTGTGCTCCTAACAGTCCTATCCCGGGGTTCTTTTTATTTAGACTCTCCTACATTCATTGGATTCATTAGGTTAGGCCTGAGGATCATTCGCTCTGATACCACTTTGTAACACCCCCATTTATTTAAGGGCCTGGACTAGGAGTCCTCAGATAAATAAGAGTGTTACCATCTCGGTTTTCCGAGGCAGTAGATACAAAGGAAGATAAACAGTACTTTAAAATAAAATTTAACTCAAACATGTTCTTACAACTGTATTATAAAGTCTTAACAAAAGGAATAAAGTACAACTCATATATTGCTGTCTAAGGTGATCTAAACATCTAGACTGGTCTGGATCCAAGCTCTTTCTCCCATAGCTCCCCCCTTAGAATCAGCCACCTGTCAGTCTGCTCCCCAATAAATTGGTTCATCACAGGTGATCACGAATACACAGGGTCAACCACAAGGTTGAGTAGGGAAAAACTGTAAACAAACCACATTACTATAAATAGAAAGTCAAACTTCTCCACTCCGAATCACAGACCATTTTCCTCCGCACCAATCACAGACCCTTTACCTTCGCACCAATCACAGACCCTTTATCTCCGCACCAAACACAGACCCTTTATCTTCGCACCATATCGTATCACAGAATTATATATCACGAAATACCAATCATATAACAATATAGATGAACATGGTTAATATCAACCAACAAACAGATTACACATCACATGTACGTAGTATTCCCCTACCTCAAAAACTGCAGAAGAAAAGATAACTGCGCGACTGCTTCTAAAAGTGCACCACACGAAAACTTCCACCTAGATATGTATTACATAAATTAATACTTTCCTAATTCTCGTAAAACGTGCACACATTCTATTTATAGACATTCCTATATTTAGAAAGCTTCCAAACAACTGGGTTACCCAAAATAGTAACTTTCTAAATATAGTAACTTCTAAAAATGGCAACTTGAGTTTTAAAATTCAAATAACTCACAATACTAATTAAGACCCATAACAAAACCTTCTTAAAAAATACTAATATACTTATAACAAACAAAATCATTTCCTTTAATAAATAGAATCAAATAATTAATAATATATATATACATATATTATTTACTAACTAAATAAAGAAAGTAAATCAATAAACATAATTAAAGAAAATAAAGAACCCCCAACAACCCGATCACCTCACCCGCGTCTTACACCCCCTTTTCCCAGCCGCGTGACCAACCACGACTCCACCGTCAACCACCAGCTACGACCCCCACAACGTCCCCTTCACCACCGACCACCACTGTCTTGGTCGACTGTTTCCGGCGAGGTGAACCAGAGCCATTACCAGGCCTGGTTCACAACCCCCTGACCAGCAACACCTCTACAGACCCTCTCGAAAACACCAGCAACCACCACTGACATGACCGACCCTGGCGACACTCACCACCAACAAGACCACCGACGACAGACGCCCACAACCACCTTGGTACCACCGCATAGACCTCCCCCTAGTCGGCGGTGATACCAACCCAAACACAACTCCTTCGACACCCAGCCACTCAGCATACTCCCTGACCTCTATCGAAACCCCCCCAAACCACCGTGACAGACTTCCCATAGCCACCGTGATAAGCACCACCCAAAACTCCCAACCACCACCTGACATCCCAACCCACGACTCATAACAGAACACACCCAGATCCAACCATAACCATATGATAAACATGCTACTTGACTAACATAAAAAGAGATTGACGAAAGACTGACTCGCTGCTACTGACTTTACCACCACATTCGACACCTCTTAACTACCAACGACACCCCAACGAAGACCCCTCCATTAACAGTACGCATCCCAGAAAGCTACTATGCAAAAGTGATCAACGTTAGCCGTGTATACAAACAGATTCATGCTTATGAAATTACGAACATAAATAGAATTAACAAAACTATGGTTGACATACCAGATCTCTGACAAAAACGAACCACCCTACGCTAGTGTGCAACCACTGTGACTGGTTTCTCCTTCTTCCCTGATGTGGCGGCTAAGTTTGTGTGGTTTTAGATCTGAGTTTTGCTTAAGGGTTTAGGGTGAAAACTCACCTTAAGTAAGGCGGCAGGAAGGGGTTTACTGCTGGGTTTCTAATTTACGTCCATGGGCTGCAACTTAGCACGCCAATCGAGGCCCATGGACGTGTTGCTATGAACCCCGGGTTCGAGCCTCAACAACTACACATTACTATTATTATCTTAAGGTGGCTAAGTTCCCCTTTCGAGTCCCACCTAAGACCAAAACACCTTGTATTAAACGAGTACGCGCAAGCTTATAAAACAAACGATTTAAATAAAACGAAACCAAAATTCGGGGTATTACAGTCTTCCCTCCTTAAAAGGAACTTCGTCCCGAAGTTCTACCATACTTAGGTGACAAAACAATCAACTCCAACGAACTTGGAACACAAAACAATCACCAAAATCACAGAATGTTACATTCCACCCCCCTTAAAGAAAAGTTACGTCCGCGTAACTTACCTCAATCAAACAAATGTGGGTAACGCTCTCTCATGGATGCCTCGGGTTCCCACGTAGCCTCCTCCTGATTATGATTGGTCCACAGGACTTTCACCAAGGACGTCTCCCCATTGCGAGTCTTTCGTACCTTCTTGTCCAGAATCTCTTTCGGAATCTCAACATATGCTAACTGTTCATCGATCTCGATCACCTCGTGCTGAAGCACATGTGATGGGTCACTCACATATTTCCTCAACTGAGACACATGGAACACGTTGTGGACCTTGGATAGAGCTGGAGGTAAAGCTAATCGGTACGCCACCTCTCCAACCCTGTCCTAAATCTCAAACGGTCCAATAAATTTCTGACTCAGTTTGCCACGCTTGCCAAATCTCATTACACCCTTCATCGGAGATACTTTAAGTATAACCTTCTCTCCAACCTCGAAGGAAAGATCGTTCCTCTTCAGATCTGCATAGCTCTTCTGTCGATCCTGGGCGGCCCTCATTTTCTGTCGAATAACCTGAACCTGCTCTACCATCTCCTGGATCATATCCGGCCCTAAAGTCACAACATCAGTCCGATCATCCCAACACACAGGACTCCGACACTTCCTCCCGTACAACGCCTCAAAAGGAGCCATCCCAATACTGGCATGATAGCTGTTGTTATACGAAAACTCTATCAACCCCAGTCGATCCTCCCAAGATCCTCCGAACTCAAGTACGCACGCCCTCAACATATCCTCAAGAGTCTGAATCGTCCTCTCAGTCTGACCGTCAGTAGCCGGATGAAAAGCTGTACTCATCTTCAATTGGGTCCCCAAAGCTGCCTGCAACTCCTGCCAAAACCTGGATAAGAACCTCGAGTCCCGATCTGAAACAATATCCTTGGGTACGCCATGCAGTTTGACCACATTCTGAACATAGGACTTAGCCAGCTCGGCTTTACTCCAGGTATCTTTCATGGGAATAAAGTGAGCTGACTTAGTCAAGCGATCCACAATCACCCAAATCATGTTGTTGCCCCTCTGAGTCCGAGGCAACCCCACGATAAAGTCCATCGAAATATTCTCCCACTTCCATTCTGGCACATCTAACGGCTGAACCTTCCCTTCACTACAACAAACACCGTGCAAATGTGACGCTTTTTGAAGCGTTTTGTGACGCTTTCAAGTGTCACATTTATTTTTATCGACGCTTTGAGAAAGCGTCAATTTATGGGCCGTCGTTATTTGTTGACGCTTTTTTATGTCAACATATGTGACGCTTAAAAGTGTCTTCAATGCCTATTGACAATTTTGTTCGTCAAAAAATGTGACGTTTTAAAGCGTCTTCACTAGTTAGTGACGCTTTTATGTGTCAGAAAATGTGACGCTTAAAAGTGTCTAAGTGCGTATTGACGCTCTTATTTGTCAACAAAGGTGACGCTTAAAAGTGTCTTAAGTGCGTACTGACGCTCTTATATGTCAACAAATGTGATGTTTTAAAGCGTCTTTAGCAACTATTGATGCTTTTTTGTGTCACTTAATGAGACATAATTAGGTGTCAATTTTCTATATTTTGACTCTTGAAATTGTCAATCTCAGTGATATTTTTGGTTGTCAACGTACCACATTCTTAAGTACTACCGTTGCAGTTATTCCGGGTATTAGATTTTTAGAAACTTGATTTCCAAATAAAATCGTAGTTATTAAATAAACCTATATGTAGTACTTAATTAAATCATGAATAAAATAACAAAGTACCCACGTACTTGTATAAATAATTGTCGTACGTCTGAAATATCATCTTCATCACAAACACTACAATTAAAAATTAAACTATTATAAACTAGTACTCTACAATACGACAAAATCAAAAATATTAATTGGGATCCGGATGATACTAAAATCCAACATAATGTTGTAAAAATATCGTAAATAGTGTTATACGTAACTAACTAGAGACCAGAACACTCGTTGTAGGAGCTTCAATCATATGTAGTTGGCATAATGTCAAATGAGCTTCAATCAACATATGAAGGCGCATCATCATCACCATCTGACAAATCTCAAAACCTATAAACATCATACAATATAAAACAAATAAATTTTGATTTCAACAGTATAATTTTGATAGGTTTAAATTGAGCAACTAATTGAACATATTTGTAGGTGGAATTTTCAAGAATGAAGCCACAAACAAGTTCATAGGGAAGTAACAAATATTTTACTAGCCAAATTACACTGTTATGAGCATTCCAAGGTAGCCTTGGTTGACAGTAACACTCGAGCTTCACTTCCATTACTAGAGAGAAACACAATGACAAATTGAAAGTGTAGCAGTGACTAGTCGGCGAGTCACACTTCTCAGAATCCCAGCTACTTGAAGGGGGTTCTTGAGAGTGTCCGATAAGCATGTTTAACCATGGTTGACAGTAACACTCGAGCTTAAAACTCAATAATAAGAGACCTTAAGAAAACAACACTCAATAATAACAGACCTGGAATTTGAAAGTTTCTCCTCCAAACACCCTGACAAAATCTCACTAAATATTTGGACAAGATCATGCTGTAGAACACCAGAAATTAAGTTCAAGGTTAATGGACTTGACAACATAATTTCAAAATTCCTTTTTGTGGGAAGGGGAAATTTACCTGGTTTCCCTTTTTCAAAGAAGTTGGCAAGTTGGCATTCATGCTCTCCTTTGAGTCAGCCATATTTTCTGAAAGCGCTTTGACAAATATTTCTACAAAATCAAAGGAAAATATATGACAGTGAAAGTATAATTGTACTGTGTGGCTATGGAAGCAACCCTTAATAATCTTATTAATGCAAACATCAGAAGACGAAAATGGAAGATCTACTGCCAAAAATCAATGGACAGGCACAAGTAAAAACTATACTGTCAGAGAAGAATAAACCTGGTTGAGTACTACTCGTTCAGTTTGGCTGGTGCACAGAGGACAGCTTTTGTATTTGTGCCACTGAACTTACCCAGAGACACTTATTTTTTGATTGTCTGTACAACAAACAAATCTTGTCCGCTATAGAGCTTTGGTGTGGTTCCAAATTATGATGAAAGTAAAATACGTCTCACTTGAGTGATTGAGAATATTTTTTACTAAGTAGCAGTCATTTATTGCTATTCTCGGTTAAAAAAATAAATAAATAAAAATAAGTCGCAGGGCCATTTCTGCACATTCTATTTTTAGTAAATGACCTGCAGATAACAAAAGTGTACAGTCAATATGTAAGATTTCACTTTTATGTTACTGCATGCTATTTTGCATTGTTGTGAGTACAAATAAGAGCTTGACTTTCAGTGTTTACAACAGAGAAAAGAATTACGGCCTTCAATGGTTGAGGTTGTCGAGGCCTTAAAGACAATAAAATCTACAAATTGTGATACTACTATGGTATCAAAAACTCGGGTGGAAGGTAACGACACCTGGCTGTTGAGAAATAAAGAAAGCCCACCTTCGCCTATTTCAGTTATTCGGAAATGGGGCAGTAGCAAGTCCATCACACCGACAGTAAGCAAATAACCCGCAGATATCAAAAGTGTACAACCAGTATGTAAGAGTTCAGTTTTATGTTACTGCATGCTATTTTGCATTGCTGTGAGTACAAATAAGACACATTGAGTCACGAGTCCTATGACTATTCAAATAATATTTGTTCATAAGCATTTTTGCCTTGCCTAGCCGGCTGGTAGTGTTTGAAACACCGAGCATTTAGGAATATTGCCGCTCACAAACAAAACTGCTATTCAAAAGACGATTTTTTTTATTATGTTCCCACAGGCCACCAAAAAAAAGAAACATGAAGTAGTAAGGTAGTGCAGATGGGATTAAGAAGCTAAGAAAGGGAGGGTGGGGAGCGAGGACCTGATGGAGGTCATACTTTTGGCGGTACTGCATCTGAACAGCAGAGCTGAAGTAAAGTGTTGCGTTGTATATCAGGTAAGTGCTGTGTTTCGTTAAATTCAGCACCGTGTGTTAAAACCACCAACACTGCAGCACAACACTACAACACAACACAACACAACACAAAATAATCAATACAGAGTATCAAATACAATATACTTGGTATTACTTGAGAAAAGAGAAGGATGGTAACATTGCTCGAGTTAGTGACATAAAAACAGGGTTGACCAGACACAGACATTAGACACTAGACATTGAAGAAACCTTTTACGACGGAAATTCACTATGAATTGGGCATAGAAGCTGAAAGACCATGAAAAGAAAGCAATCCATCTAAATATTTCATACGTCATTTCCATACCAAATGAGTTCCATTCTTTTCCATTTCTCTGCACAGTTTGTTTGTTTGAATATATAATAAATTATGGTTAAATGACACCTTAATAATATCAACAATGAAAAGAATTACAAAATCACCAAACTTTCAGCACTAAACTCCAATTAATCGATGTAACTGACCAAATATTAGGGTTTTAAAATGGATAAAAACATGAAATTAAAGAATGTGAAAGTTAAAATTACCAAAATCCGGATTTGCTCATAGATAGTTGAACTCTAGGATATTGAAAATAGAGGTTTCAAGAACGGATTTGTCGTCACACAGTGGTTTCTTGAGAAATTCAACATCATATTTCGCCATTAGTCTGATCGGGGGGATGTGTGTTAGATTGGAGAAGATGATAGAATTAGGGATCGGTGGGGATGTGGGTTGGAGAAGATGAAAGAACTAGGGTTTGAGGAAGAAGATTATGAAAGAAGTGTGCTGCGGTTTTTTTTAATTAATTGCTAATTTTGGAGCGGTTAGACACACAAGAGTAAACATGGGCTAAAGGAGACCGACGCTTTATAATAGTGTCGACTCAAAAGTGTCAAGAATGTAAGGGATTTGTTGTAGTGCTTGAGGTCTCTTATGCTCCCCTTTCACTCGTTGACACGTCAAACACCTCGAGACAAACTCTGCGACCTCCTTCTTCATATTCGGCCACCAAAACGTCTGCTTAAGGTCCTTATACAGTTTATCACCCCCTGGGTGAACAGAATAACGAGTAGCATGAGCTTCGGTCAGAATTTTCTTCTTTAGTTCCTCATCATTCGGTACACACCATCGCCCACTGAATCTCAAACTACCGTCGGTATGAATACTGAACTTGGATGCCTCATCGCCAACCCCATTCTCCACCATCAAACGCCACTTTTGGATCCTCTCATCGTTCTTCTGCAATTCCCGAATCACCCCATACAGCTCAGGCTCCACAGTCAAATCACCAAGGGCATCCCCTTTCCGGATCATAAAAATTCCCATCTCCCTTAATTCGCCATGCAACCTCACTCTCGACCTGGCACATCTCAATGCATGAACTGACTTCCTACTTAGGGCATCAGCTACCACATTCGCCTTGCCTTCGTGGTAGACGATCTGCATATCATAGTCCCCGATCAGTTCTATCCACCTCCTCTGCCTCATGTTCAAGTCCTTCTGGGTGTAGATGTACTTCAGGCTCTTATGGTCAGAAAACACCTTAAAAGTGGCTCCGTAAAGGTAGTGGCGCCACAATTTAAGTGCAAAGACCACAGCTCCCAATTCTAAATCATGAGTCGGATAATTTTCCTCGTAGGTCTTCAACTGGCGAGAAGCATACGCTATCACTCTCCCATCTTGCATTAGCACACAACCCAACCCATGCTTCGAAGCGTCGGTAAATACTTCGAAATTATCACTCCCAACTGGCAAGGCCAGGATAGGAGCTGTTGTCAGGCGTTCCTTAAGGGTTAGGAATGCCTTCTCACAACTCTCATCCCAGACAAAACGGTTCTCCTTCCACATTAACGACGTCAACGGCTTCGCTATCTTCGAAAAGTCTTTGACGAATCTCCGGTAATAACCTGCCTACCCCAGGAAACTTCGAATCTCACTCACATTCTTCGGACTTTGCCACTTAGTCACAGCTTCGATTTTACTAGGGTCGACAGATACCCCCTCTTTGGAAATGACATGCCCCAGAAACGACACTTTCTCCAACCAGAACTCACACTTACTCAACTTAGCGTTGAGCTTATGTTCCTCTAGGGTCTGAAGCACCCTCCTCAAATGGACTTCGTGCTCTTCTGCATTCTTGGAATATACCAGGATATCATCGATAAATACCACCACAAACTTGTCCAGGTACGGACTGAAGACTCGGTTCATCAAGTCCATGAACACAGCTGGAGCATTAGTCAATCCAAAGGGCATAACCACAAATTCATAGTGGCCATACCTCGTTCGGAAAGCGGTCTTCGGAATATCTTCATCCTTTATTCTCAACTGATGGTACCCGCATCTCAAGTCAATCTTGGAGAAAACCCCAGCTCCACTTAACTGATCGAACAAGTCGTCAATTCTCGGCAAAGGATAACGGTTCTTGATGGTCACATTGTTTAACTCTCGGTAGTCAACACAAAGTCTCAAACTCCCATCCTTCTTCTTCACAAACAGAACAGGTGCTCCCCAGGGCGACACACTGGGTCGGATGAACCCTTTCTCAGCTAGTTCATCCAATTGCTTCTTCAACTCCTCCATTTCTTTCGGTCCCATCCGGTACGGTGATTTAGATATCGGTCCCGCCCCGGGTTTTAGGTCAATGGAAAATTCCACTTCCCTCCTCGGCGGTAATCCTGGAACGTCGTCTCGGAACACTCCTTCAAACTCCCGTACCACAGGTATCTCACTAGTCTTGGGGGTCTCGGCCTCACAATCCCACATTTGGCATAAGATTAGCCTCTCTCCTTTTCGCAAACTAGACTTCAGGGTATTGACGGATATGAATTTGATTTTTGGCTTGACTCGGTATCCCTTGTAAGAAACCCTCACTCCTTTAGGTCCCTTCAAGGAAATCTTCTTTTGATGACAGTCGATAAAAGCCCTATACTTCCCCAGCCAGTCCATCCCTAAGATCACTTCAAAACCTCCCAAAGGAAATTCTATGAGGTCACCAAAGAAATTTGCTTCACCGATTTTGATGGGTACACTACCGTATACTCTATTACAAACTATCGACTCGCCCGAAGGTATGGTCACTGAATCCGCGACCCAGTCGAATCTCTCAAGTCCTAAAGTCTTGACATGATCTCTAGACACAAACGAATGGGTGGCACCGGAATCGAAAAGTACGAAAGTAGGTTTAGAGTTCACAAGAAAAGTACCGGTTACCACATGTGCATCCTCCTGAGCTGCTTGTTTTCCCATGGCAAATAGCTTGCCACTGGACTTGACCCCACTTTGGATGGCAGAAGATGTCCCAGCCTGCTGATTTCCTTCCGTCCCTGTCTTGTGACTGTTCCCACTCCCAGTGTACTGATTCTGGTATGAACGGTTCTGATTGTTATTATTGTAGTTCCTCTGATAGTTGCTGCTGCCTCCAGACTTCGCACCCCCACCATAGTTTGTCATGGGTGTGCGATAGCCACTGCTATCATAGGACTGAGTGCGAGGTCCCTGGTATCCGGATGTAGGTGTACGATAACCCCCGGACTGCTTCCCTCCAGAAGAGCGACATACTGCCTGCTTGTGCCTAATCTTTCCGCAGCCGAAACAGACCATTCCCACCGAACCACTACCAGAACCTCCACTCCTGAAGTTGCCCCCACTCTGATTCCTCCCACCACCAGAGGCACTACTCCCGAAATACCCACTGTACTTGTTATTACTTTGCTTTTTCGATCCTGAACCCTCAGTTACTTGTTCAGCCTTCCTCTTTTCTGACTTGGACTTCTTGTCCTCTTTGATCATATCCGAAAGCCTCTCCGCCGCCCCAGCCCTTAAGTAAATGTCACGGACTGTGGTGGGCGGAGCTGCAATCAGTCTCTTTTTGATGGCGATTGATAACCCCCTCTCAAATTTCATTGCTAGCATGGCATCGTCGAATCCCATGTCTCCCACATAGTGCACCAACCGGATGAATTTCCTGTAGTAAGCCTCTACAGTCATGTCCTCCGACATCTTGAATGAGTCGAACTCCTCCCTCAGCTTGCTCTTTTGGAATTCTGGTAGAAACACCTCGTTCAAGACCCCCTTGAATGCGTCCCATGGAACAAACTCGGTCCCATCCTCTCTAGCTGCTTCCCGGATCTCTCCCTCGTTCCCGGTCCACCAGTCTCCAGCCAGTCCCCTCAGATAGTGGGCTGCCTGGTCAACCCTCAGTTCTTCGGGGCAATCCACCAGTTCGAATAAGTTACTGAATTCTCTGCACCAGGCCCCTAGCAAATGAGGCTCCCCCTCCCCGGTGAATTGGGTAGGGTGGTGCCTCGCGATTATCGTGCTCATCTTAGCGGAGTCCATCCGTTTGGCCTTTAGAGCCGCATTCTCAGCTAGTAATCGTTCTAACTCCTCTTGTGTGATGTTCGCGGCATTGTCTCTTCGCGAAGGCATACTATAATACAACAGAAAGACATGAGTCCCGACTTATGTGGGCACACATTAGGGTTAGGGCTAAAATCCCTAAACGATAAAGTCTAGCATCAGTTATCAAATTGAATAAACAGAAAACTATAACATGGTTCGGGATCACATAACCGCATATCACTAGACATGATGATAGAAGAAGTACTAACATGTTTCAAATCACTTCCCATATTCACATAAATTCACACCTCTTTATTTAACACTTAAAATCCTTTTCATGCTCATGCCCCTTCCGGCTATTTCAAACAGTCACTGATAAACAAAGTTCCGTAAATTACTTATCACTGTACACCATTACTTCCATCTTTTCTTAATCTACCCTTTTTCTCTCGTATCTTCACTCTGGGTTCCCGGGTAAAACTGATAGGGCCAATGGTTCGGTGTGAGGGGGCCCCAGACTCATACTTCCCCTTTTGTGTGCTCCTAACAGTCCTATCCCGGGGTTCTTTTTATTTAGACTCTCCTACATTCATTGGATTCATTAGGTTAGGCCTGAGGATCGTTCGCTCTGATACCACTTTGTAACACCCCCATTTATTTAAGGGCCTGGACTAGGACTCCTCAGATAAAAAAGGGTGTTACCATCTCGGTTTTCCGAGGCAGTAGATACAACGGAAGATAAACAGTACTTTAAAATAAAATTTAACTCAAACATGTTCTTACAACTGTATTATAAAGTCTTAACAAAAGGAATAAAGTACAACTCATATATTGCTGTCTAAGGTGATCTAAACATCTAGACTGGTCTGGATCCAAGCTCTTTCTCCCATAGCTCCCCCCTTAGAATCAGCCACCTGTCAGTCTGCTCCCCAATAAATTGGTTCATCACAGGTGATCACGAATACACAGGGTCAACCACGAGGTTAAGTAGGGAAAAACTGTAAACAAACCACATTACTATAAATAGAAAGTCAAACTTCTCCACTCCGAATCACAGACCCTTTTCCTCCGCACCAATCACAGACCCTTTACCTTCGCACCAATCACATACCCTTTATCTCCGAACCAAACACAGACCCTTTATCTTCGCACCATATCGTATCACAGAATTATATATCACGAAATACCAATCATATAACAATATAGATGAACATGGTTAATATCAACCAACAAACAGATTACACATCACATGTACGTAGTATTCCCCTACCTCAAAAACTGCAGAAGAAAAGATAACTGCGCGACTGCTTCTAAAAGTGCTCCACACGAAAACTTCCACCTAGATATGTATTACATAAATTAATACTTTCCTAATTCTCGTAAAACGTGCACACATTCTATTTATAGACATTCCTATATTTAGAAAGCTTCCCAACAACCGGGTTACCCAAAATAGTAACTTTCTAAATATAGTAACTTCTAAAAATGGCAACTTGAGTTTTAAAATTCAAATAACTCACAATACTAATTAAGACCCATAACAAAACCTTCTTAAAAAATACTAATATACTTATAACAAACAAAATCATTTCCTTTAATAAATAGAATCAAATAATTAATAATATATATATACATATATTATTTACTAACAAAATAAAGAAAGTAAATCAATAAACATAATTAAAGAAAATAAAGAACCCCCAACAACCCGATCACCTCACCCGCGTCTTACACCCCCTTTTCCCAGCCGCGTGACCAACCACGACCCCACCGTCAACCACCAGCTACGACCCCCACAACGTCCCCTTCACCACCGACCACCACTGTCTTGGTCGACTGTTTCCAGCGAGGTGAACCAGAGCCATTACCAGGCTTGGTTCACAACCCCCCTGACCAGCAACACCTCTACAGACCCTCTCGAAAACACCAGCAACCACCACTGACATGACCGACCCTGGCGACACTCACCACCAACAAGACCACCGACGACAGACGCCCACAACCACCTTGGTACCACCGCATAGACCTCTCCCTAGTCGGCGGTGATACCAACCCAAACACAACTCCTTCGACACCCAGCCACTCAGCATACTCCCTGACCTCTATCGAAACCCCCCAAACCACCGTGACAGACTTCCCATAGCCACCGTGATAAGCACCACCCAAAACTCCCAACCACCACCTGACATCCCAACCCACGACTCATAACAGAACACACCCAGATCCAACCATAACCATATGATAAACATGCTACTTGACTAACATAAAAAGAGATTGACGAAAGACTGACTCGCTGCTACTGACTTTACCACCACATTCGACACCTCTTAACTACCAACGACACCCCAACGAAGACCCCTCCATTAACAGTACGCATCCCAGAAAGCTACTATGCAAAAGTGATCAACGTTAGCCGTGTATACAAACAGATTCATGCTTATGAAATTACGAACATAAATAGAATTAACAAAACTATGGTTGACATACCAGATCTCTGACAAAAACGAACCACCCTACGCTAGTGTGCAACCACCGTGACTGGTTTCTCCTTCTTCCCTGATGTGGCGGCTAAGTATGTGTGGTTTTAGATCTGAGTTTTGCTTAAGGGTTTAGGGAACTCACCTTAAGTAAGGCGGCAGGAAGGGGTTTACTGCTGGGTTTCTAATTTCCGTCCATGGGCTGCTACTTAGCACGCCAATCGAGGCCCATGGACGTGTTGCTATGAACCCCGGGTTCGAGCCTCAACAACTACACATTACTATTATTATCTTAAGGTGGCTAAGTTCCCCTTTCGAGTCCCACCTAAGACCAAAACACCTTGTATTAAACGAGTACGCGCAAGCTTATAAAACAAACGATTTAAATAAAACGAAACCAAAATGCGGGGTATTACAGTACTAAACTCAGAGGCCAGCTTAAGGCATGTTCTAGCACCAAACATCTGCACTCCGGGCAAGGTGTCAGTTCCTTAGCTACCCCGTTGTGCAGCTGCTCTACTCGTCAGACTCAGAGGCCAACTTAAGGCATTTTCCAACGCGATCACAATCAAACATGTCTGGACTCATAGGCTAGCTTAAGGCATGTCCCAGACACGACAAACATACACATATGGAGCTCAGAGGCCAGCTTAAGGCATATCCCCATATATGACAAACAACTCACGTATTAAGTTCAGAGGCCAACTTAAGGCATAACTTAATACGCATCAATACAATATCAACCAAAGCCTATGAACTAATCTATAGTTCTACTTTTCTTAACCTCTAGTCAACACTTAATTGACCCCGGGAACTAAGTTGAGGGAGAGCCGGTTTCCCTTTCGGTTACCCGACCGGGGGGTCTCTATCCTTACTCCATTCCCGAACCCAATAAAATGTTGCCCATCCTCCGGGGACATCAAAAACATGTCACGGGTATACAAAACGAGTTTCAACCAAAACCGATTAACCGTTCGAAAGTTACAATTGAATTACGATTTCAAAATAACCTACAGGAGTCCCCAGCCGGTCGGCAGGCAGCCGGTCGGCCGGCTGGTGACCCTCTCAGGCTTTCTCTTTTTAAAACAAAGAACCATAAGGGACTCCCAGCCGGTCGGCAGGCAGCAGGTCGGCCGGCTGGGAACCCAATACCCTAGCCATCATAAACTCGCAAACCATCCCCACACGTACTCCCAGCCGGCTGGCAGGCGGTCGGTCTGCCGGCTGGGCTCCCCTTCTACTTATGTTCTTCGCAAACAACAAACAACATGAAGAGACTACCAGCCGGTCGGCAGGCAGCCGGTCGGGCGGTAGGCAGTCCTAAGCCTATTTTTTCAAAAATCGCAAAACACAAAGAAGCGCTCCCAGCCGGTCGACCGGCGGCCGGTCGGTCGACCGGCTCAGAGAGCCTGTAACGAATTTCGTGATTTTCCAGCCCCTTCTATGTTTCACAAATCGACATATAATCTTCAATAATTGCAACAAGTATGATTTGCCCAACATTCTAAACATCCAATACTACTATCCTATCAGCATACAAATCCCATATCAATCCTCAAATGATTATATGTGACACCCCGCGATATAGCATAAAAATAAACAAGTAAATTGCAGCTGAAATACGATACTTTTAAAAACTTTTCGACATATTTATTAAAACTTTTCGCGGAATATAAAAACAACAAGCGGAAGACTAAAACTAATACGAAAGTATAAATTATAAACGAATACTTCAATAAACGAGGGATAAGGTATCCCACGGTAACAACATGAATTAAATCTAAACTAAGCGTAAGGGTAATTGTCGAATGATCAACAATGCTCGCTAGCCACACGTCTTCCCCAAACAGCACCAACCTACATTCATGAAACATGAACGCCACAGTCAGTGGGGAGTAACTCAGGGTTCTCCCAGCCACTTAACGTCAGAAAACATGTAAACGGTAATACTAAACATCTTATACATATGAGCATGTATATAATTTCATAAACAATCATATATATTACCAAACATGAACAACATGATCAATGCGTGGGTGATAAGTCAAAAACATGTGAAAACAGCATGAATCAACATGTATAACAGAATTAAAGCCAACATATGCGATAATATCAAAATCAAGGAAACATCCAAGCAAAGCATACACATAGTCAGAGCGTATAATCACTGCCTCTGACATACCAGAGCGTATAACCACTGCCTCTGGCTACTGGAGCGTATAACCACTGCCTCCGATTACATGAATAGAATGAACGCCGTCAGAGCGTATAACCACTGCCTCTGACGTACCAGAGCATATAACCACTGCCTCTGGCTACTGGAGCGTATAACCACTGCCTCCAGCTACGGAGCGTATAACCACTGCCTCCGAATACTATGTATAGCGTATAACCACTGCCTATATGCCTAAGACCTGGCCAGACCTCTCGATGTAATGCCTTACACCGAACGACACACGGGGACCGGAGCGTATAACCACTGCCTCCGACCAATCCCGAACATAGAATAATTCCCATTGCTTGGGTGGCGTTAGTTCATTACAGTGATACACAAATCGTATCACCGCTATCTATTCACATGCAAGGCAACATAACCGTCGCCAACACAATTTTAGGATGACATAACCGTCACCTACACAAACTTAGGATAACATAACCGTTAACTCACTCATTTAAACATACATGAGCCAATAAAAGATGAATAATACAACACTTATATCCATTTCATGCGGAAAGAGAACACACGGGATTGAATAATGAAACAAAAGTTCTAAACGCATTTCACATTACAGCTGTCCTCTGCTGTAAAATTCATAATTAATTCAAATAAAATCGAAATGATACAAGGACAATTGGATCGGTTTAATAAGACTTTTATCTACAATATTTATCAGATAAACATTTCCAAAAGACGAACTTAACAGGGGGTTATTGACTGATCTTTACAGTGTGACAGAAACCGTCACACAAAATGTATTGCTTCATAAAACGGGTTTAACAAATCATTTTGGGGCAAAGCAAACTCCTAACATCATCTAAAATCTTCAAAGTTTAATTATTGAAAAGGACCAGAATCATTTCAAAGTTTAAAAATGGTTTTCAAAACAATCTTTGAGCTACTGTCCGTTCTGCGAGTATTTCAGCGCACTGTTCGTAAATAATTTATTGTGAACAAACGACATGCAAGGCAATTACGATATTTTAGAGGTAGATTCTACACTTAAAATAAACAGGGGTCTCTTTTCAATATTTTCAAAGGAGGATACTCTAAGATGTCGAAATAAATTGTACAAGACAATGGACAGATTTGTCAAGGTGCTGAAACATCATGAATTAACCATTGTAAGCAAAACACTATGAACTTGAAAGACTATCAACCTAATCATCCTCAATGATCATAAACTCATTTAACCATACAATCCTTAATGAATTTCCACAATTAAAATCTCATCCAACACAAGCATGCATGATGAAATTCATCCAAACATATAATTTATGAACCTAATCATACCACTATTTAATCAAACACAATTCTAGTATACTAAACATTACAAGCATATAGTCATGCAAACAAAGATGATAAGTCGAGTAACCCATCACCGTTACCTTATAGCTCTTCAATAAGGATGATTTTGACTTAAAGCCACTCCGGTTTGGACAACCGAACTAGCTACACACAAATAAACGAGGTTAGCTAAGAGAACCGTGCCTTAAAGGCCACGACCAGAGTATATTAAGGAATAATTTTGATACTTTTATTACCTAGGAAGGTGGAGGGCGAGGAGAGGAAGACATAGGCGCGAAAATCGTCGAAAACGGATAAGAAACGAAGATTTTACGACCGTTTTACGGTTGAGGTGCACAACAACAATGGTGTTCTTGTTTTGTGTTTTTGTGTGAGTGTTTTTTTCTGAAAAATAATGAAGGATTTGAAGAAGAAGGAAGGTAGAGGATGACCTTGGGCAGCAAGGCAAGGTTTAGTACTCAGCCATGTGTCCCAAAGGACATGTGGAAAAGAGTATAGAGTAAGCAACGAGCGTGGGTCTCGTTAGCGGATGGTCCGTGACAGCCTTTCGTATTTTCGGCATAATTTCCTCCACAAAACTCCGATTGACGTCTTTCCGGTGGCGTTGGAAAGCTAAGAAAGAGATCTAAAACCTTTATTTTATAAGCAAGAGCTAAATATGCCTGTATAATATCTTGAAATTAGCAACAAGGACAGAGTAACGTTTAACAAGTTTAAGAAGTATAACTTTAAGACGGACATATTAATATCATAGTCAAAAACGATATATTGTAAATGGAATTATATTTATTATGGATCATTATTATTACTAAAATAAGATTTTATTAATATATAATGACTTGGAAATTACGGGGTGTTACATTATATCAAGTATCCGTCGCAAAATGTGTAAATTTTCAGAAAACAACATAAGAGCATATGAACATCAACAAGCATGAATTCATCATAATAAAACATTCCTAGTCATGTTACTAAGTCCTTTAAACATTATACTTTAACAAAATCAGAAACTAATCATAAGAACACATCAAACTTGCTAATATACACATAAAGGCCGAGTTTCTCGTTATCGTCACCTTTCAAGCGATTCCGGCTAAAGATCCTCCTCTACCAAGTAGCTATCAATGTCCGGGTTGTCCAATCCTTCACTTACAAACACGAAAAACGGGTTTTAGGACTCAAAAGCGGAACTCAAGGAAAACAACCCCATTTTCGAAGTTAAGGATTTGCAAAATGAAAGTGATAGATGGCATGGAAATCGAATGAGGATTCCGAAAATGTTATCGTTACCTCGATTTGGTTAACGGATGATGGAGAAAAGCTCAAAAGAAGATGTTAACAATGGAGGTTTTTGTGAGAATTATTTTACAGTGAAATGTTTGAGGATGGAGGACAATATGTCGACTAAAGGGTTTATGGGGGTTTTATGGGTTGTCCTTTCCGAATCAATTAAATGGGTCAGATTTTGGAACGGGTTTTTAAGATATGAGTTTAAGTTTACCAAGTTTGTATTCGTCTTAAGGACTTAAGGTTCTTGAGACGGATCTTACTAATTAAATTAAAACCCTTCACAATAAATTATTAAAATATTATTTTATCACTTCAAATAATTTAAAACGCTTAAATTAGATTTTACGAAAATACGGGATGTTACAAAATGAGCGACCAAATGCGTGTAAAAATAGATGTAAAACATCATAAAATAGACACGCATCAATAAGATGACCAAACACTACAAACATACGGAAAACCACAAAAATTGTCTCGGATTCACACATAGTCTTATTCTACCTTCGGATTACTACTAAAAATTCTACGGATTAAGAATAAAAAAGTAGTCTAAGTCTAAAAAGCAGTAAATTGTCTATTACAATTTGCACGGGGTTGCATACCCGGCTTATAAGTTCAGAAAATCAAATGTTCTTTGCCCACCATTGGGCTCCTGACTCGCGGAACTCCCTTCCGCGGATGTAACGACTTCATCTCGCAATTTCCAGCTGGTAGCATTGGTGACTGGATCATAGACCATAGTGTAGTCTTTTGACGTTCTCTTCGACATGGCTGAGCTTTCCTTAGGAATCCTACCCTTATTATTCAATGACAAATAACCCCATCCGTCTGGGTTATAGTCTGGTTCTGTACCTGCATCAGTAATCAAAAAATCTTCCTCTATTTTGCTCTCAGTCTGAGGCAGAGGTGTTAGTTCCAACAGGTTAAAACTCACAGATACATCATCTGTCATAGAATAACAAGGGACAACAGACATGGGTGACCTTGGTGTACTAGTCTGCCTAAAAATTAGGTCTTCGCCACAAACCTGGAAGGTCAGTGTCTTATTACCTACGTCTATCACTGCTTTCGCAGTGTGCAAAAAATGTCGACCCAAAATGATTGGGGTGTAGGAATCCTCAGATATATCGAGGACCACAAAGTCCACAGGTATGAAAAACTCTCCTATTTGAACAGGAATGTCTTCCAAGATGCCTAAAGGTCTCGATACACTACGGTCAGCCATCTGGACCGTCATATTGGTACACTTAAACTTAGAAAAACCCAGTTTATTTGCTAACGACAGGGGTAACACACTAACACTCGCCCCTAAGTCGCATAACGCATTGTCTATAACGTGGGTTCCTATTTGACATGGAATAAAGAAGCTACCTGGGTCAGCTAGCTTAGGTGGGGTCTTATTTTGGAGGAACGTGTAGCATTCCTCCGTCAAGGCCACGATCTCGCTCACATCCACGATACGCTTGCGCATCAGTATTTCACTCATAAACTTTAAATAGGAAGGTACCTTAAGCAATAATTCTAGAAAAGGAACATGTACCTTCAATTCTCGCAGTGTATCCGCGAATTTGGCAAACTCTTTCTCCACCAATCTAGAAGGGTACGGGATATCTCTCATATCGGCTCGGATTCCCGCACTCTGCTTCTCGTACTCAGCCTGCTCCAGCTCTCGCCTTTCTTTTCTTTTTTCAAGAACACTCGATCGAGTGTTTTCTGCCATAGGATCACTCGATCGAGTGATCACTTCTTCTGCTATGCTCGATCGAGCAAGTGGTACTGCTCGATCGAGGACCTCTTTGTCAACCTCACTCGATCGAGCTCTGACAACTCTTCGATCGAATGAATTTTCCTGGCTTTCGTTCGATCGAGCTCTGTCAACTCCTCGATCGAACGCATCTCCGCTAATAGCCTCTTCGACTCTGATTTCTGTGGGGAATATAGCATGTATTCGCCCTAAACATGAAGGATTATAACGAATTTTACAGTTGAGATTATTGTCATAAGTTAAATAAAAACATGAAAAGAATACAACCTTGGGTCCTTGCTTGAATAGGCCTAAGAACAGGAATTAAAGTAAATTCCCTCCTATAACTTGCACCCAAGACTTTGTTTAAGATGATGCAGCGTGTGCTAGAAAGGCTCTCCAATTGCCTTGCAATATGGGGAGAGTTTTGTGAGGTTTTAGATTTGAGATCTGGGTTTTGGGAAAAGGCAGTTCTCAAAACCCTAATTTCCTTGAGATGTGTTTTATCAGTAAAACAATCAAAGAAGCAGTAACCTGACAAAAGGAGAAGGACTCTCCTTATGTAGTGATTGGGTCGGCCGAACGGGTTGAGGTGAGAGTGGGCTTTTCCCATTCTTACCTTATTCCTTTGCATGATTCGACCCGATTAGCTAAATATTATTCGCGGGTTTTATTTATAAATCGTACACGTGTTATCAGATATTAATGCAGTCGATGTATTAATAATGGTCTGATAAAATTATGATATTGTATAATTACCCAAATTAATATAACCGTTTATATTAATACGCGAATACAATATTTAATTAAATATAACCGTTTATATTTAATTTACGAATTAATCATGTAATCCGTGTTAGCTAAAATTATTTAATCCGTATTAAATAATAATCTCAACATCTTATTGACTAATTTAATAGTCAATACCTCTGACTAACTGTTTAGTCGTATCCGGCATAAATGTGACTGTATTTTCATACCTTCACATCTCTCAAACGTGTCATATAGGTGTGACGTATAGGGACCAGTTGATCACCGCCATTCGTATGACAATAACGTCAAACTTATCTAGCAAGCCAACCGTTATTGATAAACGTGGATCAACTGATAATAATACTGAAGTATGCCCTTGTGATCCTTTAAGAGATTTAGTAAGTCATTGTACTTAATTGTCAAGGACACCAGCCCCAACAATCTCCCACTTGTCCGTACAAGGGTATGTGCAATGACGTTATCACACTACATGTGGAGGACACAAGCTCCAACAATTTCCTCGCCATTCTGATCAGCAACTCCCATCCTCGGTCCCTCATACTCACGCCCACTCCTCAGCCTTACCATATTAATGGTCTCATTGCGTTGTTCGGTTTGAGAGGGTAGTTGCCCTTGGGGTCGCGATGATTGCTTGATCTCCAGTTAAGCGATCTGCGACTCCAACAACTTAATGGACGCATTCCCAGCTTGCATTTGGGATGCCAAGGACTGAACTAGAGTTTTCAACTCTCCAATTTCTGAATTTCCTCCGGATGAGGAAGCACTAGCTTGTGACGGTTGGAATTGGGGTGGCTTCTGAAAAATGTTTTGGTTGCGGTGAGGGGGGATATAGTTTTGTTTTGGTGGTGGGGTTGGGTTGAGCACATTTTGACTAGTCCACCTTAGGTTAGGGTGAACTTGGTTCTGGTTATAGAAGTTTCCTCCCTGACGGAATTGTTGGAAGGAAAACACTTGCTCTTTCTCGGCTAGACATTCAACAACAGAATGCCCAGCACCTCCACATCTCTCACACATCAACAATTCACCTTTTTGAAGTAAGTGAACTGTCTGTTGACTACCCTCTTATTGTTTGTCCCAAAGGTCAAACCTCGCAGCCAGTTTGTCAAGCTTAGCCTCAACACCCTCAGTTTTTATTCCGGCCACTGTTCTCGTCCCGGACCTCGGATTTCCATACTCCGCACAATGATTCGCCATTTCCTCAATAATACCCCACCCTTTGTCGTCCTCGGTTTCCTTTTGGAACCTCCCCTTTGCAGCAGCATCCAGGATGGCTCGGTGGTCATCAAACAACCCGTTATAAAAACGGTTGCTGATGAACCATGGTTGGAAACCATGGTGAGGACATCCTCTCACAAGCTTCTTGAATCTGGTCCAAGCTTCATGTAAGTTCTCCGTCCCAAACTGTTTGAAGTTAGTAATTTGGGAACGGAGAGCATTAGTCTTCTGTGGTAGGTAGTACTTCTTGTAGAAGGCCAAAGCTAGGGATTTCCAATCAGTGATCTCCGCAGCTTCCTTATCCAAATCTCGGTACCATTCTCTAGCCCTATCGGATAAAGAGAAAGGAAAAAGGACTTCCTTAATCTTATCCTGCGTGACCGTCGCAGAAGTTGGAATGGTGGAGCAGTACTCTGTGAAGATCTCCATGTGCTTCCTCGGACTCTCTCCCGCTGTGCCACAGTACATGTTCCTCTTGGCCAGGTTGATATAGGATGGTCGAATATCGAACGTGTTCCCGGCCTGATCAGCAAGGAGAGTGAAACCCTTTGGAATAGAGTCAGCTTTTCGTTTGGAATGACTCGCGATGTTCGGCATTCTTACAATTTGGTAGACTGGTACAACAGTAACTGGTTCAGGAATACTCAAGACTTCTTCCTGACTTGCCCTTCTTCTTTCTCTTCTGCGGCGTCTGAAAGCTCTTTCCGGTTCCGGATTAGCAACAACTAATTCGTACCTGGAAGACCTGGGCATACACAACACTGAGAAAAAGAATAAGAACGATCTTAAGGAATTAAAAGAAATTCCTTAAGACAAAAACAACAGTAATAAACTAACAAAAAACTTAAAACCTATTGCCTCCCCGGCAACGGCGCCAAAATTTGATGCATGTCGTTTATGCACCAAAGATAACCTAGGTCTACTAACTGGAAGCTAGTGGAAGTAGGGTCGAATTCCACAGGGAGACACGGTCTTAAGTAGAGGTCAGTCTATAAATCACAGAATTGGGGGGTTTTGTTTTTTACTATAACGAAGACGGATATTAAAAGAACTTAAAATAAAGATGATAAAATGAGTTTCAAACAATAAAAAAAGGAATATGTCAGGATTCAGGTCGTCGCGGTAATTAATGTCACATAAAGATTAGGTCAGTCGAAACAACAACGAAGTGGGAACGATTAACATCCTTTCGGTCTGAAATCACCCCTGAACTCCCCTATCAGTCTTTCGATCTCTAGATAGGTTACGTAAATCAACCTAAACAAGCCAACCTACCAATCTTTCGATCGAGGTAAGGTTTTACTAGGTAAACTGGTCTCCTGCATGCACTCATTTGAACAGTTTTATAAATATATTGTTTATGGGTGAACTTCGTCGTAAGGACGACTAACATGCAATGCCTACGACATAACTACCGCGAGTTCCTTCATCCTAACATATTATGGGGATTAGCTACTCATGCTTTGGGGAACTAAACTAACAACAACAATGATAATAACAACATTCAACATTGTAAATAAAGGTAAATTACTATAAATCATAGAACAATAAAAGAAAAGAACAATAAATAAAAGAGAGAAATAGATTACAGTAATAGCGGAAAGAACGAACAAAATCTCAATGCTTCAAATGAAAGAACCCTAAGTGGAATGTTTAGATCTAAGTGGCTGCTTCAGAAAAGGTAAAAGTAAAAACTGAAAGAGTAAAAGTGTCTGATGAAAAGTGAAATGTCAGTCCCCTCAAAAGTCTGCTAACCTAATCCTTAAATAAGGATTAGGTTAACCCCCTAAAAACTTGACCGAAAAACGGAAATACCAAATCCGATACGCTTAAGTGAGTTGCTCGATCGAGTGACTAAACCACTCGATCGAGTAGTTGTTCTTCAAAAAGAGCTCGATCGAGTAACTACAAGCTAGCAATTGCTCGATCGAGTAACTATGGAAAGCTCGAAGACTGGGTCCTTCCTGCATACTCCTCGATCGAGTAGCTAACTGCTCGATCGAGGCTTTCTCCTCCTGCATCCACTCGATCGAGTTCTGGTGTTTACTCGATCTAGTATATGACAAATACACTGCTTCTTTTTCGCTTCTTTCTTGCTCTTGTCCTTCGTTTTTGCCTCGGTTACCGTTCCTTTAGGCCTGGTACTGCAAAATCGGGGCTATGGGACTCCTTGACTTGCTTCATCTTCTAAAAGAGCTCAAAATGGACAGAAAAGGCATGGTTTCTTCAACGTTCGCATAATTCCTGCAAAATAACTAAAAATACACCAAAGGAAGAAAAATGGGGCAAAATGGCACGTAAAGTGTATGGAAATGTATAGAAATGCTTGCTAAATGATGCCAAAAAGTGTATAAAATAAGCACGCATCATAAGACATTCTCAAAAAAAATGGAGCTGTTACCATATCGGAATGTCCGAGGTAGTGAATAACAAAGTAAAATAACCAAAGTACTTTATATAAAACTGATAAAATTTAAAACTTGGTTATTACAGTTACTACATAACGGAAAAGAAAGTACAACTGATGACTTCTCTAGATGTGATATAATTCTAGGTCGGTCCAAAGTATGCATCTCACATTCCTGCCCCAGCTCCTAGCTCATCTGTCTCGGACCTGTAGAATCTACTCCCCATTCCAGATCATCGTAGGTGTACATGAATACACTGTCAATCTCGCGGTTGAGTAGGGTAACACAATAATTATAATGTAACAATTACGATATGCAAATTAAATGCAATGATATGCTCGAGCTCAATCTCAATCTCATTCTCAATCACAAATCTCAATCTCAAACCCGTAACACCCAGCCATACCGAACCTCCCGCCAGACTATAATCGGCCGTCGCCGAACACCAGCATAACAGCTGAGGTCACCAGGTCTAGTCCTGCAGAACTAGCCTGGGCCCAATAATATCTCATCATCCTAAATCCGTATCCGATGCATATGCCATGCTCATGAATGCAACAGTAATATTAGTCAATCATGCTATTAAATAATGCAATTCACATACCAATAATAATAATAATCCACACTCAATCCAACCAATTTCATTCTCATATAAATCATGCTTAGCATCCATATCGCACAATCATACATCCATTCATAACACATTATAGAGTATAGTGTCAGTGTATCCTACCTGGATATCAAATTTTCAAACAAGCAATCACCGTCTAGAAGTATTCCGCCTCGAACTCAGTTCTTATAAATATTACTTAAATCAAAAGCTATTCGTACAATTATCATCACTAACTCGATTACTTGATCATGCTCATTTTCATGCCAATTATAAACTTACTAAAAATAGTACTTACTGAATATAGTACCTACTAAAAATAGCATTCAAACATTAAACAATTATTACTAATTAATTCATAATTACTAATTTATAGACTTAACAACTTTAGCATACGACACAATAACCAATATACTTATTAGTATCCTCGAAACCATTACCAATATTAATAGATTATGACTATAACATTAACATAGTCGATATTAACAACAATAATCCAAGAAAACTCAACCCTAATGACTGCATGAGGGCGATTACCAGGCGACTGTGATCTTCTCATTAGGGCTTGAGATCTTTGCTTCCATGGCTCGTTCTCGATCTTCATCACCAAAAACTCATATGCAAAGTAGTAGTAGTAGACAACAGGCAGACAAACGAAGCACTCGTGACAATTATAAGAAGCAGGGGCCAGGGGAAGAAGATGTTTTACGTACCAAACAAATGCATGAAGTTAATCCTATTCCTGGGTTGTCCTTTGCAGATGAGGACAACCCTGAAGATGCCTTTGAACTAGTGACAAACAGGAGAAAAAGAAAGCAGTTCAGACTCCTGATGTAGGACCAGAACAGATCCCTGAGCCTGAACCAGAGGAACCTGAGTTATTTCAGTTTTCTGCTGATGACACAAAGGAGGAAATAGAGTACTGGAGCAAAGCTATTTACTGTTTTGTTCTAGGTGCCAATCCACCGTGGGAAATTTTGAATGGCTATGTGCAGAGGGTATGGGGGAAGCATGGTATTGATAAGGTATCCTTTCTTCCTAATGGTATATTCATGGTTAGATTCAATGATATGGCTGGCAAAGATGCAGTGTTATCCTCTGGCTATCATATGTTTGACAATAAACCGTTGATTGTTAAAGCTTGGCAAGAAAACATTGATCTACTCAAAGAGGATATCAAAATTGTATCATCTTGGATTAGGATGCATGGTTTACCTCTTAAGTTTTGGGGCAAATGTCTGTCCATAGTGGCAGGAATGGTGGGGACTTATCTTAAGTCAGATGAGGCAACTGCCTCCAAAACTAGGCTTGGTTATGCACGCACTATGGTTGAATTAACAGTGGGACATAAATTTCCAAATAGTGTCAAATTTAAAGATGAAAATGGCCTAATTGTGGAGGTTAAAATTGAATATGAATGGAAACCCTTACTCTGTGATAAGTGCAAAGGACTAGGGCATGAAGGGATTAATTGTAGAAGAATGCAAGGGGTGAGACCTAAGCAGCTGCCTAAGAAAGTCTGGAAACCTATTGTGAAACCTCCTATTCAATTATCAGATAAAGAGTTTCCTGCTTTGCCTCAGATATCACCAATAGTTGTTACAGTGGACTCTCCTACTACTTCACAGTCAGCAGGAGACACTGATGACAAAGTCCAGACTGAACAAGATGAGAATTCTCTGAAACAAGTGACCCAAGTGCATGATACTGGTAACCATTCCCATACCAGTTTACATGAATAATATAGGCTTTTGGAATGTGCGAGGCCTCAACCATGTAAATAAGCAAATTACTGTTCGAAGTTTTTTACAGAATAATGAAGCATGCCTTTTTGGCTTGCTTGAAACAAAAATAAATGGTGCAAATGTTGGCAATATTTCTCATTCTATGCTTGATGGGTGGTGTATAACCACGAACTGCAGGCTACATAAAGGGGGAAGGGTTTGGTTACTCTGGAAACCAACAATTTTTGATGTTTTTGTTATTCAGGCTGATCCTCAATTTATCCATTCTAAGGTGATTTGTAAAGCCACCCACAAGGAATTCCTGTTTACCATTGTGTATGCCTTCAATGAAGGTACTGATAGGGTAAGGCTGTGGCAGCAGCTGAATCTGATAGCTGATAGATGTGTTATGCCTTGGGCAGTTGCTGGGGACTTTAATACAGTGATATCTCCTGATGAGAGGCTAGGGGGGTACCACTAAATTGACTGACATGGAGGATTTCATAGACTGCTTGAATCATTGTGGACTAGCTGACATAGAGGCCACAGGGGCATTCTATACTTGGAATAACAAAAGAGATGAAGCTCAAAGGAAGTATAGTAGATTGGATAGGTTCTTAATTAATCAACAATGGACTACTGATTTTCCTGAAATGCATGGCCATTTTCATCCTGAAGGCCTTCTGGATCACAACCCTTGCATTGTCAGGAATGTGAAGTTAGATGGGAAGAGACAGGCAAGTTTTAAGTACTTCAATATGTGGAGCTCAGCTCCTGAGTTCTCTGGAACAGTCCAGACTGTCTGGAATCAAGCAATCGAAGGCACTTTGATGTTTAGCTTGGTAAAAAAGCTAAAAGCTCTGAAACCTATGCTAAAAGGTCTGAATGACCACTGCTTTTCAGATGTGGAAGTACAGACTTGCAAGACACAGTTACAGTTGGAAACTATCCAATTAAAACTACAAGAGGATTCCACTAATGCAGGACTCATTTCTCAGGAAGTGGCTATCCTTAAGGAAGTACAATTCTGGACTAAGGCTAGAACAAGCTTCCTGCAGCAAAAGGCAAAGTCCACTTGGATAGAGGAAGGAGATAGCAACACCTCTTTCTTTCATAAGGCTATAAAATCAAGATGTATGAGGAATAAAATAGTGCAGATTGAGGACAAGAATGGATACCTGTGTTCTGACAGAGACAGCATCCAAGCAGCTTTTCTTGATTACTACCAGGACCTTCTGGGAGGTAATGCCCCAACAGATAGTGTGAAGTCAGCAGTCCTTCAGTGTGGAACATTCTGTACTGAAGAACATGCTACTATTCTTACCTCTGGTGTCACCAAAGAAGAGATTAAGGAGGTAGTGTTTTCCATCCCTCAGGACAAAGCACCAGGGCCTGATGGATACACTAGTGGATTCTTCAAGGATGCTTGGGATATAATAGGAGATGAGGTCTGCAATGCTGTTCTGGACTTCTTCACTCATGGGCAGCTGCTACATCAGATAAATGCTACAAATATCACCCTAATTCCTAAAACTGACAGACCCTCATCTGTTACTCACTTTAGACCTATTGCTTGTTGCAATGTGACTTACAAAGTTATTTCAAAGCTTCTTTGCAATAGACTTGCAAATGTCTTGCCTGATATTGTTCATGAAAACCAAGGTGCATTTATCAAAGGGAGGTCCATCATGGAAAATGTTCTAATTTGTCAAGATATAATCCATTTGTATGGCAGGAAAACAGTAACTCCTCGATGTCTGTTCAAAATTGACCTTCAGAAAGCTTATGATACTGTTGAGTGGAACTTTGTTGAACAGTTGCTGATTGGTCTGAAGTTTCCTCCTCATTTTATAGGCCTTGTTATGCAATGTGTAAGGTCCCCATATTTCTACTTTGTCCCTTAATGGTAGTAACTTTGGATACTTCCATGGGAAGAGGGGACTTAGGCAAGGGGATCCTATCTCCCCCCTTTTGTTTACCTTGTGTATGGACTATTTGTCTAGGCTCATTAAGTTTGCCACAATGAGGTGGCCATTCCAATACCACCCTTTGTGCAAGAACTTAAAGCTTACACATCTCATGTTCGCAGATGATCTTCTTATGTTTTGTAAAGGGACACCTGCCTCTATTTTGCTTCTAATGAGAGCTTTCTCATCTTTCTCTCATGCTTCTGGACTCAAGCTGAACCCTTCTAAATCTGAGATCTTTTTTAATGGGGTGGATGAGGAGCTTAAACTTGGGATTACTCAGGCTACTGGCTTCAGGGAAGGTACTTTCTCTTTCAAGTATCTAGGGATCCCTATTCAGCCTGGAAAACTGAACAAGGCAGATTGCAACTCTCTAACTGAAAAGATAACAGCCAGGATTAGAGGGATTGGTGCTAAGAAGCTCTCCTATGCTGGGAGAGTTACTTTAATCAACTCTGTGTTAAACTCTTTGCATAACTACTGGGCTCAGATGTTTGTGATCCCCAAGAGTGTGATAAACAAAATCAGTGCCATTTGCAGGAACTTTCTCTGGGCTAGCACCACAGAGTTTCACAGGGTTCCTCTTGTAGCTTGGGAAAAGGTCACCTTGCCAAAGGATGAAGGAGGCTTGGGCATTAAGAATGCAGAGTTATGGAACGTTGCAGCAGTGGGGAAGTTGGTGAGTTGGGTCTATAGCAAGGCAGACAGACTGTGGATTAAATGGATCAGTGATGTCTACATGAAAAATCAGAATTGGGAGGACTATATGCCTGCACCTGATACTCCTTGGGGTTGGAAAACTATTTGCAAAGTAAAGAATAGAATCAAGGAAGGCTTCACCTTAAACATCTGGGACCATAACCCCCAGGGTTTTACTATAAAGAGCTGCTACTCTTGGCTATGTCAGAATCATCCAAAACAGCCATGGTCTGCCATAGTTTGGAACAAGTTCAACATACCTAAACATGCTCTGATCACCTGGCTCAGGCTGCAGGCAGGTATGAACACAAAGCAAAAATTATATAGCATTGGTTGTTGCCCAGATGACCTCTGCCTCATATGCCAAGCTCAAACTGAAACTATTACACACCTTTTTGAGGAATGTCAGTACACTATCAGAATTCAGTTATTGTTATGCCACTGGTTTGGTGTTCAGTTTCCTACTGTGGCCTCTATCAGTGGTGCCCCCAAGAGTTCATTTAAGTGGAAAGTTCGTGTTGCCATGCTTAATGCCTTTCAATATCACATCTGGTTTCAAAGAAATAATGCTCGAGCCCAAGAATGCATACACAGGCCTGAACAAGTAGCTGAGAGGATAGTCTCTGAAGTGAGGAATAGAGTGAAGAAAGAGCTGGAGCTTGAATCTGATCAGGCTAATGAATGGTTTCAATATTGTTATCAAAGAATGTAATGCCTGACCGTGGGCTTGAACCCGGGACCTCTTTGTAATTTTTTGATATATATAATATATACTCACATTTCACCATAAAAAAACAATAATTGTAAAACATGTTCACTAACAATTTTCATATCCATGATATTATTACCATACATTACAAATCATAACAAATATTAAATTCATAATACTATTATTAATAATAATAATACTAATAGCAATAATAATACTAATAGTAATAATATCACTAATGTTAAAAACAACAAATAAAAAGGACGATATTAATATCAATCAATACTCAAATAATAATACCGTGATCATAGTAATAATTATGCTAATAATAATACCATGATGATAATAATAATAATAACATTAATAAGCATAAATAACAAACAGCCCCCTACCCTTTGATCCAAGGATGAAACCCCACGACCAACATTATATTCAGACCATCCCCCAAAACGCAACTCTGCACCTCTTACTTCGCAGCATCACCACCACCAACCAAGCCACCTACGACCAGTATCAACTGTCCTAAACTCGACTACGAACTACCGACTACCAAATCCATGCCTTGGACATCGCCAGGGGCCACCACATAAACCACCACGACACCTCAAAAAAACCCCCACATACCCAACATTTGGTGTTTCAGCAACTCGCCTGAACACACATTCCTTCTCACGCTAACTCCTCTCACCACCGTGCCCTCACCACCTCTGGCCACCACTGACTCACGGTGGTTCCAAGGGTGGCACTATCTCCCTCTCGTCACACCTACAACCACCGAAAAACCACCATCAAACCCCCCTGCCAACCTACGGTAAAACTCAATTCTGCACTCTTTTTTTTAACGCCTTTAACAGCCCTTTTTCTATGGTGGTTTCAGCCACCACTCACCACCCTAACCACCACTAAACAACCCACAACTACCCTACTACTACTACCCATAAAGCTCGCACCCAGAAACAACCCAAAACACGATTTAACGCAGCACAAAACGAAGTAAGGAATAAGAAGCGAAAACATAGTATTAAAACGTGTTGAGTGATCGACATCTATGGCATCTGTTATGATAGTTCTCGTGGTGTGATTGTGATTTAAACACGAGGTATATGTTATATATACTACAAAGATTACTCACAACCTTAACATTCAAATTCGAAGGCACGAAAAGAGCAAAAAAACTACTTACGAAAACCCTACTGCGCAAAGGATGAAGACGACTATGGTGATGGCTGTTCTTTGTTGATGTCCTTCTCTTTCGTGGTTCTCACGGGGCCATGGCGATGCTTTCGTTTTGTTGGTGGGAGGTAGTCAAAGATGCAGGCTAGGGTTTTTACTAGATAAGAGGCAGATAACCCATATGAGAATTGTTGAATGTCGATGTGTGTGGAAGTGTTTGAGAGATTAGGTTTAAGGTTTTACATTGTATTAGGTGGATATGTCGATGGGTGAAACCCTAGCCCAAGTCCAAGCCCATGACCAATGGTCCATCACGCGACTCGAGACATTCTAACACGTTCCCGACTCGTAACTTAAAATAACCAAATACGTATAATTTATTTATACAAATTAAATTGATTATGAGAATATACTTTTATGAGGACTAACATAAATATATATAAAAAAATTATGATTTAAATATAATTATTACTTAAATAATAAGACAAATATAAATGAGAAATAAATATAAAGTACGAAATATATTTAATTATAAATATATTTTCAAAATAAAGAAATACGAATGAAATGTCATTTCATGAAATAATCATCAAATATAAGAAATGATTCTGAAATACGAAGTAATCGTAGAAATACGATTTATATAAATGATTATACAATACGCAATAATCATAGCAATACGATTTATAAAATAATTATAGTTTACGTAAAATACTTTATAAACATTCCGTTTGAAATACGTATATAAAACATGGTTTGACAACCGTTGACTGAGGCTAAAATATGGGGTATTACAGTTTTGTAACAACTCGACCCACCACGGTCGTAAGACATCCCCAATAAGATGGGAGGTATGCATTTGGGCCCATTATTTGTCCTCACTTAAGCCCAAAAGCACAAGACCTTGTTATTAAGTAGTGGGTATAATCTATTATAAACATATCACATTCCTCACATTCTACCGATGTGGGACAAATCTCCTCTCATACTCTTGGGGTGTTACAAACTCCCCCACTTAAAGAACACAACGTCCTCGTTGTGCCTTAAACCTGACCGCAGTCAAGCCCAGAATCCTCCCCTGCTAGGTGTGTGACCCGGGTACTCCCGACCACAGGCTCACCACACGGTCGCAGGGTCGCTCTGATACCATTTGTAACAACCCGACCCACCACGGTCGTAACACACCCCTAATAAGATCGGAGGTATGCCTTTGGGCCCGTTATTTGTCCTCACTTAAGCCCAAAAGCACAAGGCCTTGTTATTAAGTGGTGGGAAGAATCTATTATAAACATATCACAAGCCTCACATTCTGCCGATGTGGGACAACTTTTCTCTCATACTCTTGGGGTGTTACATGGTGAGCCTGTGGTCGGGAGTACCCAGGTCACACACCTAGCGGGGGAGGATTTTGGCCCTGGTTGCGATTAGGTTTAAGGCACAACGAGGACGTTGTGTTCTTAAAGTGAGGGAGTTTGTAACACTCCATAAGATATTTGTCCCACATCGGTAGAATGTGGGTGTGTGGAGATTTGCCCCACATTGGTAGAATGAAAGCATTGTGATATATTTATAATAGTTTCCACCCACCACTTAGTAACAAGGCCTTTTACTTTTGGGCTTAAGTGAGGACAAATGATGGGCCCAAGCCCCAAAGGCATACCTCCCGTCTTATTGGGGGTGTGTTATGACTGTGGTGGGTCAGGTTGTTACAACGACGTACGCAGTTGACAGGTATGAGCCTATTTTCTACTTTTTTCAGAGTTTAATATAGAGCAACCAAGTGGATATAGTTGGTGCTCGTAGATACATGCTTACGACACCAGAAATGTACATTAATTTTCGAGTAGGATAACCCTGACCGCTTCGGAGGATTGCATCATAACAATTTTTTATCACTTTTCGAACATATAAATCTGCCATTACCGAACAGTTACAATATTGATTACCGGCCAAAAAACAAAGAGTCAAAAGTAATGGAAAAAGACGACTGGCTACCTACTTAGAAAATGCAACACACCATGTCATATAGGTGTCGCTATGGTGCAACTAAACAAAACCTTAACATCACATTCATCTAACATTTAATATATATTTAACTACGTACGAAGGCATACGCTTAGCAGTCCGAGTCGTAATAGCTTTCACTTCCCGACATACTGTCAGTACTTTCTTCAATATGATCCCTGTAAAAGTGCCCTGACCTTTGAGACGGTCCGGCGCCACCCTGCCTCCTATTGTATGCTGAACAACATGACACGGGTCGTCGTATACACGGTCAAAAATAAAACCTAAGTACTACTAACTAAAGCTAGTGGTAGTAGGGTCGATTCCTCATGGAGGCAGAGTTTTAAGTAAAGGTCAGTTCATTGGTCACAAATGGGGGGTTTTTGTTGTTGTTGATAAACTAAAAATAAGACGGATATAAAACAAACAGAATAAAACAAGGATGAATTTAATCAATAAAAGGGAAATATGTCAGGAATTGGGTTATCGCGGTAATACATGTCATGCGAGATAACTACGTCAGTCGAGTCATTAACGAAGTGCGTAGTGATTATCTCCTTTCGGTCTCAAATCGCCCTAGACTCATGACACGGGTCGTCGTATACACGTGTAACACCCCAAAAGTATGAGAGGAGATTTGTCCCACATCGGTAGAATGTGAGGAATGTGATATGTTTATAATAGCTCCCACCCACCACTTAGTAACAAGGCCTTGTACTTTTTGGGCTTAAGTGAGGACAAATAACGGGCCCAAAGGCATACCTCCGATCTTATCAGGGGTGTGTTACGACCGTGGTGGGTCGGGTTGTTACAAATGGTATCAGAGCGACCCTGCGACCGTGTGGTGAGCCTGTGGTCGGGAGTACCCGGGTCACACACCTCGCAGGGGAGGATTCTGGGCTTGACTGCGGTCAGGTTTAAGGCACAACGAGGACGTTGTGTTCTTTAAGTGGGGGAGTTTGTCACACCCCAAGAGTATGAGAGGAGATTTGTCCCACATCGGTAGAATGTGAGGAATGTGATATGTTTATAATAGCTCCCACCTACCACTTAGTAACAAGGCCTTGTGCTTTTGGGCTTAAGTGAGGACAAATAACAGGCCCAAAGGCATACCTCCGATCTTATTAAGGGTGTGTTGCGACCGTGGTGGGTCGGGTTGTTACAACACGGTCAAAGATAAACCTAAGTCTACTAACTAAAGCTAGCGGAAGTAGGGTCGAATCCACAAGGAGGCACGATCATAAGAAAAGGTCAGTTTACGGGTCACAATTGGGGGGGGGGGGGGGGGGGGTTGTTGATGTTTATAAACTAAAATAGACGGATATAAAATAAAACAAGGTAAAAACAACGATAAGTTAATAAATTAAAGGGAAATATGTCAGGAATCGGGTTGTCGCGGTAATATATATCATATGGTAAACCTAGGTCAGTCGAATCATAAACGAAGTGGGACCGATTAATACCCTTTCGGTCTGAAATCACCCTAAACTCCCCTATCAAACTTTCGATCGAGATAGGTTATATAGATCATCCTGAGCAAGCCTACCTTACCAATCTTTCGATCTAGGTATTGTTTTACTAAATAAACCGGTCTCTTGCTTGCACTCATTTGACTAGTTTCATAATTAAATTGCTTATAGACGAACTTCGTCGCAAAGACGACTAACATGTGATTCCTACGATATTACTACCACGAGCCCCTTCATCCTAACATATTATGAAAATTACCTACGCATCGCTATGGGATCTACCCTAATAACAATAATAACAATGAAATATAACATGATTGATAATGAGAAATTACTAGAAAGCATAAAAGATAAATAATAAAATAACAATAAGAGTAGAGAAAAGGGATTACAATAATCGCAGAAATGTTGAGCGAAATCCAAGATAACCAAAAGCTTAAACTATAAACTAATCTTGGGAAATGGGAAAAGCTAAATCCTTAAATCGGGATTAGGTTAGCAGCTTAATCCTTAAACCTAAAAATGAGAAAATGCGAATCTGGTGCAGTAAGTAAGTTGCTCGATCGAGTGACAAAAGCACTCGATCGAGTAACTGTTCTTCAACATATACTCGATCGACTAACTTTGGTCCAGCATTTGCTCGATCGAGTAACTTCAAGATCCTCGGGAACATGGTTCTTCCTGAAGACTCCTCGATCAAGTAACTCATCACTCGATCGAGCATTTATCCTCCTGCATCCACTCGATCGATTAAACACCAGAACTCGATCGAGAAACTGACAGACCAAGTTGTTTCTTTTTCGGTTATTTTGCCTTTGTCCTTTGTCTTTGCCTCGGTTAACGTTCTTTTCAGCTCGTGACCGCACATCTGAGGTCATGGGACTCCTTGACTTGTTTCATCTTCTAAAAACGGTCTACTTTGGACGAGAAAGGCTCGGGTTCTTCAACTTTAGCATAATTCCTGCAAAACAATAAGAGATACACCAAGAGAAGAAAAAGGGTCAAAATGACACAAAAAGTGCGTAAAAATGCATAGAAATGTGTGCTAGATGATTCTAAAAGGTGTATAAAATAGGCACGCATCAAATATCCCCAAACCAAACATTTGCTTGTCCTCAAGCAAACAAATGCAACTACAAGAAAGAAAACAACTAACTAACTACCTAATGGAATGGAATCGCCTCAAAACGAACTATGAATCACTTTGTTGACCATGTAAATGCAGAAATTAACCACCATAAAGTTCAAAACCAAAAGAAACGAATTCATACATTCAATGAAAACAACTTGGACAACTGACTTTGAATGACTTGTGTACTTTGGACTCTCCTGGATCGCTCTTCTCTCAATCAAAGGGTAAAATATATATGAAAGAGAGAAGGATAAGAAAATTAAGACACTCTCCTAACTGCAACCAACAAATCATGCAATGCAACTAGTATGACAAAAGATTCTAATTACCGTACACAAGCATATCAACCTGTCAAAATCTATCACATGTCGAATACTTGCAAAATATGGTTATGTGAGGTGAAATGGGTAAAAAGAGGCAAAAAACGATACGGATAAGAGGAGGTAACGGCTCGAGCAAGCTACCACGACTCAACCAAAAGTAGAACCTTCTAAATTACTCAAAAACAATGCCATGCTCGGCATATCACACAACTAACCACGGAACTTGAATCGGTCAAAACACATACTTAGCTTATAAAATTTCTTTCTTTTTCTCTTTTTTTTTTCTTTTCTTTCTTTCTTTCTTTCTTTTTCCATTCCCCAAAGATACAAACTTGAGCACGGGAATTCATTTTTCTTTCTCTTTCTCTTTCTTTTTTCTTTTCATTTTTCTCTTTTCTTTGCTAAGTTCATGACAATCCAAACAATTCCGAGTTCAAGTTCCAACTTCTCAAATACCAACTCCAAAATGAAATCCAAACCAAAACTGATACAATGAAAGTATACCACAAAACAACACTAAGCTAGCTCGACACAAGGTAGGCTAAATTTGGGTGTAGTTTATAGGTCAACTGGCAGTTTTTGGCTAAATGTGGAGTTATATGGGTGAAATGAGGAAAGGGAAATGCAAGTATTCTCCTAACATGTGATACCAACCACAAAACCATGCGTGCAGGCACAAAGTAATCAAAAGTCATACATGTGAAATGCGATGATATGAAGGGAGTAATACTCTCAATCCTAGATGAACTGGTCTTGAATGTCACCAGTTCTAGATCTAAAACTCAGAAAGTATGTGTAGTTTGCCAAATATAAGTCAAGTCAAGTTAAGCCCAGAAAGTCCAAGTAAATTTCCAAAACAGAATTCGGGACATGCTAAATGGTCTTTTACAAAATCATGGTGAAAAACTGTAAATAACAAGCAACACAAAGATCCTAGAAGGCAATATCATCACAGTAAACTCCATTCCGACTCGACTATATGCAAAAATAAACGTGCATTTTTTTGTATTTTCGAAAAGTAAATGCAAAAAATGAAAAAGAAATTACAATTGCATAAAAGAAACGTGAATGTATGCAAGAAAAAATGAAAAATGCATACGCAAAAGGATGCAGACTCCTCCCCAAACCAAACTAGACAATGTCCTCACTACTACAAAAATCATTATAGACATCAGACTGTTTTATCAATAGGCATCAGATTTACAACTGATGCACAGTTGACACATGTATATTCTTTTTGTTTATACATCCGTCTTAAATCTGATGTCTATTCAAAAATAGACATCAGACTTTTGAAAAATCGGATGTCTATATAATATATAGACAACAGATATTTAAAAAAATCTGATGTCTATTCAAAACCATGGACATCAGATAGCCAAAAGACCAATGTCTATAACTTTTTTTTCAATAAAAAAATAAATTACAGTATCGTGCTGCCCAATACATTAATCCTACATATGATCACAAATGCAATATGATTCGATAATTAACAAGAATAATCTATATAAAATTAACCGATATTCCAAGTCAATTACCAAACGATCTTTAACCAACCAATTTATCAACAAAAATAATGTTTCACCAACTACTCCACTTACAAATTCGTACTTAGCCGTAAGATTATCCATGTCACCTTCATAAATTAATCCAAAACATACAGTGGCGAAGCAAGTGTAGTTGTTGTCGTTGATGATTAGTCTATTGGGTTGTTGTGTTGTTGATGTGTTTGCCATGGTTGTTGTTGTTGTTGATGTTGTTGCTACTGAAGCAAGTGTAGTTGCTGATGTTGATGTTGTTGTTGTTGCTAGTGTTGATGTTGTTGAAGAAGCATATGTTGTTGATGTTGTTTGTATTGTGGATGGTACACATACCCTGAATTAGAAACTTGAACTTGCATACCTTGAGAAGGCCTATTACTTCCAGACAATAACTAACCATTGGAATCTTGATACATTCCCAACTTTTGTCGAGCTTGCACTGTTGGAAATCTAATTCCAGATTTTATACTCATATCTAATGTGAGTTTTGTTTCTTTAAGTTTAGGTTTAAAACTTAATAAGATCTTATGCATGCATGATGATTACATAAGATGTGTGAATGTCCTTACATTGGTTTTAGAAGGTTTATACTCAATACTCACCTATTATATGAGTCTTCAAAACCGAAATATCCTTATAACGATCTAACATAAAATCGTCTCCAAAAGATGCGTATCAAGGACCCAATCTCAAACCAAAACAATTTTTGTTACTAGAAAAATTGAGTTAGTAAACTAGAAATATTAATAATATTACCCTTAATATTATTAGTATATAAATGATTTTGCAATACTAGAAAAACTATTTTCTAGAGTGAATATGGAGAATATGATATTGTAGTGTAAGATTGTAAAACCCCTCGCGAAAGCGGAAATATAAAACATACAAAGTACTAAAAATGCAGCGGAATTTAAACTTTTTAAACATAAACAACATGCGAGTTGAATTAAAACTGAAACTGAAAACTGATATAAACAAAATAGATAAGTATAACAGTTCTAAGTACTGGAAACCAAATATGTACAAAGCCTGGGATGGAACATCCCTACAGGCACCAAAAGATAAACAGTATCAATCTAGAGTCTAGCTAATCGAAAGTGTAAGTCATAAGATGACAAGTGGATCATCACTCACTAGCTCTCAATGAACCTCGTCCAACCTGCATGTACCTACATACATGAAAACATGTACGCCACAATCAGTGGGGAGTGACTAGAGTTCTCCTAGCCACCTTTTGTAACGACACGTAACAAGCAATACAAACAGAACACTCCAACATATATAAACATGTGAAGCATACAATATCTCAATAGCTGAAACTAATATCATCATGCAATCACTAATGCACGGCTCTCAACCAACTTCGGAAACTATTTGGAAGGAGAGCCGGTTTCCCTACCGGTTGCCCGGTCGGGGGGTCTTTCAGTCCAAACCATTCACGAAACTGACTAAAGAGTCACCCAATGCCTTGGGTGAACAATAACAAAGTCAAGGTACTATAAACATCAGCATCATCATGCATATCTGACACCGTACCAACTCAAGGCAAGCAGATATAAACAACAAGTATAAGGTTCAGCGGTCAACTTAAGACATAACCTAAATACCAATCATTCATCAAGTATAAAGGTTCGGCGGTCAACTCAAGACATAACCTAAATACCAAACATTCAGCAAGCAAGGACTCAGAGGCCAACTTAAGGCATGGACCCGCCAATCAGCAAGACAGTAGACTCAGAGGTGACATCTCAACGCATGGACTAGAATCCAAAAGTAAAGGACTCAGAGGCCAGCTTAAGGCATGTCTCTTCACCACATCACAAGACACTAGACTCAGAGGCCAGCTTAAGGCATGTCCTAGCATCAAACATCTGCACTCCGGGCAAGGTGTCAGTTCCTTAGCTACCCCGTTGTGCAGCTGCTCTACTCGTCAGACTCAGAGGCCAACTTAAGGCATGTTCCAACGCGATCACAATCAAACATGTCTGGGATCAGAGGCCAGCTTAAGGCATATCCCAGACACGACAACCATACACATATAGGGCTCAGAGGCCAACTTAAGGCATATCCCCATATATGACAACCAACTCACGTATTAAGTTCAGAGGCCAGCTTAACGCATAACTTAATACACATCAATACAATATCATCCAAGTCTAGGAACTAATCTATAGTTCTATTTTCTTAAACTTCTAATCAACACTTAATTGATCCCGGGAACTAAGTTGAGGGAGAGCCGGTTTCCCTTTCGGTTACCCGACCGGGGGGTCTCTATCCTCTCTCCATTCCCGAACCCAATATAGTGTCGCCTATCCTCCGGGGACCTCAAACACACATGAAAGGTACACGGAACGAATCTCAAACAAAACCGAATAATCGGTTGAAAGTTAAAAGCAAAATAATGAGAACAGGGGCTCTCAGCCGGTCCCAGACCGTCTGCCGGTCCACCGGTTGGCAGTCCCCTCCCATGCCATTCAACCGTCTGAAAATCAATGAGAAGAGGCTCTCAGCCGGTGGACCGTCCGCCGGCCAGCCGGCTGGGAGTCCCTTCCCCTAGCCAATTTTCAAAATCCAAAACAACAAGGAAAGACTCTCAGCCGGTGGACCGGTTGCCGGTCTGCTGACAGGGAGTCATTTCCCAAGCCTTTGCAATCTTCACAAAAACACCCAAGAAGTATTCTGATCCGGTCGACCGGCGGCCGACCTACCGGCTCAGAATCCTTTCCTATATTACTGAACAATCGTAAAATCAACACCCCGACTCTGAGCCGGCCGACCGGCTGTCGTTCAGCCTACCGGCTCAGAGTCCGCTGTACGCGAAAATCGCATTTCCTACAATATACAAAACTCCTCAAATCGATTCAAGACTACTAAAATCGCAACATCAAATGTTTACCCAGCATGAATAATCATCAAATACACTAACTACCAGCAATTAGTTCCACAAACAATCCTCAATAAGAATATTATTTGTATCCGTCTTAAGCACAAATTTCTGAAAATCAACTACTAAGCATGTGAAACATCATCCAAGAAAATGCACATCATACACATGTATTCCTAGCATGATTTCTAAGTCCATTGAACATAAACCATATGTAAAATCAGAAACTTAAACATCCAAACTAAGAAAAGTGCTAATTTTACAATTAAAGGCCGAGTTTCTCATAATTGTCACCTTAAAAGCAATTCCGATCAAAGCTCCTCTTCCACCACGTAGCTAACCACACCAGGGTCGTCTAATCCTTCACCTACAATCAATAAAAACGGATTTTATAGCTTAAAGGATGGATTCTACAAAATCAGGCCAGTTTTCGAATTGAAGGAAACGAAAATCGGAAGTGACGGATGACTTGCAAATTTCATGAGGATTCCGAAAATGTATTTATTACCTTGATTTGGAGTCCGGATGATGAAGAAAAATGGATTAAGAGATGGAGTTTTAAGAGGAAAAATGAGAAAGGATGAAGAACAGTGTTCTTATTTGGTGAGGATGAAATGTGTCGACATACACAAGGGTTTTAGGGGTTTATATTTGTCCTTTCCGTTTCAAAGGAAAACGGGTTCGGTAACATGAACGGGTTTTGAGATACGGATTTAAGTTGCCAAATTGTATTTGTCTTAAGGACTAAAGGTTCTTAAGACGGATCTTACAATTTATTAAAAATACTTCTCAATAAATTATTAAAATATTATTTTACTACTTAAAATAATTAAAAACCCTTAAAATATATTTTGTGAAAATACGGGATGTTACAATCACCCCAACTTCAAAAAGTTTCGTCCTCGAAACTCGAACGAAGATAAATTCTAGATAACTATACCTCAATCGAAAATAGATGCGCAGCACGCATCGAAGCCTCGGTCTCCCACGTCTGCTCCTCAACATCACCGCAACGCCAAAGGATCTTCACTAAAGGCACCACCTTGCTCCTAAGCTTCCTATCCTGACGGTCTAAAATCTTCACGGGACGCTCCTCAAAAGCAAGACTCGGCTCTAAGTTCTCGATCTCTCTAGGAAGAACATGACTCGGGTCACTAACATACTTACGGAGCTGAGAAACGTGAAAGACACTATGAACCTTGCCCAAACTAGGAGGCAAGTCCAAACGGTAAGCAGCAGCACCAATCCTCTTCACGATCTCGAATGGCCCAATATACTTAGGGCTCAACTTGCCCTTGACTCCAAACCTCTTAACGCCCTTCATCGGTGAAACTCTCAAGAAAACTCTGTCACCCACCTCGAACTCGAGAGGTCTACGGCGGACATCTGCATAGGATTTCTGCCGATCCTGTGCGGCCTTCATCCTACCTCTGATAAGCTGAACCTGGTCGATTGTCACAGCTAACTGGTCTGGCCCTAGGTCGTGCGCGTCGCTCGCCTGATCCCAACAGATCGGACTACGGCACTTCCTACCATAGAGCGCCTCATACGGAGCCATACCAATAGATGAATGGTAACTGTTGTTGTAGGAAAACTCAACTAACGGTAGACACTGCTCCCAAGAACCCTGGAAATCAAGTGCACAAGCACGGAGCAAGTCCTCTAATGTCTGAATAGTCCTCTCGGACTGTCCATCAGTCGCGGCATGAAATGCGGTACTCATCAGCAAACGGCTACCCATAGCCTCCTGTAGAGCCTTCCAAAACCTGGAACAGAAACGAGGATCACGATCAGAAACGATCTCTCTCGGGACACCATGGTAACGGATTATCTCTGCAATATAAGCTCTGGCTAAACGGTCCATCTCTGATGCGCGAGATTAAGTCGTCGGTTCTCACGATCAAACAAATTTATAAACCCAAAAATATTAGTATAATAGGGTTATCGTTCGCAAAGACGGTGGGGAAGTTGTATAGTTATGTTCTTATTGAAGCTAGAGTCGGGGTAATAGGTTTGTGATTGGTTAACAACTAAGAAACAAGTAAAGCAAATAAATTGAGATTAAATCGATGGAAGGGAAAACTAGGGTGTCGGGGGTCACTAAGATGGGTAGACGAAGATACGAGAAAACAAACTAGAAGGTCTCAAATAAGTAGTCTCGGGTAGTCTCTTCTCTCGATTCGACTAACCTAGGTCGGAATACCCTAGCTTTCGCTACAAATACCACAACCAACCATTAAACATGCTAAGACAAACCCTCAACCGTCGCTAAAGGCAAGTCACGCTAAAATCAAAGCCCAACTTTCGTTGAAGCAAATCATCAAACACCTAGCATGCAACAAATGGAAAACTACTTTATCACGAACAACTAATCAACAAACTAGCATGAATTTATCATCTAATCACCACCCAAGTTCCCCCCTAACCCTAGATGTAAAACTACTCACTCATGATTAAGGAAAGCATGTGAACAATTGATGGGTAAATGATAAACATGTTGGATTATGGTAAGAACAATCAAGTGAACAAAAGAAACTTAAACAAATGAAATAACTAAGTAAGGATTAGGAAGATTATACCATTAACAAAGGAAAAGGAAGTAACTTGGATAACAAGATGAAGAATTCTTTCAAACCCTTCAAAATACAACCCAAAATATCTTCTAACAATGCCCAAGAAGATTACTAAGGAAGATTACTAAAGAGAGATTAACAAGATTGAAAGATTAAACTAAAATCTAAGAAGGATTAAGTATTTTTAGAGAGTTTTTGTGACTAAGTATGAAGGAATAGAACAGTAGAAAACCCTAAAATTGCATAAAAAGTAACGTAAAATAAAATGATACAAGTGCGGGTTTATATAGTGCGCGAAATTCTGAAAAGTGACTCTCAGCCGGTAGACCGGCTGCCGGTCTGGGACCGGCTGAGAGTCCAAATAGGACTTCTGAAAAATTCTTCAAATAATCTTGATTCTCCGCCGACCAGCCGGCTGCCGCTCTGGCACCGGCTGGGAGGCCTATTTCTTCAATCTGACTTTTTCTTTAATTTTATCATGCACATGTCCCCTCAGCCGGTGGACCGTCTGCCGGTTGTCCACCGGCTGGGAGCCCTTTTTCAGTAATCTGCCCAAACATTCAATTTCTTCATTCTTCAAATAATGGCTAAGTATGGGAAGTGATCCCAAGCCGGCATACCGGCTGCCGGCTGCCGGCTGGGAACCGACTGGGAGGTAAAATCCAAGGTCTGTAACTTTCTTCATTTTTTCGCCCAAAAGTCAAGTCAAGGTCCCCATCCGGCCTACCGGCCGCCGGCTGGGAACCGGCTGGGAGGGCCTGGGCAAGCTTCTTTCACATTTCTTCATATTTCTTCATAATTCACTCAAAATTCATCTCGTTTGCTCCCGTTTCTTCGCTCCCGCCACAATACCTACAAAATGTAAACCAAAAAGGAATAGTCGAGGTAACGGGCATAAAAACGAGCAAAGGCACGCAAAACGAGGTCATATCGGGACCGAAAATGAAGAAAATGCAACGGAAATAGTGACCAAAATGGAGCTCATCAGAATTCCCCACACTTAAAAGTTACTCGTCCTCGAGTAAGAGATCAAGTAACTACATAACCCTTATTAGAAAACAAAGAAAAAAACTAACTAAGCTAACTATAAGCCGAATCGGGTTTAGCTACATCCGTAGCCCTTTCAACTCACAATTTGACATTCATGAGGAAGAATGCCCTATTGCAAGGCAAGTAAGGTCTTGCTACAAAACTTTTGATGCCAACAAGTAAAAACATAACACGTATAGACAAGCAACATGCATCGGAAAAAGGAAAAGACAACTGCTTGCCTCATTCAAGCGGGGTTTTGAAAAACTAAACAAGAGAGGTCTAAAGCGGAGGATGCCGACTCAAAGTCTAACCAAGGTGTCAAACCCCTAAATCAAGCTCAAGCAACCAAGAATGACGTCACCAAAGACCAAGAAACTAATTCAAGGCGGGCAAATGGAAGTACTAAGCTATACTTCCAAGAATGACACGACACACTCAAGATTCGACTCCATGCAAGACCCATAACCGATAAAAGAACCCTAAGTACCGACTCTCACGGGTGACACTCAACACACAAGGAAAGAAAGGGGGTGATTTTTGTGACAAAAAGTAACCAAAATCACTCACCTACCTCAACTTGCGAAGCATGCCCGCAATCTAGAATGGTACTCCATCCAAAAATCCATGAGAAATGCAAATGCACATGATGAGAACAACAACAAGGATGCAACGGGGTTTGGGTTGGGTGAAAATGGTTTGGTGCAAGCACCGTTCTAGGATTTGAGGCTCAAAAACAAGAATGATTGCCAAAATCAACACGACTCCTTATTACAACAACTAAGCAACGTCTATGCCCTAACTATGGCTTTAACAAAACCAAGCAAAAATTGCATAAACCCCAACTTACTTTGGAAAAATCGGACCCATCACAACCTTAAACAAAGTGGTCATTATTAGAAACACCGAAAAACGTCTACACCCTAACATACGACTTGAAAATCAAATCAAATGCAAAAATTGTGTAAACCCGGCACGCGTGCAAAAACATCAAAAGACCACATTATTGTAGCAACGGCTTTTTCTATGTCCCCTTGATAGAAGGGACTTGTTGCTAGCCTTCTTATCTTTCAAAACACATATATACATTTCTCTTTTTCGATTTTTCAAAACTTTTTCAACTTTTTCTTTGATTTTCTATTTTCTTTCTTTTTTCATTTTTTTTTTCTTTTCCTTTTCAAACTTCCAAACACTAAACAAACAACAAGTAGCGACCACAACGGAAGAAGCCACCAACCGGCATCTAAATTCCCGACTCTACCAGTAACAAAGTACCACAAAAGCAACCATTCTTGATCAAGGAAGGATGTTTTTGGGATGTAGTTCATCTAGTAGTTTAGGCCAAATGAATAGGTTAAGGCTCAAAGTGGTTAAACAAAAGGGGAAATAAGATGTAAGGGTCAAAACAAGGCTAATTTGGCAAATGTGAAGTTGATTTATTTAAAACAAAGTTGTCTCACATGCACATGAACAATAACACGGAAATAAGGAACGAGCGCCATACTTATGCGTATAGACATAACACACCACGTAAGGAGGACTACTCACAATCCTAAACTGAGTCGGTTTGATGGACCGACTATAAAGGAGGCTCTATCCTCACATTTGAGTAGCTAATGTCGGTCCTAGGTCGAGTCAAGGTCTAACACGGTCTCACAAGGTGGTCGAAACTTGGTCATTAAGCCTAGACTTCCGGGTCCTTGCAAGCAAGAACCCTAACAAGGTGACATCAAACGGTGCAAGCTATTAGGAGGGGAAAGACACAAGCAAGACAAGAATCATCATTGACGGCATATATCCTCCACTATTCAACCTCCTATGCATATTTACAAACAAAAGCAAAACGGAAAAACCGACTAACACATATTCACAAAACTATGAAAATGAAAAGGCATGTGAAACAAAAGCAAACTAACAACAAACACAACAAAGATGCAACAACAAGAAGGCTAAACTAACAGCACATCAACCACAACAACCAAAAGTTCCCCAAAGGAACATCCAAGGCACAAAAATCCCGTTCTCCTTCGTGATATCAACATAAAAAGAAATCGGGAGGGGGAGAAAGAAGTAGGAAAGAGTATACCAAGCATCTTCATCCTCCTAATACCTTGGGTTGCCGTCGCATCTGCCACTTGTTAGTCCAACAAACATATATATACAAAACAAGCAAAGAACAAAAACAAAAGAAAGGAAGAACATATTTTTTCGAAATTTTTGAAATTTTTCGATTTTTTTGGTATTTTTTAAGTTTTTTCATAATTATAAAAGCAAATAAATATTCACAAAGTGGATATTTTCCCTCCCCACACTTAAGATTTACATTGTCCTCAATGGAACAAAGTGCAAGGGGGAAATGAAGAAAAAGAACGAAAACAACATGTTTTTGGCTTTTTTGAAATTTTTGAGAAAATAAAAACTTGTTTTTGTGTTTTTTTTGAAATAAACGGTTCTTCCTCCCCACACTTATTTTTATGCATAATCTGAGGAGGAAAACCGGAAAATAAAGAAAATGTTTTTGAAACTTTTTGATTTTTCAATTTTTTTGGATTTTTGATTTTTATGAAAGCAATAAAAACAAAAAGAAACAAAAGAAAATGAAAAACTAAAAACTAAACTAAATGCAAACTAGATGCTCTAATCTACATGTATGCAAACTACATGTGACAATATGATACAAGACGTAAATCTAATGCATCTAAATGAATGCAACTATATGCAACTAAACTAATGATGTGAAAAGATGAATTGAAAACTAAAACTAACTAACTAAACTAAACTAACTACTCTAAATGCATGCTAGAAAGGAAAATGCAAACTAAAGTGAAATTTGGATTAAGGGAGTTACTTGCTTTGGATTTTTCAAGGGGGCATAGCCATCACCTACCACCTCCAAAGGTGGTCAATCATCATCTTCTTCATCCTCACCAACATTGCCGCTCACATCTCCTTCTCCATTGCCCTCATCTACTACCATGTAGTCGCCCAGGTTGCTCACGAAATCACGGAAGGGAGAGGCATGCGAGCCACTAGCTCCCGGATCACCAAACATGCCATGGGGAGAAGGGTGCCCTTGAGGGCGGGGTGTCGAGTCCACGTCCCCGCGGGAGTTGGGGAAAGATCGGGTTAGAGAAATAACCCGGAGTAACATTGATCTCCGTGAAAAAACGCCCCTCTGGAGGCACATATCCCTTCTCGGGAGGCATGTAGTAAGACGGACGACCACCGTCCTCATGATGAAGTCCCTGGCGGACAGACTGGTCATAGCTGGGGAATTGCCCATAGGCCTGATCGTGGTATATGTAATCAAGCTTATAAGACAAGTCCCTATGTCGAGCACAATGCTTGGCGCTCGTCTGCAAGGTCTGCCGCCTTCTTCATGCCCAAATCAACCCGGGCCATGAAGTCAATGAGGTCCTGAGGCATGGTAAAAGAGTGAGTAGATGGACCGGAGCCGGAGGTAGATCCCTGGAAGTATGAAGGACCACTCTGGAAAGGGGGCATGGTAACGGAGGGCTGCTGAAACTGCTCAAACGGAAGGTCAGATGTGGTGGTACCCGTCCTATCTCGGGCATATACTCTCGGAGCACGCTGATCGGGAGGGAGCTCATCGGGGTCCACCTCAATATCAAGGAGGTATGAGGGCTTCCCTAGCACAACTCTCATCCTCTCGGTGTTAGGTAAGGGCACCGAATTTCAGAATTTATTATCCACGCGAATCTGCCAATACTCATTACGATCGTTAGGGTTATACTTTATCCACCCCAAAGCCACCGGCGAGATAACACGTTCTCACCCTGAATGAAGTCCACTGTAAAATGCCTGTGACAAAGGTCGTTGGCAATCAAAGTGACCAACCCCCCAACACATATGGGGGTAGTAAGCTGAGGTTGGGATGCCAACCTACTCAAGTGAAGCGCCATGTGGTGAGCAATATTGAGTTTCGGCCCATCAATCAAATAACACCCTAGAATCTCGAGCTCCGTAGTAGTAAAGTTGTGTGGCTCATCCCTAGAAAAGACGGTCCACCCCATGAACCTATGCCAAATCCTAATCGGTGCCAAATGCACCCTATTAGCCGGTTTCTTCTTAGTTCTATCACTTACTAACCCGGTTATGGCGGTCCAAATAGCCTCGGTATCAAAGCCCTCCGGAGGCTTAATGGGCAATTTTCCGTTGAGCCCAAAAATCAATGCAAAATTTTCTAAGGTGAGACGGTGTTCCTTATTCATTAATCGAAATTCCAAAAAGACAACCTTTCCCAAAGACCGGTTTTTAGTAACTACCAAAGAACTCAAAAATTCCCAAGTCAACCTAGGGGAAGTGTGAACCGGTCTAGTTTCATACAATGTCTTCATCCCCAAACCATCAAACAAATCCGCTGTAATTTTCTCAATCGCAATTTCCCTCAAACCTGCCCTATCAATGAACGTAGACGGATGAAGGGGGCGATGTTTAAAGTAAGTGAAATTACCTTTCTGTTGTATGGTAGCAAATTGGAGGCCGGGAAAGCAAGGATCCGAATCAATGTTGCTACTATCCATCACATTCTGCACTTCTTGCTCCACACTCGGGTGATGCCTTGATTTCGATCTCCTTTCCGTTCTTCCTGACATGGTTATTTTGAGGTGAGGTGATGAGGGAATGAAGGGGGCTTTGATTTGGGAGAGTTTTGATGGATTTTTGAAGGTAAGGGATGAGAGGGAGAAGAGGAAATAAGGAAGAAAGAAGAAGAAATGAAGAGAAATTATGAAAAAATGAAGGGGGTTTTCGTGCTTTATTTCTCGCGACAGACGACTCTCAGCCGGTCTGCGACCGGCCGCCGGTCGACCGGCTGAGAGTTAGGGTTTGAATTTATTTGTTTTTTCCGAAATTTTTTTAAGGGGATTTGATTTTGAGCCGGCGGACCGGCTGCCGGCCGACCGGCTCAAAAACCGTCTTCAGCTTTTCCTTCGTCTTCTCTTCTTATTCAAACCCCACTTACAAAAACTCCCAACCGGCGGACCGGCTGTCGGCCGACCAGCTGGGGATCCTTCTTTCTCTCTTTTTTCTTCAATACTAGGTTCACAACTCATGATTCTCAGCCGGTGGACCGGCTGCCGGCCTACCGGCTGGGAATCAAGTCTTCTTGAATTTTTCCAATTTTTGAACAAGGAATATGTCTCTGAGCCGGTTGACCGGCTGCCGGTTAGGTGCAGGCTGGGAGTGCAAAATCTGAAATCTGTCCAAATAAACTATCAAAAACAGAAATGTGCCCAGGCCCTCCCAGCCGGTATGGGACCGTCGGCCGGTAGGCCGGCTGGGAGTACCTGTGCACAATTTCGAAAAATAATTTACTTGAACATAAAAATCGACTTTGCCAACAACGGTTTTGCCTACTATCCTCCGACTATACTCAAGAAATAACCACAAACAAGCAACCACCATATCCAAATCTCTCATGCAAGCTAAAAATTAAACTAAAAACGGAACTAACAAAGAAACTAACATGTAAACTAGATGAACGAAAGGAAACTAATACTTACAAATGGTGGTTGTTAAGTGACTCCACCAAACCTTTCATGAACAAACTTCCTTGAAATCAATCCTCCTCGGGGAGTGGGTCCCCGAGGTCAATAACTTCTACGGTACCTTTGGAATCACCTTCGTAATAACGCTTTATCCGATGTCCGTTGACTTTGAAGGTGCCACCGCCTTCACTCCAAAGTTCAAAGGCCCCATGAGGTGAAATATCCATTACTTTGAAGGGCCCGGACCATCGTGATCTAAGTTTTCCCGGAAAATTCTTAACTCTTGAATTGAAAAGGAGAACAAGGTCTCCTATGCTCACATTCTTCTTCATTAACTTGGCATCATGCCACTTCTTCGTTTGCTCCTTATAGAGTTTTGAACTCTCATAAGCCTCATATCTAAGCTCCTCAAGCTCACTCATTTGCAAGAATCTTTTCTCCCCGGCCATATCTAAGTCGAAGTTCATCTCTTTCAAGGCCCACCAAGCCTTGTGCTCAAGCTCCACCGGTAGGTGGCATGCTTTCCCGTACACAAGCTTGTAGGGAGTCATTCATATAGGCATCTTGTAAGCCGTCCTCAAAGCCCATAGCACATCATTCAACTTTTGGGACCAATCTTTCCGGTTCTTTTGCACCACCTTCTCTAGGATAGCCTTGATTTGACGGTTTGAAACCTCCACTTGCCCACTAGTTTGAGGGTGGTAGGCAAGTGCTACCTTGTGGGTCACTCCATAAGAGGCTAAGAGGCTAGAAGGGTTTTGAATGTGTGTTTACGGAAGTGGGATCCTCCATCACTTATCACAATTCGGGGTACACCAAAACGGGGAAAGATTATGGTCTTGAAGAGCTTTACCACTACCTTGGAGTCATTGGTGGGGGAGGCAACCGCTTCTATCCATTTTGAGACATAGTCCACGGCTACCAAGATGTATTCATTCCCGCATGAATTGGGGAAAGGTCCCATAAAGTCAATCCCCCAACAATCAAACAACTCAATCTCCAAGATGGTTTTGAGGGGCATCTCATTCCTTTTACCGATGCTGCCCGACCTTTGACAAGCGTCACAAGATCTAACTACATCGTGAATGTCTTTAAACATAGAAGGCCAAAAGAACCCTCCTTGGAGAACCTTGGCTATAGTCCGTGAAGCCGCCTAGTGCCCTCCATAGGCGGAGTTGTGAAGCCAATCAACAATTTCAAGCCCCTCTTCCTTGGACACACATCTCCTCAAGAGTCCATCCTCACACTTATTGAAAAGGTAAGGATCATCCCAAAAATATCTTTTAGCATCCACTTTCAACTTTCTCCTATCCCTTGCCTCCAACTCCTCCGGGATAAAGCCATTAACAAGATAATTGGCAAGATCCGCAAACCAAGGCAACTTATTGCCTATTGCCATCAAGCTATCCTCACGCAACCATTCATTGATCGGGCCATCCCTATCATGCAAACCATGATCTTCAAAAGTCAATCTAGACAAGTGGTCCGCAACTACATTCTCCGACCCCGACTTGTCTCTTATCTCTAGATCAAATTCTTGGAGCAAAATGACCCACCTCAAGAGCCTAGGCTTGGCATCTTTTTTCAACATTAATTGCCTTAGAGCGGTGTGATCGGAGTAGTGTGCTTGGGTTTGGTCAAGGGTCTTGCTTGAATAATATATCACATGGTGCTTCTTTTCCACAACTTGCCCTAGGACCGCTCCAACCGCGAAATCCGACGCATCACACATCACCTCAAAAGGCAAATCCCAATCCGGAGCACGGATGATAGGAGCCGTCACAAGTGCCTCTTTGATCATAGAAAAGGCTTCAAGACAATCATTAGTAAACAAAAATGGTGCATCCTTGAGAAGGAGAGAAGTCAATGGTTTGGCAATTTTGGAAAAATCTTTAATAAAACGCCGATAAAAACCGGCATGTCCAAGAAAACTCCTCACCCCTTTCACATTGGTGGGGGGTGACAAATTCTCAATGACCGCCACCTTTGCACCATCGACCTCTATCCCCCTCTTGGACACGATGTGACCAAGCACAATCCCCTCCTCTACCATGAAATGACACTTTTCCCGATTGAGGACAAGGTTGTGCTCCTCACATCTTTTCAACACATTTTCAAGATTAGAAAGCCCTAGCTCAAAAGAATCACCATGGACACTAAAATCATCCATGAAAACCTCCATACTCTTCTCTAGAAAATCGGCAAAGATGGCCATCATGCACCTTTGAAAGGTGTCGGGTGCATTACACAACCCGAATGGCATCCTCCGATAAGCATACACTCCTTGGGGGCATGTAAAAGTTGTTTCCTCTTGGTCTTCCGGGTGAATAGGGATTTGAAAAAACCCGGAATAACCGTCGAGAAAACAATAGTATGAATGCCCCGCTAGTCTCTCTAACATTTGATCAATGAAGGGGATTGGGAAATGGTCTTTGAGAGTGGCCGCATTCAACTTGCGATAATCAATACACATCCTCCAACCCGTCACCGGACGAGTCGGTAGGAGAGTCTCATCCTCTTGTGTAACCAATGTTACACCCCCCTTCTTGGGGACAACATGGACGGGGCTCACCCACCGGCTATCCGTGATCTCGTAGATGATGCCGGCCTCAAGCAACTTAAGAACTTCACCCTTCACTACCTCCGCCATTTTCGGATTCAATCTCCTTTGACCTTCCACTCTAGGTCGACTCCCTTCCTCAAGAATTATTCTATGCATGCAAAGGCTCGGGCTTAGCCCCTTGATGTCATCAAGGCTATACCCTAATGAGCTCCTATGATCCTTCAAAGTTGAAATAAGTTTGGATTCTTGGTGCTCATTGAGGTTAGCATTGATGATCACCGGGTAAGCCTCTCCCTCCCCAAGAAAGGCATACTTTAGGGAGGGAAGAAGGGGTTTGAGTTGTACCTTTGGAGGGAGAATTCCCTCCACTTTTTCTACCTCCTCATCCTCAAGCTCTAGGCTTTCATCCATTTCTTTGTTCTCACATGTTGAGATGCCACACAATTGCTCCATGTGACTCTCCTTGTCTTCTTCCACTTCTTCCATCTCTCTCACCACTTGATCCACAATGTCCAATGTGAACGCCTCATCATGCTTTGGACCTTTCATCATGGTAGGAAGATTAAACTCAATTTTGTCATCCCCAACCCTAAAGGTGAGCCGCCCATTCTTCATGTCTATCAAGACGCCTCCGGTAGCCAAGAAAGGCCTACCGAAGATGATGGGGTGTGGCTATCCTCCGGGATGTTAAGGACAACAAAATGGCGGGGATTAAATGCTTACCTACCTTGACGGGTACGTCCTCAAGCACCCCCAAAGGGCGCTTGACGGACCTATCCGCCAATTGGAGGGTGATACTTGTTGGAACCAAATCATTTAAACCAATTCTTTTTGCAACTTTCAAAGGGAGCACACTTACACTAGCTCCTAAATCACAAAGGGCACAAGAGATAGGAATGCCACCGACTATGCAAGGGATAGAGAAGCTCCCCGGGTCACCAAGTTTCTTTGGCACCTTTTGGAGGAGAAGTCACTACACTCCTCCTTCATAGCCATCACTTCTTGGTTACCCAAGGTTCTCTTTCCCGACAAGATTTCTTTCAAAAATTTGGAGTAAGTCGGCATATTCAAAATCACATCCGTAAAGGGAAGAGTCACTTCAAGTTGTTCAAGCATTTTGCAAAAGTTGGTGAACTTGAAGTTTTCTTTTCCCTTCAAGGCCCTTGAAGGATAAGGCAAGCTAGTTGGTTGAGGGTTAGATAGTACCTTGGTGGATGTTGGTTTGCTTGTTACCTTAGTAGTTGGTTGTGCAACCAACTCCTCTTGTCTAGCATTCACTTCCTCCAAGATAACTTCTTCTTCTTTCTCCTCATAAGGGCGGTCCTCTACATAAAACTCATCATCCCTTGAAGTGCTTGCATCAACTCCCTTTTCTTTCTCCTTTACAAGCTCTAAAATCGGCTCCTCTTCACCAAAATTGTAGTCTTTGTACGGGTCCTCTATCTCCGTTCCACTTCTCAAGATCACCGCATGTGCTTGGTGATTATGTGAGGCATCTTTGGAACTTTGACCTTGGGCAAGGAAGCCGCCCGGTGGCCTTTGTGGATTGGCTAGAGCTTGAGAGGCAACTCGAGCCTCCATTTCCCGTATCTCCCTTTGATTGGCACTCTTCAAATTCGCCATTTCTTGGGTGTGAGTTGCTTGCATGCTCTTGAAAAGTTTCAATAACTCCTCCACTTGGGAGTCACTTGTTGAGTCTTGATGAGGTGCATTTGTGAGGGGCAAGGGAAACCCATAATCATTCCTTACACCCCACCTTGGGAGTTGCCTTTCGGAGCTTGGTTGTTGAAGTTTCGGCCTTGGTTGTTTGATGGAAAGTTTTGGTTGAAATTTGGGTTGTAGTTTGGGTTGTTGGGATTTTGATTGAAATTTTGTGGATTGTGGTTGTAGTTGTTTTGATTTTGATTGGGGTTGTTGTGGAATGGTGGTTGGTTGTTGAAACTTTGTTGGTTGTGGTTGTTTTGATTTGATGGATTGAAGTTTTGTGGGTTTTGGTTGTTTGGGAAATTGAGATTAAAGTTTGGGTCATTGAAATTTTGTTGAAAGCCTTGATTGGCTTGATTGGATTGGTTACCTTGGTAGAAATTATATTTTAAAGGTTTTAAATTATTTCACGGAATAAAATAATATTTTAAAATAAATTGTTAAGTTAATTTTTAAATCTTCCGTTAAGATCCGTCTTAACAAACCTTAAGTCCTAAAGATGTAATAACTTGGCAAGTTTAAACCCGACTCATAAAACCCGTTCACATCAATTAACCTGTTTCATTTTTAGGGAAAAGGACTACTTAAACCCTAATCCCAATGCATATGTCGACATTTCATTTCCTCCAAAAATAAGTTCAGTGTTTCATTAAGTTCTTCATTTCTCCTTCACTATTCAATCTTAAAATCAATTTTCAGAACTCTTCCGAATCCCGAATCAAGGTATGTTATACATTTTCGGAATCCTTGCGAAATTTCTAAGACATCTATCTCTTTCAATTTCATTTTCGTTCAACTTGAAAAAGAGGCTGTTTCGATAGATTCCGTTTTTAGCTTCTAAAAACCGTTTTTCTTGTTGTAGGAGAGGATTTAAAGGATCTTGGGGTGGATAGTTTCGTGATTGAAGAGGAGCTAGGAGCTTAACCGCTTTCGAGGTGACGATAATGAGAAACTCGACCTTTATTTGTTAAAATAGCATTTTCTTGATGTTTGATGTGGAAGTTTCTGATTTTGAGTATTGTTGTTGTTGTTTGGACTTAGAAACATGCTAGGATTACTCATATATGATGTTTACATGCTTAGGTTGTGATTCACATGCTCATAAGTTCATTTTCATATTTTTCATGCTTAAGACGGATACTAAGTGTGATCAACTTATGAATTTGTTGCTGAGTTTATGGCTTGCTTTTACATCCTATATGTGGCATATATGCTGGGAAGTGTATACTTGGGGAGAATTTGGAGAACTGGTATCGATTTTATAGGATTGGGAGTATATTGTGAATGGCGTTTTCAGGCTCAGGGACTCTGAGCCGGTCGACCGGCTGGGAGTGCTCTTTGGTTTTGCGTGTTTTTGCTGAAATGTAGACTACTTGGGTGCCTAGCCAGTAGGCCGGCTGCCGGCTGGGACCCTTTTCTTAGTTTTTGTGTAAAAGAAAGAGGAAGTAGGATTTGGTTCCCCAGCCGGTAGGCCGACTGCCAGCTGACCGGCTGGGAGCCCCTTTAGCTTGTTTTTCGTATTTTAAAATATGTAAGGGGATTGAGTTCCCAGACGGTCAGCCGCCTGCCTGCCCCTGACCGGCTGAGAGCCCTGTTTACCTAAAACGGTTTTATCTTTTGATCGGTTAATCGGTTTTGTTTGAGATTCGTTCCGTGTACCTTGTATGTGTGTTTGAGGTCCCCGGAGGATGGGCGACACTATATTGGGTTCGGGAATGGAGAGAGTGTAACATCCCGTATTTTCATAAAATATATTTGTAAGGTTTTAAATTATTTTAAGGAATAAAATAATATTTTAATATTTATTGAGAAGGTATTTTAAATAAATCGTTAAGATCCGTCTTAAGAACCTTAAGTCCTTAAGACGAATACAACTTGGCAAGCTTAAGTCCGTATCATAAAACCCGTTCATTTTCAAACCCGTTTTCATTTAAACGGGAAAGGACAATATAAACCCTTCAAGTGATCATTGTGGATGTCGACATTTGCTTCATCTCTAAAATCAAAACACAGCTTTCCTATCTTCTCCATTTCTCTTCAAACCTCCAAGCTTCTTTTCGATTTTGCATCATCATCCGAACTCCAAACCAAGGCAAGTTATATATTTTCGAAATCCTCATGAAATTTGCAACTCATCTATCACTTTCAATTTCCATTTCCTTTAACTCGAAAAAATGGCTGTTTTGGTAGAAATCCGTTTTTAGTCCCTTAAATCCGTTTTTCTTGTTGTAGGTGAAGGCTTAGAAGACCCTATTGTGGATAGCTACATTATTGAGGAGGAGCTTTGATCAAAATCGCTGAAGAGTTGACAATTAAGAGAAACTCGGCCTTATTTGTGATATTAGCACTTTTCTTGCGTAAAGATGGTTGTGTTTCTGATTTTTCATGATATGAATGTTGTTGGGACTTAGTAACATGCTAGGATTACATAAGGAAGACTTTCACATGCTTGAATTGTGTTATAATTGCCTAGATGATGGAGTTTCAGATTTTATGTGCTTAAGACGAATACAAAGTATACATTTGTTGAGGCTTTATTGTGTTGTGTAATACTTGCTTTTGGTGTATTTGGGACTTACATATGCTGGGTAATCTTTGGATGTTGCGATTTTAGAAGTTTAGAATCGATTTGAGAAGATTTGAATGTTTTAGGAAAATGTCGATTTGCGTACAGGGCACTCTGAGCCGGTAGGCTGACCGACAGCCGGTCGGCCGGCTCAGAGTCGTAGTTGTGCATTTTGCGGATGATTTGTCTGAGGAAGGATTTTGAGCCGGCAGGTCGGCCGCCGGTCGACCGGCTCAGAATCCCTCTTTGGTTTTTGGAAAAATTTGCAAAGGCTTGGGAAAGGACTCCCAGCCGGCAGACCGGCAGCCGGTCGACCGGCTGAGCGTCTCTCCTTGTTGTTTTGGATTTTGAAGAAAGGTATAGGGAAGGGACTCCCAGCCGGCTGGTCGGCGGACGGTCCACCGGCTGAGAGCCTCTTCTCATTGATGTGGCTGATTTTGGTAAAGGCATGGGAAGGGACTCCCAGCCGGTGGGCCGGCAGACGGTCCAGGACCGGCTGAGAGCCCATGTTCTCATTATTTGGTTTATAACTTTTAAACGGTTATTCGGTTTTGTTCGAGATTCGTTCCGTGTACCTTTTATGTGTGGTTGAGGTCCCCGGAGGATGGGTGACACTATATTGGGTTCGGGAATGGAGAGAGGATAGAGACCCCCCGGTCGGGTAACCGAAAGGGAAACCGGCTCTCCCTCAACTTAGTTCACGGGGTCAATTAAGTGTTGTTAAGAAATATAAGAGATAAGAACTAAGATTTAGTTATTGAGTTGAATGCTTATAGTGATACGTATTAAGTTATGCGTTAAGATGTCGCCTCTGAACTTAGTACGTAGATTGGTTGTCATATAAAGGGGTATGCGTTGAGATGTCGCCTCTGAGCCCTATATGTGTTTGTTTGTCGTGTATGGAGGTATGCGTTGAGATGTTGCCTCTGAGCTCCATACATGTTTGGTTTTCGTGTCTGGGGTATGCGTTGAGATGTCGCCTCTTAGCCCAGACATGTATGAGTGATCGCGTCAGGACATGCGTTGAGTTTTCGCCTCTGAGTCTGACGAGTAGAGCAACTGCACAACGGGGCAGTCAGGTGGTCATACCTTACCCGGGGTGCAGGTGTTAGATGCTAGTCCATGCGTTGAGTTTTCGCCTCTGAGTCTAGTGTCTTGTGATGTAGTAGGGGAACATGCGTTGAGTTTTCGCCTCTGAGTTCCTTATTTTGATTGTGAATTGAGTGCTAGTCCATGCGTTGAGTTTTCGCCTCTGAGTCTAGTATCTTATTGATAGCCGGTCAATGCGTTGAGTATTCGCCTCTGAGTCCTTGCTTGAGATTGTGAACTTGGTATCTAGGTTATGCGTTAAGATGTCGCCTCTAAACCTTTATACTTGTTGATTGATTTAGTATCTAGGTTATGCGTTAAGATGTCGCCTCTAAACCTTTATACTTGCTGTTTTATATCTGCTTGCCTTTAGATTTGTACAGTGTCAGATATGCATGATGATATGGATGATTATATCATCTTGGTTATAGTTTGTTCATCCAAGGCATTGGATGACTCTTTGGTCAGTTTCGTAAATAGTTTGGACTGAAAGACCCCCCGACCGGGTAACCGGTAGGGAAACCGGCTCTCCTTCCAACTGGTTTCCGAAGTTGGTTGAGAGCCGTGCACTAGTGATTGCATGATAGTATGATTCTGTTGATGAGATTTATACTTCACATGTTTATATATGTTGGAGTATTCTGTTTGTATTTCTGTGTTACGTGTCGTTACAAAAGATGGCTAGGAGAACTCTAGTGACTCCCCAGTGATTGTGGCGTACATGTTTACATGTATGTAGGTACATGTAGGATTGGCAGGGGTTGCTGAGAGCTAGCGAGTGATGATCCATTTGTCATCTTTTGACTTACACTTTACGATAGCTAGACTCTAGTTTTGATACAGTTGTTTCTTTTGACGTACATGATTATTGAGTTATTTAGTTGATTTTATTTTCGATGTCGCTATCTTTACCGTTTTCTAGATGGCAATTACATGTTAATATGGTGCAATATGATTTCAATGCTTCAAATGATATGTCAACATGTTTTAGAGAAGGAATGGTTGTGATTAAATGTGATAATGTGAAGCAATTTTTTTTTTTGAGAACCAAAATTGTAGTAAAATTTTCAGAATGTTACCTTATTTGTACGGGCAACCATTTGAAATGTGTTCCATATATGAATATGAAAATTTTATGTATTATAGCCTTCTGAGTTAGTTTTCCAATGCTTTTGATTTCATGTTAATACGAATTGTATTTTGCGAGAATTAAATATTTTAGTTGACAGTGGTCAGATTGTTACTGCACAGTTCTGTTTCGACCCATGTTTTTGCAAAAGAAACCATTTAAAATGTATTATTTGTTTATGCATAATTCTAACTTCACTGTTTAGAATATTCATTCACGTTTTCAAAATGATAAGCCACGTAAAATCTTAACGAGTCATTATTTAATAGTGATTTTTGCTAGTTGTCCAAATTTCTGTCTAAGTGCTGTAAAAATTTTGTTCAGACCAACTGAGTTGTAAATTTTGTTATAAATAATTTCGCAATTGATTTTTTTTCCTATGCTTATTTAATTCCTTATATTTTCTAAAAACTATAGTATTTCACAAAATAGCTAAGCGGATATTTAATTATGATTTTTGAAAGTAGCAGCATGATGTATGATTGTTGATTGTTGAAATTGTAAGTTATGTACATTTTCAATATAAAAGTTTAATCAAATATGAATTATGTGATGCAACCATGTGATATCCTGATATGGCATTAGTGGTATGTACAGTAGCAATATGATATGAACATGAGCTTTATTATATGATAATAAACCTCTTATTTAGCAAGTTATATCTATTAAGGTTTCATGATAAATGATGTAATGTGAGTAGATAGGAAATGTACCTATGTGATTTCAACTTATTTGTACCTAGAAATGTTAAGCTGACTTGCTAGTCTATGATTGGTATATCTCATGAAGTATGTCATTGCTCCGTGTTTAATTACATTAGTTAAATAATTGTCAAATGTCTTGTCTAAAACTTGTGTGCATAAACATCATCTTGCTTCTATAATATGAGTACGGGCATGAAATGGTTTAATTTGTCAAGTATGAACTATGAGTCAGCTGATTGTTTACATTGTTGTAAATGTGTTCTGTTGTGTTAAAATTTCCAAGGGTATATAAGTGTTAGTTACCTTGATTTTGTTTTACTACGTAGTATGAAATTGACAAGTATGTTTGTTGCTTAAAAAGTCGGATGCTAGTTGCCTAGTATAGAGTAATTAACTTATCAGATGGCTTGTGACCGTTGTTTCGATGTTTCGATGATTTTCTTGAACATGGGATGTGGAATTTTGTAATGGGGTTACGGGGACGTAACCATGTCTTATGGAGGATAGGATTGTAAAATCTTAATGATTTACGATATGGCTAGTTGTTATGACATGCCAAATTAGTACGTCGTGATTGTTACATGCCAAAATTAGTACGTCGTGATTGTTGGAATATACTTGATAATCCTGATTACTTCTGTTATATGATATATTGTGGTTCTTTAAGTGTCATGTTTTACTATTGTATATTAAACTTCGGGGACAAAGTTTCTTAAGGGGGATAGAATGTAACATTTTGCTTTTTGGGTACTCGTATAAGTGCTACTTGTGATTGTTTCATGCTTGTTATGTGTTTCCTTATCGTTACGAGTTGGTGAACATCGGGACGAAGTTCATTTTAAGGAAGGAAGACTGTAATAACCCGTATGTTAGCCTCGGTCAACGGTAATCAAACCATGTTTTATACACGTATTTCAAACGGAATTTTTATAAAGCATTTTACGTAAACTATTATTATTGGATAAATCGTATTTCTACGATTATTTCGTATTTTATAATCATTTTATAAATCGTATTTCTACGATTACTTCGTATTTTATAATCATTTTTGTATATTTGATAATTATTTCATAAAATGGCATTTCAGTCATATTTCTTTTATCTTGATAATATATTTATAATTAAATATAGTTCCTATTTTATATTTATTTATTTCCCACCTATGCTTGAGTTCTATTTTATTTAAGTCGTAATTGTATAACATATCCTTGCTAATAATTTTATATTCTTATAATTATTTTAATTTATATTTACTAATACTTTTTTGGTAAAATGTAAGCTTTTATCATTAATCCATTAGCAAATTACATCAGATATTAAGAATGTCCTTGCACCATTGTTCCTCCATCCTTCTATCTGTGTCACTCATTACATGTTTTAATCTACATACAACTTGATTATGAATAAGCTTAATAACAACATTGGGTCTTCTTAATACTCCTTCAAGCCTGCATTTGTTTCGTTCTTGTCATAGAAAATATCTTGTTGCCAATTTCAGAACTCTCCTGATCTTCTTATGCACTTTGGACTGCTGCCCATAGCCAGTTTGGGAATGCAACGGAAACATACTCTCAACACCAGTAATGACTTGAGCACTGTACCTGCAACTTACAAACAAGTGTTCATGGGTTTCCTCATGATCTTCACATAACACGCACTGATCTGAACTACAAACACCAAATCTTTTCATTTTGCTTCGAGTATTCAGAGCCTCCCTTTCAATAAGCCAGCCAATAACAGAATGCTTTGGGAGAACCCAACTATCCCATACTTCCTTAGACCACTGTACAGGGGTGTGTGAGCCCTGCAACCACCTATAAACTCCCTGGATAGTAAAATTACCACCCATCCAATGACCTCCCTAATATCCTGCACTAACCAGATCCCTCACCTTACATATATTCCTCCAATTCCAATTCACATCAGAAGGAGGATTATATAACTAGTTACATGTGTCGTTATTTTTACGAGTTCGTGAACGGGATATAGATAATATAATTGCTTCTATATGCGTGATGGACTATTGATGGCGGGCTTGGACTTGGGTTATGGTAGCTTTTAATCGAGAAACAAACAGCCTAGCAAAAATAAAACCATCGACACTACATAGCATACAAACCCTAATCACCTTATGCCCTATCTGCCTCCATTGACACTCATATCCGCCTCCATCGACACTCACCAAATAAACCCTACTCATCCTCCTACATCCTCTCTACTTTCCTTCACCAACAATCCCTAGGCCACCGTGAGTATTGACAGGAGCAAAAGAGAAACAAAACACGTAAACGAAGAAACAGCCATCACCATCTTCGTTTTCATCCCCGCACGTATGTAAGTTTGACACCCTGTTTCTCGTACTTTAGGAACTTCGAATCTGAGTTTTATTGTTGTGGGTAATCCTTGTAATATGAATAATATGTTTGGCATCATTAGACCACCATAGGACCACCATAATTGTTAAAACAGAGATCAGAAAGTGGCGACAGTAACTTCGTATATGCTACTCTGTACCGTGTTAATTGCTTAATTAATCATGTTCTTGTGTCAATCCTTGTTGTGATTCCATGAGTGCTAGTAGTGGGGTGGTAGTAGGTCATGTTGGTTGTGATGGGGTGGTGTGTGGTGGTCTGGAAACTTACTTGTGACAGTCTGTTTTGGGGCGTGCTGAAGTCGATGCAGAAATAAAGTAAAACACGGTCTGTGTAGAGCAGGAATGTGGCGGTTATTTCAGAGAGTTGAGTGGTGTCGATGGTTGGTGTTTGGCACCAGGGGGTTGTGGGTAGTGTAAGGTGTCGAGGGTAGTGGTTGGTTGTGGTGACGGTGGTGTTAACAGGTGATTAAGGGGTCGTGAATAGGGGGTCGGTAAAACGGTACCACAAGTGAGGTTGTGGCAGGGTGTTTTTGGGACTGGTTTTGAGGAGTGTTATGGGCTTGTTGAGGGTGGTGGTAGAGGTCAGTAGATGCACCGTGGTCCAGGGGTGCAAACCACGGTGGTGACATGGTGATGTAAGCGGTGGAAGGGTGTCGAAAAGTCTGCGTTTGGAGCTGTCAAAGTGTGTTGTGTCGTGGGTCTGCTTGGTCACGGGGGATGGTATTTATGTGATATGTTATTATTATTTGCATTATATTGCACATGTAGTACTGTACTATTATTATTATAATGTATTGTAGTGTACTATTATTATTATTATTATATTGCACTGTTGTGTACTATTTATTATTAGTATTACTCGGTGTTGCATTGCATTGTTTGTGTATTATTATTATTATTATTATTATTATTATTATTATTATTATTATTATTATTATTATTATTATTATTATTATTATTTCCTTGGTTGTTAATAATAATATTATTATTATTATGATTATTATTAGTATTAGTAATGATTATTATTGTTGTTAGGAAACTTTTTATACAAGGATGTGACGGTTATCAATAGTTCGATTATATTTCCATGTTCGTTTATTTAATTAAAGTTAGCTATTAAAGTAATAAGGACGAGTTGTTTAAGTTAATTGAAGTATTCATGTTTAATACAGCCTCGTTATGCGTAATATACGGTTTAAATAATTAATTTGAATAATTGATATGTTATATTAGTTTGCGTAATGGTATTAGTTAGTAATTAAGTATATTATTTTATTAGGTGTTGGGTATGTGATGGAGTGATGCTACTGATTGGATGTTAGCTGCGTGATGGGATTATATTGCTATCCAGGTAGGATACACTGACACTTTACTCTATGAAATGTTATGAATGGATGTTTACTCTGTGATGTGTTATGAATGGATGTAGCCTTGTATATATTATGGATGCAAGTATGAGTTATATGAGCATGATATTTAATGGTTATTTATTTTAGTGTTGCATTCATGAGAATGGCATATGCATTGGTTACTGAGAAAGATATGGATCAGATATTGTTCTAATATAAAGCCTAGGGTGGTTCTGCAGACCAGGCCTGGTGTCTTATCAGCTATTGAGCTGGTGTTCGGCGACGACCGATTATAGTCTGCGGGGAGGTTCGGTATGGCTGGGTGTTACGGGTTTGAGAATGAGATTGAGAATGAGCTCGAGCATATCATGGCATTTGCATATCATATCTGTTTCATTATGATTTTTGTTATCCTACTCGACCACGAGGTTGACAGTGTATTCGGGTGACACCTACGATGATCCGGAATGGGGAGTAGACTATACAGGAAAGAGACAGATGATCTAGGAGCTAGGGCAGGAATGTGAGCTGCAGACTTTGGACCGACGTAGAATTATATCATAACTAGAGAACTCATCAGTTGTATTTTCTTTTCCGCTAAGCAGTGCTTGTAATAATAAAAGTTAAAATTTTATCAGTTTTATATAACGTACTTTGGTTGTTTTACTTTGTTATACACTACCTCGGACATTCCGAGATGGTAACACCTCTATTTATTTGAGAATGTCTTGCTAAAGGCTTTTAAATAAGTGGGGGTGTTACAATATGCCTTACACACTCTTACACCTTCTTACACACCTAATACTTAGGTTTAGTGTATAAAACACATAATGGTCTTATACTACCAATATCACGGCTGAAATGGGTCTATAATAGACCAATTTTATCTTTGTCAATTGTGTTAATTTGTAACATGTCACACATGAACCAAGTGGTGTTAGTCCAGTGGTAACTGAGTTAAACCTTAAAGCTTGCAGAAATGCAGGAGTTGAGAGGTCTCAGGTTCGATTACCAGCTGGGGCGATGATCACTTGGCCACTGCAGCTCCGAAAGGGGTGGCTTACATGGTCCATGTGGTGGTGCGGGAATGCATGGGTCCGGGGGGATTAAACCCCTCGTCACCAAAAAAAAAAAAAAAAAAAAAAAAAACATGTCACACATGTTCCATAACACATGAAGCAATTTGTTAATCATGCAATTTTAACTCTTTAAAATTCATAATTCACAATTTTATAACATTTAAATAATCCCTCTAGTAATTCGAAATTACCATCTTATAAAAATGTAATATCATAATTTTAATTACAACTATTTTTAATTTTATGATCAACCGTGCTAATTCTCAATTTAATCGTTTCCCAAACGAATAAATAAAATCCGTATAATAAAACAATTTTATTACTTTGACCATTATTATTATAATCCCATTACAATAATATTGGTCACGTAAAATCATTTCCAAATTTCTAGTTACTAATTAATTCGTATCCAATACGATATTAATTTATTTATTCCATTGAGACGGAATACCCTAAAGATATGACCTTAAGGGATCAACTGATCACCACCATCATACGACGATAATGTCAAACTCTAGACAACCAATCATTATCGGTAAATGTTGATCAGTCGACTTTAAAAGAGTAACACTCCCAGTTGTGTTTCATTCAAATGAGTTTTAATTATGTCAACACACTATTGTCGAGGACACTTCCTTCAACAATCTCCCACTTGTCCGAGACAAGTGTGTGTTACCAGTTCTCTTGTCCTATTACTATCTCCCACTCAATGTTAGGCGTCCTCTCAGGTCGTGCCCGCAATTGATTTTAATATAAAGTGGTTTTTCTCGATCTGGAGTTATAACTACTGATCGGAATTATCTACCATAGATACCTTCCGAGCGTGGCCACGCATTTCTAGTTATTTTTCTCCTCAAGTGGCCTAGAGATATTTCCCAACCCTGACAACGGGTGGACAATTCCTAATCGACCTATTCCTTCCGGCTGGCCATAGTTCATCATGACCCAAAATGTATCCTTATAAACCCCATTTACGAAGGTTTTAGGACATAAATCAAAGTTAGTCTGAAAACTATGCCACCTCAGAGAACAGTCACTAGTCCAAGAACTGACTCATGTGAAACACGATAGATGCTCCCGGCACAACCAGGCAGTCTTTTAATAAGAGTACGCCAGAGCTCTATCAGCGGTCATTAGCCCGACAAATATATCTTAACATGTCTATGCCTAGGTGATCGACTAGTCATCCCGTATGACTCTATGGCAATTTAACTTGCCATCAATCGCATCACACATCTAATTGCATTGAGACGTCACCTCACTTAAGCAACTAGGGGCGAGGTCATGATAATTCAATTCACTTTAATGGGGTTCAATATGGTCTTACCATCCCATTTGAATATTCCATGACCTTGTTTTTGAGTAATTAAACTCTATAACGATAAATGAATTATGAACAACTTGAAAATAACTCTTTATTTCATTCTCATAATCTAGTACATATCTGGCATGCGTTTAAGACGCATGGATGCTATATGTCAGTCATGCTTAGCCTGCGATAAAGGCTTGGTTAAAAGATCAGCAATATTATCCTCTGTCCCAACCTTACAAACCGCAACTTCCTTCATTTCAATAAAGTCTCTAATTACATGAAATTTTCTGAGTACATGTTTGGACTTATTGCTAGACTTGGGCTCCTTTGCTTGAAAGATAGCCCCACTGTTATCACAAAGGATTGTGATAGGATCCTTGGCTTCGAGGACTACCTTTAGTCCTTCCAAGAATTGCCTAATCCACACAGCTTCCTTCGCAGCTTCTGATGCTGCAATGTACTCAGCCTCTATAGTAGAACCTGCAACAACTGGCTCCTTGAAGCTTCTCCAGCTTACCGCACCACCATTGATCATATAGATAAAGCCAGCCTGGGATTTCAGATCATCCGCATCTGTTTGAAAGCTTGAGTCGGTGTAACCCTTTACACTCAACTCATCTTCTCCTCCAAACACTAAGAATAGGTCCTTAGCTCTTCTTAAGTAATTAAGGATATTCTTAACGGCTATCCAGTGTTTTTCACCTGGATTGGCTTGGTATCTACTTGTCATACTTAAAGCATATGACACATCCGGACGGGTACAAGTCATGGCATACATGATTGACCCAACAGCTGAAGCATAGGGTATGTCCTTCATTCTTTCAACATGTTCTGTTTCATCAGGAGTGGGTGATTGAGACTTGCTCAAGGAAATCCCACTTCCCATTGGAACGAGTCCTCTTTTAAAATTCTCCATGCTAAAACGAGGAAGGATCTTATACACATAAGATTCTTGGCTTAGTGCCAATATTCTTTTGGATCTTTCTCTAAAGATCCTTATACCCAGTATGCGTTGTACATTTCCCAAATCTTTCATTTGGAAATGCTTTCCTAACCAATCCTTGACTGAAGTCAACATGGTAACATCGTTACCAATGAGGAGTATTTCATCTACATACAAGATTAGGAACACAACTTTGCTCCCACTGAACTTCATGTATAAACAAGGTTCTTCAACACTTCGAGTGAACCCATTCTCTCTTATCACATGATTGAACCGATGATTCCAACTTCTTGATGCTTGCTTAAGCCCATAAATGGACCTATTTAGCTTGTACACTTTGTTAGGATTTTTAGGATCCTTAAAACCTTCAGGTTGTACCATGTACACCTCCTCCTCTAAATGCCCATTTAGGAAGGCGGTTTTAACATCCATTTGCCATATTTCATAATCATGAAATACGGCAATCGCTAACATAATCCGAATTGATCTTAACATAGCAACGGGAGCAAAAGTTTCATTATAGTGTAGACCATGAATTTGAGCGAAACCTTTTGCTATAAGCCTAGCTTTGTAGACATCATCATGTCCCTCTATGCCATTCTTGATTTTGATGATCCATTTGCACTAAAGCGGTTTACGTTTTCAGGCAAATCAACCAAGTTCCAAACTTGATTATCTTCCATAGAATTAATTTCGAATTTCATGGCTTCAAGCCAAAAAGTTGAATTTGGACTAGATATGGCCGCTTTGTAGGTTGATGGTTCATCATTTTCCATTAGAAAGACGTCTAACGCGTCTCCTACCTCAATGGCACTAATATATCTTTCAGGTTGGTGACTCGCCCTTCCAGACCTCCTAGGTACTGGGGCATGAACTATAGCATTGGACGAAGAAGGAATATCTTCTTGCGTCACCTCTACTTCTGTTTGTGGCTATTGATGTTGAATTTCTTCAAGTTCAAATTTTCTCCCACTCTGTCTTTTAGAAATGAAGTCATTTTCTAAAAAGACAACTTCTCGAGACAAACACTTTGTTCTCTTGAGAATTATAGAAGTAGTATGCACGAGTATTGAGTGGATACCCTACAAACGTACATTTGTCAGACTTGGGTGCAAGTTTGTCGGAAGATTTGTTCTTAACATAAGCCTTGCAACCCCATATCTTTATATATGACAAATTTGGGACCTTCCCTTTCCATATCTCATATGGAGTTTTATTTGCAGCTTTAGTCGGACTCCTGTTTAAGGAGTGAATTGCGGTTTGGAGTGCAAATCCCCAAAATGAATCGGGGAGATCTGTAAGACTCATCATTGATCGAACCATATCTAATAAGGTTCGATTTCTCCTTTCAGAAACACCATTGAGTTGTGGTGTTCCAGGTGGCGTAATTTGTGATACTTGATGCGTGTCTATTTTATGATGTTTTTCATCTATTTTTACACGCATTTGGTCGCTCATTTACTATGTTTTAGCCCTTATTTCCCAACAATCGTGTACTTTCGTGTTTTTATGCACTTTTGCAGATTTATGCGGAAAAGGGACGATTTAGCACCAAATTCATGTCCTCGAGTCTTTTGCATAATTAAGGAACGAAGGAAAGTCAACTGGAATCTTTATTTAAGTACCAAGAGTCAAATCAAGAAGAAAACCGGAGAACTTCTATGTGGAAACGGTCGACCGACCTATTATATGGGTCGGCCGACCTGGCCTGAAGTTTAAGAAGTCCAAAATCTTGAAGAAAGCCCAAAATTTGCTTAAACCCGTAAAAGAGGTCGACCGACCCACCAAATTGGTCGACCGACCTCAGCGAAGCCCAGGAACGTTTTCGGAAAGCAATTAGAAGTAGGAGTCTTTAGGAAACTTTAATTTTCTGCCCTATATAAGCTAATCTTGTAATTAGGGTTAGACATATCAAGTTTTACTATCAAGCCACAATTCAGTTCATAATCTAGCATCAGTTATTATCTAGTTCTTAATTCTAGTTTTCAACTTTAGTTTGTAATCTTTCAATAATTCTCAAGCATTCAATAAAGTTTGTTCCTTTCTGCCTTAAGTCCGACTCTGGTAGTTACTCTTTTAATCTAGTTTTATTATTGCTCTTATTATTATTGCATTCGATTAAGATAGAATTCCCAAGCTTTATTGAATCTTGGATGCTTAGATTATTATTTACTATGTTTTCCATGTTTATTCCCGTCTTTATTATCGTTTCAATTACCATGCGTAGCTAATTTTCATATGTTAGGATGTAGGGGATGAATATGTAGGTAGTATAGATTCCGAGACCGACTTGTAGCAGAGCCGTGGTCGGCCGACTCAAATAATGGGTCGGTCGACCAAGGCGGTGGTCGGCCAACTGGAATAGCTGGTCGGTCGACCCACTCGCGTCTGAATTCCGTTTCGTCTTTCCTTGTTGACTATAAAACCCTACAACGAGACTGAAAGGAGACTTGTAGGATGTTAGTAATGACCTACCCAAGATTGAGAGATACGGGAAGGGCATTGGTTTACACCTTAAGATGGCTAGGTTACTCAAGACTGAAAGGTATGTGACCTAGAATTTAGGAATCACCCTTATTGTTGACACCCAATAATTGTGAGACCTAGGAACTAATAGCATAGGCCGAAAGGAGCTATTAGGTACCATAGACCGAAAGGATATGTTACACTCCTTACGCGACTGCAATACATGTTGACCTTAGGATTTATATTACCTTAGCTTTTTATTACCCGAACATCCTAGCATCCCTTTTATTATATTTTCTTCTCATCTTTTATTATTTGTTTGTTTTAATCTTTGCCTTAGATATAGTAATCAACACAATCAACCCCCAAATCTGTTACCTTTAACATTAACATCAAACAATAAGCACTCCCGACCTCTTTGTGGTTCGACCCTTACTATCACTATCTATAGTTTTAGTTTGGTTTATTAATTTTATCTTTGATACCCTCAACGACGGGCATCAAATTTTGGCGCCGTTGCCGGGGAGGTGACGCCAGTGTTTATTGCTTTTGTTTTTGTTTTCCCTTTTTGTTTAAGGAAATTTTGTTCCTTAAACCTTCTCACCTTTTTCTTGTAGTTTCCATCTTATGCGCAGGTCAGTTCAAGGAGAACTCCTACCACTAGACCACGAGCTTGAGAGGACTCTTAGAGAAAGGAGAAAGCAACTTTTAGCGACTCAGGAAGGAGGATCACCATCTTCCTTATTTCAAGAAGACATATTTGAACAACCATCATTACCATCTTCACCAAAAACACCACCTTTTACCTACTTTCCAGTTTTTCCAAAAGAAGAAGAAAACATGACAGAGGAACCTACTATCGCCAGTCACTCCATGCCTCAGGCAAAGGACCTATACAAAGGGTTCACTTTACCTGCAGGTACTGGGAAGCCATTCGAGGCCAAGCCTGCCTATATTACTATGGTTGAAAGAAACCAATTTGGAGGCTCGGCCAATGAGGATGCCACAAAGCATATTGAAATCTTCACAGATTACATATGCTCTATTGCACCCCCAGAAGGAGTGACGCAGGACCAGATTAAGCAGACCATGTTTATCTTCTCTCTTACGGACGCTGCGAGGGAATGGTACAGAGACTTAGACCGCACTGCTGCGGGAGTCACAGATTGGAATACCCTAGCCTTAGCATTCTACAGGAAATACTATTCTGCATCCAAGACTAATGCTTTAAGGGCGCAGATTACAAATTTTTAAGCAGGGCCCCAATGAGGACTTTAGTGGGGCGTGGGACAGGTTCAAGAGACTTGTTCGATCCATACCACACCACGGATTCAAACAATGGTTTCTTTGTAACCATTCTACAATGGCCTTTACGATGACAACAGGGCCTATCTAGATGCTGCAGCTAATGGGAGATTCCAAGATAATTCCGGAGAGACTAAGGGTCTCAAATTGATAGAAGATGTTGCTGTACACCGTGCTGAACATGGAACTTCCCGAGGCAATCAAAGGAAATCTGAATATAACCTAGCAGCTATTGAGGCCTTGACGGCCAAGTTGGAAAAATTAGAAGCTGGAGGGAAATTCGATCTAGGAAATGGGAGAAAGGGAGGTATTTATCAGGTAAACGCCGTTCAAGACGGACCCTTTGCTTGTGAGAGGTGCGGTGGAGAAGGGCACGTGTCAAAATTCTGCACTTCATCCAATGAGACATGTGCCGCTTTCCAACACTATCGTGGGAACAATTTCTATGACCCAAATAATAATAATGTCCATTCCAACATGAGGTGGACAAGCCAGAATGTTCTCAACCCACAACACATGCAACCTCAGCAAAATTCCACATATATTCCCCCACATAAGCAAGGTTTCCAAAAACCACCCTTCAACCCTCAACCACCTTCAAATCCACCACCCAACATAGACACTCTTATCCAAAATCTTGTTGGGTTGGTTCAGAAGGAGTCGCAGGCTAGAGAGGCAGGGATGAAGATGTTAGAATCTCAGATTGCTCAAATTGCGGGCAAGAATGATACTAGGGCTCCGGGTCAACTTCCGACCAAGACGGACCAGAAAAAAGAGACTCTAAATATCATATCCCTACAAAGTGGAGCTAAAGTGGGGGGCAAGAAAGAAATACAGCCGAGTAACAGCGAGGAAGGTCGACCGACCCAGGAGCCAGGTCGACCGACCTCTGAGCAGAATCCGAAAAATCTCGCTGAACAGGAGAGTGGTCGACCGACCGAAGAAGAGGGTCGACCGACCACCGAGGCAGAACAAGAAGCCCCTTTTCGTCCTGAATTGCCGAACAACTTAAGGGATTTTCTTTTCCGGGGTGATAAGACCCCTAGGTTTCTGAAAAGGGCTGCAAATACCGAATCTTCAGCCCCTCCTTTCCCAGAAAGACTCATTCCTTCGAAGGATCAGGTATCTTTTGAGAAATTTAAAGACGTAATTCGTTCATTAAATGTTCAAGTTCCGTTTCTAGAATTAGTCCAACAGGTTCCTTCATATCTTAAATTTATGAGACAGCTTTTGTCAAGAAAGAGGTCTTTAGATAAGGTTGAGTCGGTGGCCCTCACTGAAGAGTCATCTAGTTTTTTATCACATGTTATTGCCCCTCACAAATTAGAAGACCCTGGTAGTTTTTCTGTCCCCTGCAATATAGGAACCTTCCCAGTGAAGAAGGCTTTATGCGACTTAGGTGCTAGTATCAGTGTCATGCCCCTAAGCGTTGCCTTAAAATTAGGAATGACCGAATTTGCAGTAACCAGCATGACTGTCCAGATGGCAGATCGTACATCTATGGAACCTGTAGGGGTGTTGTAAAACATCCCTGTGCGTATTGACAGGTTTTTCTTTCCAGTTGACTTCGTAGTTTTGGACATCCCAGAGGATGCCCATATACCGATAATACTAGGAAGACCTTTCCTCCAAACTGCAGAAGCCATTATAGATGTAGGCACTGGGACTTTGACCTTCAAAGTAGGAAAGCATTCCATCATCTATGGCCTATCTTATAGGAAGAAGGATGCTATGACCCCCATCACTTGTAATTCTATCACTTCTGAAAAGAAGTATGAGGTCATCAATACTTCTCCTACCTTATTTCCTATCCCTGTATCTGTTTTTACACCTCCGCCCCAGAATGGGAGCAATATAGAGGACACTTCTATTATGACTGGTGCATGAATTGGTTTGGGGAAATCCAAAGTAAAGGAAGTCATAGTACAGAGAGGAGGAATGGGCTGCTTGAGCTATAAGGAAGATGAAGACCCAGATGTTGTAGATCGGGAAGAAAAGAAAAAGAGGAGGCAAGCTCAAGAAGAGAGGACGTCGCATATGCTTTGCGACGGCGGAAAGAAGATGTGTTTTGCTAATCAAGAGAACACTGTGGAGACTACGGCGTGTCGTCAAAAGTCGTGGTCGGATATATTCCGCATCTTTAGCGGATAGTTTTTTTCAAGTTTCAGTTTTTAAGACATTTCAAGTTTGCTCGTAGTCTTAGAACTTTTTCCGTTATGCTTGCGTAGTTAAGACTTTAGACTTGTTTCTGGCATCTCGCGCATTTGTTTGGCGCATATTTTAATGCTTTTTCAGGTTTTACGAGGGAACGAAGACCGTGGTGCAGAAGAGGGGTCGACCGATCAGAAACACGGGTCGGTCGACCTAGTCCTTGTAACGCTGGAATTCCTGTAGTCTGCAGGAGGGTCGGTCGACCTAATATATGGGTCGGTCGACCTACCTGTCCGTCGCAGTCTGTTCGTTTCTTCCTCAGAAATCGTGCAACCGTCTTTGGTACTTGAGTGGCACTGCTGGCCACCAAAACCTCCCACCTTACGCTGGTTTGGGGAGGTTTTTCACGCGCTTCATAACCCAGTGAGTTCTTTCCAGTTTTTCCTTAGTTTTTTTTACTTGCATTTGTCTTTTAATTTTCTGAAACCTTTACTTAGGCTAATGCACAATGGGAACATTGTGCGGGTTGGTTTGGGGAATGGTTTCGCGTCACATGCATTGTTCCATTGCATTTTTTGTCACACGTTTATTGCATTTCTGTCTTGCATTGTTCTTTTCTTTATTTTCCTTACCTATACAAAAGAAAAATACAAAAAAAAATGAAAAAAATTCAAAAATTCCAAAAAAATGCACGTTTATTTTAGCATATAGGTCGAGTCGGAACGAGAGTATTTCAAGGATGATTTAGCTATCTTACATGTTTATGCCTTCACCTTGCCTTGTCAACTTGTTTTAGTATAAGAGTCTTTTGCATATCTACGAGTTTTTGTCAATTTGTATATCTTGAGACTTGACTTATACCTTGGCAACCTACTATACATTCTAAGTTTTAGAGCCTTATTCCTGGTTTCATTCTTAAACCAGTTGTCTAGGATGTGAGTAGTACTCCCCTTGGAACATGTTACATCAATATGCATAAACATGAACTTGAATTGCTATATACTTGTTTTACTATCTCGTTTTGTGAATCTTGATACGTGCATTTGGGATCCCTTTTCTCTATTTTACCCATAAGCTTCACATAGACAAAATTGCCTTTTTATTTCCCCCAAAACTACATCCCATAATTGGCCTACCCTTCCAAGCTAGTATTTGTGGTCTTTGGTTTATTTTGAGGCATCTTGGTTTGTATGCTATCTTGAGCAAAAAGAGAAAGAAGAAAGGAAAGAAATAAAGAAAAGAAAAAAAGAACAGAAAAATTCAGGAAAAGAAAGAAAGAAAAGAAAAACGAAAAAAAGTCAAAACGTATAGGAAATAGGTCGACCGACCACCTTAATAGGTCGGCCGACCACGTGACAGTATCAGAATGAAAAAAAAAAATCGTTCCAAATTCCCTTTCTTTTATGTGTTATCACTCCCGTACTTCATTCAAAACTATTTGGGAGTCCTTTCTTATATTTAATGTGAGAATTGTGCTACAAAAGAGCACTTTCTTAATATCAAAAGTTGTGAAATATGTTGTTGGGAAACGATTTTACTAGCTTGGCTACTAACCCCACAAATCCAAAAACATCTTAACCACTTTTACCTTTTACCTCACATATCTTTCATTACCTCAATTGCATGTATCTGGGCCACTTAATGAGATTGTTATACAAAGTTGTGGAATTCTTGTTCATGTTAGATTGCAGGCATGTTCTCATGGGTCGCAGTTAGGTGAGTGTCTCTACAAAATCACTTCTTTCTATCTTTTACGTATACTCACCCTTTGCTTCATGAGTGCCTCGAGCGTACCGCGAGAGTCCATGGTATAAAGTCTCTATAGTCTCTAGTATTGCAAGTTTGACAGCACCATAACTCGTTTGCATGATTTGAATACTATCTCATTTTATACTTGGCATTGGTCTAGGCTAACATGTAAATTTCGCTCTGAGATTGAAATCGTTCCATAAGTTAAGATTGAGTCTATTTCTTGCTTGAGGGCAAGCAAGGGTTTGGTTTGGGGAATTTGATGCGTGTCTATTTTATGATGTTTTTCATCTATTTTTACACGCATTTGGTCGCTCATTTACTATGTTTTAGCCCTTATTTCCCAACAATCGTGTACTTTCATATTTTTATGCACTTTTGCAGATTTATGCGGAAAAGGGACGATTTAGCACCAAATTCATGTCCTCGAGTCTTTTGCATAATTAAGGAACGAAGGAAAGTCAACTGGAATCTTTATTTAAGTACCAAGAGTCAAATCAAGAAGAAAACCGGAGAACTTCTATGTGGAAACGGTCGACCGACCTATTATATGGGTCGGCCGACCTGGCCTGAAGTTTAAGAAGTCCAAAATCTTGAAGAAAGCCCAGAATTTGCTTAAACCCGTAAAAGAGGTCGACCGACCCACCAAATTGGTCGACCGACCTCAGCGAAGCCCAGGAACGTTTTCGGAAAGCAATTAGAAGTAGGAGTCTTTAGGAAACTTTAATTTTCTGCCCTATATAAGCTAATCTTGTAATTATGGTTAGCCATATCAAGTTTTACTATCCAGCCACAATTCAGTTCATAATCTAGCATCAGTTATTATCTAGTTCTTAATTCTAGTTTTCAACTTTAGTTTGTAATCTTTCAATAATTCTCAAGCATTCAATAAAGTTTGTTCCTTTCTGCCTTAAGTCCGACTCTGGTAATTACTCTTTTAATCTAGTTTTATTATTCCTCTTATTATTATTGCATTCGATTAAGATAGAATCCCAAGCTTTATTGAATCTTGCATGCTTAGATTATTATTTACTATGTTTTCCATGTTTATTCCCGTCTTTATTATCGTTTCAATTACCATGCGTAGCTAATTTTCATATGTTAGGATGTAGGGGATGAATATGCATAGGTAGTATAGATTCCGAGACTGACTTGTAGCAGAGCCGTAGTCGGCCGACTCAAATAATGGGTCGGTCGACCAAGGCGGTGGTCGGCCGACTGGAATAGCTGGTCGGTCGACCCACTCGCGTCTGAATTCCGTTTCGTCTTTCCTTGTTGACTATAACACCCTACAACGAGACTGAAAGGAGACTTGTAGGATGTTAGTAATGACCTACCCAAGATTGAGAGATACGGGAAGGGCATTGGTTTACACCTTAAGATGGCTAGGTTACTCAAGACTGAAAGGTATGTGACCTAGAATTTAGGAATCACCCTTATTGTTGACACCCAATAATTGTGAGACCTAGGAACTAATAGCATAGGCCGAAAGGAGCTATTAGGTACCATAGACCGAAAGGATATGTTACACCCCTTACGCGACTGCAATACATGTTGACCTTAGGATTTATATTACCTTAGCTTTTTATTACCCGAACATCCTAGCATCCCTTTTATTATATTTTCTTCTCATCTTTTATTATATGTTTGTTTTAATATTTGCCTTAGATATAGTAATCAACACAATCAACCCCCAAATCTGTTACCTTTAACATTAACATCAAACAATAAGCACTCCCCACCTCTTTGTGGTTCGACCCTTACTATCACTATCTATAGTTTTAGTTTGGTTTATAAATTTTATCTATGGTACCCTCAACGACGGGCATCAATAATATGCCACAATCTTTTAAATGAGAATCAAATTCATTGCTTAGATACTCTCCACCACGATCTGATCGTAGTGCTTTGATCTTTCTATTGGTTTGGTTCTCTACTTCATTTTGAAATTCTTTGAACTTTTCAAATTCTTTACTTTTGTATTTGATTAAGTAGATATACCCATATCTACTTAAATCATCAGTAAAAGCAATAAAGTAGTCATAATTTCCTCTTGCGGTGATTGTCATTGGACCACATACATCGGTATGTATTAGTCCTAACAAGTCACTTGCTCTTTTACCTTTTCCACTAAAAGGTGATCGAGTCATCTTACCAAGAAGACATGATTCGCATACTCCATATGATATGTAATCGAATGGTTTGATGATATTAGTCGACACTAATCTCTTAATGTGATTTTCATTTATGTGACCTAGACGGCAATGCCAAATGAACGATTCATTTAGATCACTTGATTTTAGTCTTTTCGTTTGCACATTATGGACATCAATAGATTTTGAGTTGTTAAGTACATAAATCCCATTTACGGAATTTGCTTGGCCTACCACCAAGCCATTTCGATGTATTTCACAAAAATTATTCTTGATCATAAATGAAAAACCTTCCATGTCCAACATGGCAACCGAAATGATGTTCTTTGATAAAGAGGGTACATAATAACAATCTTTCAAATACAACTCAAAACCAATAGCTAAATGCAGTACGTAGGTTCCCTTTGAAGAAGCGACTACCCTAGCCCCATTTCCAAGCCTGAGATCCACGTCTCCTTTATCTAGCTTCTCCACACTTCTTAGCCCCTGTAAATGATAACAAAGGTGAGATCCACAACCAGTATCTAATGCCCATGTTGTAGAGGAGGTGAAATTAATGTCAGTTACATATATTTCGGATAAAGTCTTACTCTTTGGAGTGATGATTCCATCTTTAATGTCCTCCAGATATCTGGGGCAGTTACGCCTCCAATGGCCAAACTCAAAACAATGGTGACACATTTCAAAAGGTTTAGCACCCCTTTTGTCGGTTGTAGTAGTCCTACTAGCTACTCCTATCATGGTTCGCTTTCCTCTCTTCATCCTCTTAAACTTCCTTCCATTCCTAATGGAAAGAGGCGTTCCGCTTGTGCTCCCACTCATCTCCTCATCCCCTTTTGTCTCTAAAGACATCGAGCTCATCTGAGAGACGAGTTTATCACAATCATGATCAGACATCATGATGGGTCTAGGTGGAGCAGAAGCGGTTACCAGACAAAGATTTCCATTGTTGTCAATTGTAAAGCGCAATTCTCTAGTCAAATCATCTTCACAGTATTTTTGCCAGTCATCAATAGTGATTGGAGTGAGATTATTGAAAGCATCCATTTTTCAATTACTACAAGAGATCAAGGAAAAATTAACATTTATCGTTTTGTAAACAATTAAATAATGTTGACAAGTTTTAGCATCTATAAACTGACATCTATCCAATTTTATAAATGATTCCAAGAGCCAAACCCATACCACCGAAATCGTGAACCACTGGAACTCCGACCCAATAATATGGTTTGGTGGGTTAAAACCGGTTCTACAATAGAACTCTTGGTCGATGAAAAATCATTATTTACTCATCTTAGCCCGGAACACATTGACCACTGGTCCTCTACACTTCCGTTGAGTACAAACCAAATTTCAATTGCATCGAGATGCGATCCGCCCACTGGACTGAATCCACCTCATCGCCCCACTTATCCTACGTAATGGGGTTCGTAGTGCCCACTTGACTAGCACCACCCCACGAAATAGAAGCTCATGGGTTCTACTATTTGGTAAGGCTAATCCTCAATTGTTTTGTTTGATATAGGGGTCTTGTCAATTTATTATCTATTTCCTTTAAGTGAATTAAATCGGTGAACTTGATAATTATAATTGACACGGTCGTTTTTAATGATTATTCTAATATGCATGTTTATGGCGATTTGGCTATGCATGCAGACATATAAATAATGCAAAAATAAAAGCAATAAAGCAATAAAGTCCTACTATGGTCTTCCAAATAATAGAAAAACTAATTAACTATTACAAATCGGAAACCAACTCCATGGTTCCTTGAACTTCATAGGCATGTCATCCAAGAAAACACCGTCTTGTCGGAACTCTTTTCCCTATGGCACCGTCTTTTGGATCTCCAGAATTACAATAAAATAATATAACTATTCTATTGCAAAACTGAAATTTAAATTAAATTACAAACCCGTGATACGAGATCACATAAATTACAACCGAATCAATACTCCCTTTCATTACGGGTAATATGGATTAAAACTAAGGCCATACTAAGAAAAAATTACATAATTCCAAAATATATAAAACATTCAAATATGACATTCATATTAAATAAAATGCAATAATAAAATATGTATGCACATGCTCAATTTTTAATGCCAAATCGCCTTATGGGAGCAAATATCTCATATTTGTTTACGGTTTTTACGGATATGCGTGAACTTAACTATTAAAATCATCAAAATTACATAAATCTCATTTATGTCCAAGTTAATCATCCTAACATACTTTAGGAATCAATGTTTAGTCTCTACTAATGTTTGATCATGATTCAACTTGATTTTGCATTATTGTTCATAAATTACTTGTATTTACGGGAAAATAAACGAAACATGGCCACATGAGTCAATAAAATTCGAAATTTAAAATTCAAAACTTTTAATCTTTCTGGAAATTTCTAAAATTTCAGAAGTTAATAAAATGGTCTTATACAAAAATATATAGTTTATTTCTTAAATAAATCATATAAAAAGCGTTTTTATGGTTAAAAATCCGATTTGAATTATAAAAACTTGCAATAAATTGCTATAAATTTTTAGTCATCCACAAATGCATTTACGCCACCAAAAACGCTTCATTTGGACGAGTAACGAAGAAATGGCAGCCATTTGAAGTTCACTGGGTAGTGCATGGAATTCGCGCTGAGAAGTACTCGATCGAGGAGTTCTCAGAAGAAAAGTGCTCGATCGAGGGCTTCTTTGCTCGATCAAGTATTTGCCAGAGAGAAAGTGTTTGATCGAGTCCTTGCCTTACTCGATCGATGGCTTTTTGGAGATTTTTACTCGATCGAGTGAAATTGGAGCTCGATCGAGTAATCCACTAATGGGCCTCAGCTTTTACGTTGGACTTTAGGTTAAAATGTTGAGATAGTTGATCTTTCTTATAAAAGGAGGTCAACTAAACATCTCATAGGATTCACCATTAGTCAGTAGTTTCATTTTCAGTTTCTCTTTTGCGCTCCACTGTAGAAAGGAGACGGAGGAAACACCGTAGTCCTTTCCTTCCGCGTTTTTCCAGATCTGTACTCATTCCTTATTGTTAATCGGTAATTCTCATTCTAGTTTTCTTTTAATCTTTATGTCTTTTATGTTTTGTTTTGTTTTTAATTATGCATAGGTAGTTTCCCTTGCTAAGACTTAGGGGATCCGTAGTTAAGAAAGTTAGTAATCGATCATCATGTTTATTCTCATATAATACTTTATGTCACTTGCTACATATAATAGCGACTAGTTACTTGTGTCGACGCATTTGGTTAGTTGATCTGGTAACTTTGACTTGGACCGAAAGGTTGGAAAGGGTGAGGCCTGTAGTAACACATTAGGACCGTAGTGAGGGCGAAAGCTAAGCTATTGTTATCTTAGGGAGAATTGAGACCGAAAGGAGATTTTCTCTAACCCTTGGATTATGTTTAAACTGTTTAATCTGAGACTTGATTACTAGGCTTAATTAATTATGGTGAACCGGCTGTCTTAGCTATTTCTTTTCCTTGCTAGAATTTTATATCTTTTACCATTTTGTCTTCCTTTGCTTTAGTTTAGACTTTAAAAACCCCCCTTTTGTGACTGATAGACGAACCTTTGAACAGATACCTTGCCTCCCTGTGCAGATCGACCCTACTTACCGCCGACTTCTGTTAGTAGTACTTAGGTATTTATTTTTGGTACCAAACGACGGTATCAGCTATTATTTCCCCTATTTCGTCTACTTTCGTATTTTGGTGCATTATTGCAGATTTATGCGGAAATAAGTAGATTTTGAGTCAAATCCGTCCTCGAGTGGATTGCATAGCTAGTGACATTGAAGGAACGATCAAGGAAAGAGCTTAGCGCGCATTTCAAGGCCTAGAAGACCGTTTATCGGAGTTTTCATAAATAATCTACCGGCTATAGTGGTCTATAGACTGACCTACGCAGTCCATAGACCACCAGAGATAGAAGCAAAACAGAAGACCATCAAAGACTGGTCGACCACTGAGCATAGTGATCGGTCGATGATGCGTGCATATATTATAGACGTTTTTGTCCCTTTTTGACACGCATTTCGATGCAATTGAGTGGTTTTATATCGCTTTATGCCCCGAATAGGCTACTTTGTGTTTGTGTTACCATTTTGCTGATATGAACCGGATTGTAGCAGAAATCAAGCCTTTCAACCTCAATTTTCGCATTTTGTTAGAAGATGGAACAATAGAGGACGGATACTTGTGCATGGAGAAGCGTGAAGGTTGTCGTTGACCACAAGGATGACAAGACAATCATTTAGAGGCCAATCATAGACTCATACGAGGAGCAATAGCCTCGATCGAGCTGTCATGTGCTCAATCGAGAGGTATTTAGAGTCAAAAGTACTCGATCGACATTGCTTTCAGTCGACCGAGTAGCTGAGATGTGAAGAAGTCGATCGAGAGGTTCCTTCCCTCGATTGAGCAAATTGCTGAAGGATTTTATCTCCAGTTATTCCTCTCGATCGAGAGCTTTTGCGGGCTGGCTTTATTAAGCCCTTAGGTTTAATTAGTTTTCCCGTGTCTTACTATAAGAACACTTGAGATATTTGATTTTAGGTTATCAATCTTTTTCGTCAAAAATAAATACCAACCCTTCTATTCTAGTCGTCACTTTCATATTGTTCTTTCATTTTTTTTCCTTACGTTGCCACTTTTACGGATTACGAACGGATTTTGACACAATTCTTTACGCCGGAATCGCTTGATTGTAATCTTCTCTTTTCTAATCTTAATCTTTCTTTCATTGCTTTTTTCTGTTTCATTTATGCTGTTTCGTTCTGCCTTATTCTCGTTTTAAGCCTCGAAAACCGTGCCCTTGCTTTGCTTGTCTTGGTCCCTTGTTCTCTTTCTCGTCGTTATTTTTATCTTGTTTTACTCCATGTCGTTCATTAGCATGATTAGTATAACTGTATAATTGCTATCGTAAGTAATTACGTTATGAGTAGCTAATTCTTTTATATGCCGGGATGAGGGAATCTGTGTCAAATGCATGATAGGTTATAACCGGGTAGGGTAGTTTTGCGGTAGGAATTGTCGTTGAGCAATTTATCTGTTGTTTGGTTGAATGAGTGCATGCAAGAGACCATACATTTAGTTAAACCCCGACTTAAATCGGAAGATTGGAAGGGTAAGGCTTGCTTAACTGTGATAATTAGTTTCTATGAGGGCGGAAGTCAAGCAGGAATGACCTTAGAGTGACTTAAGACTGGAAGGTATAGTCGGGCTAGAGACGTGACTGTAATAACCTAGCTTTTCCTACCAATAAACTGACCAACCTAGTTTACACCGATATAGTTGCTGACACAATGAACTGAAATCCTAGCATATTCCTCTCTTCTGATTTATTTCATATCTTTTTCGTTTCTGTTCTTTTCTTATCTTTTTCTCTCTTGCCTTTTACCTCCCTAGTTTAGTTATAACAATTTAAATCCCCCAAATTTTGTGACCGACAGATTAGACCGTCAGATAATACTTTAGCCTCGCTCCCTGTGGAGATCGACCCTACTTACCGCTAACTTCTGTTAATAGTTTTTTAGGTTTTATTTTTGGTGTTAAGAGACCGAAATCAAATTTTGGCGTCGTAGCCGAGGAGGCAATTATGTTATCTGTTTTAAGATTTTTCTGTCTTGTCTTAAGGAATCAAATTTTCGGTCTCATTGGTTTTCTTTTAGCTGTGTATGCGCAGGTCTGGAAGGGGAGAACTAGTTGAGGCCAATCCTGAACCTGAAAGGATCTTGTTACGTAGGAGAAGAGAGCTTGAGAAAAGTAGTCAGTAGGAAGTCTTGAGTACTTCTGACAGTGAGAGTATTGAATCTGTTGAGGAGATTTCCACTGCTGAGACCAGTTTACCAGTCAAAATGCCTAACATTGTTAGTCATGTAGAACCTACTGCTGAGTTCATTCCCAAAGGGTTTAGCTTATCAACTGATGAGGATGGTAACACGTTCGATTTTCAACCATATTATATCAACATGGTTGAGAGGAACCTGTATCGGGGGGGGGGGGGGGGGGGGGGGGGGGTTGGGGTCACGCGTGAAGACCCACGAAAGCATATGGAGCGGTTTGCTGATTACTGTTCGTCTATCCTTGCTACTAGTGATAGGTTCACGGTCATAACAACCCTACTAGAATATTAGTCTCACTAATCATTTTACCAATTTAAATATTAAATTTAGTTTTGATCTTATGCATGCAAATGAAAATGCGGAAATATAAAGAACCGGACCCTTACTTTCGGTCCAAAATAGCAAAGGACGATCCTCCACGGAACAACCAAAGTAGCTTGCCTCCTTTACGATGCACCCAAGACGTGCCCCTTAAGAACCGAAAATTACACGGACTAGATGTACAAAGTCGGTTTACCTTAAAATTGTAAACTAATCTTATTAGAAAACTAAATAAATACTATAACTATTATAGTATAATATTATGTAATAATATTTAGAGAGGTTTTGGAATTTTCTAACACTAGAAAACTTGGTTGCAGGAAGGGTTAAGGTTATAATGAAATGTTATGTAAACATTTTACATATATGGTGAATGGGTTGGGGTTGAGCCGTGTTAGAGGGGCTAGGGAAGGCCAATGCATGGCCTTGGTCTTACCCATGCACTTAGGTTTGCATGACTACCTATTATCCATCATACCTAAGCAAATGATTATGTTTTAAGGAATAAAATATCACAATATTAACCCACAACATACATATTACATACACGGTTCCCTTAAGTGTAAAATGGACTTCCATTTTACAATTTGTAATTTGTACAATTGTGTGACATGTGACATCCTATGTCACAAATACAATTGTATTAATTTAAAATATATATATATTTATCATATAAATATTATTTCTAAATTATTTAAATCATACTCCCTCCTACCCAACTTAAATGTCTCATTGTACATTTCCGTTTATTCAGGATATTGTCCCATTGTCCATTTTTGGTAAGTTTTTTACCAATTTTTTACCACTCTACCCTTACTATTTATCATTTATTACTCACCCACCCACTCATTTCTCTACTTACTTTATACAATTCATAACACCTTCTCTCCAATCTACATACCCCTACTCAACCAAAATATTAAACAACTAATAAACCATAAATTTTGTCCTTTGAAGACAATGGGACATTTAACAAATTAATTTAGTAATTCGTAATTACCTTCCCAATATATGTGTATTATAATAATCGTCAATACGATATACAACGTTTGTTATAACCACGAACCTTTCTCATTCTAATTTCGATATTTCAAAAATATCGATTAATATTTGACAATTGACACGTTTCAATTTCAAATATAAATCTTACATTAAGATTTAACCTCTGATTTCTCGATATTCGATTTTAAGGAATTTGATCAACTCGTATCGTATACAATTGATCAATATATCAATTAAGGGGATTGTCCTATAGGTGTGACCTAAAGGGATTAACTGACCACCACCGTCATACGACAGTAATGTCAAACTCAAGTCAGCCAATCATTACCGATTAATGTTGGTCAGTTAACTATATAATATCGGATCATCCCTTGCATATTCTCGTCATGAGATTTAATTACGTGATCGCACTATTGTTGAGGACACTTTTCCCAACAATCTCTTACTTGTCCTCGACAAGTGTGCGTCACCGATTCTCTTGCCTTATTAAATCATCTCCCACTCAATGCAAGGTGTCTAACAGGTCGTACTTGCACTTGAACATATCGTGAGCGGTTTTCTCGATCTGGAGATTTAACTGCTTTGACCGGAATTATCTACCATAGATACCTTCCGAGCGTGGCCACACATTTCCAGTTAAACTTCTCCTCGAGTGGCCCTGAGATTTAAGATAACCCTGACAAGGGACTAGACAATTCCTATCCTACTGTTCCGTTTGACTAACACAATCCATTATGACCCAAAAGATGACCATTTGACACCTTTTACAGAAGATCGTAGAGCATAAATCAAAGTCACTCTGAAACTGTGCCACCTTGGGCGAATAGTCTCTAGTATAAGAATTGACTCATGAGAATAATATAGTAGCTCTCGCGACGACCAGGCTATTAAAAAATTTCCAGAACTCTATAAGCACTTATTGCCCGACAGAGTGTCTCCTGCAGTCTGCCTATGTGATCGACTAGTCATCCCAAATGAATCCATGGCATTTGAACTTGCCATCAATCGCCTCACACTCTAGTCGCTTCGAGACGTCACCTCATACAAGCGACTATGGGCTATAGTAAGTTAATCCAGTTCACTTCATGGGGTTCGAAATTGTCTCCCATAACCCATTGGATTTGACAAAGTATTTATTAAGTTTGAGTTAATGATAAATCAAACGATAAGAGTAATTGTTATGTACGACCAGTCAATGCAATATTACTGTTCCACACTATACAATCTTTGATGCTTATCCATCAATTTGTATTAATGGTTTGATATGTGAATACACCATTTATTCACGTCACCCAAACCTACAAATTTCGGTTTCCCTCTGACTCATATTATCTCGTATAATATGATCTTATTCAGGTACATATCTAGTATTCATACTAGATTTTGAGTCTCTTTCCTGAAGGAAACTCCCACTGTTATATTATAACTCATGACATGTTGTTCTCATGTACACAGTCACATTGTACTAGAATTCATATTGTAGTTTACCTAGATTCGATCCACTAGTCCTCCTCGAGAACTTATATCGAAATAAGGTTTTAGTTTCAATATTTTGGTATGTTAATCAAGGTCATACGAATCAACACTTTCATATCTGGGTAATCCTACATTCATTGATATGAATAATTTATTTAACCTTGTTGATCATCAATAGGTGACGTTTTATTATCATATAATAAACTCACTTATGATTGTCCATCATCCTATAATGTTCTTAACATATTAACTCATCTAGAATTGAAAATATTTCATTCTTTTCCTAAAAGAATTACCATTCTCTCCCAATGGTAGGTTCAACTTTCTAATGACTATTTCTCCCACTAAATTTTGTATCACTATCTTTATAGTTAAATAACTCCCACTATCTCTATAGTGATTAGCTCCTACTCAATCAACATCTTCTCATCTCATATGAACATTTCATTTTTCGTCCTCATTCCCTTGGAAAGCACCAGGACATGATTTCTCCCCTATAATCCTTTAGAATAAGAAACACTATCATCAAGAGGACGGGAGACGATTTCTCCTCTATTATCTTATAAAATCAGAAACATTAACTTCACAGAAACGTTTTCCTTCTGTTTATACACGCGGTTCCTTTTGTCCTCTCTAGGAACTAATGACATAAAGAACATTTCCTTTTGTGTCCTCGCGTAGTTTCTTCTGTGTCCTCTTTCTTTTATCCATTCATTTAGGGTTCTTCTCAAGGACCCCATATAGGATTCTTCCCTAAGATCCCATATTTATTCTATTGGTTTGCGGGCGTAAAATTTCTTCCATTCTATCCTTTAAAATAACTGTTATTCTTACAAGGATAGCAATTTCGCCTAAAACAATGTATTGGATAGTAAGTATTATGAGGTCTGAGATATTAGTTCTCATTTTCACTTAAAATGATCATCTTATAATGAACTAATTAACTCACTTTTGAGTTTGATGTTTATATCTTATATTGATTGAGTGTTTTTCACGGAGGTGTAACTCTCGTTTAAGTAAATCAAATTACTTTATTATGATCCTATCATATCTAGCGTACGGTGAACTATTCAAGGTAATTTATTACGATCCATGAAGATCATATCAACTCATGTTATATAGTGCATTTAAAAACAACGATTTGATTTAAGAACAAAAGGAATGACTTGGGTTGAAAACCAAGTCATCAATATTCAACATTACAACCATTGTTTAAAATAACCAAATCCTTGTCATAAAAGAAATACCATGTTCTTAAAATTAAAATGCATAATCGAAAGAAGACATCAATTGAAAAGTAGAGCTAAGCTCTTATGTCTTCAATCTTCGGATGCTACCATAGCGATCCATGAAAGGAACTTCAAGCTTCCTTTTCCTTCTCCTTGCCTTTATCCTTGGAGGGAGCCCCTTTAAAACAATTATAAAAGAGTGAGAGTCAACAATTTGTATCAACATACAAAAGTTGACAAAATAACATGAATTTTAAGAGAGAATTATTACCTACTACAAGAACCCTTCCAGCTTTGAGGTCGTTTAGATACTTTTGGCAATTCCGCTTCCAATGCCCCATCTTAGTGCAATAATGACACTTGTCTTCAATGTAAAACCCCTCGCGAAAGCGGAAATAATAAACATACAAAGTACTAAAAATGCAGCGGAATTTAAAACTTTTTAACATAACTAGCATGCGAGGTGCATTAACAACTGAAAAATGAAACTGATATAAACAGAAATAGATAAGTATAACTGTCTAAGTACTGAAAGTAAATATATACAACAGCCTGGGATGGTACATCCCTACATGCACTCAAAACAACAACTATATCAAAAGTCTAGAGTCTAGCTAACGAAGTGTGTAAAGTCATTCGATGATAAGCGGAACATCGCTCGCTAGCTCTCAGCAACCCCTGCCAACCTCCTGCATGTAACTACACACATGTAAACATGTACGCCACAATTAGTGGGGAGTGACTAGAGTTCTCCTAGCCACCTTTTGTAACGACACGTAACACAGAAATACAAACAGAATACTCAAACATATAAAAACATGTGAAGCATATAATCTCAACAACTGAATCTCATATCATCATGCAATTACTAATGCAAGGCTCTCAACCAACTTCGGAAACCATTTGGAAGGAGAGCCGGTTTCCCTGCCGGTTGCCCGGCCGGGGGGTCTTTCAGTCCAAACTATTTACGAAACTGACTAAATAGTCATCCAATGCCTTGGATGAACAATACCAAAGTCAAAGTACCATACTCATCAATACCAACATCTATATCTGACACTGTACCAACACTAGGCAAACAGATAAGACTCAACAAGTATAAGGTTCAGCGGTCAACTTAAGACATAACCTACACACCGAACAATCAGCAAGTATAAAGGTTCAGAGGCGACATCTTAACGCATAACCTAGATACCAAATTCACAATCTCAAGCAAGGACTCAGAGGCGACAACTCAACGCATGGACCTGCTATTCAACAAGACGCTAGACTCAGAGGCAACAACTCAACGCATGGACTAGCATCCAAATTCACAATCATAAGTAAGGAACTCAGAGGCGATAACTCAACGCGTGTTCCCCTACTACATCACAAGACACTAGACTCAGAGGTGATAACTCAACGCATGGCCTAACATCAACACCAACACCCCGGGTAAGGTATTACAACCTGACTGCCCTGTTGTGCAGTTGCTCTACTCGTCAGACTCAGAGGCGATAACTCAACGCATGTCCTAACGCGATCACTCAAACATGTCTAGGCTCAGAGGCGACATCTCAACGCATACCCAAGACACGACAACCAAACATGTATGGAGCTCAGAGGCGACATCTCAACGCATACCTCCATACATGACAAACGTAGACATATAGGGCTCAGAGACGACATCTCAACGCATACCCCTATATATGACAAACAATCTGCGTATTAAGTTCAGAGGCGACATCTCAACGGATAACTTAATACGCAACACTACAATAGCATTCAATTCAATAACTAAATCTTTAGTTCATATCACTTATATTTCTAAACAACACTTAATTGACCCCGGGAACTAAGTTGAGGGAGAGCCGGTTTCTCTTTCGGTTACCCGATCGGGGGGTCTCTATCCTCTCTCCATTCCCGAACCCAATATAGTGTCGCCCATCCTCCGGGGACCTCAAACACACATGAAAGGTACACAGAACGAATCTCAAACAAAATCGATTAACCGTTTAAAAGATACAAACTATTTTAATGAGAACAGAGGCTCTCAGCCGGTCTGGGACCGTCTGCTGGTCAGCCGGCTGGGAGTCCCTTCCCATGCCATAATTCGAAATTCTGAAAACAAGGAGAAGAGGCTCTCAGCCGGTGGACCGTCTACCGGTCTGCCGGCTAGGAGTGCCTCCTAATGCCTTTCTCAACATTTTCCAAAACCAAGAAGGAATTATGAGCCGGTCGACCGGCGGCCGACCTGCCGGCTCAGAAGTCCTTCCCCAAACTTACGCATTCAAAAACTCAACTATGACTCTGAGCCGGCCGACCGGCTGCCGGTCAGCCTATCGATTCAGAGTCCCTGCACGAAAACGCAACATTTCGTATACGATTAAAATCTTCACAAATCGATTCCAAACATCCAAAATTGCAACAATTATACATTACCCAGCATCTATAAGACTCATATGCATCAAAAGCAAGTATCAATTTCCACAATAAAGCCTCAACAAGTTCATACTTTGTATTCGTCTTAAGCATTGAATTTCTGAAATTTCATCATCTAAGCATATAAAACACAATCAAAGCATGTGAAAGTCATTCTCATGTATTCCTAGCATGATTCTAAGTCTTAACAACACTCACTATGCACAAAATCAGAATCTAACGTCATCAAAGTCAAGAAATATGCTAATATCACAATAAAGGCCGAGTTTCTCATTATCGTCACCTCTAAAGAGTTTTTGCTCCAAGCTCATCTTCAATGATGTAGCTATCCACGTCCGGATCCTCTAAATCTTCTCCTACAACAAGAAAAACGACTTTGAGAAGCTAAAATCGGATTCTACCAAAAACAGGCCATTTTTCAAGTTGGATGAAATGGAAATTGAAAGTGATAGATGTCTTGCAAATTTCAAGAGGATTTCAGAAATGTATAACTTGCCTTGGTTTGGAATTCGGATGATGACTAAAAATCGATTTGAAGCTTGAAGGATTTAAGGAGAAAAGAGAAAATGGAGAAGCAGTGTTATGTTTTTGTGAATGAAGCTTATGTCGACATACACAATGAGTTGTAAGGTTTTTATTGTCCTTTTCCGTTTAAATGGAAACGGGCTTTTGAATGTGAACGGGTTTTTATGAGACGGACTTAACTTGCCAAGTTATATTCGTCTTAAGGACTTAAGGTTATTAAGACGGATCTTACGGATTATTTTAAAATAAATTAACATTAAATATTAAAATATTATTTTATTCCGTAAAAATAATTAAAAACCTTTAAAAATATAATTTACGAAAATACGGGATGTTACATTCAACTTTTGAAGACGATGAAGAAGCACCTTTCGAATAGGTCTTCTCTTTGGGAGATGTGGGTTTGAAGGCCTTGATACCTTTGCCTTTGTTAGCCTTCCGCTTAAACTTTCCCTTGCTCTTTTTCTCGATGTTGAGCACATCCTTCGTGGAACTCTCATTAAGTCCCATATCCCTTTCCGCTTGGACGAGCATCTTATGCAATTCGTCCAAAGAGGTTTCTTGATTACGCATGTTAATGTTCACCCGGAACTGATCATACGTTTTCACTTTGTTAAGGGAGTGAAGAATTCTGTCAATTATAAGAGAGTCAGGAACATTCACCCCTTGCACTTTCAAGGTTTCGGCTAGCTCAACCATTTTGAGCACATGAGCACTAATTCTTTGACCTTCTTTCAAGGTCAAGTCAAAGAAGGCGGAGGCCGCCTCATATTGAATCACCCTAGGAGCTTGCGAAAACATGGTCGTAAACTTGGTGTAAATCTTATTAGCCGTGGCTAGCTTAATCATTTTCCTTTGGAGATCCGGCTCCATGGAGAAAATAAGCGAGTTCTTAAGAGCATGCGACTCTTTCATATAAGCCTCATAGGCCTCACGAGTCGCAACCGCGGAACGAGCGGTGGGAGTGGCAGGAGCGGCTTCGGTAAGGAAACGAGTCTTATCGTCTCCTTCCGCGGCCAAAAGTAGTTGCGCGTCCCAATCCTTAAAATTGGCGTCATGCTTCTCAAGCTTGCAAAGATCCATGAAGGATCGAAGTCATGATAAATTCGTGAGAGGTGGAGCGTTATTAGCTATTTGATGATTGTGGAAAATGAACTACAAACAAAATGAAGGAATTAAAACAATTATCGTTTATTAAGACTTGTAAATTTTAAACAAGTTAAGCACCTACTTAATGATCTCTTACCCAATTAAGTAAATGATCCAGAGACCCAAATCCATACAAACTCGGGCACGGTTTAGTCGATACATCCCTCATTAATATAATTCGGTGGATTAACTTTTAATCGATTCTACCTTAGAACTCCCGGTCGAAAAGAATTACATTAATTCTTATCTTTAGCCCGAACTTATTACCACTACGGTGGCTCGAATACCTTCGTTGAGATCGACCAAATTTTGAGAGTGTAATCATATTACCCCACTAACCCAACGTAACAAGTTTAGTACCCCGGTTTAGCCGAGCCCACTTCCTTGTGAAGAAGGGATTCATGGGTTCTTTACTTTTTGGTAAGGCCATGTCTCAATATTTGAATACGTAAGATATCTTTTCAATTGAGTATCTATCTCCTTTAAGAGAACTAAGTCGGTAAATTATCGATAAATTAATTAACACGGTCGATAAATTCGATGAACATGCATGATATAGAATGACGATTTGGCTATGCATGCAAACATATAAAGTATAAATAAAGCATAAAAAATTTAAAAGCATAAATAAATCCTAGTATGGCCTTCTTAAAAAATAGAATATTATCGGTTTTACGGGAAAATATAATATAAAATCCAAATGAGTCATAAAATTTTCGAAAAATTCAAAATTCCAATTTTGAACATTCTGAAATTTTCTCAAAATTTTAGAACCCAAAAATCATAAGTATAAACGAAATAACCAATTTATTTCGAAATAGGTCGTAAAAACATGCATTTTAAGTCGAAAATTCAAAATTTCATTAAATAAAATGCAATAAAATACTAATAAAAACTAATTGACACGGCTGTCGCAAACCTATCAAAAATAAAACCAAACCGGTCTCAACTAAATGTAGTGGAGGTAGTCTGGTATCGAATCCACAGGGAGATAGTAATTTTATAGTCTAACCAAGTCCGTCTTAAGTAACCAAGATTGGGGGTTTAGTGAATTTTGTCGCTAAAACTACAAGAGGAAGGGAGGAGGAAAAATAAGAAAAGGGAGCACTAGGATTTTTGGTTCACCATGGCCACTAGGTCTGGTCTACAAATTTAGGTTACCCTAATTGCGGTTTGTGGGTACAGAAAAGGTCCTTCTGGTCCGCTATACTCCCTAGAACTATACTAACTTAGCTTCCGCCCTAATCAGTATGGTCCTAATAATCGTCGTAGAACTACCCCTAAACCAACCTTCCGATCTAGGCCAAGAGGGTTTCTAAACAGTCAATTGAGTGTGTCGACTCAAACAATTAACAGAAATCAAAATGCGACGGATACATACAAACCGAAATTCGGGTATCAAAAACTAGCAAAACAACCTATGCCATGGCTACCCTAAATCCTAGTGTAAAAATTAGTTACACATGAGTAAAAGAGGAACAACAACAACAACGACTTGCATAAATAGAGACATAGCATAAACTTTATTAAGAATCGAAATAGAAGTAAAGGACGAAATACCGAAGTTGTTTAACATAGGATGAATGGAAGAAGGAGAATCCGTTCCGTAAGAAAAGGGAAAGTACAAAACTAGTGACTAAGAAATATTCTGAAAATAGAAATAGTAGCTAGGTTTTTTTGAACAGAAGGAGGTGGCTTCTGTTCACGCCTCTTTCTGATTTTATATCAAAAACTGTTAAACGTAAGATGACGTGAACAGGGAAGCTCAACAGGCAGCGAACTCCTCGATCGAGTAGAAAGAGGCTAAAACTACAAAAGGAAGGGAGGAGGAAAAATAAGAAAAGGGAGCACTAGGATTTTTGGTTCACCATGGCTACTAGGTCTGGTCTACAAATTTAGGTTACCCTAATTGCGGTTTGTGGGTACAGAAAAGGTTCTTCTGGTCCGCTATTCTCCCTAGAACTATACTAACTTAGCTTCCGTCCTAATCAGTATGGTCCTAATAATCGTCGCAGAACTACCCCTAAACCAATCTTCCGATCTAGCCCAAGAGGGTTTCTAAACAGTCAATTGAGTGTGTCGACTCAAACAATTAACAGAAATCAAAATGCGACGGATACATACAAACCGAAATTCGGGTATCAAAAACTAGCAAAACAACCTATGCCATGGCTACCCTAAATCCTAGTGTAAAAATTAGTTACACATGAGTAAAAGAGGAACAACAGCAACAACGACTTGCATAAATAGAGACATAGCAGAAACTTTATTAAGAATCGAAATAGAAGTAAAGGACGAAATACCGAAGTTGTTTAACATAGGATGAATGGAAGAAGGAGAATCCGTTCCGTAAGAAAAGGGAAAGTACAAAACTAGTGACTAAGAAATATTCTGAAAATAGAAATAGTAGCTAGGTTTTTTTGAACAGAAGGAGGTGGCTTCTGTTCACGCCTCTTTCTGATTTTATATCAAAAACTGTTAAACGTAAGATGACGTGAACAGGGAAGCTCAACAGGCAGCGAACTCCTCGATCGAGTAGAAAGAGGCTAAAACTATAAAAGGAAGGGAGGAGGAAAAATAAGAAAAGGGAGCACTAGGATTTTTGGTTCACCATGGCTACTAGGTCTGGTCTACAAATTTAGGTTACCCTAATTGCGGTTTGTGGGTACAGAAAAGGTCCTTCTGGTCCGCTATTCTCCCTAGAACTATACTAACTTAGCTTCCGCCCTAATCAGTATGGTCCTAATAATCGTCGCAGAACTACCCCTAAACCAATCTTCCGATCTAGGCCAAGAGGGTTTCTAAACAGTCAATTGAGTGTGTCGACTCAAACAATTAACATAAATCAAATTGCGACGGATACATACAAACCGAAATTCGGGTATCAAAAACTAGCAAAACAACCTATGCCATGGCTACCCTAAATCCTAGTGTAAAAATTAGTTACACATGAGTAAAAGAGGAACAACAGCAACAACGACTTGCATAAATAGAGACATAGCAGAAACTTTATTAAGAATCGAAATAGAAGTCAAGGACGAAATACCGAAGTTGTTTAACATAGGATGAATGGAAGAAGGAGAATCCGTTCCGTAAGAAAAGGGAAAGTACAAAACTAGTGACTAAGAAATATTCTGAAAATAGAAATAGTAGCTAGGTTTTTTTGAACAGAAGGAGGTGGCTTCTGTTCACGCCTCTTTCTGATTTTATATCAAAAACTGTTAAACGTAAGATGACGTGAACAGGGAAGCTCAACAGGCAGCGAACTCCTCGATCGAGTAGAAAAAGTCCTCGATCGAGGAGAATCTTCAAGTAATAGCAACTTTGTCGACCGAGAATGGGAATCCCTCGAACGAGACATATTGACTCAACGAGTACTCGATCGAGCATAAGTGAACTCGAACGAGGATCCTCTCTTGTTAGAACCGGTCAATCGAGGCATAAACCTCTCGATCGACTACTTCTAATCACTTTGAACACCTTCCAGCCTTGGAGATCCAATTCACGCGTCTTGGAGCAGCAAGTTCCTAATCAGACTTCCTTATGCAGGCTTGAAAGACCACAAAAGGCTAAGTTGACTCCGCTCTGGCTAATTCCTGCAAATAATGCGAAACAAACCAAAGTAGACTATTCGGGGGAAAATCGTAGCAAAATACTACGAAAAAGGCGTACAAATGTGTGCTAAAAAGGCCAAAAAGGTCTATATGAAATGCACACATCAAACTTCCCCAAACCAACCCTTTGCTTGTCCTGAAGCAAACTCAAATGCAATCTAAATGCAAACTAAAGGACCTAAGAGACGGAGTAAATCTCAAAGCTACCTACAGTCAATGCTAAACGCTTTTGTTCACACATTCAACCGATGCCCAGCTCAGAAAGGAGCGTACAAATTCATCCAAATCGAGGAAAACATGTTAGACTTTTGACTTTGCAAGACTCGTATAATTTCGGACTCTCGCAGAATCCCTCTTCTCTCAAATAAGCAAATGGTAAAATATGAGTAGAAGAGAAGAAGAAAGTATAGACTCTCGCCTAAACTACGACCAACAGATCACGCATGCTAGACTAGTATGAATAATGATTTTAAGCACCGTACACACGCACAATCACCATCGATGTCCATTACACGCCGAACTATTGCAAAAATGGGAATGTGAGATCAAGTGGGATAGAAGGGGCAAGACAAGTATGGATATTTAAGGGTTAAAGCCAAGCTAGAACCTATAATCCAAATAAGCACGCATCCCGATCTTCCGGCGAAATAATAAGCACAATGCCTTTTTGACTAGGCCAACAAACCACACAACCCAGATTATTTTTTCAACTGACAGCCGATTTATTTAATTTTCCATTTTTTTCTATTTCTTTTCCAATTTTTTCTCTTTTTTCCTGAATTCTTTTCCTTCTTTTTTTTTCTTTTCTCGGTTGGCAGCGGTATCTCATTCCCATCGATCGACCAAAAATGGTGATCGATCGAGGACTTTTCCATACCTAAGCATCTCGATCGACCAAAAATGCTCTCGATCGGGCACATATTTTCCCATAACCTCTCGATCGAGCTCCAAATGCTCTCGATCGAGCAAATTACTCTGCAAACTTCCTCCAACTTCCCTTTGCACACACTCCAACAACATCAGAAACAGGCCAAAACTGATACAACATGACAAATTCTTTCACTACTTCCTAGCTCAGCATAAAGGTAGGCAAAATATAGGATGTAGTTAAGGACAAAAGGAAATTATGGCTTAAAAGTGTAGTTAAATGGGCAAACGAGGAAGGGGGTGATGCAAAAGTTCTCCGAACGTGTAATTCCATCCTCTAACCGGTACGCGTAGAAAATAAGAAACCAAGACTCATACACATGCAAAACATGAAATGCAGGGAGTACTACTGACAATCCTAATATACCTGGTCATGGATGTCACCAGTTTAAGGCTCTAAAGCTCAAAAAGTGCAGTAGTTTGCCAAAACTACGTGTCAAGTCTAATGGTCTAACACAGAGTCCACCACAAAAATTCGAGATAACGCTCGAGACTCACTAGACAGAGATTGAAATGGCACGGTATTGCATATAGCTGACTATAGAATGCTACATCATCATTGAAATACTCCTATCTGACTCGACTGAAATGCAAAAACTAAAATTTGTTCGGTGTTTGTGTGTTGTTTTTTTTTTTTGAAAATGCAAGGAATTGAAAAACGAATGCAATGCGAAATTTAAAAGTGAAGACTAAAATGCAGACATAGGATGAATACATAACCTCCCCAAACCAAACCGTACAATGCCCCCATTGTACAAAATGGAAAGAAAAAAAATGCAAAGGGGACAAGGGAGCCCAAAAACTTACAAAGGAGCGTGCAAAAAGGGCCTCCCCAAATCGAATCAGAAGATGAGGTTGAAAAGGAGGTCGATAAGACCTGAATTAGCTCGGTCGAGAAAAAATGGTGTCGATCGAGGAGAAAAATCACTCGATCGACTACTCCGTAGGTGAAGATGCCTCGATCGAGCTCCTGTAACAAAAGATCGAAGAAACACCAACAAAGGAACTTCTCGATCGAGAGATTCGCTGCACAAAACATCTAAAACATTCTGAAATGTCTGAAACGAACAAACAGAAGGAAAATAGTTAGAAAAGAAACGAAAATTGTCCAAAAATTAACAACTAAAACATTCGGGTTGCCTCCATGAAACCGCAAGTTTACGAGGTCCCGCACGACCTACGAGCTCTAATCGTCATGCTCGTCAAATTCGTCGAAAAAGTAATCCTCGACGCATCCCACAACATCATCCGGTCCATAATAATGTTTAAGTTGGTGACCGTTGACCTTGAAACGATTTCCGGCAGATCCTTCTATGTCAACAGAACCGAATTGGTTGACACCGGTAACCATGTATGGGCCACTCCATCGTGATCTCTGCTTCCCGGGAAACATTCGTAACCGGGAGTTAAACAACAACACCTTCTGTCCAATCTGAAATTCTCGTGGTATGATTCGCTTGTCATGCCATCGCTTTGTTTTTTCCTTGTAAATACGGGAGCTATCATAAGCGTTCAAGCGAAACTCCTCAAGCGCATCTAGCTGCAACAAACGTTTCTCACCACACAAATTAGCATCATAGTTAAGCTGACGGACAGTCCACCAAGCTTTATGTTCTAGCTCTACGGGCAAATGACAAGACTTCCCGTAAACCATACGATACGGTGAAGCACCAATGGGTGTCTTAAAAACGGTCCGATATGCCCATAATGTGTCTTCCAATTTAGAACTCCTATCTTTCCGTGATTTAGACACGACCTTACCCAAAATTTCCTTCAGTTCCCAATTAGAGACCTCTACCTGTCCACTAGTTTGAGGGTGATACCCCAAACCTCGACGATGTTTGACCCCATATTTAGACAAAAAGGTTTCTAAATTTCGGTCCTGAAAATGTATACCTTGGTCACTAATGACGACTCTAGGGACCCCAAAATGTGTGAAGATGATCTTACGGAACAGCTTAATTACGGTCATAGCATCACAATTGGGAGTGACAATGGCTTCCACCCACTTTGACACATAATCGACAGCCACGAGGATATACATGTTTCCTTGACTAGACGGGAATGGGCCTTGATAATCGATGCCCCATACATCGAAAACTCTACCTCTAAAATGCCATTTTGTGGCATCTCGTGCCTCTAGGAGATATTTCCCGTCCTCTGGCATGCATCACAACTAGAAACAAAAACCTTCGTGTCAGCAAAAAGAGTAGGCCAATAAAAACCGGATTGCAATACCTTAGCCACGGTCCGTGATGGACCGTGGTGTCCTCCACTCGGAGCTGAATGGCAACCCTCCAGAATAGCGCGGGTTTCCCACTGTGGAATGCATCGTCGGTAGATTCTATCCGCACAATATTTGAAGAGATAAGGGTCATCCCAGAAGTATTGCCGCGCATCATGTAGGAATCGTTTCCACTGGTAATAAGACAAGCCTGGTGGCAGCTTCTGACTAACTGCAAAGTTGGCATAATCTGCAAACCAAGGTTCAACACCATCTTTAGAATGCAAAGAAGTCACAGAAAAAACATTAACAGAATATAAGGAATCATCAGCAAATGAATCGTTAATGGGAAGAGAATCCACCCCCCTCCTATTGCGTTAAACGCGACAGATGGTCTGCTACAACGTTTTCGGCGCCCTTCTTATCTTTTATTTCCAAATCAAACTCCTGCAAAAGGAGTATCCATCTCAGCAAGCGGGGTTTGGCTTCCTTCTTGTTTAGGAGATGCTTCAGAGCTGCATGGTCAGTGAAAATGACAACTTTAGAACCTAATAAATAAGATCTAAACTTATCCAAAGCATAAACAACAGCTAAAAGCTCCTTCTCTGTGGTGGCATATCTGACTTGAGCCTCATCCAGAGTTCGGCTCGCATAATAAATTGCACTCAACGCCTTGTCTTTTCGTTGTCCTAGCACTACTCCTAGTGCATAATCACTGGCATCGCACATGATCTGGAATGGTAGCGACCAATTAGGAGGCTGAATGATAGGTGCTGACACCAGAGCCTGCTTCAAAGTATTAAAAGCAGAAAGACAATCATCAGTAAAAACAAAAGGAGCGTCCTTCAGAAGCAATTGTGTAAGCGGTCGTGCAATCTTAGAGAAGTCCTTGATAAACCGGCGATAAAATCCGGCATGACCATGGAAACTTCTCACCCCTTTGACATTAACTGGAGGGGGCAATTGCTCGATCACCTGCACCTTTGCTCTGTCAACCTTAATACCCTTATTGGAGACCAAGTGGCCAAGGACTACACCCTTCTTAACCATAAAGTGACATTTCTCCCAGTTTAGCACCAGATTAACCTCGATGCAGCGCTGCAAAACTTTGTCAAGGTTAGCTAAACAATGCTCAAAATAATTCCCATACACACTGAAATCGTCCATGAAGACCTCTATGATAGACTCTATATACTCAGAAAATATCCCCATCATACACCTTTGAAAGGTGGCAGGAGCATTACATAAACCAAAAGGTATCCTACGATAAGCAAAGACACCTTTAGGACAAGTAAAAGTAGTCTTTTCCTGGTCATCTGGATGAATAGGGATGATGCGTGTCTATTTTATGATGTTTTTCATCTATTTTTACACGCATTTGGTCGCTCATTTACTATGTTTTAGCCCTTATTTCCCAACAATCGTGCACTTTCGTATTTTTATGCGCTTTTGCAGATTTATGCGGAAAATGGACGATTTAGCACCAAATTCATGTCCTCAAGTCTTTTGCATAATTAAGGAACAAAGGAAAGTCAACTGGAGTCTTTATTTAAGTACCGAAAGTCAAAGCAAGAAGAAAACCGAAGAATTTCTATGCGGAAGTGGTCGACCGACCTACTATATGGGTCGGCCGACCAGGCCTGATTTTTCATGAAATCCAAATCTGAGGAAAAGCTCAGAATTTGCTAAGCCCGTAAAAAGAGGTCGACCGACCCACCAAAGTGGTCGACCGACCTCAGCGAAGTCCAGAAACAGTTTTTCGGAAATAATTAGAATTGTGAAGCCTTTAGGAAACTCTAATTTATGCCCTATATAAACTAATCTTGTGATTAGGGTTTTGGGCATTCATATTCAGTTTTCTATTCAGTTTCTTAGTTAATAAGCTACAATAAAGTTACAATCTAGTTTTATTCCGTCTTTAGTTTATTTGTAATCTTTCAATAATTCTCAAGCATTCATCAATAAAGTTTGTTCCTTTCTGCCTTAATCCCGATTCTGGTAATTACTCTTTTAATCTAGCTTTATTATTGTTCTTATTATTATTACATTCGTTTAAGTCAGAATCTCAAGCTTTGTTAATTCTTGCATGTTTAGATTGTTTACTATGTTTACCATGTTTATTCCTATTTTCATAATCGTCTTAATAACCATGAGTAGCTAAATTTCATATGTTAGGATGTAGGGGATGAATATGCGTAGGTAGTAGAAATTCTGAGACCGACTTGTAGCAGAGCCGCGGTCGGTCGACTCAAATAGTGGGTCGGTCGACCGAGGCGGTGGTCGGCCGACTGGAATTGCTGGTCGGTCGACCACTCGCGCATGAATCCTGTTTCGTCTTTCCTTGTTGACTATAATATCCTACAATGAGACTGAAAGGAGACTTGTACGACGTTAGTAATGACCTACCCAAGATTGAAAGATACGGGAAGGGCATTGGTTTACACCTTAAGACGGCTACGTTACTTAAGACTGAAAGGTATGTGACCTAGGATTTAGGAATCACCCTTATTGTTGACACCCAATAATTGTGAGACCTAGGAACTAATAGCATAGGCCGAAAGGAGCTATTAGGTACCATAGACCGAAAGGATATGTTACACCCCTTACGCGACTGCAATACATGTTGATCTTAGGATTTATATTACCTTAGCTATTTATTACCCAAACATCCTAGCATCCCTTTTATTATATTTTATTCTCATCTTTATTTCTTGTTTTATTTTAAATCTTTGCTTAGACTTAGTAATCAACAATCAAACCCCCAAAATTGTTACCTTTAAACATTAACAACAAACAATAAACATTCCCCACCTCTCTGTGGTTCGACCCTGACTTTCACTATCTATAGTTTAAGTTTAGGAATTATAAATTTATCTTTGGTACCCTCAACGACGGGCATCAAGGGATCTGAAAGAACCCTGAGTATCCATCCAGATAGCAGAAAACTCATGCGAAGCTAACCTCTCTATCATCTGGTCAATGAAGGGAAGGGGAAAATAATCTTTCTTAGTGGCGGTACTCAACTGTCTATAATCTATACACATCCGCCACCCCGTCACAAGTCTGGTAGGTATTAGTTCATTCTTCTCATTGGTCACAACAGTGGTGCCTCCTTTCTTAGGCACTACCTGAACAGGACTTACCCATTTTGATTGGCCAACTGAATAAATTATACCTGCATCAAGTAGTTTCATGACCTCAGCTGTCACTACCTTTTCCATCTTGGAATTAAGTTTCCGCTGACCTTGTCTGCATGGTTTGTGACCTTCCTCCAGCTCTATCCTATGCATATAGACATCGGGGCTGATGCCCTTAATGTCATCCAGTGAATAACCCATTGCTTTCCTATTCTTCTTAAGGACACTTAACAAAGTCGTTAGCTGATCATCATTAAGTGTAGCATTCACTATAACAGGAAACTGCTCAGTGTTATAAAGGAAGGCATACTTAAGATGAGAGGGAAGTTCCTTACGCTCTGGGACCTTTACCTCAGCTGAGCACAAAGGTTGTGCTAGGCTCTCTACTTGCTCGAACTCGGTGTCAATCAATGTGATCGCATCAGACACATCTGTCTCTTCAATAGCAACTCCGAACAACTCTTCCACAGAATCCTAATCTTCATGATCTGCAATATCTGCGCACTCAACTAGTAACATCAGTGACACTAACGGATCCCTAGTCAGGGAGTCCGACCAAACCTCATAAGAAGACTCGTCAATAACATCTATTGAATAACAGGTGTCCTCTATCATAGGTCTAGACAAAGTCTCGGATAAATTGAATGTAATCATGTCATCCCCTACCGCTAGAGTCAAATGACCAAGCCTGACATCTATTATGGCCCCAGCTGTACACAGAAATGGTCTACCTAAAATAATCTGGGTACGGGTATCCTCAGCAATATCTAGAACAATGAAGTCCAATAGAATGAAAAATTTGCCCACCTTGACGGGCACATCTTCCAAGATACCTAAAGGTCGTCTAACAGATCTGTCAGCCATCTGTAGGGTAATATTGGTCGTTTTTAGGTGACCCAAATTAAGCTTAGAATAGATAGAATAGGGCATGACACTAACACTAGCTCCAAGGTCACAAAACGCCCAATCTATCGTCACATCCCCTATGACACAGGAAATCGAGAAACTACCCGGGTCTTTTAGTTTGGGAGGGGATTTACGTAGAATCAAGATACTAGACTCTTCCATAAAAGCAACTGTAGCAAATTCTCCAAAGTCCTTCTTACGCGTAATGATGTCTTTCATAAATTTTGCGTAAGATGGAACTTGGGTAATTAACTCAACAAGAGGAATACTTACCTGTATTCCGCGTACCATGTCCACGAACTTGTTGAATTGCCTCTCCGTCTTTGTATATCGCAGCCGACCGGGGTAGGGGACTTTAATCATTGGAAGTGGGTCCCCAACTTCCTCCTTTCCTGGATTATTCCTCGGTACCCCCACAGCAGGGGAGGGTATTTTGTCATTCACGGATCCTGAAACAGCGATATCAGACTGCTTGGCTCTCGATCGAGGCTCAATACTTGTCGATCGAGAGCTTTCGGCCGCAGTTGCTCTCGATCGAGAGCTCTGGTCTTCCAAATTGTTCGATCGAGGAGTCGTGTCAGTCGATCGAGCAGCTTCTACTTCTACGTCGATCGAGGACTGAATTAAGTCGATCGAAGATTTTCTTCACCATTATCAAACGATCGAGAACTTTGCTCTTCAAGATTGGTCAATCGATAGGAATTTTCACTCGATTGACCCCTTCTCAGTTGTTCCTCGTCTGTTACAGGGACATCTGTGCCCACCTCGGCACTTGTGCTGGCTGGGTTATAGATTGGTCCGTCATAATTGAGACCGCTCCTCAAATTTATCGCAAGAACCGGGTCCTTCTCGGGAAACAACGTCTCACATTTTTCAAGTAATACGCGAAAGGCATCCGCGCTCAATTTCTGCTCAACCTTTTTCTCATGGATAGTTGCTTTAAGATCGTTGTACTCGGCTTGGGTAATGAGCACTTGGCTACTATCAACTGGTGGTTGGTTCTTTGTAGAGGTTAAATCCGCATATAACTTAGAAAACGAACCCCCTTGCTTATATCTTCTATATGCGTAAACACGCTCGGATTCGGCCATACAAGAGATAGGATCATGACCCTCTTCACCTCATCTACCACATACCACTTCCGCAGCACAAACTTGATCGAATTGATTTTTACTCTCCACTCTATCCACATGAACTTCTTCAACAACGGTAATAGGAATGACAAGTTACTCACTCCTAGGGTTCCCATAGTTGGCTGTGTAAGTAGCCATGTTCTCTATTAATTGCCAACCCTTGTCGTCGGCCACATTCACTTGGAACCTCCCTAGCGCGGCAACATCAAGGATTGCCCTATGCTCATATTGCAGCCCGTTGTAAAATTGAGTGCACAAGTACCAGCAATCGAATCCGTGATGAGGAACTGAGCGAATCAGCTTTTTAAATCTAGCCCATGCTTCACTCAAATTTTTGGTCTTGGCTTGAGAAAAATTCGTAATTTGCCCTCTCAACGTAGCAGTTCGTTGAGGAGAAAAAATTCGTAATTGGCTTGAGAAAGCTATTGCCAAGTTATTCCAATCCACAACCTCGGCAGCTACCATGTCAAGATCTCTCCACCAGCCCTTGGCATCGTCTACTAAGGAAAAAGGAAATAGAAATTCCTTAACCTTATCACGAGTTACTCCGGCGACAAATGGAATAGTTGAGCAATAATCAGTAAAAAGCTCAACATGCTTGGCCGGGTCTTCATATATGTTGCCCTTAAACACATTCCGTTCCACAAGCTGCAAATAGGACGGATGAATACCGATGTCCCATCCTTAGTTGTAGGAAGAATAAGTCCCTTGGGCAAGTCGTTTGCACTAGGCTCAGAATGACTCGCGATATTGGGCATACCTGCAAGCACTAAACACTAGGACAAACGTAAGAACTGCCCCAAGGAATAAATTCCTTGAGACAAAAAGACAAACAAGATTAAACTATAAAATACACCGTCTCCCCGGCAACGGCGTCAAAATTAGACACGGTTGTCGCAACCCTATCAAAAATAAAACCTAATCGGTCTCAACTAAATGTAGTGGAGGTAGTCGGGTATCGAATCCACAGGGAGATAGGAATTTTATAGTCTGACCAAGTCCGTCTTAAGTAACCAAGATTGGGGGTTTAGTGAATTTTGTCGCTAAAACTACAAAAGGAAGGGAGGAGGAAAAATAAAAAAAGGGAGCACTAGGATTTTTGGTTCACCATGGCTACTAGGTCTGGTCTACAAATTTAGGTTACCCTAATTGTGGTTTGTGGGTACAGAAAAGGTCCTTCTGGTCCGCTATTCTCCCTAGAACTATACTAACTTAGCTTCCGCCCTAATCAGTATGGTCCTAATAATCGTCGCAGAACTACCCCTAAACCAATCTTCCGATCTAGGCCAAGAGGGTTTCTAAACAGTCAATTGAGTGTGTCGACTCAAACAATTAACAGAAATCAAAATGCGACGGATACATACAAACCAAAATTCGGGTATCAAAAACTAGAAAAACAACCTATGCCATGGCTACCCTAAATCCTAGTGTAAAAATTAGTTACACATGACTAAAACAGGAACAATATCAACAACGACTTGCATAAATAGAGACATAGCAGAAACTTTATTAAGAATCGAAATGGAAGTAAAGGATGAAATACCGAAGTTGTTTAACATAGGATGAATGGAAGAAGGAGAATTCGTTTCGTAAGCAAAGGGAAAGTACAAAACTAGTGACTAAGAAATATTCTGAAAATAGAAATAGTAGCTAGGTTTTTCTGAACAGAAGGAGGTGGCTTCTGTTCACGCTTCTTTCTGATTGTATATCAAAAATTGTTAAACGTAAGATGACGTGAACATGGAAGCTCAAGAGGCAGCGAACTCCTCGATCGAGCAGAAAAAGTCCTCGATCGAGGAGAATCTTCAAGTAATAGCTCGATCGAGGAGCCCATGTCCTCGATCGAGCACTTCATCTTGGCAACTTTGTCGACCGAGAATGGGAATCCCTCGAACGAGACATATTGACTCAGCGAGTACTCGATCGAGCACAAGTGAACTCGATCGAGCATCCTCTCTTGTTAGAACCGGTCGATCGAGACATACACCTCTCGATCGAGTGCTTCTAATCACTTTTAACACCTTCCAGCCTTGGAGATCCAATTCACGCGTCTTGGGGCAGCAAGTTCCCAATCAGACTTCCCTATGTAGGCTTGAAAGACCACAAAAAGGCTACTTTGACTCCGCTCTGGCTCATTCCTGCGAATAATGCGAAACAAACCAAAGTAGACTATTCGGGGGAAAATCGTAGCAAAATACTACGAAAAAGGCGTACAAATATGTGCTAAAAAGGTCAAAACGATCTATACGAAATGCACACATCACTAATGATGATATTTACATATTCTAAACACTTTAAATTCTGAAATGAACAGTAAAATCACTGCCCAAGGTCTGAAAAAATGAATTATAACTCTTTAAAATCCAAAAAGCTAACTTAACTTGTAAAATTTAAATTTAAATTTCCAGAAAATTTTGGCTCCCTAGAAAAATATGCTGATGAACATAAATAATATGACATTTATGGGTTGATTTTTCCGGCCATTTTAGTAACTTTTACTATTTTTAACGAATTATGTCATATAATATACGATTTAACCATTAAAATCTTTTTTTTTGGTAAAGGTAAGTATTATATATAAAAGAGAGAGTTACAAAGAAGATCTAGAACAGGCTTTGCAAGAAGGCCTGATCCCGAGAGCTTAAGTTACACTGCATACGAGTTTTAAACATACAAATGAGTTCCTGCTTAATTCTTTTTGCTACTATAGTAGGCCTAATCAGACTTTGCTCACATCTGCTGGTGTTTCTTTGTTGCCATACATGATAAATAACTGCATTTAAAGCTCCATTCTTAACTGCCCTTTGCAATTTGGATCCACGAATTCGAAGTCGTTGCTGAAGAGGTAGAGTGACATCAATCTTCATACGCACCCAGGCTGTAATATCTTGAAGTATTTGGCTGCTATACTCACATTGACAAAACAAATGAACCAACATTTCTGAAGCATGACCACAGATGCAACACAGGTCGTCTGGACTGATGTTCAAGCTCATCAGTCTATGCTTGGTGTGCATAGCCTGCAATTGATGCATCCATGCTACAATACAATGCTTGGGAATGGACCATCTAGACCAAATCAGTTTATGCCAGGGTACAGTTTCCGCTCTACCTCTGAGCATATGATAGCCTTTACTCACTGTATACTCATTAGTCCCATCCCACTGCCACAAACCTGCCTCATATCCTTGCTGAAGCCAAGGTCTCATACCACATATTTTCCTCCATGACCAGCTTATATCAGTTGGTGGGTTATACTCAGACCAAGTTTTCCCTTTCAAGTACACACTATGAACCCATTTCACCCAGAGACGATTAGCATTAGTACTTAGCCAGACTGCTATCTTGCCCACAGCAGCTTTATTCCAGGTTTTTGCTTGTTTAATGTTCAGACCTCCTTCCTGAGTTGGTTTGCAGATTCTGTCCCAAGCAACCATTGGCATTCTCAAGTAATCAGCTGCCCCTGACCATAGAAAGTTCCTACATATAGAATCAACTTGATGAATGACTGCACTAGGCAGAATGAACATAGCAGACCAGTAATTGGTGATAGTACTGAGTACAGATTTAACGAGCACTAGCCTCCCTGCGTACGAAAGCTTCTTGGTCCCAAGTCTTCTAATCCTCTCAACAACCTTATCAATAAGAGGTTGGCAGTCTTTGATGTTCAATCTAGCAGCCTTGATAGGTACACCCAGATACTTGAAGGGGAGTGTCCCTTCTTTGCATCCTGACACTTGAATTATATCTTGCTTGAGCCTCTCTTTAACTCCAGCAAAGTAAACATCCGATTTTCCTGGGCTCATTTTAAGTCCAGAAGCATGGGAGAAAGTAGAAAAGGATCTTAGTAGGACCATCATAGACTTTGCATCCCCTTTACTAAACAGCAGCAGATCATCAGCAAACAATAAGGAGGTTAATCTCATAGATTTGCACATAGGATGGAAATTAAAATCCATGCTTGTGGTTGTATATTTCAAAATACGAGTAAGATACTCCATGCATATAGTGAACAACAGAGGGCTTAAGGGATCCCCTTGCCTGAGTCCCCTTTTGCCTTGAAAGAAACCAAATTGCTCCCCATTGAGATTTAGAGAGTAAGAAGCAGTTGAGACACACTGCATAATCAGGTTTGTAAACTGAGCAGGAAACTTTAGCAAGCAAAGCATTTGATGAAGAAAAGACCACTCAATGGTATCATAGGCCTTCTGCATGTCCAGTTTAAATAAACATCGAGGAGAGAGTGTTCTCCTATTATATCCCCTTACCAAGTCCTGACATATAAGAATGTTCTCAATGATGCTCCTACCTTTAACAAAGCCACCTTGCTCAGGACCAATCAAATCAAGTAGGACTTGCCCCAATCTGTAGCACATAATCTTTGAAATGCATTTGTAAACCACATTTCAACAGGCAATGGGTCTGTATTGCTTGACATTAGATGGTCTGACCATTTTGGGCACAAGGGTCAGTATGGTAGTATTTAACTGTTTTAGCAGTTGACCATTCTGAAAGAAATCCTGGATTGCTAAACACACGTCTGGACCCACAACATCCCATGAATCTTTGAAAAACTTACTAGAATAGCCATCGGGGCCTGGGGCTTTATCATTTGGTATACTATACATTACCTCCTTGATTTCAACAGTAGAGATAGGTGCTAGTAGGATCTGCTCATGGCCAGCATTACACACTGCCCCTTGCTGCACAATTCTGGCCTGGACTTTAGTGGTAGAAGCTTTAGACCCAAGCAACTGAACATAGAACTGTAGGAAGCTATTCTGAATGCCTGCTGTATCAGTATGGACATTACCCAAACTATCCTCAATTTGATATACAGTATTGATGGTCCTCCTTGCTTTGATTGAGCCATGGAAATAAGCAGAGTTAGTATCTCCCTTATCAAGCCATTGAATCTTCGCCTTTTGTTGTAAGAACTCCTGGACCAGGGGTCTCAGTCTAGCATACTCAGTCTGCAAGTCATATTCTTGGTTAAGAAGGATAGCATTTGTGGGCTGAAGCTGCAGCTAGGTTTGGACTTGAATGAGTTTAAGGTGAGCAACATTAGCTTGTTGCTCAATTGCAGAGAATTTGTCTCTATTAAGCTTCTTTAAACTCCCCTTGAGTCCCTGTAGCTTTTTAACCAGACAATACATAGGAGTGCCATCAATAGTCTGCTGCCATCCAGAATGGACCAGGTCTGCAAACTGATCATAGGAGCTCCAGAAATTGAAGTACTTAAAGGGTCTGGGTTTTGCACTGGATAGCTGGCCAAGTGATACTACACATGGTGTATGATCAAAATAGTCTTCTGGCAAGAAGTTAGCTTGGGTAGAGGGGTATACCTGAAGCCATTGCTCATTAAGAAGAAACCTGTCCAACCTACTACACACTCTATCTGCAGGTACATGCTTGTTAGTCCAGGTATAGAAGGCCCCCTTGGCAGGGCTGTCTATCAGTTCACAGTTGGCTAAACAGTCCTTCAAAGGATTTGCTTCAGCAGGGTCAAAACCACCCCCAAGTCTTTCCTCCTGATTCATAACGCAATTAAAATCGCCACAAACCATCCAGGGTCCCTGCATATGACTAGCAAGTTGCTCTAGATCTCCCCATAGACTGACTCTCTCTTGAATTTTATTGAAAGCATAAACGAAAGTAAGATGAAACTGGTGCCCAGACTGACTATCTTGAACCTGACCATGTATCAGTTGAGAGGTATACTTTAAAGGATGGACCTGGCATTGCAAATGATCCCAGACCACCCAAATTCTGCCCCCAGTATGATAAGGAGCATTAGAAGTAATACTCCAACACTGAAAACTGCTCTGAGTTACTTTATTCTGTTTACTTGCTTTTATTTTTGTTTCAAGCAAGCCACAAATGCCTATATTATAAGAACGAAGAAACTTATTTACATCCTTTTGTTTATTAATATTATTCATCCCCCGCACATTCCAAAAACCAATGGGAATCATTGATTAACTGGAAAGTTGGGGTCTACCAAGTCCTTGGCACTGCCATTGCCACCACTGCCTGTCACCATTTGCATATAAGAAGGACTCCCACCAGTGGATATCCCTGCACTCTGTCCAAGCCCTATAGGAGGAGTACCAGGCCTGTCTTCAGCATGCCCCCCAGCCTGTCCTTGTGGTTGTTGGACTGTCAGCCTAGGGAGAGATGGAAACTCCTCAATAGATGGTACAGTCTGTGGTGTATTCTTGTCCACAGAAGTTATAGGTACTTTGGGTTTCCATATTTGCTTAACAGCTGGGATTGGCCGAGGCTTCTGTTTCCTACAATTCTGCTGTTCATGCCCTAACTTGTTACAGCCAGTACACAAGATAGGTTGCCACTCGTATACAACCTTCACAGTCACCTTACAATCCTTTTCATCCAAAAATTGTATGATTTTCTCCATTTTCTGCCCTATTTTGACCTCCACCAGAACTCTAGCATAACCCAGTCTGGTTTTTGCAGCAGTAAAAGTATCAGATTGGATATACTTCCCTACAACACCAGCAATCCTAGCCAAACTAGCCCCCCAAAATTTCAAGTGTAAGTTATGAAGCCTAACCCACACAGGAACAAGTTTGACATCTTCTTTTTCAAGCACTGTATCTGCAGTCCATGGCTTAATAATAATAGGCTTATTATCAAACAAATGGTATCCATGTTTCAAAACCGCTTGTTGCATATCAATGGTACTAAATCTTACCACAAATACTCCATTTGGGAGGAAAGAGATCTTATCCATGGTATGCTGGCTCCAAATACGTTTCAAATACCCTTCTAGTATCGGCCATGGTGGATGAGCACCCACCACAAAACCATAGATAGCCGTTTTCCAATAGTCCAGTTCATCTGCCACTTCCTCCTCTGTTATTTTGATCAACTTTGGTGACTCTGTTTCTGGGTCTTCAGCCTGAACTACCTTGTTTCCTTGAATTTTGAACCATGGTCCAGCCTCCGGATCATGTTCTTCTTCATCCTCTATTAGTACCTCGTCATCTGCACTCAAATCATATGGGGCAACCCCTACCAGTTCCTGCCTCGATTTCTCCTTAACTGGTCGCTGAACAGTAGGGTTAGAAGTACTTACTATATCGCCATCAGTTTGTTGCTTCTTCTTTGGAGCCCTTTGAGTAACGTTCCTAGGAGGAGGAGTCATCGTTGATGCCCTAGCCATGGATGCCAGGTGATCGCCGTCAATCGCCTCGAAGGAACAGATCCCTAGGGTTTTAATTATCAAACAATCATTTTTAACCATTAAAATCAATTCTCATGCAATATACGAAATAAAAATATCAAAATTTTCATGCATGCTGGAAATCGTATATATGACATTGTGTAAACTTTTTATGGCCAAATTCCAACTCAAACTATTTAAGTTGAATTATGTCAGTATTATTTTGATTTTTACCATAAAAATCAATAATTAATCATGCAATACTTGATAAAACTTTCTGAAAAATTGAACTAGCATTTTAATTATTTCATGTGACTACTCAAAATTATTCGTAGCTAAATTCATAATCTAACTATATAAACTCATTTTATACTCATTTTATGACAATTTAACCATTAAATTTCATAAACCAAGCATAAAACTCCAATAACTCGGAAAAATTTATATTCATAATACAGAAAATGCATGTGAGAACATATATAAAAATCTTGGCCAGAAAGTATTATTTGCTATTATTCCCATAAAAAATCTTTTAGCCGATTAAAGTTCCAAAAATTAACAATTAATTTATAAAATGAACAATATTATTCCATAAATCATATAAAATGACCTAAAACATTTTTAGGACCAGAAGGTATACATGCATAAATATTTTCGTGCATATCATATATGAACTAAATATTTTACGTTTTATTTGTTAATCTTATTACTCGTAAAAATGAAAACGAGATGCATGTAAGCAACCGTATGTTCTGCTACCACTTGATAGGTTCACGGTCATACCAACCCTACTACAATATTAGTCTCACTAATCATTTTACCAATTTAACTATTAAATTTAGTTTTGATGTTATGCATGCAAATGAAAATGCGGAAATATAAATAATCGGACCCTTACTTTCGGTCCAAAATAGAAAAGGACGATCCTCCACGGAGCAACCAAAGTAGCTTGCCTCCTTTACGATGCACCCCAAGACGTGCCCTTTAAGAACCTTAAAATCGTAAACTAATCTTATTAGAATAATAAATAAATACTATAACTATTATAGTATAATATTATGTAATAATATTTAGAGAGGTTTTAAAATTTTCTAACACTAGAAAACTTGGTTTCATGAAGAGTTAACGTTAGAATGAAATGTTATGTAAACATTTTACATACATGGTGAACTAGCTTAGAACCCGTGCAAATTGCACGGAAATGCATAGTTGAATAGTTTGTAGTTTTATATAGATAAATGTTTAAAATGTATAAAAAAATCAGAATAATAGTATTGGCAATAGGTTAAAATAGTCAGGCACAATTCGTTATTTGTAGTTTGAGGTTTGGAGTAATATTTGGTCTTGCCTTTTATCTTTATTTATAAGTTCTTATTTTCAGTTACTCGACTATCACAGTTTATCCTTCTATTATTGTCATATTTCAAAGTATTTGAGAAAGTTGTTACAGATCCAAAAATAGGCTGACCTAAGATCCGACATTGACCCAAACTACAACACCCAAATGTGACCCAAAATCCGAATTGAACCGACCCAGCCCAAAATGAGCTAAATTATCTTGATTGATAACTTATCCAACCCGAAGTGTCCGATCTGAAACCACCCAGATCCAAAATTATGATTTTCGCTCTTGATTATTAACCGAAAATGACACGACCCACTTAAATCGACCAACACATCAAAATAAATCTGAAACCCAAAATGACCGACACAACTGAATTATTCCAAAATAATGATGAACTAAACTTACCCGGCCCAAATTGGTCCGACCCATTTATCAAGTATAGTATGAAAATAGTATAACAAAACAATAAGGGCAAAAGTAAAAGGGTGTAAATAAAGAAATACAGCATGTCATAGTTTTGGACTGATATTGTCGTATTGGTGGACTGTGCGTAATTTGTACGGTTTTCATTTACGAAAAATATGTGTGTTTGTGGGGAAATACCGTAGTAGTATGTTCCATTTATTTGCCGTAAACTAAATCATGCAAAATTAATATCTCAGTAGAATATTGTCGTGGAACATTTAATATGTTTCTGTTCTTTTTCAAAGTCTTCCTATTGTAAAATATTGTCGGAAAAAAACTTGAAAAATAAGTCATACAAAATTAATGTCTTAGTATAATCATTTATCAACCTTGAACAAGAAATATAAGTTCTAAATTTTTGCAAGTATAAAAAAGATTGATTTATTGAATTACATTAGCAAATGTTCTGTACTTCTTTACAAATAAGAGATTATTGACCGAGTAATACTCCGTAAACATTTAAGTATTCAAGTAAAATCAAATAAATAGAAATTCTACATAATCAAATCATAAAAGATAAATAAATTATAAATGAATATAAATAACATGATTAGCTAAAATTATAAAAAGAGAAAATATAATAATACTATAATATAATAATCACAATTAATATTAATTTGAAACTAAGTAATAATTTACCGTAAATAACGAAATAACCAATGGATGAAAAAATATTTAACCAATGGCTGACACGTGTCAAATGATTTCTCTATTATAGTTATATATGGATCATATTGTAGTCTATACATACAATAAGTGTATGATACAATATATTTCATACGTACAATATTGAAGATAAGAATACAATTGTAATAGTGAGTTCATGCTTGGTTAGATGAATTAATGCTGTTGAAATGAAGAGTTTATGTGTGGTGAAATAGTGTTAGTATGTAAATGTAGTAGATTGTAATAGTTTGATTTTCTTAATGATAAGCTTACATTTCGCCAAAAAAAGAGAATACAATTGTAAAGTAGTATCTTTTACGGCTGCAATATTTTTTATGGATTTCATCATATTGCATTCTATACCTAGATTATTTATATGATAAAATATATTTCATTTTTACCTTAAGCTAATATATGACATGTATTATACCCAAATATAAATTTCAAGGAATCTAGTATTTTTGTTTTTTGGTATGTACATGTATGCGATTTATACAATTTTTTACACAATATATTCCACGTCAATAACTTGCTTGACACAAGATTGCTTATCTTTTATTGATTGGTTATTTAAATATTATTTGCCGTTTTTTTTTTCCAAGTATATTTCTTTGATTGATTATTTAAAGATTAATTGTCGTTTTTCTAGGTGTACTTCTTTGATTGTTTATTAATAATTATAGAAATATTCTTTTCCGTATTTAATATAGATTGGAAGAAAAATGAAATTCGCCAGATTAGTTGCCGTATTTTTTTGTGTATTTTATTTATAATAATAATAATCTAAATATTCGTTTCTAAAGTTAATATAGATGGGAATGAAAAGTAAATTTTTCAGATTAGTTGCCGATTTTTTAATGTAAAATATGGATTAATTATTAGAGGATATCCAAAGAATAATTTGCAATATTTAGTATATCTATTAGGATGTGAGAATATTTTTTCCAAGATTTTGTATACATTAATCAGTGAGAATATTTTTTCCAAAATTTAATCACATCATGAGAATTTGGGCAGGAAAATTTTTAATGTGAGAGTGACACGTGTCCATTTCATGTATAGTGGTTCTTCTTATATACTTTTATATAGATGGGTTGGGGTTGAGCCGCGTAAGAGGGGCTAGGGAAGGCCAATGCATGGCCTTGGTCTTACTCATGCACTTAGGTTTGCATGGCTACCTATAAGCCATCATACCTAAGCAAATGATTATGTTTTAAGGAATAAAATATCACAATATAACCCCTAACATACATATTACACGGTTATGTTAAGTGTAAAATGGACTTACATTTTACAATTTGTAATTTGTACAATTGTGTGACATGTGACCTCCTATCTCACAAATACAATTGTATTAATTTAAAATATATATATTTATCATATAAATATTATTTCTAAATTAATTAAATCATATTTAACAAATTAATTTAGTAATTCGTAATTACCTTCCCAATATATGCTTATTATAATAATCGTCAATACGATATACAACGGTTGTTATAACCACGAACCTTTCTCATTCTAATTTTGATATTTCAAAAATATCGATTAATATTTGACAATTGACACGTTTCAATTTCAAATATAAATCTTACATTAAGATTTAATTTCTGATTTCTCGATATTCGATTTTAAGGAATTTGATCAACTCGTATCGTATACCATTGATCAATATATCAATTAAGAAGATTGTCCTATAGGTGTGACCTAAAGGGATTAACTGACAACCACCGTCATACGACAGTAATGTCAAACTCTAGTCAGCCAATCATTACCGATTAATGTTGGTCAGTTAACTATATAATATCGGATCATCCCTTGCATATTCTCGTCATGAGATTTAATTACGTGATCGCACTAGTGTTGAGGACACTTTTCCTAACAACTAGGGGGTGACTCAAGATAAGATTAAGGAAACTCTTTTTCCTTTCTATTTGACTGACAATGCTCGTGAGTGGCTATCTGATTTGGATAGAACTGCAGCCGGTATTACCGATTAGACTTCATTGGCCTTAGCGTTCTATAAAAAGTACTTCCCTCCTCAAAGGACCAATGCACTAAGGACTCATATATATTACCAATTTTAAGCAGAAATCGACTGAGAATTTGAGTGAAGCGTGGGATCGTTTTAAGGGATATGTGAGAGATGTACCTCACCATGGTTTTGAACCATGGTTTATTTGTAACCAGATCTATAATGGATTATATGATGACCATCGAGCTATACTAGATTTTGCTGCCAATGGGAGATTTTAGCGTGAAGTTGATGATGATAAGGGTTGGAATTTGATTGAAGATATGGCTACTCACACTTCGAAGTATGGTAACCCACGGAGTGGAACTAGGACCGTGGCTCATATTGTGTCCGAAGGGTTGGATGCCAAGTTTGATAAGCTGTTTGCTAAGATGGAAAAGGGGGGAAGTCAAGCCTCTGGAAGCCGTCAGACGGTTCATATGATGGAACATGAGGAGCTTACTTTGTGTGAAAGGTGTGGTGAACCGGGCCACGTTGCTATCGACTGTTTTGCTGACAAAGAGCAACTCTACTCTTTTCAGCAATATCGTCAAGGTGGAGGGTATAGCCAAGGGTATGTCCACCCTAACTTGATGTGGACGAGTCAAAATGTTCTTAATCTGACCCCTCCGCCACAGCAGCAAGCCAATGTACCTCCACATAAAAAACAATTTCAAAAGGCGCCTCAGTTTGCAAATCCGCAGCAAGGAAGTTCTTCATCTGGAGGAATTTCAGAAGTGGGAGATTTGAAGTCCATGATTCAGGCCTTGGCTACCCAAATGACCAAGTCGGACCAAGCTAATAATGCTACAATTAAGATGCTTGAGTCCAAAATTGCTCAATTGGCTGCGAACGAATTTGTTAGGCAACCCGGACAATTACCGTCTCAATCTCAAAAATGAAAGGAGACTCTGAATGATGCGTGTCTATTTTATTATGTTTTACATCTATTTCTACACGCATTTCAGAGCTTATTTATAAGTTTTGGACTATTATTTCTCCTATTTCGTCTACTTTCGTATTTTTATGCATTATTGCAGATTTATGTGGAAATAAGCCGAATTCATGTCAAACCCGTCCTCAAGTGATTTGGATGGCTAAGGGTACGAAGGAATGAAGAAGGAACGGAGCCTAGTGCGCTTTTCAAGATCCGAAAGACTGATTTTTAAAGATTTGGAAGCTGACACAACAGGTGCATCAGTCGACCGACCGAGTAAACTGGCCGGTCGACCAATGTACCTAACAAGCGAGTTTTCAGAATTCTTATTTACAAGATCAGAAGATGCATAGACCCCGATAACTGGTCGACCGATCAACACCAGCGGTCGATCGACCAAAAGCCTATTTCAGGAAGATTTCAGAAAAGGATTAAAGCCCACCAACGCGTGATTAGGTTAAGGAAGTCTTCAGAGATTTCTATAAAAGCCTAGTTACCCCCTGTGTACTAGGCATTCAGTTCTTAATACAATTTACTACTAATCATCTTTTACTTCAATTTCATTAGTTTAATTTTCTTATTTGTTCATATACAACATTCAGTTTCCACGCGAAATTCAATAAAGTTCAAATCTTTCAGTTCTTCTAATTCCTTTGCTACGGTAATTCTTGCCCTATTTCAGTTTATTCATAGTTTATTAATTTTACACCGGATAGATAGAATCCCAAACCTTGTTATTATTATTTGCATAATTGTTATCGTCTTAATCATTATGTTTACCGTTGTTTTTATTGAAGTTACTGTTTTTATTGGTATTATGCGTAGGTAAACCTCACATGTTAGGATGTAGGCGATTTATATAGCGTAGATGGCGTAGTTTAGGGCAACCCGTAAGAGTGTTTGGTCGACCGACTGGCTTTTCTGGTCGGTCGACTGAGCAGGTTGGTCGATCGACCGGATTAGCTGGTCGGTCGACCGGATTAGCTGGTCGGTCGATCGACTTCGTGTATAATCATACTTGTTTTTGTTCGTTAATTGCAATATCTTACAATGAGACCGAAGGGACACTTGTTAGATGGTTAATAATGACCAACCCAGGGATCGAAAGATAAGGGAAGGGCATTAATTAACGTTTTAAGAAAGCTAAGTTACTACATGGTTGAGGCTGCAGGAAGGTATGAATACTATGAGCAGATTACACAAGTTTGGATGTTGCCCTGATGATTTGTGTTTATTATGCCAAAGTCAATCTGAAACTATTGGTCATTTGTTTGACGACTACCAATATACTACCAGAGTTCAAAGCTTATTGCTGCAATGGTTTGGATCTCAGTTCCCTAATGTGTCCACTCTATGTGCAGGAAACAGGAAACAGTTTCAATGGAAAGTTAGAGTTGTAGTCTTCATTGCCCTTCAATACCACATATGGAATCAAAGGAATAGTGCTCGAATCCAAGAATGTCTTCTCAGGCCTGAAATTGTTGTCTCTCGTATTGTATCTGAAATCAGGAATAGAATGAGGAATAGAATGGAACTAGTGGATGATCAATCCAAAGCTTGGTTTACTAATTTGACATGTAATGCTTGCCCAGGAACTTCAACCAGGGACCTCTTGTAACCTATTCTTTTACAACACACTCACATTTCACCAAACAAAAAGGCCGAAGGGTATGTGACTTAGACATTAGGAATCACCTATAATGTTGACAACCAATATATGTGAGACCTAGGGACTAATAGTATAGGCCGAAAGGAACTATTAGATAACATTAGGGGTGTTAACGAGCCGAGCCGAGCCGAGCTTGGCCTTGCTCGGCTTGTGCTCGATTCCAAAAACTCGAGCTCGAGCTCGAGCCGATCTTATCCGAGCTTGAAAAAAATGCGCTCGTTACAAAGCTTGCGAGCTTTAACACGAGCTCGAGCCAAACTCGAGCCAAATCGAGCCTATATAAAATGGTTCATTTTTTTTTATATTTTCTTCAAATATTTTCAATAACAAGGTTCGAAGATTTTATGTAAAAATATTTAGCAAATCAACAAGATATTTGATATATATGCTACAAAGATATAATAATGATAAAATGTTTTTATAAAATATGAGCATATTTTTATAAAATATGATTAATATCTTATATAATCTCAAATGTTCGAGCCGCTCACGAGCTTTTCGAGTCGAGCCAGCCTTTGCTCGGCTTGACTCGTTAAGCTCTCGAGCAGAGCCCGAGCTCGAGTCGAGCTCACACGAGCCGAGCTTTGACCGAGCATTGACCGAGCCGATCTCGAGTTGCTCGCGAGCTGTCTCGTCTCATTAACAGCCCTAGATAACATAGACCGAAAGGATTTGTTATACCCATTACACGACTTCAATGCATGTTGACCTGGACCGTCTGCCATCGTAGCTATGATAACCCAATCATCCTAACATCTCTTTTATCATCTTATTCACATCCTATTTTCAGTTTTGTCCTTGTTTTAATTGCAAAACTTAGTGAAAACCAAAAATCAAACACAAAAACCCCCTTTTGTTACCATAAGACATAGACCTAGAACAATTAACATTCCCAACCTCCTTGTGGTTCGACCCTGACTTACTCTATCTATAGTTTAAGTTTGTAAATATAAATTTTATCTTTGACGCCCTCAACGACGGGTATCACTGAACATGATCACTTCTAGGTCTGGTGTATCTTATTCTGGTTTTAACAATTCTGATTCTGTTGTTTCTATTCCTACAGGCACGAATCCCAAGAAAACAGTTGTTCCCGCTGACAAACCCCTCGATCGAGAGGATTTTTCTCCTCGATCAAGGAGTTTCCCTGAGGATTTGGTCGATCGAGAACCCCAGGTTACTCGATCGACCGTTGCGGCTGAGGATGGTTATCGATCGATCACTATGGATGGAGGAATTTCTCGATCGAGAGAGCAAAGTGGTCGATCGAGGGAAAATGAGATTGAAAGTTCTCGATCGAGTGGGTCTGAAGAGCAAAGTGCTCGATCGAGAACTCCTAATAAGCCTATGATCAATAACGCTCTAATTCTTTGGCAAGCTACAATACATTCTAAAGTTTTAGAGCTTTATAACTGGTGTCATTTGTGACCGGTTTGTTTAGGATGTGAGTAGTACTCCTTATGAGACATGTTACATTAATATGCATAAATATGAACTTAATCGGCTTAATACCTCTGTGCACTTTAGTCTGTTGATTTTTGACACATGTTGATGCGTATTCTTCAAGATAATCAAATAAGACGATCAACAAGAATACTAAAGTTGTAGCGGAATTAAACTATATGTGAAATATCACGAATTAGGACCAATAAATAACGTAAACAACAAATAATGAACTATGAACGATGAAGGTGATGAACGATGATGGTGAATATGAAGCACGGTGATGACGATGGTGATGCACGGTAATGATGGTGGTTGGCGTGAAGGACGTGTAAGGCACACGTTGGTAGTAGTGATCGTAGATGAATGATGAAAGATTGATTGAACGATATTATGTATCTTTTGTGTATGATTTGTAGACGGATAGTTAATAATCTCGCCCTCTAATCCAAGAAGATTTGATTATTCTGCAATTTAATCGAATCCACGATTAAACCTAAAGATCAAGCTCACTAAGATACTCAATCAATAATTGTAAAGCTCACACAGATACTTTGGGTTTTAAGTTTTCACTCAATAATAATAATTCAAAAGTACCTAAAACATAAACTAAGGATGCCTCTTTATAGTAAGGACATCCGTCACAAACACACAACTCACACGCCTAAACTACTCGCACGACTCAGGCTTGAGTCCTCTCCAAATTAGGAGTCCTACTTCTATCCTAATGGATTAAAATAAATCCTTATTAATCAAATAATAGTAAACTAGATTAGCTTGTAACTAACTCCTAACAACCTTATAAGAACCTTAACAAACTTAACTAACTTTGTAACAAACTTATTATAACCAACTATAACAAACTTGTAACAAACTTAATTAAACTAATAACATAAATAAAATTAATACTATTAGAACTAATCCTAATGATATTATCGTTAGGGCCGTGTAGCACACGTCCAACTCGGACCATGACCGGCCACCAACGAACCATGGCTAGCCACCAACGAGCCACCTTGTAATTTACCTTGCTCTTTTAATACGTCTTGCCAAGCCAACTTAAAAATACGAATCGAACCCAACTCGAACATTTTGTTATCAAGATTAGGTCTTGGACGTAAATCTTTACTCTTAGCCAATGCTCCCGCACCATACTCTCCTTGTTTTTGAGAATTTGACCTTAAATTAATTCCGAGCGATCCGCCATTAGCCTTTGACAAACTAGCATTGGGCCTTACCAATCCGTGACCCCTTCGACCAACCAAGCACTCGGTTTTAGGGTTCCCGTGACTTCCATGAACAACCAACCCCACGGAATCCTCCTTTGGTATTAACCCTACTTCACTCGGTAACCCTTCACACCCACCATGACCTCCATAGATCTCACCCATACCACCATGACACGCCTCCGACCCCTCGGCCTCATCATGCGCCTCCTCGTCCTCCCCTAAGTTTATGAACAAAATTCTTTTTTTAGAATCAGGAGGTTTAGATCGTGTTATAGATAACGGTTGGAGATGGTAAACAGTTTTTCCCTTGACCACACTATACACGTTGGTCCTTCCATCATGGGTAACTCTCCTATCAAATTGCCAAGGTCTTCCAATAAGTATGTGACACGCACTCATAGGCACAACATCGCACCAAAGTTTATCCTCATAAGGTCATATGTTCAATGCCACTAATGCTTGCCTTTCAACCCGCACCCCTTGGTCTCCATCTAGCCAATGAAGCTTATAGGGTTTGTCCCTAGCCCTAACGCTCAATTCCAATTCGGATACTAAGGTTTTGGATACGACATTAGTGCATGAACCACTATCAATCATCAAAATGCACTTCTTCCCCTCAACCTTACACCTAGTTTGGAACACGTTCTCTTTTTGTTCCTCTCCTTTTGAAGTAGCTTCCACATGTAGAGTCCTAACAACCAAACACTCTACATCACTCTCACTCTCAGCCTCTACCTTCAAATCTTCCTCCTTTTCTTTTTCAACTTCGACCTCGGGCATAACAAAATTAGGAACCATACCTTGTAATTCTTGAATGGTTAAGGTCCTCTTTTGTGGGCAATCCGTCGCAATGTGACCATATCCTTGGCACCTATAACATCTCCTTATGGTGCTTCCTCTACGATCGGGAATAGTAGCCTTGAACGAATCCTTACCCTTGCCACTCGGTTCTTCCTTAGTCGCCTCCTTCGCCTTAGATGAGGCGTTGGTCGTCGATGATGTTAAACCTTCCCCGACTCTTGTGCTTTTATTATAGATAATTGTTTTCCTCGCCTTGTCGTGCCTTTCAAATTTCAAGGCTATCCTACACACATCATTATAGTCATCATAGTTTTGAATCTCAACCCTTGAAGTTAGGGTTGGTGATAAACCACGAATAAAGCTAGCTACTCTTAACTCTTCTCTTTCCTCAAGATCACATACAATAGTCATCCTCTCGAACTCCCTAATGTATTCTGAGACGGTCATATTATCTTGCGATAAAGAATGGAGCTTTAAGTAGTTTTCTTGATCATAGTCCCATGGTAGGAATCTTTTCATCATATGTTTCTTTAATTTTGACCAAGACTTGATCTTTTCTTTGTGTTACTTCTTCCTTTGTTTCTTCAAATTTTCATACCAAAGCGAAGCATACTTGGTAAGTTTTAATATGGCAACCTTGAATTGTTTCCGATCATCGTATTCGTTGTATTCAAAGACTCTTTCAGTTTGTCTTAGCCAATCCAAGAAATCTTCCGGATCCATGTCACCTTTGAAATCAGGAATATCTAGTTTAAGATCACGATCGTCTTCGTTTTTGTCCCAAACTTGGCCCTTAGGTTCGTCGTCCTCCTCGGATTCACTCGCTTTGGACGACAACTCTCCCGTTCTCTTGTTACCTCCGTTTGTCATCATAGACTTGATGAGGCATTTAAGTTCTTGCATCTCGGCTTTAAGTTCAAGATGATTCACTTCCCATGGTTTCTCTACGTTTTCTCCGTCACAAGTATTCACCATTGTAATAGTTTTCCCAAGAACCTGATGTAATAAAAATTAGACCAAGAGTCGAAGCTCTGATACCAATTTGATGCGTATTCTTCAAGATAATCAAATAAGACGATCAACAAGAATACTAAAGTTGCAGCGGAATTAAACTATATGTGAAATATCACGAATTAGGACCAATAAATAACGTAAACAACAAATAATGAACGATGAAGGTGATGAAAGATGATGGTGAATATGATGCACGGTGATGACAATGGTGATGCACGGTGATGATGGTGGTTGAACGGCGTGAACGACGTGTAAGGCACACATTGGTAGTAGTGATCGTAGATGAATGATGAAAGATGGATGGAACGATATTATGTATGTTTTGTGTATGATTTGTAGACGGATGACATTAAGGGCATCAGCCCTGATGTCTGCATGCACAGGATAAAGCTGGAAGAAGGTCACAAACCCTGCAGGCAAGGTCAGCGGAAACTAAATCCGAAGTTGGAAGAAGTCGTGACGGTTGAGGTCATGAAATTACTCGATGCAGGTATAATTTATTCGGTTAGCCATTCGAAATGGGTAAGTCATGTTCAGGTGGTGCCTAAAAAAGGGGGTACTACAGTTGTTACTAATGAGAAGAATGAATTAATACCTACCAGACTAGTGACCGGGTGGCGGATGTGTATAGACTATCGACAATTGAATGCCGCCTCTAAGAAAGATCATTTCCCCCTTCCCTTCATTAACCAGATGATAGAGAGGTTAGCTTCACATGAGTTTTTCGGCTATCTGAATGGATACTCAGGATTCTTTCAGATCCCTATTCATCTAGATAATCAGGAAAAGACTACATTTACCTGTCCTAAGGGTGTTTTTGCTTATCGCATGATGCCTTTTGGTTTATGTAATGCCCCTACCACCTTTCAAAGGTGTATGATGGGGATATTTTCAGAGTATATAGAGTCTATCATGGAAGTTTTCATGGATGATTTCAGTGTTTACGGGAATGATTTTGAGCATTGTTTAGCTAACCTTGACAAAGTTTTGCAGCGTTGCATTGAGGTTAATCTGGTGCTAAACTGGGAGAAGTGCCACTTTATGGTTACGGAGGGTGTAGTCCTTGGGCACTTGGTCTCTAACAGGGGTATTGAGGTAGACAGAGTAAAGGTGCAGGTGATAGAGCAATTATCCCCTCCAGTTAATATCAAGGGGATGAGAAGTTTTCTTGGTCATGCCGGATTTTATCGCCGGTTTATCAAGGACTTCCCTAAGATTGCTCGACCACTTACACAGTTGCTTCTAAAGGATGCTCCTTTTATTTTTACTAATGACTGTCTTTCTGCTTTTAATACTTTAAAGCAGGCTCTGGTTTCAGCACCTATCATTCAGCCTCTAGATTGGACGTTACCATTCGAGATTATGTGCGATGCCAGTGATTATGAACTCGGAGCAGTGCTTGGCCAGCGGAAAGATAAAGCGCTGAGTGTGATTTACTATACGAGCCGAACTCTGGATGAGGCTCAAGTCAGATACGCTACCACGGAGAAGGAGCTTTCAGCTGTTGTTTATGCATTGGATAAGTTTAGATCTTATTTATTGGGTTCTAAAGTTGTCATTTTTGCTGATCATGCAGCTTTGAAGCACCTTCTGAACAAGAAAGAGGCTAAATCCCGATTGCTGAGATGAATACTCTTTTTACTGGAGTTTGATTTAGAGATAAAGGAAAGTGTAAAACCCTTCGTCGCAGCGGAAAGATAAAACATACAACCATGCCAAAATTTACGCGGAATTTAAACTTTAACATGCTTGGTAAGATACGAGGTGAATTAACAAAACTAAACATGCGGAAGTAAACAAAACATAATTAATTATTTAAGTACAATACAAAAGCAGCCCGGAATAGCATATCCCTAAAGGCACAAAATACGGTAAGTAAAGTCTAGGTCTAGCTAAACGATGTAAAGTGTAAGTCATCGATGAAGGATCATCGCTCGCTAGCCTCAACGTAACCCCCTGCAAACAGCATCATCAACCTACATACATGGAAACATGTACGCCACAATCAGTGGGGAGTGACTAGAAGTTCTCCTAGCCACCTATTGTCATACACATACAACATATATTCACATAAACAAACATGTATACTCCAACATAAATATCATCATGTGAGGTCAAAGATCACTGCTCTTACCAACTGAGCTAATCACGCTTACCTGATGAATGTTACTTCCGTAATCTATATAATCGTTATACTAAACAATATCACCTTTTTCAAACAATATCACACGTTATATTAAACAATATCACACGTTATACTAAACAATATCACCTTTTTTACTAGCAAATTTTTTTCTTTTCGTACCACTTTTTTTACGCTAAACAATATCACATGTTATAGTAAAAAATATCATGTTTTTTTTATACCAGTTTTTTTCCTTTACGTACCAACGCTAAACAATATCACACGTTATACTAAAAATATCACTTTTTTTTAAAACAATATCACACGTTATACTAAACAATATCAGACGTTATACTAAACAATATCACGTTATTTTAATAGCATTTTTTTTTCTTTTCGTACCACTTTTTTAAGCTAAACAATATCACATGTTATAGTAAACAATATCACGTTTTTTTTAATATCAGTTTTTTTCCTTTACGTACCAATTTTTTCTAATGCTAAACAATATCGCACGTTATACTAAAAACATCATTTTTTTTAAAACAATATCACACGTTATACTAAACAATATCACACATTATACTAAACAATATCACGTTCTTTTAATAGCAATTTTTTTCTTTTCGTACCACTTTTTTTACGCTAAACAATATCACATGTTATAGTAAACAATATCACGTTTTTTTTAATATTAGTTTTTTTCCTTTACGTACCACATTTTTTTTAACGCTAAACAATATCACACGTTATACTAAAAATATCACTTTTTTTTTAAACAATATCACACGTTATACTAAACAATATCACACGTTATACTAAACAATATCACGTTTTTTTAATAGCAATTTTTTTTCTTTTCGTACCACTTTTTTTACGCTAAACAATATCACATGTTATAGTAAACAATATCACGTTTTTTTTAATATCAATTTTTTTTTTCCTTTACGTACTACAGTTTTTTTTAACACTAAACAATATCACACGTTATACTAAAAATATCACTTTTTTTTTTAAAACAATATCACACGTTATAGTAAAAAATATCACATGTTATATAAAACAGTATCCCAACTGACACTAAACAACGTGTTATTAAAGAAAACCTGATACCCAAAAAAACGTGTTTTTTAAAAAAAAGTGATGCTGAAAAAACAAAACAAAAACGTGATACATAAAAAAAACAAAAAAAAAATAAGAAAAGAATAAAGTGATGTTAAAAAAAAGGTGATATTTTTCTATGACTTAGGTACAATATCAGATGTTTCACATTAATTATAACCCAATATTTATATAATTAACGAAATTTATATAAGAAACGAATTTGTGACTTTTCACATTAATTATAACCCAATATTTATATCACTGAGTAATATTTATCATTAAGGTTGAATAGCATAGGTGGTTAGATTGTCACTCTTAACCTAAAGGTTGGAGGTTCGAACACTCTACCTGCGAGTATATTTTTGCGCGTGACCTCAAGGTCAGAGGTTCGAGCCCCCTACCAGCAAGTTTATTTTTGCTCGTGGTATTTTCCAATTTCCTTCATTAATACTCATTACTCAAATATATAACTCATACTTACATGATCCCATTCCTATATATATATATATATATATATATATATATATATATATATATATATATATATAGACTTGAGATCCGGTGAGAACCACCTTACAATGAGAACTTTGTGAGAACTCCAGCTTACGGACTTTTTAAAAAAAAATTAATAACATAATTGGATTCGGCATGACATGTTATAGCTAGAAAACATATTTCTTGGTCTAGAAAATAAATACTAGTGACGGAAATCAAGGTGAGATACGTTTTATTTATTTGCATGCACCTACTATCTATGTTTTCGTATCTATCATTTTTCTGCCACTAGTATTTATTTTCTAGACCAAGAAATATGTTCTCTGGCCATAAAATTCAATGCAGAATCCAATTATGTCATTAATTTTTTTAAAAAAACTCTATAAGGAAGAGTTCTCACCGGTTTTCATTGTAAGGTGGTTCTCACCGGATCTCAACCCTATATATATATATATATATATATAGAATTGGGATCCTATGAGAACCACCAATATAATGAGAACCGTGAGAACTCTACCATACAGACTTTTTTTAAAAAAATTGACATATTTGGATTCGGCATGGAATTTTATGGTTAGAAAACATATTTCTTGGTCTAGAAAATATATACTAGTGACGGAAATCGAGGCGAGATACGTATTATTAATTTTCATGCACCTACTACCGATTTTGACGTATCTATCATTTTTCATGCACCTAGAACTCGTTTTAATGCACGTAGAGCCTATTATTTCATGCACCTAGTAATCATTTTCATGCATGTAAAAAATTTCATGCACGTAGTGGTTGTTTTCGTGCATTTATAGCCGTTTTAGTATGTATAATTGTATTTTGGTACACTAAGTATATATTTTGTTAATAAAATCAATTTTTTTTGTTTAATAATATTAAAATGTGTATTTGAATAAGTTAAACTAATGGTAAATGATCCATCGAAACTTTCGAAGCGAGATATGGTGGAGATTTAGTGAGGGTTCTCATGGTTCTCATTATAAGGGTGGTTCTCACCGGATCCCGACCCTATATATATATATATATATATATATATATATATATATATATATATATATATATATATATATATATATATATATATACACACAATTCATACAAGCATACATGTATTTCACAAACTATGAAGGTTCGGCGGTTAACCTTAAGACAAATCAGAGCATAGCGCACTTTCAGCAATATCTAACACTGTATCATAACACAGGCAAGTTAGACACAACAATCAATACTACAACGAAGATGGAATACAACGACTCCATTATACAACAACAACAAGTCTACTTAGTCTCAGCGAATACAATCCCCTGGTAGGACGACAAACCAATCTACGGTCCTAGTCTAAATCTAGCCAGACTCTCGAGGTATGATCCTTCCTCGTCTGACCATCTGTTGCTGGATGGAATGTTGTACTCATCTTCAATGTAGTACCCATCAATGTCTGCAACTCTTGCCAGAACTTAGAGATGAACCTGGAATCACGATCAGAAACAATATCCTTGGGCACCCCATGTAGCTTCACCACATACTTGATGTAAGCCTTTGCCAACTCAGCGTTACTCCAAGTCTCTTTCATCGGAATAAAATGGGCTGACTTAGTCAGCCTATCAACAATCACCCAAATCATTTCATTTCCTTTTGAAGTCCTCGGTAAGCGTAGAACGAAATCCATGGAAATGCTTTCCTACTTCCACTCAGGTACATCCAGAGGTTGCAACTTTCCTTACGGCCTCTTATGCTCCCCTTTCACTCTTTGACATACTAAACAACGAGAAACAAACTCTGCTACCTCTTGCTTCATCTTTGGCCACCAAAAAGCTTTCTTCAGGTCCTTGTACAACTTATCCCCTCCCGGATGAACGGAATAAGGTGTAGAATGAGCTTCGACTAGAATCTTTCTCTTCAGTTCCTCATCATCAGGCACACACCATCTCTTATCAAACCTCAAACTATCGTCACTGTGAATCTCGAACTTAGAATATGGCTCTGCATCACTAGCTTTGCTCACTGCCTTACGCCCCTTCTGAATTCTAGGATCACTCTTCTGTCTGTCTCGAATCTCAGAATATAACTCAGGCTCGATCGTCAAATCTCCCATAGTCTCACCCTTCCTTATCACTGCGATTCCCATCTGTCCCAACTCACGATACATACTCAGTCTGGACATAGTTGTGCATAGAGCGTGAACGGACTTCCTACTCAATGCATCAGCCACAACATTAGCCTTTCCTTCCTTGTATAGAATCTCCATATCATAATCACCAATAACTTCTCTAACGCATGTTTAGTTCCCTTTGAGTATAGATGTACTTCAGGCTCTTATGATCGGAATACACCTTAAATATAGCTCCATAAATATAATGTCACCACATCTTAAGTGCAAAAACTACTGCCCCCAGCTCCAAATCATGCGTCGGGTAATTTTCCTCATATGGCTTCAGCTGTCTAGAAGCATAACCGATCACTCTCCCGTTCTGCATCAACCCACATCCCAGTCCCTTCTTAGAAGCATCAGTGTAAACCTCGAAATTCTCACTTCCCTCTGGCAAAGCAAGGATAGGAGCTGTAGTAAGACGCTCCTTCAGATCTAGAAATGCCTTCTCACAGCTCTCATCTCAGACGAATCTATTCTCTTTCCGCATCAACGAAGTCATCGGTTTGGCTATCTTTGAAAAATCCTTCACGAACCTCCTGTAGTAACCAGCCAAACCCAAGAAACTACGAATGTCGGCCACATTCCTCGGTCGCTCCCATTTCGAAACGACTTCAATCTTGCTATGGTCGACAGACACACCCTCCTTAGAAACCACATGACCCAGAAAAACAACCTTCTCGAGCCAAAATTCGCACTTACTCAACTTGGCATACAATTGATGATGCCTCAGTATCTGCAGCATTATGCTCAAATGTTTCGCATGTTCTTCTCTATTCTTTGAATATACCAAAATGTCATCGATAAACACCACCACAAACTGGTCTAGATAAGGACTAACCACTATGTTCATCAAATCCATGAAAACAGCAGGTGTATTAGTCAAACCAAATGGGATCACCACGAATTCATAATGCCCATACCTCGACCTGAACGCAGTTTTGTGGATATCTGCATCTTTGATTCTCAGCTGATGATACCCTGACCTCAAATCAATTTTGGAAAACACACCAGCCCCACTCAACTGGTAAAAAAGATCATCAATACGAGGTAAGGGATACCTATTCTTGATCGTCACATTATTGAGCTCCCTGTAGTCCACACACAGCCTCATGGTTCCATCCTTCTTCTTCACAAACAACACTGGTGCTCCCCAAGGTGACACGCTCGGTCTCACATATCCCTTGCTTGCTAGCTCATCCAACTGCTTTCTCAGCTCCCCAAATTCCTTAGGTCCCATGCCATAAGGTGCTTTAGAAATTGGCTCAGCCCCAGGTTTCAGATCAATACCAAAATCTAAGTCCCTCTTTGGCGGTAACCCAGGAATTTCTTCTGGAAACATATCTTCAAAATCTCTTTCAATATCAATCTCGCTAGCTTGGCGTTTCTCGGCAGTTAAGTCTCTCACATGCCACAACAGCATCTCATCACCCCTCTTTAGGCAAGTCTTCAGGGCATTGATAGTTATCAACTTCAACTTAGGCTTCACAGAATATCCCTTGTAGGACACTCTCACCCCCTTAGGTCCTCTCAGAGAAATTTTCCCTTGGTAACAATCAATGTAGGCCTTATACTTTTTCAGCCAATCCATTCCCAGTATCACCTCAAAGCCACCCAAAGGGAACTCTATCAAGTTCGACTCAAAACTCACAGCCCCTACTCGAATCATTACATTGCTATAGACTCTACTACAAGTTATGGACTCTCCAGATGGTATTGTTACAGAACCGGCTATAGTTTCATATACATCAAGTCCGATAGACCTAGCATGTTCCGCAGATATGAAAGAATGTGATGCACCAGAATCGAATAAAACAAAAGTAGGAGTGGAATGTACTAGAAATGTACCAGTAACAACATGAGCATCCTCCTCTCCAGCCTCTTTGCCCATCATAAACAGGGTCCCACTTTTCTTAGCTCCACTCTGGTTCACGGATCCCGCTCCACTCTGGTTACTAGCCTCCGTCAGGGTCTTCTGAAAATTACCATTACCACTACCCTGGTTTCCTTGGTAGCGGTTCTGGTTGCTGTAGTTACCGTAGTTCCGCTGATGGTTGTTACCTCCAGATCGGTTATTCCCAGAATAACTCGCATTCGCCGTTCTGAATCCACCAGATTGATTTCCTCGATGATAACTGCTCCCAGCACTCTGAGTACCCGACCAGCACTCTATCTTCTTGTGTCCCGGTTTCACACACTTGAAACATGTAGGCACTCCACCACCAGATCCAAACATGGTTCGGTTACCTCCACGATTGGTGTTATTCCCTGGTGCACTGGTTGAGAAGAAGGAACGATACTGGTTATTCGGTTTCTTATTTCCTGAGCCTTCAGCCCCAGTTTCAGCTTTCCTCTTGTCACCCTTTGCTTTCTCTTCTTCCTTAATCATATCAGTGATCCTTTCAGCCTGGCCATCCCTCTCATATATGTCTTCCACAGTCGTGGGCTTAGTTGCAAGTAAAATTTTCTTGATGTCAATTGTCAGCCCTTTCTCAAACCTAGCAACTAACATCTCCGGTGTGTAGCTCAAGTCGGCTACGTTCTCCGCTAACTGCATGAACTTGCTGTGGTAAGCTTCCACAGTCATGCCCTCCGTCATCATAAAGGAATCGAACTCAACTCTCAGCTTCCCTTTCACATGTTCTGGCACGAACTTAGAGGATAAAATCCCCTTAAACCCTTCCCAGCTCACATATTCTGACCCAATCTCTTCAGCAGCAGCCTTGATCTCTTCCATTTTGTTATTCCACCATAACCTAGCTGTACCCTTTAGATAGAACACAGCTTGGTCCACCTTCATCGATTCGGTACAGTCAATAGTTCGAAGATACTCTCGAACGCTCAGCACCATTCCGCAAGCAGACTTGGTGCTCCCTCCCCATCGTACTTGGTGGGGTTGTGCCTGGAGATATTATTGTGGGGAATAATGCATGTATTTGCCCCAAACTTGCAGGATTATAATGAAACATACAATTGTGATTATAGTCATAAGTTAATTAAAAGCATGAAAAAGAAATCAACCTTTGGTCCTTTGTGCTTATGGCCTAAGAACAGGAATTAAAGTAAATTCTCTCCTATAACTTGTACCCAAGACTTGATTGACATGATGCCGCGTGTGCTAGAAAATACTCTCCAATTGCCTTGCAATATGGGGAGAGCCTTTTTGAGGTTTTAGATGTGAGATCTGAGTTTTGGGAAAAAGATGTTCTCAAAACCTAATTATTCTTGAGATCTGTTTTAATCAGTAAAACAATCAGTAGTCGCACAAAAGGAGAAGTTCTCTCCTTTTGTAATACTTGGCCGGCCGAGATTGGTCTTGGGTAGGAGTGGGCTTTCCACTCTTACCTTATTCCAATGCATGATTCGACCCATTTTGCTAAAATATAATTTGCGGGTATTTATTATAAATCGCACACATGTTATCAGATATTAATACAGTCGATATATTAATAATGGTCTGATAAAATACGATATTGTATAATTGGCCAAATTAATATAACTGTTTATATTAATACGCAAATTCAATATTTAATTAAATATAACTGCTTGTATTTAATATTACGAATTAATCATGTAATCCGCATTAGCTAAAATTATTTAATCCGTATTAAATAATAATCTCAACATCTCATTGACTAATTTAATAGTCAATATCTCTGACTAACTGTTTAGTCATATCCGGCATAAATGTGACTGTATTTTCATACCTTCACATATCTCAAACGTGTCCTATAGGTGTGACGTATAGGGACCAGTTGATCACCGCCATCCGTATGACAATAACGTCAAACTTATCTAGCAAGCCAACCATTATTGATAAACGTGGATCAACTGATAATAATACAAAAGTATGCCCTTGTGATCCTTTAAGAGATTTAGTAAGTCATTGTACTAACTGTCAAGGACACCAGCCCCAACAATCTCCCACTTGTCCGTACAAGGGTATGTGCAATGACGTTATCACACTACATGTGGAGGACACAAGTCTCCAACAAACTCCCACTTGTCCGTACAAGTGTAGGTGCGATAACCGAATCTCATATCCTTTTAAAATTTCTCCCACTCAATGTAAGACAATTTGCAAATCCGCATTCGCAAAGGTCGTATCTCACAAGCGATCTGTATCAAGAGTGGTTTCCCCGACTAGAGAGTAACTTAACTGATAAAACGAATCTGTATTCGAGCATGGCCATGCATTTCAGTTACTACTCCTCGAGTGGCCCTGAGAAATGATAAAATCCTGATAAGGGTTTGGATATTTCCCTCAACTCGAATCCTGCCGATATCGCACAGCATGAAATAACCCAGAAAAAATCCTCTTGGCCCCTGTTACGGTGACCGTGGGAAAGAAACCAAAGTTACCCAAAATCTGCCTTAATCTCAAGAGACAGTTGAAAGTCAAAAGACTCGACTCTAAGGAACACTATGGAGGTCCTATCCACGACCCGGCACCCAATGTTATAAAACATTTAGGACTCCATAACGTTGTCACGGGGTGTCCTACGAGATATCCGTATAACTCGCCTTTGTGATTGGTCAGTCAGCCGCGTGACTTATGGCTCGTTGAACCCACCATCAACCAACGTCACAAAATGATTACCTGAGTTATCAGCTCAAGTGGGTAATCAAGGACCAAAACGATGTAATGTTAATCAGTTCACTTTGTGGTGTTCAAAATTGGCGTACAATTCCACATGAAAAACAAAACATTTTATATCATAACAATAAGGTTGAATAGAGTACACGAGAAAATGAATTATTACATGAATTCATAAAAGAGTACTACAACTTAGGAACACATCTAATTCCCATGGAATGAATGTGTCCTTCATGCTTATCACGTGGTAATGCTTTAGTGAGAGGATCAGCTATGTTGTCATCCGTAGCGATCTTATCAATGAAAATCTCCTTTTGCTCCACGTAATCTCTGATTAGATGAGCTTTCCGTTGTACATGCCTAGCCTTGTTGCTAGACTTATGCTCCTTAGCTTGGAAGATGGCACCTTTATTATCACAATAAACGGTGATTGGGTCATTCGAACTAGGCACTACTGATAGTCCTTGTAAGAATTGACGCATCCATATTGCTTCCTTAGCTGCTTCTGAGGCGGCATAGTACTCGGACTCAGTCGTAGAATCTGCTGTAACACTCTGTTTAGAACTTTTCCAGCTGACAGCAGCGCCATTAAGAGTAAAAACGAATCCAGACTGAGATTTCGAGTCATCTCGATCCGTTTGGAAGCTAGCATCTGCGTAACCCGTGGCGCAGAGCGTCGAGTCGCCTCCGTAAGTCAATCCCCAATCTTTAGTCCTCCGTAGGTACTTAAGAATGTTTTTCACGGCCATCCAGTGTTGTTCACCTGGATGAGCTTGGAATCGACTTGTCATACTCAATGCATATGCAACGTCAGGACGTGTGCATATCATGGCATACATGATCGATCCTATTGCCGAGGCATAAGGAATCCGACTCATGCGCTCTTTCTCTTCCAATGACTTAGCTTCTTGAGTCTTGCTCAAGTGAAGCCCAGGAGTCATAGGGAGGAACCCCTTCTTGGAGTTCGTCATGCTGAATCTCTCTAGAATCTTATCTATATAAGACTCCTGACTGAGAGACAACATCCGTCGTGATCTATCCCTGTAGATACGGATGCCCAAAATTCTTTGTGCCTCTCCCAGATCTTTCATCTGGAAATGGTTTTTCAACCATGCTTTAACCGAAGATAGGAGAGGTATGTCATTCCCAATCAAGAGTATGTCGTTGACATACAGTACTAGGAATACAATCTTGCTCCCACTCGACTTGACATAGAGACATGGTTCCTCGACTGATCGAACGAATCCATTCTCTTTTATCACTTGGTCGAAGCGATGATTCCAACTCCGCGATGCTTGCTTAAGTCCATAGATGGAACGCTTAAGCTTGCAAACCTTCTTAGGATGTTCTGGATCAATAAAACCCTCGGGTTGTACCATGTACAACTCTTCCTCCAAATAACCGTTTAAGAAGGCGGTTTTAACGTCCATTTGCCATATTTCATAGTCATGAAATGCGGCGATCGCTAAGATAATCCGAATGGAACGTAGCATGACTACGGGTGCAAAGATCTCATCGTAGTGCAAGCCTGGCACTTGGGTGAAACCTTTAGCAACTAGTCTTGCCTTATGGATGTCTTGTTTACCTTCCACGGCATGTTTTATTTTGTAAAGCCATTTGCATTGAAGGGGACGCACCTTTGCAGGTATGTCCACAAGATCCCACACGTTGTTCTCATACATGGAGTCCATCTCGGATTGCATGGCTTCTAGCCATAGTTTTGAGTCAGAACTGGTCATGGCACCTTTATAGGTTGTGGGTTCATTACCCTCTAGGAGTAAGACGTCATCCATATCATGTTCCTCGACCATACCAATGTATCTGTCCGGAGGAATGGAGACTCTTCCCGACCTCCTAGGTTCCTCAGGAATATCTACCGCAGCCTCGGTTGAAGGAACTGTTTCCTCCAATGGTTGCTCGGTAGTTGGTTCTTGAACCTCTGATAAATCGAAGGTTCTATTACCCGACTTGTTCTCGAGAAATTCTTTCTCTAAGAACGTCGCACTAGCCGCAACAAAAACACGTTGTTCGGTTGGCGAGTAGAAGTAATGACCAAAAGTTCCCTTTGGATAGCCTATAAAGTATGTTTTGACCGATCGCGGGCCGAGCTTATCCTCGTGTCTCCACTTGACATAAGCCTCGCAGCCCCAAACCCGAATAAAGGACAAGTTAGGGACCGTTCCCTTCCATAATTCGTATGGAGTCTTGTCAACAGCTTTAGACGGACTTCGGTTAAGTATTAGAGCGGCCGACAAAAGAGCATAGCCCCACAATGAATCAGGCACGACGGTGTGACTCATCATGGATCGAACCATATCGAGTAGAGTTCGATTTCTCCGTTCGGACACACCATTTAATTGTGGTGTTCCAGGTGGAGTTAACTGTAGCACGATGCCACAGTCTTTAAGGTGTTGATCAAACTCGTGTGAAAGATACTCACCACCACGATCAGAACGTAGTGCTTTAATCTTTCTACCCAGCTGGTTCTGTACCCGATTCTGGTATTCTTTGAACTTGTCAAAGGATTCACTTTTATGCTTCATTAAGTAGACATAGCCATATCTACTCAAATCATCCGTGAAAGTGATGAAATACCTATAGCCTTCTCGTGCGTTGATCGACATAGGGCCACATACGTCCGTATGTATGAGTCCTAATAGGTCGGCAGCGCGCATTCCAACACCTTTGAAGGAAATACGAGTCATCTTACCGATGAGACATGATTCACACGTGCCATATGATTCGAAATCAAAGGGCGAGATAGCTCCATTCTGTATGAGCTGTTTCACGCGTTTCTCATTTATGTGTCCCATACGACAATGCCATAGGTAAGTTTGATCTTTGTCACCTACCTTTAATCTCTTATTATTCACATGTAATATTTCGGTGGTTTGATCTAAAACATAAATTCCATTCATGGAAACTGCCTTGCCATAAATCATATTGTGTAAGGAGAAAATACAGCTATTATTCTCTATTACAAATGAAAAACCGAGTTTGTCAAGCGCAGAAACTGAAATAATGTTTTTGGACAAACAAGGAACATAATAACAGTTATATAAAGATAACTCGAATCCACTTGGAAGCTGGATTACGTATGTTCCCCTCGAGATTGCAGCAACACGTGCTCCATTCCCGACACGCAGGTCAACCTCACCCTTGATTAGGGGTTCTTGGTTTCGGAGGCCCTGCACATGATTACATAGATGAGAACCACAACCGGTATCTAGTACCCAAGTTCCGTAACTTGCATGGTTAATCTCAATCATGTGAATAAAAGAAGAAGAAGACATACCAACAGGAGTAACGCGGCCTGCCTTAATGTCCTCACGATACACGGGGCATGAGCGCCTCCAATACCCAGTCTTGTGGCAATGGTGACATTCCATGCTAGTATCCTTGCTCTTTGTTTTGCCCTGTGAGTTGCTTGACTCACCTGGCCCACTCTTAGTAAATCCTGACTTCTTAAACTTGGGCTTGCCTACTGTTAGGTCGCCCTGAGCTTTAGCTTTACCCTTACCCTTACCCTTACTGGAGATCATGAGAACATCTTGCTTCACGCTCCCACTTAATTTCAGATCCTTCTCGGTCTGTACGAGAAGGGAGTGGAGCTCATGAGGAGTCTTCTTCATGTCATTCATGTAATAGTTGGCCCTAAAGAGGGCGAACCCATCATGAAGTGAATGAAGCATTCGATCAACGATTATGTTCTCACTGATCTTGCAGTTTAGGGCCTCCAGTTTCTCGATATTCTCAATCATGTGAAGAATATGTGGGCTAACAGCTTGGCCCTTCTGGAGTTTCGCCTCAAAGAAGCGACAGGTATGCTCATAAGAAACGATTCTCGGAGCCTTTGAGAATTCGTTAGTGAGCGTGGTGAAAATCTTGTTTGCACCATGGGTTATGAAGCGTCTTTGCAAATTGGATTCCATTGCATAGATGAGTACGTTCTTTATCGCACCCGCTTCCATGACGAAGTCGCTATGAGCGCGAACTTCGTTAGCTCTAGCTCCAGTTCCTGGGTGTGGCGGAATGGGCTCAGTTAAGTACTTGAGCTTTCCGTCAGCAATGGCAGCATTCCGTAGTGCTGCCTCCCAGTCAGAGAAGTTTGACCCATCATTCCTCAGTCTTGTGGACTGATTCATGGAGTCCATGAAGGCTTTTAGCCAGGATTCACGTGCTAGCTTGGCACTTGGCATTGGGTCTTCACCAGCCATTTAGTTATACAGCAGTTTAATTGAACGTGTTCTAGACTGAAAAGAAGATAAAACAAAACCATATAAGCAACTCATTGTTGTGATTTAAGTCTATATTAAATTGAATTTAAACTCGTAGACTCATGCATTTATATAATTGATCTCCCTCAAGAATTATATAAATGATCCCAAGACTCAATTTCCGTATATTGATAAGCCCACAGTTTGGCTAATTCCACCGTTGGAACTCTTGGTCGATAGATTTCTGTAAATCCTATCTATTAGTCCATCTCAGTCATTGGATATTATCGAGTGACCATGATGTTGAGATAAAATAAATCATCTGTTCCCACTTACCCGACGTAGAAGGGGTCATATTATGCCTACCGACGAAGAAGGGATTCATGGGAGGCTGATTTATAAAGACTATTCTCAATTTTTGGTTATACGAGGAAGACCCCATCGACTTATATTTATTCATATTAAGTGAACTAAAATCTAGCATATTCGTGAATGAATGAAATAAAGTGATGGCTTTGCAATTGACATGTGACATCTGTATTGTCACAGAAAACTAACGCGTAACCTCTACATGAGTCAGTTTTCAGGCATGTAATAGGTGGTTTGGTTTTAGGCGGAATATGATGCAAGCTATTATCGATGAAAGCATAAAATAAATGCGATAAACGTAAATAAAAGTCCTAGTGTGGCCTATCCTACCAAAATAAACATAAAACAACTTGGAATCCACTGTTGGACCCTAGAAGCTTGTCTTGATGTTCCATCTTGGTCCTTGCAGTGGGAGTGAGCATCCGGTCTCCGTCTTCGGTCTTCACAAAATTACTAATTTAAATTACAAAAGTAGTCCTAGATACATTCTAATTTAAATACAAAAGTAATTACATGGCAAAAACTCAAAAAGGAGATTCAAGATCTCAAAATTACAAGCAAGATTGTGTCCCATCATTACGGTGACACAATCTTCTAAGGCCACACTAAGTTACAACCGTTTGCAAAAAATAAATACGTTATTGAAAGCATTCACAAGGCATTCAACAAGACGATAAATAAAATGCATCAACTAAAACAAAATTCATTCATGACATAATACTGTTATTATGATTAACAAATTTTTACCAAACCACCTTTTAGGATTAAAATTATGTGATTATACCGTTTTAACCACTTTAATTTTAATAAGTTTATAATCCTATTATTTTAAACCGTTTTAAAATAATATGTATCAAACGAGGGTGAACCGTTTCACAAAATTAATAATATACTATTTCCGTATATAGTATATTACTAAAGGCCATGTGAAAATAAAACATGTTATTTTCGGAAAAAAAAAACGAGTCTGTTACAGGGGTGGTCTACCGACCCAATAAACAGGTCTACCGACCACCTGGCGAAAAAAAAAATTTTTTTTTTTTTTTTTTTTTAAAGCAGAATGGTCGACCGACCCGAAAAACAGGTCGACCGACCACAAAACACGAAACCGAGTTTCTGGACACGATTTCTCACAAAAGATAAACTGTCGAAACAGAAAAACACGCAGAAGGCGGTCGACCGACCGCAACGGGGGGTCGATCGACCGACTTAGCGGCAGAAGACGATTTTTCAGGTTTTAAAACTTACGAAAAACACAAAGGTAAAATTTTCATGGCCTGGCTCTGATACCACTTGTGGGGAATAATGCATGTATTTGCCCCAAACTTGCAGGATTATAATGAAACATACAATTGTGATTATAGTCATAAGTTAATTAAAAGCATGAAAAAGAAATCAACCTTTGGTCCTTTGTGCTTATGGCCTAAGAACAGGAATTAAAGTAAATTCCCTCCTATAACTTGTACCCAAGACTTGATTGAGATGATGCCGCGTGTGCTAGAAAATACTCTCCAATTGCCTTGCAATATGGGGAGAGCCTTTTTGAGGTTTTAGATGTGAGATCTGAGTTTTGGGAAAAAGATGTTCTCAAAACCTAATTATTCTTGAGATCTGTTTTAATCAGTAAAACAATCAGTAGTCGCACAAAAGGAGAAGTTCTCTCCTTTTGTAATACTTGGCCGGCCGAGATTGGTCTTGGGTAGGAGTGGGCTTTCCACTCTTACCTTATTCCAATGCATGATTCGACCCATTTTGCTAAAATATAATTTGCGGGTATTTATTATAAATCGCACACATGTTATCAGATATTAATACAGTCGATATATTAATAATGGTCTGATAAAATACGATATTGTATAATTGGCCAAATTAATATAACTGTTTATATTAATACGCAAATTCAATATTTAATTAAATATAACTGCTTGTATTTAATTTTACGAATTAATCATGTAATCCGCATTAGCTAAAATTATTTAATCCGTATTAAATAATAATCTCAACATCTCATTGACTAATTTAATAGTCAATACCTCTGACTAACTGTTTAGTCATATCCGGCATAAATGTGACTGTATTTTCATACCTTCACATATCTCAAACGTGTCCTATAGGTGTGACGTATAGGGACCAGTTGATCACCGCCATCCGTATGACAATAACGTCAAACTTATCTAGCAAGCCAACCGTTATTGATAAACGTGGATCAACTGATAATAATACAAAAGTATGCCCTTGTGATCCTTTAAGAGATTTAGTAAGTCATTGTACTAACTGTCAAGGACACCAGCCCCAACAATTATTGCTCATTTTGGTTGCATCTAATTGAGTATTTGCCCCAATCCTAGCTAAGAGAGCAGCATTCATAGCTAGTAAGCGATCAAGTTCCTCTTGTGAAATGTTGGTTGCATTGGGGTCTCTTCGAGGAGGCATATTGCTACACAAGTTCAACAAATACATGAGTATCCTAGGTCATATATCCTCCCATCTTAGGTTTTCTAGCACACGTAGTCTAGCATGCAACTCTTAGCACACCTTAATTGATACTTGTCATCACATATAACTCTACCTATAGGCTTAGGGATCATATAACCGCATGCATATACTCATATAAATCACACTCATGTTCAAAACTCAGATATAAACTTATGTTCTCAATGGATGAAACAACAATGTATACATGCTCATCATAACTTAATGCAACCTCATGCTTCACGTTACGTATTACCAATTGCATTTCATATCATAACTTAACTCATTCCTTCGCCGCTGAAATGTTAGTACAATATATATATATATATATATATATATATATATATATACATATATATATATATACATATATATATATATACATATATATATATATACATATATATATATATACATATATATATACATATATATATATATATATATATACATATATATATATATATATATATACATATATATATATATATACATATATATATATATATATATACATATATATATACACATATATATATACATATATATATACACATATATATATATATATATATATCTACCTTGGGTTCTTCTTTGTCCCAATACTACCCACACTCTACATCTCTCAAGGTAACCAGGTTAGACTGAAAGGGCCAATGGCTTGGTTTGAGGGGGCCCCTAACTCATCCCAATTCCTATAGGGCTCCTAACAGTTACTAGCATGAGGTTCATTTTATTTAGACTCTTCCTATGTTCATTATTGTTCATTTGGTTTAGCCTGAGCATCGTTCGCTCTGATACCACTTTGTAACACCCCCATTTACCTAGGAGCCTGAACTAGGACTTCCAGGGTAAACAAGACTGTTACCATCCTGGGTAGCCCAAGGTAAGAGATAATCATAGTGAAAGATAAACAATACTTTAAGTTACTTAACCAAGAGTCGGAACTAAACTGTTACATGCATAGTCTAAAACCAAAACTCCAACATATGAAAAGTATTAACGAACTATTACAAGCTAGGTGATCTATAACTAGGTGAGTCTGATCCAAGTCTCTCTCTCCAAGCCTAGATCATAGTCCGTCCGTCTTTGCCTTGAAAAATCTACTCCCCATTCCTGATCATCGTAGGTGAACATGAATACACTGTCAACCTCGTGGTTGAGTAGGATAACACAATAACAAAATACAATGTAAATGCTATGCAATGCCATGATATGCTCGAGTTCATTCTCATTCTCAATCTCATTCTCATTCTTTCATTCTCAAACCTGTGACTCCCACCCTTAGTGAACCTCCCGGCAGAGTATCATCGGTCGTCGCCGAACACCAGCATAACAGCTGAGGTCACCAGGTCTAGCCTTGCATAGCTAGCCTGGGCCCAATAATATATCATCATCATCTCAATCTGTAACCATGCTTATGCCATGCTTATGCATGCAATAATAAAGAACCAACACTGAATATAAAACTCATAAATATCATACTTGCATTCACAGCATCCAATTCACATAATACATAACAGTATAGTTCCAGTGTATCCTACCTGGATTAGCAAATCTGAGCAATCAACACCGTCTGGTAATGTTCCTCTTCGAATTCCGTTCCTATAAATATTACTTATATCAAATTTTATTCATGCTCTAAATGCTACTAAAACTACTTGTTCATGTTCATAATTGACTACCCGTAACATCTCAAATACAAATAGCTATATGCAGACCAATATCATCCATTATTTAGAAACTTACTAAATTTTGACTAACTATATATACTTACCAAAAATAGCATTAGGTTAGATAAACGATCATGGTTAAATCAATACCAATAATAAGATAGACAATAATCATATTATTCGTTAACGCTAAAACCGTCACCATTTCGAGTCTTATCTTTAATAATTATATCAATACTACCACCATATCAAATTTAACAAAATATGAATACAACCATAATTATTAATAACAATAAACATTAATAGCTTTTAGTGTAAATTATTTTGAAAGTGCTAAATTTAGATAACATTAAAAATAATAAAGACAACTAACAACAAAGTCGTGACCATAGCCTTTACCGAGACCACAAACACACAAAAACCGTGATAACAGCCCATCACCGAACCCGCAAACACCTTGACAACACAGTCCCCAAACGACACCTACTTTAATTACACCCACAGGCACCACGACTCACCGCGACAGCCACCAAAACCAACTCCATGTTACCCCCTAACGACCTACCCAAACACCCATCTCAAAGGTAGAAGACACCGTATTCTAAGACCCACACGAAAGTCCCTGCCAAAAATCGCTGTCTAAAACCCAGATCCCATAACCCTCTGTTTTTCCGTCACTACCGACTATCCTTAAACCACCCACTGTAACAGTAACACCGTAACCCTAAACCACCGCAACAACCATCCCTCAAACCACCTGACTACCGTCAACCTAAAACCCCCATCACCCAAAGCCAATACCGACAGAAATTCCTTCGAGGACCAACACAAACTCAGCGTTTAAAACCTCTGATTCGAAACGAAAAGAAACTCGACTGTCATGGTGACAAAACACTTGACAACGGTGGTTCTAAACATCCATAAACGACTCTACTACGGTTTAGTAACGATTATTACACGTCCTAGATTGCTATTATACGAAATCAGAACTTATAACATAATATAGCATCGGAATTAAATCATTGAAACGAAAGAAACCAAAGCCAAACCGAGAATTGCTATGAACATACTTACTTCTATGGAAATTTGAGCAGTCCTAGCACCCTCAGGTGACCGTATAAACCCTTCTCCCTTGCTCTGTGATGTGACGGCTGAGTGTTTGTGAGGTTTTCTAGGTGTCGATTAGGTCAGGGGTGGGGTTGTAGCTGACTTATATAAGGCGGCAGGTATCAAAGTTTGTGTTGTTTTTGTTGTTTGTGTTTTCTTGGATGTCCATATGTGTATGTGGGCTGACTTGGTTTTCACGCTAAACAAGGCCCATGTATAGTAGCATTCAATATAATAACAATTCCTCAACCTGACACTACACTCGTACATGTAAAATATAAAACACGTATTCGATAAATTAATTAACGAATAAACGTTCAATACTTATCAACACGTCAGATTTAAATTAAAATAAAACATACTAAATACGGAGTATTACAGTTCAAATAATGGAGGATGTGGCAGCGGGGGAGCATGCGTCGGAGGTAGAGGAACCAATCCCCGTTGCCACCGAGACTGTACTCAAGTCCGACCTTGAGGAAGCGGGGTATGGCCCGTTGGAGGTAGCACAGGTCATAACTTCCATGAAGAATGGGAAGGCGGCATCTGATTTAGCCGTGGGGAGTACGTTGACAGATGAGATTTCTGACCCTCACATTGCTGTTATCCAGCATCCCTTCATATTCCACTCTCCACACGAGCTACCATGCATGGACGCCGTACCGGAAAACATTGGGTGCTCAATTGACTGCGGACAACCTTCCCCTGATCAGCGTGTCGCGTCAGAATTTCTGAGCAGTCGGAAGGATAAATTCTCGTCTGTCCTCAATCTGAGGAAGGCCGTCACGGATTATGCATTTAACGAGACCGCTTAAGACGAAAAGTGGTAAGTATGTTATTATTGTGAACAGTGTTCAATATATTTTTACGGGGGTAGTCTTATTTATTTTATGCTTCGTTTTGTAGGGAGGAATTGGTGAAATTCTCCGATATATTCATGGTCAATAGGGAGGACATGATGTCGCTGTTGCCTGGTAACCAAGTTGAAAACAGTATCATCGAGTGTTGGGTTTTGTTGCTGAACCACTTGATAAAATCAAATTCGGCAGTAGCTGGAAGCAGCCGATGCTTCTTCGGCCTCACCCACACGGTAAGATTAGATTTCAATTATGCTGGAACTCATTAGTTTGTACTGTTGGACTCCATCCCATTAGTACTATGTAACTCCATAAATTTTGGGTATGAAATGCCACCATATGATGGGAGGAACTCCATCCTATGATACCAAGATGGAGTTACACAGATAATGGGATGGAGTTGCACATGTTGTAGAATGGAGTTATACATGTCCCCCCTTATGGAGTCCCTAATCACTTGTTTGGAGTTTCACAAATATCAGTATGGAGTTACACATGTGCGCTGAAGGAGTTACACATGTCGTGTAACAGAGTTACCCATGTGTTAGAGTCGAGTTTTATAATTAATCATATAGAGTTCCACTTGTTCCCCTTTGGAGTTCCCCAATCAGAAGTATGGAGTTACACAAATATTATTATGGAGTTACAGATAAGCTCTGAAGGAGTTACACATGTAGTGTTACAGAGTTACATTTTCTTATGGCAGTCCTTAAGTACTGTTATGGACTTTCTTATGACTTTTAAGTGTGAATATCCTTAGGGCCTAACACTTTTGGGATGTTACCTTGTTCAGATCACTGCCTTAAAATTATGGAAAGCAGGTTCGCTCCCAGAAGCCGAAAGGGAACGAGTAACACTGACTTCTGAGCTGTTTTCAACATTTGACTCGTGGACTGACCATTGTTCCCCCCCCCCCCCCCCCCCAAACCTTAAAGCTGACATGGTATTGCACTTTCTCATGTTGTCAATCACCTTATTCAATATATCGTTCTGTCATAATGTGGTTGATTGTGTTTGCAGGTTTTTATTCTAGTCTTCATGGGCAATAATGATCGCTACTGTTGTGCATGCATTAACTTCATTTCGCAGCAGATCGAGTTTCTCGATAACCGATCGTACGATGATGAATTTGAGAAGCTACCGTATGCCGGAATCGCACGCATCGTTGTACACCATTTTTTTGTTTGCGTACTTTTTTAATTTACATTTGCACGTAATTCTTCATTAGCCTTATTTTGTGCTGTTACAATCGTGTGACCAGGCTGATGCGATGGGCAAATATCTCGAGGACAGAAAAATTGAGAGGGGGGCCACGGTCAGGGAGTTTAAGTTGGTGAACGTGCCTTTTAAATGGCAGGGTGTAGGGTTCAGTAAGAACGACTGTGGGGTATACTTGATGTTGCATATGATGTTCTACTGTGGTTCTCCTTTTGAGTGCCGCCTCGGGGACATGGAAAAGATCGAGCTCTTCCGCGCAGAAATTGGAGCAATCCTGATGCTCAGCGATATTAACAAGTGTAGGGATGAGGAGGTAGCCAAGGTTGCTTCATTCAGGCAGCGATTGACCAGTACTCCAATCTCTATAAGAACGCCGACCCCGAAATCTGGTGTTAAGAGAAAGATGGGCGTTGAGGGCGGGTCTGAGGTGACATACAAGCGTCGGTGTTCACCAATTTCAGCCGGTGGGTCGTTATCAGTACTGAGAAGCCGTCGACGGGGTAAGGGAGACGGGCTGGGTTCCACGCTTGATTTCAGGAAGGTGTCAGGTATCGGCGTTCTGGTTATGTCTAATTTTCTGCGAAACAATCAGGCGCTAATCGGCAATTTACCCGACCGGCGGAAGCATGCGGCTGACTACTGCTTCTTAGATGATGGTAAATTGGTGGACTGATAAGTTTACATTCCCCGTAGATATGTATATAAATGTTAAGTTTCTGTGTTCGGACACTGACAGCATTCTGTTTTCTAACGCAGCGAGATTCTTGCTCGCTACGGTCCCGATATAGAACTCCAGAGGAGTGACTTTTGTTCCATGTTACCGGTAAACATATGACGCCGTCGATCATTGAATGTTGGTCAATTTTACTAAATATGATAGAGTCAGATGGGCCTGAACCTGCTAGGATGGCGTTCTTCGGATTACGTCACATGGTATGATACTTTCCTATCTGAATTTTGTATAACTGCTTAGACCAGATTTGTGTAACTCCATGTGACTACCTGTGGTACTCCATTGAAAAGTTGATTTTTCTCCTTAGAACAATTTGGTGCAACTCTATACTAGTACCTGTGGCACTCCATTACACAGTTGGTGTAACTCCTTAGATCAAATTGTGTAACTCCATAAAACAGTGCATGTAACTCATTTAAATTGAGTTGTGTAACTCCATCCCCTTAGTTGGGTTACTCCATGGAATTAGTTGTATAATCCCATCATCTAATGTTGTGTATCTCTATGCAACTATCTGTGGAACTCTACCAAACAGGCGAAACAGCGCCTGTAACTTCTTACATTTGATTTGTGTAACTCCAGTACATAATTTGTGTAACTCTACTACATGTGAAATGCTTACTGCAGGTTTTCCAAGCATATAACAAATAAATAGGATGATAGAGGGTCTATCTTATAGAACTCCTCTAATAGGGGAAAATTGCTGGGACAGTTAGCCATTTCGTCGAACTTGCATTCACGGAAAGGCCAGACATTTCACAATTGTATCACATAGGAGACTGACCATTTTCGGTTTACCCAATCACGTACATTTGAAACTTTCACCCAAAGATGGAGTGACCATTTTGATTTTGCTCTTTTATATACTTATTACACAATCGTGTATATTTCACACTTCTACCGATTATTGGACTATACAACCTCACTCTTGATGGTTGTCCCTCACCGCCCACATTCCTCATCAGCAAACCTGTTGAGATATGCCACTCCAAATTCCGGAACCATGCAAGCAGATTGCAACTACAAAATCTAAGCTCATTTTACTATACACTCAGTTATCAGAAATACAACATTCTGAGAAATATTTGAGTCAAAATTTTGATATAATACAATTAAGTTAAACGGCAATTTATAGGATAAACTAGCAGGCAAAATAGAGGACAACATAACACTTTACAGCACACTTTAATGAATACAATCTTGTACGCCAAACCATACGAGGCAACGCCATACTGGGTGCAGCAGCCCCTTAAAAGCGGAGCTGGGCACCTTCACATACCTGGGCTCTTTGACTGACTAGCTTCAAGACTGAATAATTTAGCCAAATAATTAGATTGAAAGGTTAGTGTTAACGGCTATCACAGGTTTCCAGTGAGATCTAGCAATATCCTCAGTCAGGGAATCCCCGCCAGGCAGAAGAAACACCGATAATAATATGCAAACAATGATGAACAAACACGGATCTATTTATCACCTTCTACTATCAAATCTAGTTAAATCGCACAGCCGCCGCTTCTTGATCTGAGTAACACACATGTTTGAATCCTGATATGGGAAGTCTGAAAAATTCCAGATCAGAGATAACATTAGTAAGACATTGTACTAGCATGTATTGTAATATTGAAGGTTTACTAGCATGTATTGTAATATTGAAGGTTGACATATTGCAACTAGCGTAACTGGTACCATCTTTTCGAGCAGGTTAATGGTTTAATTCAAAAAACATCTCCACATATTTTGGAAAATGTAGTGAACCAGATTGAATGGAAACAATAACGAAAAGAGAATAAAATCAATTGGACAGATGAATAATTTAATTACTACATCCATTCCATTTTTAGATCCCTCGCATGAATTTGATGGTCACTTGATGTCAACCTTGACAATAACTTCTTCCACAAATAAACAATTATACAATGAAAACGACGGCAATTTAAATTTATTAAAAACGACAACAGAGTAAAAGATGATCAATGGATTCTACATTCTCATTCAAATTAAAATTACTTCTCTTGAAAATGTCTTTTATTGGGATTCTCTCATTTTCTACAACCCAAACCAAAAGACAAGTTTTTGGATATGCTTTGAATTCCAAATTATAGTGCCTGGGAAGTCAATAGAGTCGGGATTTTGTAACAGAGTAAATAGATGTTCAACATCCCAACCAACTGACCAAGAAACGCTTTGATTTATTATGTAGCCAAATCATCCCATCATTTCCATGACAAGCTATATTTAACACAAGAACGTGACTCCACAAGCCTCAATAAGAAAGCCCTTCGATCATTAGGGAGCCTCAAAAAGAGAACATTCCAATTATGATGATTGCCATCCCATAAAACCCCTTCCCTCATGGAAGTATCTTTGGAGAAAACAATTCTGAAGAGATCATGATACTGGACTTTAGAAGCTGAATTCCGATACAAAATATCATACCGAAAAAATCGATGTTGAGCATCTTCAACCTTAGGATTGAAGATAGGATTGAAAAACTTTTAGGTATCCGGCATCTTCTTAGGATTCAAACAAAAAGTCGCGTTCTTTTAGTACTCCCTCCACACACCTATGATCTTCCCATTTCTCTATTATATGTGAGTTTTATTTTAGTGAAATGGGAAGATCATAGGAGTGTGGAGGGAGTAACTTTTATCCATTGGATCGAAGATTGGAGATGCCAAAACAGCAGAAATAACACACGCAAAAAAGGAAAAGAAAAAGAGAATAAGATTAAAAAGAGAGACTATAATGTCAATGTGCACTATAACAGGCATTAGCATGGATTTTCTGGATGAAGCCAGAATTGAAGATCGATCCAACTGATCCCCATAGCACATTCAGTATGGAAACCAGGAAAGGCAGAAGTAACTAGAAAAGGTTCCACATGTGATACTACAAACCATGCACACTGTAATTGTTATTCAACACATTACCAAGTGGTATAACATTTGACTCTAACGAATCGGTTAGTTTAACCAACAACTTCAATCTCAAGTCTATTTGATGAAAGACCAACCAAGTATACTCAGAAAAGGTACTATATTTTACCAAATGAGAATAAACTTAACCTCTGTGACAAAGAAGCAAGCAATACGTAACTAGCACAACTAAATGCATAAATAGTGCATACCTGAGCAGATGGTCTCCTTGGAGTAAGAAACCCATCGCAGATTTGAGAACACGGCTAATGCGATCAAAATGCAAACTTAGGCATATTTGCAAGAGCAGCCGCAAGCTAAATTTGGGTCCACATCTTGAATGTCGACCTAAAGAAGAGCTTCAGGCTAAAGTGTGCATATCAGCCTCACAATAATAACCTTTCAGTAAGCGTCACTCGATATGCAAAAGCCAAAGCATCTCAAAAGCTTACGGCTTCCCAAAAATATATTCAGAGATTAACAAGGAGATCAGCCACAACTCACAAGTTCCACAAATATCAGTCAGGAATGCACTTTGCTGAATGCAGATGGAATAATTGGATCAAGCACCCATCTATCAGGACCTTATTGCAATTTTATAACCAATATTGATTAGTGTATCCTTCATAACTTTCAGCTTTACCCAGGTAGCAAGGAAAAAGACCAGGGATACGGAAAAAATCTCTAGATAATAGTTCTGAGATTATAGACCACTTCCAAGATCATTTAATAACTGAAGTATTCCACGCATTTGGAGATATGGATTCTCCAATAGTTTTTCATTATTGCTCTGCATTGTAGAGTTTGAGGAAGAGTTAACTATTTATTGCTGTAGCCATGAATTCTTACACGTACAGTCACATACTACAACGTTACCTTGGTGCCTGAAAGGCTCCCATGAACCATAAGTGTTTAACATAGAGATTGATCTCATGACTCATAGCCATATAAAAAAAATGCATTGAGATTGACATCTAGCAACTAATACTTTACAATTGTGTTACTCCGACTCTCCGACATGGTGTCGTGTCTGACACGTGTCGGAATGTTGGACACGGCTAGTTTGGGTGAAATTTCCTGTTTTGTGGTCTAAATTATAGTGTCATGTCGTGTCCGACACCGACACGTGTCGGACACGCGACACGATAGTTAAGTGAAGTGTGGGAGTAACATAGCTTTACAATATAAAAAGTGCCAACAATTTTAGCCATTTTGCTTAAATAGATCATATGTCTGAAGGGGATGAGTAACAAAGGCATGCTGCTCATATATGTATCTTCCATATGGAAAGCGAGAACTTATTGTTCAATTGCCCCACATGCAGAGGCCTAGAGGGAGACTAAACCATACGTTAACTCAGTGGGGATAATATTATGAAAGCAGACACCAACATAGTCCAAAACATTTTACAATGAAAGGATACCTGCTGCGCTCTAATAACAAGTTTTTGAAGTCTGCGCTGGTAATTATCAAAATCTGCCGTCATCATTCTCTGTGTTTTACATACATAGATTTCTTTGTCAACATAAATCATACCATTTAGAGGGTGAATCATATCACTAAATGAAGCTAACATTCACAAAAAATGAAAATAAATACATGCCTTCAAAAGGAAAGCCGACGAGTAATAAGCCACCCTTGAGTCTGTATCATCCAGGAGTTGTCTACAGAAATAAAAGGCACCCATTTTACACCTTTACCATAACAAAAGTGAGAGAAAAACTAATCAGAAAGAGAGAAAGATAGGTTAGTGTGTGTGAGAGAGAGAGAGCACCTAAAAAAATCTTCTCCATCGACCTCTTCAAAAGCAGTAGGATCGGCTGTGCATTTTGCAATTAGAAGTAAAAGAAGAGCGGCACGAATGTCCGATGTGGCACCTGGTAGGTTTCCTCTACCCTTACTGCCAACAGAGACTCCCAAAGCAATGTTATCAGTCGCAGCGCCAGCAAGTTGAATCAAAGGCCAATAAAACAAAACAGCGGGAACTCGTGAAACCAACTGTAAAGGAACAATTACTCTTCCTTGAAGAAGCAAGGCAGCCATTGATGATGTCTCACAAACCAATTTCGTATAAAAATTATCAGCATCCTCTGGTCCTCTACGCTGAATATTCTCTTGCAGGGGGACACAGTCACCTAGCTCATTGTTATTTACATCGGAGCCAGTTAAACCTCTTTTAAGCTGGCTTGCATCTGTGGATGCAGGAGGAACTTTAAGACACAACTGGGAGAATAAAATGTCACACATCTGCAAAAAAAATTCAAGTAACATTTAGACCTAAACTAATTTTGTTGTGTAACCACCAAGTTCTACACCTAATTACCTTCAAAATATTGAAGTGATCTGTCTCATTTAGTTGAGTTACCAGTGACAAGCAACAGCTCATGATGTCTATCACTGAGTTTGCTTTTTCAAGACAGTTACCACCCTGAGTATCCTCATCTCTATTAACTGAATGGTCCAGCTCATTCTCATCCAACAAAAATTTACATCGCATGAGAAGAACTTCCAGAACAAATAGAAAGCCTGCTCTAATGGTGTTTTTCTTCGACTTCAACAAGCCACACATTAGCCAGACGGACAGAGGAATCTCAGGGAGAGCAAAAGGATCTTTCAGGTCAACTAAGTTGATCTGCTGCTGCAAGCTACATATATTTGATAATAACTTGTCACCACCCTCCTTGCTTACTTCCAAAACGAGCAGATCACCCAACCATATATACCCATTCTGGCGACAAGGAATTCGATCAGAATGAAGAAGAGAATGCAGAGTTGCCCATGACAACTTAGCTTTCTTAGCAATACTCCTCCCTAAATCTCCATCATCAATACTTTTCAAAAGTCTGCATGTTTTAGTGAGCTGTCTTGAATCAGAGAACTCTTTTTGAAGATGAGTAAATGAGCTTATTATAGAATCAAATTTGGTCGTGATCTTCTCAAGGATCTGGACAAGCAAACACACCACAAACAGATAAGCATGAGAAAGTCATAACAAATTGTCCATGAGTAGGTAACTAGAAGTGCACTCAGAAAGCAACAATGGGTGGATGAGGGCACTCCAGGCACACAAACGGAGGATTAACAAGTTTTGAATGGAGAAGAGCAAGTACAAAAAGCATTAAATTAGTCCCATAAAAGAATCATCTTCGCCACTAGAATACACGCTACTTGGTGACAATCCTAAATCCAAAGTTACGACGGAAATACATGGTTATAGGCGCCGACAATTTCATTATGGATCATTACAATACAGTCTATTAATATTTTCATATGGAGCATTGAGGCACTATGGTAATGTTGTTATCTAATGGTAACCATTTTCACAAATGCACGGAACGACGAGAGGAAAGGGAGAAAAAACAAGAGACTCACATTGTTCAATCGTTCACTATCTGAATATCTGGATAATGTGGCAGAGACTGATCTTCTCAGAAGTTCGCCGATACCTTGCACCCCTAGCTTAACTGAAATATGAAAGGCTTCGGGAGCATTTGCAAGATAAAGCAATGTTGCAAGAGGTTGAATTTCCCCAATGCCATGCTCAGGAACTCCAGAAGCAATATTTGCTACATTTAGTTGATGCAGAACATGGTCAAAGAGCAATGAGTACAGATTTCTCCTTTCGTCAGTTGTTCTTGCCAGTGAATACTACATTACATAGTAATGACAAAAATAATAAGAACAAACTTCCATATACATAAATAGCATAGTACATCGACATTTATGATTTCCATACACATTAGCTAGATTTGTTGCCAGGCTCACTTTCTTAGTTGAGTAGCAAATACCTTTCCTTTCATTTCTTCCACTTTACCTCTACGAAGCTTGGACTCATGCATGAGGATCCGACGCATTTATATATCCGAGTGTCGGATATTTGAAATCTCAAGGACACAGGAACTTGTTTTAGAGGGATCCAAAATTTGATGTCGGACTCCACTAATTTTTTTCCCCCAAATAATAATGTTACTACCAGTTGAAATTCTACAGGAAAGGAAGGTATACATGAAAAAGTACTAATAAAAAAATGCTGGACTCACAAGACTGAAGAAAAAGAGAAATAAATAATCACAATTCCCTATAGGTATTTACCCACTGGCTCCACTTACCGATAAACAAACAAAGAGGCAAAGTAAATCCTCTATAGGCCATACAGTAATCTTACCTCCAAGAAGATGAAATCAATTCCTCCAATCATATCAACTTGATCAGCAAGAAAACTAAGGGTAGCAGGGCTATCTTCATCAGAGAAATCATAGAACATTCTCGCTAATATTAAAACGAGCTTGGAGTGAACAATCTCAGCCCATGAACTACTCCGACTGATTTCTATCAATGCCTTAACCACCTGAATTAAGAATTATAAGATAACAAAAAGTTCAGATCAATAGGCACTAGGGAGAATGGTTTTAAATCTCGGTACTGATCGTACTCACGGTAGCGGTATAACCGGACCTTAATCGGCCACCGCGGACAGATCACGGTGAATCTCGGTCATATCTGGGGCGATATCTCGTATCAGTAGAGTGAAAAACCGATACAACTCGGCCGATACGATATGAGTCGGCCGAACCATGCTAGGGAGTATGGCAAGGTTGATGCTGGCCATGGGATGCTTGAATATTTTACAGCAAGTTTAAAACTTTAAGACCTCCAATTAGATTAGTCAACTTATTCAATCAATTTAATTGTGTTCAGCGATAAGCCCAGAAATAAAATCCTTTTTTTAAAAAAAAACATAATCAATAGTCCACACAGCAGGTTTGAGAATAAAAACATTTTTCCTTCTCAAAAAATATACTGTCAAAATATTAAATTCTAGTACCCTAGCAAAAAATCACATGCCACAAAAAAAAAAAAAAGAACAAAAAAGGCAGCATTACCAGTAATGGACAGAGGCAAGTTCTGAGGTAATAGGGACGAGGACTATTTTTATTAAGAAATGTGGTGAAGAGGAGGGGGGGACTGAGGGAGGGTTATTGCTATTAGTCCAACAGTCAAAGTGCATTGTCAAAGTATGATATGGTTCCAAATAAAAAACGGAAGAAAAGTACCGACCCGAATGTCAAGGCCTTTTAATCGGCTCCTTCGTATTTTGCCTCGGTCGCAGACAAAGTAAAGCAAACAACTCAAAGCAGATGCCCAAACAGATTCTTCTTCCTCTTCTATCTGTGATTTATGCACCACAAAAGATAGATTGGTTGTAGATGAGAAGTTCAATGAATATAAACAGTCTGCAGTTGTTACCTAATCAAGAGAAAATGTTCTTCCTTTCTTGTCTGGTCTTTCAATTTTATTATTTTGTGTGGGATGGTGGGACTTAAAGCACGGAGGATTGGAGCTATCAATATAAGCGAGAAATATCGGAACTTAGGAATTCACACTACAAAAGCTAACTAAATCACCAAAAAATGCACATATTATATATTCTTTAGTATAAGAAAAGAAAGATGAAGGGAGTCTTGGCGCACCGGTTAAGGTGTGGTTAAGGTGTTGCTTTGTGACTGTGAGGTCACGGGTTCAAGCCCTGGGAGCGGCCTCTTGCCAAAATGGCAAGGGAAGGCTTGCCCCCATTACACCCTTGTGGTGGGGCCCTTCCTCAGACCCTCGCCTAGCGGGGACGCCATCGTGCACCGGGTTGCCCTTTTTTTATAAGAAAAGAAAGATCGAACACAGGTATGCATCCAGGAAAGAATACGAAAAAAAAAACATTGCAGAAGGGATAGTATACTCCATTAATCTTGTGCTATAAACCTGTGGTAAGAAAAGAAAGATCTCTGAACACGGGCATGCATCCAGGAAAGAATAAGAAAAAAAACATCGTTCAAGGGATAACTATCTATTAGATCGTAGACTCCATAAATCATGTGACATTAATTTTATCGATTCGTTTGTCAATATCGATGTGTATGGTGCTATTTAATTATTTCAGAGGAGCGAATAATCACATATTGACAAACGAACCGATAAAATTAATATGTGAGAATAAGCTAACTTGAGCTTGTTCATACCGATATTTGCTAAACAGACTCCCTACTAAAGTTGTTAAAGGAGGGACTCCAATTGAATCATGGAGTAAGCCTACACACAAAATCTTCGAGTTTGGACCTGTATGTTGTGTTCACATTCCATCTCAAAAGAAGTTGGATAAGAAAGCCGAGAAAGGATTTTTTTTTTCTTGGCTATAGCACACAATCAAAGGGCTGTCGAATTTTCAACATCAAAGGATTTATATCAGTAGAGATGTGGTGTTCGATGACAAGTCTATGTGGAAAAGCGGAGAAAGGATATTTTCTTGGCTATAGCACACAATCAAAGGGCTGTCGAATTTTCAACATCAAAGGATTTATCATCAGTAGAGATGTGGAGTTCGATGACAATTCTATGTGGAATTGGGAAGAGAAAGTTGAACGAAAAAGTGTTATATTTGAAGATTCAGGTTTATCTCCGCAAGAGGCAGTAGTGTATACCAAGCACTCCTCGCTCACAGCATGCTGGTAAAAAATGCCTACCACCTCTTCTTCTACACCACATAATAGCAGTTCCGAGCCATCGTCCCCTTATTCTAGTGATGAGAATGTTATGGGTCCGCGAGGGGCGAAAACTCTATCTCATATATATCAAAATTGTCCTATTGTTCATTTGGATGCAGAGTTGTGCAAATCATGCTATTTTGGAATTAATGAACCAAATAACTATTAGGAAGCCGCCAAAGCGATGAAAAATGAGATTGACATTATCATCAGAAAAGACACTTGGGATCTTGTTAATCCACCTCAAGACAGAAGTGTGATCAGTGTCAAATGGGTTTATAAGACCAAATTAAATGCAGATGGCACGGTCAACAAATCTAAAGCGAGGTTGGTTGTCGAAGGCGCTATGCACAAGAAGTCGGGGTTGATTATGGAGACACTTGCTCTGGTAGCAAAACTTGACACCGCCAAAACTATTATAAGTTTGGCCGCACAAAAGAATTGGAAAACATATCAACTTGATGTCAAGTCAGCTGAAGAATTTTTTGTTCATGAACCTAAAGGCTAGGTTGCAAAGGGAAAAGAAAAATGTGTAAACAGATTAAAGAAGGCTCTTTATGGCTTGAAACAAGCGCCTAGAGCATGTTACACCAAAATTGACTCTTATTTTATTGAGTAAGGTTTTGTGAGAAGTAAAAATAAACATACACTCTATGTGAAAACGGGAGGAGACAATGTTTTTCTCTTAGTCTCTCTATGTTGACGATCTCCTCGTTACTGGAACTAACAACATGATTGTTACTTTCAAGGAGATGAAGAAGATGTTCGAGATGACAAATTTGGGGCTCATTAACTACTCAGATTGATTTGATGTTTGCTACAACATTGCTTTCAAGTTTCATGACTGAACCAAGTGACATTCATTCATATGGGGACTGCGAAAAGAGTCTTGAGATATCTAAGGAGAACTTTAAATTTTGGAGTTATGTTTGAATCAAGTGTAGAGCCACAATTGATCTCCCATGAAAAGCACTTATGACTATGTTTTTACACTTGGTTCCGGAATGTTCTCATGGATGTCTAGAAAACAAAGTATTGTGGCCCAATCTAGTACGTGGCAGCAAGCACTACAGTTACTCAGGCTATTTAACTAAGGAAGATACTAGCCGATATAGGTCACACACAAGACAATTCAACCAAAGTTCTAGTAGATAGCAAATCAGCAATCGTTATTGCTAAGAATCCAGTTTGTCACAGCAAAACAAAGCATATGAAGATCAAATTTCATGCTATTCAAGATGCAAAGCAAGAAAAAGAGGTCAAGCTTGTCTATCTTTACTAAAGCTTGGAGTTATGGCCAAAAGTCTCAAGGAGGAGTGTAGTGCTGAAATAATTGAGACTTTTCAATAATCCGTCATGTTCATGCACTTAGTTAATAACAAGAGTCTAGATTTATCATGCATAACACATGCACGACGTGTGTGTCACCTATAAATACTATGTAATCCTAAAACATTGTAATTCAATCAATTCACATCAATCAATCAATACCATCAATTACAATCAATCAAAATCAAACTATTTTCAATCACAAATAATTTCCTTCTCTCAAACATATTTCTGTCCACTTTCTCACATACACTATCCCAAATCACAACAGAAATTATTGGTCATCTTGTCATCTATAAGGAAATACATTGGCTGACTTCACTAGAAAGAGCATGCATTATCTGTTACCTTAACTAGAACTATTGCACTTCATTAGTCTATTATCCCGAGGAGCATGATAAAAACATTGTCAAATTGCTAAGGCAAAGATGTTTAAAGTCGATGATTCATTTACCTGGACAAGTCTATTATCCCGAGGAGCATGATAAAAACATTGTCAAATTGCGAAGGCAAAGATGTTTAAAGTCGATGATTCATTTACCTGGACAAGAAGCATAAGAATCTCATACAGAATGTTTAGAATCCAGGACTCAAACTTGTCAATAGCCGAAGAGAGTTCTGCCTTATTAGATGAATCTGATTTCTTCTTTTGTGTTTCATCATGGGTCTCATTGTGAAAGGCTAATTCTTGTGAATAATCTTCTTCTATGGTTGAAACATCATCGCGCACAACCGGCTCCAATAGATGAGCATGAACAGCCAGATTCAGAATCAAGTCAAAGGCACGAGTTCTAGAAGATAATCTGGGAGAGCAAACCATATCCTGTAAAATAGACCCTTGTCACTACGATGCTATGTCAGATTTCTAACATTAAAAGAGGAGAGTATGGATTCAAAATAGCACCTCCAACATAGAGAGAGTGAGAGGAGCAGCAGATTCAGAATCCAAAACGTACCTAGATATAAAGATGATGAATATTTAGCAATGAGAGACGCCCATTATGGTAAAACCATATCATGTATCATACCGAAAGAAAAACGCTCGATAAAATCATTTTTGAGAGGTCACCATAGTTATAGAATTTGAAACAAGAAACATAAACTGATAAAAATAATCATTGACGATATTTCAAAAGGAAGACTATTTGATTAAGGTGAGTTTAGCTTTCATGTATTTAAGACCGCGAAAGTTAAGCTTATCAATGAACACATTAAGATAGACTTCACAAGATAGGTGTCACTAACATTCCAGATGAAATCACAGAACTTACATGTCAATCACGAGTTTGATAAGAACACTAACAGCCACATCGATTGATGGCTTCGAACGATGACTGCTTAACCCAGTTGAAATGGTCATAAGATTCAAATTTGGAGTTAACGTCTCTGAGCACACAGCTGCAATTACCTCGCCCACCTCAGTAGGATTTAATTTCAGAGGCTGTTGTTCACTGGATAATTCAAAAAAGAACATGTAAGAGCAAGCAGCATGAAGAATACTTTAACATCCAAACCCTTTGCAGCATTTTTATACGAGAGGGCCGTGGTCTTTCCATTTTCAATGTTGCCACGATTCGGTAGTCTTTGGTTTGGATAATGATGAATTATAGCAAAATGTCTCACTAAAGAAGTAGCAATCATCAAATGCAATTGTCGATGCAATTTTCATCTTGGTCCATTTTGAAATCACCCCTCTTTGTTGTGTGTATCCAAGCGCCCATGCCCCTCTGTTTGTGGAGCCCTTGAGAAATTAAAGTAACGTAGTAAAAGTTGTAGTTATTGGAGGGGGGAATCGAATACAATCTTGTATGTGGATTTGAACTTAGAATCGGTCATTGTCCATTGACCTTGGTTGTTACGCCACAAAGACAAGATCGTCTATATAAGCATCTACGTTCAAAACCTTTCTAACATAGTTGCAAGATGCTATCAAAGCCTAAATTTAATACCACAGGAGGATGCCATTAGATAGTTAAATTTGTCTTGGCTACCATTTACTTCACAAGGTATTACAGTCTCAATGTTTAAAAACTCTTTGGTAACAAAATATGGTGTAATAAATACTCTCCCCCCATCACGTATAGTGTCACACTTAAGACTTTGGCTGTAAACTTTGACCACTTTAGTCTCACGGTATACAAATAGTTATAACTTTGTTACAAAGAGAATATGAAAATAGCTGTTCTGATAAATCAAATGCGACAAAATTGACATTGTACCTTTCCAGTTTCCATACATTTGGTGAAAGTCCAGCATCAAGGTCAAAACAGTCAAAAGGGCACAATACAAAGGGGATATAGGTAGTATTACTAAAGCAATGAAGATGCAGGATTCCAACTAGTAAACAATTGCACATAGGTTCAATCTTGTTGAATAAATGTAGCTGGAATACACAGAAACAACTTAGTTCAAGTACCTATGGTATTGGTTGCGCATGGAGATGGATCAACCAAGCATTAAGTAATTATTTTACAAACAATAATGTATTAGATATGTCCTACCTATAGTGGCGGTATTGAAACAACGGTCGAGCTCGTGGTCGAAATGTGCTAACTGAACAGTCCTCCCTGATTAAAAAGAATGGCACAAGCAATGGTCAAACACCAGAATTCTAACGAACTTTATATATAAAGTAAACAAATAGAACGGGTTAATATGCAACCAGTTCAGCTCATCTAACAACAGCAACTAGCTAAATATTAGAAAGGAGTTCACAAGAATTAAGAAGAAAAGTAACTCAATTTCAGAACCTAAATTCAACCTAAAAGCCACCTACATATTTACTTGGTCCATCTAGCAACCAAATAGATGTAAAGAGAATCCAGCCCTTCACACCAGAAAAATGAATTGGAGCTAGAACCTGATATTAAGAATGTGGACCCAAATAAAACCTTGATGGTTTTAGGGGTAAAATAATCAAACAATGAGAGAAAGATATTGATAGAATAATTTGTGTTTTATTTTCTATATCAAAACAAGCTAACACATTAGCTATTTATACTAGTAGAACTTACAACTTCCCTAAAGCAATTAAAGTGTAAGTCTAAATAACTCCTTTTACATTTAACTTTTAGGACTAGTAACTCTTAATACATTGAACATCATACAAAACTTCCAAGTAGTAGTAATGTAGAGTGAGTTACTTTGTAACTTTACTTAGATTAATTGTCATATTTCAACACTCCTCGTTGGCAATTTCCTCCTTGATAATTAATTCTGACATTCATAGCCGATTCCTTAGCTCCTCAAACTTTTGTTTAGGTAGTGTTTTAGTAAAAATATCAGCAAGTTGATCTTGTGTAGGGCAATACTCTAGGTTGATTTCACCTTCTCTTTGTGTGTCTCTCACAAAAGTGTACTTAATATTGAAGTGTTTGGTCCTCTTGTGACACACTGGATTCATTGCAATTGCAATTGCAATAGGTGACCGGTTGTCACAAAGCAATTTGGTTGGAGTAAATTGCTCCTTTCCCATATCTTTGAGAACTTTGATCGCTTGATTTGCCATTATCTTGCTTTTGTGATTGCCATGAAAATATTCCACTTCCTAGAGTATATGCATATCCGGATGTACTTCTCATGTCATCAACGGAACCACCCCAGTCCCTGTATACTATCAGTGTACCCGACGAGTTCAAAGTTTTGAATTGGTTTGTACCAAAGACCCGAATATGTACTACCTCGAATGTACCTTAAAACTCTCTTCGCAGCAGCGTAATGAAGTTGACTCGGGCTTTGCATAAACCCTGATAAAAGACTTACCGAGAACATAAGATCTGAAGTTGTTAGATAAAGCAAACATCCAACTATACCTCTATATGTGGTAGAGTCGGCCTTTTCAACCCATCATCTTTAGAAAGCTTCTCATTTACTCCAAGTGGAGTTGACATAGCCTTGCAATTATTCATTTAAAATCTTTTAAGAATAGCTTCTGCATATTTCTTTTGTGAAATAAAAATGCCTTCTGATGCTTGCTTCACTTCTAAACCGAGGAAAAAACTCATCAAGCCTAGATCCGTCATCTCAAATTCCTTTTTCATACTCTTCTTGAATTTACTAATCATAGCTTGATTGTTTCCGATTATAATCAAATCGTCAACATATAGAGAAAGGATCATCAAATCTGATTTTGTTTTCTTCACATATAAGGTTGGCTCGCTTGGATTTCTTTCAAAACCAAACTTTAGTAAATACTCATCATTTCTGTTGTCTCATGGAGCTTGCTTCAACCCATACAAGGCAAGGCTTTCTTAAGCCTATAAAATTGATTTTCCTTCCCATTTATGACATATCCTTCTGGTTGGTCAACAATCTCAACATATATCTCTTCTTGGAGATAACCATCAAGAAAGCTGACTTTACATCCATTTGATAGATGTTCCACTTATGTTGAGCAATAGAGCAATTAAGGTTCTTATTGTATCATGTCTTGCAACAGGTGCCAACGTTTCAGTACCAGTACCATAACCATATTGTTATGAATAACCTTTTACAACGAGCCTTGCTTTGTACTTTTGAACTGAACCATTTGGATTGAATTTCGTTCTAAAGACCCACTTGACTCTAACAACATCCTTATGCTTCAGTCTTCATGTCAAATCCCAAGTATGATTCTTTTCAATCATCTTGAGCTCCTCCTCCATTGCGGCTCTCCATTCTTGATGTTTAGAGGCTTCATAATAGTTGTTAGGTTCATAAACCGTTCATAAATGGCAACATAACATGATGGAAAAGGATTTTCTTGGATTGCGACATTATTTCTCTCATCAGCTAGTGTTCGCATTGGGCCACAAACGTCTCTTTGCACTAATTCGAGTTTCTCTTTAGCTCTCCATGCTTATCTTGCGGAAAAGAAAGAATCTCTATGCATTTTCCCTAATTGACAACCTTCACAAACATCTTTTTCATGATTTACCAAAGGCAAATGTCTTAGCATGTCCTTTTTCTGGAGTGTTTGTAAAGCGTGAAAGTTGTAGTGACCAAGTCTTTTATGCCATAGCCAAGAGTCATTATCCTCTATTGGCAACACTTTCTTTTGGATACGTCCATGAAAGCGGAAACTTTTGTTCTTCATTACAAATCGAGCAATCTTCTTTCCATGAGGATCATAAATCTTACATGTATCTCCTTCAAAGTTGACGGTGTAACCATTTTTACATTATCTGAGGGACGCTTAGCAAATTTGTGGCAAGATTAGGAACTAACAAGACATTGTTAATGTAACATGTTCCTTTCTTTGTTTCAACGGCTATAGTTCCTTTGTCTTTTGCCTCGATAATGGAACCATCACCCATCCTTACCGGAGTCTTCAATGAAGTATCAATATGAGCGAATATACTTTCATTGTTTGTCATGTGATTTGTACAACCACTATCGACAAGCCACACATCTTTAATGTTTTTTATCGAGGCTTGAGCGGGAACAAATAGATGGTCTTCAAATATTCCGCTTTCGGAGACATTAGCCTTTGCTTGTTGATCTTTAGACCAACAATCTTTTTGTTCATGTCCAAACTTTTTACAAATGTCACATGGTGTTTTATCTTTGTTCCAACAATTTTTTTCTATGTGATTAGTCTTTTTGCAGATTCCACAAGGTGGGAATCTTCCTTACTTTTCGGTACCATTAGTACTCGACTTGTCTTTGGACATTTGCTTATTTTTGCTATTTTTGAAATTTTGGGACTTTTGTTTATGTTTTGCGTGAAAAGCTCCTTCCGATGAACCTTCATTTCTACCGGAGACCTTTGACTCATGGGCTTGTAAGGACGTCACCAAATTGCTTTCTGACAACCAGTCAACTATTGCAATTGCAAATCATCCAGTGTGTCACAAGAGGACCAAACATTTCAAGATTAAGTACACTTTTGTGAGAGACACACAAAGAGAAGGTGAAATCAACCCAGAGTATTGCCCTACACAATATCAACTTGCTGATATTTTTACTAAACCACTACCTAAACAAAAGTTTGAAGAGCTAAGGTATCGGCTAGGAATGTCATGTCAAAATTAATTGTCAAGGAGGAGTGCTGAAATATAACAATTAATCCAAGTAAAGTTACAAAGTAACTCACTCTACATTACTACTACTTGGAAATTTTGTATGCTATTCAATGCATTAAGAGTTACTAGTCCTATAAGTTCTATGTAAAAGGAGTTATTCTTACACCTTAATTGTTTTAGGAAAATTGTAAGTTCTTCTACTAGTATAAATAGCTAATATGTTAACTTGTTTTGATACAGAAAATAAAACACAAATTATTCAATCAATATCTTTCTCTCCTTGTTTGATTATCTCCCGTAAATCAAGAGCAGTTACCAAAGCCTTCATTTTGATACACCAAAAATCATAATTTTCACCAACGAAAATTGGTGCGGAAGGCATTGCTGAACTTGATGAAGTCATGCTTTTATAATATATATATATATATATATATATATATATATATATATATATATATATATATATATATATATATATATATATATATATATATATATATATATATATATATATATTATATATATATATTTATATATATATATATATATATATATATATATATATTATATATATATATATATATTACTCCCTCCGAGTCATAGTAATGGTTCCTTTACCTTTATATATATATAATATATATATATATATATATATATATATATATATATATATATATATATATATTATATATATATATATATATATATATATATATATATATATATATATATGTATATATACATATATATATATATACATATATATATATATATATATATATATATATATATATATATATATATATATATATATATTACTCCCTCCGAGTCATAGTAATGGTTCCTTTACCTTTATGCACAAAAAATAAGGAAATGATTCTAAACCACACAAAACACCTTACCCCACACTGAATTGATTTTGGACCACAAAAAAGTTACTAAAAATGGAAAGAGGAACCATCACTAAACTCGCACCAAAAAGGAAGTAAGAACCATTACCGCGACTCGAAGGGAGTATATATATATATATATATATATATATAGACTTGGGATCCGGTGAGAACCACCTTACAATGAGAACCTTGTGAGAACTCTACCTTACGGACTTTTTTTTAAAAAATTAATAACATAATTGGATTCGGCATGTCATTTTATAGCTAGAGAACATATTTTTTGGTCTAGAAAATAAATACTAGTGACGAAAATCAAGGTGAGATACGTTTTATTTATTTGCATGCACCTACTATCTATTTTTTCGTATCTATCATTTTTTCCGCCACTAGTATTTATTTTCTAGACCAAGAAATATGTTCTCTGGCCATAAAATTCCATGCCAAATCCAATTATGTCATTAATTTTTTTAAAAAAACTCCGTAAGGAAGAGTTCTCACCGGTTTTCATTGTAAGGTGGTTCTCACCGGATCCCAACCCTATATATATATATATATATATATATATATATATATATATATATATATATATATATATATATATATATATATATATATATATATATGTATGTATTTTTTTATTTTTTTGTTTCCCCGAGAGATCAAAAAAGCTCACCTGGTGGTTTTTTAGGGGCAAAATAACCAAACAATTTTTAGGGGCAAAATAACCAAACAAGAAGAGAAAGATATAATAGAATAATTTGTGTTTTATTTTCTATATCAAAACAAGCTAACACATTAGCTATTTATACAAGTACAAGAACTTACAACTTCCCTAAAGCAATTAAGGTGTAAGTCTAAATAACTCCTTTTACATTTTAACTTATAGGACTAGTAACTCTTAATGCATTGAACATCATAAAAAACTTCCAAGTAGTAGTAATGTAGAGTGAGTTACTTTGTAACTTGACGTAGATTAATTGTCATATTTCAACAAAACTAATGGTGTTGAAGGCAGGAAATGTCAAAATTCAGCACATGAGTAATGCCTAACTGAGATCCATTTACCTGAGTGGAAAAAATACAGAGATGATGAAAAAGCAAGCGCATTCACAGACTTACCATATCTGTTGAGATCCAGATTTAGTACGTTTAGATGCAGTAATAATTCTCAAGTGGTGACGCGCTGAGGAATTATTGTTCCCTGCTGACATAGATGGCTGCAACAATTGATCAAGATAAGGCATATCAGCAGTACCAAAGTGTTTCCATGGCTGGCCTTTTTTAACATCTATGTCAGCAACAAGTAAGGCAGCTGCACCCACTTCAAGCAAATTAGATCTCATCAAATCCTGAGCATTCAGATTGTGGCCACTGCAGCATGAAACAATTTAGATTAAGCCTTCAGTCCAGCAAAGAGCACAAACACCAAATCAACTACAAACAGTGACAAATTGCAGCAATTCCTGGAAAGAAATTGAGACATACAACAAAGCAAAGTCAGAGATATTACCCATCTGCTAAAGCAGCAGAAGAATGTTGATCCCCAGCCCAACGCCATTTCAGAACATCAGAAGTGATGTATTCTGTATCATCTATTCCATCACAACTTTCAATCTTTCTTTGGCTTGGCACAGACAGAGTGGTATCTATCCTTCCCGGTGGCTCCAAACTCTTAGCAGGACTTAACTGAGAATTAAAAGATCTACTTAATAAAGAAGACAAAGAAGGAAGGAACTGCTTTGATGCGGTAGGAGCTCCAGCAAAAGCAGCGGGCTGAAATGACCGCCTTGGAATATGTTGTGCGACCAGGGAACGGACATATTTCAGTGATTTGATGAGTGTAGGAGAAGCAAAGCTAGAAACAGGTACAGGAGTAACGCTATTTGACAATGTTGTTGTAGTACCAGATTGTTGGTTCAAGGAGTGTGACCAAGGCAATAACTTACGGCTTAGACCAATATCACATTCCGTAATAATATGCACGCAGAACTTATCAATCTGCAACAATATTTCTTCGCTAGGCTTATATCTGCTCCCGCAAGAAACAGGCACGTCGACTTAGAAAGGATATCAAATAGTTACAATTGATTGTCATAAATAAACTGTCTAAAAATACTGAACTAGAAATAGGCATGGAAAAGTACAAATAACCAAGCATGAAGCACATCCACGATGAGCTTGAAAATTTTATGTTCATAATTACTGTAGCGATAGAAAGTAATGCCAATCTCTGGAAGCACAATAAGCTTTGCTCGGAGTAGAGTTTATAGGGCAGCGCATAACCACTACTGCAGAGGCATTGAAACATTGCTAAAGAAATATATACAGGAATGCCTCAAGGATTATTTGATCAAAAATCATGTTCCCTTTAGCGGAGCAAACTGGCAATTATAGGAAGGGGAAGACTACGTATAAAGGGACATCCAAAGCCTGAAACACGATAATTTTAAGACGATAAACATTAAGAGACTGAAACAGAGGTCTCATCATCCACAAGCAGAAGCTTTCACAGTTATAAAGACTAGACAAAAATCAGTGATTTCTACCATTCAATGTATGCAGCATAATCCTGACTCTTGACTCCTAAGAAATAATACCACACATAATAAAAATAAAAAATAAAAATAAAAGAACAAAAAGGCAAACATACCTTAACAGATAACGTTTTAGGAGTGCTATACACCTTTCAACAACTGCGGGACTGCACATGGTAAAGTATAGTCAGAGCAATGCCAGAAACTCATCAACTCATACATGCCAGTAAGATTTTAGTAAAAACAACCTGACCTAATACCAGTGCCCTTGCAAAAAAATTGAAGAGAAAATGAACACTCCATAGTGTTAATGCCAAAAATATCACGTTTTCAACAATGTTTACGACTTATAATGAGGACTCAAGCAACTAAGTTCAAAAGCCACGCATACGTAACCCTTCTGTAATATTTTCTTCATCCCACTTTCCCAAAATGTATGTTATGCTTTTTTCTTCCCATTTGTTTTCTTTCCATACTTGGAAAGTAATTTTATCAAATCATAACATTTAAGGAATTAAGGAGACATTTGGTTACAGAAAGGAAAAGGGAAAGAAAATCAGAAAGGGTAAGAGGGGGAAGGTAAGGCATTACCTAAAACTTAATTTGTTGTTTGGTTACCCCAAGAAAGGAAACTAATTATCCACTCACACTCACTCGTACCACTAACACACAACACCACAAACAACCACTTATCTGGCGGCGTTGGTGGTGGGGGGTGTCAGGTAGGGCGGTGGTGGTGGCGGCGGTGTCATGGTGGGGGTTTGGTGGTAGGTGAAAAAAGTGGTTAAAGGGTAATAAGGGTAATGAAATCTCATATCCTAGGGGGTGTGAGGGTAAAGAATTAGATTGATTGAGGGGTAAGGAAGTGAGTTTCATTCCCTGTTTGTGTCAAACAAACAGCAACAAAGGAAATGAGTAACTTTGTTTCCGTTTCCCTTTCTTATCGACCCCCAACCAAACGCCACTTAAGAAGATTTTCATTACTAAACTTAACTTAAAATCTCATAATATAGTTTATTAACTACTAAACATATTGAAGTTTTTTGCCATCATCATCGATGCCTATTCAGCTTTCGCTAATCACCACTCTCCGATGTCCACTCTTCCACAGTAGATCCCAATCTCTCCTCCCCTACCTCCCACAACAACAATCTCCCTCTAAATTACCTGCCACAATCCCAAAACCTCCGATATCTCTATCTGATTTTCTACAACGAGTCAACGACCTCTCGCCCCCATCAATGCTCTCCAAAGACTCAGCTACCTCCAAAGACTCAACGACCTCCAGACTTGACAACGTCCAAAGCTTCAACAACCTCTGCCCCTAATCTGTTCACTGTACCCAACCTATAATCAACCCTGCAGCCCAATCTCAATCTCCTTCCAGTTGTTGTGGGCAGTGGTGAGGGTAGGTGTGAATGATGGGTTGAGGGATGAAAGGAAGTCTGAGTGAGTGATGGGTGTTGGATAGAGTTTTGGGTGGTGGACTGTAAGCCTCGGGAGAGAAAGGTCTTAGAGTGGTTGATTTGACAGAGCTGTTAGTGTGAGGGTGGGGTAGCTGTTTGGATGACAATTTTAGTGCTACTAAATTTAGTACTAATTATCTGAAGACTTGCACATTTTAGAAGTATAATACTCCCTCTTTAAAATAATGTGCCCAAGGGGAATAATAAATTGGGCCACATCAATGTCTGATAAAAACTGCTTGTACAAGTGTACAGCTGTAGGAGAAAACCTTGACAATTCAAAACTTGCAAGAGAGAGAAGGGGGAAGCATAGCATACATCTGAACTCTCAGACAGTAACCATTAATAAGGGACACTATGCATTTTGCTTGCTGCATTAGTGAGCCTTGCCCGCTTTTAAATTTACAGAAGAGCTAAATACCACCCATATGGAGGACTAGAAAATTCATGAGGGAGCAAATACTTGAAGGCAGCTTAATTACAAGTGGTGACCAAGAGAAATATCAACAAACTTGAACTTTATAATTCAACTTTAATATTCAAAACCATTTGAAAACTGCTTCATGAGTTTTTGGAGATAGCTACACATTGCAACTTCTGTGTGTGCAGAGCTATATAGACTAGTTATATCCACTTTTAACTACTTGCAACAACCATGAACACATAATCAATCAAGACGATACGGAGTATGAACCACTAAACATCACAATCATCGCTTATTGATTGAATTTACACATGTGAGATGCAACAAGCTCACTGCGCCAGCAATAGTGAACATCAACATCGATAAGAGATTTTGTGGGGAAGAAAAAACTGTACCTACGGTCCCTCTCAGCAAGAGTGTGTTCTAAAATTACACAATATGCAAGGTCAGTTGTTGAAGGGGCTGCCAAGTAATCCTGTTAACACATTAATATCAACTGTTTAGTCCAACTGTAAAATGTTACAGAGTACATACTAAACAACAAAGTGGATACAGCATCAAAAGAACACAAACTTTCAGTTTGAAGACAGCTCTTAGGAAAGCTAAATTAAGAATGTGCCATTATGCTTCGAAATGACATACCAGTAAAAAGTACATTCCTCAAAAAATTACAATGTTGAAAATATCCAGCAAAGTGTAAAAGTCTGCACTAAAACCAAAGGTAACACAGATTCACCTTCACTTTCTCTCAAAATAAGATAAAAATCAAAATTTCCTAAGTGAAAAATGGGATTCAAGTAACCTAAAAAAGTTTCAGGTAATATACATAAACAGTTTTTCTTTTTTAAAATTGCCGAGTCCAATATTAACTCCACCGATCATCGTATCTGATTTCTTGATTTTGAGATTTCAGGGATTCGACACTCAAAATTCCGAACATAACATATTTGCAAGGCAAACACTTTACTTTTTATTTAATAATTCTTGGATATAACATGTCACGGCCCTTATTTATAGTCTACTTAAAGTCACAATCTAACTTGAGTTCTAATTCTTCTTTCCTTACCTAACTAGGAAACTCTATTAAGCTAGGAATCTAACTAAACTAGAAGTCTAACTAGTACTAGGACTTTATTAAGCTAGGATTCTAACTAAACTAGAAGTCTAACTAGTATTATGAAATAACTAAGTTTCTTAATTTAACTAGAACTAGGACACTAACAACCTACTCGGATTAGGAAATAACCGAGGTTCCTAATCTTATTCAAAAAGAGAGAAAATCTAATATCTAATCTTAACTTGATCTAGGAGTCTAAATCGAGCTGAATTTTCGTGCCCTTGCACGACTGGAATTTTGTGTATCACACGTCTTTATTGTTCACTCATTTCAACATCGTCACATAACTCGAGTGATGAACAATTCCTTTTCACTCTCTTCAAATGCTCCCGCATCATTCCCTCTCTCTTCAAAAGGAATTATCCTCAATTCATGACATTCAATCCTTCGGGATCAAATACGAACCTTGCAAATTTACTCAACCCGTGCCCCTCCTTGCACGAGATTATCAAAATCAACTCTCACTTTACCTTTAACTGAATAGCCATAACTCGTGTCATCTATAATCTTATCAAAAGAAAGCTTATATCGTTCATTCTCGACTTTATCAAAAATTATAGATCTTGTAACATCATGATAATTGTCGAAAATAGGAGGTGATGTCGGATCAAACTTAACATTCTCCTCGTAGCTACTTTGACTTTGACTTGAGAACCTGACATGTCTTCTTCTTTTTGCCCTATTTTCTACCCTTTTTTTTCACACTTTTTTTCGGATGAACTTCGCGCGTGAACAGTAACCCCTTTTTTTGTAACCGTCACGCCTTGAATAACAAGATACTAGAAACTTGCTCCTGCGATGCAAAACTGATTAACCCTGAAATGAATTTAACCCTTGAACTCTAATCGCAATAAAAAATTCAAATTACAATTTGGCTTTGACACGCCTCAGATCGTCTAGATTTAGGAAAATCAAGAGCCGAAACTCTGATACCACTTATGATACGAATTTTGTGCGGAAGCGGTTTTATAGAATAAAGAACAATAATGAAATAAGGATATTTGTCTCAAAATCAGGTAAGATCTTGAAACAATGGGATATTTGTCCAACCTAGACCAATAGATTGTCCAATATTGATCGAGTCACAAGACCTATTGCTATCAATCGCTGTTAAAGCTTGAAATCATCAAACAGTAACAAATGCTTAGAAACGAGCGCCTCGAATACTTCACTTTTTATTTAATAATTCTTGGATATATCTTGTCAGAAATAAGGTGCCTCGCGGCTCTTATTTATAGTCTACTCAAAGTCACAATGAGTTCTAAATCTTCTTTCCTTAACTAACTAGGAAACTCTATTAAGCTAGGAGTCTAACTAAACTAGAAGCCTAACTAGTATTAGGACTTCATTAAGCTAGGAGTCTAACTAAACTAGAAGTTTAACTAGTATTAGGAAGTAACTAAATTTCCTAATTTAACTAGGACTAGGACACTAACAACCTACTTGGATTAGGATATAACAGTGTTTCCTAATCTTATTCAAAAAGAGTAAAAATCTAATATCTAATCTAACTCGATCTAGGAGTCTAAACCGAGCTGAATTTTTGTGTCCTTACACGACTGGAATTCCGTGTATCATACGTCTATTGTTCTCTCATTTCAACATTGTCACATAACTTGAACCCATTTTGAAACCACATAAGTTGAACCCATTTTGGAACCTTCTGTTGTAATTTGAGTTATATGTAATTTGAGTGAGTTTTATGTAATTTGAGTTATATGTCGACTGATGTGCAATTCCTTTTAACACTCTTCCAATGCTCCCGCATCATTACACCAAAGGCCTATTATAATCTATTGCAAAAATGTTAGAGTAGAGCATATTTCAATGTATTTATTGCATTCGTCATCTTATTATGGGATCTTAAATACATAAATTTCGAAATTTTATCAATTAACAATTAAAAAACACTAGGTGTCCAAGGTTGTTAAGTCATCATGCTGTCAAATGGTTAGGCGCACTACACTTCTTAAGCCCAGGTGCAATGGAAAGTATGAGGTTGGTAGGTTGTCTGATACGAATTCTTGAACAAAGAAATCGTCCGCGGAAGCCTTCTTGGAATCTTTTAGAACAATCTTGAACGAAATAACGAAATAGGACAAATAAAGAACAATCTTGGATGAATCTTGAAATAAGGATGAACGATGGATGATGAACGGTGGTGATGATTATGTCGTTGGTGGTGGTCCGTCGGTGGTTATGGTGGTGATGGTTGTTTTTGTAGTTGTGACGGTCTTGAGGTGTATCCCCAAGGTAGAAGGATATTTGTTTGCCCTAGACCTATAGTTCAAACAATGGTGATTTACTCCCTAGACCTATAGTTTGTAAATCTTGCTAATACTTGAAACGCGACAAATATTAACGGTTCGGATCAACACTCGATGAGTCCTTGAGATTTCTTTAAGAAAGCCTTAAAAAGAAAACTTGTGAATTTTATTGATTTGATAATTAACTGTGAAACAAGAAAGGCGATGTGCTCTATTTAAAATAGAGTCACACATCCCAAGCACACATCCCACTCGAGTGAACAACTCGAAATCTGACTCGGAATGGGAATCCTAAAATCTATCTAATTGGATCAATATTAATCCTTATTAAATCTTAACTCTATCTAGGTTGTTTAAAGGATTAAAATAACTAATCCTAACAACCCTAGGATAACTTAATTAAATAACAAACTTGTAACTAACTAGGAAACAACCTTAACAAACTTTCCTAATTATAACTAACTTAATAAAGATAATAAAAAAATAACAAAATAATTAAATATACTCCAAATCCTAATAAGAACCCAAGATGGCCGAGCCACCCTACTCGAAGCCCGAGCACATACACGGCCGTGTCCGAGCACCCTACGGTCCATGGGCCGAGTCTTCTTACGTATTCCCCTCCTTGGACTTGATTCGTTTCTTGATATTTTTGTATTAGCCCAAGGTCCTAAGGCCCAACGAATCTTTAATAGACAAAATACTAGCCATATTACAATCATAGCTAATAAAAATTGCCCCATTGATCTTGTCTTAAAATGATGAATGAATGCCCTATCCACAATCGGATCATTGTCGAAAGCGACACGCCATCCTGTTTGGGAGTCAAGTCAAATATGCAACCACATTTAGGTTGTGTGCTCGCTAAGAGGTCAAATCATAATGACGCTAAGGGTGTATTTGGATAGGAAAAAAGGAGGTAGGGAAGGGAAAAGAAAGGGGGGAGGGAGGGAGAATGGAGGAGGTAATTTTCCCTCCAAATCTTACATATGTTGGTGGGGAAATAATTTGCCTTGTAGAAGGGACAATGGATCCCTTCGCTCCAAATCCTTCTACGTGTACTTTGCTAACCAAACAATAAATTTCCCATCCTTCCAATTCTCTCCACTCTTGTGTCCCTCCAAATCACTCAATCCAAACACACCCTAAGGGTAACAAAATGCGATTTGGAACTTCGAGATTACTTGAAGTAGTGGAGGTTATGAAAAGGAGAAGGATTTATGTAATAGGTAATGTGTTTACCTGAGACTAAATGGAATTGGTTGGAGAGAAGGCAAGAGAATTAGCTGAATTACCTCCTCCGGGTTACAAATTATGGTATTGGGAAGGATAGAGGAAGAAATGGTGCAAGGATAGTTGTCGATAAGGAAGGAGGGATAGTCGTCGACAATTGATGGAGTAGTTGATGTATCGAGGAAGCGTGACAAGGTTATGAGTATAAAACTTGTGGTAATGGGTGAGGTACTAACGATCATTAGTGTTTACGCACCACCTCGGGTGAGGTAGGTGGTGGTAGAGGTAGATGGTGGTAGAGAGAAGGAAATATACAAACTTGCTCTGATAAGGGACAAGAAAGGGACAAGAAAGCATGTGATATAAGAGAATGTGTGAGAAGGATATTGATCACCAAAAATATTTAGATGGAGGGATTACTTTGATAATCTATGTATTCGCCCTAACATGGTTAACTGGGTAATTATGCAGAGAATTAAAAAGATGAGGTCAATATGGCATTAAAGTAGAAAGACCTGAAGTACGGAGATGTTTGGGGGAGACAGGCTAGAATGGCTAACAATATTTTCAGCGTGATATGGAGAATAGGATGCCTTCGGCTTCGAGGAAGAGTACTTTGCTTTCATTGTTTAAGAATAAAGGTGATGTTCAAGAGTACTCCAATTATAGTGGATTAAACTTGATGAGGCACACCATGAAGTTATAGGAAAGAGTGATTGAACAAAGGCTTACGAAGAAGGTGAGGATATCTTAAAACAGTTAGGATTTATGGATTTATGCAGGAAGATCAACAATGGAGGCGATTAATCTTATGAGACAATTAATAGAGAAGTATCGAGACAAGAAGAATGATTTACAACATATGGTGTTCAATTATTTAGAGAAGGGCGTATAACAGAGCAAGACAAGTACTATACTTTGGTGGGCATTACAAAGAAAGGGGTGTCGCGAAATATATTGGTCCTATAAAGAACATGTATGAGGGAGCCGCATCAAGTATATGAACTAATGTGGGGAACACGGAAAAGTTCCCTATTACAATCAGAATGCACCAAGGTTTTGTCTTAGTCCTTTGCTTTTTGCTAATGTTATAAACGAGTTCACGCGAATTTTTCATGGTGTATGATGTTCGCACAAGATATTGTGTTGATTGATTGATGAAACAAATGAAGGAGTTGAAAGAACATTGGGGCTTTGGAGACAGATGTTAGAATCTCGGGTTTACACTAAGCACAAAAAAAGACGAAATATTTGAGGGTAGATTTAGTGGGGAGGTAGGGAGGCATGTTCTAGATGGAGAGATAGTTTATGGTTCCGACTTTTTTATTAGCCAAAGTCATGGAGAATTAGATTGAAATGTGACCCAGAGAATCAAACCAAGATGGTTGAGTTCAAAAGCACCAAGGATTTCTATGTGATCCATGATAGAGGGCACCTATAGGTTAAAGGGTACATTTTTTTCCTGCACTTTTATATGGTACAAAAGTAGGATTGTGTCAATTGAAGAAAAGATTAGGGAAAACCATTTAAGGAAGTTTGACCATGTGGAGTAGAGAGTGGAGGCCCGGTAAGGAGGTAAGGAGAGTTGAGAGAGAATTGAGAGATGGAGAATGGATAATGTTCTGGGGAAGCGGAAGACCGAAACAACCATGGATAAAGGTGATTGAAAGTGATATGAAGTATGAACGTTTTGGGAATTAGTGAGAGCATGGCCGGAAAGAAGGTACACTAGAAATTTACTTTTCTTTTAAAAAAAATTCTAAAGATTTATTTATTTATGGGAAATTCTATGACAAGCATCCCAATTCACTTTTAATAAGCACAAACTATTCTTTGATATTATTTTTAATCTATAAGACAAAATACAGTCATGTGAAATCTTGTTTAATTTATCGTCATGAATGTTATAAGAATATCAAATTCACACCACTACACCGTACTTTAGAACCCCAAAACCGCTAGCGGCCTTAAGAAACCGTTGCTTTTCCACAAACTCATGAAAAAATACGGCGTTTACTAGGAAATAGACTCCGTGGCGACACAAAGTAGAATGAAAAGAAAAGGGTGACAATTGGTCAAAGGCGATAGGGTCAAATGACTGGCGATGGTGGAAAGCGGTGGTGGATGAGGATGAGGGAGGTTAAGCTTTGAGTGTGAATGGGTGGGAGTTTGAGAATGGAGGGTTTGGGAAAACTAGAGTGAAGATGGTGGCAAAAAGGAGGTAATCGGAGACATAAGAGGTATTTGGTGATGTTGAGTGTGGGAGTGTGGGTGGTGGTCACGATGGTGATCGTGGTGGGGATTGGAATTTGGGATTATTGGTTTTGAGTGATTATTGGTTTTATGTTCGGTGAAGTTAAGTAAGGGCAAAATTGTCAAATAATACAACAACAACAACATCAGAGCCTTAGTCCCAAAATGTTTTGGGCTCGGCTGACATGAATCATCCTTTGAAACCATCCAGGGTGAACTCTCATCTTGACACACAAAAAAAAGAAAAAAAAACGAAAGTGAAGTGAAACCAAAAATGAAAGATAAAGGGGTTTTATAGATTTTAAATCGAATTTATAAAAACCCAGAAAAATAAATCAAGAATAAAGTTTAAATTAATTTTGAAAAACGAAGTAAAATTTAATATAAGAGTTTTGGGAAAAAAAAATGTAACAAATCCAAAAAGAAAATTTTTTTAGAAAACCTAATAAAAAAACAAAAGCTAGAAGTCCACATGTATCATATATTCATATCCCTCCATAGTGCCCTCCCTATCACCATCCCCTCCTGAAGCCGGAGAAATCTCATATCGTGCTCAATCACTCTTCTCTAAGTTTGTTTAGACCTCCTAACCGATGCGTCCATAGGTCTCCTTCTCACATGGCCAAACCACGTTTTTCAATTTTCCATCATCTTATCCTCTACTGGGGCAACTTTTACCCTCTCTAATCAACTCACTCCTTAACCGGTTTTCCTTGTATGGCCGCACATCCACCTCAACATACGCATCTCTGCCACACTCATCTTATGAATGTGACACTGTTTCACGGCCCAACACTCCGAACCGTAAAGTGAGGCAGGCCTAATCGTCGTACGATAAAATTTCCCCTTTAATCTTTGGGGCATACCCTTATCACACAAAAACCCCGTAGCACCTTTCCATTTCATCCATCCCGCTTTAATTCTGTGGGTCACATCTCCGTCTAACTCTCCGTCTTTTTGGATAATAAATCCGAGATATCTAAAGAAATCGGACCCCTCAACAACATTTCCATCGAAAATAATGTTCCCCACCGTCGTCGATCTCGGCCCCGCAAATTGACACCTCACATACTCGGTTTTACTCCTACTTAGCCTAAACCCACGAGTCTCCAACGTATGCCTCCATAATTCCAACTTTCTCTCCACCCCCTCTTCCGTCTCATCAATCAACACAATATCATCCGCAAACATCATACACCAAGGGTGTGTCAAGAAAATATATTGACCTCATAAAGGACATGTATGAGGGGGCTAGTACAAGTGTTAGAACTAATGTTGGGAGAACGGAAGAACTCCCCTTTACCATTGGCGTGCATCAAGGTTCCGCACTAGTCCCTTTCTCGTCCTGAATATCCCTTGTCAACTCATCCATAACTATAGCAAAGAGAAAGGGACTAGTGCGGAACCTTGATGCACGCAAATGGTAATGGGGAATTCTTCCGTTCTCCCAACATTAGTTCTAAAACTTGTACTAGCCCCCTCATACATGTCCTTTATGAGGTCAATATATTTTCTTGACACACCCTTTCTCGCCAAAGCCCACCAAAGTACTTCTCTCGCGACCCTATCATATGCCTTCTCCAAATCAATAAAAACCATATGCAGGTCTTTCTTCCTCTCCTGATGGTGTTCCATCAACTGTCTCATGATAAAAATTGCATCCATAGTCGATCTCCCAGGCATAAATCCAAATTGGTTTTCCGAGATATCTACACATTTCCTAAGTCTCTGCTCGATTATCCTCTCCCACGATTATCCTCTCCCAAAATTGTCAAATAATAACATATTTTATTATTAGAAAGTGAATTTAACTAGAATTCACTTCATTTTACTTCTCGGAACTGATATTTGGAATTAATATGTAAGAAACAAAGAGGTTAGGTAGTTTTTAAAAAAATTATCTTAGGTATAAGATTTGAAAGTGTGTGTTATGCAAGGTACTCTATAAGTTAACAATTTACCCTAAATAAGGTCATGATATAGACTAATATATAAAGTTCAAGGGTACACCATAGAATTTAAAAAATGTAGTGCTACAACATAACAAATCAAAAATTCGGGAGTACAATGTAAAATATTCCTTCATTTATTTATTTAAATGACATACACTTTTTGTTTAACAAACCCAAATTGTCACTCTAGCGGAAAGCGGTGGTGGATGAGGATGAGGGAGGTTAATTTTTGAGTGTGAATGGGTGGGAGTTTGAGAATGGAGGGTTTGGGAAAACTAGAGTGAAGATGGTGGCAAAAAGGAGGTAATCGGAAACATATGAGGTAGTCGGTGATGTTGTGGAGTGTGGAAGTGTGGGTGGTGGTCATGATGGTGATCGTGGTGGGGATTGGAATTTGGGATTATTGGTTGTGAGTGATTATTGGTTTTATGTTAGGTGAAGTTAAGTAAGGGCAAAATTGTCAAATAATAACATATTTTATTATTAGAAAGTGAATTTAACTAGAATTCACTTCATTTTACTTCTCGGAACTGAGATTTGGTATTAATATGTAAGAAACAAAGAGGTTAGGTAGTTTTTAAAAAAAATTATCTTAGGTATAAGATTTGAAAGCGTGTGTTATGCAAGGTACTCCATAAGTTAACAATTTACCCTAAATAAGGTCATGATATAGACTAATATATAAAGTTCAAGGGTACACCATAGAATTTAAAAAATGTAGTGCTACAACATAAAATATCAAAAATTCGGGAGTACAAAGTAGAATATTCCTTCATTTATTTATTTAAATGACATACACTTTTTGTTTTACAAACCCAAATTGCCACTCTAGTGGAAAGCGGTGGTGGATGAGGATGAGGGGGGTTAAGGTTTGAGTGTGAATGGGTGGGAGTTTGAGAATGGAGGGCTTGGGAAAACTAGAGTGAAGGTGGCGGCAAAAAGGAGGTAATCGGAGACATATGAGGTAGTCGGTGATGTTGTGGAGTGTGGAAGTGTGGGTGGTGGTCATGATGGTGATCGTGGTGGGGATTGGAATTTGGGATTATTGGTTGTGAGTGATAATTGGTTTTATGTTAGGTGAAGTTAAGGGCAAAATTGTCAATAATAACACATTTTATTATTAGAAAGTCAATTTAACTAGAATTCACTTCATTTTACTTCTCGGAACTGAGATTTGGTATTAATATGAAAGAAACAAAGAGGTTAGGTAGTTTTTAAAAAAATTATCTTAGATATAAGATTTGAAAGTGTGTTATGCAAGGTACTCTATAAGTTAACAATTTACCCTAAATAAGGTCATGATATAGACTAATATATAAAGTTCAAGGGCACACCATAGAATTTAAAAAATGTAGTGCTACAACATAAAAAATCAAAAATGCGGGAGCACAATGTAGAATATTCCTTCATTTATTTATTTAAATGACATACACTTTTTGTTTTACAAACCCAAATTGCCACTCTAGTGTTGATTTTCACATTTTTCTTACATTGCATTTTTTGCATGCTCTTTTCGTTTATTGTTTATCTACTTTCCTTTACTTTGTTTACTCATCTTTGAGTGTATTCGTGGATTCAAACCTAAACGGAATCGGATTAGGATTCACATTTGCCAACCCGTACATTTTGGGTTTAAGGCGTTCTTGATATTATTTGGACTATTTTCAAAAATGAAAAAGTGTTCCATAATGTGTGCATTTAAAGATTCAAAAGAGGCATTATTCAACCGAAAAAATAAACACAAGAAAATAGCCTTTGAAACCTCCACTTATTCCTTCCCCTTGGAACCTCCCCCATCAATGCTTAGTATGTAAACCATCCCCTTGTCTAAAGAAGATTGATGAATCAAATTACATCTTTCCTCCCAATCACTTGTTTAACTTTGATTAAAATACTCCTCACAAAGTATAAAATTAGGAAAGCAAATTTTGGGACAAAGGGATCACATATCTTTTGAATAGAGCTAACGGGAAATTTTTCTATGATTAACGTAAATTTCTCATCTACTTGACACATTTTAATTTGCTCCCCTAAATGAAGGTTGCCATTAAGAATTCAACATTTGACAATCCTTTAGGGGCACACAGAATCAAAAAAGGTTGGCAAACTACGTAAATGGAAGGAGATTTAATTTATCAATATAAACATTGCTTTCAAAAATTCTACATTGCTAGCACCTTTCAAATGAATTCAAACTCAATTAGAAATGAACAAGAATAACTAAAGTTCATATACCTTAAACCAAACCAGAACCAATTGGAAAAGGAAATGCAAGTTGACACATTGCTTAACTGTTTTAAATAAGTTACTATTGCTCCCGAGCTATTTCCACTCATAAAGGCCGTTGACAACACAGTGAACTTCCTAATTTGCATTTACCACTACTCAATTAAGCTAACATATAAAAAGTAGCAAACTTTCACCACATTCAGTCAAAAGAACATATCGTTATCCCGTTGTATACGGCATCTACGTGTAGTGCATTACAATGCACACGAAAATAGATACACCGAATGTTGGCAGCATGAATTCACTAATAGGTGAACTAGCCTCTCCAACAATTCGTTCTTATATGTGTTAGCAAAGGTGTAAGACAGTATACAATCCATCACTTCCTGCCATCTTCAGAAGCCCTCACAAGGCACTCTGGTAATGTTGTTAGCTACATTCCATCATTAATCAGTGAGCCGTTACTGTTGCATATATTCATCGAAGAATACAACACTGTCCTGACAGTAGCATTCAAAATTCCAACCATCAACGGCAAATCACACCCCTCAGAGGATAAATTAGGGAACTTTCACCAAATCCAAGGACACAAATAAAAACCCTCAAAATTAGAGACTCAAATTTATCCATACAAAAAACAAAAGGAGGTACAAGACTAGCAAAACAAAAGCAAAAGTAGAATAAAACACAAAAAAATAGAGCAGAAACAAACCCGAAGAGTGCGCGACGCCTCGGATGCATGGACAGAAGGGCTGCTGGCAAGATGATGAGAAGAAAGCGCAGAAATCGAAGAGAATGTGGAGGAAGACGCAGAAGAGGAGAGAGAATCAGCCACCGCGCGCCGAAGTGGCTCGGGAGGTTTCTTCAAAGAAGAAGATCGCAGCCGCGACACTGCGCCGAGCTGTAACCTGGCCGCCGCCGCCGCCGCTGCCGTTGTGGAACCCCTACCGGGGCTCCTAGACGGGCTGTTATAACTGCTTGACATAAATATTTGTCCGTAACCAAATTAAGTGGAAATAATTGGTACGAGTGAAATGAATCGATAAATGAATTAAGGGTATGAAGTTATGGAATTGGGGTAGATTACATTTGATTCTGTTTGGGACTTGAGAAGAAGGAGAAGTAGCATCTGAGGTTTGAATGTAAGAAAGACAAAGAATACAGAGAGAGAGAGAGTGTTTGAGATGTAAAAATTCTTAAATTTCGGTGTGAGCACGTATTAGCTGGCAGGGGGTATTGGAAGATTTCTTGTCAGTCAAGTGGGAATTTAACTTTTAAGTGCGCTCGGGAGGGGAAGCTAGACCTGCCAGAGGGTAAAGCCCAAAGAGACAGGTCAGCCCAGCCAGACCCGCCCACACGGGCTCCTTTTAGCCCGGTCCAACCCCGTCCGATACACGGGCTAGAATATTAGCTTACAAGGGATTAATTGATAACAATACTCTGAACTATGGGTGTTCTGCTCAAAATACTCCAAACTCTATTTTAACTACCAATATAACCAACTAATACTCTCATTCGCTTTTATTATAATATATGACCTGTTACATGCTAATTAAGTGAAGAAATTTTTAACCCTACTTTAACCCGTCTTTCTCTTTTTACTTCTATGTTAATCTATTTACCTAATCACAGCATTAAAACATGCTACAACAACTTAACAAAACAACAAATTTTATTCAAAGCAAATGAGGGCATTAGTTGGTTATATTGGTAGTTAAAATAAAGTTTTGAGTATTTTGAGCAAGACACCCATAGTTCAGAGTATTCTTATCAATTAATCCTAAAATTTACTAGTACTAGTATTTTTGCTGTGGTATTTATAAAATTTTCATCATAAAAATCAAAAGTAAAACATAAGACCTTTTTTGTATAAAAATAGTATTAGTTCGTTCTATACGTGTGTTATTTTATTAATAAAATTACCTCATTTATATTAATTTCTGTCATTAATGTTACCACCAACTCGACACAATCATCTACAGTATTACACGAAAGAACCCTTCAAACCACTACTCTTACTCTTCAAATAACACATGAAACGGTCCACAATCCAAAGCCACACCTATTATGAAATTAATCATCAAATGCGATTTAGTAATCTTTATTGCTACCTCAAACAACCATCTAACTCATCATCGGCACTCTTTCCTAACTTCCAATACACACCTAAATATTCAAGTCACCCCTCCTTCACGAAACACCCGGACTTATCCCTCAAAGTTATTTCTCCCTTTGAAAAGTTCATCCATCTATCAGAAACTTAGCTAACTTATGCTTTCAAAATCGATCTTGCTTGAATGAGAAATCCTTGATGAGGAAAACAAAAACATGCAATTTTTGTTTGGTTAACAAAAGAGGTATGTATGAGAGAAGTGTTAAGAATTGAACGGTGGATGCAACACACGAGATGTTACATTGAAATTGGGTGTAAAATTCAAACCACGATGTTTTTTTTAATCACCAAGACAAAAAAAGTAACATAGTTAAACATTAACAATACTATATTGACATGATGTTTATTAACATTTAATTACTTATTTTTGTGTTTCACCGGAAAAAAAAAAAAAACAAAATTGAGTTTACTTACATGATATTTCAGAGATTTTTAACTTATTCTTATAGCATCTATGCCTAAGTCATTTACACATAATACAACCTTGAAATAAATTCATCTACTTCCTCAGTTTTCTTGCTACATACCCCACAGTTTCCACACCCTTCAGGCATTGTCCGTACCCTTTTCACTCAACTAACCAACTTGTCCATCAAAATTAACCATATGCGCATCCCTGAACAACCCCATCGTATCTATACTTACTTGTACTACTCAAATCACACTCTTAAATGTCGGAAAATAACTCTATCCTCAAGACACTTACCTCTTACCTCCAGACCTATCTCCCCGATATAATACTGACATGACATATACTTCCTTAATTCTTATCCAATGTTCTCACATTCTATTTTTGTATAATTTAATCTAATGTTCTCCTTCCATAGTTAATAAAATAATTGACATAAATATCTTGTTCTATTCTTGTATTTACAATGTTATCATTGCACGGAACTGCAACTCCACATTACGACATCTTTTTATATACACCCCTAAATATCCCAAGAATACTCCTACAAAAAACACTATAACGCCATTCCACATTAAAAATTATTCCCCTGCGCAATGGAGCATTCAATAGGGTTGAAGGGAGTATAACATTTGATTATTTAGTTTTGTGTCTAACCAAGAAACAAAATTGAGTTTATACACATGATATTTTAAATGTTTTTACCCTATATTTATATATTTGTCGGCTCTTTTCTCATATAATGCACATTTTCAAATAAAACTTATTCATTTACCTTCTCCAATCAATATCTCACGTTATCCACTTTTTCACATATTCAACCCTTTCCACCCGACTAACCAACCAAACCCATCAGAATCAACCTTAACCATATTAATATCCCTAAACAGCTCAGCCCTACATATGAATATATATTTTTCTATCATCTAAATCACACTCATAAACGTCAGGGAGTAATCATTATGGAATACCCTTCTCATCCACTTAACCAACTTAACCATTCAAATCAATTGTAAAATGTATCCCTAGAAACCTCAACCTACCGACATTTATTTGTACTACTCTCACACTGTTCAACGTCGTGGAGTAACCCTACCTCCAAGACAATTACCTCCTATCTCAAAACCTATTTACCCCCACCGTTCGAAACAATAGATATATCTAATGTAAAATCAAACTCCGCCCTGTAACAATCAAAATTGAGTATACATACATGTTACTTTAGAGATTTTTAAGCTCTTTTCGTAACACCTGTGCCTCTGTTATTATCACATAAAATAGAATTTTAAAATAAAATTTATCTACCTATGTACTTGCTCAATTGTTCTAATCATTCCGTAGTACATACACACTTTTTTCGACACCGTTTAGGTATTCGTCATACCCTTCTCACATAACTACCCAACTTGACTAACATAATCAATCGTATCCCTGAACAACCCTAACCTATAGACATTTCCTTGTGCAACTTACATTACATTTTTAAACGTCGGAGAGTAACTCTATCCCCAAGATATTTACCTCCCCCCTCGAGATCTATTTATCCCCATCCCTAAACAAATGGACACATACAATTAAAATCAACCCCTACCGTATAAAACAGTGTCACACCATAAAGAATAAGTTGAAAATATGGAGGAAAAAAAAGAATACGGACTATAATAAACTATAATCTAATACTAATTAACAAATATTTTTGATGTTTTTACGGCTTATTCTATCCGTCTCGGAAACACCATTTATTTGTCATTATTACTTTGTTGTATGAATACCTTCTAATACCCACTTACATTTCATCTCATCAACACAATTATTCCGCTTAACTCAAATCACCTACATCATTATGTTCTTTTTTTTTGGTAAAAGGTAAGTATGTATATATATATATATATATATATATATATATATATATATATATATATATATATATATATATATATATATATATCAAAAGTTAGTTACAAAAGATCAGCCAAGAGAGCTAATGTAAGCCCTGTCTTTGGTCTGCATTCTATCCTGACTCTTGCTCTTAATGAAAATACTCAACTCATGCTTAATAACATTGATCACAACATCTGGTCTAAGTATGCTATGCTCATTCGTACATCTATTTCTCTGCCTCCATACATGATAGATAACTGCATTAATTGCACTATTTTTGATGGCTCTTTGAAGTTTAGTCCCTCTAATGCGCATCCTCCATTAATTATCCAGAGACGTTTGTGGATTAAATCCACACCAGGCTGCTATCCCGTGTAGAATGAGTTCACTGTATTTGCATTGACAGAAAAGGTGTTGTATTGTTTCAGTTTCAGACTCACAAATGCAGCAAGAGTCTTCAGTTATGATATTCAGCGAGAACAGCTTTGCTCTTGTGTTGAAAGCTTGTTGCTGGTGCAGCCAAGCAGTGAAACTATGCCTTGGAATCACCCATCTATTCCATACCAGTCTATACCATTCTACTTTTGGTTTGTCCCCACGCAGCCATGTGTATCCTTTAGCAATGGTGTAGCTGTTAGGACCAGTAGTAGTCCATCCAGTAGCATTATATCCATCTTTCAGTTTATCCTTAACTTTGCAGATCTTCTTCCAGCACCAGTTAGTGTCATGAGGTGGCTGATAGTCATCCCAATTAGTGGCTTTCAGGTAGTTATGGTGTACCCACTGCACCCATAGCTTGTTGGGGCAACTGGTCACCCACCATGCCAACTTACCTATTGCTGCAGTATTCCAGAGAGCTGATACTCTCAGATTCAGACCCCCCCCTCCTTCTGATGAGTGCAGATTCTGTCCCATGCTACTATAGGGGTTCTCAAGTATTCTGCAGTCCCATCCCAAAGGAAGTTGCGACATATAGCATCAATACGCTTCATAACTGAGCTAGGTAGTATGAAAATGGAAGCCCAATATCTATGAAGAGTGGCCAAGACAGATCTGACCAAGGTCAGCCTTCCTGCATAAGACAATTTCCTAGTTCCCAATCTTCTAATTCTTTCAACTACTTTCTCAATCAAAGGTTGACAATCCTTCAAATTAAGTTGAGTAGGTTTTATTGGGACCCCAAGATATTTGAATGGCAATTTCCCTTCATTACATCCAGACAGATTAGTGATCTCTTGTCTAAGATGAGCTGGTACTCCATTGAAATAGACATTCGATTTACCTGGGCTTAGCTTTAAACCAGAAGTATGGGAGAAAGTAGCAAAAGTCCTGAGAAGGATCACCATGGTCTGTTTATCACCTTTACTATTATGTTCTTTAATATCTATATATTTGTATTTATACTTCTTAAATCGTAACTTGACAACCCAGCTAACCAACTCGATCATCAGAATCATAAACTGTATTCTTGAACATCTCTAACCAATTTGCTTGTACTACTCAATTAATACTCTTAAACGTCGAAGAGTAACCCTACCCCTGAAGACACTTACCTCCTCCCTCAAAACCTATCTACCTCCGACCCCGTAAAAAAAATGTCATTTTATAGTACAATGTCTCAAATAATAAGGTGAAAATATGTAGGAATAAGTATTGTTATTTATGAAATACCTTTCAATACCCATTTAAAACACATGTCATCCACACAATTATTCCATTTCACGCACCTATCTACATCATCATTGTGGTCTTTAATATTTATATCTATACTAATTAAATCCAAATTTGACATTTTTGTGGTTTCTCTAAAGTATAATATATATTTGACATTTATCTTATTTTCTTTTTACTTAATTAAAGAAATTATCCCATTTCTTTCGCATATTCACTTGAATGGTAGTGCTACTATTGTACCAAAAAAATAGTAGTGTTGCTCTTAATTTGGTCGAATATGATTGATCGCAAATGTTCCTTTTAGGTAGGAATCTGTTTAGACTCAAATATTTAATTAATTTCATTTATTAGTTCCACACATTTTTAATTAAGATGGAGGCATTCATTTTAAGTTTGAATTGTCTAGTAATATTGAAAAGATAAGAACATAATGTATAAGAAAAAGTAAAAGATTTGTCTTATTGCTCATATATCTCCGTGAGATTATTTTTGACTCATTTTAATGTTAAGACGAAGACAACTAAATTAGTTCTTTTTTACGCTTTCCCATTTTCATTTTCAATAGAAACGCTGAATAATATTAGTAACCTTAAATAATAAGTATATAAATATTAAGGAATAATGTTCTAAGATAGGAAAATTGTAAATAATCAATTATTCTAATTCATTTCCAATTTTTATTTTTAATAAAAACGGTGAATAAAGTTAATAAACTGAAATAGTAAGTATATAAATATTAAAGAATACTAATGTTCTAAATCTAATAGGAAAATTGTAAATAATCATCTATTTTTTATTTTTCTAAATCTAATAGAAAAGTTGTAAATAATTTATTATTTTCTTATTTTCTAATTCTAATAGAAAAATTATAAATAAATTATTATGTAAACAACTATTTTCTAATTTTCTATTTCTAATAGAAAAATTGTAAATAATAAGTATCTCCTAATTCTAGTAGAAAATTTGTAATAAATAAATCATTATTTATAAATAAGTGTTTCGTAAAAGGTGGAGACTACCACGTGCTTAGAAAAAAGCTTTCTTTAATTATATATATTGATTGATTTTTGCCCCACTAAATTATTTGTGATATTCATACAACTTGTCACCATGTACATAAAAAATAGTAAGTCATAATACTTTTTTCTTGATATATAAATAGTATAATTAGTTAGTTCTATAAATATGATATGTTGTTAATAAAATTACCTCGTTTATATTCATTTATGTACCATCATCCATATACCTATCATGCGTCCATCATATTAAGTCACAAATACATCTAACCACTCAACTCGTCACAATCATCTTCAGTACCACATGAAAGAACCCTTTAAACCACTACTTTTACCCTTCGAACAACACATGAAACGGTCGATAGTCAAAAGTCACGCATATTAACCTATCATGAAATTAATCACCAAAGGCGATAGTGTCATCTTTATTCCTACCTCAAACAACCATCAAATTCATCATCGACACCATTCTCCTAGTTTCCAATACACAAATAAAATATTCAAGTCACCCCTCCTTCACGAAACACCCAGAAACTTAGTTCTCCCTTTGAAAAGTTCATCTATCTATCAGAAACTTAACTTTTACCAAACTTAACTTTTACCTTCAAAACGACCTTGTTTGAATGAGAAGTGCTTGACGGGAAAAACAAAGACACGCAATTTTTTGTATAGTTAACAAATGAGGTAAGAGAGAAGTGGTGAAGAATTTATGGAGGATGCAACACCCGAGATGTTACATTGGAGTTGGGTGTAAAATTTAAATCATGATATTTTTTAATCGACCACCAAGACAAAAAAAAAACAATAGCCTAAAAATTTAATACTACTTTATTGGCGTGACATTTATTAACATTTGATTATGTATTTTTGTGTTTCACAAAGAAAAACAAAATTGAGTTTACAAACATGATGTTTTAGAGAATTTTAACCTATTTTTATTGCATATATATCTATGTCATTTACACATAATACAACCTTAAAATAAAATTTATCTACTTCCCGAGTTTTCTTACTACATGCCCCTCATTTTCCACACCACTCTGGCATTTATCGTACCCTTTTCACCTAACTAACCAACTTGACCATCAGAATTGACTGTATGCGTCACGTCGTCACTGAACAACCTCATCGTACATATATTACTTGTATTGCTCAAATCACACTCTTAAATGTCGGAAAGTAACCTTATCTTAAAAACACTTACCTCCTACCTCAAGACCTATATAACCCCACCTCTAAAAAAAATAGACAAATTCATTGTAAAATAAACCCCCATCATATAAGACAATCAAAATTGAGTATATATATACATGATATGTAAGAGATTTTTAACCTATTTTTAGAGCATATGTGCCTCTGTCTTTTACACATTATACAATCTTGAATGGAATTCTTATAATTATTTTTTCAGTTTTTCTAACCACTGTCTTACTCCCCTTTTCCACACCATTTAGGCATTCGTCATATCTTCTGACCTAAGAAACCAACTTAAATCAACTAACTGTATGCCCCAACAATTCTAAGTTATCGACATTTGATTGCGTTACTCAAACACGCTATTAAAGTCAGAGAGTAACTCTACCCCCAATACACTTCTACCCTCAAGACCTATGTATCCCCACCCTCAATAAAACGACACATCCAATGTAAACTTTACTCACGCCATATAAGCCAATGCCCATGTGTCAAAATAAGTTGAAAATATGTATGGGAAAAATAGAATACAAACTATAAACTATAATCTTATAACTATGACTAACAAATAACTTTGACCTTTTTTTACGACGTCTTCGTTTCGGAAATTCTTTTAATTTTTCATTACGTTGTTGTTTATCAAATACCGTCTAATACTCATTTACATTTCATTTCATCCACACAATTATTCCACCTATATCACCATTGTGTTCTTTATTATTTATATTTATACTCCTTAGATTGTAATTTGACAATTCAACTAATCAAATTGACCATTATTCATAAAATGTATCGCTGAACAATTGCAGGCTATTGAAATTTGCTTGTACTACTCAAATTACACTCTTAAACATCAGAGATTAATCTTACCTCTCACGACACTTACATCCTTCCTCAGGACCTATCCTTCTACTGATGCGGGAGCATTAGCCATAAGGAAAGAACTATGTCCAAGACCTAGACTTGACCACAACAAGTTCGAGTTAGGTTCAATCCGTATCTTTAAGTTAGCTTGGCAAGGTGTATTGAAAGAGCAAGGGAAGCTTCAAGGAAGCTTCGATGGTAACCGTCCAAGGAAACTCTAGGACGTGTGGTTCCACACGGCCCTAGTGGCATTAGTATTAGGGTTTGTTTTTGTTTATGTTCAATAAGGACTAATGTATTATAGTCCAATAAGGAGTCTTGTAAGAGTTCTAGTACAAATAGGAAATCCTAAATTAAATATGAAATCCTAGTTGTAATAGGATTCATAGTCCTAATAGAATTAGGAATCCTAGTTGTTGTAGGATTCGTAATCTTAGTAGGATTAGGGTTTTCTAGTTAGTTTCAATTAAGGTATTCCTACCTTAATAGTAGTAGGATTTTCGGCCATAAGACCTATAAATAGGCAGCCGTGTTCTTTGTGTTATTCATACAATTTTGAGTTATAAACATAAACCTTAAGCATCTGTGTGAGCTTTACAATATTGATTGAGTATCTGTGTGAGCTTAGTCTTTAGGATCGATCTGGATTGATTGATTTGCAGGGTGATCGAAGTCTCTTGGATTGGAGAGTGAGTTCATCAATTATCCATCTACAATTCATACACAAAACATACATAACATCGTTCCATCAATCTTACACAAACCATAACCGTTCACAACTATACATATAGCCGTGCATCACCTTCATCAACGTTCACGTTCTTCCATTGCTCGTCCATCACCAACGTACATGCCGATCACCATCGTCCATCATCGTTCATCATCATTCGTTCATCGTTTATCGTTATTATTCGTTCTATTTTGTGATATATCACATATATTTATATTCCGCTGCAACTTTTAGTATTCTTGTTGATTATCTTCTACGTTATCTTAGGAATACGCATTAAATTGGTACGAGAGCTTCGGCTCTCGATTTAATACTCATTAGATTCTTGGGAAAGCTTAGAAACATGGTAAACACAAGTGAAGGAGAAGTCGGAGGTAACCCATGGGAAGAAGGCCATCTAGAGTTAAAGGCCGAGATGCAAGAATTGAAGTATCTTATTAAATCTATGATCGCAAACAAAGGAGCCAAGAAAACAGGCGGGGAATCTTCGTCCAAGGGTAGTGACACCGAGGAAGAAGACGTGCCTAAGGCGCAGGGATGGGACAAAAACGAAGATGATCGTGGTCTCAAACTCGACATTCCTGAATTCAAAGGTGACCTAAACCCGAAAGACTTCTTAGATTGGTTGAGGCAAACGGAGAGGGTGTTTGAATATAAGAAGTATGATGATTGAACGCAATTCAAGATTAGCATCCTCAAACTCACGAAATATGCATCCCTTTGGTATGAAAACCTAAAGAAGCAAATGAAGAGACAAGGTAAGGATAAGATCAAGTCATGGATCAAACTCAAAAAACACTTGATGAAGAGATTTTTACCAAAAGATTATGAACAAGAGAATTACCTTAAACTTCATTCGTTATCACAAGATAGTTGATGGCCGGATTTGCCGTCACTACCGGCATCAAACACATTTATAAACCCGAAAGCAAGTAGTACGTAATTCGGGGCCGAACACGAAGATGGTGGGGATGATCGAATAACTTGGTTCTAATTCGAGCCTAAGTCGGGGTAATAGGTTGGTTTGTGAAAAGATTAACAACTAATGAGTAAATGCAAAGGCTAAGATGAAAAATCAATTAAAGGTAAACTAGGGTGTTGGGGGTCACTTAGATGGGTAGATGACAATACTAGGAAGCAAACTAGTTGGTCTCAAGCAAATGGTCTCGGTAAGTCTCTTCTCTCGAGTCGACTAAACCGAAGTCGGAATACCCTAGCTTTCGCTACAAATACCCAAAACCAACCATAAAACATACTAAGACAAGCCCTCAACCGTCGCTAAAGGCAAGTCACGCTAAAATCAAAGCCCAACTTTCGTTGAAACAAATCATCAAACACCTAGCATGCAACAAATGGAAAACCTTTTTATCAAGAACAAATAATCTACAAACTAACATAAATTTGTCATCTAACAACACCCAAGATCCCCCCTAACCCTAGGTATAAGTCTAATCACTCATGGTAAAGAAAAGCATGTGGACAAGAGATAAACAAGTGTTAAACATGATGGACAAGCAAAGGGTAAACAAATGATTTATGGAAAACTTGAAGTAATGTAAAAACAAAGTAAAGATTAGGAAGATTATACCAAACAATTGAATAAAGGCATGAACTTTGATTACAAATGGAAGATCCTTTCAAATGCTCCCAAATACAACCAAAAACCCTAGAACAATTGCTAAGAACAATAACTAGAAGATGACTAAGTAATGATTATGAAGAATTACAAGATTAAAATAAAAACTAAGGAAAGATTAGTGTTCTTAGGAGAGTTATTGTGAGAAAACCTAAGCAATGGAACAGTAAATTAACCCCAGAAATGCGTGAAAATATCTCCAAGTTGCGTCAATGAAAATAGACTAAGTGCGGGTATATATAGTGCGCGAAATTCTGAAATATGATTCTCAGCCGGTCAACCGGCTGCCGGTCTGGGACCGGCTAAGAGTCAAAACACGGACTTCTGAAAAATTCTTCAATGATGCACGACTTTCAGCCGACCGGCCGGCTGCCGGTCCAGCACCGGCTGAGGAAGCAAACTCCAAGTTCTGATTTTTTTCTTCTTTTCATCCCTTGCACAACTACAACCAGCCGGCTGGCCGGCTGCCGGTTGGCCACCGGCTGGGAGTCCTTTCACTTGAATCTGCCCAAAAACTTGTTTATTTGTCATCCAAAATTTGGCTAAGTATGGGACATGATCCCAAGCCGGCCTACCGGCCGCCGGTGGGATACCGGCTAAGGATCCTAAACCAAATGCCTGCATCATTTCTTCAATTTCCTTCAAAAAGTCAAGTCAACCCTCCCAGCCGGCCCACCGGCTGCCGGTCTGGGACCGGCTGAGAGGGCCTGGGCCTAACTCCTTCACAATTCTTCACATTTTGCTCCAAAATCGTCTCGTTTGCTCCCGTTTCTTCGCTCCCGCCACAATACTTACAAAATGGGAACCAAATAGGAATAGTCGAGGCAATGGGCGTAAAATCGAGCAAAGGCACGCAAAACGAGGTCGAATCGGGACGAAAAATGAAGAAAAGACAATGGAAATCATGACTGAAATATAGCTCATCAGAATTCCCCACACTTAAACCATACTCGTCCTCAAGTAAGAGATCAAGAAGCTACATAACCCTTATTCGAAAACAAGAAACAAACTAACTAAGCTAACTAGAAGCCGAATCGGGTTTAGCTTCACCCGTAGCCCTTTCAACTCACAATTTGACATGGGGGATGCTAAAGATCGTCGACAAATTACTAATTATCGTCGACACATTAACATGAAATACCCATTTTGCCCCCCGCAATCCTCTATATCTACAACTTCATTTTCGGACTTAAAAACGATATCGGGTTTTTACGAAATTCAAAAACTCGGTTTTCTTCGAAAATACAAAAACTCGGCCTTCCTAGAAAATACAAAATCCACGTTTTGAAGAACGGTTTTCAACGATGAGCGACAATGATGAGGTTAGTTTACGATTTTAATTTGTTTGAAATTTACGATTTTAATTTGTTTCAAATTTAGGATTTGTAATATTGTAGAACGGATTAACGTTAGATTTCCGAAGCCGGTTTGAAAAAAAAAACAAAAAAAAAATATATAGGGGGTGGACGAAAATCATTTTCGTCCAGAACGGGTCTGGGACGAAAATAATTTTCGTGTGGAGCATGTTCTGGACGAAAATATTATCTGTCCCGATTTTTTTTTTTAAAAAATAGGAACCCTAACCCTAACCCTAACCGCTAAACCGTAATCATAAACGTAATTATCAAACCGTGTGCAGGTTTATGACGATGGAGACGGTGTTGACTACTCTAGTCATTTTACCACCGATAGAGTTTTTGGTTCGACTAGAGATGGGTTTACTTGGGCATTTGAGATAGCACTTAGTCTCGGGTTTGGAATAAAAAGAGCGAGCAACAAAAAAGTCGGTTGTCACACGAGTTTGAGACAGGATTATTTTGTTTGTCGGATGGGTGGACGACCTCCCTTAGATAGTGGTGCTGATACTCTGATAAGGAGTAACACGGGTAGCTCGTGGTGCAATTGCAAATTCAGAATGAAAGCTGTTGAAATAGAAGAAGGTAAGTGGAGGATGGTCATGCTTTTCGGGTTTCATAATCACGGGTTAGGGACGTATAGTGATGGCGATAGATATCACGCACGGTTTGATGAAGATGAGTTGGATTTCATCGATGCCCAAGTTAGAGCTCACGTTACACCAGCGATTATTAGTGCGGGTTTGCATCAGAGAAATCCTGGGAAGGCTAGACCTAATCGGCGACAAATCTACAATCGTTCTCAGAAAGTAAGGGCCGAGGAAAGAGATGGGAGAAACCCGGCACAACAAATGTTGGCACTCGCGGTTCAGCATAAGTATGTCCATTTTTAGGTTACTGATCCGGAGGAGGACGAGCTTACCTACGTGTTCATGGCTCATCCAGAATCAGTTAAGATGTTTCGATCATACTATTATGTTGCGTTGATCGATTCCACCGACAAGACAAACTTATACGGTCTTCCGTTTATTGATATGGTGGGTGTCACACCGGTTGGGAAGACCTTTGTGATCGCTTATGCGATTGTTACTCATGAGTCCGAGGATGGGTATGTTTGGGTTTTAGAGCGATTGAAGTCCCTTCTCAACGACGACGTTCAACCTAATGTAATTGTCATAGATTTCGAACGGGGGTTGTTGAATGCGATTCCGACTGTTTTTCCTGATTCGGATCACTTGTTATGTCTCTGGCATATATATTCGAACGTGGAGACCAAAACACTCAATATCACGGGCAAGGATAGTTGGGCTAAGTATATAACTAGCAAATTGTTTAAGGCGGTTGTTCAGGCGGAGACCCGAGATTTGTTCGATGTGGCATGGAGCGAGTTTGTTAGGCAATTTGCGCCAGTGGCGCCTTATGTTGAGGATCAATGGATCCCGCATGTGGAAAAATGGGCCAAGTATAGAACGAACAAGATTACTCATTTCGGTAACACTACTACATCTCATGTTGAGTCGGCTCATGCAAATCTGAAGAAGTGGTTGAATAGCGCGAAACTGGCTATTGATAGCATTTGGATACGTTTCCATTCCTTGTTGGAAACGCAACATGTTGAGATCTGACACCGGTTGCACTTATCTAGAACGGTACGGCTAACGGGTCTTCATCGATTATTTTCCAGAATTTCTTGTAAAATATCGAAGGAAGGTATCATTGAATTGCGGGCAGAATTTGAAAGAGGCGCGAAGATGTTGGTAGAGGATTTATCGGCCAATTGCGGATGTGTGAAGTCTACTACACTGGAGTTGCTATGTGCTTGTTCACTTCATCGCTTAGCTTATAATGGACATCGAGTGCCTCTTGATGTGTTACATCCATTTTGGAGGAAATTGGTGTACGATGGTTCTGAAGCGATGCCGACTTGTGACGATGCTCGAGTTGAGGAGTTGTTTGATGAAATTAGGAATGCAGACCCCACTATGAGATCTACCATGTTCGATGCCATATACTCTCAGTTGCATCCGGACGAGGAGGATGTACGTGAGCCTAAAGTGAACGAGAACCCGAGAGGACGTCCGAAAAAAGCAACTCGTAGAGAACCGTCCGCCGTTGAGCATGCACGGATTCGGGTCAGCCTTGGTAGAGGTAGAGGTAGGGGTAGAGGCAGATCTACTACGCCCGATGGTTCGCAACGTAATGGTGGTGCATTCACTACACCCCCTCGTTCTACTCCGAAGGGAGACGGTACTCCGTCGACAGCCCCCCGTTCCACTCCGAAGGGAGTCGGTACTCCGTCATCGGGTTTCGGTACCCCATCATCTACTGCGACTACGAGTTCAAGGAGTTTCAGTGCATCACATTGTGCACCTTTAGAGTCGAATTACACCGTCGGTCAACCGAGGTACTTTCCTTATCTTGAGTTTCTGCCTCCATGGTTTCCACAGTATCTAGAAGCGTGGTTTGATCCTACTCCAGATGGTCACTGTGGTTATTGAGTTATATCACATGCTTTACATGGTGACGGAGGTCATTTCACGATGGCTAGAAGAGACCTGCTCCGAGAGATATGTAGTTCGGACACGTACCGTGATGCTGTTTATGGACAGTGCCGATTTGAGTCCGTAGATGTTGGTAGAGTTACATTTATGGATCAGGTACCGTGCGAGAGGGCTCATTGGATGGACACTTTCGATCTGTATGGATACGCTACGATGTACAACTGGGTGATATGCTGTATTTCTTCCACGGATGATGTAGATGGGCGGCGACATTGGGGAGGTATTTTCACTTTCATGCCTTTACGAGCCCATATCGGAGTACGTGCCCCTTACGGTGTCTTATGGGTATTACATGCGGGAAACCACTTTGTGAGGCTTTGGGTACGTCCCTTGTCACCTATGCCACCGATAGCTCCTTGTTGGGAACACGATGGTAGCGTAGCTCATTACAGAGATAACTATCGACATCAACTGTCAATGTGGCGCAATTTCGAACCGCGTCGGTAGTTTTAGGTAGTGTACTTGATGTTTTACTTAGTGTAATTTATTTCCTATTATGTTTTATTTAGTGTAATTTATTTCGTATTATGTTTTATTTAGTGTAATTTATTTCGTATTATGTTTTATTTAGTGTAATTTATTTCGTTATAATTTGAAAATTTACCGTTATAATTTGAAATTGTTACCGTTACAATTTCAAAATGTAACCGTTACAATTTGAAAATGTTACCGTTGCACAATGACTTCTTATAAATAGAGGTTGTTATGTTCAGTGTAATCACGACAACAACCCTTATTCACTCCAAAAATTCAAAACTTTTATTATGGCTCTCACAAACATTCAAAAAAACAGAGCTTATCAGCTAAGGATCGATCTTATAACAGAGCAGTTCCCAGTTTTAGTTTCTCGCCTTGAACTAGTCATTCCAAGTGACACTGTCTGGGACCTAGTAGAACATCCTCCAATTGGCAACCTTTTTGGCATCCTACACGGACACCCCCACCGCAGTCCGGTTCTTGCCGACGACGATGTTACTGATGAAATTGTAACTGAGAAGATGCACGAGTTTCGTAAGTTAAGGAGCGATTTCCTTGTCTATATCGAGCGTATACTAAACTTGATAGACTACGCAACGTTATCGGATTTATGTGCCGGTAGAGTCTTCAACCTAGGTAATGTCCGTCTGCGCGTTTTAATGTTGTATGATCAATACGTTGCTAGCCAACATGAAGTAATTGAAGCTGGAGATTACGAAGGAGATCCGGATTCTTCATCTTCATCATCCGAAGATAATTAAGATCTGTAACCTTATGTTTTATGTCGTTTAATTTATTTAGTATTATGTTTTATGTTTTATGTCGTTTAATTTATTTCGTACTATTAAAAAAACATGTCTTCGTCTTTCTAATTTCTGATATGCGCTACGGGCTACTAACAAATTACTATTAAAAAAAACAACGAGTTACTAAATAAATTAAAAAATCCGAACATAGGAAAATTCGCAACAAACAAAATAAAATTCATAAACACAAAAAAAATCTACGATCCGTCATCATCACTATCTGAACTAGTGTAGACACCATCAGATCTACGCTGAATGCGATCACTCACAGTTTGCCAGGGGCCTTTGATCTTCTCAATGCGGCTCCTAGTAGTGTCTAGCAGTGGTTTCACGGACTTCACAATTTTTCGGAGGTAGGCTAACTGCTCCATGTCATCCGTTATCTTCTCCGAATCGACGAACTGAGCCACCAAAGCATGTGCACTCTGCAATTTCACAAATTACAGTCAGAATATGTAAACAAAATTAAGAATAAAATAAAATATTTAAACAATTTTTACCTCAAGAGTGAAAGGGGAATCGTCACGTGAACCGGGAGCCGCGCTGTTGTAAGAATCAATGATGAACGGGTGAGAAGCGAGCTCATACCATCGCATATAATCTGTAGCCATCTCGCCAAAATAAGTAACGGGTGTCGACTTACGGGCAAGCTGAATAACGTGATCGTCCCAACAATCCCATAAACCTTCGCCCACCCCCTACCCTAACATCGTACTCTCGTCCCGATGCAGGCCGGTATGCATCCAACGACATAATAGGATTGGGTACAACTTGCACATACCCAAACTGCCGTAAACACCGATCGGGCAGGTACATCTCAGCTATGTCCATGAACTGAATGCAACCGGAGAACAGAGTACGAGGATGAATCACATCCTGACGCGGCCCAAACGACTCCCACCTAACGGAAGCATGATTAAGACCATCCAAAATCCTACGATACTCAATCAACCTCTCTGCAGTCTGCGGGAAAGAACCAACATGTCTCCAGCAACAGGCCCGACACTGGGTAGCAGCAATGTCCATTGGTGGATCTGGTCTAAACATAGGGAAGTACTCATAGATCAAGACTGTAACAAAGTCATGCAACCACCAATAGTCTTCACACCAGCCCGTGAAGCTATACCCAACTGCCGGTACATAAAGGCTAGCGTACCGGTTCCCCAAGCAAAATGACGTGCATAACTAGGATCATGCAATAAGGGTAACAGCTGCGGACGTAACCTATCGCCTGATTTGTCGACGAAAAGTGTCGACCCCAAAACCACAATGAAGAACCCCTGAGCGGCAACAAAGTCACAACTCCTCCTCACCATCTCCAAAGTCGAGTCCATTAACAGACCCCCACTCTTGTAAATAGGGACCCTCTTATTAGGATCCAAGGGCGCCCTAAGGCCTTCCACTGTCTTCGAAAAGAAGCAAACAAGCATGCATAATAGGATCCGCCAACGTCCCATCATCATTATTAACCTGACAACTTCGACCATCTACCCAAACACCTAAGATGTGCGCAACATCATGAAGGAGTATGCTGATCTCCCCAAAAGGCATGTGGAAGCTGTTGGTGTCGGGTTGCCATCTCTCAACGAAAGCAGAAATAAGCGGCATGTTAAAATGCTCGGTCATGGAACCTACAAGGTGAGCATGACCACTCTCGTCATACATAGTCTGAACGATCGGAGATAGTTGCCATTTACTCAACACCTTCGCCTTACCAAATCGGTGGTAACCCGTCAATACTGGTCGACCTACATCGTTAGGAGTCGCCCATAACTGGTTGGCGATGTGCCCCCCAAAGCTGGGAATCACGCTACCAACAGTTGGGCCTCCAGGAACAGGATTTGTAACCACCCAAGAATTATCCTTAGCGGACTTCTTCTTCGGAGCCGCTACACTGCTAGAACCCTCCTCACCCGCCCAACGCTCGTCATCCCGTCTACGGGGACCCCTCCTCATCCGCTCCTCAGCCCCAACCCACTCCTCACCCTTCTCCTCAGCCCGCTCCTCAACCTGCTCCTCAGAACCATAAGCTACCGACTCGTTGGTTAAAAAATCAGCAGCAGCAGCTAAATCCTCTGGCTCAAACCGTAACTGTTTCCTAGCCCGTGCTGATGCTGTCACCTTTCGAACTCTAACATTTCTGTCATTTCCTCGTCCGACCATTTATTCACAAAATTACAAATAAAAATAAAATAATACGATACTAAAACAAAATAATTTTATAAATAAAAATAAATCAATTATTAATTTAAAATAATTAAACATTTTAGAATACAAATTATTTTAAATATTAAAATAAAGCAAGACGGAACGGAATTTTTTTTTTTTAAAAAAAAAAACCGGGTAATTTTTGAAAAAAAAACCCCCAGACGAAAATATATCTCGTCCAAACCCCCCCAGACGAATAAAAAATTCGTCCCCAGCCCCCCCCCCCAGACGAAGATCTTTTTCGTCCCAAGCCACCCCAAACGGATTTTGGTTTCGTCCCATACCCCACCTAGACGGACTTGATTTTCGTCCCAAACCCCACCCAGACGAAAAAAAATTTCGTCCACCCATGGCCTCAGACGAAAAAGTTCTTCGTCCTATTTATTTATTTAATTTTTATTTTTATTTTTTTTTCTAGAGCAGTTTTTCGCAATAATTCGACACAAAACCGGGTAAAAAATAACTACAAATCCAACAATCAAACTACAATTCAATCCTAATTCCGTAAAAAACTAAGGCATCTATCCTAATTCCGTTTCTAATCTATCAAAATAACAAGAAAACAACATATAAACAAAACTACGAAGTAAAGAATACATATCGTGTTCAAGTTTCGAATTTGAGACGGAAAAATTGTTGTTGAAAAAATACGGTTTTTGAATTTGAATTTGAATTTGAATTTTTTTAGATGAAATTGAGTTAGTTTTATTTGATTATAAAGGAAAAAGGAAGGGGATGGGAGGGGTAGTTTAGGTATTTCATTAAATTGTGTCGACGATAATTAGTAATTTGTCGACGACGTATAGTAGATTGGTTTGACATTCATGAGGAAGAACGCCCTATTGCAAGGCAAGTTTGGTCTTGCTACAAAATTTTTGATGCAAACAAGTCAAAACAAAACACATATAGACAAACAACATGCATCGGGAAGAAGAAAAGCCAACCGCTTCCCTCATCTAAGCGAGGTTTTGAAAAACTAAACAAAAGAGGTCTATAGCGGAGGATGCCGACTCAAAGTCCAACCATGGTGTCAAACCCCTAAATCAAGCTCAAGCAACCAAAAATGACATCACCAAAGACCAAGAAACTAATTCAAGGCGGGCAAACGGAAGCACTAAGCTATACTTCCAAGAATGACACGACGCACACATGATTCGACTCAATGCTAGACCCATAATCGATAAGAGAACCCTAAGTATCGACTCTCACGGGTGACACTCAACACACAAGGAAAGAAAAATGGGGTGATTTTTGTGACAAAAAGTAACCAAAATCACTCACCTACCTCAACTTGCGAAGCATGCCCGCAATCTAGAATGGTACTCCATCCAAAAATCCATGAGAAGATGCAAATGCACATGATGAGAACAACAACAAGGATGCATCGGGGCTTAGGTTGGGTGAAAATCGTTTGGTGCAAGCACCATTCTAGAATTTGAGGCTCTAAAACAAGAATGATTGCCATGATCAACACAACTCCTTATTACAACAACTAAGCAACGTCTATGCCCTAACTTTGGTTTTGACAAAACCAAGCAAAAATTGCATAAACCTCAACTTAGTTTGGAAAAACAAACCCACCACAACCTTTAACAAAGCGGTCATTATTTAAAACACCGAACAACGTCTACACTCTAACATAAGACTTGAAATCCAAATCAAATGCAAAAATTGTGCAAACCTGGCACGCATGTAAAAATATCAAAAGACCACATTATTATAGCAACGGCTTTTATATCTCCCCTTGATGGAAGGGAGTTGTTGCTAGCCTTTTTCTTTTTCAAAACACATATATACACTTCTCTTTTTGGATTTTTTCAAAACTTTTCAACTTTTATCTTGGATTTTCTATTTTCTTTCTTTTTTTCATTTTTTTTTCTTTTCTTTTCTTTTTCTCAAACTTCCATTCACCAAGAAAACAAGTAAGACCACAATCGAAGAAGCCACCAACCGACATCTAAATCCCGACTCTACCAACAACAAAGTACCACAAAAGCAACCATTCTTGATCAAGGAAGGGTGTTTTTGGGGATGTATGTAAAATCCCTCGCGGCAGCGGAAAAGTAAACATAAAAAACATGCCAAAAATACGCGGAATTTAAAACTTTTGACATGATAAGAAAACATGCGAGGTGTCTTAACAATATTAAACATGCGGAAGAGAAATGAAACATAAATAAGTATATAAGTGCGATACAAAAGCAGCCCGGGATAACATATCCCTACAGGCACAAAATACTGAAACGTAAGTCTAAAGTCTATCTAACGAAAGGTAAAAGTCAACGATGAAGGATCATCGCTCGCTAGCCTCAACGTAACCCCCTGCATCAGCCCTCATGTACCTACACACATACAACATGTGCGCCACAGTCAGTGGGGAGTGACTAGAGTGCTCCTAGCCATTTATTGTCAATAACACATAACACGTAAGACATTCAAATACTCCAACATTTATAACATGTGAAGCATATATATATATATATATCTCAATCTCCAATCATCATGCAATACTTGCAAAGGCTCTCAACCAACTTCGGAAACCATTTGGAAGGAGAGCCGGTTTCACTTCCGGTTGCCCGGCCGGGGGGTGTTTCAATCCAAACCATTTACGAAACTAGACTAAGAGTCGTCCAATGCCTTGGACGAACAATACTAAGATAACCAAGTATCATACATTCTTATACGCAAACTAAGCCATGCTCAACATCCCATTACATCAACAAGAGATAGGTCACCAAGTGACTCAAGTCCAACAACTATAGGTCAACCAAGTGACTCTATTCCAACAACTATAGGTCAACCAAGTGACTCTATTCCAACAACTATAGATCGACAATCGACTCAACTAGACTGGTCGACAATCGACTCGGCTAGACCACTATTAGCAGGTCGACAATCGGCTCGTCTATATACTACGACATTCCCAATCTCAGACTATACAACCCCCTGGTAGGACGACATCAAATGATTGTCCTAGTCTAAACCTGGCCAGACTCTCGGAGCGCAAACGAATCACGATCCCCGATTCGACAAGTGCACAAGGCACCCCCAAGACCCGAACTAGCTAGGAACGAGATATGCCCGAAGGCGGGCAGACATTGTAAAACCTGACCGTGAGACCAAGTCACTACGGCCAACCAGCTACACAATGCAATCAGGTGAGAACTCGAGTACTATAGCAGCGCATAGTAGGTTACACAAATCCCAATATGTCATCTCAAAGATGTACAACAACTCAAACTCGAATGACAATCATTTCGTACATATCTCATCTCTAAACATCCATGTAACACTTAGCCGACTTTGGGAACTAATTTGAGGCGAGAGCCGGTTTCCCTTCCGGTTGCCCGGTCGGGGGATCTTTCATCCTCAAATCCATTACCGAACCCGACATAAGCGCCGCCCAATTTGTTAGGACTTCAAACAAGCATACGAAACATACGGAAAAAGAATCAATCAAATCCGACAGGCGAAACACAAGTTATGTACAAAACAATTCAATCAGGGGCTCTCAGCCGGTCAGCCACAGGCTGCCGGTTGGCCGGCTGAGAGTCCCAACCTATCATGCCCAAAACCAACAAAAATAACTATGAGGTACTCCCAGCCGGCCGGCCGGCTGCCGGTCCACCGGCTGGGAACCCTTTTCCCCAAATCCTTACGAAAACAACAACAACAACAAGAAGGTCTCCCAGCCGGCCGGCCGGCCGCCGGTCCACCGGCTGGGGACCCTTAATTCCCAATTCACGTACAAACACAACACAAACAACAAAATCCATATGGGGCTCTCAGCCGGTCGACCGGCCGCCGGCCCCTGACATGCTGGGAACCCCCTGTCCCAGAATTACGCAATTCGACATTCAAAAACTCAATCAAACTTCGTGGGATTGCTTCTATACTTTGCATTAACATAAACATCCATATTTTCCACCTTCAATAATCAATAAATCATGTGAGGAACATATAAACATCAAACCTTAACATGACTTTAACTAATTTACAGCATCACAACCACAATCCACATATCCTAAACATGTTTCTAGTAACTAAACATACTAAAAATCATGTAAAGTGCTAATATTAGACAAAAGGCCGAGTTACTCATTATCGTCACCTTAAGAGAGCGATTCTTCACTTCTAATCTTCTACAATGTACGAGTCCTTGTCTGGGTCGTCCAAGTTAACACCTACAAACAACAAAGACGGGTTGTTAGAGGGTATTTTCGAGTTTCCTCAAAACAGTCCCAAAATAAAAGTTGATGAAACGGAAATTGAAAGAGATAGAAAGAACGGAAATGAAGAGATGAAAGCGTAGGCGAAAACCTTGCGTCAATCGGAGTTGAGATGAGTAAATGGATGATGTTTTTGTGAAGTGGAAATGTGTAACAATGGAGGAACAATGTTACAGTATCTTATTTTTGGGGAGGGTGGAGTAACGTTGGAAAGGAGAGTGGAGGTGTCCTTTATATTTGACTTGAGTCGGGTTTCCAAAATGTGAGGGGCGGAAATCTTAAAACGGAAACTACCAAGTAAACATGAAATCTTTAGATTAAACAAACTCAAGAAGGAACCTAACGACATTTCTTAAAATAAAACTTACGAATTAAAATTAAAATATTATTAAATTCCGAAAACTACTTTATATTATTAAAATATACTTTTATAAAAATACGGGATGTTACAATCACCCCATCTTTCAAAAAGTTTCGTCCTCGAAACTTGAAAGCAGTTACAAGGACAACTCTATGACCAAAACTTTCGCAGACACTTTGATATACAAAAACTTAGGCTTTTTCCCAAATTTCAAAAGTAAACTCCATAGTCCAGCCTCCATCAAGGAACGTTGGGGGTTCTCGTTGCGCATTCAAGAACCTGACGTTCTAATCCGAGGGCAAACCAAGGTGAAAATCAATGAAAAATTTCAAAATTTAGATCGATCCGATGTTGATAGGCATAGTACAGGTTATCAGACGTCTCCAATAACGAGTTCAAATGGCAAATCTGTTGGGTTTCTTAAACTCACATTATGATTTTAGTCATACTAATTTTATCTCATAAACTTATAGATCTTATTGCATGCATAACTAGATGATGGCCGAAATACAAGAAGTAGAAATAATCCTTACATTGTCAAAGTTTCGGCTAAATGGGCACAATCAAGGACTCCTTCTTTGATTGTTCTTGAGCTTATATCAAAGGATGATCCTCCTAGTCCCCAAAATAGAAGACCTCCAATGAGTTAACACCAAGACACACTCTAATAATATTTATGTTTGATTTTACTAGAATCTCACACAAACAACCTAGTTATTACTATTATTATCTTATAATAATTAAGTGAATGAACAATGTAAATTGTTCTTTGAGCTTGGGTGATACACGGCTGGAAAAACAAGAGAAAATAAGATTATTTTCTCTCTTCAAATTCTCTCAATGTTTTCATGTGTGTAAAAGAAGAATGAATATGAGATAGTGTACAATACACTTCTCATTTGGGTTTTGTTTGGACGGTTGGTTGAGGTGCCCTATGCATGGGCACCAAAACACCACATGTCACATTTTATCTATATAATGATTAAATAATTTTATCATATAAAAATTCAAACATAAGATAATAATGTATAATGTAATTGAAGTGTGATGGACTATCACACGGTCCAAACCAAACTACCATGTTCATTTTATCATTTATAAAATGGACATTATTAGTTTAACTAATTTAAACTTAATCATCATGAAATAATAATCCCATTATTATTAGATTTTATATTAAAACATTTCTAATATAAATTAATTCATTCTTAAATAATGTTTCATAAACATATTAGTTTTAGTAATGACATATCATTCACTAAAAGTTTACAATTTATAATCGTATTATAAATATATTCCAAACTCGATATATAAACTAGGATTGATATGACTCGAATCATATACGACCATATCGTTTTCTTATTAAAAGAGTTGTCCTATAGGTGTGACCTAAAGGGATCGACTGATCACCACCGTCATACGACAGTAATGTTAAACTCTAGTAAGCCAATCATTACCGATTAATGTTGATTAGTCGACTATATGAAAAGGATCATCCCTTGAGTATTCTTATTGCAGATTTATCAGTAATTTATATTTTACTGACGTGATCGCACTATTGTTGAGGACACTTTTCCCAACAATCTCCCACTTGTCCTCGACAAGTGTGCGTCACCAATTCTCTTGTCCTATTACGTCATCTCCCACTCAATGCAAGGTGTCTTGCAGGTCGTACTTGTTGGGGCTGGTGTCCTTGACAGTTAGTACAATGACTTACTAAATCTCTTAAAGGATCACAAGGGCATACTTTTGTATTATTATCAGTTGATCCACGTTTATCAATAACGGTTGGCTTGCTAGATAAGTTTGACGTTATTGTCATACGGATGGCGGTGGTCAACTGGTCCCTATACGTCATACCTATAGGACACGTTTGAGAGATGTGAAGGTATGAAAATACAGTCACATTTATGCCGGATATGACTAAACAGTTAGTCAGAGGTATTGACTATTAAATTAGTCAATGAGATGTTGAGATTATTATTTAATACGGATTAAATAATTTTAGCTGATACGGATTACATGATTAATTCGTAAATTAAATATAAACGGTTATATTTAATTAAATATTATATTCGCGTATTAATATAAACAGTTATATTAATTTGGGTAATTATACAATGTCGTAATTTTATCAGACCATTATTAATACATCGACTACATTAATATCTGATAACACGTATACGATTTATAATAAAAATCCCGCGAATAACTTATAGCTAAATGGGTCGAATCACGCAAAGGAATAAGGTAAGAGTGGGAAAAGCCCACCCTTACCAAAAGACCATTCGGCCGACCCTATGGCTACATAAGGAGAGTCTTTCTCCTTATGTCAGACACTGGTGATTTATTATTCTCACAATTAGGGTTTTGAGAACATTCTTTTCCCAAAACTCAGATCTCACATCTAAAACCTCAAAAGGCTCTCCCCATATTGCAAGTTAATTGGAGAGTATTTTCTAGCACACGCGGCATCATCTCAATCAAGTCTTGGGTGCAAGTTATAGGAGGGAATTTACTTTAATTCCTGTTCTTAGGCCATAAGCACAAAGGACCAAAGGTTGATTTCTTTTTCATGCTTTTAATTAACTTATGACTATAATCACAATTGTATGTTTCATTATTAGCCTGCAAGTTTGGGGCGAATACATGCTTTATTCCCCACAATACTTGCATTTGATCATATCTTGAGTAGTTTTTCTCGATCTGGAGATTTAACTGTTTTGACCGGAATCATCTACCATAGATACCTTCCGAGCGTGGCCACGCATTTTGTAATTTAAATTAGAATGTATCTAGGACTACTTTTGTAATTTAAATTAGTAATTTTGTGAAGACCGAAGACGGAGACCGGATGCTCACTCCCACTGCAAGGACCAAGATGGAACATCAAGACAAGCTTCAAGGGTCCAACAGTGGATTCCAAGTTGTTTTATGTTTATTTTGTTAGGATAGGCCACACTAGGACTTTTATTTACGTTTATCGCATTTATTTTATGCTTTCATCGATAATAGCTTGCATCATATTCCGCCTAAAACCAAACCACCTATTACATGCCTGAAAACTGACTCATGTAGAGGTTACGCGTTAGTTTTCTGTGACAATACAGATGTCACATGTCAATTGCAAAGCCATCACTTTATTTCATTCATTCACGAATATGCTAGATTTTAGTTCACTTAATATGAATAAATATAAGTCGATGGGGTCTTCCTCGTATAACCAAAAATTGAGAATAGTCTTTATAAATCAGCCTCCCATGAATCCCTTCTTCGTCGGTAGGCATAATATGACCCCTTCTACGTCGGGTAAGTGGGAACAGATGATTTATTTTATCTCAACATCATGGTCACTCGATAATATCCAGTGACTGAGATGGACTAATAGATAGGATTTACGGAAATCTATCGACCAAGAGTTCCAACGGTGGAATTAGCCAAACTGTGGGCTTATCAATATACGGAAATTGAGTCTTGGGATCATTTATATAATTCTTGAGGGAGATCAATTATATAAATGCATGAGTCTACGAGTTTAAATTCAATTTAATATAGACTTAAATCACAACAATGAGTTGCTTATATGGTTTTGTTTTATCTTCTTTTCAGTCTAGAACACGTTCAATTAAACTGCTGTATAACTAAATGGCTGGTGAAGACCCAATGCCAAGTGCCAAGCTAGCACGTGAATCCTGGCTAAAAGCCTTCATGGACTCCATGAATCAGTCCACAAGACTGAGGAATGATGGGTCAAACTTCTCTGACTGGGAGGCAGCACTACGGAATGCTGCCATTGCTGACGGAAAGCTCAAGTACTTAACTGAGCCCATTCCGCCACACCCAGGAACTGGAGCTAGAGCTAACGAAGTTCGCACTCATAGCGACTTCGTCATGGAAGCGGGTGCGATAAAGAACGTACTCATCTATGCAATGGAATCCAATTTGCAAAGACGCTTCATAACCCATGGTGCAAACAAGATTTTCACCACGCTCACTAACGAATTCTTAAAGGCTCCGAGAATCGTTTCTTATGAGCATACCTGTCGCTTCTTTGAGGCGAAACTCCAGAAGGGCCAAGCAGTTAGCCCACATATTCTTCACATGATTGAAAATATCGAAAAACTGGAGGCCCTAAACTGCAAGATCAGTGAGAACATAATCGTTGATCGAATGCTTCATTCGCTTCATGATGGGTTCGCTCTCTTTAGGGCCAACTACTACATGAACGACATGAACAAGACTCCTCATGAGCTCCACTCCCTTCTCGTACAGACTGAGAAGGATCTGAAAATGAGTGGGAGCGTGAAGCAAGATGTTCTCATGATCTCCAGTAAGGGTAAGGGTAAGGGTAAAGCTAAAGCTCGGGGCGACCTAACAGTAGGCAAGCCCAAGTTTAAGAAGTCAGGATTTACTAAGAGTGGGCCAGGTGAGTCAAGCAACTCACAGGGCAAAACAAAGAGCAAGGATACTAGCATGGAATGTCACCATTGCCACAAGACTGGGCATTGGAGGCGCTCATGCCCCGTGTATCGTGAGGACATTAAGGCAGGCCGTGTTACTCCTGTTGGTATGTCTTCTTCTTCTTTTATTCACATGATTGAGATTAACCATGCAAGTTACGGAACTTGGGTACTAGATACTGGTTGTGGTTCTCATCTATGTAATCATGTGCAGGGCCTCCGAAACCATGAACCCCTAATCAAGGGTGAGGTTGACCTGCGTGTCGGGAATGGAGCACGTGTTGCTGCAATCTCGAGGGGAACATACGTGATCCAGCTTCCAAGTGGATTCGAGTTATCTTTATATAACTGTTATTATGTTCCTTGTTTGTCCAAAAACATTATTTCAGTTTCTGCGCTTGACAAACTCGGTTTTTCATTTGTAATAGAGAATAATAGCTGTATTTTCTGCTTACACAATATGATTTATGACAAGGCAGTTTCCATGAATGGAATTTATGTTTTAGATCAAACCACCGAAATATTACATGTGAATAATAAGAAATTAAAGGTAGGTGACAAAGATCAAACTTACCTATGGCATTGTCGTATGGGACACATAAATGAGAAACGCGTAAAACAGCTCATACAGAATGGAGCTATCTCGCCCTTTGATTTCGAATCATATGGCACGTGTGAATCATGTCTCATCGGTAAGATGACTCGTATTTCTTTCAAAGGTGTTGGAATGCGCGCTGCCGACCTATTAGGACTCATACATACGGACGTATGTGGCCCTATGTCGATCAACGCACGAGAAGGCTATAGGTATTTCATCACTTTCACGGATGATTTGAGTAGATATGGCTATGTCTACTTAATGAAGCATAAAAGTGAATCCTTTGACAAGTTCAAAGAATACCAGAATCGGGTACAGAACCAGCTGGGAAGAAAGATTAAAGCACTACGTTCTGATCGTGGTGGTGAGTATCTTTCACACGAGTTTGATCAACACCTTAAAGACTGTGGCATCGTGCTACAGTTGACTCCACCTGGAACACCACAATTAAATGGTGTGTCCGAACGGAGAAATCGAACTTTACTTGATATGGTTCGATCCATGATGAGTCACACCGTCGTGCCTGATTCATTGTGGGGCTATGCTCTTTTGTCGGCCGCTCTAATACTTAACCGAAGTCCGTCTAAAGCTGTTGACAAGACTCCATACGAATTATGGAAGGGAACGGTCCCCAACTTATCCTTTATTCGGGTTTGGGGCTGCGAGGCTTATGTCAAGTGGAGACACGAGGATAAGCTCGGCCCGCGATCGGTCAAGACATACTTTATAGGTTATGCAAAGGGAACTTTTGGTCATTACTTCTACTCGCCAACCGAACAACGTGTTTTTGTTGCGGCTAGTGCGACGTTCTTAGAGAAAGAATTTCTCGAGAACAAGTCGAGTAATAGAACCTTCGACTTATCGGAGGTTCAAGAACCAACTACCGAGCAACCATTGGAGGAAACAGTTCCTTCAACCGAGGCTGCGGTAGATATTCCTGAGGAACCAAGGAGGTCGGGAAGAGTCTCCATTCCTCCGGACAGATACATTGGTATGGTCGAGGAACATGATATGGATGACGTCTTACTCCTAGAGGGTAATAAACCCACAACCTATAAAGGTGCCATGACCAGTTCTGACTCAAAGCTATGGCTAGATGCCATGCAATCCGAGATGGACTCCATGTATGAGAACAACGTGTGGGATCTTGTGGACCTACCTGCAAAGGTGCGTCCCCTTCAATGCAAATGGCTTTACAAGATAAAGCATGCCGTGGAAGGTAAACAAGACATCCATAAGGCAAGACTAGTTGCTAAAGGTTTCACCCAAGTGTCAGGCTTGCACTACGATGAGATCTTTGCACCCGTAGTCATGCTACGTTCCATTCGGATAATCTTAGCGATCGCCGCATTTCATGACTATGAAATATGGCAGATGGACGTTAAAACCGCCTTCTTAAACGGTTATTTGGAGGAAGAGTTGTACATGGTACAACCCGAGGGTTTTATTGATCCAGAACATCCTAAGAAAGTTTGCAAGCTTAAGTGTTCCATCTATGGACTTAAGCAAGCATCACGGAGTTGGAATCATCGCTTCGACCAAGTGATAAAAGAGAATGGGTTCGTTTGATCAGTCGAGGAACCATGTCTCTATATCAAATCGAGTGGAGCAAGATTGTATTCCTAGTACTGTATGTCGACGACATACTCTTGATTGGGAATGACATACCTCTCCTTTCTTCGGTTAAAGCATGGTTGAAAAACCATTTCCAGATGAAAGATCTGGGAGAGGCACAAAGAATTTTGGGCATCCGTATCTACAGGGATAGATCACGACGGATGTTGTCTCTCAGTCAGGAGTCTTATGTAGATAAGATTCTAGAGAGATTCAGCATGACGAACTCCAAGAAGGGGTTCCTCCCTATGACTCCTGGGATTCACTTGAGCAAGACTCAAGAAGCTAAGTCATTGGAAGAGAAAGAGCGCATGAGTCGGATTCCTTATGCCTCGGCAATAGGATCGATCATGTATGCCATGATATGCACATGTCCTGACGTTGCATATGCATTGAGTATGACAAGTCGATTCCAAGCTCATCCAGGTGAACAACACTAGATGGCCGTGAAAAACATTCTTAAGTACCTACGGAGGACTAAAGATTGGGGATTGACTTACGGAGGCGACTCAACGCTCTGCGCCACGGGTTACGCAGATGCTAGCTTCCAAACGGATCGAGATGACTCGAAATCTCAGTCTGGATTCGTTTTTACTCTTAATGGCGCTGCTGTCAGCTGGAAAAGTTCTAAACAGAATGTTACAGCAGATTCTACGACTGAGTCCGCGTAAAAGAAGATATTCATTGATAAGATCGCTACGGATGACAACATAGCTGATCCTCTCACTAAAGCATTACCACGTGATAAGCATGAAGGGCACATTCATTCCATGGGAATTAGATGTGTTCCTAAGTTGTAGTACTCTTTTATGAATTCATGTAATAATTCATTTTCTCGTGTACTCTATTCAACCTTATTGTTATGATATAAAATGTTTTGTTTTTCATGTGGACTTGTACGCCAATTTTGAACACCACAAAGTGAACTGATTAACATTACATCGTTTTGGTCCTTGATTACCCACTTGAGCTGATAACTCAGGTAATCATTTTGTGACGTTGGTTGATGGTGGGTTCAACGAGCCATAAGTCACGCGGCTGACTGACCAATCACAAAGGCGAGTTATACGGATATCTCGTAGGACACCCCGTGACAACGTTATGGAGTCCTAAATGTTTTATAACATTGGGTGCCGGGTCGTGGATAGGACCTCCATAGTGTTCCTTAGAGTCGAGTCTTTTGACTTTCAACTGTCTCTTGAGATTAAGGCAGATTTTGGGTAACTTTGGTTTCTTTCCCACGGTCACCGTAATAGGGGCCAAGAGGATTTTTTCTGGGTTATTTCATGCTGCGCGATATCGGCAGGATTCGAGTTGAGGGAAATATCCAAACCCTTATCAGGATTTTATCATTTCTCAGGGCCACTCGAGGAGTAGTAACTGAAATGCATGGCCATGCTCGAATACAGATTCGTTTTATCAGTTAAGTTACTCTCTAGTCGGGGAAACCACTCTTGATACAGATCGCTTGTGAGATACGACCTTTGCGAATGCGGATTTGCAAATTGTCTTACATTGAGTGGGAGAAATTTTAAAAGGATATGAGATTCGGTTATCGCACCTACACTTGTACGGACAAGTGGGAGTTTGTTGGAGACTTGTGTCCTCCACATGTAGTGTGATAACGTCAGTGCACATACCCTTGTACGGACAAGTGGGAGATTGTTGGGGCTGGTGTCCTTGACAGTTAGTACAATGACTTACTAAATCTCTTAAAGGATCACAAGGGCATACTTTTGTATTATTATCAGTTGATCCACGTTTATCAATAACGGTTGGCTTGCTAGATAAGTTTGACGTTATTGTCATACGGATGGCGGTGGTCAACTGGTCCCTATACGTCACACCTATAGGACACGTTTGAGAGATGTGAAGGTATGAAAATACAGTCACATTTATGCCGGATATGACTAAACAGTTAGTCAGAGGTATTGACTATTAAATTAGTCAATGAGATGTTGAGATTATTATTTAATACGGATTAAATAATTTTAGCTGATACGGATTACATGATTAATTCGTAAATTAAGTATAAACGGTTATATTTAATTAAATATTATATTCGCGTATTAATATAAACAGTTATATTAATTTGGGTAATTATACAATATCGTAATTTTATCAGACCATTATTAATACATCGACTACATTAATATCTGATAACACGTATACGATTTATAATAAAAATCCCGCGAATAACTTATAGCTAAATGGGTCGAATCACTCAAAGGAATAAGGTAAGAGTGGAAAAAGCCCACCCTTACCAAAAGACCATTCGGCCGACCCTATGGCTACATAAGGAGAGTCTTTCTCCTTATGTCAGACACTGGTGATTTATTATTCTCACAATTAGGGTTTTGAGAACATTCTTTTCCCAAAACTCAGATCTCACATCTAAAACCTCAAAAGGCTCTCCCCATATTGCAAGGCAATTGGAGAGTATTTTCTAGCACACGCGGCATCATCTCAATCAAGTCTTGGGTGCAAGTTATAGGAGGGAATTTACTTTAATTCCTGTTCTTAGGCCATAAGCACAAAGGACCAAAGGTTGATTTCTTTTTCATGCTTTTAATTAACTTATGACTATAATCACAATTGTATGTTTCATTATAATCCTGCAAGTTTGGGGCGAATACATGCTTTATTCCCCACAATACTTGCATTTGATCATATCTTGAGTAGTTTTTCTCGATCTGGAGATTTAACTGTTTTGACCGGAATCATCTACCATAGATACCTTCCGAGCGTGGCCACGCATTTTCAGTTAAACTTCTCTTCGAGTGGCCTTGAGATTTAAGACAACCCTGACAAGGGGTTGGACAATTCCTATCCTACTGTTCCCTTCGACTGGCATAGTCCATCATGACCCAAAAGAAGCCCATTTGACCCCCTTTAACGGTTGATCGTAGAGCTAAAATCAAAGTCACTTTGAAAATTATGTCACCTCGGGCGAACAGTCTCAAGTCAAAGAATTGACTAGCAAGAATACATATAGTAGCTCTCGCCACGACCAGGCTAATTATAAAATTTCCAAAACTCTATAAGCGGTCACAATATGCCCGACAAAGTGCCTCATGCAGTCTGCCTATGTGATCGACTAGTCATACCTTATGACTCTATGGCATTTGAACTTGCCATCAATCGCCTCACATTCTAGTTGCTTCGAGACGTCACCTCATACAAGCGACTAGGGGTTATACTAAGTCTATCTGGTCCACTTAATGGGGTTCAAATTGTCTCTACAACCCATCTAGATTTGACAAAGTATATAAATATGAAGTTTTAATGTAAAACATAAAACTTTTAAATGATAAACGCGGTTATCATATATGAACAATAAAACTTGTATTTCATATCACATAACCTAGTACATGTTCGGCATACGCCTTAAACCCATAGATAAAACATGAGCATCATGCTTAGCTTGTGATAATGCTTTGCTTAAAGGATCAGCAACATTTTCTTCTGTCCCAACCTTACATATCACAATTTCCTTTCTATCTAGAAAATCTCTAATCACATGATATTTTCTTTGTACATGCTTCGATCTATTGCTAGACTTCGGCTCCTTAGCTTGAAAAACAGCACCATTATTATCACAATAGAGAGTGATAGGATCTTCGGCCTCGGGAACTACTCTTAGTCCCTCAAGAAACTGCCTAATCCAAACTGCTTCTTTTGCAGCTTCACATGCTGCTATGTACTCTGCTTCCGTTGTAGAATCCGCAACCACTGGCTCTTTAAAGCTCTTCCAACTAACGACACCACCATTAAGGATAAAGACGTATCCAGCCTGGGATTTCATATCGTCTCTATCCGTTTGGAAGCTAGCATCTGTGTAACCCTTTACACTTAGCTCATCCTCCCCACCAAACACCAAAAATGAGTCCTTAGTCCTTCTTAAGTATTTAAGGATATTCTTGACAGCAATCCAGTGACCTTCACCTGGATTAGCTTGATATCTACTAGTCATGCTTAAAGCATGTGAGACATCTAGACGAGTGTATACCATGGCATACATGATAGATCCAACTGCGGAAGCATAAGGAATCTCTTTCATGCGTTCAACATCTTCGGGTTTAGTGGGAGATTGAGATTTACTCAAAACAATCCCACTTCCCATAGGAAGAAATCCCCTTTTGGAATTCTTCATGCTGAAACGTCGAAGTACCTTATCGATATAAGATTCTTGACTTAGTGCCAATATCCTTTTGAGTCTATCTCTATAGATCCGGATACCTAATATGCGTTGTGCATTGCCTAAATCCTTCATTTGGAAATGACTTCCTAACCATCCTTTCACAGAGGATAGCATTGGAATATCATTTCCAATAAGCAGTATGTCATCCACATACAGTATTAGGAACACAACTTTGCTCCCACTGAATTTGGTATATATACATGGTTCCTCGACACTTCGAGCGAAACCATTTTCTTTTATAACCTCATTAAAACGATGATTCCAACTCCTGGATGCTTGCTTAAGACCATAGATGGATTTCTTAAGTTTGCAAACCTTGTTAGGATTTTTAAGATCCTCAAAACCTTCAGGTTGTATCATATACACATCCTCCTTTAAATACCCATTCAAGAAGGCGGTTTTGACGTCCATTTGCCATACTTCATAATCATGAAATGCGGCGATCGCTAACATAATCCTAATGGATCTAAGCATAGCAACTGGAGCAAAGGTTTCATCATAATGAAGACCTTGTACTTGGGTAAACCCTTTAGCTACTAGCCTAGCTTTGTAGACATCATCATGTCCTTCTATGCCATTCTTCACTTTGAAGATCCACTTACACTGAAGAGGTCTCATGCCTTCAGTCAAGTCAACCAAGTCCCACACTTGATTTTGATACATAGAATCCATCTCGGATTTCATGGCTTCTTGCCATTTTGCGGAGTCGGGACTAGAGATTGCAGCTTTATAAGTGGTAGGCTCGTCACTTTCTAAAAGTAAAACATCAAGACTACCATCTCCCTCAATTAGTCCAACATACCTATCAGGTTGATGTGGAATTCTACTCGACCTCCTAGGTTGAATAGGTACCGAAGCAGACGAAGAAGGAACGTTTTCGTTCGTCTCTACTTCAGTTTGTGGCTCTTGGACTTCATTAATTTCAAGAAGTTCAAAATTTCTCCCACTCTGTCTTCTAGAAACAAATTCCTTTTCTAGAAAGACAGCCTCTATAGACACAAACACTTTGTTATCTCGAGGTTTATAGAAGTAATATCCACGTGAGGTGGTTGGATAACCAATAAAAGTGCATTTTTCGGATCTCGGAGCTAATTTGTCATCGGTCTTTACCTTGACGTAAGCCTCACAACTCCATATCTTCATATAGGATAATGAAGGAACCTTTCCTCTCCACATCTCATATGGAGTCTTTTCGGTCACTTTTGTTGGACTAACGTTCAACGATTTGATGGCGGTGAGAATTGCAAATCCCCAAAATGAATCTGGTAAATCGGTTTGACTCATCATGGACCGAACCATATCTAGTAAAGTTCGATTTCTCCTTTCAGCTACACCATTAAGTTGTGGTGTTCCAGGAGGTGAGAGTTCTAATAATATACCATTATCTTTCAAGTGTGAATCGAATTCACCACTAAGATATTCACCACCACGATCCGATCGAAGTGTTTTAATTTTCTTGTCAAGTTGGTTTTCTACCTCATTTTGAAATTCCTTGAATTTCATGAAGGCTTCACTTTTAAACTTCATTAAGTAGATATACCCATATCTACTCAAATCATCTGTGAAGGTGATGAAGTAGTCATAGTTTCCCCTAGCTGTGATCGTTAATGGACCACATACATCGGTATGAATGAGTCCTAGCAAATCACTTGCTCTTGTTCTTTTACCACTAAAAGGATTTCGAGTCATTTTGCCTAGGAGGCAAGCTTCGCATATACCATATGATTCATAATCAAATGGTTTGATAATGTTAGTCTTTACTAATCTTTTAATGCGTTTTTCGTTTATATGACCAAGTCGACAATGCCAATAAAATGATTCATTTGGTTCACTTGTTTTTGCTCTTTTAGACTCTATGTTATAAACATCACGGAATGAGGTCGCAGTTTCCAAAACATAAATTCCATTAACAGAAGTGGCATGACCAATAACCATGTCATTCTTAGAAATAATACCACAATTGTTCTTAATGGAAAAACAATAACCTTCAATGTCTAACATTGCTACGGAAATAATGTTCTTAGAAAGCGATGGTACATAATAACAATTATTTAAATGTAGCTCAAATCCGCTTGGCAAGGCTAGAGTGCATGTCCCCTTTGAAGTGGCCGCTACCCGAGCTCCATTTCCAAGTCGGAGATCCATCTCTCCCTTGTCAATCTTCTCGGCTCCTCTTAAACCCTGTACACGATTACAAAGGTGAGAACCACAACCGGTATCCAATACCCAAGTTGAATTAGAAGTATAATTAATGTCAATAACATAAATTTCGGATAAAGAATTACCTAACGGGATTACAAGACCCTCTTGAATGTGCCGTAAATAAATTGGACAATTCCTCCTCCAATGGCCCATATCACAACAATAGTGACATCGACCCTTTTGTGATTTCTTTCCCTTCCTTTTCTTCTTTGCAAGACTTTTCTTGCTAGAGCTCCCACTAGCTTTATCATAAGCTCTTTCTTTCAAATACAAGGCATCCAACTCTCGATTTAGCTCATCAATATAAGCCGTATCAAGTAAAGGTCCCTTGGGATATGGGAGAGAAGTGACAAAGTTCACATTGCCATCCGGACCCGTTCTGAAATGAATTTCTCTAGTAGTATCAAGGTTATTACGGGTGCAAATATCGTCAAATACATTGTGACAAGAGTCAATAGTAATGGGTGTTGTAGGGTTCGATGGATCCATTGCGGTCTCAATTACTACAAAACGGAAAATAAAGGAAAATTAACGTTTTATCATTTTGATTTATTCACTTGTGTAAACAAGCAAAACATTAACTCAATGATCTCTTACCCAATTAAGTAAATGATCCCGAGATCCAAATACATACTAACTTGGGCATGGTTTAGCCGATACATCCCTCATTAATATGACTCGGTGGATTAACTCCTTAATCGATTCTACTTTTAGAACTCCCGGTCGATAAAATTACATTAATTCTTATCTTAGCCCGAACTTATTACCACTACGGTGGCTCGAATACTTTCGTTGAGATCGACCAAATTTCTAGAAAGTAATCATATTACCCCACTTCACCAACGTAATAAGGTTTGCACCCCGGTTTAGCCGAGCCTACTCCCTTATGAAGAAGATCCTTCGCGGGTTCTTTACTTTTTGGTATGGCTATGTCTCAATTTTAAAATGTCGTAAGAGATCTTGTCAATTTATTATCTATCCCCTTTAAGTGAACAAATTCGGTGAATTATGGATAAATTGATTGACACGGAGTGGGACTCGAAACTCGATATGCATGTTTAGTTGATGGCGATTTGGCAATGCATGCAACATATAAAATAAATACAAAACATATTTAAACTCCTAGTATGGCCTTTCCTAAGATAGAAAACAAATGTAAATTACAAATTCGGAAACCAACTCCTTTGGTCCCTTGAACTTCAAACGCGGCACGCATCCCAAGGAAACTCCGTCTTGGTCGGAACTCCTTTCCGAAATGGCACCGTCTTCAAGGATTAGAATTACAAATATTTACAAATTTTCTATCTATTTTATACATTATAAAATAAAATAACAAAATAAAGTGATACGAGATCACATTTAATTACAACCAAATCGATAGCCCTTACATTACGGGAAGTATCGATTAAACAACTAAGGCCATACTAAGAAAATTACATAATTCAAAATTATATAAAAAAATAATGACATTCATACTAAATAATATAATGCATCAAAATTAAATATGTTCATTTTAATGCCAAATCGCCCTAATACATATTATTAGTCTTAACTCATCCGGTTTTACGGAATTCACGATTTAACTTTTAAACATGCCATAAACTTCAATATAAATCATATTTACATCAAAATTAACTTTCCTAACACATTTTAGGATTAAAATTAGTCTACACTAATATTGGCAAAATTAATTCAAAATTAATTTATGTGTTCATTTTTGGCCTTAATAATCTCATAATCAACATGAAAAATTCAAATTAAATTACAATAATTAAAATTTGAATTTCGAAAATCTTTAACATTCTGAAAAATTACTTTAATAATCATAATTTCAAAATTTCATGGTTAAAATATTCGAACTTGTTTCGATAATTTATTTAATTTTAACCAAAATGTCAATATTACTCCATTTATCGTATAAATCGTAATGCATGCAATACAACTCTATATTGTACGAAATTTTACACACCATTTGTAAAATATGCATGTGACATTATACATGAAGATCACGGCCAGAAACGTTTCAATCTATTTTTAGTCTAATTTTCCGATTTCAACAATTAAATCGTCAAAAATTACTAAAAAAAGATTTAAATGAACAACTTTAAATTCCACAAATTATCAATATAACCTAAAAACATTTTTAGGAACAGATTTATACACATGCAAAACATTTCGAGTGATTTATCATATAAGTCGAAATTTGTAGTTTTGTTTAAGTTACAATAACTCGGAAAAACAATACCGATTATGCATGCAAACAACCATTTGCTCTGATACCAATTGTTGGGTTTCTTAAACTCACATTATGATTTTAGTCATACTAATTTTATCTCATAAACTTATAGATCTTATTGCATGCATAACTAGATGATGGCCGAAATACAAGAAGTAGAAATAATCCTTACATTGTCAAAGTTTCGGCTAAATGGGCACAATCAAGGACTCCTTCTTTGATTGTTCTTGAGCTTATATCAAAGGATGATCCTCCTAGTCCCCAAATTAGAAGACCTCCAATGAGTTAACGCCAAGACACACTCTAATAATATTTATGTTTGATTTTACTAGAATCTCACACAAACAACCTAGTTATTACTATTATTATCTTATAATAATTAAGTGAATGAACAATGTAAATTGTTCTTTGAGCTTGGGTGATACACGGCTGGAAAAACAAGAGAAAATAAGATTATTTTCTCTCTTCAAATTCTCTCAATGTTTTCATGTGTGTAAAAGAAGAATGAATATGAGATAGTGTACAATACATTTCTCATTTGGGTTTTGTTTGGACGGTTGGTTGAGGTGCCCTATGCATGGGCACCAAAACACCACATGTCACATTTTATCTATATAATGATTAAATAATTTTATCATATAAAAATTCAAACATAAGATAATAATGTATAATGTAATTGAAGTGTGATGGACTATCACACGGTCCAAACCAAACTACCATGTTCATTTTATCATTTATAAAATGGACATTATTAGTTTAACTAATTTAAACTTAATCATCATGAATTAATAATCCCATTATTATTAGATTTTATATTAAAACATTTCTAATATAAATTAATTCATTCTTAAATAATGTTTCATAAACATATTAGTTTTAGTAATGACATATCATTCACTAAAAGTTTACAATTTATAATCGTATTATAAATATATTCCAAACTCGATATATAAACTAGGATTGATATGACTCGAATCATATACGACCATATCGTTTTCTTATTAAAAGAGTTGTCCTATAGGTGTGACCTAAAGGGATCGACTGATCACCACCGTCATACGACAGTAATGTTAAACTCTAGTAAGCCAATCATTACCGATTAATGTTGATTAGTCGACTATATGAAAAGGATCATCCCTTGAGTATTCTTATTGCAGATTTATCAGTAATTTATATTTTACTGACGTGATCGCACTATTGTTGAGGACACTTTTCCCAACAAAATCAACGCTGAAATCCCTCAAAGTTGCACAATGAACCAACTTCTTAAAACCAGGTTTTCTAAAATCATCCTTATTAGATATTTCAAACCTTTGAACAATAAAATTTGTAAAACAAAAGAGGTTTGTAACCATCAAAAGGAAAGAAATTTCCAAAGAAGTCACGGAACAGCGAAAGGAAGCGGTTTAAGGGAGAAAATTTCAGTGTGAAGCACGAAAGAAGAACAAAGTTGAGCTCAAGACAACGTCCTATAGGCAAAATGAAAACATCGATGAAGACATACCGGTGACCAGGTGAGGGTAAGCCTCGGCTGCAGCACGACTCATCACGTACACGGTACCCTTGGGCTTCGGTCTCTGAACGACACCAGCAGCAGTAGCAGCTTTACCAACGACAGCCTTCCTCTCAGGGCACTCGAAGGAGCGATGTCCGGTCTTATGGCAAGCAAAGCAGGTGTAGGGGTCGCCGTTGTAGTCAACTCCAAGGTGAAGATCCTTATGACATTTGAAACACTTCAGAGGAGCATTAGGTACAGGCACTGGGTCCTTGACCTTAGATGGGTCGAACTTCTTGAACTTCTTAAATTGAGGTACCGGAGAATCAGGTCAAGGATCAAAGGGTCTCTTCTCAAGGGAGTAAGTCTGTAAGGAAGAGGGAGCAGAAGAAGAAGCTTCAGTCTCAGCATCTATGGTCCTAATCGAACTCTCTGCCCAAATAGCATCATCATAAACCTCAACGAAAGAAGTCGAGTCACGGCGGACCATACTCTCGATGCGAGGCCCTAACTTCCCTCGATAGAACCAAACTCTCTCAACCTCATCCCTCACAAATCTCGAGGCAAAATGTGTAAGCTGATTAAATTTGTCGGTGAACTCCTGTACGGACATCTTTCCCTGCTTCAAGTCCATGAACTCCTTAAGCCTCTGTGATCTAAGCTCCTTAGGATAAAATCTCGTCTCGAGCCTATCCTTAAAAGCCTCCCAGTCAAATAACGGATCCAGAATGAAAGTTGGTCCAGTCAATGCCCACCATCTGTCGGCCTCCAAGGTCAAAAAGTGAGTGGCTAGTCGCACTCTATCCTCTCTGACAACCGAGTACATGGTGACGCTTTTCTCCATCTCACGGAACCATTCAGAAAGGGCAACAGGATCAACTTTGCCTCCATAAGTCTTCACGTGGCTCCTGGACATCTGTGATGCTATCCAAGAGAAGCTACCAGGCCGGTTGGCATCACTGTCTGGTGGAAGAGGAGGAGGAACAGCTTCAGCCTGAACCCTTTGGTTCTCAAGGACTTGCAGAAGTGCTTGCATTATGGTATCCTCCGCGGCAGTAGTTCTCACCATCCTTCAAAAGAGAAAACAGTGTTAGGCTAACAATTAACAATCACAAACAGTCTACCATTGTCCTTAAGTCTACCCAATCTCTCATTCATTATTCAAGTTTTTGGTCAAGTTAAGTTTGGGGATTACATGAGTGCGTCGGGAGCGATAACGCTCTGATACCAACTGTAAAACCCCTCGCGGCAGCGGAAAAGTAAACATACAAAACATGCCAAAAATACGCGGAATTTAAAACTTTTAACATGATAAGAAAACATGCGAGGTGTTTTAACAATATTAAACACGCGGAAGAGAACTGAAACATAAATAAGTATATAAGTGCGATACAAAAGCAGCCCGGGATATCATATCCCTACAGGCACAAAATACTGAAACGTAAGTCTAAGGTCTAGCTAACGAAAGGTAAAAGTCAACGATGAAGGATCATCGCTCGCTAGCCTCAACGTAACCCCCTGCATCAGCCCTCATGTACCTACACACATACAACATGTGCGCCACAGTCAGTGGGGAGTGACTAGAGTGCTCCTAGCCACCTATTGTCAATAACACATAACACGTAAGGCATTCAACATACTCCAACATTTATAACATGTGAAGCATATATATATATATATATATATATATATATATATATATATATATATATATATATATATATATATATATATATATATCTCAATCTCCAATCATCATGCATGTAATACCTCGATTTTCTGTTGGAGGAAGTGTCCTCGACAATAGTGTGTTGACGTAATTAAAACTCATTTGAATGAAACACAACTGGGAGTGTTACTCTTTTAAAGTCGACTGATCAACATTTACCGGTAATGATTGGCTGTCTAGAGTTTGACATTATCGTCATATGATGGTGGTGATCAGTTGATCCCTTAAGGTCATATCTTTAGGGAATTCCGTCTCAATGGAATAATTAATTAATATTGTATTGGATGCGAATTAATTAGTAACTAGAAGTTTTGGAAATAATTTTATATGACGAATATTTTTATAATGGAATTATAATAATAAAAGTCAAAGTAATAAAATCGTTTTATTACTCGGTTTTATTTATTCGTTTGGGAAACGATTAAATTGAGAATGAACACGGTTGATCATAAATTTACAAAGAGTTGTAATTAAATTATGATATTACATTTTTATACAATAATAATTTCGAATTATTAGTATAATTATTTAAATGTAATAAATTTGTAAATTATGAATTCTAATAGTTAAAATTGCATAATTAACAAATTGGGTCATATGTTATAAGACATGTGTGACATGTTACAAATTAACACAATTGACAAAGATAAAATGGAGTCCATTTTATCACTAGTTAAACCGTGTAAGTGTGTATGTGTAGCATCATAGTGTATAAAATAATGCACTACTCATGCATTAGCTTACAAGCCTAAGGTTTAGGTGTGTAAGAGTGTAAGAGTGTGTAAGGCATCTTATGAGCTTTTGTGTAAGATGTAAGAGGCCATGCATTGGCTTTGGGTGGCTTGTTTGGCCGGCCAAATAGATGAGCAAGCAAGCTCACTATTTCTCTATATATACTACACTACATACACTACATACACTAGTAGTTGTTGTTGTTTTAGCCAACATATTGATGCTTCATCAAATACTACAACACCCATTCTCATCTCAACTTAGTAAAATAAGTTTCCTAAGAAAATAATTATTTCCTATACTAATAATATTAAGAGTAATATTGTTAATATTTCTAGTATACTAATTCTATTTTTCTAATAACAAAAATAGTTTTAGTTTGAGATCGGGTCCTTGATACGTATCTTTTGGAGACGATTTTTGTTAGATCGTTTAAAGGTATTTCGGTTATTTGAAGACTCAAGTAATAGGTGATTATTGAGTATAAACCTTCTAAAACCAATGTAAGGACAATCACATCTTATGATATCATCATGCATGCATAAGATCTATTTAAGTTTTTATGACTAAACTTAAAGAAACAAAACTCACATTAGATATGAGTATAAAATCAGGAACTTAGTTTCCAACAATTGGTATCAGAGCATTACGGTTGTTGCATGCATGATCGGATTCATGTTTTATGTTAAAATCGGATTAACATATATATTTTGAATTTTCGAAATATTTTGGATTTATTATGATAAATCACAAAATAATTTTGCATGTTAAAGTTTCTGTTTCTAAAATTTTTTTAGGACATAAAAATAATTTTATGGATTTTTATTGTTCATTTTTATATTTATTTGTATATTTTGTAGTTTAAAACGGTTTTAAACAACAATTAATGGGAAAAATAGTTAGAAATAGTTTCTGGCCGAGATTTTTTGATATGTTCTCACATGCATATTTAATATATTGTATATGATTTTTCGTAAGAAATGGAGTTAATATGCATGGATTATGAATTTTATGAGATAAATAGTCATAATATGAGTAAAAATGGGTATATAAGGTTATATTTCGAATTTGACCTTAAAATTTTTATGAGAAGTCACATGCAATATATAAATACCTGTGGAAATTTTCGAAATTATTGGACTTGTATTGCATGATTAATGATTTTTATAGAAAAAAATCGGATTAATAGTGACTTAAATTCGACTTTAATAGTTATAGTTGGAATTTTGCCATAAAAATTTAACACAATGTCACATGCAATATTTACAGAATGTATGTAATTTTTGGGAATTTCTTTTCAAGTAATGCATGTTTTGTGATTTTAATAGTTAAAATCGGCTAAATAATGACTTATTGTGTTAAAAATAGTTAATCTTAATATTATGGCATAAAAGTTTACCCATAGATGTCTTATATAATAGGAACATCAGATCTAAAAGTTGGATATCAAAAATTTTCTGTTTTTATGATTATTAATTTTAATGAGTTAATTAGCTAATAATCATGATTTATGAGTCGAATATAAAATTTTCGAGTATGGTCTGTAGTTTTTTTGGTCATTTTCAGATTCTAATATGTATTTTAGGATGACTAAAAATTTATAGCAATTTATCACAAGTTTTTATAATTTAAATTGGATTTTTAATCATAAAAACGACTATTATACGATTTATTTAAGAAATAAACCATATATATTTGCAAAAGACCATTTTAATAATTTCTGAATTTTTAGAAAATACCAAGAAAGTTTAAAATTTTTGAATTTTAAATTTCGAATTTTATTGACTCATTTGGCCATATTTTGTTTATTTTTCCCACATATACAAGTAATTTATGAACAATAATGCAAAATCAAGTTAAATCATGATCAAATATTAGTAGAGACTAAACATTGATTCCTAAGGTGAGTTAGGATGATTAACTTGGACATAAATTAGATTTATGTAATTTTGATGATTTTAATAGTTAAAATCGCGCATATCCGTAAAAACCGTAAACAAATATGAGATATTTGCTCCCATAAGGCGATTTGGCACTAAAAATTGAGCATGTGCATACATATTTTATTATTGCAATTTTATTTAATGTGAATGTCATATTTGAATGTTTTTACATAATTTGGAATTATGTAATTTTTCTTAGTATGGCCTTAGTTTTAATCAATATTACCCGCAATGAAAGGGAATATTGATTCGGTTGTAATTTATGTGATCTCGCATCACGGGTTTGTAATTTAATTTAATTTTCAGTTTTACAATAGAGTAGTTATATTATTTTATTGTAATCCCGGAGATCCAAAAGACGGTGCCATACGGAAAGAAGTTCCGACAAGACAGTGTTTTCTTGGATGGCGTGCCAATGAAGTTCAAGGGACCATGGAGTTGGTTTCCGAATTTGTAATAGTTAATTAGTTTTTACTATTACTAGGAAGGCCATACTAGGATTTTATTGTTTCATTGCTTTTGTTTTTGCATTATTTATATGTTTGCGTGCATAGCCAAATCGCCATAAACATGCATATTAGTTTAGATCGTTAAAAACGACCGTGTCAATTATAATTATCGAGTTCACCGATTTAAAGGAGATAGATAATAAATTGACAAGACCTCTATATTTAACAAAACAATTGAGAATTAGCCTTCCCAAATAGTAGAACCCATGAGCTTCTATTTCGTGGGGTGGTGCTAGTCCAGTGGGCAGTACGAACCCCATTACGTAGGATAAGTGGGGCAATGAGGTGGATTCAGTCCAGTGGGCGGATCGCAACTCGATGCAATTGAAATTTGGTTTGTACTCAACGGAAGTGTAGAGGACCAGTGGTCAATGTGTTCCGGGCTAAGATGAATAAATTATGATTTGTCATCAACCAAGAGTTCTAGGGTAGAACCGGTTTATTTTAACCCACCAAACCATATCATTGGGTCGGAGTTCCAGTGGTTCACGATTTCGGTGGTATGGGTTTGGGTCTTGGAATCATTTATAAAATTGGATAGAGGTCATTTATAGATGCTTTAACTTGTTAAAATATTTACAAGTTGAATCAAAACGATGAATGTTTGTTTTTTCCTTAATTTGTTGTTTTATAATTGTTCATTTTTACTCCTATATAATATCATTCGATTGTGACCAATATCTCCGCTAAACATCTTATGCTATATTGACAAATAGAATCTCTTTCTCCTCACATAAAACCGTGTCTTTGGTTATGGACAAGGTCCGTAGGAATTATTCTATTCCATAGAATTTGATAGGAAGGTCCTATGCAAACATAAGATTAACATCTTAAAATTACTATTAAACCATTATGAATTCTTATAAAGAAACTTAAATAGAAGTGATCCTAGTCAAAAAGTGTTGATTAAATCTTCTATTCAAACATGGTTCTGAAGTCTTATTGCTCAATTTGATAACTTATTGTCTAAAACTTAAGGGTTAAGAACATGACGAAGTTAATGTAAATTGGTAGAAGAAAATCATTATAACCAATACCACCTCACTTCATAGATATTAACTTCTATGAGGAATTAATTTGGAATTAATTGAAGAAAATGTCTTCTTCAAAGTAATAATTCTTGAAGTGAGTGGGAGCTATGAGAAGACCAAATCTTTCTTAAGTAGTTAAGAATAGAACGAGGTTGAGAGAAAATCGTGTAAGACACGAAGTTAGAAACTACTCCAAATTGTAAAGTCTAAGGATGTTGGAAGTGTTGAACCATATATTCAAATATATATATATATAGTATATATGTTTATGTTTTGATAATGACAAGTCTAGTTATTTATATATTATATACTCGTATGTATAATCGTGTGCTAAGTGTACAGAAATTTAGTAACTAGATCTAATCAATCAAGTGTAAAAGATTCAAGCATATTAGTCAATGAGTTGACCATATCGAAGATTGATAGAAGATCACAAGCGCGCATAAAGAAGTAAAGTTATAATTATCAACTATAACTTTAGTACAAGTTTGATTCAAGTTATAGCTCGTAGCTATACCTCTACATTATGAAGAAATGATCGAAATATATATGTGGATAAGTTGAAACATTGGTTTCCTTATTTGTGTCGTGTAGATATTAGTGTTTAAATAGTATTCTATTTAAATATGGAATTGTTAATCTTAATAGGATTATATAAAATATCTTTTGGTTAAATAAGAAATAAATAAATATCTTATGAGATAATTATTTATTACTAAAATAAACTAAAGATTTTTATATGATTTTAATTGTCAAATATATAGTCTAAATATAGTTTGTTTCGATTTTGGTAAATCGTGTGATATGCCACATTACCAAAATCGTGTAGGACTTTCTTAAATAAATATTATGTATTTATTTAATGTCCTAAATAAACTAAGAATATATTATGGTAATATTTTTTATTATCTTTGACATGGTTTAGGAAGTTGATTTAATAGGGATACTAATTGTTTATTATATAAAGATCTTTCCTAAATATGAATTAGGAAATTAATTCCTTATATAATACATATAGTATATTATTAAATCTTTCCTAAATATATTAAGATTAGATTTAAGGTAGTATTACTAAAAGACTAGTATTCTAGTTTAGGTAATATTCCTAAATCATCTAGGGTTTGAAATACCTAGATACATATTCTATATAAATAGACTACCTATGACACATTAATGGACACGAAATACAACACACATATTCACGCAAATCGAGAGAGAGAAACCGCCGATCCTTGTTCTTCATATTCGAGCTTTTCATTGTCAAATCCGATTCAAGATTCAAGTGCTCAAGCATTGATCTTTTTCATTCAAGATTGTGACACCAAGAAACTATTGAAGACTTTATCTTATTCACGTAAGATAGATTGAGTATTTAGCGGTACTCGTTGTAAGACAAATATTTAACGGTATTTGTCGTAGCTAGATATTTAGCGGTATCTAGATTGAGTTGTGACTAACATCAAAGTCGCACGAGTAGGGTTGATAAAATTGTAATCCAGAGTTGGTACTAATTTTATTAATCGAGAATAGTGGACGTAGGTCTCAGAGTGTGAGACTGAACCACTTCAAAAATATCGTGTCTCTCTTTATTACTTGCTCTACTCAACAATCATCATACAAACTTACACACATCGAAGAAGATTTAAAAAGAAGGCATACTCAATTCAACCCCCCCTTCTTGAGTATATCATATCAATAGACTCTTCAATTGGTATCAGAGCCTCGTGCTCTTGATCGCCTAGCCGCGTGAGTTTTGATCCTTCTATTGATTCTATATTATATACTCTATCATCAATGGATTCCAAGCATCTCAAGTGCCCTATCTTCGATGGCAAAAACTATAGTTTATGGAAAAATATGATGACTCATTATATCAAAGGTTGTGATTGGGAATGTTGGAAGATCATCCAAACTGGACCAAAGAAGATCTTGGTCGCCGCCGCCAATGGAACAACCTACGAAAAAATGGAAAGCGATTATGTGGAAAGTGACTACAAAATTGCAGAGAAAAACTCTAAGGCCATGAGCCTCCTACAGAACGGTATGATAACCTCAGAATTCGATAGATTCTCATCCTGTAGTTCCGCTAAGGAAATATGGGATAGTCTCGAACTTGCTTATGAAGGAACATCCGCAGTCAGGAAACATCGTATAGACTTGCTCGTTCAAAGATATGAACTTTTCAATATGGAAAAGAATGAATCTATTGATAGCATGTCTGCACGATTTTCTTGTATTATTAATGAACTGCGGAACCTTGGCAAAAAGATCGATTCTGAGGATATCATTCGTAAGATTCTTAGGAGTCTCACCAAAAAGTGGCAACCTAAGGTCACGGCCATAGAGGAAGCACGTGATTTATCTAAAATCACTTACCAAGAATTGATTGGATCCTTAATGGCTCACGAGATCATTCTAAATAAAAACGATGATGATCCCAAAGGAAAGGGAGTCGCTTTACAAGCCTCCACAAGCGAAGTAAGCGAAGAAGAACTTGAAGATGAAACAGTTCTATTCGCTAGACGATTTAAGAAAGCAGTTTTCAAGGGTAGATACAAAAACCCTAACAACAAAACGTTCGACAAAAAGAAAACTGACACCAAACAAACATTCTTCAAAAGAGGATGTTTCAAGTGTGGGCAACAAGACCACATGATCAAAGATTGTCCAAGTTGGGACAAAATCAAAGACAAGTCAAAAAGAGAAAAGACCAAGACAGAATTTAAGAAAGTAATGCTTGCGTCATGCTGGGGAGAATTAGAATCTGAAGATGACGAAGACTCTGAAGAAGAAGAGGTAGCAAACCTATGCCTAAGCAACGTCAGCCTAGATCTAATCTCAAGCGACAATGATGAAGATGACGCATCGAATATGTGTCTCCTTGGAGAATCAGACTCAGACGACGACGACGAAGAGGTAAATTTCCTTCAACTCAAAAGTCAAGTTAAAAACTTATCTAAGGCTATGCTAATTAAATATTTTGAGAAAACCCTAGACCAATGTCATGAACAAAATCTTGAGTTAGATGACTTGAAAGAGCAGATCCTCGATATTGCTGAGGAAAATCAACTTCTGAAAGCCAAAGCTAAGAAACTGAAATCCAAAATAAGCATTGAAGCAAATGCTAAGTTGGAAACAGTTATGTCTGAGAAAAAGGTTCTTGAGTCTAAAGTTATAGCTAATGAAGCTATAACCTCAAAACTAAAACTCAACATTAAAGAGCTTCAATCTAAAGTTATAGCTAATGAAGCTATAACTTCAGAATTAAGAAAGGTTAATGAACGGCTTAAGTCAGAATCCTCGACTATGGTCGAAGATGAGACTCATCAAGAAGAAGTTGAGATTCTCGAAAGCAAAATCATGGATCTAGAATTCAGTATATCTAAAATCAAGAAAGAACATGCCAAAATTGTGTCTGACTTCCATAAAGACATTCAAAACCTAAAAGAGTCTAGCAACACTGACCACAGTGAATGTAAGAAAGAAATAGACTCCTTGAAAGACCTCCTTCTTCATGCTCGGAAAGTTCACGATAAGTGGGAAGGAAGCACTAACGTTCTAAACTTCCTAACTGAACAATCCGACAACAACATGAAGATGGGTTTAGGTCACGAATGTTATGGAAGAAGGGATCACTCAAAGTGTAAACAAAGTCCAACAGATAGAGACTTTAGAAGAAGGAAATATGCCGACCTTCCTGAGTATTTAATATGCACTTATTGTGGTCATACTGGACACCTCCGAGAAAACTGTGTAAAACACGCACAAGATTTTAAAACCGGAGTTAAGTTTGTTAAATCCTTAGGAATTCCAAGCGACACTAATTCTGTCTCTGATAATGATAATGATAAAACCGAGGAAAGAAATATTGACCACAGATGGTTCTATGACATGACATTTGACTATGAAGAAAAGAAAAATAGAACCAAACAAACTCCTCAAACAACACACAAAAATTGGTCACCAAAGGTCCAAACCAAGACCTACACAAGAACATCAAAACCCAACTACTCCCGATATAGAAAGACCTATGTAAGACAAGTCTGGGTTAAAAAGGAAGATGTATTTGTGATTACTAACAACAAAGGACCCAAGTATGCTTGGGTACCTAAATCCTGTCTTTAAAATCAATTGTGCAGTTTGTCGCCAAGGAAAATAACCTATGGTATCTCGACAGTGGATGCTCAAGACATATGACAGGCGACGTAAACCTATTCCAAACCCTAAAACCTTTTGACGGAGGTAAAGTCACATTCGGTGATAACAAAAAGGGAAAGATCATCGGAATTGGTAAGATAGGTATTTCATCCTCTCATGCTATAAATGATGTATATCTTGTAAGTGGTCTCAAACACAATCTTATCAGTATATCTCAATTATGTGACAAAGGAAACAAAGTAGTTTTTCATTCAGATATATGTCGTATAATCTTAGAAGGCACCAGTAAAGTGATACTTGAAGGTCACAGGATAAAAAATGTTTATATGATTGATTTAAATGTTGTACCTACTGATTCTCTATCATGCATGAAAGTTACGTTAGATGATCCATGTCTATGGCACAAGAGATTTGGTCATATTAGCTCACCTATTCTAAGTAAGCTGAAAAGATGGAACTTGGTCGAAGGTCTTCCAAAGATCAAATTTGATCAAGAAAAGATGTGTGACACATGTGCACGATGTAAACACGTCAGATCATCCTTTAAGCCAAAAAGAGTGGTAAGCACAGAACAAGCTCTTGAACTAGTACACATGGATCTATGTGGCCCTATGAAGGTAAGAAGCAGAGGTGGTTCCAGGTACGTTTTCGTTCTAGTTGATGATTACTCTAGATTTGTTTGGCCAATCTTTCTTCACTCTAAAGATGAAACATTCGATGAATTTGTTAGTCTCATGAAACTTGTCCAAAACAAATATAAATCAAACCTAGTAACAATTCGTACTGACCATGGAACTGAGTTCGACAATCATGCCTTTATTGAGTTCTGTAAAACCAATGGTGTTGGTCATAACTTCTCGGCTCCTAGAACCCCACAACAAAATGGAGTCGTAGAACGAATGAACAGAACCCTAGAAGACATGGCTCGAACAATGCTTCTTTGTAGTGGCCTACCTAGAAACTTTTGGGCTGAGGCTATTAGTACAGCTTGCTATATTCATAACCGTGCTATGATTAGACCTATCCTTAAAAAGACTCCTTATGAACTTCTTCGTGGTCGTAAACCAAACATATCTCATTTAAGATGCTTTGGTAGTAAATGTTTTGTTCACAACAATGGTAAAAACAGATTAAGCAAATTCGACCCTAGAAGTGATGAAGCAATCTTTATAGGATATTCAGATCATAGTAAAGCCTACAAAGTTTTTAACAAACGTACTTTATGCATAGAGGAAAGTATTCATGTTATCTTTGATGAGAATAATGCCTTCGATAAGCCATTACAGAATATAGAGGAAAACCTAGACGAACCTGATTTCAGGTTATCAAAGGAAGATCCTCCTGAAATGGAAATTGAAGAAGGAGAACCTCAAGGAATTCATGATGAACTCAACTTAGGAGAAAATGGTGCGAGAGATGAAACTACAGTTGATGATACTGTAGATAACTCTCAAACCAATGACTTGGAACCCAGAGTTACAGCTAATGAAGCTGTAACTTTGAATCAAAACCAAAGGGAAGAGGCCAGAGTTATACCTGACCCTACTATAAACCCAGGTTTGGATTCAGGGGGAACAAGTCAAGATCCCGAATCAAGTTCAGGGAATGCAAATGATCAATCAAGGAACTGGAGATACAAAGGCTCTCATCCTTTGGACAATGTCATAGGAAGCCTGACAGATGGAGTTCAAACTCGAAGGAGCTTAAATAACTTTTGCTCATTCTACTCCTTTCTCTCCACCATTGAACCTTCAAATATCAAGGAAGCTCTCGCAGAACCAGACTGGATAGTTGCCATGCAAGAAGAACTCCAGCAATTTGAAAGAAACAAAGTTTGGCATCTTGTTCCTCGACCTAAAGACAGAACTGTCATTGGAACTAGATGGGTATTCAGAAACAAATTGGATGACACTGGAGTCATTGTGCGAAATAAGGCCAGACTAGTGGTTCAAGGATACAACCAACAGGAAGGGATCGATTATGATGAAACCTTTGCTCCTGTTGCTCGTCTTGAGGCAATAAGACTACTCATTGCATTTGCAGCACACAAGGGAATGAAGCTTTTTCAGATGGACGTTAAGACTGCATTTCTTAATGGCTATCTCCAAGAGGAAGTATTTGTTGAACAACCTCCTGGATTTCCTGACAGCAAACTCAAGGATCATGTATTCAAATTGGACAAAGCTCTCTATGGCCTGAAACAAGCACCTAGAGCATGGTACGACAGATTATCAAAGTTCCTATTGGAGAGTGGATTCAAGAGAGGATCTGTGGATAAAACCCTATTTCTTAAAAGTGAAAACTCAGATCTACTAGTCGTTCAGATCTATGTTGACGATATTATTTTTGGCTCAACTAATAAAAAGTTGTGCAAGTACTTCTCTGAGTTGATGACTTCTGAATTCGAGATGAGTATGATGGGAGAACTAAAGTTCTTCCTTGGACTTCAAATACAACAAACTGAAGAAGGAATCAAAGTTCATCAACAAAAATACGTCAAGGAGTTACTAAAGAAATTTGGAATGGAAACCTCTCATGCAATGCCTACTCCAATGGTCACAGATAAGAAGTTAACCAAAGACGAAGATGGTAAGTCTGTAGATGAAACCACTTATCGAGGTATGATTGGCTCACTTCTTTATCTTACAGCAAGTCGTCCAGATATAATGTTTAGTGTTTGTGTTTGCGCGAGATTCCAATCTGCACCAAAAGAATCACACATGATTGCAGTTAAGAGAATTTTAAGATACCTAATCGGAACCTCAAAATTATATCTATGGTATCCTATGGACTGTAACTTTAACCTAGTAGGATATTCAGATGCGGATTATGCAGGATGTTCATTAGACAGAAAAAGTACCTCGGGACTTGCTACCTTTGTAGGTCCTTGTATTATATCTTGGGGATCCAAGAAACAAAATTCTGTCGCTCTCTCAACTGCTGAAGCAGAATATATTGCAGCCGCACTGGTATGTTCTCAACTTTTATGGTTAAAGCAACAGTTACATGATTATGGTGTTGATGTTGGATGTGTGCCTATATTATGTGATAATACGAGTGCTATAATTATATCTAAAAACCCAGCCCAGCACTCGAGGACCAAACATATTGAGATTAGACATCATTTCCTAAGAGACCATGTTGAAAAGAAGAATATAAAATTGGAATTTTGTAGTACGGAAAAACAGTGGGCAGATATCTTCACTAAACCATTGGCTAGAGAACGCTTTGAGACTTTGCGATTGGAAATTGGTTTAATCGGTGGCACCTAATCAAATCTTAAAAGCAAAAATAACCCAATGATTGACTACGGTTTAGATGAGATTATATGACTGTGTCCGTATACTCCGCTGCATGTGTATGTATATATTCGATGTTAAAATTTTGTGATTATAGTTATATTATATGGTTTACATATGAATGTGTACACAATCGATCTCACAATAATATTACGTCACATATTACAACTATCTCACAACATACATATTTTAATATATACAAAATAATAATAAGCAAATATTACAAATAAAACTATAAAACTTACCTCAACACAACACACAAACCGTGTGTGTCGGTCCCCACTGCCACGTACCCCAACCTATTTCCCTAGGTTTTGACTTTCACCCTACCTCAATAATTAACCCAACCAAACTTACCACCACTCACTCCCTCAACTCACATTTACCATCCTCCATTATTACTCCAAACTTACAACAAATCCAAACCACCATAAAAAATCCTCAAAAACCCAAACCACCATAAAAACCTCCGACACAAAAATCACCAAAATCCAAACCCAACACCACCGTCTCAACCAAACATGCCTCCCTCACGCGCCACCCGTTCACAACAAAAGAAACCTTCACCTCCCTCTCCAACTTCGTCACCCCCACCGTCTCCAACACCCATAGCCACCGCTGCACCACCATCTGACAAAGGCAAAAGACGAAAACTCAACCGTTCATCTCCTTCCATTCCTGATGACATGCATGAAATGAGTTCTCCTTCTCGGCATTCGCGTCCCCTGTTTTCCGAATATTCACTCGAAGCTACTAGGGAGGGTCTTGAGAAAGTGCGCATGACCAAACAAGAAGGTACGTTAATTGAACGCGTTTTACCTTACGCCATTCATGCGGGTCGGTTTTATCCCAAGTCGTGGGTCAGTGGTTCCAAATCTTTACGTTTCTTTAAAGATTTTCTCACGTATCAAGGATGGGAATATATAAGTGAATTCTCGGGTTTGTTGTTTCCGATAGAATTAGTTCAATTCTTTGCCTCTGTTAAACCTTGTGATGATGGTATTAAGGGTGTTGTGAATGGTCAAGACTTTGTTGTGACTAAGTCGGATATTTGTGAAATCTTTAAGCTTGATCAAGACGGGTTAGTTCTTGACCCAAGAAAGGAATGGAGTGAAGTCACTAAAGATCAGAAATTGGTGATTAAAAAATATTTCGATGACGATGCCACTGAGGTTTCCCCTTTGCTCACTGTCAATTTTAACCCAAAATTGAAGTTCTTCTTGAACTTTTTATGGAATACTATTTTACCTCGTCGGGGTGGTCGGGATAAGCTTGCTAGCATTGAGGCCATAGTACTGTATAGCTGGTTGGAGGGACAGAAAGTGGATTTGGCATCACGTCTTTGCCATAAAATCTGTCAAGTTTCAAATGTTCTTGTTAAAGAGAAATTTTGTTCTACCATCGACATCCCATATGGAATGTGGGTATCCGAATTAATGCTCAAAAAGGGTGTTGTTGATAATGCTAGTTTCGGAATTAAGTCAAAGGACGCTATGTGTGATCGTTTGTTGAAGTTAATGGGTATTTTCTTTGATGGTACCAATCTTTCGTTTGGTAAGGCTGTTGGTCAGGAAGCTGCTTCGACTCCATCCCCTCTCTTTGCCACTCTTGAGGCAAAATTGGATAGGGTCATTGATTTGTGTGAAGGGCAGAGGTGTTCTGGTGAGGCAGGAAGTAATGGGAAGAAGAGAGGACGTGATTTTGAGACTAATGTGCACGAATGGATGAACAAGGTTGATAAACATCTAGTTAAAATTGGCTCAGAGGTATCAGTTGTGTGCTCGGAATTAATGAGCATTAGTGATCGACTTTCTTTCATTACGACTCAGGGAGGAGCCATGGTTAAGGAGCATGGGTTATTAAGGGAAGATGCTTCTCAAGCTCTCGAGGCCGTCAAAGCACTATCTCTCAAAGTGCTTAACTTTGAAATCGCGTTAAATGCTCAGGGAAGAAACGTAGCAAGTTGTTTGGATAGGCTGGAGTCGCTTGAGTATCGCACCCGACCCGATTATGTGAACCCATATGCCAAAACTCCGGGTTCAAGCTCTCGTTCTTGATCCTCTTCCTTCGTCTCTGTTTTCAGAAATCATATTGTTGTTGTTTTTGGATAAGTCCGGTGGTGGACTTATAAGACTATTATTTTGATTGTGGCCCAATTCCTACCCTAGCCCATTCAGGAATCCGAAGCCTATTCCCTTTTGCTTCTTCGGATCTCCGACTTTTAGCCCTGTTATTGTTTTGATGTGGCCCATCTAACATTACCTAATTTTGGCCCATCTAGATTTGTTATCTTGTGCAGGAACTTGTCCCTAAGCCGGCCCATTTTCTTTTTAACACTAGCCTATTTTCATTCGGCCCATTGGCTTAATACTTCGGATTGATTGTGTATATTTTTAACATTCCGTATGTGGTTATGTGATATTCTCTATGTTCATATTATTTCGACTCGTTTATATGCTTGCTTATGTTTCGTAGTGTATTATTCTAGTCGTTTCATGTCTTTGTTCTCATCTTTTCGATGATGTCAAGAGGGGGAAATATGCGACTTAGATTAGAATTTGCCTAAGCTTGCTCCTTGTCGTAATTCATTGTCTCTTAGGGTCCTTAAAGGATATGGAATAGATAGAAGATAAAAACCCTAAGTTGATCTTTGCTATGAATGACCATTGTTATATTGAGGGGGAACATACACTTAGACACGAAATCTAAGAGAGACTTGCCATCATCAAAAAGGGGGAATTTGTTGAACCATATATTCAAATATATATATATAGTATATATGTTTATGTTTTGATAATGACAAGTCTAGTTATTTATATATTATATACTCGTATGTATAATCGTGTGCTAAGTGTACAGAAATTTAGTAACTAGATCTAATCAATCAAGTGTAAAAGATTCAAGCATATTAGTCAATGAGTTGACCATATCGAAGATTGATAGAAGATCACAAGCGCGCATAAAGAAGTAAAGTTATAATTATCAACTATAACTTTAGTACAAGTTTGATTCAAGTTATAGCTCGTAGCTATACCTCTACATTATGAAGAAATGATCGAAATATATATGTGGATAAGTTGAAACATTGGTTTCCTTATTTGTGTCGTGTAGATATTAGTGTTTAAATAGTATTCTATTTAAATATGGAATTGTTAATCTTAATAGGATTATATAAAATATCTTTTGGTTAAATAAGAAATAAATAAATATCTTATGAGATAATTATTTATTACTAAAATAAACTAAAGATTTTTATATGATTTTAATTGTCAAATATATAGTCTAAATATAGTTTGTTTCGATTTTGGTAAATCGTGTGATATGCCACATTACCAAAATCGTGTAGGACTTTCTTAAATAAATATTATGTATTTATTTAATGTCCTAAATAAACTAAGATTATATTATGGTAATATTTTTTATTATCTTTGACATGGTTTAGGAAGTTGATTTAATAGGGATACTAATTGTTTATTATATAAAGATCTTTCCTAAATATGAATTAGGAAATTAATTCCTTATATAATACATATAGTATATTATTAAATCTTTCCTAAATATATTAAGATTAGATTTAAGGTAGTATTACTAAAAGACTAGTATTCTAGTTTAGGTAATATTCCTAAATCATCTAGGGTTTGAAATACCTAGATACATATTCTATATAAATAGACTACCTATGACACATTAATGGACACGAAATACAACACACATATTCACGCAAATCGAGAGAGAGAAACCGCCGATCCTTGTTCTTCATATTCGAGCTTTTCATTGTCAAATCCGATTCAAGATTCAAGTGCTCAAGCATTGATCTTTTTCATTCAAGATTGTGACACCAAGAAACTATTGAAGACTTTATCTTATTCACGTAAGATAGATTGAGTATTTAGCGGTACTCGTTGTAAGACAAATATTTAACGGTATTTGTCGTAGCTAGATATTTAGCGGTATCTAGATTGAGTTGTGACTAACATCAAAGTCGCACGAGTAGGGTTGATAAAATTGTAATCCAGAGTTGGTACTAATTTTATTAATCGAGAATAGTGGACGTAGGTCTCAGAGTGTGAGACTGAACCACTTCAAAAATATCGTGTCTCTCTTTATTACTTGCTCTACTCAACAATCATCATACAAACTTACACACATCGAAGAAGATTTAAAAAGAAGGCATACTCAATTCAACCCCCCCTTCTTGAGTATATCATATCAATAGACTCTTCAGGAAGTATGACTCCAACACATTTCTTAGGTAATACTTATGACATTGAGTTTTCATTCTACATTATTTGCATATGAGTGCAAATTGGTGAATCATGTTAGTAATTCCATTTTCATGTGATTGAAAGATGATAAAAGAATGACAAAACCCGCTAATCTAAATGGGTATTTAGAGGAGGATGTGTTAATAACACAATCCGAGGGTTCTTGTGAATCCTATCGTCCTAACGTGAAGAAAATCGTATGACGATTTGCCAAGAATGATAAACATGAATGGAACTAAGGTAGTTTCCAATTCATCTGTAAGACATATACATGTTATATTGTGCTTGACCAAGTTTTGATTTTAGAGTAATACACAAATAATAGTTATTATGTACATCATCTCTAAATATAATTTGAGTTTTGCATAAAAGGTAAAAGTTTTACCATTACGCAATTGAAACAAATGTTGTACTCAATGTTACCACGAATTGGTTCATGGTTAGGCCATACGAATCAAGGTAATTATATTCCAAAACTAAGGTGGAAATGTCATATGTACCCTAAAACTCTAGTTGGTGCCCCAAATTTTTCCATCATTACTCGATTGAAAGTCGCATTTGAGGTTAGGAATCTCATGGGTTATGCGAATCTTGCATTCAAAGCAAGTCATTCACCCTATAAACACTTTAAAGTGTGTAGGTGAGTGAAATTTCAAATCTTGAAAGATATTTTAATTCTTCGACTAAGGAAATTAACGCGCAAGAAATTCACGTTGAGAATGTTGTGCATTGGCTCAAGAAGATGTTCTTGGAATTAGATAATGATCTAATTAAGCCTAGTAATTTACACCAAATAGATTGTGATAAAGTATCACAAGTTTGCTTTCGTAAGCACGTTCATAAAATGCGCGAGAAAGTAATATTGAACCATATGAGATATGATTAAATCTTTACAATTTAGTGGGAGTTATTTTCTATTCCGATTTTGTCGAGCATTTATTTTTCCGCTATGTTATAAAGCACGGGCATAAAAGTCATACGAGATATGAATAGGCAAGGTGCCTAAGTTGTAGCCTATTTCGAATGACAATTTTTCCTATATGATCATGAGAACACAAGGTTTGTGGCTCATGATGTTGTCTATAAAGAAAGGAGGATTATTTCTTTTAGACAAAGTGGGAGAAATTATTATAGAGCCACAATTTCAGTATGATGCAATAGGAAAATGTTCTTCCTAGTTGAGATAAGTGGAAATTTCATTCGAAAATTAAGTTGACGAGTGTAATGTTGTCTTCTTAGTGCAACGAACTTGTAACTTGTATAAATGCTTTATTTAGTTTCGACTCTACCTGAATCCGAAATAGCTCAGTTGATTGGTGGAAAGGGTTTCGCACGCAACAACGGATCTATATTAAAATCGGATCAAATAATGTTGTTGGATTTTAAAATCATCTACGATGAGTTTTGAAAATCACAACTATCCTAAGAAAGGATGACAAGAGTTGAATTAGATAAATTGGTGGCAAAGAATTTTCCACGCAATAACATGGCTTCAAGTTCAAATATTTTGACATGTTGGATTTTAAAAGTCATCGAGTATGAGCTTTGTAAAGTCGCAACTATCCTAAAAAGGAAATGTCAAAAGGTTGAATTCTTTATTTTGATCATGTGATAAACATTTTCTGGAAAGTCAAGAAGTTATGTTTATACATGAAGTTTAGTGGGAGTAAAGTTATGTCTCTAGCCTTACATGAATGTGACATGTTAGACATTATAAATGATAAAGATCATTATGAATGATAAAGACTTGTAAAAGGAATAAATACATCACTAGGATATCCTATTAATGGATATTAGCGTATAAGTACATATTCTTATGTCGATAAGAATAAGGGTAAGTTCAAATGTTTTGAACTATAGAAATTGAATCCACATGCTTCCGTTGCAGGATCAATTCTTTACGCTAAGATGTATTACCATTATCAAACTTCGTATACTTGGAGTATGACGAAATGTTACAAATCGAATTTGGAGAGAAGTCTCTATGTGTAGCCATATAGCTCATCAAACACTACTGAATAAGTACTAAAAGGATGAAGCTAAAATGTTTGGATATTTCATTGGTTTAATGTACAAAGAGTTGCACAATACCATGTTCAAAACACATATGGATGGTTAGAGAACCATTTTGACTACAATCATAAAGGAAGAAATCTGTTGGAGATATTCTAGACAGTAGAACAATGGAAGGTATTCAACAAATATGAGTACACTTATATCTATTAGATATAATAGAGGGAAGAGTCTCTCAGACACTGTGAAAACAGTGAGAGCTATTCTATTGTTAGAAAGCTTGTGTCTAGATATGGATCAAGACACGTACTCGTAAGGTTAGCATAATGAGATTATGCATAACCAAGGGAAATTATAGTAAGGTTATGTGAAGCACAAAAGTTATTAAGGCTTATTAACCAAAAATCTTCTTATAGGCTTAACATGATAAATCATGTCATCTCAATTGAGTTGAGATGTAATACTATACAAGTATGAATTATAGATTATGTAGTAATTGATATGGTATCAATTTTACATATGTGATAATGCATTCATCATTTGAGTTATTTATAACTCACCCCAGGTCATGTCATATTCAAATGGGATGGTAAGACCATATTGAACCCCATTAAAGTGAATTGAATTATCATGACCTCGCCCCTAGTTGCTTAAGTGAGGTGACGACTCAATGCAACCAGATGTGTGATGTGATTGATGGCGAGTTCAATTGCCATAGAGTCATTCGAGATGACTAATCGATCACCTAGGCATAGACATGTTAAGATACATTTGCCGGGCTAATGACCGCTGATAGAGCTCTGGCGTACTCTTATTAAAAGACTGTCTGGTCGTGGCGGGAGCATCTATCGTGTTTCACATGAGTTCTTGGACTAACGACTGTTCTCTGAGGTGGCATAGTTTTCAGATTAACTTTGATTTATGTCCTAACACCTTCGTAACTGGGGTTTATAAGGACATATTTTGGGTTATGATGGGCTGTGGCCAGCCGGAAGGAATAAGTCGATTAGGAATTGTCCACCCCTTGTCAGGGTTGAACAATATCTCTAGGCCACTCGAGGAGAATAATAACTAGAAATGCGTGGCCACGGTCGGAAGGTATCTATGGTAGATAATTCCGGTCAGTAGTTATAACTCCAGATCGAGATAAACCACTCTAGATTTTTTAATCAATTGCCGGCACGACCTGAGAGGACGCCATGCATTGAGTGGGAGATAGTAATAGGGCAAGAGAGTTGGTAACACACACTTGTCTCGGACAAGTGGGAGATTGTTGGAGGAAGTGTCCTCGACAATAGTGTGTTGACGTAATTAAAACTCATTTGAATGAAACACAACTGGGAGTGTTACTCTTTTAAAGTTGACTGATCAACATTTACCGGTAATGATTGACTGTCTAGAGTTTGACATTATCGTCATATGATGGTGGTGATCAGTTGATCCCTTAAGGTCATATCTTTAGGGAATTCCGTCTCAATGGAATAATTAATTAATATTGTATTGGATGCGAATTAATTAGTAACTAGATGTTTTGGAAATAATTTTATATGACGAATATTTTTATAATGGAATTATAATAATAAAGTCAAAGTAATAAAATCGTTTTATTACTCGGTTTTATTTATTCGTTTGGGAAACGATTAAATTGAGAATGAACACGGTTGATCATAAATTTACAAAGAGTTGTAATTAAATTATGATATTACATTTTTATACAATTATAATTTCGAATTATTAGTATAATTATTTAAATGTAATAAATTTGTAAATTATGAATTCTAATAGTTAAAATTGCATAATTAACAAATTGGGTCATATGTTATAAGACATGTGTGACATGTTACAAATTAACACAATTGACAAAGATAAAATGGAGTCCATTTTATCACTAGTTAAACCGTGTAAGTGTGTATGTGTAGCATCATAGTGTATAAAATAATGCACTACTCATGCATTAGCTTACAAGCCTAAGGTTTAGGTGTGTAAGAGTGTAAGAGTGTGTAAGGCATCTTATGAGCTTTTGTGTAAGATGTAAGAGGCCATGCATTGGCTTTGGGTGGCTTGTTTGGCCGGCCAAATAGATGAGCAAGCAAGCTCACTATTTCTCTATATATACTACACTACATACACTACATACACTAGTAGTTGTTGTTGTTTTAGCCAACATATTGATGCTTCATCAAATACTACAACACCCATTCTCATCTCAACTTAGTAAAATAAGTTTTCTAAGAAAATAATTATTTCCTATACTAATAATATTAAGAGTAATATTGTTAATATTTCTAGTATACTAATTCTATTTTTCTAGTAACAAAAATAGTTTTAGTTTGAGATCGGGTCCTTGATACGTATCTTTTGGAGACGATTTTTGTTAGATCGTTTAAGGGTATTTCGGTTATTTGAATACTCAAGTAATAGGTGATTATTGAGTATAAACCTTCTAAAACCAATGTAAGGACAATCACATCTTATGATATCATCATGCATGCATAAGATCTATTTAAGTTTTTATGACTAAACTTAAAGAAACAAAACTCACATTAGATATGAGTATAAAATCAGGAACTTAGTTTCCAACATTTTCATCACAATTGGTTATGGGAGATTAAACGGTTTTATGTTTAAAGCGATGGGTTTATTTATTACGATGTTAAATACGGTGTCAGTACTTGTTTAGTTTATAAGTTGTTATGTTGTGTTATGCGTCTCGTGGGGTTCGAACTAGGGATCTCTAGAGTAGTGTCTTGGGTTCTCGTGGGGTTCGAACTAGAGACCTCTAGGGGGGTGGTGTTGGGCTTCGAATTCCGTGCACATACACCACAGCCCACGACACACTAAACCCTAACACAAATTCTAACACTCACCCTCACCTATAATCACACGCATGCCGCCATATAAGAGAGTATTATACTCTTATTTTCTGAACCACCTTCATCAAACTAAATCCTAGACCTTGCTGCCGCCACCACGCGGAAAGGAGAGAGAGTGCTCAGGACCAGATCAGCCGTGTCTAACCCCTTTCGATTCTGGTCAGAAGTCAGGTACGTGTTATTAGGTTTGTTGTTCGTTTATAGTCGTGTTGTGCCTCCTGTGTTTGTCGTGTGTTCGAAGGGTTTATGGATGTGATCAACAGGCGTGGTTGGCATGGTGGTTTTGTTTGTAGTCAGGGTTGTGTAGTGGTGGGTGGTGTCAGTAGGCTAAGGTGGTTGTGGTGTCGTCGACGGAGGGGGTTTGGTGGTCTGTTCATTACGTTCACAAAATGAGTCAGGGGAGGTTTCTGTTGTCCTGGTCAGGCAGTGGTTTGGGGGTGGTGTTACTGGCGACTCGGGGGAGGTCAATACAGTAACACCACCGTGGTTACAGGTGGGTTGTCGGAGGTGGTGTTGGTGGTAGTCGTGGTTGGTGCTAGTGGTGGTAACAGTGGTCGATTTGGGGTCTGTTCAGGGTGGTCTGAGTCGCGGATGTGGGTCTGGTCTGAGTTCAGAGGCCTTGGTCGGTGTTGTCGGCGAGTGTCGTAGGGTAGAGTTGTGTTGTGGTGGTAGTCGGTGATCAGTGGTGTTGGAAGGTAGTGGGTGCTGGTGTTCGAGGTGGTGGTTCATGGTGGGTGTCGCGGGTTGAAGTCGGGTATAGGGGCTGATGGTTTTCGAGTCCTTCTAATTTATTCCTTATGTTTTTATTATTTCTATGATTATTAGTTATTATTATTATTATTATTATTATTATTATTAATGTTAGTATTATTATTATTTTATTGTTAATTAGTGTTTTATTATTTCCATGCGGTTTTGGGTCGTGTTAATTAAAGATGCGAGTCGGGAATTATTTAAGTCGGGGGAGTTCTATGTTTATGTTTGGAAAGTTTCTATAATTGGAAAGTTTCTATTTTTGGAAACTTTCCACTTATGGGAGGTTTCTATTTATAGTAAGTGTGGTTGTTAAGGGGTTCGGGAAGGTTATTAATTCGTTACGTATACCTGTTTAGGTAGCGAGTTTCGCGTGGAACATTTCTAAACAAGCCTCGGATTTATCTGCGTTTCCTGCTATTTCAGGTAGGGGAAATACTTGTATATAATGATGAGTAATCTGCTGTTATGTGGTATTAACCATGTTTGTTTTATAATATCATATGATCGTTATATTGTGTTATTTGTTTATATCGTTCTGAGATACGCTTCGAGGTGATGAGATAATGGGTCTTGTGATTGGTGCGGAGATAATGGGTCTTGTGATTGGTGCGGAGATAACGGGTCTTGTGATCGGTGCGGAGATAATGGGTCTTGTGATTGGTGTGGAGAATAATGGGTCTTGTGATTCGATGTGGAGACAATCAACTTTCTATTTATAGTAATGTGGTTTGTTTATAGTTTTCCTCTACTCAACCTCGTGGTTGACCCTGTGTATTCGTGATCACCTGTGATGATCCAATTTATTGGGGAGCAGATTGACAGGTGTTGAGACTATGGGAGCTAAGGGAAGGGAGAAGCTTGGATCCGGACCTGCCTAGAGTCTAGATCACCATATTAGTTTTCCTATGAGTTGTACTTTTGTTTCACAAGACAGTTTTATATTCAGTTGTATGAACTCGTTCTTTGAGTTAACTTTATCTAAATAAAGCACTGTTTATCTTTCCTTTGTATCTGCTGCCTCGGGAAACCGAGATGGTAACACCCTTATTTATCTGGGGAGTCCTAGTACAGGCCCTTAAATAAATGGGGGTGTTACAAAGTGGTATCAGAGCGAACGATCCTCAGGCCTAACCTAATGAACCTAATGAATGTAGGAGAGTCTAAATAAAATGAACCCCGGGTTAGGACTGTTAGGAGCAAACTAAAGGAAAAGTATGAGTCTGGGCCCCCCTCACACCGAACCATTGGCCCTCTCAGTTTTACCCGGGAACCCAGAGTGAATATACGAGAGAAAAGGGTAGATTAGGAGGTGATGGAAGTGATGGCATACCGTGATAAGTATGTGACGAGAACTCTTAGTATATGTGACCGTTTGGAATAGCCAGTGAGGGCATGAGCATAAAAAGGTTTTATTTATATGAATACAAGAAGCGTATGTTAATATGGATGCATAAAGTGATTTGAATTATATCAGTAATTACATCATGTCTAGCGATATGCGGTTATGTGAATCCCGAGCCATGTTATAGATACATGTTATTCAATCTGTTAGATACGTATGGACTTTATTGTTTAGGGACTTTAGCCCTAACCCAAATGGGTGCCCACATGCGTCAGGACTCATTTCTTTTCTTGTGTTATAGTATGCCTCCGCGAAGAAACAATGCCGCTAACATCACGCAAGAAGAATTGGATCTTTTGATAGTTGAGAATGAGGCCCTAAAGGCCAAACGTATGGACTCCGCAAAGATGAGCACGATTATCGCGAGGCACCACCCTACCCAATTCACTGGGGAGGGGGAACCTTATCTGCTAGGGGCTTGGTGCCGGGAATTCAGTAACCTGTTCGAGTTGGTGGATTGCCCGGAAGAGCTGAGGGTTGACCAAGCAGCCCACTATCTGAGGGGTATGGCCGGTGACTGGTGGACCGGAAACAAAGGTGAAATTCGAGAAGCAGCTAGGGAGGACGGAACCGAGTTTGTCGCTTGGGTCGCATTCAAAAGGATCTTATATGAAGTGTTCCTACCAGAATTCCAGAAGAGTAAGCTGAGAGAGGAGTTTGATACCTTCAGGATGACGGATGACATGACGGTGGAAGCTTATTATAGGAAATTTATCCAGTTGGTGAGCTATGTAGGGGACATGGGATTTGATGATGCCATGCTAGCAATGAAGTTTGAGAGGGGATTTTTAATCGCTATCAAGAAGAGGCTGATTGCGGCTCCGCCCACCACAGTCCGGGACATCTATTTACGGGCTGGGGCGGCGGAGAGGCTCTCAGAAATGATTAAAGAGGACAAGAAGTCAAAGTCTGAAAAGAGGAAGGCTGAAGGGGTATTTGAGAGTTCAGGGTCGAAAAAGCAAAGCACTAACAAGTTCAGTGGGTATTTCAGTAACAGTGCCTCTGGAGGTGTGAGGAACCAGAGTGGGGGCAACTACAGGAGTGGGGGTTCTGGCAGTGGTTCGGTTGGAATAGTCTGTTTCGGCTGTGGAAAGACGGGGCACAAACAGGCAGTTTGTCGCTCTTCTGGAGGAAATCAGTCCGGGGGTTATCGTACGCCTACATCCGGATATCAGGGATCCCGCACTCAGTCCTATGGTAGCAGTGGCTATCGCACACCCATGACAAACTATGGTGGGGGTGCGAAGTCTGGAGGGAGCAGCAATTATCAAAGGAGCTATAACAACTATCAGAACCGCTCGTACTAGAACCAATACAATGGAGGAGGCAGCAATCAGAAGACGGGAGCAGAAGGGAACCAGCAGGCTGGGACATCTGGTGCCAGTCAAAGTGGAGTCAAATCCAGTGGCAAGCTTTTTGCCATGGGAAATCAGGCAGCCAAGGATGATGCTTATGTGGTAACCAGTACTTTTCTTGTGAACTCTAAACTTACCTTCGTACTTTTCGATTCCGGTGCCACCCATTCTTTTGTGTCTAGAGATCATGTTAAGGCCTTGGGACTTGAGAGATTTGACTGGGTCGCGGACTCAGTGACCATACCTTCAGGAGAGTCGATAGCTTGTAATAGGGTTTATGGGAGTGTACCCATCAAAATCGGGGAAGCAATTTTCTATTGTGACCTCATAGAATTTCCGTTGGGGGGCTTTGAGGTGATCCTAGGGATGGACTGGCTGGGGAAGTATAAAGCTTTTATCGATTGTCATCAAAAGAAGATTTCTTTGAAAGGACCTAAGTGAGTGAGGGTGTCCTACAAGGGATACCGAGTCAAACCAGAAATCAAATTCATTTCTGTCAATACCCTTAAGTCTAGCTTGAGGAAAGGAGAGAGCCTGATCTTGTGCCAAATGTGGAATTGTGAGGCTGAGACTCCTAAGACTAGTGAGATACATGTGGTGCGGGAATGTGAGGGAGTATTCAGGGATGACGTTCCTGGATTACCGCCAAGGAGGGAAGTGGAATTTTCCATTGACCAAAAACCAGGGGCGGGGCCAATCTCTAAATCACCGTACCGTATGGGACCGAAGGAGATGGAGGAATTGAAGAAGCAGTTGGATGAATTAGCTGAGAAAGGATTCATTCGACCCAGTGTGTCACCCTGGGGAGCACCTGTGCTATTTGTGAAGAAGAAGGATGGGAGTTTGAGACTTTGTGTTGACTACCGAGAGCTGAACAATGTGACCATCAAGAACCGTTATCCTTTGCCAAGAATTGACGACCTGTTCGATCAACTAAGTGGAGCTGGGGTTTTCTCTAAAATCGACTTGAGATCCGGGTATCACCAGTTGAGAATAAAGGATGAAGATATTCCAAAGACCGCATTCAGAACGAGGTATGGCCACTATGAATTTGTGGTTATGCCATTCGGATTGACTAATGCTCCAGCTGTGTTCATGGATTTGATGAATCGAGTCTTCAGCCCATATCTGGATAAGTTTGTGGTGGTATTCATCGACGATATCCTAGTGTATTCCAAGAATGCGGAAGAGCACGAGGATCACTTGAGGAGAGTACTTCAGACCCTAGAGGAACATAAGCTCAATGCTAAGTTGAGTAAATGTGAGTTCTGGTTGGAGAAAGTCGCATTTCTGGGGCATGTAATTTCCAAGGAGGGGGTATCTGTCGACCCTAGTAAGATCGAGGCTGTGACTAAATGGCAAAGAAGAATGTGAGTGAGATTCGAAGCTTCCTGGGATTGGCTGGATATTATCGGAGATTCGTCAAAGATTTTTCAAAGTTAGCGAAGCCGTTGACATCGTTGATGAGGAAGGACAACCGTTTCATCTGGGATGAGAGTTGTGAGAAGGCATTCCTGACCCTTAAGGAACGTCTGACAACAGCTCCTATTCTTGCTTTGCCAGTTGAGAGTGATAATTTCGAAGTTTATACTGACGCTTCGAAGCATGGGTTGGGTTGTGTGCTAATGCAGAATGGGAGAGTGATAGCATATGCTTCTCGCCAGTTGAAGACCTACGAAGAGAATTATCCGACTCATGATTTGGAATTGGGCGTAGTCGTATTTGCACTTAAATTGTGGCGCCATTATCTTTATGGAGCCACTTTTAAGGTGTTTTCTGATCATAAGAGTCTGAAGTATTTGTACACCCAGAGAGAGTTGAACATGAGACAGAGGAGGTGGATAGAGTTGATTGGAGACTATGATATGCAGATTGTCTACCACAAAGGCAAGGCGAATGTGGTAGCTGACGCCCTAAGTAGGAAATCTGTTCATGCTTTGAGTTGTGCCAGATCGAGAGTGAGGTTGCATGGTGAACTAAGGGAGATGGGAATTTTCATGATCCGGAAAGGGGATGCTCTTAGTGACTTGACAATGAAGCCTGAGTTGTATTGTGAGATTCGGGAGTTGCAAAGTACTGATGCGAGAATCCAGAAGTGGCGCAGGATGGTGGAGAGTGAGGGTGGAGAGACTGCATCCAAGTTCAGTATTCATACCGACGGTAGTTTGAGGTTCAGTGGGAGATGGTGTGTTCCGGATGTAGAGGAGATAAAGAAGAAGATCCTGACTGAAGCTCATGCTACTCCATATTCCGTTCACCTAGGGGGTGATAAGCTGTATAAAGACCTTAAGAAGACGTTCTGGTGGCCTAACATGAAGAAGGAAGTCGCTGAGTTTGTTTCCAGGTGCTTGACATGTCAGAGAGTGAAAGGGGAGCATAAGAGACCTCCGGGGAAAGTTCAACCTTTTGATGTGCCAGAGTGGAAGTGGGAGAACATTTCGATGGATTTTATCGTGGGGTTGCCTCGGACTCAGAGGGGCAACAACATGATTTGGGTGATTGTGGATCGTTTAACTAAGTCAGCTCACTTTATTCCGATGAAAGATACCTGGAGTAAAGCTGAGTTGGCTAAGTCATATGTTCAGAATGTAGTCAAACTGCATGGCGTACCCAAGGACATTGTTTCAGATCAGGACTCGAGGTTTATATCCAGATTTTGGCAGGAGTTGCAGGCTGCTTTGGGTACCCAGTTGAAGATGAGTACAGCTTTTCATCCGGCTACAGATGGTCAGACTGAGAGGACAATTCAGACTCTTGAGGATATGTTGAGGGCTTGTGTACTTGAGTTCGGAGGATCTTGGGAGGATCGACTGGGGTTGATCGAGTTTTCCTATAATAACAGTTATCATGCAAGCATAGGCATGGCCCCTTTCGAGGCTCTATACGGGAGGAAGTGTCGGAGCCCTGTGTGTTGGGATGATCGAGCTGATGTTGTGACTTTGGGGCCAGATATGATCCAGGAGATGGTGGAGCAGGTTCAGATTATTCGACAGAGGATGAGAGCCGCTCAGGATAGACAGAAGAGCTATGCCGATCTGAAGAGGAGCGATATTGCATTTGAGGCCGGAGAGAAAGTACTACTGAAAGTCTCTCCGATGAGGGGTGTGATGAGATTCGGCAAGCGTGGCAAACTGAGTCAGAAATGTCTGAAGAGGAGCGATATCTCGTTTGATGTAGGAGAGAAGGTGTTGCTGAAAGTGTCTCCAATGAAGGGTGTGATGAGGTTTGGGAGGCGTGGGAAACTAAGTCAGAAGTTTATTGGACCATTTGAGATTTTGGACAGAGTTGGAGAGGTGGCATACCGTTTAACTTTACCTCCAGCCCTATCCAAGGTCCATAATGTGTTTCATGTGTCTCAGTTGAGGAAATATGTGAGTGATCCATCACATGTGCTTCAGCACGAGGTGATCGAGGTAGATGAGCAGTTGGCTTACGTGGAGGCTCCGAAAGAGATTCTGGACAGGAAGGTACGAAAGACTCGCAATGGGGAGACGTCCTTGGTGAAAGTCCTGTGGACTAATCATAATCAGGAAGAGGCTACGTGGGAGCCTGAGGCATCCATGAGGGAGCGTTACCCACATTTGTTTGCTTAAGGTAAGTTACGCGGACGTAACTTTTCTTTAAGAGGGGGGGGGGGGGGGGGTGGAATGTAACATTCTGTGATTTAAGTAAACTTTTTGTGATGTTTTGTGTTCCAAGTTCGTTTGGGTTGGTTGTTTTGTCACCTAAGTGAGGAAGAACTTCGGGACGAAGTTCATTTTAAGGGGGAAAGACTGTAATACCTCGATTTTCATCACAATTGGTTATGGGAGATTAAACGGTTTTATGTTTAAAGCGATGGGTTTATTTGTTACGATGTTAAATACGGTGTCAGTACTTGTTTCGTTTATAAGTTGTTATGTTGTGTTATGCGTCTCGTGGGGTTCGAACTAGGGATCTCTAGACTAGTGTCTTGGGTTCTCGTGGGGTTCGAACTAGAGACCTCTAGGGGGTGGTGTTGGGTTTCGAATTCCGTGCACATACACCACAGCCCACGACACACTAAACCTTAACACAAATTCTAACACTCACCCTCACCTATAATCACACGCTTGCCGCCATATAAGAGAGTATTATACTCTTATTTTCTGAACGACCTTCATCAAACTAAGCCCTAGACCTTGCTGCCGCCACCACACGGAAAGGAGAGAGAGTGCTCACGACCAGATCAGCCGTGTCTAACCCCTTTCGATTCTGGTCAGAAGTCAGGTACGCGTTATTGGGTTTGTTGTTCGTTTATAGTCGTGTTGTGCCTCCTGTGTTTGTCGTGTGTTCGAAGGGTTTAGGGATGTGATCAGCAGGCGTGGTTGGCATGGTGGTTTTGTTTGTAATCAGGGTCGTGTAGTGGTGGGTGGTGTCAGTAGGCTAAGGTGGTTGTGGTGTCGTCGACGGAGGGGGTTTGGTGGTCTGTTCATTACGTTCACAAAATGAGTCAGGGGAGGTTTCTGTTGTCCTGGTCAGGCAGTGGTTTGGGGGTGGTGTTACTGGCGACTCAGGGGAGGTCAATACAGTAACACCACCGTGGTTACAGGTGGGTTGTCGGAGGTGGCGTTGGTGGTAGTCGTGGTTGGTGCTAGTGGTGGTAACAGTGGTCGATTTGGGGTCTGTTCAGGGTGGGCTGAGTCGCGGATGTGGGTCTGGTCTGAGTTCAGAGGCCTTGGTCGGTGTTATCGGCGAGTGTCGTAGGGTGGAGTTGTGTTGTGGTGGTAGTCGGTGATCAGTGGTGTTGGAAGGTAGTGGGTGCTGGTGTTCGAGGTGGTGGTTCATGGTGGGTGTCGCGGGTTGAAGTCGGGTATAGGGGCTGATGGTTTTCGAGTCCTTCTAATTTATTCCTTATGTTTTTATTATTTCTATGATTATTAGTTATTATTATTATTATTATTATTATTATTATTATTATTAATGTTAGTATTATTATAATTTTATTGTTAATTAGTGTTTTATTATTTCCATGCGGTTTTGGGTCGTGTTAATTAAAGATGCGAGTCGGGAATTATTTAAGTCGAGGGAGTTCTATGTTTATGTTTGGAAAGTTTCTATAATTGGAAAGTTTCTATTTTTGGAAACTTTCCACTTATGGGAGGTTTCTATTTATAGTAAGTGTTGTTGTTAAGGGGTTCGGGAAGGTTATTAATTCGTTACGTATACCTGTTTAGGTAGCGAGTTTCGCGTGGAACATTTCTAAACAAGCCTCGGATTTATCTGCGTTTCCTGCTATTTCAGGTAGGGGAAATACTTGTATATAATGATGAGTAATCTGCTGTTATGTGGTATTAACCATGTTTGTTTTATAATATCATATGATCGTTATATTGTGTTATTTGTTTATATCGTTCTGAGATACGCTTCGAGGTGATGAGATAATGGGTCTTGTGATTGGTGCGGAGATAATGGGTCTTGTGATTGGTGCGGAGATAACGGGTCTTGTGATCGGTGCGGAGATAATGGGTCTTGTGATTGGTGTGGAGAATAATGGGTCTTGTGATTCGGAGTGGAGACAATCAACTTTCTATTTATAGTAATGTGGTTTGTTTATAGTTTTCCTCTACTCAACCTCGTGGTTGACCCTGTGTATTCGTGATCACCTGTGATGAACCAATTTATTGGGGAGCAGATTGACAAGTGTTGAGACTATGGGAGCTAAGGGAAGGGAGAAGCTTGGACCCGGACCTGCCTAGAGTCTAGATCACCATAGTAGTTTTCATATGAGTTGTACTTTTGTTTCACAAGACAGTTTTATATTCAGTTGTATGAACTCGTTCTTTGAGTTAACTTTATCTAAATAAAGCACTGTTTATCTTTCCTTTGTATCTGCTGCCTCGGGAAACCGAGATGGTAACACCCTTATTTATCTGGGGAGTCCTAGTACAGGCCCTTAAATAAATGGGGGTGTTACAATGCAATACTTGCAAAGGCTCTCAACCAACTTCGGAAACCATTTGGAAGGAGAGTCGGTTTCCCTTCAGGTTGCCCGGCCGGGGGGTCTTTCAATCCAAACCATTTACGACACCAGACTAAGAATCGTCCAATGCCTTGGACGAACAATACTAAGATAACCAAGTATCATACATTCTTATACGCAAACTAAGCCATGCTCAACATCCCATTACATCAACAAGAGATAGGTCACCAAGTGACTCGACTCCAACAACTATAGGTCAACCAAGTGACTCTATTCCAACAACTATAGGTCAACCAAGTGACTCTATTCCAACAACTATAGGTCGACAATCGACTCAACTAGACTGGTCGACAATCGACTCGGCTAGACCACTATGAGCAGGCCGACAATCGGCTCGTCTATATACTACGATATTCCCAATCTCAGACTATACAACCCCCTGGTAGGACGACATCAAATGACTGTCCTAGTCTAAACCTGGCCAGACTCTCGGAGCGCAAACGAATCACGATCCCCGATTCGACAAGTGCACAAGGCACCCCCAAGACCCGAACTAGCTAGGAACGAGATATGCCCAAAGGCGGGCAGACAATCTAAAACCTGACCGTGAGACCAAGTCACTACGGCCAACGAGCTACACAATGCAATCAGGTGAGAACTCGAGTACTATAGCAGCGCACAGTAGGTTACAAAAATCCCAATATGTCATCTCAAAGATGTACAACAACTCAAACTCGAATGACAATCATTTCGTACATATCTCATCTCTAAACATCCATGTAACACTTAGCCGACTTCGGGAACTAATTTGAGGCGAGAGCCGGTTTCCCTTCCGGTTGCCCGGCCGGGGGGTCTTTCATCCTCAAATCCATTACCGAACCCGACATAAGCGCCGCCCAATTTCTTGGGACTTCAAACAAGCATACAAAACATACGGAAAAAGAATCAATCAAATCCGACAAGTGCGGTCTAAATCTCTGTACCATTCCTTCGCCGAGTCTCGGAGGGAAAAGATGAATGATGCCCGTCGTTGTGGGTATCAAAGATAAAATTTATAATTCCTAAACTTTAACTATAGATAGTGAAAGTCAGGGTCGAACCACAGAGAAGTGGGGAGTGTTTATTATTTAAGGTCAATGTTTTAGGGTAACAAAAGTGGGGGTTATATTGATTGTCACTAAGTCTAGAAATAAATATAAAATAAAAGAAGTAAATAAAGATGAGAATAAAACTATAGTAAAAAGGATGCTAGGATGTTCGCGTAGTAAATAGCTACGATGGTGTAAATCCTAAGTCAACATGTATTGCAGTCGCGTAAGGGGTGTAACATATCCTTTCGGTCTATGGTACCTAATAGCTCCTTTCGACCTATGCTATTAGTTCCTAGGTCTCACAATTATTGGGTGTCAACAATAACAGGTGATTCCTAAATTCTAGGTCACATATCTTTCAGTCTTAAGTAGCCTAGCCGTTAAAGTGTAAACCAATGCCCTTCCCGTATCTCTCAATCTTGGGTAGGTCATTACTAACATCCTACAAGTCTCCTTTCAGTCTCATTGTAGGTTATTATAGTCGACGAAGAAAAACGGTCTGAAAACATACGCGCGTTGGTCGACCGACCAGCTAGTCTAGGAGTAAGACGTCATCCATATCATGTTCCTCGACCATACCAATGTACCTGTCCGGAGGAATGGAGACTCTTCCCGACCTCCTAGGTTCCTCAGGAATATCTACCGCAGCCTCGGTTGAAGGAACTGTTTCCTCCAATGGTTGCTCAGTAGTTGGTTCTTGAACCTCCGATAAATCGAAGGTTCTATTACTCGACTTGTTCTCGAGAAATTCTTTCTCTAAGAACGTCGCACTAGCCGCAACAAAAACACGTTGTTCGGTTGGCGAGTAGAAGTAATGACCAAAAGTTCCCTTTGGATAGCCTATAAAGTATGGCTTGACCGATCGCGGGCTGAGCTTATCCTCGTGTCTCCACTTGACATAAGCCTCGCAGCCCCAAACCCGAATAAAGGACAAGTTAGGGACCGTTCCCTTCCATAGTTCGTATGGAGTCTTGTCAACAGCTTTAGACGGACTTCGGTTAAGAATTAGAGCGGCTGACAAAAGAGCATAGCCCCACAATGAATCAGGCACAACGGTGTGACTCATCATGGATCGAACCATATCGAGTAGAGTTCGATTTCTCCGTTAGGACACACCATTTAATTGTGGTGTTCCAGGTGGAGTCAACTATAGCACGATGCCACAGTCTTTAAGGTGTTGATCAAACTCGTGTGAAAGATACTCACCACCACGATCAGAACGTAGTGCTTTAATCTTTCTTCCCAGCTGGTTCTGTACCCGATTCTGGTATTCTTTGAACTTGTCAAAGGATTCACTTTTATGTTTCATTAAGTAGACATAGCCATATCTACTCAAATCATCCATGAAAGTGATGAAATACCTATAGCCTTCTCGTGCGTTGATCGACATAGGGCCACACACATCTATATGTATGAGTCCTAATAGGTCGGTAGCGCGCATTCCAACACCTTTGAAGGAAATACGAGTCATCTTGCCGATAAGACATGATGCACACGTGCCATATGATTCGAAATCAAAGGCCGAGATAGCTCCATTCTGTATGAGCTGTTTTACGCGTTTCTCATTTATGTGTCCCATACGACAATGCCATAGATAAGTTTGATCTTTGTCACCTACCTTTAATCTCCTATTATTCACATGTAATATTTCGGTGGTTTGATCTAAAACATAAATTTCATTCATGGAAACTGCCTTGCCATAAATCATATTGTGTAATGAGAAAATACAACTGTTATTTTCTATTACAATTGAAAAACCAAGTTTGTCAAGCGCAGAAACTGAAATAATGTTTTTGGACAAACAAGGAACATAATAACAGTTATATAAAGATAACTCGAATCCACTTGGAACCTGGATCACGTATGTTCCCCTCGAGACTGCAGCAACACGTGCTCCATTCCCGACACACAGGTCAACCTCACCCTTGATGAGGGGTTCTTGGTTTCGGAGGCCCTGCACATGATTACATAGATGAGAACCACAACCAGTATCTAGTACCCAAGTTCCGTAACTTGCATGGTTAATCTCAATCATGTGAATAAAAGAAGAAGAAGACATACCAACAGGAGTAACGCGGCCTGCCTTAATGTCCTCACGATACACGGGACATGAGCGCCTCCAATGCCGAGTCTTGTGGCAATGGTGGCATTCCATGCTTGTATCCTTGCTCTTTGTTTTGCCCTGTGAGTTGCTCGACTCACCTGGCCCACTCTTAGTAAATCCTGACTTCTTAAACTTGGGCTTGCCTACTGTTAGGTCGCCCTGAGCTTTAGCTTTATCCTTACCCTTACCCTTACTGGAGATCATGAGAACATCTTGCTTCACGCTCCCACTTAATTTCAGATCCTTCTCGGTCTGTACGAGAAGGGAGTGGAGCTCATGAGGAGTCTTTTTCATGCCGTTCATGTAATAGTTGGCCCTAAAGAGGGCGAACCCATCATGAAGCGAATGAAGCATTCGATCAATGATTATGTTCTCACTAATCTTGCAGTTTAGGGCCTCCAGTTTCTCGATATTCTCAATCATGTTGAGTATATGTGGGCTAACCGCTTGGCCTTTCTGGAGTTTCGCCTCAAAGAAGCGACAGGTATGCTCATAAGAAACGATTCTTGGAGCCTTTGAGATTTGTTAGTGAGCGTGGTGAAAATCTTGTTTGCACCATGGGTTATGAAGCGTCTTTGCAAATTGGATTCCATTGCATAGATGAGTACGTTCTTTATCGCACCCGCTTCCATGACGAACTCGCTATGAGCGCGAACTTCGTTAGCTCTAGCTCCAGTTCCTGGGTGTGCCGGAATGGGCTCAGTTAAGTACTTGAGCTTTCCGTCAGCAATGGCAGCATTCCGTAGTGCTGCCTCCCAGTCAGAGAAGTTTGACCCATCATTCCTCAGTCTAGTAGACTGATTCATGGAGTCCATGAAGGCTTTTAGCCAGGATTCACGTGCTAGCTTGGCACTTGGCATTGGGTCTTCACCAGCCATTAGTTATACAACAGTTTAATTGAACGTGTTCTACACTGAAAAGAAGATAAAACAAAACCATATAAGCAACTCATTGTTGTGATTTAAGTCTATTTTAAATTGTATTTAAACTCGTAGACTCATGCATTTATATAATTGATCTCCCTCAAGAATTATATAAACGATCCCAAGACTCAATTTCCGTATATTGATAAGCCCACAGCTTGACTAATTCAACCGTTGGAACTCTTGGTCGATAGATTTCCGTAAATCCTATCTATTAGTCCATCTCAGTCGCTAGATAGTATCGAGTGACCATGATGTTGAGATAAAATAAATCATCTGTTCCCACTTACCCGACGTAGAAGGGGTCATATTATGCCTACCGACGAAGAAGGGATTCATGGGAGTCTGATTTATAAAGACTATTCTCAATTTTTGGTTATACGACGAAGACCCCATCAACTTTTATTTATCCATTTTAAGTGAACTAATATCTAGCATATGCGTGAATGAATGAAATAAAGTGATGGCTTTGCAATTGTAATGTGACATCTGTATTGTCACAGAAAACTAACCCGTAACCTCTACATGAGTCAGTTTTCAGGCATGTTATAGGTGGTTTGGTTTTAGGCGGAATATGATGCAAGCTATTATCGATGAAAGCATAAAATAAATGCGATAAACGTAAATAAAAGTCCTAGTGTGGCCTATCCTACCAAAATAAACATAAAAACAACTTTGGAATCCACCGTTGGACCCTAGAAGCTTGTCTTGATGTTCCATCTTGGTCCTTGCAGCGGGAGTGAGCATCCGGTCTCCGTCTTTGGTCTTCACAAAATTACTAATTTAAATTACAAATATAATCCTATTTACATTCTAATTTAAATACAAAAGTAATTACATGGCAAAAACCCAAAACGGAGATTCAAGATCTCAGAATTACAAACAAGACTGTGTCCTATCATTATGGTGACACAATCTTCTAAGGTCACACTAAGTTACAACCGTTTGCAAAATTAAATACGTTATAGAAAGCATTCAAAAGGCATTCAACAAGACGATAAATAAAATGCATCAACTAAAATTAAAATTCATACATGACATAATACTGTTATTATGATTAACAAATTTTACTAAACCACCTTACGGGATTAAAATTATGTGATTATACCGTTTTAATCACCCAATTTTAATAAATTTATAATCCATTATCTTAAACCGTTTTAAAATAATATGTATCAAACGAGGGTGAACCGTTTCACAAAATTAATAATATACTATTTCCGTATATAGTATCTTACTAAAGGCCATGTGAAAATAAAACAGGTTATTTTCGAAAAGAAAATAAAACGAGTCTGTTACAGGGGCGAGGTCGACCGACCTCAACACGGGGTCGACCGACCTCCTGACGAAAACAAAATTTTCTGCAACAGCACAATAGGTCGACCGACCCATAAACAAGGTCGACCGACCACGAAACAGTAAAAACGAGTTTCTGGAAACGCAAAACGCTGCACTTTTGAAATTAAAACAAGTTTTTACTTTTTATCTTTGATTAAAACGAGTAAATCAAAATTAACATCAACAAGGGTTCACATATTGTCAAGAATATCGATTAATTAACAATATGTAAACAGGAATCGAAAAACAAGATCGATTATGCAATAGAGAAACTGCCGAAAAACAGAAAACCTATGCGGGAGGCGGTCGACCGACCGCATTTAGGGGTCGACCGACCGACACAGCGACAGAAACGGTTTTTTCAAAATTTTAAATAAAACTTATGAAAAACACAAAAGTAAAAATTTCATGGCCTTGTCTCTGATACCACTTGTGGGGAATAAAGCATGTATTCGCCCTAAACTTGCAGGATTATAATGAAAATTACACTTGTGATTATTGTCATAAGATAAATAAAAACATGAAAAAGAATACAACCTTGGGTCCTTGCTTTAATAGGCCTAAGAACAGGAATTAAAATAAATTCTCTCCTATAACTTGCACCCAAGACTTTGTTTAAGATGATGCCGCGTGTGCTAGAAAGGCTCTCCAATTGCCTTGCAATATGGGGAGAGCTATTGAGGTTTTAGATGTGAGATCTGAGTTTTTGGGAGAAGAATGCTCTCAAAACCCTAATATTTTTGAGATGTGTTTTGTCAGTGAAAACAATCAAAAAGCAGTAGTCTCACATAAGGAGAATTCTTCTCCTTATGTAATACACGGCCGGCCGACCCATTAGGGTAAGAGTGGGCTTTCCACTCTTACCTTATTCTAATGTGTGATTCGACCCGTTTTGCTAAATATTATACGCGGGTATTAATTATAAATCGCATACATGTTATCAGATATTAATTCAGTCGATGTATTAATAATGGTCTGATAAAATTACGATATTGTATAATTACCCGAATTAATATAACTGTTTATAATAATACGCGAAATCAATATTTAATTAAATATAACCGTTTATATTTAATTTACGAATTAATCATGTAATCCGTGTTAGCTAAAATTATTTAATCCGTATTAAATAATAATCTCAACATCTTATTGACTAATTTAATAGTCAATACCTCTGACTAACTGTTTAGTCGTATCCGGCATAAATGTGACTGTATTTTCATACCTTCACATATCTCAAACGTGTCCTATAGGTGTGACGTATAGGGACCAGTTGATCACCGCCATCCGTATGACAATAACGTCAAACTTATCTAGCAAGCCAACCGTTATTGATAAACGTGGATCAACTGATAATAATACTTGAAGTATGCCCTTGTGATCCTTAAAGAGATTTAATAAGTCATTGTACTTAATTGTCAAGGACACCAGCCCCAACATCACGGTCCTAGTTCCACTCTGTGGGTTACCATATTCCGAAGTATGAGTGGCCATTTCTTCAATAAAACTCCAACCCTTATCATCATCAAGTTCACGCTGAAATCTTCCATTGGCGGCAGAATCAAGTATAGCGCGATGATCGCCGTATAAACCATTGTAGAACTGATTACAGATGAACCATCGTTCAAAATCATGGTGAGGTACAACTCTAACATAGCCCTTTAAATGATCCCATGCCTCACTCAAATTCTCAGCCGATTTTTGCTTAAAATTTGTAATTTGAGTCCTTAGAGCATTGGTCCTTTGTGGCGGAAAATACTTCTTGTAGAATGCCAAGGCCAATGAAGTCCAATCAGTAATATCAGCTGCAACTCTATCCAAATCAGATAACCACTCTCGAGCATTGTTAGTCAAAGAGAAAGGAAAAAGAGCTTCCTTAATCTTGTCTTGAGTCACGCCCCTAGTAGCTGGGATAGATGAACACTAATCAGCAAATCGTTCCATATGCTTCCTTGGGTCTTCACCCGCGACTCCCTTATACAAGTTCTTCTCAACCATGTTGATATAAGACGGTCGGAAATCAAATGTTTGACCATCTTCATTAGTGGATAAGCTTAACCCTTTGGGAATGAACTCAGCAGTAGGTTCGGAGTGACTAGCAATGTTAGGCATCTTGATTGGTAAAATGGTCTCAGCAGTAAAAATCTCCTCAATAGAGTCAACACTCTCACTGTCAGAAGTACTCAAGACTTCCTCCTGACGGATTCTCTCAAGCTCTCTTCTTCTGCGTAACAATGTCCTTTCAGGCTTAGGATCAGCCTCAACCAATTCTCCCCTTAAAGACATGCGCATACACAGCTAAAAGAAAACAAAAAAGATCGGTCTTAAGGAATTAAAATTCCTTAAGACAAGACAGAAAAACTTAAACTGAAAACAGAATTGCCTCCCCAACAACGGCGCCAAAATTTGATGCCTGTCGTTTAACACCATAAATAAACCTAATAAACAACTAACATAAGCTAGTGGTAAATAGGGTCGATCCCACAGGGAGGCTAAGTATCATCTGTCGGTCTTTTGTAGGAAATATCGGTATATTTCGACATAATTATAAGGATTATAACGAAACTTTATAATATGAAATTATCGTCTCAAATGCAATATGTAAATAATCAACATGAATTAGAAATAACCTTTGGTCCTTCAAATGTACGGCCTAAGAACAAATATCGAAATCGATATTCTCCTATTGATTGCACCCAAAATGTGAAGCAATATGCCAAATACTTGTTGCTAGATCAAGATTTTATATACTACTTTTAATATATAAATTATGTAATAATGTTAAGATAGAAAAATCTGAATTTTCTTTTTCTCCTTTTTGAAACCACACGCCCAAAAATCAACAAAAAAACAAGATTTGTTTTTATGTTTTGTTAACTACCAAAATGGTGGTTATTTTGGTTATTTATATATTAATTATGTATTAAATAAATAATAATAAATATATATTAGTTAGATACAACTAATTGTATCGTAACCAACAAAACTGCTTTATCATTTATTATTATAAAATAATATAATACAATATATATAAATATTTTAGGAGGACAAAATTAATTATCGTATAATTAATAAATTTTAATATCGTATATTAAAATTTTATGTCATTTATAAATATCGTATATTTATGACTTGCATTTTAAATATAACATTTTATATTTAAATTATGAATTAACATTTAATTGACATCTCCAAATATTATTTAATCTTATTAAATAATCGCATCATTATTACATTTGACTAACCTTTTAGTCATTTAAGGCATCAATATAATTATAGTTTCATATAATCACATCTCTCAAACACATCCTCTAGGTGTGACCTTTAGGGGCCAATTGATCACCGCCATCTGTATGACAATAACGTCAAACTTCTAGCAAGCCAACCGTTATCGATAAACGTTAATCAACTGATTATCATACTAAGTATACCCTGTGAAACTGTAAGAGATTTATATTGTTATCACACTAACTGTGGAGGACACTGGCTCCAACAATCTCCCACTTGTCCTTACAAGTGTATGTGCGATAACCGATTCTCATATCCATAAATTTCTCCTACTTAATGTAAAACAATTTGCAAAGTCCTCACCCCGCAAAGGTCGTATCTTACAAGTGATCAGTATCAAAAAGTGGTTTCCCGACTAGAGAGTAACTTAACTGATAAACGAATCATCATTCGAGCATGGCCATGCATTTCAGTTACAGCTCCTCGAGTGGCCCTGAGAAGTAATAAAACTTTGATAAAAGCTGGATATTTTCTTCAACTCGAATCCTGCAGATAGAAGCGCAGTATGTAATGACCCAGTAAAAATCTACTTAGCCGCCTGTTACGGTCGACCATGAGAAAGATACCAAAGTCACCCAAAAACTGCCTTTAATCTCAAGAAGCAGTCGATAGTCAAAAAAATCGACTCTAGGAACACTTTGGACGTCCAATCCACGACCTGGCACCGAATGTTGTTAAACATTTAGGACTTCATTATGTGGTCACGGTGTCCTACGAGATATCATTATAACTCGTATATGTGATCGATCAATCAACCTTTTGACTTATGGTTCGTTGAACCCACCATCAATCGACTTCACAATATAATTGCCAGAGTTATCAGCTCATGTTGGCGATTACGGACAAAGCAGATATAATGTAATTCAGTTCACTTTGTGGCGTTCAAAGTTGTCATACAAACCACATGAAAAACAAAATATTAAATAGTTCGATGATATTATAAATATTATATGAAATGATACATTTATCCAATCCATACATGTGTATCTAATACAACTCAGGAACACGCTTGATTCCCATGGAAACAACGTGCCCTTCATGTTTATCATATTTCAAAGGCTTTAGTAAGAGGGTCCGCGATGTTGTCATCCGAAGCAATCTTGTCTATCGCAATCTCCTTTTGCTCCACGTAATCTCGTATCATGTGAGCTTTCCGAAGTACATGTCTAGATTTATTGCTAGACTTAGGCTCTTTAGCATGGAAGATGGCACCTCTATTGTCACAAAAGATGGTGATTGGGTCATTTGAACTAGGAGCTACAGTTAGTCCTTGCAAGAACTGACGCATCCATATAGCTTCCTTTGCAGCTTCCGAAGCGGCATAGTACTCGGACTCAGTTATAGAATCTTCTATAACACTTTGTTTAGAACTTTTCCAACTGACCGCAACACCATTAAGAGTAAAGACAAAACCAGATTGAGATTTTGACTCATCTCGATCCGTTTGGAAACTAGCATCTGCGTAACCGTTTGCACATAGCTTAGTGTCTCCTCCATAAGTCAATACCCAATCCTTAGTCCTTCGTAAGTACTTAAGGATGTTCTTAACAGCCATCCAGTGTGTTTCACCTAGGTTGCCTTGGTACCGACTTGTCATACTCAATGAATATGCCACGTCTGGACGCGTGCACATCATGGCATACATGATCGATCCTACTGCTGATGCATAAGGAACACGACTCATGCGCTCTTTCTCTTCCGGTGTCTTGGGTGCCTGAGTTTTACTCAAATGCATCCCTGTGGTCATCGGAAGGTACCCCTTCTTGGAGTTGGTCATGCTGAACCTATCAAGAATCTTATCTATATAAGATTTCTAACTTTATGATAACATCCGTCGTGATCTATCCCTATAGATATGGATCCCCAAAATGCATTGTGCCTCACCCAGATCTTTCATCTGGAAATGATTCTTTAACCATACTTTTACCGAAGATAATAGAGGAATGTCGTTTCCAATCAAAAGTATGTCATCAACATACAATATCAAGAAAACAATTTTGCTTCCACTTGACTTGATATATAAGCATGGTTCCTCGACAGATCGTATGAAACCATTTTCTTTTCTCACTTGGTCAAAGCGATGATTCCAACTTCGTGATGCTTGCTTAAGTTCATAAATGGAACGCTTAAGTTTGCATACCTTCTTAGGATTCTTAGGATCCGTGAAACCCTCGGGCTGTACCATGTACAAGTTCTCCTCTAAACAACCGTTTAAGAAGGCGGTTTTCACGTCCATTTGCCAGATTTCGTAGTCATGATACGCGGCAATCGCTAAGATTATCCGGATAGAACGAAGCATAACTACAGGTGCAAAGATTTCATCATAATGAAACCCTTGCACTTGAGTGTAACCTTTTGCCACTAGTCGTGCCTTATAGGTGTTTGTTGTCCTTCCACAGAATGCTTTATCTTATAAAGCCATTTGCATTGAAGAGGTCGTACCTGATCAGGCAAATCAACCAAATCCCAAACGTCATTCTCATACATGGAGTCTATCTCGGATTGCATGGCTTCTAGCCATAGCTTAGAGTCGGAACAGGTCATGACTCCTTTATAGGTAGCGGGTTCATTACTCTCTAGGAGTAAAATGTCATTTCCATTTCCCTCCTCGACCATACCAATATATCTGTCAGGGGGGATAGACATTCTTCCCGACCTCATAGGTTCCCGAGGAACGGTAACCGTAGCACTTGTAGAAGGAACGTCTTCCTCCATTGGTTGCTCGGTTGTTGGTTCTTGAATCTCCGACAAATCGAAGGTTCGACTACTTGGTTTGTTCTCAAGAAACTTTTTCTCCAAGAACTTCGCACTAGCTGCAACAAAAACTCGTTGTTCGGTAGGCGAATAGAAGTAATGACCAAACATTCCTTTCGGATAACCAATAAAGTATGTCTTGACCGATCGTGGGTCAAGCTTGTCCTCGTGTCTCCACTTGACATAAGCCTCGCAGCCCCAAACCCGAATAAAGGACAAGTTAGGGATATTTCCCTTCCATAGCTCGTATGGGGTCTTGTCAGCAGCTTTAGTCGGACTTCGGTTTAGTATAAGCGCAACTGACATAAGAGCATAACCCCATAATGAATCAGGCACCACCGTGTGACTCATCATGGATCGAACCATATCAAGTAAGGTTCGATTTCTCCGTTCGGACACACCATTTAATTGAGGTGTTCCAGGTGGAGTTAATTATGATACTATACCACGGTTTTTAAGGTGTTGATCAAACTCATTTGAAAGTTATTCGCCTCCACGATCGGATCGAAGTGCCTTTATCTTTCTGTCCAGTTGGTTCTCAACCTTGTTCTGGAATTCTTTGAACTTTTCAAAGGATTCACTTTTATGCTTCATTAAGTAGACATATCTGTATCTACTCAAATCGTCCGTGAAAGTGATAAAATATCTATAGCTATCTCTTGCGGTGATGGACATAGGCCCACACACATCGGTATGTATGAGTCATAATAGGTCTGCAACTCGCATTCCAACACCTTTGAAGGAAATTCGAGTCATCTTGCCGATTAGACATGATTCACACGTGCCAAATGATTCTTAATCAAATGTGGAGATAGTCCCATTCTTGATGAGCTTCTTTACACGTTTTTCATTAATGTGTCCCATACGGTAGTGCCATAGATAGGTTTGATCTTTGTCACCAACCTTAGCTTTCTTATTATTCACATGTAATATTTCTGTGGTTTGGTCTAATATATATATATACCGTTCATGGAAACAGCTTTACCATAAATCATTCCATTAAATGAGAAAATACAGCTATTATCTTTAATACAGAATGAAAAACCGTCTTTATCAAGTACGGATACAGATATAATGTTTTTAGACAAACAGGGTACATAGTAACAATTATTTAAATACAATTCAAACCCACTAGGGAGTTTGATTACGTATGTCCCTATTGAGACTGCAGCAACTTTTGCTCCATTCCCGACTCGCAGGTCTACATCTCCTTTAACGAGAGGTCTGATGTTTCTTAGGCCCTGCAAATGATTACACATATGAGAACAACAAACTGTATCAAATACCCAAGTTCCAAAACTTGCATGGTTAATCTCAATCATATGAATAGAAGCAGACATACCAACAGGAGTAACACGGCCTGCTTTGATGTCAGCATGATACGTGGGGCAGTTTCTCCTCCAATGCCCACTCTTGTGACAATGGTGGCATTCAACCTCACTACCCTTGCTCTTTGTCTTACCTTGTGAGCTACTAGTCTCACCAGGTCCACTCTTAGTCATTGGTCTCTTGGTCCTTTTAAACTTTCCAAACACTTAGGTCACCATGAGCTTTGCCCTTGCCCTTGTCTGTAATCATGAGAACATCCTGCTTCCTGCTCCTACTCATATTCATGTCCTTCTCAGTCTGTACGAGAAGTGAGTGGAGCTCATGAGGATTTTCCCTCATGTCATTTTATGTAGTAGTTTGCCCTGAATAGGGCGAACCCCTCATGTAGTGAATGGAGGATGCGGTCAATGACTATGCTCTCATTGATCTTGCAGTCAAGTGCCTCCAGTTTTTCAACATTCTCAATCATATTGAGAATGTGAGGGCTAACAGCTTGGCCTCTCTGGAGTTTCGCCTCAAAGAAGCGACAAGTGTGCTCATACGTAACGATTCTCGGTGCCTTTGAGAACTCGTTGGTAAGGGTGGTGAAAATCTTTTTCGCACCCTGGGCAATGAAGCGTCTCTGCAAATTGGTTTCCATTGCAAATATGAGAACGTTCTTTAAATTGCCCGCTTCCAACACGAAATCACTATACGCGAGTGATACGTTGTTAGCTCGTGCATTGGGACCTGGGGTAGGCGGTATGGGCTCAGTCAAGTACTTGAGCTTACCGTCAGCTGTGGCAGCATTCCGTAGTGCTACCTTCTAGTCCGCAAAGTTGGACCCATCATTTTTCAGTCGTGTGGACGGGCTCATGTGGTCCATGAAAGATTTGAGCCAAGACTCGCGCCCGAGTGTGGCACTTGGCATTGGGACATCGTTATGGCCAGCGATTTTGTTACAAGCAGTTTATTAAAATAAATATTCTACACTACGAAAAGAAGGAAAAATATAATGAGCATAATCATCGAAATGAATGAGTCTAATGCAAAAACATTTTTATGCGAAGACTTACGCATTTATACAATCGACCTCCCTCAAGAATTATATAAATGATCCCAAGACTCAATTATCTTTAAATTGATAAGCCAACCACTTGGCTAATTCTACCTTTAGAATTCTTGGTCGATATATCTCTAGTCCATCATAATCACGAGAAACTCTTCGGACTATAATCCTGAGTTCAAATAGGTTAACACATGCTACTTACCCAACGTAAAAGGGGACATATGACTAGTAGAAAAAAGGCTTTTTGCGGCGTCAAAATAGTGCCCATTTGCGGCGTTTTTGGTGCAGCAGCAAATAAGGGGGCCGCAAATAGAAAATGCTATTTGCGGCGAAAAAAAACGCCGCAAATGAAATGCTATTTGAGGCGTTTTTTAGAAAAACGCCGCAAATAACAGATCTATTTGAGGCGTTTTTTTAAAAAAACGCCGCAAATAGGTCTAAAAAAACAATTTTTTTATTTTTTATTTTTTTATTTTTATTTTTGACAATTTAAATAATGAAAAAAATTATTTAAATAAAATAACTCTCAATATATTTTTCCATAAAAGAATCTTACATGATTTTTGTAATTATTCTAAATAACACATACAAAAGTATACAATGCTCAATGGCTATATAACTAAATAACTGTGCTGAGTTCTAAGCTCGGCCTGTCAAATTACAAGGGAAAGCTAGATTAAATAAAATTCTAAGCTCGGCCTTGTGTATCCGCAAAGTCGCTTTCCTGACTCCAATCACTCCATGCTTGCTCAATTCCACATTCATTATCACCATTTCATCAGCTACAAAAGGCTGCTACTATGCCTCTATTTCCAGCACAACTGCCAGCCTCATAGAGCCGAGTCTGTACAGCCAACCAACTTTGCAGACTCAAATGAGCACTGCCTGAACACGCCTCACAGCTATCCCACATCAGACCTCGTCCCTGCAACACAAATACTTCATTATCAGACCCAGCAACTAACTGCCAGACTCCTGCAGATTAGTCTCAACTGCTATTCCAGACTAACAAAATAGCAGCCGCAGACTAGAGAATCTTGTCTGATGCTTTTGTTAGTAATGAAAAATGAACGAAATCATTTTCCTCCCTACAAACCAAATTGAAATTCTTCCAAAAAAAATCATAGCTTCATTCCCCCTTTCTTTCCTTTCCCTTCATCCAGTCCCCCGTGCCTCCTATACTTGCATCCAGAGGGTAACTGAGTTCATAGCACATCAAAAGGCTGCGATAAAAGCAAAAATATCTGCATCCTTTAAAGCAATGCAAACTATTTAGAGGCTACAATGTACATCTAATCATTCAGCATTATGAACTGAATTTGTACGGGAATAACAAGCTGAACTAACCTTCAAAAGAGAGACATTGAATTTTAAAGGGACGTCATTCATTGATGGAAGCTTGTAAGTCCCGGGTCCACATGTATACAAGAAACCAGGAGGTATCCACTTGTGAGCTGCATCTCCCCATTTGAGTTCCTCTAGAGCAACCCAGCCCAACCCCTGTATGAATGCTCCTTCGATCTGTAATAACCATGGGAAGTGAAAAATCAGGTATTCTCAAATATTCTAACTTGAAAATGAAAAGACGCACTAAAAAAAGAAGCACTACACACTACTTAAAATGTTACAATGATGCTAAACACTAATGATTTTACATGTTAGGTAATATTCCTTAGCTAACAAAATAACGATATCTTCATCATACTTGTAAAAAAACTCCTAACCATAGATTTATAGGATTTTGGGGAGGTTATATTACCTGACCAATATCAATAGCTGGGTTGAGAGAATATCCAAGATCCAAGATAATATTAGCATCTCGTGTGGAAATCTCCAGTCAATATGTCGATCTCAACCTCAGCAAAAGCAGCACCATAGGTGAAGTACCTGAAAGTAATCCCACTACCAGTCTTCCAATCAAAGCCAATGTCAGGCTGTAAAACCCCTCGCGAAAACGGAAATAATAAACATACAAAATACTAAAAATGCAGCGGAATTAAATTTTTTTAACATAACTAACATGCGAGGTGAATTAAAACTGAAACTGAAAGTAAAATATAAATATACAATCAGCCTGGGATGGCACATCCCTACAGGCACTCAAAACTGACATGTAAACTAAGTCTAGCTAACGTAAACGTGTAAGTCAACCGATGAATAAGATCATCGCTCGCTAGCTCCATGCAACCCTCTGCCAACCACCTGTCATGTACCTACATACATGTAAACATGTACGGCACAATCAGTGGGGAGTGACTAGAGTTCTCCTAGCCACCTTTTGTAACGACACGTAACACATAAATACAAACAGAATACTCCAGCATATATAAACATGTGAAGTATAAAATCTCATCATCTGAATCTCATACTATCATGTAATCACTAAAGCACGGCTCTCAACCAACTTCGGAAACCATTTGGAAAGAGAGCCGGTTTCCCTACCGGTTGTCCGGTCGGGGGGTCTTTCAGTCCAAACTATTTACGAAACTTACTAAAGAGTCATCCAATGCCTTTGATGAACAAAACCAAAGTCAAAGTATCATACTCATCAATATCAACAGTTATATCTGACACAGTACCAACTCTAGGCAAGCAGATAAAACTCAGCAAGTATAAAGGTTCAGCGGTCAACTTAAGACATAACTTAAATACCAAATTCACAAGCAAGGACTCAGAGGCCAACTTAAGGCATAGACCTGCTAATCAACAAGACACTAGACTCAGAGGCCAACTTAAGGCATAGACTAGCACCCAATAAGTAAAGAACTCAGAGGCCAACTTAAGGCATGTCCCTTTACTGCATCATAAGACACTAGACTCAGAGGCCAGCTTAAGGCATGTCCTAGCATCAGCATCTGCACTCCCGGTAAGGTGTTACGACCTGACTGCCCCGTTGTGCAGCTACTCTACTCGTCAGACTCAGAGGCAAACTTAAGGCATGTTCCAACGCGATCACAAATAAACATGTCTGGGCTCAGAGGCCAGCTTAAGGCATATCCCAGACACGACAACCATACACATATAGGGCTCAGATGCCAGCTTAAGGCATATCCCCATATATGACAACAAGCTCACGTATTAAGCTCAGAGGCCAGCTTAAGGCATACCTTAATACGCATCAATACAATATCATCCAAATATAGAAACTAATCTATAGTTCTACTTTATTATGCTTCTAATCAACACCTAATTGAACCCGGGAACTAAGTTGAGGGAGAGCCGGTTTCCCTTTCGGTTGCCCGACCGGGGGGTCTCTATCCTCTCTCCATTCCCGAACCCAATAGAGTGCCGCCCGAACCTCGGGGACCTCAAACACACATACAAGTATAAGAGAAAGGCCAATTTCGATTAAGTTATATCTAAAAAAGTACTACTTACTACAATATCTTATTCCAATGAGAAATATTAACGGACACTTAAGAATCCTAACTTTAGACGAGTCACTAACTACTTTACTAAATCTTACCTAGTTCAAATATATTTTATTAAGTATTTGATTACATTCTAATTAACCGGTTCAACCAATAAAGGAAATAAACACAATTTGAATTAAACTTCATATTATATTACCTATATTTAAAACGGTGAAATTAACTAACTAATTAAATTATTTCGACATGCTTCTAACAATAAAATCGTAACCCATTAGTAAATTCGTAACGATTCCTAACGTATTATATTTAATCGTAAACAAGCTAATAAGCACGTACGTAAAATAATTAAATTAAGCAGGCTAGCAAGCACGTACGTAAAATAATAATATAATTAGCCAACAATAGTAGTACATAGTTGCAAAGAAATTGAAATGGCACGTAAAGTGCACTATTCCAGTACACAAGCAACAGCCAACAACAACATTTACAATTAACAACAGCGTGTGTATGTAGCGTTGATTACAGCCCAATATAAAGCACGCAGCAACATAAATAAAACTTAAATGCACAGCGTGAAGTGGGACTGGGAAGGGGAGTGTTGTGCCGTAGCAGACCAACATACACGCGGGCAGGAACAGACGCATATCAGGCGTATATCAGACCCTTAAACAGACCCAAAACAGGCGTGTATCAGACCTGAAAACAGACCGTATCAGACCAGAAATAGACGCGTATATCAGACCCGTATCAGACCTTAAATAGACGCAAAATAGACCAGAAAATAGACCTGAAAAGGGCGTGAAAACTGACAAGAAAACGGACCTGAAACGGACGCAGTAACGGACCTGAACAGACCCGTAAAAACCAGACCAGTACAGACCCCAAACAGACTTGAAAACCAGAACCGAACAGACCCAAAATAGACGTGAAATTAGACCTGCGACAGACCCGAAATAGGCGCAGAAATCAGACCAGAAAATGTCCATATCAGACCCGTAAAAAAAACAGACACGCAGGAACAGTAAGGTAGCTGTAAACAGACATGGGATGTGGGGAGGAGGTCTGGGTAGTAGTAAGAGCGGTGATACGCAGCACTTATTCTGGTCGGAACAAACTGATGAATACCATAGAGAAGAACAGATAGCAGATACAGAGGTCACGGTACAACAATGTAAAATCAGAAATGCAGAAGGGGGGGGCAGTAGTAATTTAGAATGGGTGTATAGTATGTGGTCACAATGGGGAATGTAGAAGCATTGAGTAGTGGTAGTAAGTAGTACGATCAGTAGCAAAACTAGGTGCAATTAGTGGAACAATGCACAAGAGCTTCAAACGTAATACTAGATTAGCACTAAGGGCTAGTATCTATCTTTTTCAGATTATCTAACCACACATATTCATAAATTTTAGTATACATTGAACATATAAAACCGTAACTTAACATGTTACTAAGTCCTAACATCATTCAAGTTCAATATTTCAATGAACACAACATTAAATCACATATTGTGCTAATATAAACAATAAGGTCGAGTTACTCATTATCGTCACCTCAAAAGCGTTTAAGCTCCAAGATCCTCTTCAACAACGAAACTATCAACATCAAGATCCTCTAAATCAGCACCTACAACAAAAGAAACGGGTTTTAAAGGCTTAAAACGGAAATAAACCCAAAACAGCGTCTTTCTCGAGTTTGACGAAATTGAAATTGAAAGAGATAGATGTCTTGGAAATTTCGTAAGGATTCCGAAAATGTATGACTTACCTTGATTCGGATTTGGGAAGAGCTCGAAAAGTTGATTTGAAGCTTGAAGGAAAAGATGAAAATGGTGTGTTTGGGTTTACAGTGGAAATGAAATGAGAAGGAGGAGATGTCGATGGATGGGTCTCATGTAGGGTTTAGGTTGTCCTTTTTACTTTTACTTGAGTCGGGTTTATTGTTTTTGTGAAACGGATTCAAGTCGGGTTTGATTTAGCCAAGTTATTTCGTCTTAAGGACTTAAGGTTCTTAAGACGGATCTTAACGGAAGTTTAAAAGTAACATTACGATTTATTATTAAAATATTATTTTATTCCGTCAAATAAATTAAAACCTTTAAAATATAATTTACGAAAATGCAGGATGTTACAATCACCCCATCTTTCAAAAAGTTTCGTCCTCGAAACTTGAAGACAGAAATAAGTACGAAAACATCTCTAGTTATCAAAACGTACTGCCCGGTTTATGGCAACCCAAAACTTTTAACTTTCGAAAAGGTTTAAAACAGAAATAGGGTCTAAGGCACAAATCTTGTCAATTGACATTGGGATTCTCGTTAGGTATTCAAGAGTCCGGCATTCCAAATCTGAGACAAGTCCCAAAATTAAATCAGTAAAAGTTCGAAATTTAGATCGATTCGGTGTTGATAAACACAACACAGGTTATCAGACGTCTCCAATAACACGTTCCAGTGGCTATCAACGCTGAAATCCATCAAAGTTGTAAAACGTTCTGCTCTTTAAAATCAAGTTTCCTTCAAAATCGACCTTTATTTACTTTCAACAAAAGAGGGAGCAGTTTCCAAATCCTCAAAACAATTAAGGTTTCCAATAATTACAACTTTCAGTGTTAACAATAGTGAGCAAATTCCAAAAACAGTCACCGGGAGCGTAGAAACGATCATAGAAATTACTTTCGGCACGAAGGATTGAGGGTTTCAAGTTTCACAGCTGACAGAACATACAAGGAAGGATCGAAGAAATGAAATAACCGGGTTAGAGGTCAAGGAAGACGGTAACTCTTGCCAAACATGGGGTCACTAACCACTCAATCCATAATCAAAGCATCGGTACAACGATTCCCAATATATCCCAAGAAGGACAATTCAAGTGATCTCTAACCTCTCATTGGTTTCACGATCCCTCTTACCTTTATTTCCTCCACAGAACAAGGTATTCCTTAACAAGAAGTCTTCCAAAACTCTGAACCGGAATTCCATCACCATAACAACGAAATTTAAAATCCAAGATACGGTACTCATCATCCTATAACCTTAAATCCTTAACAGTTCGATCCCAACAACTTATTCCACAAGGTGCTTCGAAATCTTAAATTCCCAAAAAAAAATTCATCACAGTGAACATTCAAATCGAGACTTTACCAAGGCAACAACTTCTGAATCTCTAATTTCCAACCACTTACCAACAATATACATCCCAAAGAAAGTTCCAAAGAAATAACAACTTTCACTCTTATAGTTTCCATAAGATTTAGGCACTCACATTCCGAGATTCCTCAATTGATATTTATGAACACTTATAAGTTTCAAATTTCTACTCTATAATTACCTCAAACATCAACGGTTACCTGTAGTACATCAATAGGCAAATGCCGAGGTTCAATAAGTAACTCAAGGTCAACACTCAGTCAGCTCCATAAGTCCACTTGTAAATGTCTCAATATTCTCACACCGTTACCAATAACTCTCACTCCTCAAATCCGGTCCTCTCTGCATTACAAAAATTCCTCAAGATTAAGTAGCACTAACTTACCTCATTCAACCAATTAACCACATCATCATCATCCAAGGTACATTCCTCTAAATTTATCTAGAGCTCCAAGCATTCTATTCCAATCCTCAAATGGTACTTCAAAATCTACAAATACCACTTACACACCGACCCACCCTACATGGAACTCTCAAGATGGCCCACTATCCAACATCGCCCGAGCATTATTCTCACCAACTCTCTCAACCAAATCCTGACAACGCAGGACTAAGCATTCCTCACGACATGTATCTCTACCCCAAGAACAGGTCGATCTCGCCACTAATCTAAATGAAAAGGAACAAGGCTCACAGAAGAAGAGATGAGATACGAACCTCAGGGACAAACACGATACAGATTCCGAGAGAGTCATAAGAAAGCGACTCGAGGAACAACGGGATGACAAGGTAAGGAACTTTAGGCTATGGACTCCAATAAAATTGAAGCCATGATCAGGAGGAGAAGCAAAGGAGAGGAAAGAGAGAGGCGATATGAAAGGAATGATTACGGAAATCTCCCAAGGTGCGGGTCTCTCACTATTCTCACGGGGTCCTCACTTCTTACTTCTCTAATCAAGTCATCCAATTGTCGGTTCTCACGAACAATTCCCCAAACAATTTATACGCCCAAATCTTCAAACTATTAGACAATATCACTATTGCATCTATCTGTTCTCAGAAGTTTGAGATGCCACATATCTGCTAGTTCCTCAAATGACAATTCAATAACACTTTCGGGTCATCACCCCTATATGCTATATCTACTTTACTTACCTTAATGTCCACCAGATAATAATTCTTAAACCATCAGATTTTCCGAACTTTCATCTCCTAATAAACTTCTCTATTCTATCCACATACAAGTTGTGCACCCTTAGATTTCTCTTAAGTTCTTCATTAGATAAACGCTAAAATCCATTAAGCAACCCAGGGTCAAGTAGTGATTCACTTCTCCTAGGCTTAAGTCAAAACTCTTCAAGTACTCAACCATTATAGCCAATGATTCGCATTCCTCAACGACGGACCTTTCTCAACTCAATCACTCACCTAAGTCAAGTGATACTAACTCACTTTACCCATCTATTCTTCTAGGTCGCTCTATATCCTCAAGTATCTTATTTAACCCTTAAACAATACTCTTCAATCCACAATTTTCACAATCTAAGCATGGTTCTCAAGGTTAGGTTCCACCGAATATAAGTATATAATTCAACTTTCAAGCAAGTATCCTACCCCTCACTTCCACTCTCCCAATTGGATAGACAACTAGACCCTTAGATCACCAAAACATGTCTCTCGATACCTCTTAAGTTATTCCTCAAATAACAATATTTCTCCCGACACAGCTTACGGTTATCCTAAGACTAGTTCCTCCAAATCCATTAAAAAGAAAGATTACCTAGAGGGCACCTTAAGAAAGCAAGTAACGAGGTTAAGCTGAAAAGATATGAAGATCTGTTCAGGTGAGATAGACCGATATTCTAGAAGAAGGATGTGCATTCGGAGTTATCAAAGAAGGTGATGCACTAAGGAAGAAGAGTATCTTCAAGGCTCATAAGCATTCTCCAACAATAGCACGAATCCTCTATCTTCGGTAGAAACTCCGATCTCCACCGCCAAATGGATAAGCCCACGGTTCGTCGATCGGAAGGTATAAAAGTGAAGTCAATGACAATCAACAAACACGTTAGAGCCTAATAAGAGCAATCACAAAACAGACTACAATATAAGTCCTTAAATCTACCCCATCTCTCATTCATTATTTAGTTATATGGTCAAGTTAAGGTTGGGGGTCACATGAGTGCGTCGGGAGCAATAATGCTCTGATACCAACTGTAAAACCCCTCGCGAAAACGGAAATAATAAACATACAAAATACTAAAAATGCAGCGGAATTAAAACTTTTTAACATAACTAACATGCGAGGTGAATTAAAAACTGAAACTGAAAGTAAAATATAAATATACAATCAGCCTGGGATGGCACATCCCTACAGGCACTCAAAACTGAAATGTAAACTAAGTGTAGCTAACGTAAACGTGTAAGTCAACCGATGAATAGGATCATCGCTCGCTAGCTCCATGCAACCCTCTGCCAACCACCTGTCATGTACCTACATACATGTAAACATGTACGCCACAATCGGTGGGGAGTGACTAGAGTTCTCCTAGCCACCTTTTGTAACGACACGTAACACATAAATACAAACAGAATACTCCAGCATATATAAACATGTGAAGTATAAAATCTCATCATCTGAATCTCATACTATCATGTAATCACTAAACCACGGCTCTCAACCAACTTCGGAAACCATTTGGAAAGAGAGCCGGTTTCCCTACCGGTTGTCCGGTCGGGGGGTCTTTCAGTCCAAACTATTTACGAAACTTACTAAAGAGTCATCCAATGCCTTGGATGAACAAAACCAAAGTCAAAGTATCATACTCATCAATATCAACAGCTATATCTGACACAGTACCAACTCTAGGCAAGTAGATAAAACTCAGCAAGTATAAGGTTCAACGGTCAACTTAAGACATAACCTAAATACCAATCATTCAGCAAGTATAAAGGTTCAGCGGTCAACTTAAGACATAACCTAAATACCAAAATCACAAGCAAGGACTCAGAGGCCAACTTAAGGCATAGACCTGCTAATCAACAAGACACTAGACTCAGAGGCCAACTTAAGGCATAGACTAGCACCCAATAAGTAAAGAACTCAGAGGCCAACTTAAGGCATGTCCCTTTACTGCATCACAAGACACTAGACTCAGAGGCCAGCTTAAGGCATGTCCTAGCATCAACATCTGCACTCCGGGTAAGGTGTTACGACCTGACTGCCCCGTTGTGCAGCTACTCTACTCGTCAGACTCAGAGGCCAACTTAAGGCATGTTCCAACGCGATCACAAATAAACATGTCTGGGCTCAGAGGCCAGCTTAAGGCATATCGCAGACACGACAACCATACACATATAGGGCTTAGAGGCCAGCTTAAGGCATATCCCCATATATGACAACAAGCTCACGTATTAAGCTCAGAGGCCAGCTTAAGGCATACCTTAATACGCATCAATACAATATCATCCAAATATAGAAACTAATCTATAGTTATACTTTCTTATGCTTCTAATCAACACCTAATTGATCCCGGGAACTAAGTTGAGGGAGAGCCGTGTTCCCTTTCGGTTGCCCGACCGGGGGGTCTCTATCCTCTCTCCATTCCCGAACCCAATAGAGTGCCGCCCGAACCTCGGGGACCTCAAACACACATACAAGTATAAGAGAAAGGCCAATTTCAATTAAGTTATATCTAAACAACTACTATATACTAAAATATCTTAGTCCAATGAGAAATATTAACGGACACTTAAGAATCCTAACTTTAGACGAGTCACTAACTACTTTACTAAATCTTACCTAGTTCAAATATATTTTATTAAGTATTTGATTACGTTCTAATTAACCGGTTCAACCGATAAAGGAAATAAACACGATTTAAATTAAACTTCATATTATATTACCTATATTTAAAACGGTGAAATTAACTAACTAATTAAATTATTTCGACATCCTTCTAAAAATAAAATCGTAACCCATTAGTAAATTCGTAACGATTCCTAACGTATTATATTTAATCGTAAAGAAGCTAATAAACACGTACGTAAAATAATTAAATTAAGCAGGCTAGCAAGCACGTACGTAAAATAATAATAAAATTAGCCAACAATAGTAGTACATAGTTGCAAAGAAATTGAAATGGCACGTAAAGTGCACTAATCAAGTACACAAGCAACAGCCAACAACAACATTTACAATTAACAACAGCGTGTGTGTGCAGCGTTGATTACAGCCCAATATAAAGCACGCAGCAACATAAATAAAACTTAAATGCACAGCGTGAAGTGGGACTGGGAAGGGGAGTGTTGTGCCGTAGCAGACCAGCATACACGCGGGCAGGAACAGACGCATATCAGGCGTATATGAGACCCTTAAACAGACCCAAAACAGGCGTGTATCAGACCTGAAAACAGATCGTATCAGACCAGAAATAGACGCGTATATCAGACCCGTATCAGACCTGAAATAGACGCAAAATAGACCAGAAAATAGACCTGAAAAGGGCGTGAAAACTGACCAGAAAACGGACCTGAAACGGACGCAGAAACGGACCTGAACAGACCCGTAAAAACAAGACCAGTACAGACCCCAAACAGACTTGAAAACCAGACCTGAACAAACCCAAAATAGACGTGAAATTAGACCTGTGGCAGACCCGAAATAGGCGAAGAAATCAGACCAGAAAATGTCCATATCAGACCCGTAAAAAAAACAGACACGCAGGAACAGTAAGGTAGCTGTACAGAAACAGACATGGGATGTGGGGAGGAGGTGTGGGTAGTAGTAAGAGCGGTGATACGCAGCACGTATTCTGGTCGGAACAAACTGATGAATACCATAGAGAAGAACAGATAGCAGATACAGAGGTCACGTTACAGCAATGTGAAATCAGAAATGCAGAAGGGGGGGCAGTAGTAGTTTAGAATGGGTGTATAGTATGTGGTCACAATGGGGAATGTAGAAGCATTGAGTAGTGGTAGTAAGTAGTATGATCAGTAGCAAAACTAGGTGCAATTAGTGGAACAATGCACAACAGCTTCAAACGTAATACTAGATTAGCACTAAGGGCTAGTATCTATCTTTTTCAGATTATCTAACCACACATATTCATAAATCTTAGTTTACATTGAACATCTAAAACCGTAACTTAACATGTTACTAAGTCCTAACATCATTCAAGTTCAATATTTCATATGAACACAACATTAAATCACATATTGTGCTAATATAAACAATAAGGTCGAGTTACTCATTATCGTCACCTCAAAAGCGTTTAAGCTCCAAGATCCTCTTCAACAACGAAACTATCAACATTAAGATCCTCTAAATCAGCCCCTACAACAAAAGAAACGGGTTTTAAAGGCTTAAAACGGAAATAAACCCAAAACAGCGTCTTTTTCGAGTTCGACGAAATTGAAATTGAAAGAAATAGATGTCTTGGAAATTTCGTAAGGATTCCGAAAATGTATGACTTACCTTGATTCGGATTTGGGAAGAGCTCGAAAACTTGATTTGAAGCTTGAAGGAAAAGATGAAAATGGTGTGTTTGGGTTTACAGTGGAAATGAAATGAGAAGGAGGAGATGTCGATGGATGGGTCTCATGTAGGGTTTAGGTTGTCCTTTTTACTTTTACTTGAGTCGGGTTTATTGTTTTTGTGAAACTGATTCAAGTCGGGTTTGATTTAGCCAAGTTATTTCGTCTTAAGGACTTAAGGTTCTTAAGACGGATCTTAACGGAAGTTTAAAAGTAACATTACGATTTATTATTAAAATATTATTTTATTCCGTAAAATAAATTAAAATCTTTAAAATATAATTTACGAAAATGCGGGATGTTACACAGGCGTGGCATGAAATCCATGAGCAGATAGGTCAATTCTCTCCATATGACATGCATGTGCCAACTGAAGCCAAACAAAAGCATGTCGATTGTGAAACAACGGATTATAAAATCATCAATATCCATGTAAAAAAGATTATATCGCACCGCTGAAAATGAGCTATAGCTTTTCTTAGAAGTAATAGGCTTCATCCTCGCTTTTATTTGTTCACAAGCATCCAAAATTGCAACACCATACATATCAGAACTTTCTAATGCGGCTGTTGGTGAAGCATTAGGTACCTATTTGGCAACAAATGAAACCATGATAACAAAAGTCAATAACCCAACTCCCCTCAGTTTATTGCAATACTCTCTCCATCTAATTCTCCATCTAATTACACCGTTCTCATTTGACTTTGGTTATGCTGCCATTTGCCAAAAACACCTCAAATGAGGAGCCGCAAATGAATGATTTTCTACTAGTGTAGGCTTACAACCCCAAACTTGCTGGCTACCTGAACTTTCTCTCTTGGCAAATACTTCAATGCCTACATACATTACATTACAGAACATGTCAGTTAATTTCTCAGAAAATAATTGTAATACCTCGTATTTTTATTTCGTTTTATTTAATTATGCTAACTTTATTAGATTTCGATGTCGATGGATTATAATAAAAGCGATATAATATTTGTGGACGAGGTGTTTTACGAGTTGTTTTTAGAATCGTATAAGTGAATTTTTAACAAACCCGTACTTGATTCATGTTATGTAGGTATTGGAGTGCGTGATGGGTTGAAGCATACACGGGTAGCTGAGTCTTTGGGCCTAGGATTGCGTGCCCAAACCCTAGCCCATACACGTTATTATTCCTTGATTTCAGAAATTCTGAAATCAAGACTCAGCCGTCCTACTTATAACATGAATCTAAGACGTTTCTTGACCTAATCTATACACACACACGCACATCTTCATCTGCCGCCACTGCTGGGATTGCAAAGAGGGGATTTTCACGGTGGTTCTAGGGGTTAAAGGGTGGTCTTTGGCAAGGGCAAGGAGGTAAGAGCACAACACTGATCTCGTTTTCAAGAATTCGCATTTTCTGCCTTACGTTCTGATTCAATTTGTGTTTACCTCATGCGTTTTAAATCATGCCTCTTTATAAATTCGTAATCTATGTTATGTATTCATCATGTTTTGATCATCTAGGAGTTGTCTTTTATGATTTAGAGTTGTCGTTTAGGGAGTCTCGTTTCTGGGGATGTTTTCACTTTCTGGGTTGCGGAAACAGGGGTGTATACGAGTATCTTTTATGCGCGTATTCGTTCTGTGATTAGGGTTGATTTCACTGTTTCTTTTCGTAATTTTAATCTAGGTTCTATGTTAATGATGTAAGGGTGGTGTCGTGGCCGTCGTTGGCTTTGGGTGGCTGTCGATGGAGGGTACAGTGTAGGGTGTCGGAGTCGCGTTTCCTTACAACCAGTAACAGCGTTTTGAGTCGCCATGTTTAAACCCGATTCGTTTAATGATTTGATTATAATCTTGTGTGGGTTCTGGGTTTTAGATAGGCCGTGTATAGGGTGGTTGTATGGTGGGTGTCATGACGGATCTTCTCGTGTGTGGTGGTTTTTATAACAGAATTCGTAAGGTGGTCGTAACACAGGAAACCGAGTCGGGTTGCGGTGAGGGGTTTTTGAGTCGACGGTCTGGGTTCGTTAGTGGTGGTCGACGGTTGCTGACTCCTCCCCTGGAACCACCGTGGCTCAGAGGCGAGCCTTGTGGTGCCAGTGGAGGAGCCAGGGGCTGACAGCGGCGCAGGGACTGGCGTGAACAGGGGGTGGTCACGGCCAGACTGGTTTGTGTATATAACTGCTGTACCTGTTTTGTTTTACGGGTTAAAGGTTGTTTTGCTTCCTTTAATTAATCCTTTGTTTATGATCAAGATTTTCGTTAAATTGGGTGTGTTAATAAGTTAATCATGTGGTTATGGTCTAAGCAACTATGGATGTATGTCAATATTGGTAGTATGTTTTGATTATTATTGTTTATGTCTTAATGTTAGTAGTATAGTTATTATTATTGCTATGAATTATTAAGCATAAGAAATTGTTATTGTTGTTATTGTTATTTATTCTTACTAACGAGTATTGTGATTTTTATTAATTGATCGTATGTTATTTATAGTAAGTCTAAAAATAGTAAGTTTAACAATAGTAAGTTAGATTTGGTTAACCGATAATGGTATGTTATGGTCGTGCTTATTTGTGGATATATTCACCATGTTTTATAACTAAATCAATTAATTAGGAACATGATTAAGGAATTTTAGTAGTGTTTATTTATTTGAGTAGAATTTGATAAGAGTAAAATTATAGGAACGGACTTCGAGGAGGAATATTATTAGACGGTGATTGCTTGTCCAGATTTGCTATTTCAGGTAGGTTACAGTGGTGCTTTACTCTGTATTAAGTTATGTGTGGATGTGCATTGCCTGTTGAATGCAAGTACGAATTCTGAGTATGATAGTTGATAATTGTTTATTTGGTGTTGCATTCATAATCATGGCATATGCATTAAATATTGAGAAAGATATGGATCAGATATTATTCTGATGTAAAGCCCAGGGTGGTTCTGCAGACCAGGGCTGGTGTCTTATCAGCTGTTGAGCTGGTGTTCGGTGACGACCGAGTATAGTCTGCCGGGAGGTTCGGTATGGCTTGGTGCAAGGGTATGAGAATGAGATTTGGTTGAGCTCGAGCATTTCATGACATTTGCATATCACATTTGTTTGCATTGTTTATTATTGTGTTTTCCTACTCAACCGCGAGGTTGACAGTGTATTCGTATTCACCTACAATGATCCGGAATGGGGAGTAGATCTTTCAGGTCAGAGACAACAGGATTAGGAGATGGGCATGGAAGGGGAGACATGGCATGGACCGACTTAGTTTTAGATCACTTAGCTTTACATGTTTTAATTGAGTTTGTTATCAGTTGTATGGACTTTAGACTTTTCCAAAGACTTGTCTTATACCAGCTTTCCGTTAACAATTTATGTTTAAAGTATTGTCTATCTTTCACTATGATTATCTACTACCCTGGTTTAACCAGGATGGTAACGGTCCTATTTACCTTGGAAGTCCTAGTTCAGGCTCCTAGGTAAATGGGGGTGTTACAAAGTGGTATCAGAGCGAACGATCCTCAGGCCTAAACTAAAATGGAAATAATGAACATAGGAGTGTCTAAATAAAATGAACCCCAGGCTAGTAACTGTTAGGAGCTCTAGGAGTTGGGATGAGTTAGGGGCCCCCTCAAACCAAGCCACTGGCCCTTTCAGTCTAACCTGGTAACCTTGAGAGATGAAGAGTGTGGGTAGTATAAAGAAAGACCCAAAGTAGAAACGTATATATATGTTGTACTAACATTTCAGCGCCAAGGGAATGAGGTAAGTTATGATGTGAAAGATGGATGAGTATATATGTATATTGTAAAGCATGAGAGTGATATTACATGATGAGTGCCATATATATGTGTTATTTCTAAGCCTTGAGAACATGAGTTTATGTCTTAATTTTGCCTATGAGTGAGATTTGTATGAATATATGCATGCAGTTATGTGATTCCTAAGCCTTTAGGTAGACCTTTAATAAGGATTTAACCATATTTTTACATGCTAAGTATGTATGTTAGCAAGAACAAGTCAGAATAGGAGTTGACCTAGTATTCTCATAAATTTTGTCACTTGTGTAGCAAAATGCCTCCCAGGAGAGAACCCAACACTGCTAATGTATCGCAAGAGGAATTCGATCGCCTAGTAGCTATGAACGCTGCTCTCCTAGCTAGGATTGGGGCAAACACTCAGTCTGATGCAATCAAGATGAGTAATAATATTTCTAGGCATAACCCCACCAAGTACGATGGGGAAGGAGCACCGAGTTTACTTGCGGAGTGGTGCCGGGAGTTCGAGAGTATCTTCGAACTACTGTTTGTACCAGAATCGATGAAGGTGGACCAAGCTGTATTCTATCTGAAGGGTACAGCTAGGTTATGGTGGAATAACAATAAAGAAGAAATCAAGGCAGCTGCAGAAGAGATCGGTTCAGAATATGTGCGCTGGGAGGAGTTCAGGGGGATTTTATCCTTTAAGTTCGTGCCGGAGCATGTAAAAGGGAAGCTGCGAGCAGAGTTCGATTCATTCCAAATGGCCGAAGGGATGACTGTGGAGGAGTATCACAGTAAGTTTTTGCAGCTGGCAGAGAATGTAGCTGACTTAGGCTACACTCAGGAGATGTTAGCAGCAAGGTTTGAGAAGGGGCTGACCTCAATATCAAGAGAAGCATGCTGGCGACTAAGCCCACGACTGTGGAAGATATATATGAGAGGGCTGGTCAGGCAGAAAGGCTCGCTGATATGATTAAGGAAGAGGAGAAGACAAAGGGCGAGAAGAGAAAGTCCGAGTCTACGACTGAGGGCTCGGGGAGCAAGAAACCAAACAACCAGTACTGTTCCTTTTTCTCTAATAGTGCTCCAGGAAGCAATAGAAGTGGAAACCGATCTATGTCCAGGACGGGCGGTGCTAATCCTACATGTTTCAAGTGTGGGAAAATTAGGCACAAGCAATCCAATTGTTGGTCGGGAACACAAAGTGCTGGGAACAGTTACCATAGAGGCAATCAAAGTGGAGGATTCAGAACAACGAATGCGAGTTATTCTGGGAATAACCGATATGGAGGGAACAACTATCAGCGGAGCTATAATAATTACAACAACCAGAACCGCTACCAAGGAAATCAGGGTAGTGGGAACAACAACTTCCAGAAGAGTCTTGCCGAGGCTAGTAACCAGAGCGGAGCTGCATCCGTCAATCAGACTACAGCCAAGAAGAGTGGAGCTCTGTTTATGATGGGCAAGGAGGCTGCAGAGGAGGATGTTCATGTTGTTACTGGTACATTTCTTGTGCATTCCACCCTTACTTTTGTTTTATTTGATTCTGGTGCATCGCATTCGTTTATCTCTACGGAGCATGCTAGGCCTATAGGCTTGAATGTATATGATAGTATAACCGATTCTGTAACTATACCATCTGGGGAGTCCATAGCTTGTAATAGGGTTTATACCAATGTAATGATTCAAGTAGGAGCTGTAAGTTTTGAGTCGAAGTTGATAGAGTTTCCTCTGGGTGGCTTTGAGGTGATACTGGGGATGGATTGGCTGAAAAAGTATAAAGCCTACATTGACTGCTATCAAGGGAAGATCACTTTGAGGGGACCCAAAGGAGTGAGGGTATCTTACAAGGGATATTCTGTAAAGCCTAAACTGAAGCTGATAACCATCAATGCGCTGAAGACTTGCCTGAAGAGGGGTGATGAGATGTTGTTGTGTCATGTGAGAGATTTGACTGCGGAGAAACCCCAAGCGAGTGAGATTGATGTTGTAAGAGATTTCGAAGACGTGTTTCCTGAAGAGATTCCTGGGTTACCACCAAAGAGGGACTTGGACTTTGGCATTGACCTGAAACCTGGGGCTGAGCCAATTTCTAAAGCACCTTATCGCATGGGACCTAAGGAATTGGAGGATTTGAGAAAGCAGTTGGATGAGCTAGCCAACAAGGGGTATGTGAGACCGAGTGTGTCACCTTGGGGAGCTCCGGTGTTGTTCGTTAAAAAGAAGGATGGGACCATGAGACTGTGCGTGGATTATAGGGAGCTTAACAATGTGACGATCAAGAATCGGTATCCTTTACCTCGCATCGATGACCTGTTTGACCAGTTGAGTGGGGCTGGTGTGTTTTCCAAGATCGATTTAAGGTCAGGGTATCATCAGCGAGAATCAAAGATGCAGATTTTCACAAGACTGTGTTCAGATCGAGGTATGGGCATTATGAATTCGTAGTGATGCCATTTGGTTTGACTAATGCACCTGCTGTCTTCATGGACTTAATGAACAGGGTGTTTAGTCCTTATCTGGACCAGTTTGTGGTGGTGTTTATCGACGACATCTTGGTGTATTCAAAGAACAGAGAAGAGCACGCTAAACATTTGAGCTTGGTGTTACAGACTTTGAGGGACCATCAATTATATGCCAAGCTAAGTAAGTGCGAGTTTTGGCTCGAGAAGGTTGCCTTTCTGGGGCATGTGGTGTCTTAGGAGGGTGTGTCTGTTGACCCTAGCAAAATTGAGGCCGTTTCGAAATGGGAACGACCAAGGAATGTGGCTGAAATTCGTAGCTTCTTGGGATTGGCTGGTTATTACAGGAGGTTCGTGAAAGATTTTTCAAAGATAGCCAAACCGATGACTTCGTTGATGCGGAAAGAAAACAGATTCGTCTGGGATGAGAGCTGTGAGAAGGCATTTCTAAACCTGAAGGAGCGTCTCACCACAGCTCCTATCCTTGCGTTGCCAGAGGGAAGTGAGAATTTTGAAGTGTATACTGATGCTTCTAAGAAGGGACTGGGATGTGTGTTGATGCAGAATGGGAGAGTAATCGCTTATGCTTCTAGGCAGCTGAAACCTTATGAGGAAAATTATCCGACACATGACTTAGAGCTGGGAGCGGTAGTTTTTGCACTTAAACTGTGGCGACATTATCTTTATGGAGCTACATTTAAGGTGTATTCTGATCATAAGAGCCTGAAGTACATCTACACTCAGAGGGAACTAAACATGCGCCAGAGGAGATGGCTCGAGCTTATTGGAGATTACGATATGGAGATTCTGTACAAGGAAGGAAAGGCTAATGTTGTGGCTGATGCATTGAGTAGGAAGTCTGTTCATGCTCTATGCACAGCTATGTCCAGGTTGAGTATGTATCGTGAGCTGGGACAGATGGGAATCGCAGTGATAAGGAAAGGTGAGACCATGGGGGATTTGACGATCGAGCCGGAGTTATATTCCGAGATCCGAGAGAGCCAGAAGAGTGATCCAAGAATTCAGAAGTGGCGTGAGGAAGTGAACAAAGCTAGTGCTACCGAACCATATTCTAAGTTCGAGATTTGCAGTGATGATAGTTTGAGATTTGATGGGAGATGGTGTGTACCTGATGATGAGGAATTAAAGAGAAAGATTCTAGTCGAAGCTCATTCTACACCTTATTCCGTTCATCCTGGAGGGGATAAGCTGTACAAAGACCTGAAGAAAGCATTTTGGTGGCCAAAACTGAAGCAGGAGGTGGCTGAGTTTGTCTCTCGATGTTTGGTATGTCAAAGAGTGAAGGGAGAACATAAGAGGCCGCAAGGGAAATTACAACCACTTGATGTACCTGAGTGGAAATGGGAAAGCATATCAATGGACTTCATTGTACGCTTACCTAGGACTTCGAGAGGGAATGACATGATTTGGGTGATAGTTGACAGGCTGACTAAGTCGGCCCATTTCATACCGAGGAAGGAGACTTGGAGTAAGGCTGAATTGGCCAAGGCTTATGTAAAGCATGTGGTGAAACTTCACGGTGTCCCTAAGGACATTGTTTCTGATCGCGATTCCAGGTTCATCTCTAAGTTTTGGCAGGAGTTACAGACATTGATGGGAACTACTTTGAAGATGAGTACTGCGTTCCATCCTGCAACGGATGGTCAGACAGAGAGGACTATCCAGACACTGGAGGATATGTTGCGGGCTTGTGTACTAGAGTTTGGAGGATCTTGAGAGGACAAACTTGACTTGATCGAGTTTTCGTACAACAATAGCTATCATACTAGCATTGGGATGGCTCCTTTTGAGGCATTGTATGGAAGGAAGTGTAGGAGTCCAGTTTGCTGGGATGATCGAGCTGATATATTGACTTTGGTACCTGAGATGATTCAGGAGATGATAGCACAGGTCCAGGTGATCCGTCAGAAGATGAGAGCTGCCCAAGATAGACAAAAGAGTTACGCGGATCTAAAACGGAGTGACATCACATTTGAGGCTGGAGAAAAAGTGTTGCTGAAAGAGTCACCCATGAGAGGAGTAATGAGGTTTGGCAAGAGGGGAAAGTTGAGCCAGAAGTTCATTGGCCCATTCGAGATTTTGGAGCGAATTGGCGAGGTGGCCTATCGGCTAGCTCTACCACCAGCGTTATCCAGGGTGCATAATGTGTTTCACGTTTCCCAACTAAGGAGATATATCAGTGACTCTTCGCATATCCTTGACCATGAGGTCATCGAGGTCGACGAGCAGTTGACCTACGAGGAGAGACCCAAGGAAATACTGGACAGGAAGGTGCGGAAAACCAGAAATGGGGAGACCGCGCTTGTCAAAGTATTATGGACAAATCATAATGTCGAGGAAGCTACTTGGGAGACTGAGGTTTCGATGAGGGAAAAATATCCTGAACTGTTTACTTAAGGTATGTTACGATGACGTAACCTTTTTTTTAGGGGGGTAGAATGTGACAATTCGTGTTTTTAAGTGCTTTATTAGCTTTAAAGGTTATATGATGTCACCTTCTGTGTTTGTTACATGCTTTATTGATCAGTTGTGTTGACCTTGGGATGGTGAACTTCGGGACGAAGTTCATTTTAAGGGGGGAAGACTGTAATACCTCGTATTTTTATTTCGTTTTATTTAATTATGCTAACTTTATTAGATTTCGAAGTCGATGGATTATAATAAAAGCGATATAATATTTGTGGACGAGATGTTTTACGCGTTGTTTTTAGAATCGTATAAGTGAATTTTTAACAAACCCGTACTTGATTCATGTTATGTGGGTATTGGAGTGCGTGATGGGTTGAAGCATACACAGGATGCTGAGTCTTTGGGCCTAGGATTGCGTGCCCAAACCCTAGCCCATACACATTATTCCTTGATTTCAGAAATTCTGAAATCAAGACTCAACCGTCCTACTTATAGCATGAATCTAAGACCTTTCTTGACCTAATCTATACAGACACACACACACATCTTCATCTGCCGCCACTGCTGGGATTGCAAAGAGGGGATTTTCACGGTGGTTCTAGGGGTTAAAGGGTGGTCTTTGGCAAGGGCAAAAGAGCACAACACTGATCTCGTTTTCTGGAATTCGCATTTTCTGCCTTACGTTCTGATTCAATTTGTGTTTACCTCATGCATTTAAAATCATGCCTCTTTATAAATTCGTAATCTATGTTATGTATTCATCATGTTTTGATCATCTAGGATTCGTCTTTTATGATTTAGAGTTGTCGTTTAGGGAGTCTCGTTTCTGGGGATGTTTTCACTTTCTGGGTTGCGGAAACAGGGGTGTATACGAGTATCTTTTATGCGTGTATTCGTTCTGTGATTAGGGTTGATTTCACTGTTTCTTTTCGTAATTTTAATCTAGGTTCTATGTTAATGATGTAAGGGTGGTGTCGTGGCTGTCGTTGGCTTTGGGTGGCTGTCGATGGAGGGTACAGTGTAGGGTGTCGGAGTCGCGTTTCCTTACTACCAGTAACAGCGTTTTGAGTCGCCATGTTTAAACCCGATTCGTTTAATGATTTGATTATAATCTTGTGTGGGTTCTGGGTTTTAGATAGGCCGTGTATAGGGTGGTTGTATAGTGGGTGTCATGACGGATCTTCTCGTGTGTGGTGGTTTTTATAACAGAATTCGTAAGGTGGTCGTAACACAGGAAACCGAGTCGGGTTGCGGTGAGGGGTTTTTGAGTCGACGGTCTGGGTTCGTTAGTGGTGGTCGACGGTTGCTGACTCCTCCCTGGAACCACCGTGGCTCAGAGGCGAGCCTGGTGGTGCCAGTGGAGGAGCCAGGGGCTGACAGCGGCGCAGGGACTGGCGTGAACATGGGGTGGTCACGGCCAGACTGGTTTGTGTATATAACTGTTGTACGTGTTTTGTTTTACGGGTTAAAGGCTGTTTTGCTTCCTTTAATTAATCCTTTGTTTATGATCAAGATTTTCGTTAAATTGGGCGTGTTAATAAGTTAATCATGTGGTTATGGTCTAAGCAACTATGGATGTATGTCAATATTGGTAGTATGTTTTGATTATTATTGTTTATGTCTTAATGTTAGTAGTATAGTTATTATTATTGCTATGAATTATTAAGCATAAGAAATTGTTATTGTTGTTATTGTTATTTATTCTTACTAATGAGTATTGTGATTTTTATTAATTGATCGTATGCTATTTATAGTAAGTCTAAAAATAGTAAGTTTAACAATAGTAAGTTAGATTTGGTTAACCGATAATGGTATGTTATGGTCGTGCTTATTTGTGGATATATTCACCATGTTTTATAACTAATCAATTAATTAAGAACATGATTAAGGAATTTTAGTAGTGTTTGTTTATTTGAGTAGAATTTGATAAGAGTAAAATTATAGGAACGGACTTCGAGGAGGAATATTATTAGACGGTGATTGCTTGTCCAGATTTGCTATTTCAGGTAGGTTACACTGGTGCTTTACTCTGTATTAAGTTATGTGTGGATGTGCATTGCCTGTTGAATGCAAGTACGAATTCTGAGTATGATAGTTGATAATTGTTTATTTGGTGTTGCATTCATAATCATGGCATATGCATTAAATATTGAGAAAGATATGGATCAGATATTATTCTGATGTAAAGCCCAGGGTGGTTCTGCAGACCAGGCCTGGTGTCTTATCAGCTGTTGAGCTGGTGTTCGGTGACGACCGAGTATAGTCTGCCGGGAGGTTCGGTATGGCTTGGTGCAAGGGTATGAGAATGAGATTTGGTTGAGCTCGATCATTTCATGACATTTGCATATCACATTTGTTTGCATTGTTTATTATTGTGTTTTCCTACTCAACCGCGAGGTTGACAGTGTATTCGTATTCACCTACAATGATCCGGAATGGGGAGTAGATCTTTCAGGTCAGAGACAACAGGATTAGGAGCTGGGCATGGAAGGGGAGACATGGCATGAACCGACTTAGTTATAGATCACTTAGCTTTACATGTTTTAGTTGAGTTTGTTATCAGTTGTATGGACTTTAGACTTTTTCAAAGACTTGTCTTGTACCAGCTTTCCGTTAACAATTTATGTTTAAAGTACTGTCTATCTTTCACTATGATTATCTACTACCCTGGTTTAACCAGGATGGTAACGGTCCTATTTACCTTGGAAGTCCTAGTTCAGGCTCCTAGGTAAATGGGGGTGTTACAATAATCGTGCTGTGTCCAACCTTTTCCATATCTGATAAAAACCATAATTAGAAGCTAACAAATAAAAACCAAAGGTAGCAGTAAGTAGAACAAAGACCAACCTTTTCCACATCTGATACGCATAACAGCCTCCCAACTAGTTTCGCTTGTCAGGTCCCTGCCCAATTCATGCCTCAACTTGTCTTATTGATAATGAGTAGAAGAAGAAAAAGATATTGATTCACCTATAGTTAGTTTAGAGAGGAAAAATTATTTAATGTGGAAAATATGAAGCAAAAGAAGAAAAGGCAGAACATTTTACCCGAATTCTTCACCGCCAAAGCGATTTCCTTCAACTATGGAACTGAAAACTTAGTGGCACGTGTATTAGGCAGTGAAGGGGTAGGTGCATGAAGTATGGGTCTCGGAATTGGCTGTTGTATGTGGCAGTGCAGTATAGCAGCTGGAATGTGGGCTGCTGATCATCTGGGAATTCTGGGTCTGATGATGCAGCAATGTGCAGGTACGATGATCAGATGCTTGGGTGGGTCTGATTGGTATTTGTACAACTGCTGGACTCAGTTTGGCTTGAGAATACTGTGATGGCTTAGTATCGCGTTAGTTGCAGTAGCATTGGGGTTGCTGTGGTCTGCGGACTACCCATTCTGTAATGATGCAGGAACATGTTAGAAAGCATGTACAACTTGAGGTACTAAATGAGGAAAACACTTTCTATCCCTTTGGTATTGTCTCCCATGTTCATGTAGCAAAAACAAACGCTCAACAAAAGACTACATAAGTCTGTCTCTGTTGCTTGTTTTAATTGGAAACGAAGTCGATATTAGGCTAAGCTTAAATTATTAACCTCTAATTTGGACACCTGATTCGCTAAGACAACATAAAGCAAACAACATAAAGCTAGAGAGTTCCATTTGAACAAGCATCCACGTCCTAGGACAAATATGGTACTATAATAGTAAAGTCGACACAATTTATAAATACTACAAGCAAGAGTAATATTAAATCGTACAATGGTAACGAAACCCTAATTTTTCCCTAATTTGAAATAGATCTAGAATACCCAATTGTTCAAACCCTAACTCATTAAATTTGCAATAGAATCCTAAATTCTTCCTTCCTCTAAGACGAAGTGAACTGTACTGCTGCTACACCAACCACTACATTTTTTCACATTTCCACTACCAATTCAGACAATCAATCTAAGACAAAGCAAAATTTAACCAACATAAATGCTCCATATTCCATATTTCCACCGACATGACTCAAACCCTAGAAAAATAATATAGTAATAACCAATAAAAGAGTACAAATTAGTAAATTTGAAACGCGAAAATCATAAAAATTACAAAAGATCGAAATATTTAAACAGGAAAGTAAGATTGAGAGACCATAAAAATGAATTGAATAATCGTATTGTATTTCGCTATTCAAACTCCAATTAATCGAAAATAGTTAACCCTAAAAATCAATTCACATACCTAATTTAGAATAATATGAATAGAGGAGATGGCGAGGTTGCGAGTTCCGTCAATTACCGTTGATTTCTAATGGTGGTGAGGCGGTGGTTAGCAAAATTTGGTGGTTGTCAAGGGAGTTTGGGAGGGAGATTCAGTACACTGTTCTATTGTTTTATTGTTTCGCAATTGGGATAAAAACACGGAATGCGTTTAGAATAATATCCCTGTTTCAATTTTTCTTTTTTTTTTTAAATAATAAGTATTTGCAGTGTTTTCAAAATAAACACCTCAAATAACTTATTTGCTGCGTTTATTCACAAAACGCCTCAAATAACCAATAAATTATTTGCTGCTATTGGGCTAAAACGCCTCAAATATATAGCCGCAAATAGATGTTTTTCTACTAGTGTATGGAGAGTAAGGTCCTATATGCCTACCGATGAAGAAGGGATTCATAGCAGTTTGACCTACAAAGTCTAGTCTCAATTTTTGTTTTAGAGGAAGATCCCATCAACTTAATTTTAATTCCTTTTAAGTGAACGAATATCTAGCATGCAAAGTGAATAAATCGAGGTGATGGCTTATAATTATGACATCTTTATGTCTATGAAAACTAACAAGCATACTATATGAGTCAATTTTCATGCAACTTTAGGTGGTTTGGTTAGGCGGAAACATGATGCAATGTCTAAACATGTGATGTCATGAAACATGAACGGAATAAAAACGAATAACAACGAGAAAAACCCTAGTGTGGCCTATCTACCAAAATAAAAACAAAGTACAATTTTGGAATCCAATCATAATTGGACCCTAAAAGCTTGTCTCGATGTTCCATCTTGGTCCATGAAGCGGGAGTGAGCATCCTTGATCTCCGTCTTTCTCTTCTCATAATGTCTTTGAAATTACAAAATAAACCTATTTACATTCTAATTTTCTAACATTATAATAAAGAATACAAACGGGAGATACGAGATCTCATAAATACATCACGATTATGTTTCATTCATTACGAAAACATAATCTACTAAGGTCACACTAAGTAATTACAAATTACAACCCATTGCAAAATACGTAAAATATTCATTCATCATAATATGCATCAAAAACAAAACATCAACTTATAAATAATACATTCTTGACATAATTCCATAATTATGCTGTAAAATTTATCCAAACCACCTTTAATATATGATTAAATTATGTGACAATTCCTTAATGACTCACAAAACTCAAATCATACATAATCGATATTTAATCCAAATTATCATATAATATCAATTAACTTTAACATTATTTTAAACCGTTTTAAAATAAATAGGTATCGATTAATATTGTGAACCATTTTACAATATTAACAAGTTATCATTATAACTTATGGCCAAAAATAATAATAATAATAAAAAAAAAAAAGCAGGCCCTTCCTGGCCGTGACAAATACTTTTTTTTTAAAATAATTCGGCCATTTCAACAAAAACAAATTAAACATATTTAAATAATCTTTGTACATGTATATTCATGGCAAAACATGTTCCATATTTAATCATTATTAAATATCAATTCAAAACTAGATTCACAATTTAACATTTAAAGTGTAAATCTAAATTAAAATTAAATCGATTATCATAATATCCGACTTAACATAATTATTTTGAATTACATCAAATAGAATCTATATTTATTCAACATGAACAATATCCAATTTCATTTTAATTTAATCCAAATTAAATTAAAACATGAACTTTTATTATATTAGTCATTTTAAAAACATCAAAATAATAAAAAGGAATTTGCCAAAAATATCGGAAAATAGCCTCCGAATTTTATTATAGAAACACGCTGTTTCTATACAAAAACACGCTGTTTCTTTAAAAAATTCTGCCCGGTTAAAAAAACATTTTTTCTAAAATTAATTCATGCCATAATATCAACATATATGTAAAAATCATATTACAAAAATTTCGTGGCCTTAGCTCTGATACCACTTGTAGGAAATATCGGTATATTTCGACATAATTATAAGGATTATAACGAAACTTTATAATATGAAATTATCGTCTCAAATGCAATATGTAAATAATCAACATGAATTAGAAATAACCTTTGGTCCTTCAAATGTACGGCCTAAGAACAAATATCGAAATCGATATTCTCCTATTGATTGCACCCAAAATGTGAAGAAATATGCCAAATACTTGTTGCTAGATCAAGATTTTATATACTACTTTTAATATATAAATTATGTAATAATGTTAAGATAGAAAAATCTGAATTTTCTTTTTCTCCTTTTTGAAACCACACGTCCAAAAATCAACAAAAAACAAGATTTGTTTTTATGTTTTGTTAACTACCAAAATGGTGGTTATTTTGGTTATTTATATATTAATTATGTATTAAATAAATAATAATAAATATATATTAGTTAGATACAACTAATTGTATCGTAACCAACAAAACTGCTTTTTCATTTATTATTATAAAATAATATAATACAATATATATAAATATTTTAGGAGGAAAAAAATTAATTATCGTATAATTAATAAATTTTAATATCGTATATTAAAATTTTATGTCATTTATAAATATCGTATATTTATGACTTGAATTTTAAATATAACATTTTATATTTAAATTTTGAATTAACATTTAATTCACATCTCCAAATATTATTTAATCTTATTAAATAACCGCATCATTATTACATTTGACTAACCTTTTAGTCATTTAAGGCATCAATATAATTATATTTTCATATAATCACATCTCTCAAACACATCCTCTAGGTGTGACCTTTAGGGACCAGTGGATCACCGCCATCTGTATGACAATAACGTCAAACTTCTAGCAAGCCAACCGTTATCGATAAACGTTAATCAACTGATTATCATACTAAGTATACCCTGTGAACCTGTAAGAGATTTATATTGTTATCACACTAACTGTGGAGGACACTGGCTCCAACATCTTAACTATTGTTCACAAAACTGGGGGTTTTAAATTGTTTTATCTAAACTACGGAGATTAGAAGGCAGAGAGAAAAAGGTAAGAAAATAACAAAAATAAGATGGATATGAAATAAATAAGAGAAAGGGAATATGCTAGGATTTCGGATCACTGTGTCGTCAGCACTATCGGTGTAAACTAGGTTGGTCATTTTATTGGTAGGAAGAGCTAGGTTATTACAGTCACGTCTCTAACCCGACTATACCTTCCGGTCTTAAGTCGCCCTAAGGTCATTTTGTTGGAGGAAGTGTCCTCGACAATAATGCGTTGACATAATTAAATCTCATTTGAATGAAACACAACTGGGAATGTTACTCTTTTGAAGTCGACTGATCAACATTTACCGATAATGATTGGCTGTCTAGAGTTTGACATTATCGTCATATGATGGCGGTGATCAGTTGATAAGGTCATATCTTTAGGGAATTTCGTCTCAATAAAATATTTAATTAAATCGTATTGGATACGAATTAATTAATAACTGGAAATTTGGAAATGATTTTACATGATGTATATTATTATAATGGGATTATAATAATAAAGGTCAAAGTAATAAAATTGTTTTATTACTCGGTTTTATTTAGTCGTTTGGGAAACGATTAAATTGAGAATGAACACGGTTGATCATAAAATTACAAAGAGTTGTAATTAAAATTATGACATTACATTTTATAATATAGTAATTTAGAATTACTATTAATATTATTTAAATGTTATAAAATTGTGAATTATGAATTTTAAAGAGTTAAAATTGCATAATTTTCAAATTGGTTCATGTGTTATGGGACATGTGTGACATGATACAAATTAACACAATTGACAAAGATAAAATAGAGTCCATTTAAACTCCATTTTGGACCGTGTAAATGGAAGTGTATGTGGTGATTATTGTGTGCAAGAATGTACATAATGATTGTGTGTGTCATACACAAAAGAAGGTGTAAGGAATCTTACTTAGTTTTGTGTAAGTGAAAGAAGGGCGTGCATTGGCCTTGGGTGGCTTGTTTGGCCGGCCAAATGATAGACCAAGTAAGTTCATTTTGCTCTATATATGCAACACTCTACACCCCACACAATACTAGTCTTGGTTGTTGGTAGCTTATTCATTTTCACACAATACTACAACATATCATTCTCATTTTTCTTAGAAAATAGTTTTCTAAGTAAAATAAATCATTTCTAATACTAATAATATTAAGAGTAATATTATTATTATTTCTAGTATACTAATTCAATTTTCTAGTAACAAAATTGTTTTTAGTTTGAGATCGGGTCCTTGATAAGAGCTTTTGGAGACAGTTTCAATTTAAATCGTTATAAGGGTATTTCGGTTCATTGAAGACTCAATAATAGGTGATTATTGAGTATAAACCTTCTAAAACCAATGTAAGGACATTCATACTTCTTATGTAATTATCATGCATGCATAAGATCTAACTAAGTTTTTATGCCTAAACTTAAACAAACAAAACTCGTATGAGATATGAGTATATAATCTGAAATTTGATTTCTAGCAAGTGGTATCAGAGCATTACGGTTGTTGCATGCATGATCAGATTCATGTTTTGTGTTAATTAGATTAACACATATAATTCGAATATTTTGTGTTTATTATGATAAATCACAAAATAATTTTGCATTTTAAAGTTTCTGGTTCTAAAATGGTTTTAGGACATAAAAATAATTTTATGGATTTTTATTGTTCATTTTATATTTATTTGTATATTATTTAGATTTAAATCGGTTTTAAACAACAATTACTGGGAAAAATAGTTAAACTTAGTTTCTGGCCGAGATTTTTTATATGTACTCACATGCATATTGTATATGTTGTATAAAAATTTTCGTAACAAATGAAGTTATTATACATGGATTATGATTTTATGAGATAAATAGTCATAATATGAGTTAAAATGGGTATAGCAGGTTATATTTCGAATCTGACCTTAAAAATTTTATGCGAAGTCACATGAAATATGTAAAGTGCCTAAAAAAAGTTTGAGATTTGGTGGACCTATTTTGCATGATTAATGATGTTTAGAGTAAAAATCATATTAATAGTGACTAAATTCGACTTTAATAGTTAGAGTTGGAATTTTGCCATAAATATTTTACATAATGTCACATGAAATATTTATAGAATGTATAAAACTTTTGAGAATTGTTTCTCTTCTGTTGCATGATTTATGATTTTAATGGTTAAAATCAACTAAATAATGACTAATTGTGTTAAAATTAGTTAATATTAAAATTATGGCATAAACTTTTACCCATAGATGTATTATATGATATGAACATCAGATTCAAAAGTTGGATATTAAAAAGTTTCTGTTTTTATGATTATTAATTTGAGATAACTGTTAATAATTGTAATTTTGAGTCATGAAAATAAAAAATTCGAGTATGGCCTGAAATTTTTGGTCATTTCCAGATTCCAAAAGGTATTTTAGGATGACAAAAATTTATAGCAATTTTATTGCAAGTTATTATAATTAAATTGAATTTTAAACATAAGAACACATTTTATGCGATTTATTTAAGAAATAAACAAATCTTTTTACATGAGGCCATTTTATTAACTTCTGAAATTTTGGAAATTTCCATAATGTTTTTCGAATTTAAATTTAAATTTTTCGAATTTTTATTGACTCATTTGGCCATTTTCATTTATTTTTTCCGTGAATACGAATAATTTATGAACAATAATACAAAATCGAGTTTAATCATGATCGAAATTAGTAAAGACTAAATTTTGATTCCTAAAGTGTGTTAGGATGATTAACTTGGACATAAATGAGATTTATGTGATTTTGGTGATTTTAATAGTTAAAATCACGCATATCCGTAAAAACCGTAAACAAATATGAGATATTTGCTCCTTGTAAAGGCGATTTGGCATTAAAATTAGCACGTGCATACATATTTTAATATGTCATTTTATTTAATATGAATGTCATATTTGGATTGTTTTATATATTTTGGAATTATGTAATTTTCTTAGTATGGCCTTAGTCTTTAATCAATATTACCCGTAATGAAAGGGAATATATTGATTCGGTTGTAATTTATGTGATCTCGAATCACGGGTTTGTAATTTAATAGATTTAAATTTCAGTTTTACAATAGAGTAATTGTATCATTTTATTGTAAGTTCCGGAGATCCAAAAGACGGTGCCATTCGGAAAGGAGTTCCGACAAGAAGGTGTTTCTTGGAAAGCGTGCCTTTGAAGTTCAAGGGACCAAGGAGTTGGTTTCCGAATTTGTAATAGTTAAATAGTTTTCTATTACTAGGAAGGCCATACCAGGACTTTGTTGCTTTATTGCTTTTATTTTGCTTTATTTATATGTTTGCATGCATAGCCAAATCGCCATAAACATGCATACTAGAATATTCGTTAAAACGACTGTGTCAATTATAATTATCGCGTTCACCAATTTAATTCACTTAAAAGCGATAGATAATAAATTGACAACACCTCTATATTAACAAAACAATTGAGATTAGCCTTACCAAATAGTAGAACCAATGAGCTTCTATTTCGTGGGGTGGTGCTAGTCCAGTGGGTAGTATGAACCCCATTACGTAGGATAAGTGGGGCGATGATGTGGATTCAGTCTAGTGGATCGCATCTCGATGCAATCGAAATTTGGTTTGTACTCAACGGAAGTGTAGAGGACCAGTGGTCAATGTTTTCCGGGCTAAGATGAATAAATAATGATTTTTCATCAAGAGAAAGTTCTAAGTGTAGAATCGGTTAAAATATTAACTCACCAAACCATATCATTGAGTCGGAATTCCAGTGGTTCACGATTTTGGTGGTATAGGGTTTGGGTCTTGGAATCGTTTATGAAATTGGATAGAGGTCATTTCATAAATGCCTTAACTTGTTTAAAATGTTTACAAGTTAAATTAAAAACGATAAGTGTTTAATATCTTCAAATGTTTAAATTTTGTAGTTAAGTTTTCGTATCAATATCAATCATGACAACTTTCCCTACTCCAAACACCACATCGCATACTTCATGGTTACGATCATTCATGGATCGTTATAAGCTAGAAAAGAATGAGGCAGACTTTACCGATTGGGATGCCCAACTTAAGTTGGCCGCAGAAGGTGATGGTAAAACCCAATACTGTTAGGTTTTATTAGTTGCTCATAAACTAATTTTAGTCATACTGATACAATCTTTTAATTAACTCTTTAATTAACATATTATATGTGATCTTATGCATGCTAACATATGCGGAATAGGGAGAAATCGTGCTCTTACACTCGGTCCAAAGCTAGCAAGGATGATCCTCCAAGTACCCAAAATAGAATACCTCCTTTGGATGCACCAAGACAACCCCTCAATAATCCGATCTCGAGTGTGCTAGATCAACAACCGGATTTCCTTAAAACAACTCTAATCTCTCTAATTAGAATGTTATTACAATACTATAAAATAGTATGATTTTATTATCTTATAATAATATATTAGAGGTTGTAAAATTCTTCTTCCTAAGAATGATTTTCGGCCAAGTGTGAAGAAGAACAACAAGAAGAATGAATATGATACATATCACATATATATATTAAGCATGCTCTTAATAAGATAAATTAATTAACTTAAGCATGCTTATGGGGAAGGGTTTGCCGGTTTTAGGGAACCTCAAATGGGGAACATCTTGACTTCTCAAGACACTAGGGTGGTATCTAGGTTAGTGTTCTCTAGGTGATGTAAATGATTGTGTTTTATACACTAAAAAACACAAAACATACCCTTAACTAACCTCACCAAAACCGGCTACCATAATCCATAAAATGGATTTCATTTTACAACTTTGTAAAATGTACAATTTGTACAAAGTGTGACATCTTATATGTCTTTAAGATATAAAATGCTTTAGTACATTTAAAACATATAAATATTTATCCTATAAATATTGTACATAATTAAATAAATCATATTTATTTAATTGATAAGTAATTCAAAATTACTAATGTAAAATGATCATTTATCGTCCTTACGATTTACAACCTTTGTATTAATTTCAACCCAATTCATTCTAATAACGATATAATAAAATATCGTTCAATGTTTAACAATCGACACATTTCAATTTTAAACATAAATCTTACATTAAGATTTAACCTCTAATTTCTCGACATACGAGTTTAAGGAATATGATCAAATCGTATCACCATACATTTGATCATTTTATCAATTAAGGGAATTGTCCTAAAGGTGTGACCTAAAGGGATCAACTGACCATCACCGTCATACGACAGTAATGTCAAACTCTAGCTAGCCAATCATTACCGATTAATGTTGGTCAGTTGACTAATAATTCGTATCATCCCTTGCGCATTCTCGTCATGAGATTTAATTACGTGATCGCAGTATTGTTGAGGACACATTTCCCAACAATCTCCCACTTGTCCTCGACAAGTGTGCGTCACCAATTCTCTTGTCCTATTACAATCTCCCACTCAATGCAAGATGTCTCTCTGAGGTTGTACTTGCATTTGATCATATCATGAGTGGTTTCCTCGATCTGGAGAATAACTGTCTGACCGGAATTATCTACCATAGATACCTTCCGAGCGTGGCCACGCATTTCCAGTTAACTTCTCCTCGAGTGGCCCTGAGATTTGAACAACCCTGACAAGGGGTGGACAATTTCTATCGCACTACTTCCTTCAACTAGTCACAGTCAGTCACAACCCAAAACAATCCCATTTGACTCCAGTTACGAAAAGTCGTAGAGAATGGATCAAAGTTATGCCTAAACTGTACCATCTTGGGAGAGTAGTCTTTAATCTAAGAATTGACTCACAAGAATACTATAGCAGCTCTCGCCACGACCCGGCTATAAAATTTCCAGAACTCTATAAGCGGTCACATTGCCCGACAGAGTGTCTCTTACAGTCTGCCTATGTGATCGACTAGTCATTACATATGACTCTATGGCACTTGAACTTACCATCAATCGCCTCACACTCTAGTCGCTTTGAGACGTCACCTCATGTAAGCGGCTAGGGGCCATACTAAGTCAATCCAGTTCACTTATGGGGTTCAATATTGTCTCATACAACCCATTTGGATTCTGACAAAGTATCTTTCATTTTGAGTTAATCATAACTCAAATGATGTTGTCATGCAACAATAGTCAACACTATTACATTGCATTTTGATGCACAATCATCTATTTGTATTAGTGTTTTGCAAATAACCTTTATTCATGCGAATAACCTTTATTCATTATAGCAAAACTTACAACTTTTGGTCTCCTTTATTCTCATATTATCCCGTATAATATGATTCTATTTGAGTACATTTCTAGAACTCTTTCTAGATTTTGAGTTTCCTTTCCGGAGGAAAGCTCCCACTGTTATCTTATAACTTGTGACGTATCGATATACAGTCACTTATGTACTGAAAACTTTATTGTAGTCTATTTATGATTTCATCATTCTAATAATTTTCACTCATCTTGGCTATTTGATAATGGTTTCATTCATCGTTATGAATGATGTATCCAACCATTCTAACTTCTAGTGGGCGACCTTTTATTATCCATATAATAAACCTTCCCGTAAAGCTCCATCATCTTATGATATAAGGTATTTGATCATCTAGAATTGAAAACCTCTTATTCTTTACACCTTAAAGAATCACCCATTCTCTCTAAATGGTAGGCTTAATTCTTTTAATGAAAATCGCTCCCACTAAAATCAATATCTCTCGTTATCTTAAATGAACCTTTCATTTCTCGCATGTTAAACTATTACTTGAATCATTATCACAATCACTATCCCTATAGTGATCTGTTTCCATTCAATCAATCATTACCTTCTTATAATGTCTTCGTTTCCTCGAGACGAAAATGACATGATAATTTCTTTATAACTACATTGAGAGGATTGAGATGATTTCTTCTCTTTTATCTTATAAACTTAGAAAAATCATTTATTAAGGAACCGTTTTCCTACCGATTTCATACGGGGTTTCAAGTTTCCTCTCTATGAAACAATGAACACAAAGAACCTTTCTTCGAGTGTCCTCCCGTAGTTTATTTAGTGTCCTCTCGTAGTTTCTTCAAATCATTTAGGGCTCTTCTTAAGACTCCCAAGTAAGAATCTTCTCTAAGATCCTTCCTTTATTTTCATCATTGGTTTGCGAGCGAAATATTTTCTCCCACTCTATCCTTCTAACAATAACCTTTATTCGTTTAAGGATAGCTATTTCGATTAACCAATGTATCTGAATGTTTGAAGTTTGATAGGTGTGATGAATACATTCTCATTTTCACTTAAAATGAAAATCTTATAATTAACTGATATAGTCTCATTTTGATTGAATTTATCTCATGGGGTGTAGTTCTCCGTTTTAATCAACTCTTTGATTATATTATATTGATCGTATCAATAGTTTGTTGCGTGATAAAATCACTATTATTCATGTTTAAACAAGGTATGCAATTTATTTGAGAAATCAAAACATTGATTAAGAACAAAAGTAGTGACTCGGGTTGAAAACCAAGTCACCAATATCCAAAACTACAACCATTGTTTTAGGATTTTAATCCTTGTCTTACAAGAAAATAAATTGTTCCATAAATAAATGCAAAATATGAAAGAAGACGATATGAAAATTAGAGGCTAGTGTTGGAGCTTGTGTCCTCCACATGTAGTGTGATAACGTCATTGCACATACCCTTGTACGGACAAGTGGGAGATTGTTGGGGCTGGTGTCCTTGACAATTAAGTACAATGACTTATTAAATCTCTTTAAGGATCACAAGGGCATACTTTTGTATTATTACCAGTTGATCCACGTTTATCAATAACGGTTGGCTTGCTAGATAAGTTTGACGTTATTGTCATACGGATGGCGGTGATCAACTGGTCCCTATACGTCACACCTATAGGACAAGTTTGAGAGATGTGAAGGTATGAAAATACAGTCACATTTTGCCGGATACGACTAAACAGTTAGTCAGAGGTATTGACTAATAAATTAGTCAATAAGATGTTGAGATTATTATTTAATACGGATTAAATAATTTTAGCTAATACGGATTACAAGATTAATTCGTAAATTAAATATAAACGGTTATATTTAATTAAATATTGTATTCGCGTATTAATATAAACAGTTATATTAATTTGGGCAATATCGTATTTTATCAGACCGTTATTAATATATCGACTGTATTAATATCTGATAACATGTTACGATTTATAATTATAAACCCGCGAATTATATTTAAGCAATTGGGTCGAATCATGCATTGGAATAAGGTAAGAGTGGAAAGCCCACTCCTACCCTATGTCCAATTCGGCCGAAACCTAGAGGCTACATAAGGAGAGTCCTTCTCCTTATGTAGACGACTCTTGTTGCACTGTTAAAATAATTCTCAAGAAAATTAGGGTTCGAGAGCACTCTTCTCCTATAACCCAGATCTCACATCTAAAACTCAAAAGGCTCTCCCGATATTGCAAGGCAGTTGGAGAGGATTTCTAGCACACGCGGCCTCGTCTCAATCTAAGTCTTGGGTGCAAGTTATAGGAGGGAATTTGTGTTAATTCCTGTTCTTAGGCCTTTCGCACAAGGACCAAAGGTTGTACTTCTTTTCTTATGCTTTTTAATCTTATGACGATATTCACGACTGTAATTTTCATTATAATCCTGCAAATAAAGAGCGAATACACGTTTTATTCCTCACAAGTGGTATCAGAGCCTTAGGCCATGAAAATTTTACAATTGTGTCTTTCATAAGTTTTAAAATTTTTGAAAACCGTACAATCTGCCTAGGCACTCGATCGAGTACCTGTTGCACTCGATCGAGTGCCCTCGTACCAAGGCCCCGTGCGTGAGTTTTTAGTGGGAAATCGATCTTGTTTTCGATTATAATTTGCATATTGTTAATTAATCGACATTTTTAGCAATATGTGAATCTTTTGTTGTTGTTTATTTATGATTTACACGTTTTAAATCCAAGTTATAAACTCGTTTTAGATTTAAAAGTGCAGCGATTGCGTTTTAAAGAGTCACTCGATCGAGCCCCTGCTGCACTCGATCGAGTGACACTGGCACTCGATCGAGTGCCTCTGCTGCTTGGTCAAGTGCTCTTGTTTCGGGCTCCCTTTTCGAAAATAACTTGTTTCTTATTTTCACATGGCTTAAAATAATATACTGTATACGGAAATAGTATATTGTTTAGTGAAACGGTTCACCCTCGATTGATACATATTGTTTTTAAAATAGTTTAAAACAATAGATTATATGTTTATTAAAATTGGTGATTAAAGCGGTATAGTCACTTAATTTTAATCTTAAAAGGTGGTTTGGTATAAATTTATTAATCATAATAACAGTATTATGTCATGTATAAATTTTATTTAGTTGATGCATTTTATTTATCGTCTTGTGAATGCTTTGAATGCTTTCAATAACGTATTTAATTATTGCAAACGGTTGTAACTTAGTGTGGCCTTAGAAGATTGTGTCACCGTAATGATGGGACACGATCTTGCTTGTAATTTTGAGATCTTGAATCTCCGTTTTGGGTTTTTGCCATGTAATTACTTTTGTATTTAAATTAGAATGTATCTAGGATTACTTTTGTAATTTAAATTAGTAATTTTGTGAAGACCAAAGACAAGACGGAGACCGGATGCTCACTCCCGCTGCAAGGACCAAGATGGAACATCAAGACAAGCTTCTAGGGTCCAACAGTGGATTCCAAGTTGTTTTATGTTTATTTTGGTAGGATAGGCCACACTAGGACTTTTATTTACGTTTATTGCATTTATCTTTATGCTTTCATCGATAATAGCTTGCATCATATTCCGCCTAAAACCAAACCACCTATATCATGCCTGAAAACTGACTCATGTAGAGGTTACGCGTTAGTTTTCTGTGACAATACAGATGTCACATGTCAATTGCAAAGCCATCACTTTATTTAATTCATTCACGCATATGCTAGTTTTTAGTTCACTTAAATATGGATAAATAAAAGTTGATGGGGTCTTCCTCGTATAACCAAAAATTGAGATTAGTCTTTATAAATCAGCCTCCCATGAATCCCTTCTTCGTCGGTAGGCATAATATGACCCCTTCTACGTCGGGTAAGTGGGAACAGATGATTTATTTTATCTCAACATCATGGTCACTCGATAATATCTAGTGACTGAGATGGACTAATAGATAGGATATACGGAAATCTATCGACCAAGAGTTCCAACGATTGGAATTAGCCAAACTGTGGGCTTATCAATATACGGAAATTGAGTCTTGGGATCATTTATATAATTCTTGAGGGAGATCAATTATATAAATGCATGAGTCTACGAGTTTAAATTCAATTTAATATAGACTTAAATCACAACAATAAGTTGCTTATATGGTTTTGTTTTATCTTCTTTTTCAGTGTAGAACACGTTCATTAAAACTGTTGTATAACTAAAATGGCTGGTAAAGACCCAATGCCAAGTGCCAAGCTAGCACGTGAATCCTGGCTAAAAGCCTTCATGGACTCCATGAATCAGTCAACTAGACTGAGGAATGATGGGTCAAACTTCTCTGACTGGGAGGCAGCACTACGGAATGCTGCCATTGCTGACGGAAAGCTTAAGTATTTAACTGAGCCCATTCCGGCAAACCCAGGAACTGGAGCTAGAGCCAACGAAATTCGCGCTCATAGCGATTTCGTTATGGAAGCGGGTGCAATAAAGAACGTACTCATCTATGCAATGGAATCAAATTTGCAAAGACGCTTCATATCCCATGGTGCAAACAAGATTTTCACCACGCTCTCTAACGAATTCTCCAAGGCTCCGAGAATCGTTTCTTATGAGCATACCTGTCGCTTCTTTGAGGCGAAACTCCAGAAGGGCCAAGCTGTTAGCCCACATATTCTCAACATGATTGAGAATATCGAGAAACTGGAGACCCTGAACTGCAAGATCAGTGAGAACATAATCGTTGATCGTATGCTTCATTCGCTTTATGATGGGTTCGCCCTCTTTAGGGCCAACTATTACATGAACGACATGAAGAAGACTCCTCATGAGCTCCACTCCCTTCTCGTACAGACTGAGAAGGATCTAAAGTTAAGTGGGAGCATGAATCAGGACGTTCTCATGATCTCCAGTAAGGGAAAGGGTAAAGGGAAGGCTAAAGCTCAGGGCGACCTAGCAGTAGGTAAGCCCAGGTTCAAGAAACCAGGATTTGCTAAGAGTGGGCCAGGTGAGTCGAGCAACTCACAAGGCAAGATAAAGAGCAAGGATACAAGCATGGAATGTCACCATTGCCACAAGACTGGGCATTGGAGGCGCTCATGCCCCGTGTATCGCGAGGACATTAAGGCAGGCCGTGTTACTCCTGTTGGTATGTCTTCTTATTCTTTTATTCACATGATTGAGATTAACCACGCAAGTTGCGGAACTTGGGTACTTGATACTGGTTGTGGTTCTCATCTATGTAATCATGTGCAGGGCCTCCGAAACCAAGAACCCCTAACCAAGGGTGAGGTGGACCTGCGAGTCGGGAATGGAGCACGCGTTGCTGCAGTCTCGAAGGGAACATACGTGATCCAGCTTCCAAGTGGATTTGAGTTATTTTCATATAACTGTTATTATGTTCCTAGTTTATCCAAAAACATTATTTCAGTTTCTGCACTTGACAAACTCGGCTTTTCATTTGTAATAGAGAATAATAGCTGTATTTTCTCCTTACACAATATGATATATGGCAAGGCAGTTTCCATTAATGGAATTTATGTTTTAGATCAAACTACCGAGATATTACATGTGAATAATAAAAGATTAAAGGTAGGTGACAAAGATCAAACTTACCTATGGCATTGTCGTATGGGACACATAAATGAGAAACGCGTAAAACAGCTCATACAGAATGGAGCTATATCGCCCTTTGATTTCGAATCATATGGCACGTGTGAATCATGTCTCATCGGCAAAATGACTCGTATTTCCTTCAAAGGTGTTGGAATGCGCGCTGCCGACCTATTAGGACTCATACATACGGACGTATGTGGCCCTATGTCGATCAACGCACGAGAAGGCTATAGGTATTTCATCACTTTCACGGACGATTTAAGTAGATATGGCTATGTCTATTTAATGAAGCATAAAAGTGAATCCTTTGACAAGTTCAAAGAATACCAGAATCGGGTACAGAACCAACTGGGTAGAAAGATTAAAGCACTACGTTCAGATCGTGGTGGTGAGTATCTTTCACACGAGTTTGATCAACACCTTAAAGACTGTGGGATCGTGCTACAGTTGACTCCACCTGGAACACCACAATTAAATGGTGTGTCCGAACGGAGAAATCGAACTCTACTTGATATGGTTCGATCCATGATGAGTCACACCGTTGTGCCTGATTCATTGTGGGGCTATGCTCTTTTGTCAGCCGCTCTAATACTTAACCGAAGTCCGTCTAAAGCTGTTGACAAGACTCCATACGAATTATGGAAGGGAACGGTCCCTAACTTGTCCTTTATTCGGGTTTGGGGCTGCGAGGCTTATGTCAAGTGGAGACACGAGGATAAGCTCGGCCCGCGATCGGTCAAGACATACTTTATAGGCTATCCAAAGGGAACGTTTGGTCATTACTTCTACTCGCCTACCGAACAACGTGTTTTTGTTGCGGCTAGTGCGACGTTCTTAGAGAAAGAATTTCTCGAGAACAAGTCGAGTAATAGAACATTCGAGTTATCGGAGGTTCAAGAACCAACTACCGAGCAACCATTGGAGGAAACAGTTCCTTCAACCGAGGCTGCGGTAGATATTCCTGAGGAACCTAGGAGGTCGGGAAGAGTCTCTATTCCACCGGACAGATACATTGGTATGGTCGAGGAACATGATACAGATGACGTCTTACTCCTAGAGGGTAATGAACCCAAAACCTATAAAGGTGCCATGACTAGTTCTGACTCAAAGCTATGGCTAGAAGCCATGCAATCCGAGATGGACTCCATGTATGAGAACAACGTGTGGGATCTTGTGGACCTACCTGCAAAGGTACGTCCCCTTCAATGCAAATGGCTTTACAAGATAAAGCATGCCGTGGAAGGACAACGAGATATCCACAAGGCTAGACTAGTTGCTAAAGGTTTCACACAAGTGCCAGGCTTGCACTATGATGAGATCTTTGCACCCGTAGTCATGCTACGTTCCATTCGGATTATCTTAGCGATCGCCGCATTTCATGATTATGAAATATGGCAAATGGACGTTAAAACCGCCTTCTTAAACGGTTATTTGGAGGAAGAGTTGTACATGGTACAACCCGAGGGCTTTATCGATCCAGCACATCCTAAGAAAGTTTGCAAGCTTAAGCGTTCCATCTATGGACTTAAGCAAGCATCGCGGAGTTGGAATCATCGCTTCGACCAAGTGATAAAAGAGAATGGGTTCATTCGATCAGTCGAGGAACCATGTCTCTATATCAAGTCGAGTGGGAGCAAGATTGTATTCCTAGTACTGTATGTCGACGACATACTCTTGATTGGGAATGACATACCTCTCTTATCTTCGGTTAAAGCATGGTTGAAAAACCATTTCCAGATGAAAGATCTGGGAGAGGCACAAAGAATTTTGGGCATCCGTATCTACAGGGATAGATCACGACGGATGTTGTCTCTCAGTCAGGAGTCTTATATAGAGAAGATTCTGGAGAGATTTAGCATGACGAACTCCAAGAAGGGGTTCCTTCCTATGACTCCTGGGCTTCACTTGAGCAAGTCTCAAGAAGCTAAGTCAGTGGAAGAGAAAGAGCGCATGAGTTGGATTCCTTATGCTTCGGCAATAGGATCGATCATGTATGCCATGATATGCACACGTCCAGACGTTGCATATGCATTGAGTATGACTAGTCGATTCCAAGCTCATCCAGGTGAATCTCACTGGATGGCCGTGAAAAACATTCTTAAGTACCTACGGAGGACTAAAGATTGGGGATTGACTTACGGAGGCGACTCGACGCTCTGCGCCACGGGTTACGCAGTTGCTAGCTTCCAAACGGATCGAGATGACTCGAAATCTCAGTCTGGATTCGTTTTTACTCTTAATGGCGCTGCTGTCAGCTGGAAAAGTTCTAAACAGAGTGTTACAGCAGATTCTACGACTGAGTCCGAGTACTATGCCGCCTCGGAAGCAGCTAAGGAAGCAATATGGATGCGTCAATTCTTACAAGGACTATCTGTAGTGCCTAGTTCGAATGACCCAATCACCGTCTATTGTGACAATAGCGGTGCCATCTTCCAAGCTAAGGAGCATAAGTCTAGCAGCAAGGCTAGACATGTACAACGGAAAGCTCATCTAATCAGAGATTACGTGGAGCAAAAGGAGATTTTCATTGATAAGATCGCTACGGATGACAACATAGCTGATCCTCTCACAAAAGCATTACCACGTGATAAGCATGAAGGGCACATTCATTCCATGGGAATTGGATGTGTTCCTAAGTTGTAGTACTCTTTTATGAATTCATGTAATAATTCATTTTCTCGTGTACTCTATTCAACCTTATTGTTATGATATATAATGTTTTGTTTTTCATGTGGAATTGTACGCCAATTTTGAACACCACAAAGTGAACTGATTAACATTACATCGTTTTGGTCCTTGATTAGCCACTTGAGCTGATAACTCAGGTAATCATTTTGTGACGTTGGTTGATGGTGGGTTCAACGAGCCATAAGTCACGCGGCTGACTGACCAATCACAAAGGCGAGTTATACGGATATCTCGTAGGACACCCCGTGATAGCGTTATGGAGTCCTAAATGTTTTATAACATTGGGTGCCAGGTCGTGGATAGGACCTCCATAGTGTTCCTTAGAGTCGAGTCTTTTGACTTTCAACTGTTTCTTGAGATTAAGACAGATTTTGGGTAACTTTGGTTTCTTTCCCACGGTCACCGTAACAGGGGCTAAGAGGATTTTTTCTGGGTTATTTCATGCTGGGCGATATCGGCAGGTTTCGAGTTGAGGGAAATATCCAAACCCTTATCAGGATTTTATCATTTCTCAGGGCCACTCGAGGAGTAGTAACTGAAATGCATGGCCATGCTCGAATACAGATTCGTTTTATCAGTTAAGTTACTCTCTAGTCGGGGAAACCACTCTTGATACAGATCGCTTGTGAGATACGACCTTTGCGAATGCGGATTTGCAAATTGTCTTACATTGAGTGGGAGAAATTTTAAAAGGATATGAGATTCGGTTATCGCACCTACACTTGTACGGACAAGTGGGAGTTTGTTGGAGCTTGTGTCCTCCACATGTAGTGTGATAACGTCATTGCACATACCCTTGTACGGACAAGTGGGAGATTGTTGGGGCTGGTGTCCTTGACAATTAAGTACAATGACTTATTAAATCTCTTTAAGGATCACAAGGGCATACTTTTGTATTATTACCAGTTGATCCACGTTTATCAATAACGGTTGGCTTGCTAGATAAGTTTGACGTTATTGTCATACGGATGGCGGTGATCAACTGGTCCCTATACGTCACACCTATAGGACAAGTTTGAGAGATGTGAAGGTATGAAAATACAGTCACATTTTGCCGGATACGACTAAACAGTTAGTCTGAGGTATTGACTAATAAATTAGTCAATAAGATGTTGAGATTATTATTTAATACGGATTAAATAATTTTAGCTAATACGGATTACAAGATTAATTCGTAAATTAAATATAAACGGTTATATTTAATTAAATATTGTATTCGCGTATTAATATAAACAGTTATATTAATTTGGGCAATATCGTATTTTATCAGACCGTTATTAATATATCGACTGTATTAATATCTGATAACATGTTACGATTTATAATTATAAACCCGCGAATTATATTTAAGCAATTGGGTCGAATCATGCATTGGAATAAGGTAAGAGTGGAAAGCCCACTCCTACCCTATGTCCAATTCGGCCGAAACCTAGAGGCTACATAAGGAGAGTCCTTCTCCTTATGTAGACGACTCTTGTTGCACTATTAAAATAATTCTCAAGAAAATTAGGGTTCGAGAGCACTCTTCTCCTATAACCCAGATCTCACATCTAAAACTCAAAAGGCTCTCCCGATATTGCAAGGCAGTTGGAGAGGATTTCTAGCACACGCGGCCTCGTCTCAATCTAAGTCTTGGGTGCAAGTTATAGGAGGGAATTTGTGTAAATTCCTGTTCTTAGGCCTTTCGCACAAGGACCAAAGGTTGTACTTCTTTTCTTATGCTTTTTAATCTTATGACGATATTCACGACTGTAATTTTCATTATAATCCTGCAAATAAAGAGCGAATACACGTTTTATTCCTCACAGCTAGCTCTTCAAGTCTTCGATCATTTTGGATGCTACCATAGCCATCCAAGTAAGGAACTTCAAGCTTCCTTCTCTTTGCCCTTATCATTATTAGGAGGCGCCCCTTTAAAACATTTAAAAAGGGTAAATATCAACACATTTGTATCACTATACATAAGTTGATAAATGACATGAATCATAAACGAGATTTATTACCTACAGCGGTTGCCTTCCCATTTTTGAGATCGCTTAAGTACTTGGGGCAATTTCTCTTCCAATGACCGATCCTTGTGCAATAATGGCACTTGTCTTGCTCTTTTGAAGACGAGGTGGAAGCGCCTTTTGAAAAGGTCTTTTCTTTGGTCGCCTTGGGCTTGAACGTTTTCTTGCCTTTGCCTTTAGAGGCATTCCTCTTGAAGCTCGTTTTCCCTTTCTTTTCGATGTTCAAAACATCTTTGGTGGAACTTTCATGAAGTCCCATGTCCCTTTTGGCTTGGACTAGCATCTTATGCAACTCTTCCAACGTGGTCTCTTGGTTTCGCATATTGAAATTCACCCGGAATTGAGCATACGCCTTAACCTTATTGAGCGAGTGAAGAACTCGGTCAATAATTAGAGAGTCGGGAACATCAACATTTTGAGCTTTTAGAGTCTCCGCGAGCTCAACGAGTTTGAGCACATGAGGGCTTATCTTTTGCCCTTCCTTGAATGTAAAGTCAAAGAAGGCGGAAGCCGCCTCATATTGAATCACCCTTGGAGTTTGCGAAAACATGGTCGCAAGCTTGGTGTATATCTCATACGATGTGGTCAACTTAATCATACTCCTTTGGAGATCCGGCTCCATGGAGAAGATGAGCACATTTTTAAGAGCGGAGGACTCTTTCATGTAGGCTTCATAGGCCTCACGAGTTTGGACCGACGAACGAGCGGTCGGAGCGGTCGGAGCGGCTTCGGATAGGTAACGACTCTTATCGTCACCTTGAGCGGCCAAAAGCAATTGCGCATCCCAATCCTTAAAATTGGAACCATGCTTATCGAGTTTACAACGATCCATAAAGGATCGAAGCCATGATACGTTAGTGAGAGGTGGAGCGTTGGTTGCCATTGTCGATGTTGAAAATTAAACTACAATAATAAAAGGAAATAAAACAACATTATTTTTAAATTCATAATTTAAACTATAACTTTTAACAAGTTTAGTTATATATTTACTTAATGATCTCTTACCCAATTAAGTAAACAATCCCGAGACCCAAACCCATACTAATCCGGGCACGGTGTAGCCGATTCAACCCGTATTGGTATAATTTGATGGATTAACTCTTTAATCGGTTCTACTCTTAGAACTCTCGGTCGACAATTTTCTTAAAATTATCTTTAGCCCGAACTTATTGCAACTACGGTTACGAATACTTTCGTTGAGATCAACCAAATTTCAAGGTGTAATCTTATTACCCCACTTACCCAACGTGACAATTTTAGTACCCCGGTGTAGCCGAGCCTACGTTCTTGTGAAGAAGGGATTCATGGGTCCGTACTTTTTGGTAAGGCTAAGTCTCAATATTTATATGTAAGAGATCTAGTCAAATTATTATCTATCTCCATTTAAGTGAACTAAGTCGGTGAATTATCGATAAAATAAAAGACTAGGTCGACTAGGTCGAAACATGCATGATACGGTGTATGACGATTTGGCTATGCATGCAAACATATAAAAAGCAAAATAAAAGCATAAATAAACCCTAGTATGGCCTTTCCTAGAAAAGAAATAACAAAGTACAAATTCGGAAACCAACTCCTTTGGTCCCTTGAACTTCACGCGGCACGCACTTCGAGGTAAACACCGTCTTGTCGGAACTCCTTTCCGAATGGCACCGTCTTCAAGGAACTCCGGATTTTACAAATATTACAACTTTTCTAGTCTACTTTATACATTATAAAATAGAAATAAATTACAATTGGGTGATACGAGATCACAAAATTACAACCCAATCGGTAACCCCTTACATTACGGGAAATACCGATTAAAACTAAGGCCATACTAAGTAAATTACATAATTCCCAAAATTACGTAAAAATAAATCATGACATTCATAATATAAAATATGCAATGCTTATATAAATATGAATTAACATGCAAACCCTAAGCCAAATCGTCCTATTTAAAACACTTATTTAAATAGTTATCGCAAACCTTGGTTTATGGAATCGCGTGTTTTAACGATTAACAACACTATGCATTAAATGAAACGGTTTTCATCCTTAAGTTAATCATCCCAACTCTTATAGGATTCAAAATATAGTCTTACTCAAACTTTGAACATGACTTAACTTAACATATTTAATATTGATCGGTATTACTCGGTTTTACGGGAAAAATAATATAAAAATCCAAAAGAGTCATTAAAATTTCGAAAATTCAAAATTCAAATTTTGAAAATTCCAGAATGTTCTTAAAATTTTCAGAATGTTAAAAAAAAATTAGTATTTCATACGGTTTTAACATTATTTCGTAAATAAGACGTAAAACGAGCAATTTAAGTCGGAAAATTCAATAATTAACTTCATAAAAGCAAATTAAAAACTAATAATAATTTTACACTTTCCAAAACACTTTAAGAACACAAAATGGACAGGAAAAATAAATTACACACTGCCCAAGCCGAAACTTTAAATTAAAGACTCTTATTATTTTAATTTTAAATGCTACTTTTAACAAAATAAAATTAAATCAAATCAAATCAAATCTGAAACTTTTGGCTCCCAAGATAATTTCCAAGATGAACATATCATATATGACTAATGTGGGTTACATTTTTCGGCCATTTTAACAACATTTGCAAATTTTAACGATTTACGTCATATATCGTACGATTTTAACCCTTAAAATTATTTCTCAAGCATAAAATAAGATAAAATTCTCGAAAATTTTATACATTCTGGAAATAATATATATGACATCCTGTTAAGTTTTTATGGCCAAATTCCAACTTAAACTATTAAAGTCGAAATTATGTCACTAATTACCCGATTTTTACATTAAAAATCTATAATATTGCAATATTTGAGATAAATTTCTGGAAAATTCAACATAAATTTTAAATATTGCATGTGACATCCTCATAAATTTTTATAGTCAAATTCATAATATAACTATTTTAACCCATTTTTATTCATCTTTTTGCATTTTAACACTTAAAATTCATATCACACGATTTATAAGTCCATAATTTACGAAAAATCATATTCATATTATAGAAAATACATGTGATAACATACTGAAAAATCTCGGCCAGAAGCTTATTTTAACTATTTTTCCCAAAAATAAACATTTTTAACCATTAAAACATATTAAAACCGAGATTTAATATACCAATAATCAATATTCATGCAAAATATATTCCAAATATTCTAAAACATTTTAGAAAACAGTAGGTATTCATGCTAAATTAATTTCGTGCATATCATATATCAAACGAAAAATCCAATTTTATTTTGTTATCACTATAACTCCGTAAAAACGTAAACGGAAAGCATGCAAACAACCTCTAGCTCTGATACCAATTGTTAGGTTTTATTAGTTGCTCATAAACTAATTTTAGTCATACTAATACAATCTTTTAATTAACTCTTTAATTAACATATTATATGTGATCTTATGCATGCTAACATATGCGGAATAGGGAGAAATCGTGCTCTTACACTCGGTCCAAAGCTAGCAAGGATGATCCTCCAAGTACCCAAAATAGAATACCTCCTTTGGATGCACCAAGACAACCCCTCAATAATCCGATCTCGAGTGTGCTAGATCAACAACCGGATTTCCTTAAAACAACTCTAATCTCTCTAATTAGAATGTTATTACAATACTATAAAATAGTATGATTTTATTATCTTATAATAATATATTAGAGGTTGTAAAATTCTTCTTCCTAAGAATGATTTTCGGCCAAGTGTGAAGAAGAACAACAAGAAGAATGAATATGATACATATCACATATATATATTAAGCATGCTCTTAATAAGATAAATTAATTAACTTAAGCATGCTTATGGGGAAGGGTTTGCCGGTTTTAGGGAACCTCAAATGGGGAACATCTTGACTTCTCAAGACACTAGGGTGGTATCTAGGTTAGTGTTCTCTAGGTGATGTAAATGATTGTGTTTTATACACTAAAAAACACAAAACATACCCTTAACTAACCTCACCAAAACCGGCTACCATAATCCATAAAATGGATTTCATTTTACAACTTTGTAAAATGTACAATTTGTACAAAGTGTGACATCTTATATGTCTTTAAGATATAAAATGCTTTAGTACATTTAAAACATATAAATATTTATCCTATAAATATTGTACATAATTAAATAAATCATATTTATTTAATTGATAAGTAATTCAAAATTACTAATGTAAAATGATCATTTATCGTCCTTACGATTTACAACCTTTGTATTAATTTCAACCCAATTCATTCTAATAACGATATAATAAAATATCGTTCAATGTTTAACAATCGACACATTTCAATTTTAAACATAAATCTTACATTAAGATTTAACCTCTAATTTCTCGACATACGAGTTTAAGGAATATGATCAAATCGTATCACCATACATTTGATCATTTTATCAATTAAGGGAATTGTCCTAAAGGTGTGACCTAAAGGGATCAACTGACCATCACCGTCATACGACAGTAATGTCAAACTCTAGCTAGCCAATCATTACCGATTAATGTTGGTCAGTTGACTAATAATTCGTATCATCCCTTGCGCATTCTCGTCATGAGATTTAATTACGTGATCGCAGTATTGTTGAGGACACATTTCCCAACAAATACCTCATCGAAGAATCACCTGCCGTACCTGAAGCTAATGCTAATGTCACAACTAGGCGGGCCTATGAGACCTACCATAAGGAGTCTGCGGCGATAAAAAATGTTTTCATCTTCTCTATGGAGCCAGAGCTTCAAAGGAGTGCCATTAAGATTGGCATTGCCTATGAGATCTACTCCAAGCTTGTGACAATGTTCTCGAAGGCTTCGAGAATTGTCCAACATGAGGCGACATCAACTTTCTTTGATCTCAACCTTAAAGAGGTCCAAAAGGTTAGCCCTCGTGTGCTCAAGTTAATTGAGCACGTTGAGACTCTAAGATTGAATCAAGTGGACATTCCTAAGGAACTTGTGATTGACAGAATCCTCCACTCCTTGTCTAGGGTGAAAACTTATGTTCAATTCCGGGTGAATTTTAACATGAGAAACCAAGAGACATCCTTTGATGAATTGTACAATATGATTGTGCAAGCTGAAAGGGATATGGGCCTAAATGTTAGTGCCCTATGGATGTGCTCAACATTAATGTTATTAAGAGCAAGGGGAAGTTCAAAAGGAAAGGCAAGGCAGAAAAGGAAGCAAGCTTCCAACAATTCTAAGAAGGTGTCTTCTGAAGCAAGCACCTCAAATCCCAAGAAAAGCTCCCATCAAGGAGCTAAATGCTTTTATTGCAACGGTAAAGGGCATTGGAAGAGGAACTGTTCCAAATATCTCAGCGATCTCAAACCTGGGAGGATTCTTCCAGTTGGTACGATAACTATCCCTATTTTATGTTCATCTCAACTTTAGTATTATGATACAAGTTGTGATATGAATGCTCTTCTTATTTGAATTAGGGCATGAGAGCAAGGATAAGGGGAAAGAAAAATGAGCTTGAAGGATCAAAAGGGAGCTAAGGGTAGCTCCCTAGGAGATGATCGAGAAGCTTAGTTTTTCACTTATTTTGCTCATGATTTATGACACCCGTCGTTGAGGGGTGCCAAAGATAAGATTTATAAAACCTTAGCTTAAACTAGATAGGATAAGTCAAGGGTCGAACGACAAGGAGACAAGGTTAATTATGTTTGTGAATTTAAAGTCTATTGTAAGTAACCAAAAAGGGGGGGGGGGGGGGGGGGTTGATTTAAGATTTGAACTAACAACTAAAAGAGCAATTAAACAAGAGATTTAAAATAAGATAAAAAAGGAGATTAGGAACTTTTGTTCCCCATGGTTAAAACAAGTCAATGAAGGGTAAAATAATCAAATAACACAATCCCAAGGAACAAAGAATAAACCTTTAGGTCAATATTCTACCCGATCCTTACGGTCTTAGGGTTCCTAGAAAAGCACTAAACTTTCGTTCAGAGGGCAATCCCAAAGTTGTTGTTAAACTAATCCTAATAATCTTTCAATCTTAAGGATTAGTTCACCAACAACAATGGGGGATTGGTAATTCAATCATTAACTATCAAAATCAAATCTTTACCATGGTTCCCCTAATTCCTAATCACAAGAATTAGCTATCCATACTTTTAATTATGAAACTAACAATAACAAGAACTAAGAACACTAAGGGAGTCAACATAATTAAAGATGACAATAAAACGGAAAAACATGTATTGAGAAACAACAATAAGATGAACAACAAGATTAAATTAAAAGGGAAAGATTAATTGTATCAAACTTACAACCTAATTGGAATTAAGAACAAAAGATGAAAACTTGAATAAAATCTCTTTCTAACTATGGAGTTTTGACTAACAAGGAGTGCTTGACCTAATTTTTCGTGCTTAGGTCTCTTTAAATAAGTTCTAATTACAAGATTAAACAAGTAAAACAAGAAATAAAAGACGCGGGCGCAGTCGCTGGGTCGGTCGACCTCTTTTCCGGGTCGGTCGACCTCTTCTGTTGATATCGGGCTTTCCGTATTCTGGGCTTTGGTCGGTCGACCTCTTTAGTGGGTCGGTCGACCCTTTCTTGTACGTATCAGCGTGAATTTGGCCCGTAATCAACATTTGAATATGCATCCGGATCCTTGCTGCGCATTATTACTCAAAACAGCTTCCGGAGGATGATTAAAGTTCGGTTTTGTCCACTTCCGCGTATTCCTACATTTAAAACATAGAAATGCCAAAGTAAACCGTTTCGGGAGAAATAACAACTAAAAGTCACGAAAATATAATAAAATACGTGCCAAAAGAATAAATAAAATGCATAAAATAGGCACGTATCAAACTCCCCAAACCAAACCTTGCTTGTCCTCAAGCAAGCACTAAGACTCAAAAGAAAAGAAAAGCTTCTAATGGAACGGATTTCACACTTTTTATAACCAAACACAACACTATGCCTAACCAATTTAATGCAACCTTCAAATATAATCAAGCATAACGTCAAGAGCAAAACGAATTGAACATGTTGGAATAATATGCTAAACTTTCAACCTTGCAAGACTCATTCTAATTGGACTCTCGCGGTACGCTCGAGACACTCATGAAAACAAAGGGTCAAATGTATATGTGAAAGATAAGAAGATAAATAAAAGTAGAGACTCTCACCTATCTGCGACCCGTAAGAACATGCCTGCAATCTAACATGAATAAAATCTCTACAACCGTACAAATGCATTCCCACACTAGATAACCATGACACATGCCGAGGCAATTTTGGGATTGTGAGGCTAAAGGTAAGAAAGGTTTAAAATAAGTTATGGGAAGAGGGGTTAAACCGAGCTAACAACCATCTATCCATACTATAAGATCACTTCCATTACTTTTCAAAACATGCCAATGCTCAAAATTGGGAGCAAAAATCACAATTTCTCCAATTTTCTCCTTCTCTTTCTTTCTTTATTCTCTTTTTTTTTTTTTCAGAAACAGCCTGCTCAATGGTCGTGGTCGACCGACCTGTAATTTAGGTCGACCGACCACCCTTGAAAACAGGGCAGACTCGTTTTCTTTTTTTTTTTTTTTTTTTTTGATTTGATTTCTTATTATTTTTTTTTCATTTCTTTCCTCTCTTTTTTTTTCTTTTCTTTTTCTCCTTTCCACCGTTCTCACAAAATCAAGATTTACCAATGAAGCACAAACCAAAGGATGGCCAAAACAGTCCCATCACCACATTACTAGCTCGGCTAGGGTAGGCAATTTTTAGGATGTAGCAAATGGGATAAAGGATTCAATTTGGCTATGTGAGGATTATGGGTAAAATGAGAAAAAGGGACCTCTACCACATGTGTCAGCAAACCACAACCCCGAATGCATATAGGTATTAAGTAGACAAAATTCATGCTTATGCACATTGATGTGACATGCCTCAAGAGGAGAAACTACTCACAAACCTACATGAAATCGGTCATGAATGTCACCGATTTATTAAGCTCTAATCCTTAGAATATGTAGTAGCTTGCCAAGAAGAGAGTCAAGTCTAATGATTTAGCATGAAATCAACAAAAACTCGTAGATAATGCAAAAGACTAGCTTGAAATTTTTAGGAAAAAAGCAAGGCAAGGCAATAAGTGATATGTGAGGCATAAATCGTATTTGTCCGTTCCGACTCGACCTATAAGCTAAAGAACAACATGTGACAGAAAAGAACGCGCGACAGAAAAAGGATGAAAATAAGAAAAACACCTAAAGGAATGAAAAACAAAAGACACCTAAACAATTGCAGACTCACAAAGGAGTATGCAAACACCCTGTGCTCATCAGCATACAACCACAGCATAGGGATGGGGATAGGCAGAAAAGAAACAAACAAAGAAAGGAAAAGGAAAGGGAAAAAGACTAGAAACTATAAAAAGAGTCTAAGGAGGAAGGAGGGAAAAACTGGAAATCTAAAGGGAAATAAAAGAAAAAACTACTTACAAGACGGAGGGACCTCCCCAAACCGAACCCTGAAGAGGGTAAGGTTAAGCACGTCCCTAGCCCTCTGAGTCAAACTCCTCCTCAGAGCCATCTCCTTCTACCTCCTCCTCTTCCTCATCATCAGACCCTATGCCTGTTTACGAGGCAGAGCCTGAAGCTTCACCGTAGTCACGACCGCCTGCGAGAGGTGTGTACCAGGTGGGTGAGTCCAAGGGCCGGTGGGGAGCCTACCCTGAGTAACATACTCCGAGTAGCCCGGATACTGGTAGAGACTATCGTTCAACTGTTTTTGGTTGAACTGCCTGCAAAGGCTCGCCACCATGTGTGGGAGAGATCTGTCATCAACAAAAGGAGGAACATAAACATTAGGAGGAGCAGTAAAATCAGTTGGGTACCCCGTCCCAGGTGCATCATAGTGGGCACCGGGAGCAGGGACCCTGTGGCCTCTAAAGGTGCCTCCTCTAAGTGGAAGGCGGTAGGATGGGAGGAGCGGTCTAGGCCCCCCCTGAAAATTATCAAGGGGCAACATGGGGGGAGCCATGGTGATGGGGATGCGATCACTGAGGTAGGTGTCTACCTTCCAATAATCCTTCCTGTCTATCCAATGCACGGACTTGACATAAGCCATGTCCATGAACCGGGAGAGACTGTCAATCGCATCCTCATAACGAGGGAACTGAGGAACAAGAGAGCGGGCCAATCGAGTGACTAGCCCACCACAAACAATAGTAGTCAAGGAAGTTCCCTCACCCACCGACACAAAGTGAGAGGCGACCAAATACGCAGTGTTATAAAACTGCTGACCCGTACGTCTGACATTAAGATAGCCAGACAAAATGGAGAGCTCAATGTTTTTAACATTTTGAGACTCTTTTCGGCCAAAAACAGTGTTGGCCAAAAGACGCAAATAATAACTGGGGGCGGGTAGGTGAATGGTACTGTTTTTCTTCTTCCTATCGCTGGAATCAGAAAGACAGGACCACATGTCATTATATGACCCAGTGGGGTCACCCATAAGACCCGTAGAAGATAAGCCTAGAAATTGAGCAAATTCATTCAAAGTTAAAGAAAATGTTTCATTAAACAAACGAAAAGAAATGCACTTGTTATCATAGCCGGGGTTATAAGCTTGAATATCAAAAATAAAGGAGGAAAAGAACTCAAGAGTGAGAAAGGAAAAAGTGAACTCATCCATAGTGACAAGTCCTGAGAAACCCGTCCCATTGAGCAAGGACACCACATCATCATGACACCCTAAAGCTTGCAATCCCGGAACATGAAGGAACCGGGTGACCACCACTAAGCAAAAAGTGGAAAAATGGAGGAAACGGGCTTTTTGAGCCGGAGTGTTGAAGATGATTTGCGGATAGTTTGGTAGACTATCCGTATCTTACACCGTCAACCCTCTTGACCTAGGAGCACGGCCTCGGGAGGTGCTTGCTCCGAAAGTGCGGGAGCGCTTTCCGCCTTGTCCGCGGCTAGACATTATGAATCTGAAAAGTTCAATAAAATATAAGTCTTGTGCAAATATTAAAACATTTTCTTAGCAAAAATAGGAACAAAACACGAATCAGAAACTTCTGTAACAATATTTGGGTCGGCCGACTTCACAGAGAGGTCGGTCGACCACTGTCGCTAAAATTTTAGAGTTCCTGTAACAAAAACAGGTCGGCCGACCGCAATCCGAGGTCGGTCGACCAACTACCAGCAAAAATCAGACACCTGTAAAATCACTGCGGTCGATCTACCTCAAACCTAAGTCGACCGACGACCAAACGAAAGAGCGAAATTCAGGAAAATTGCAGTTTGGTCGGCCGACCTCCGTTTCGAGTCGGTCGACCGTGAACAGTGTGAGCAAAAAAATCGCGGGTTTGAAAATCGTGCAGAAATTAGGCATAGAAATTGCAAGAAAGAATTATACTAACCCTAACAGCACAAAACCACACAAATCTTACAGATCTAAGACTATAAAACCTAAAGGAAGAAGAAAACTTAAAAAAAAAGAAAACACAAACAAGCATGAAAACGAAAATAGGAGCCAAAATAAACTGAAAAAAGACAAACTAAAACTACCTAGAAGAAAATTAAGATGCTAGGAAACGAAAAAGAGAAAGAAAAAGCTAAGAAACACATACCTTGGATGGAGAAAGATGAGAGAAAGCAAGGAAAATGAGTGAAGGATGAAGAAGGTGGGTGGTTAGGGTTTTTAAGAGAGATTGAGGGGTTCAGAAAGTGTGAGCAATTGTGAGCAAAAATTGTGTTTTCAAACACAAAAAGACCAAAGGCTCTAACTCAAAGAAAAAAAAACCGGAAAAAAATTACCCGAGGTCGGTCGACCTACTATTTGGGTCGGTCGACCCCTGTCCTGCATACCTGCTCTGTCAGATTTTATTTAATGTTGTCAGAATTTATTTAGTGCTGTCAGAAGGTCGGTCGACCTTCATAGCGGGTCGGTCGACCTCTGACCTGACGATTCCTCTTATTTCCCTGCAGAATCTCAAAATCTCATCAAGGACTTAAAGCGGAAATTACAAAAAACGTAAAATTAAGCTAGAACACGGGTTGCCTCCCGTTTAGCGCTGGTTTAAGAGGTCCCGCACGTCCTTTTTACCTATCAAGAAGCATCTGAAAAAGGGTCAAAGTAAGAAACTTCAACATTACCAATAAATTCGTTCTCTCCGCGGAAGTGCTTCACATACTGGCCATTAACTTTGAACCTCTCACCGGATGAGGTTTCTAACTCTATTGATCTGAATTTTGAGACAGCTGTGATGGTGTAAGGTCCGCTCCACCTGGATTTCAACTTACCAGGAAAAAGACGAATACGAGCATTAAAAAGCAACACCCTATAACCTACCTGAAAATCACGCCTAGTGATTCTCTTGTCATGCCAGCGCTTTGTTTTCTCTTTATAAATCCTGGCATTGTCATAGGCTAACAACCTGAATTCTTCTAACTCATTGAGCTGCAACAAACGTTTCTCACGGGAAAGATTAGGGTGTAAATTAAGATCACCTATAGCCCACCAAGACTTACGTTCTAACTCTACTTGTAAATGACAAGTCTTACCATAAATCAACCGAAATGGTGACATTCCTATTGGGGTTTTGAACGCAGTTCTATAGGCCCATAAAACATCATCAAGTTTTAGACTCCAATCTTTCCTAGACTTAGAAACAACTTTGGCTAGGGTCTCCTTAAGTTCCCTATTAGAGATCTCAACTTGACCACTAGTCTGAGGGTGATAAGCTAAACCCCTACGATGTTGGACACCGAATTTATTTAACAAGTCACCTAAGCGTTTCTCCTTAAAATGTATACCTCCATCACTTATGACAACCCTAGGGACACCAAAACGAGGAAATATGATTTTTTTAAACATCTTAATAACAGCCTTTGCATCACAATGGGGAGTAGCAATAGCTTCTACCCACTTAGACACATAATCAACAGCTACAAGAATATACCTGTTACCTTGACTACTGGGAAAAGGTCCTTGATAATCAATGCCCCAGACATCAAAAATCTCTACCTCTAAAATACCAACCTGCGGCATCTCATGTCTTTTTGAGACATTCCCAGTTCTTTGACAGGCATCACAGCTACCTACAAAATTCCTACAGTCAGCATGTAAAGTAGGCCAATAAAAACTAGACTATAATACCTTGGCCACGGTCCTAGATGGACCGTGGTGACCACCATATGCAGAAGAGTGACATGCTTCCAGAATGTCCTTCACCTCCCATTGGGGGACGCATCTCCGGATGAGTCCATCTCCGCATTCCTTGAAAACATAGGGGTCATCCCAAAAATACTGTTTTGTATCAAACATAAATCTCTTCTTTTGTTGCCATGACAACTCAGGAGGGATTTTACCTATGACAGCAAAGTTAGCAAAATCAACATACAAAGGAGGGGGATAAGAACCTGAACTATTAATGATAAATAAACTCTCATCAGGAAATGAATCATCAATAGGTAAATAATCTTCCCCATCAGTCAGCCGAAGGCGAGATAGGTGGTCAGCTACCACGTTTTCCGCGCCTTTCTTGTCCCTAATCTCAATGTCAAACTCTTGGAGAAGGAGTATCCACCTTAAAAGCCTTGGCTTTGAATCTTTCTTTTGGAAAAGACCCTTTAAAGCTGCATGGTCAGTGTAAACAATTACCTTATTACCTACTAAATAGGACCTAAATTTTTCTAAGGCAAAGATCACAGCTAGCATCTCCTTCTCAGTGGTGAAATAGTTGACTTGAGTCTCATCTAGGGTGCGGCTCGCATAGTATATAGCATTAAGAGCCCTGTTCTTCCTTTGACCTAGCATAGCACCTACAGCATAGTCACTAGCCTTGCACATGATCTCAAATGGGAGATCCCAATCTGGTGGCTGAATGATTGGTGCTGAGATCAAAGCTTCCTTCAACCTGTTAAAAGCTGAAAGACACTCATCAGTAAAGTCAAAGACAACATCTTTAAGGAGCAATTGTGTAAGTGGTTTAGCAATCTTAGAAAAGTCCTTAATGAAACGCCTGTAAAAACCTGCGTGTCCTAAGAAGCTTCTTACCCCCTTTACATTGACAGGAGGGGGTAATTGCTCAATCACCTGCACTTTTGCTTTATCTACATGTATACCTTTATCAAAAATTAGATGCCCTAATACTACCCCTTCAGTAACCATAAACTGACACTTTTCCCAATTTAAGACAAGGTTTACATCAATACATCGCTGCAAGACTTTATCAAGATTAGCTAAGCATTGATCAAAAGCATTACCATAAATAGAGAAATCATCCATAAATACCTCCATGATGTTTTCTATAAAGTCAGAAAAGATACCCATCATGCACATTTGAAAGGTAGCAGGAGCATTGCATAACCCAAAAGGCATCCTGCGATATGCAAAAACACCCTGTGGACATGTAAAGGTAGTCTTACTCTGATCATCAGGATGGATGGGAATCTGGAAAAAACCTGAATAACCATCTAGAAAACAGAAGAATTTATTAGAAGCCAGTCTTTCGGTCATTTGGTCAACAAAAGGAAGGGGGAAATGGTCTTTCTTGGTGGCGGCATTTAACTGTCTATAATCAATGCACATCCGCCACCCAGTTACAACTCTAGTGGGTATTAACTCATTTTTATCATTCTTAACCACTGTGGTTCCTCCTTTCTTAGGAACCACCTGAACTTGGCTAACCCACTTGTAGTTGCCAACTGAATAGATAATACCTGCATCAAGAAGTTTTATTACCTCAGCCATAACCACCTCCTGCATCTTAGGATTCAACTTACGCTGTCCCTGTCTATAAGGCTTATGCCCTTCCTCTAACTCTATTCTGTGCATGCAAACATCAGGGCTTATGCCCTTAATATCATCCAAAGAATAACCTAAAGTTTTCCTATTCTTTTTTAGAACAGTCATTAAGGCAGAAAGTTGGTCAGGATCAAGTTTAGAACTAACAATTGCAGGGTATTGTTCAGTATCATCTAAGAAAACATACTTAAGATTAGGAGGAAGTGGCTTACGCTCTGGTACCTTTACCTCAACGGCCTGAACAAAATCAGTACTAATGGAATAGCACATGTTTACTAGATTTGCATTGGCCAAGCTTATGAGCTTCTCATTCTCTTCTTCAGTAAACTCATACTCCTCTTCCTCTGCTTCTATCACATCCAGCTTTTCAACATCCTCAGCTGGATTACCTGCACACTTGTCCAAAACTGTTAAATCATCTAGGGGATCCTTGGTCAAGGATTCCCTCCAGTTAAGGATAACATTCCTGTCTATAATATCAATGGAGCAACAAGTATCATCAGTAGGAGTAGTTGCCTTATGGGCAAGACTAAACTCGATACTGTCATCTCCGACCTCTAAAGTAATGATCCCACGTTTGACATCTATTACAGCCCCAGCTGTGTGTAAAAATGGTCTACCTAAAATAATAGGTATTTGACTATCCTCAGCAATGTCTAAAACAACGAAATCAACAGGAATAAAGAACTTTCCCACTCTAACTGGGACATCCTCCAAGACCCCTAATGGTCTTTGGGTTGATCTATCAGCCATCTGTAGGGTAATATTGGTGACTTTAAGTCTACCTAAATTAAGTCTTTCACAAACAGAATAAGGCATAACACTGGCACTAGCCCCTAGATCGCAAAGGGCTTTCCCTATAATATGATTACCTATGGTACAAGGGATAGAAAAACTACATGGGTCCTTTAACTTGGGTGCTATATTATTTTGTGAAAGAACATAACATTCCTCCACAAAAGCAACAGCACCGTCGTCTTGAAAATTCCTCTTACGACTCAAAATATCTTTCATGAATTTAGCATAAAAAGGTACCTGGGTAATCAAATCAGTGAAGGGGATGGTTACCTCAAGATTCTTCACCATCTCCAAAAACTTACCGAATTTCCGATCCTCTTTTGAATTTTTCAGTCTTTCGGGATAAGGAACAGTGACATTGGCCATTGGATCAGCAACCTTTGGCTTTTTCAGCTGTAATATCTCAGTGAGGCCTTGAATGAGGGAGGGATCCAGCGATTCGGGAGTTAAAACTGCGGTCTGCTCAGAAACACTGGTCAGTCGACCTGGCGTAGGGGTCGGTCGACCAGACTCTGTATCATCGGAACCTTTTTATTTTCCAGAAATTGATCTCACGTCAGGAATCGAGGTCGGTCGACCTACAGTAGGGGTCGGTCGACCTCCTGACCTATTCACGGGATCAATTTTTTCGTTTTGAACTTCAGCAGACTTATCCTTTGGGGCTGGTTCTTCATAAGCACGACCACTCCTAAGATTTATAGCATTCAGCGTCTCCATGGGTCCTTCACAACTAGCTGGAGAGCTAGTTGTTTGGTTGGCTATGTTTATCAATTGTTCTCCAAAAGTCTTCATAGAAGCAATTTGAGCCTTTCTCATCTCCAAAACCTGTTTTGTTAGAACACGAACAAGCTCTCTCAATTCCACAATCTCACCCGTGTTGTCAACCGTAGTAACTAGGTTAGCACTTTCAAGCTTCAGCTGGGTTGCCTCAAGCTTTTCAAAACGGGCTTCGACGGTTGTCTCAAGAGCCAAAACTCTATTCATCTCCACATTCAGCCTTCGCGAATTCCCACGTGAACTCTCAAAGGCAGCCCTATGCACCGCCATGTCTTCAATGGTTTTCCAACCCTTCATATGGTTGGTGTTGTTCTGGAATCTCCCATTGGCGGCCGCATCAAGAATCACCTTATAGTCATCGTAAAGGGCGTTGTAAAATTGATTACATAAGTACCATTGTTGAAAGTTATGGTGAGGGATAGAACGGACCAAATCCTTGAACCGATCCCATGCTTCACAAAATCCTTCATCTGGCCCTTGTTGAAAGTTAGTGATTTGGCTTCTCAAGTCATTGGCCTTTGCAAGAGGAAAGTATTTCCTATAAAAAGCCAATGCCAAGGAAGTCCAATCCGTAACCTCCTCAGCTGCCCTATCAAGGTAACGGTACCAATCTCGCTGATAGGCTTATCGCGTACCTAACAAAGATACCCTAGGCTTAACTAACAAATAAATGTAGATAAGGAAGTAGGGGTCGATCTCAGGGAGACGGTAGATACAATATGATAAGCTATGGTTAGAATTCTATCAAGGTCGATTCGATTGATTGTTTGGTTTGATGATTAAAACGATAACAAATTGAGATATAAAACTATGATAATAAAAGATCTAGGGAAAATAGGTTCACACATGTAAATTAGCAATAATTGATGTGGAATTGGGGAAACATATGATCAAAAGTTGTTTAGACTTATTAGCAATTATCTCTCGATTTTATTACTAGTCTTAGAACGATTACTAGCGGGCTCTCGCACTTACTAGGTCGCGCTACAAAACATGCTTAGCCAAATTCTATCCCCGACTTTCGATCTTAGGAAAAGAATTAACAAGATAACCAATAATTGTGATCAAGAATTAAAGGTTAACAATACATAACAAGCATGTTATAGAAACAACAAATTGATAATAATAAATCCCAATTCAACAATTATCAATTACTAATCTAACATGGCTTCCCTAAACCCTAGATTATAAGACTACTCACTCATAATAATATATAAACTAACAAAGATTGATTTGATTAACATAAACATGATAACAATATATAAATTGGAATTAAAATGATAATATAAAAGAAAGAATAGAAATTACCAACTTAAGGAAATAAGAACAAGAACTTGATTATTAAGAGCAAAATAATCTTCAAATAAAACCCGGAATTAAAGCATAAATGTTGATGATTGAAAAACTAAGAACATAAAGGAAACTAGGTTTTTGTAGATTTAGGGAAATGTATGAAAAAGCATGAGTAAAATGCTCTCTAGTGATGAGTTTAAATACAAAAACTAGCTAGGAAAGTGAAGAGTTGCTCAGTTGCACAATCTCCGAAAATCCGGGGACCAAACAGTCTTAGGGGGCGCAGCAATTGAGGCCAAGAATTGCTCAGGTATCAAACCCCAAAATTATGGGGTTTGAACAAGTCTCGGGGGCGCAGCAATTAGGTATATGGCTATCTCGCATCAACCCCGAGATTCTGGGGTTCGAACAGCAATCCGGGGACCTTGCAATCTCTTCTTTTCTTTACTAGTTCTCACTTTCTTGGCTCAAGTACCAACCAAATTTCATTTCTTCTTCCTCGGGAATGAGTGAATCTTCCCAAAATGCCCTTACATGGCCAAAACTCGCTCCAAGTAGCCTCGTGGTGCTCGGTGAATGCCAAAATGATAGAAAAAGGTCGCAACTTGCTCCGTTTCCTACAAAATGCAACAAAACATGCAAAACACCTACAACACGGATTTAGCTCATAAAATCACCTCATAAAGTGAAAATTATCATGTAAAGATGAGCTAAAAGAGGGGTGAAAATCATATAAAAATAAGACACATCAAATTCCCCCAAGCTAAACCCTTGCTTGTCCCAAGCAAGCGCACAATATCAAGACAAGGGTAAGGAGCACCAAATCTCATCAATTGCAAATCGCAACATATGCCAACAAGCGCAATGAATCATAATCCCAAAACAACGTGGGCATAAGGATAGTGCAAAAACATGGATGAGATTTACATGACGGCGTAGCATGAAAGATTTTATTCAAACTTTTCGGCTCTTGCATGATCTTATTGACAATGGACTCTCGCGGTACACTCAAGCACACATTTATATGTAAAAGGAGATTTGTATGAGTGACACTCTCCTAAACTCTACTCATGAGAGTGCGCCCGCAATCTAATATGATGATCATTCCAAGTCCACGAGTCAAAACAATCAAATGCAAGCATAAAAAGAAGAAGCCAAGGATTAGAGGAAGGCTATGGTGATGGGTAAGAAAGGGGAACATATGAATTATGGTAAGTGGAGCTAAGTCAAGCTAGCAACTAACCAATGAATGCATGGATGCTCAATCCAAATCCCAAACCCATCCCAAGTAGGAGGCTTGAAGTCAAAAGTAGCATATTGACTTCCTTTCATGACAAATCAAGTGTAAACTTCCCAAATACTTGTGATATAAAACATGGAAGCTAAATCACAAAACCTCTTCTTCTCTTTTCTTTTCAACAACTCAATTTCATGCTTCTTTTCTCATATTTCTCAACTCTTTCATTTTTTTTCTTCTTGTATTTCAATTCTTTTTTTCTTCACATCATTTTTTTTGTTCTTCTTTTCAACTTCTCATTTTTTTCAGTTTTCTTTCTTCAACTCAAGAATAAAAGAGGCACGGAAATCAGTAATTCCGTCTTACCAAGCTTACAATGACACGAAAATGGACCATATATCCCAAATGAGCACCCAAACACCAATGATAAAGCTACTAACTCGACAAGGTAGGCAAGTTTAAATGTAGTTAGATATGAGAAAACGTATAAGGGTGAAAATGGGCAACAAAGTCATGTGAATGGCTTCAAATGCTTACAAATTATGAATGCAATGCTCATAAGAAATGGAATAAAGACCATACTTGTGCGTTTTGATGTAACGCACACCACAAGGAGACCTACACACACCTAAGTGAGGCCGGGTATAGATGCACCGGTCTAAGGAGGCTCTACCTTTCAAGTTTTTGTAGGTTGTCAATGTCAAGATCAAGCCTAATAGGTCCAAATTCCATCCCTCACCCACTATGTCAAGACATCCCTATGTTTGCGAAAATCCCGTCAATAAATGTGATTCAAATAGCTATAAAGCTACAATTGGGATAAGCAAAGAGAGAAATCAAGGAGCAAAAGGGAGGGCAAGCATCAAAAAATTTCATGGAAAGCACACAATTTTTCAACTTTTTTTTTATTTTTCAATTTTTTTATGAAAAAAGCTACATGCAAGCTAAACTAACATGCTCTAATAAGATGCAAATCCCTCCCCCAAGCTAAACATCACATTGTCCCTAATGTGCTGAACAAGGAACAACCATCAAACCGTAGAAACGGTTCTCACACATAATCCAGCAAGACAAAATGTTTAATGGGGAAAGGGGAGAACAACGAAAATGCAAGGGAAAAAAAAGATGCTTACTAAACTATCTAGCCTCCCCCAAGCTAGTATGTACAAGGGGATGAGTGATAGCAAATTAGCGTGTCTCCCCGTCATCAGCTCCACCGTCCTCCGCAAGACGAAGAAAACATCAACTTGAGACACCTACAAAATTAACAATAAGCACATTTAGGCATCATTCCTTACATACTCTAAGGCATTAAAAAAAATAAAAGAAGTAAACAAAAATTAAAAACTAGCTAAACTCGGGTTGCCTCCCGAGAAGCGCAATTTAAAGTCTTGCTAGACAAAATGTCTCAAAAATTTTAAGTTTTAAAATCCGGAAATTTCAAGAAAACTTCCTCCACCATTCCGACCATTGCTTCTTCACGATAAGGCCGCCACTAACTTTGATCTTCTCTCCACCCGGGGCCAATACTTCAAAGGACCCAATCTTGTCATCACTAAGGATGATATAAGGGCATGGCGCAACCTTCTTTCGAGGATTGTACATAAGCACTTTGTCACCAACATTGAGACCATCCTTGATAAGCTCCTTCTGACTTCGATTCTTCACCATCTCCTTAAATGGTTGGGACCTTGCAAGAACTTCCTCTTCCACCAAAACCTTATTTCCGTTGCTCACCGTTTCACCATTTCCTGCACAAGAGCTCAAATAAATATCCACATCCTTGCTCAAAGATTGAGACAAGGGGTTAGCATTATTCATAGCATAACATGATTCCTCTAGCATTGGACTCTTATGACCATGACTCAAATTATATGTCACCTTCTCATCCCCTACGGCTAGAGTCAACTTACCATTCTTAACATCTATCAATGCACCCGCGGTGTGTAAGAATGGTCTACCCAAGATTATGGGAATTTGCGCATCTTCGGCAATGTCAAGCACGATAAAGTCAACTGGAATGAAAAACTTTCCTACCTTGACGGGAACATCCTCCAAAACACCCAAGGGGCGTTTGATAGAACGGTCCGCTATTTGCAAGGTGACACTAGTACATTTCAAAACACCCATGTTCAACTTTTCACAAATAGTGTAAGGCATCACACTCACACTAGCACCTAAGTCACATAAAGCTTTATCAATGGTGTAGGTGCCAATGGTGCATGGAATGGAAAAGCTACCTGGGTCCTTTAACTTAGGAGGGGACTTGTTTTGCAAAAGAGCACTACACTCGGCGGTGAATGCTATAGTTTCAACATCATCAATAGTCCTCTTCTTAGTTAAAATGTCTTTCATGAACTTTGTATAAGAGGGGATTTGGGTAATTAATTCGGTAAAAGGAACGGTTACCCACTACTACAAAAAGAGACCTAATGCAACATTTCGTGTGCAACACTTACGGGTTGTGTTGCAATTTTTACTTAATTATGCAACACTTTATTTAAAAATGTTGCTTATTACCTACATAATGCATCAATTTAAGATAAGTGTTGCAATATATTACTTTAATTGCAACATTCTTATACAATTGTTGCATTTTCTAGCAACACTTGTGCAACACTTTCGTCACATACATATTAATCAATCTTAAACCCTAATATATGTATCTCTAAAATTTTCCAATTTCGTTTAAGCGCTTGAAATTTTCAATTAAAAAAAAAACAAAAGGGGTGGTATAATGAAATTTGGGTAAAAAATATTAGGCGGCATAATCAGTCTAAAACCCTAGCTAATACCAGACGATTACTCCATCACTCATCCTTCATCATCGTGTCCACCGTTTCTTTATCATTCCAAAAAAAAACTCAATCAACGGTTCTCGATCATCAGGGTAATCGATTCACGCGTTGATATTCATCCCATTTCAAATTTGATTCTTACTCAACGGGGGAGTAGGTAGACTAATATCATCCTTTGATTGGTCGCTTCTGGGTTAGTGTTCACTCGTACACTCATTGATTTGATTCTGTTGTTAGACTAATTCTTTGTCTTGTTATACTCTTTCATATTTATTTGTTGTTGAACTGTGTAGTTTAAAGACTGGTACGCCATGTACTTGTGCTGATCAAAATTTACCATATTATGTCATTATCTATTGTACGGATGTTGCAGGAAAGGAAGATGCGCAACACCTTTCAATTTGGTAATGGAGCCTGGCAAAACGTTATAAAAATGCCACCACTTAAAACTCTGGAAAAATTTGAGGAAGCATATAAAGTCATCTTGGTTTTGGATGATCGTGAACACTTTGTCAGGTTAGCTACAATCTCAAAATTATAAATGTGATTTTGTGTTACCCAAAGGCCAGAACAGCAAAAGAAGCTCCTCCACTCTCGTCAAGTATGATAAATTGTGCATACTCATTAGTGTGGGATGTATAGCTCTCCTCTTTCATACACTTGCATCAAAACTGGATTTGTTTGTGTTTATGTCACACATTCTTTTAGGTTTCGTACCTCTCAATGTGATAGTTTCTTCTATGGTTAACTAGTGGCTGATTGAATACTTATTGCGAGCAGAGTCATTTGGCTTGCTCAATTCTTAATACTAAAAGTTTCAGTCTGTTATTTCAATGGCTTATGCTGCAGTATGATATTTTCTTTTCTTACACTCTGATTCTTGTAAAGTTTCTGAGGCTCATTCATTCACTCTTCCTACAAGCTGATATAGGAGAGAGTTAGCCAGTTTTTGGAGAATCAGAGTACTCCATAATAATTATATGTGTTTTTAATCTTTAGGGGTTACTTTTTTTTTATTTCCCTTTCATGGCTAATCTTTTTGTGTTTCAGGCCGAACTCGAGAAACATCATGCAGAAGATTGGCAGAGAATTTAAAATTGAAATACAGGTAACTTAATGCATCCTGATATTGCTCACTATTGATACCCTACAATTCGTTGTTCATCGCCCTTATTCTGGCCATAAAATTTGATACAAAATGAAGTCAAAGTGAGTATGAAACGACACTTTCTCATTCTTGCTTTTTAAATGTTAAATGTGCTCTGGTTTGATATAGTGGAGCTACCCCCTATTTCCTTTCCTTATGAAGGATAATCCATGATGTATACATGGCTAGTGTTTCTTTTCCTCTCTGAACTAAGTATAGGTTAAATCAATACTGATAAATAGAAAGGTTAGCTCGAAAGGATAGAGCCAGTGACTAAAAGTTTGGTGAAAATCCTAAGGGGTCTCATGTTTAAGCCCCTGTAAGAGAACCATTGTGGGGGTTACTTATGGCCCAAGACTTGGGCGGGTTCCTGTTGGCTCAGGTGTGTTACGGGTTTGATCAGTTCAGTTTCGGCTAAAATACGGGGTGCGTGTTTTCCGGGTTTTGAAAATACGGGTTTGTACGAGGTTTCGGTCGGATTAGGGGTCAAAATATGGTCAGCGAAACGCCATCTTACAAATCTGTATTTTCTTTAATTTTAATTATAAACTTATAATTATTCTTAATCTTTATTTTAATTTTAAGGTCTCACATTCTTTTGTTTTGAAGCATAGATTTACCTTATTACTCAATGATTACCATATAAAGCTAGTCACTTATTGTCATGTATTTAATTGATCAATATTTTGCATACCAATGCGACATTGAACATAGTAAATTAACAAGTTTTCACTCTTACTAATGTCATCTTGGTGAATATCTTGGTAAATGTGTTACATGACTAAAGCCCCTATGGCAACTTATGGCAATCAGCCACAGAGTAATCCTTTAATTCCTTAATCACAAAGCTACATACCCTTGTGAAATGACTTTGCAAATATATTATGGACTTTGCATATTTTCATCCAGAACCAACAAACACCATTGAGAAAGAGATAGGAAAATCTGTGGAAGCATATAAGTATCTCTGATGCACACGCTGCTCAAGTTCAGTCCTTAAAAAAATCCCATTCCAGCATTTTCAGATGCATGCTCTACGACTTCGGACATCCAGCTGTTCTCTATCACGCATTGCAATAAGCATGCTACACACACTCTGCTAGCATAGCTACGCCACTACGTTGCAATGCTCATCTGTAATGCCAGCAGTATTGCAGACCATACTACTGACAGCCCCTACATCGTCCCTACAGTAAATTGTCATTCAGATGACAAACCCTGACTTCTGCACACCCTCGCAATTGCCAGCCCTGACTCAGAACGCAGCTGAGACAGACTCTACAGCATCCTTGTAGACCCATTAGTACTCAGTCACATTCACAAATTCCATCCCTCCTTTCACCCGAAATACATTCATTCATCCAACCCTCTGCCACTGAATCTGAAGCCCAGCAGTTGATGTTATCATCTGAGTGCCACTGCCGCAGTCATGCATCCAGACCCTCTGCCCTGAGTCTGAACGAATCCTGCACCAGTTGCCCCACATTCATGCATTGCAATGTTTGTCAGGGCCTTTAGCAGGAAACATTGCAACTCCCAAGCTTGTCTGCCCTGAACAAACACCTATCCTTTCTTTCCTAGGCCTCTGAAGCACCTCTTTAAAAGGTTGAGCCCCAAACCCCAAGACTACAGACCCGTTTTTGTCAAGCTTTCCAGGCACTTGGCCTATCCCAGAAGGTTTCCTTGCGCCAACAACAAGGACATCAACAAGCTTGTTTGTTGTAGGTATCCAAACTTTCGCAACTACTTTCTTAGCCTTGCCTATTCCATATATGCATAGAAGGGAGTCATGCCCCATCTTGTTACATTTTTTGCATAGAATTGGTCGCCATTCATACTTGAAGACCTGTTATTTATAATAATCATTGCCCCATGTTTTATAGAATTCATGTATGTTTCTGGTTTATATATTGTTGTTTTATAACAGGCATGTGCTAAATGTTTTCTATCTGCTCAATATTGTAGAGAATACCAGAAAGGTAGCGAGCAATCTTGGTTGTAACAAGATAAACAATGGAAATGTAGGATCAAATCATGTAGATGTTCTGATACCAGAGGTTATTCAGGTACTGTTGTCTATCAAATTCTTTGTTAGATGGCATGATTGATAAAGCTTTTGTAGGCATATAACTGTGGTTCCATTTCCTACAAGGATGCTCTCAACTCACCGGGAGGGGGCGTAGCTTGTAGGCCGGTGCTACGTGATTAGGCTTTTTCACCACTGTGCTTTTTCCGTATGATGATTTTGTGCCTCCTTTCCTATGTGCCTTTTTTTAAGCTGATAATATACGTCGTCAACCTCCTTTTCTTTGTGCCTTATTTTGAATGGGTTTCAAAAGGTAAGAATGCTGCTGATTTTGTGCTTCATTTTGCAAAACAGGTTGCATTTGAGGTATTACTATTATGCATGTTGTCGGATGATATTTTGTTCGGATGACAACGTACATCAATATCTCGTGGGATAATGGAGTACTACAACGACATGAAGACTTTTATTTAATAATAATCGTTAAATCATTTGTTCTATTTTAAACATTTGGTACATTTTTTTGTACTTAAACATTCGTGAAGTTCTATTTTTAATCCTTTTTGGAAATGTAATTGACATTCATTTTTGAGATTGAATAATTCTATTGTAATTTTTGAATGATATGCAATAATACACGATTATTAAGAATTGCAATTCTCTATTGTGTTTGGATGAACTAGTGTTGCGTTTCTTTATTATAAGTGTTGTTTTTGGACGTAACTAGTGTTGCGTTCTCAAAATAAAAATGTCGCATTTGTTCGATTAAAGTGTTGCTTTTTAATATAAAAAGTATTGCATTTTTCTACGAAAAGTGTTGCTAATTTTTCACAAGAAGTGTTGCATTAGAAAATAAAATGTTGCCTTTGCATTTGAAAAAAGTGTTGCATAAAAGTAACATATGTAACACTTTATAAAAGTGTTGCAATAGTTCAAAAATTGTTGCATAAAGTGTTGCAATGAGCTAATGCAACGAGACTTTATACAGTACTTCATTAAGTGTTGCATAAACTCTATAGCAACACTTATATGACATTATGCAACAATAGTGGAGTGTTGCTATAGAATCAAAATGTAGTAGTGACCTGTAGGTTTTTCACCACTTCCATGAACTTACCAAACTGAGTTTCCTTGTGAGCCTTTCTTAATCTATGTGGGAAAGGCACTTGAACCTTTTCCGGAACTTTGACTGGAGCATCAACCTTTGGAGGAGTATCCTCCACATCTTCTACCACAATCGGCTCCTCAACTTTATTTGAAACATCTCCCTCCTTTCTTGATTCATCAACCTTGTTGCTATGATCAACATCATCTCTTTTCTCACCAACTACCCCATCATCAACATTTGGCATTTGGGGTGCATCATAAGTGGTACCACTCCTCAATGTGATGACATTTATGGTGTCATGAGGTTGTGCACCTTGAGGTGGCAATTGACCTTGTTGTCTTTGAGCATTGGAAGTGGCAAGTTGAGCAATTTGGGTTTCAAGCATTTTGATGGTTGCATCCCTAGCTTGGTCACTCTTTTGAATGTGGGTGGCCATGTTCTTTTGTGTCTCAACCACTTGTGTCATCAAAGCCTCTAGCTTGCTCATTTGTTGATTATTTTGTTGGGAATTTGATGATTGACCTTGAACTTGTTGATTTTGAAAAGGTTGTTGAAACCCTTGTTGGGAATTTTGTTGGGGATTTTGTTGGAAATTTTGTTGGAAATTTTGTTGGGGTCTGTGAATTTGGTGTTGAAAACCGGGTGGTGGGACTTGAGCTTGCCTTTGTTGTTGTGGGACATGTTGATTTTGATGTTGTGGATTTAGCACATTAGTGCTTTTGTAGGACAAGTTTGGGTGAAACTTTGTAGCTTCATTGTAGGTGTTGGAGTAAGGATTGAAGTTTTGTTTAAAACTTTGATAAGCATTCACTTGCTCAACCGTATTCCTACATTCTTGTGCAACATGCCCCGCTCCACCACATGCGTCACACACCAAAATTTGGCTAGTAGCATTGACTTGTTCATAAGTGTGTGATGAACTTGATCCCCGATTATCAACTTGTTGTTGGAGGAGAGCTATTTGAGCTTTCAAAAGAGACACGTTTAGGTCCTCCTCCTTTGCCTTGAATGGGATGTTGCGAGTGTTGGCGTATTGTGAGTCATGCACTGCCATGGATTCAATGGTAGCATGAGCAAGTTCCGTATCAATTTGGTCGAATCTCCCATTGTTAGCGGAGTCCAAAACTCGGCGTGATTCGGCACAACAACCATTGTAGAATGTGATTGCAAGAAACCAAGGATCCAACCCATGATGAGGACATTGCCTTTGTAACTCTTTATACCTCTCCCATGCTTCAAACAAGCTTTCATTACCATTTTGACGGAACCCCGTGATTTGGCTTCTCAATTGTTGGGTCTTTTCCGGTGGAAAATATTTTTGATAAAATGCGAGAGCCAATGTTTCCCAGTTGGTGATCCCCAAAGCGGTCCTATCAAGGCTATTAATCCACAACTTGGCGTTGTCTCTCAATGAAAAAGGGAAGAGTATCTCCCTTATCTGCTCTTGTGTCACACCCGTTTGCCTAATCATCGAGCAATAATCACAAAAATTTGTGATGTGCAAATTAGGATCTTCCGATGGACCTCCACCGAATTGCTTTCTCTCAACAAGGCTAATAAAAGCCGGCTTGATCTCAAAATTTGCCGCATCAATTTGGGCAGTGGCAATACCCCTAGGAAGCATAGCCGCAGTGGGCTTAGAATGATCGGATAAACGAACCATCTTCCTTATTGGTTGTGAATTGGAAACCTCTCCTTCCTCCAGTATTTGAAGGTCTTCTAAATAAGATTTTCTCGCACTTTCAAGTTGTGCAAGAGTTGCAGCTTCAGAAATTTCCTTCAAGAAACGTTGTCGTCTACGCAAGGTTTTCTCGGGATCGGGATCAACCGGAAGTAGTTCACCAATCCGTGAGGACCTGGGCATAAGGCAACAATCTAGAGAGGATTGTAAGTAACGGTCTCAAGGAACAAGTGTTCCTTAAGACAAGGAAAAACAAGATAAAATTCAACTAATCACAAAGCAAGAAAACCGTGCTCCCCGGCAACGGCGCCAAAATTTGATAGGCTTATCGCGTACCTAACAAAGATACCCAAGGCTTAACTAACAAATAAATGTAGATAAGGAAGTAGGGGGTCGATCTCAGGGAGACGGTAGATACAATATGATAAGCTATGGTTAGAATTCTATCAAGGTCGATTCGATTGATTGTTTGGTTTGATGATTAAAACGATAACAAATTGAGATATAAAACTATGATAATAAAATATCTAGGGAAAATAGGTTCACACATGTAAATTAGCAATAATTGATGTCGAATTGGGGAAACATATGATCAAAAGTTGTTTAGACTTATTAGCAATTATCTCTCGATTTTATTACTAGTCTTAGAACGATTACTAGCGGGCTCTCGCACTTACTAGGTCGCGCTACAAAACATGCTTAGCCAAATTCTATCCCCGACTTTCGATCTTAGGAAAAGAATTAACAAGATAACCAATAATTGTGATCAATAATTAAAGGTTAACAATACATAACAAGCATGTTATAGAAACAACAAATTGATAATAATAAATCCCAATTCAACAATTATCAATTACTAATCTAACATGGCTTCCCTAAACCCTAGATTATAAGACTACTCACTCATAATAATATATAAACTAACAAAGATTGATTTGATTAACATAAACATGATAACAATATATAAATTGGAATTAAAATGATAATATAAAAGAAAGAATAGAAATTACCAACTTAAGGAAATAAGAACAAGAACTTGATTATTAAGAGCAAAATAATCTTCAAATAAAACCCGGAATTAAAGCATAAATGTTGATGATTGAAAAACTAAGAACATAAAGGAAACTAGGTTTTTGTAGATTTAGGGAAATGTATGAAAAAGCATGAGTAAAATGCTCTCTAGTGATGAGTTTAAATACAAAAACTAGCTAGGAAAGTGAAGAGTTGCTCGGTTGCACAATCCCCGAAAATCCGGGGACCAAACAGTCTTAGGGGGCGCAGCAATTGAGGCCAAGAATTGCTCAGGTATCAAACCCCCAGATTCTGGGGTTTGAACAAGTCTCGGGGGCGCAGCAATTGGGTATATGGCTATCTCGCATCAACCCCGAGATTCTGGGGTTCGAACAGCAATCCGGGGACCTTGCAATCTCTTCTTTTCTTTACTAGTTCTCACTTTCTTGGCTCAAGTACCAACAAATTTCATTTCTTCTTCCTCGGGAATGAGTGAATCTTCCCAAAATGCCCTTACATGGCAAAAACTCGCTCCAAGTAGCCTCGTGGTGCTCGGTGAATGCCAAAATGATAGAAAAAGGTCGCAACTTGCTCCGTTTCCTACAAAATGCAACAAAACATGCAAAACACCTACAACACGGAATTAGCTCATAAAATCACCTCATAAAGTGCAAATTATCATGTAAAGATGAGCGAAAAGAGGGGTGAAAATCATATAAAAATAAGACACATCACTCGCGCGGCATCTTTCAATGAATACAGGAACATCATTGCCAGCACCTCATCCCGAGTCACCCCGGCAGGTATACGTATGGAACAACAATAATCCGTGAATATCGTAACATGCTTCAACGGATCCTCGTTGGGTAGACCAGCAAATTGACTCCGTTCCACCAGAATGATGTGATTCGGGTGGAGTTCAAAGGAACCAGTGGTAGGAGTAGGCAAGGTGAATCCTTTTGGTAAATCTTGAACCTTTGGCTGTAGGTGGTCATAAATAGAATCCATGTCTAAACAAGAGAGTACTCAAGCCTTCCTCTCAAAAACCTGTCTTCTAGTATGCAGAAAATAACACTAGAGGAAAAGGTGAGTAACGGTCTTAAGGAACCTAAGTTCCTTAAGACAAGAAAAATAAACTAAAAACTAACAAACAAAATTATACCGTCTCCCCGACAACGGCGCCAAAATTTGACGCCCGTCGTTGAGGGGTGCCAAAGATAAGATTTATAAAACCTCAGCTTAAACTAGATAGGATAAGTCAAGGGTCGAACCACAAGGAGACAAGGTTAATTATGTTTGTGAATTTAAAGTTTATTGCAAGTAACCAAAAAGGGGGGGGGGGGTTGATTTAAGATTTGAACTAACAACTAAAAGAGCAATTAAACAAGAGATTTAAAATAAGATAAAAAAGGAGATTAGGAACTTTGGTTCCCCATGGTTAAAACAAGTCAATGAAGGGTAAAATAATCAAATAACACAATCCCAAGGAACAAAGAATAAACCTTTAGGTCAATATTCTACCCAATCCTTACGGTCTAGGGTTCCTAGAAAAGCACTAAACTTTCGTTCAGAGGGCCATCCCAAAGTTGTTGTTAAACTAATCCTAATAATCTTTCAATCTTAAGGATTAGTTCACCAACAACAATGGGGGATTGGTAATTCAATCATTAAACTATCAAAATCAAATCTTTACCATGGTTCCCCTAATTCCTAATCACAAGAATTAGCTATGCATACTTTTAATTATGAAACTAACAATAACAAGAACTAAGAACACTAAGGGAGTCAACATAATTAAAGATGACAATAAAAGGGAAAAACATGTATTGAGAAACAACAATAAGATGAACAACAAGATTAAATTAAAAGGGAAAGATTAATTGTATCAAACTTACAACTTAATTGGAATTAAGAACAAAAGATGAAAACTTGAATAAAATCTCTTTCTAACTATGGAGTTTTGACTAACAAGGAGTGCTTGACCTAATTTTTCGTGCTTAGGTCTCTTTAAATAAGTTCTAATTACAAGATTAAACAAGTAACACACGAAATAAAAGACGCGGGCGCAGTCGCTGGGTCGGTCGACCTCTTTTCCGGGTCGGTCGACCTCTTCTGTTGATATCGGGCTTTCCGTATTCTGGGCTTTGGTCGGTCGACCTCTTTAGTGGGTCGGTCGACCCTTTCCTGTACGTATCAGCGTGAATTTGGCCCGTAATCAACATTTGAATATGCATCCGGATCCTTGCTCCGCATTATTACTCAAAACAGCTTCCGGAGGATGATTAAAGTTCGGTTTTGTCCACTTCCGCGTATTCCTACATTTAAAACATAGAAATGCCAAAGTAAACCGTTTCGGGAGAAATAGCAACTAAAAGTCACGAAAATATAATAAAATATGTGCCAAAAGAATAAATAAAATGCATAAAATAGGCACGTATCAATTTAAAGTGTTGTAAGAACTTTAAAAACCATGTTTAAATTTCCCTGTAGGACAAGGAAAGGTGATCCTTGAACAATTGTTGTAAGTTGGATGTTATAGTGGCTTGGTTTTCAACCCAAGTCACTATCGGTTTTATATTATGTTCTTAATTAGTCGCTTAAACACTTGCAAATCACAAACATAGAATAGAATTGATTATCATATTTCAATGTATGATCATAAAAATCGAATAAATATGGGATACTTATTACGGTACTATCAAAAGAAATTGAGTTTAGAACTCAATTAAAAGGAAAATTTATTAACCACCCAAAACTATCTAAGCTTTCATCGAATATTTTCTTTATTAAATCATGAAGGCACACAAACCAACATCAAAGTCATTGCTTACAGCTTAGTGGCTATCTTTGGTAATGATATAAGATGTTGAGTAATATATTCTATATGTTTATATTGTTTTATATTTTAATAATGACAAGTCTAAATAATTATGTTTTATATACATATGCGTGTAATCGTGCATTTAAGTGTACATTTAATTATAGAGCGGAGATCGTAGTCTAGCAAAGTATAGATACAATCGTAGATTAAAGAAAAAGATCAAGCTCATGTCAAAGTCTTTTTGAAGACTTACAAGATAAAAGTCCTATTACGGAATCAAAGAGTTAAGTTATAGGTCGTATCTATAACTATTGAAGAAATGAGATTAGCGTGGATTAAGTAAAAGCGTGAAGATTTATGCGTGCTATTATTATATTGTCATATATTAATTTAGTAATCTTAAAACGGTTTTTAGGATAAAGATATCCTTTGTTTAACAAGAATTAAAATATTTATCTTATGAGATAAATATTAATTCTAATATACTAAGGACTTTATTCTAACCGTTATTGTCAAAATCTAAATTCCTAGGGAAACGTTCATCGAGAACTATGTCTCGAAGTACGTGTCTTATGAAACGTACATTGGGAAGCGTGCGTTGGGAAACGTGTCGAGGAAGCATGCCTCACGTTTCCTACACGACTACTAATACGTTTTCATTGTCTTTTTGATTTAATTAAATAAATAATATGTGTTTATTTAATTTACTTAAAGTCAAACTAGGATTTGATTAAAGACATATTTTATTATATCTTGACAAAGATTAGGAGACGATTTAAAGTAAGATACTATATTTTATGATATAAGTTGTTTCCTAAATCAAGTAGGTTTTTGGAAACAAAATCTTATATCTTAAATTAGTAATATCTTATCAAAGTCCTTTCCTAAATCAAATAAGATTAAGTTTTAAATATTACCTAGAATAAGTATTCTAGATAAAGTAATATTCCTAAACTATCTAGCATTCAACCTAGATCTAAATTAGTATATATACATACCATATCACACGTCCAAAGGCAACGAAAAATACACGCCTCACGCATATCAAGAAACAAACGAACGTAATCTCTCATACGTCTCGTTTTCCGTGCCAATCATTGTCAAATCTCGAAATCAAGACTACAAGCTTTGAAGAATATTCTCATACGTTCAAGATCATTGAACACAAGAAGTTGTTGAAGATTTCATCTTATTTAATTAAGATAGATTCGAGTATTTAGCGGTACTCATTGTAAGCAAGTATTTAACGATACTTGTCGTAGTTAGATATTTAACGGTATCTAGATTGAGTTACAACTAATATCAAAGTTGTACGAGTTGGGTTGATAAAATTGTAATCCGTAGAAGGTACTAATTTTATTAATCGAGAATAGTGGACGTAGGTTTCAATTTGTGAAACTGAACCACTTCAAAAGATCGTGTCTCCTTTTATTTATCGTTCTTACTCGTTACTTGCTATTACCTCGCTTCATCAACATACATCGAAGAAGAATCGAAAAAGTTGGCATACTCAATTCAACCCCCCCCCCCCCTTTTGAGTATATCTAGGTCAATAGACTCTTCAATTGGTATCAGAGCCTCGTGCTCTTGAAAGCCTTACAGCTTGAGATTGATCCTTCTATTGATTATTTATGGATTCTAAACACCATAAGTGTCCCATCTTCGATGGAAAGAACTATAGCTTTTGGAAGAACATGATGACCCACTACGTCAAAGGATGTGATTGGGAATGCTGGAAGATAATTCAAACTGGACCAAGGAAGATCTTGGTCGCTTCTGCAAATGGAACCACATATGAGAAATCAGAAAGTGATTATGTGGAAGCTGATTACAAGATTGCTGAGAAAAATTCAAAAGCCATGAGTCTACTTCAAAACGGTATGATTACTTCTGAATTTGATCGCTTCTCTTCTTGTAATTCAGCTGAAGAAATATGGGATGGCCTAGAACTTGCCTACGAAGGTACTTCCGCAGTCAAGAAACATCGCATAGACTTGCTCATTCAACGATATGAACTTTTCACTATGGAAAAGAATGAATCGATTGATAGCATGTCTGCACGATTCTCTTGCATACTAAATGAACTGCGGAACCTTGGTAGGAAGTATGATTCTGAGGACATAGTCAGAAAAGTCCTTAGAAGCCTCACCAAAAAGTGACAACCTAAGGCCACTGCAATCGAAGAAGCCCGTGATCTCTCGGCCATGACTTATCAAGAACTTATTGGATCTCTAATGGCTCATGAGATCATGCTAAACAAAGATGATGATGATCATCCTAAAGGCAAAAACGTTGCCTTACAAGCATCTACAAGTGAAGAATGCGAACCTGAACTGGAAGATGAAACAAATCTCTAATGGCTCATGAGATCATGCTAAACAAGGTAGATTTACCAAATCCAACAATAAAACCAATGACAAGAAATCAAAGACAAATCTAAAGGCCATATGATTAAAGATTGCTTCAAGTGTGGTGATCAAGGCCATATGATCAAAGATTGTCCAAGCTGGGACAAAATCAAAGACAAATCTAAACGAGATAAGACCAAGACTGAATTTAAGAAGGTTATGCTCGCATCTTGCTGGGGAGAATTAGATTCCGAAGATGACGAAGAAGAAGAAGAAGAAGAAGTTGCTAACCTGTGCCTAAGCAATATCAGTCTGGATCTAATTTCTGACGATCATGAATCATCACAATTTTGCCTCTACGGAGAATCTGATTCAGACGATGAAGACCAAGAGGTAAATTTTTTACAGCTTAAGAGTCAAGTTAAAAATTTATCTAAGTCTGCATTAATTAATTATTTTGAACAAACCCTAGACCAATGTCACGAACAAAGTCTTGAATTGGACGAGTTGAAGGAACAAATCCTTGACATTGCAGAGGAAAATCAACTTCTAAAGGCCAAAGCTAAGAAACTGAAATCCAAAGTTAGCATTGATACAAATGCTAAATTGGAAACAGTAATGTCTGAGAAGAAAATTCTTGAGTCTAAAGTTACAGCTAATGAAGCTGTAATCACAAAATTAAAACTCAACATTAAAGAGCTTGAATCTAAGATTATAGCCAATGAGGCTATAACCTCAGATCTAAAAAGGTCTAATGAACTTCTTAAGAGTAAACCTACACCAGTAGTTGTAGATGAAACTCATCAAGAAGAAGTTGAACTCCTCGAACAAAAAATCATGGATCTGGAATTCAACTTAACCAAAATTAAAAGGGAACACACGCAAATCGTGTTCTGTTTTAATAAGGATATTCAAGACTTAAAAGAACGTAACAATGTTGACCACTCCTCCTGCATAAAAGAAATAGATTCTTTAAAAGACCTTCTTCTTCATGCTCGTAAGGTTCACGAGAAATGGGAAGGAAGTACTAACGTACTAAACTTCCAAACTGAACAATCTGATAACAACATGAAGATGGGTCTAGGTCATGATTGCTATGGTAGGAGAGACCATTCTAAATGTCAACAAAAACCTGATGAACGTGACTTTAGAAAAAGAAAGTATGTATACTTGCCTGAATATTTAATTTGCACTTACTGTGGTCACACTGGACACCTAAGAGAAAATTGTGTAAAACACGCACTCGACTTCAAGACTGGAGTCAAATTTGTAAAATCTCTAGGTATACCAAATGACTCTATCTCCATCATTGACAGTGAGGAAGATAATGAAAAGTTGAGGAAAGGAATAATGACCATAGATGGTTCTATGACATGTCTTTCGACTACGCATAAAAGAAAAATAGAACCACCCAAATTCCTAAAACTACAACCTATAAGAAACAGAACCCAAAGACTTACACTAGATCGACAAAACCTAACTACCACAGATCCAAGAGACTCTCAGTATGACAAGTCTGGGTTAAAAAGGAAGATGTTTTTATTGTCACTAACTCTAAAGGACCCAAGTATGCTTGGGTACCTAAAACCTGTCTTTAAATTATTTTGTGCAAATAATCGCTAAATAGAATAACCTATGGTACCTCGACAGTGGATGCTCCCGACACATGACAGGCGACGCCAACCTATTCACTACCTTGAAACCATTTGACGGAGGAAAAGTCACCTTCGGAGACAACAAAAAGGGAATGATGATCCATGTCTCTGGCATAAGAGATTTGGTCATAATAGTTCTCCTATTCTTAGCAAATTGAAGAGATGGGACTTGGTCGAAGGTCTTCCCAAGATCAAATTTGATCAAGAAAAGATGTGCGATACATGTGCACGATGTAAACACGTCAGATCATCCTTCAAACCAAAAAGAATAGTAAGTACTAACCAAGCTCTTGAACTGGTACATATGGATCTCTGTGGCCCTATAAAGGTAAGAAGCAGAGGCGGTTCCAGGTATGTTTTCATTCTAGTTGATGATTATTCTAGATTTGTTTGGCCAATCTTTCTTCACTCTAAAGATGAAACATTTGATGACTTTGTTAGTCTCATGAAACTTGTCCAAAACAAATTAAAATCTAATCTAGTAACTATTCGAACTGACCATGGAACTGAATTTGACAACCATGCTTTTATTGAGTTCTGTAAAACCAACGGTGTTGGACGTAACTTCTCTGCACCTAGAACACCACAACAAAACGGAGTAGTAGAACGCATGAACAGAACCCTAGAAGACATGGCTAGAACAATGCTTCTTTGTAATGGTCTACCTAGAAACGTTTGGGCTGAGACTATTAGTACAGCTTGCTATATTCATAATCGTGCTATGACTAGACCTATCCTCAAAAGGACACCTTATGAACTTTTACGTGGTCGCAAACGTAATATATCACATCTAATATGTTTTGGGAGTAAATGCTTTGTTCATAACAATGGTAAAAATCGTTTAAGCAAATTTGACCCTAGAAGTGATGAGGCGATTTTTATAGGATATTCTGATCATAGTAAAGCCTATAAAGTTTTTAATAAACGTACCTTATGCATAGAAGAGAGTATACATGTTATCTTTGATGAGAATAATGCCTTCGACAAGCCTTTACAGGACGAAGAGGAAAACCTAGACGAACCAGACTTTCGTTTGTCAAGGGAAGATCCTCCAGAAAAAGAAAATAATGATGAAGGCGAAATTCAAGGAATCAACGATGAACTTAACTTGGGAGGAAACGGTGTGGGAGATGAAACTACAGTTGATGATACTGTAGATAACTCTCAACCAATGACTTGGAACCCAGAGTTGGAGTTAATGAAACTACAACTTTAAATCAAAACCAAAGGGAAGAGGTCATAGTTATACCTGACTCTCCTATAAACCCTGGTTTGGATTTAGGGGGAACAAGTCAAAATCCCGAGACAAGCAGTAGCAATGAAGACAATCAATTAAGAAACTGGAGATATAAAGGTTCTCACCCTCTGGACAATATCATAGGAAGCCTTACAAAAGGAGTTCAAACTCGAAGAAGTTTAAACAACTTTTGTTCCTTCTACTCCTTTCTCTCCACAATTGAACCTACCAATATAAAAGAAGCTCTGACAGAACCCGACTGGATAGTCGCCATGCAAGAATAACTTCAGCAGTTTGAAAGAAATAAAGTATGGCATCTCGTTCCTCGTCCAAAAGATAAGACTCTTCAATTACTGATTTGAGAACCCCTTAAACAAGTTATCCTGCAAGAAGTATGCATCAAGCTTTACACGACTATACTAATGGCAGAAACATTAGTAGTTCAAAACGTTTAAAATATAGTACTTAAGGTTCGATACATTTCCATGATCTCATCATGGTAATTCTATCTTCATCTCTATGAACAACCTTAATACTATTAACAAGACGTCTTTTACAATCTCAACAACATCCCATGTTTAATTAGATTTAAATCATATCAATTTGTTATCTAGAATTGAAAACTCGTATACTTCTCAGAAGTATTAATGCTTCATTCCAAATGAGCAATGAGTTGTTTTAGATAACGTTTACTCCCACTAAGCTCTTGTTCTTGCTCTGAATCTGAAAATCCCGAAGTCATTCTCTAATGACTTAAAATGTTCAAATCCTAGTGCGAGAACTCACATTGAACTTTATTCAATGCTCCTCAACATTTAATGAATTGAAATGATCGGGACACAACCATATATGCTTATAGACATATCCTTTTCAAATACCTTTTTGAAAAGCGGTTCTAGAGTTTACTGAATTCATTCTCAATGAATCATATTACTAGTTTCAACAAAGTTACCCCTAACTTTGCAAACTGAAAACATTTACATGTCTACCTATGCTTCTCTCAATAAATCTCATTTATTGGCATATACATCTTTTAAATTTCATGGGCCTTAGAATTTGCATTTGCTTATTTAGATCACCATCTAAATCCAAGAACATCTTCTTGAGCTTTTGCAAAATCTTTTGAATAATTTTCTTCGAGTGTCCTCGCGTAGTGTATATAAGAGTCTAATCTTATAGTGCATTTCGTGTGTGGGAACTTTCAGTTCCCCACATTTATCTTATCTTATAGTGTACGAGAACTCTATCATGAATTCATCCATGCATACAATTTTTCCTTATTAACTTTAAGAACTTATTCTTAAACTATCCTCCAGGGTCGTGGCCATGAATCATAAGGCGTAGATTTTCTCAAATCGTAGATCTCATCCACAACTTAATCTACCTTCTAAATCTTTCACACAACCAAAAGACAATAAATCCTACTATCCTTCAATAGATCATACCTATTGTGTTTCTCAAAATCATTTGCAATTTGTGGCTTTTAAAATTTCTCCCACTTCATCTTTGTAATAATAATCTTATGAAGAGTCTATTGACCTAGATATACTCAAAGGGGGGGGGGGGGGGGGTTGAATTGAGTATGCCAACTTTTTCGATTCTTTTTCGATGTATGTTGATGAAGCGAGGTAATAACAAGTAACGAGTAAGAACGATAAAGTAAAAGGAGACACGATCTTTTGAAGTGGTTCAGTTTCACAAATCGAAACCTACGTCCACTATTCTCGATTAATAAAATTAGTACCTTCTACGGATTACAATTTTATCAACCCAACTCGTACAACTTTGATATTAGTTGTAACTCAATCTAGATACCGTTAAATATCTAACTACGACAAGTATCGTTAAATACTTGCTTACAATGAGTACCGCTAAATACTCGAATCTATCTTAATTAAATAAGATGAAATCTTCAACAACTTCTTGTGTTCAATGATCTTGAACGTATGAGAATATTCTTCAAAGCTTGTAGTCTTGATTTCGAGATTTGACAATGATTGGCACGGAACACGAGACGTATGAGAGATTACGTTCGTTTGTTTCTTGATATGCGTGAGGCGTGTATTTTTCGTTGCCTTTGGACGTGTGATATGGTATGTATATATACTAATTTAGATCTAGGTTGAATGCTAGATAGTTTAGGAATATTACTTTATCTAGAATACTTATTCTAGGTAATATTTAAAACTTAATCTTATTTGATATAGGAAAGGACTTTGATAAGATATTACTAATTTAAGATATAAGATTTTGTTTCCAAAAACCTACTTGATTTAGGAAACAACTTATATCATAAAATATAGTATCTTACTTTAAATCGTCTCCTAATCTTTGTCAAGATATAATAAAATATGTCTTTAATCAAATCCTAGTTTGACTTTAAGTAAATTAAATAAACACATATTATTTATTTAATTAAATCAAAAAGACAATGAAAACGTATTAGTAGTCGTGTAGGAAACGTGAGGCATGCTTCCTCGACACGTTTCCCAACGCACGCTTCCCAATGTACGTTTCATAAGACACGTACTTCGAGACATAGTTCTCGATGAACGTTTCCCTAGGAATTTAGATTTTGACAATAACGGTTAGAATAAAGTCCTTAGTATATTAGAATTAATATTTATCTCATAAGATAAATATTTTAATTCTTGTTAACCAAAGAATATCTTTATCCTAAAAACCGTTTTAAGATTACTAAATTAATATATGACAATATAATAATAGCACGCATAAATCTTCACGCTTTTACTTAATCCACGCTAATCTCATTTCTTCAATAGTTATAGATACGACCTATAACATAACTCTTTGATTCCGTAATAGGACTTTTATCTTGTAAGTCTTCAAAAAGACTTTGACATGAGCTTGATCTTTTTCTTTAATCTACGATTGTATCTATAATTTGCTAGACTACGATCTTCGCTCTATAATTAAATGTACACTTAAACGCACGATTACACGCATATGTATATAAAACATAATTATTTAGACTTGTCATTATTAAAACATAAAACAATATAAACATATAGAATATATTACTCAACATCTTATATCATTACCAAAGATAGCCACTAAGCTGTAAGCAATGACTTTGATGTTGGTTTGTGTGCCTTCATGATTTAAAAAAGAAAATATTCGATGAAAGCTTAGATAGTTTTGGGTGGTTAATAACTTTTCCTTTTAATTGACTTCTAAACTCAATTTCTTTTTATAGTACCGTAATAAATATCCCATATTTATTCTATTTTTATGATCATACATTGAAATATGATAATCAATTCTATTCTATGTTTGTGATTTGCAAGTGTTTAAGCGACTAATTAAGAACATAATATACAACCGATAGTGACTTGGGTTGAAAACCAAGCCACTATAACATCCAACTTACAACAATTGTTCAAGGATCACCTTTCCTTGTCCTACAAGGAAATTTAAACATGGTTTTTAAAGTTCTTACAACACTTTAAATCATGAGCAAAATAAGTGAAAAACTAAGCTTCTCGATCATCTCCTAGGGAGCTACCCTTAGTTCCCTTTTGATCCTTCAAGCTCGTTTTTCTTTCCCCTTATCCTTGCTCTCATGCCCTAATTCAAATAAGAAGAGCATTCATATCGCAACTTGTATCATAATACTAAAGTTGAGATGAACATAAAATATGGATAGTTATCGTACCAACTGGAAGAATCCTCCCAGGTTTGAGATCGCTGAGATACTTGGAATAGTTCCTCTTCCAATGCCCTTTACCGTTGCAATAAAAGCATTTAGCTCCTTGCTGGGAGCTTTTCTTGGGATTTGAGGTGCTTGCTTCAGAAGACACCTTCTTAGAATTGTTGGAAGCTTGCTTCCTTTTCTGCCTGGCCTTTCCTTTTGAACTTCCCCTTGCTCTTAATAACATTAATGTTGAGCACATCCATAGGACACTAACATTTAGGCCCATATCCCTTTCAGCTTGCACAATCATATTGTACAATTCATCAAGGGATGTCTCTTGGTTTCTCATGTTAAAATTCACCCGGAATTGAACATAAGTTTTCACCCTAGACAAGGAGTGGAGGATTCTGTTAGTCACAAGTTCCTTAGAAATGTCCACTTGATTCAATCTGAGAGTCTCAACGTGCTCAATTAACTTGAGCACACGAGGGCTAACCTTTTGGACCTCTTTAAGGTTGAGATCAAAGAAAGTTGATGCCGCCTCATATTGGACAATTCTCGAAGCCTTACAGAACATTGTCACAAGCTTGGAGTAGATCTCATAGGCAATGCCAATCTTAATGGCACTCCTTTGAAGCTCTGGCTCCATAGAGAAGATGAAAACATTTTTGATCACCGCAGACTCCTTATGGTAGGTCTCATAGGCCCGCCTAGTTGTGACATTACCATTAGCTTCAGGTACGGCAGGTGATTCTTCGATGAGGTATTGGGTTTTACCATCACCTTCTGCGGCCAACTTAAGTTGGGCATCCCAATCGGTAAAGTCTGCCTCATTCTTTTCTAGCTTATAACGATCCATGAATGATCGTAACCATGAAGTATGCGATGTGGTGTTTGGAGTAGGGAAAGTTGTCATGATTGATATTGATACGAAAACTTAACTACAAAATTTAAACATTTGAAGATATTAAACACTTATCGTTTTTAATTTAACTTGTAAACATTTTAAACAAGTTAAGGCATTTATGAAATGACCTCTATCCAATTTCATAAACGATTCCAAGACCCAAACCCTATACCACCAAAATCGTGAACCACTGGAACTCCGACTCAATGATATGGTTTGGTGAGTTAATATTTTAACCGATTCTACACTTAGAACTTTCGCTTGATGAAAAATCATTATTTATTCATCTTAGCCCGGAAAACATTGACCACTGGTCCTCTACACTTCCGTTGAGTACAAACCAAATTTCGATTGCATCGAGATGCGATCCACTAGACTGAATCCACATCATCGCCCCACTTATCCTACGTAATGGGGTTCATACTACCCACTGGACTAGCACCACCCCACGAAATAGAAGCTCATTGGTTCTACTATTTGGTAAGGCTAATCTCAATTGTTATGTTAATATAGAGGTCTTGTCAATTTATTATCTATCGCTTTTAAGTGAATTAAATTGGTGAACGCGATAATTATAATTGACACAGTCGTTTTAACGAATATTCTAGTATGCATGTTTATGGCGATTTGGCTATGCATGCAAACATATAAATAAAGCAAAATAAAAGCAATAAAGCAACAAAGTCCTGGTATGGCCTTCCTAGTAATAGAAAACTATTTAACTATTACAAATTCGGAAACCAACTCCTTGGTCCCTTGAACTTCAAAGGCACGCTTTCCAAGAAACACCTTCTTGTCGGAACTCCTTTCCGAATGGCACCGTCTTTTGGATCTCCGGAACTTACAATAAAATGATACAATTACTCTATTGTAAAACTGAAATTTAAATCTATTAAATTACAAACCCGTGATTCGAGATCACATAAATTACAACCGAATCAATATATTCCCTTCCATTACGGGTAATATTGATTAAAGACTAAGGCCATACTAAGAAAATTACATAATTCCAAATTATATAAAACAATCCAAATATGACATTCATATTAAATAAAATGACATATTAAAATATGTATGCACGTGCTAATTTTAATGCCAAATCGCCTTTACAAGGAGCAAATATCTCATATTTGTTTACGGTTTTTACGGATATGCGTGATTTTAACTATTAAAATCACCAAAATCACATAAATCTCATTTATGTCCAAGTTAATCATCCTAACACACTTTAGGAATCAAAATTTAGTCTTTACTAATTTCGATCATGATTAAACTCGATTTTGTATTATTGTTCATAAATTATTCGTATTCACGGGAAAAATAAATGAAAATGGCCAAATGAGTCAATAAAAATTCGAAAAATTTAAATTTAAATTCGGAAAACATTATGGAAATTTCTAAAATTTCAGAAGTTAATAAAAGGGCCTCATGTAAAAAGATTTGTTTATTTCTTAAATAAATCGCATGAGAATATTCTTCAAAGTTATTCAATCTAGATACCGTTAAATCGCATGAGAATAAAAAGATATTCAATCTAGATACCGTTAAATATCTAGCTACGACAAGTATCGTTAAATACTTGCTTACAATGAGTACCGCTAAATAATCGAATCTATCTTAATTAAATAAGATGAAATCTTCAACAACTTCTTGTGTTCAATGATCTTGAACGTATGAGAATATTCTTCAAAGCTTGTAGTCTTGATTTCGAGATTTGACAATGATTGGCACGGAAAACGAGACGTATGAGAGATTACCTTCGTTTGTTTCTTGATATGCGTGAGGCGTGTATTTTTCGTTGCCTTTGGACGTGTGATATGGTATGTATATATACTAATTTAGATCTAGGTTGAATGCTAGATAGTTTAGGAATATTACTTTATCTAGAATACTTATTCTAGGTAATATTTAAAACTTAATCTTATTTGATTTAGGAAAGGACTTTGATAAGATATTACTAATTTAAGATATAAGATTATGTTTCCAAAAACCTACTTGATTTAGGAAACAACTTATATCATAAAATATAGTATCCTACTTTAAATTGATTCCTAATCTTTGTCAAGCTATAATAAAATATATCTTTAATCAAATCCTAGTTTGACTTTAAGTAAATTAAATAAACACATATTATTTATTTAATTAAATCAAAAAGACAATGAAAATGTATTAGTAGTCGTGTAGGAAACGTGAGGCATGCTTCCTCGACACATTTCCCAACGCACGCTTCCTAATGTACGTTTTATAAGACACGTTCTTCGAGACATAGTTCTCGAAGAACGTTTCCCTAGGAATTTAGATTTTGACAATAACGGTTAGAATAAAGTCCTTAGTATATTAGAATTAATATTTATCTCATAAGATAAATATTTTAATTCTTGTTAACCAAAGAATATCTTTATACTAAAAACCGTTTTAAGATTACTAAATTAATATATGACAATATAATAATAGCACGCATAAATTTTCACGCTTTTACTTAATCCACGCAAATCTCATTTCTTCAATAGTTATAGATACGACCTATAACTTAACTCTTTGATTCCGTAATAGGACTTTTATCTTTTAAGTCTTCAAAAAGACTTTGACATGAGCTTGATCTTTTTCTTCAATCTACGATTGTATCTATACTTTGCTAGACTACGATCTTCGCTCTACAATTAACTGTACACTTAAACGCACGATTACACGCATATGTATATAAAACATAATTATTTAGACTTGTCATTGTTAAAACATAAAACAATATAAACATATAGATCGAATATATTACTCAACAAATTCCCTCTTTTTAATGATGGCAAGTCTTATCTGAAATGTGGGGAATAAAACGCGTATTCACCCCAAAATTACAGGATTATAATGAAATATACAATCGTGAATATTGTCATAAGATTAAAAAGCATGAGAAAAGAAGTACAACCTTTAGTCCTTGCGCAAAAAGGCCTAAGAGCAGGAATTAATGCAAATTCCCTCCTATAACTTGCACCCAAGACTTAGTTTGAGACGTGGCCGCGTGTGCTAGAAATCCTCTCCAATTGCCTTGCAATATAGGGAGAGCCCTTGAGGTTTTAGATGTGAGATCTGAGGTTTTGGGAGAAGAGTGCTCTCAAAACCCTAATTTTACTTGAGAATTATGTTACAGTGCAACAAGAGTAACTGATATAAGGAGAGTCCTCCTCCTTATATAGTTATTTCGGCCGAATTGGGGTTTGGGTAGGAGTGGGCTTTCCACTCTTACCTTATCCCAATGCGTGATTCGACCCAATTAGCTTTAATATATTTCGCGGGTTTAATTTATAAATCGTAACATGTTATCAGATATTAATACAGTCGATATATTAATAACGGTCTGATAAAATACGATATTGTATAATTACCTAAATTAATATAACTGTTTATATTAATACGCGAATATAATATTTAATTAAATATAACCGTTTATATTTAATTTACGAATTATTCTTGTAATCCGTATTAGCTAAAATTATTTAATCCGTATTAAATAGTAATTCTCAACATCTTATTGACTAATTTAATAGTCAATACCTCTGACTAACCGTTTAGTCATATCCGGCAAAATGTGACTGTATTTTCATACCTTCACATCTCTCAAACGTGTCCTATAGGTGTGACGTATAGGGACCAGTTGACCACCGCCATCCGTATGACAATAACGTCAAACTTATCTAGCAAGCCAACCGTTATTGATAAACGTGGATCAACTGGTAATAATACAGAAGTATGCCCTTGTGATCCTTAAAGAGATTTAATAAGTCATTGTACTTAATTGTCAAGGACACCAGCCCCAACAATCTCCCACTTGTCCGTACAAGGGTATGTTCAATGACGTTATCACACTACATGTGGAGGACACAATCTCCAACAAACTCCCACTTGTCCGTACAAGTGTAGGTGCGATAACCGAATCTCATATCCTTTTAAAATTTCTCCCACTCAATGTAAGACAATTTGCAAATCCGCATTCGCAAAGGTCGTATCTCACAAGCGATCTGTATCAAGAGTGGTTTCCCCGACTAGAGAGTAACTTAACTGATAAAACGAATCTGTATTCGAGCATGGCCATGCATTTCAGTTACTACTCCTCGAGTGGCCCTGAGAAATGATAAAATCCTGATAAGGGTTTGGATATTTCCCTCAACTCGAATCCTGCCGATATCGCCCAGCATGAAATAACCCAGAAAAAATCCTCTTGGCCCCTGTTACGGTGACCGTGGGAAAGAAACCAAAGTTACCCAAAATCTGTCTTAATCTCAAGAAACAGTTGAAAGTCAAAAGACTCGACTCTAAGGAACACTATGGAGGTCCTATCCACGACCTGGCACCCAATGTTATAAAACATTTAGGACTCCATAACGATGTCACGGGGTGTCCTACGAGATATCCGTATAACTCGCCTTTGTGATTGGTCAGTCATCCACGTGACTTATGGCTCGTTGAACCCACCATCAACCAACGTCACAAAATGATTACCTGAGTTATCAGCTCAAGTGGGTAATCAAGGACCAAAACGATGTAATGTTAATCAGTTCACTTTGTGGTGTTCAAAATTGGCGTACAATTCCACATGAGAAACAAAACATTTTATATCATAACAATAAGGTTGAATAGAGTACACGAGAAAATGAATTATTACATGAATTCATAAAAGAGTACTACAACTTAGGAACACATCCAATTCCCATGGAATGAATGTGCCCTTCATGCTTATCACGTGGTAATGCTTTTGTGAGAGGATCAGCTATGTTGTCATCCATAGCGATCTTATCAATAAATATCTTCTTTTACGTGGACTCAGTAGTAGAATCTGCTGTAACATTTTGATTAGAACTTTTCCAGCTGACAGCAGCGCCATTAAGAGTAAAAACGAATCCAGACTGAGATTTCGAGTCATCTCGATCCGTTTGGAAGCTAGCATCTGCGTAACCCGTGGCGCAGAGCGTTGAGTCGCCTCCATAAGTCAATCCCCAATCTTTAGTCCTCCGTAGGTACTTAAGAATGTTTTTCACGGCCATCCAGTGTTGTTCACCTGGATGAGCTTGGAATCGACTTGTCATACTCAATGCATATGCAACGTCAGGACGTGTGCATATCATGGCATACATGATCGATCCTATTGCCGAAGCATAAGGAATCCGACTCATGCGCTCTTTCTCTTCCACTGACTTAGCTTCTTGAGACTTGCTCAAGTGAAGCCCAGGAGTCATAGGAAGGAACCCCTTCTTGGAGTTCGTCATACTGAATCTCTCCAGAATCTTCTCTATATAAGACTCCTGACTGAGAGACAACATCCATCGTGATCTATCCCTGTAGATACGGATGCCCAAAATTCTTTGTGCCTCTCCCAGATCTTTCATCTGGAAGTGGTTTTTCAACCATGCTTTAACCGAAGATAAGAGAGGTATGTCATTCCCAATCAAGAGTATGTCATCGACATACAGTACTAGGAATACAATCTTACTCCCACTCGACTTGATATAGAGACATGGTTCCTCGACTGATCGAATGAACCCATTCTCTTTTATCACTTGGTCGAAGCGATGATTCCAACTCCGCGATGCTTGCTTAAGTCCATAGATGGAACGCTTAAGCTTGCAAACTTTCTTAGGATGTGCTGAATCGATAAAACCCTCGGGTTGTACCATGTACAACTCTTCCTCCAAATAACCGTTTAAGAAGGCGGTTTTAACGTCCATTTGCCATATTTCATAGTCATGAAATGCGGCGATCGCTAAGATAATCCGAATGGAACGTAGCATGACTACGGGTGCAAAGATCTCATCGTAGTGCAAGCCTGGCACTTGGGTGAAACCTTTAGCAACTAGTCTAGCCTTATGGATATCTTGTTGTCCTTCCACGGCATGCTTTATCTTGTAAAGCCATTTGCATTGAAGGGGACGTACCTTTGCAGGTAGGTCCACAAGATCCCACACGTTGTTCTCATACATGGAGTCCATCTCGGATTGCATGGCTTCTAGCCATAGCTTTGAGTCAGAACTGGTCATGGCACCTTTATAGGTTGTGGGTTCATTACCCTCTAGGAGTAAGACGTCATCTGTATCGTGTTCCTCGACCATACCAATGTATCTGTCCGGTGGAATAGAGACTCTTCCCGACCTCCTAGGTTCCTCAGGGATATCTACCGCAGCCTCGGTTGGAGGTACTGTTTCCTCCAATGGTTGCTCGGTAGTTGGTTCTTGAACCTCCGATAACTCGAAGGTTCTATTACTCGACTTGTTCTCGAGAAATTCTTTCTCTAAGAACGTCGCACTAGCCGCAACAAAAACACGTTGTTCGGTAGGCGAGTAGAAGTAATGACCAAACGTTCCCTTTGGGTAGCCTATAAAGTATGTCTTGACCGATCGCGGGCCGAGCTTATCCTCGTGTCTCCACTTGACATAAGCCTCGCAGCCCCAAACCCGAATAAAGGACAAGTTAGGGACCGTTCCCTTCCATAGCTCGAATGGAGTCTTGTCAACAGCTTTAGACGGACTTCGGTTAAGAATTAGAGCGGCTGACAAAAGAGCATAGCCCCACAATGAATCAGGCACAACGGTGTGACTCATCATGGATCGAACCATATCAAGTAAAGTTCGATTTCTCCGTTCGGACACACCATTTAATTGTGGTGTTCCAGGTGGAGTCAACTGTAGTACGATCCCACAGTCTTTTAGGTGTTGATCAAACTCGCGTGAAAGATACTCACCACCACGATCCGAGCGTAGTGCTTTAATCTTTCTACCCAGCTGGTTCTGTACCCGATTCTGGTATTCTTTGAACTTGTCAAAGGATTCACTTTTGTGCTTCATTAAGTAGACATAGCCATATCTACTTAAATCATCCGTGAAAGTGATGAAATACCTATAGCCATCTCGTGCGTTGATCGACATAGGGCCACATACGTCCGTATGTATGAGTCCTAATAGGTCGGCAGCGCGCATTCCAACACCTTTGAAGGAAATACGAGTCATTTTGCCGATGAGACATGATTCACACGTGCCATATGATTCGAAATCAAAGGGTGAAATAGCTCCATTCTGTATGAGCTGTTTTACGCGTTTCTCATTTATGTGTCCCATACGACAATGCCATAGGTAAGTTTGATCTTTGTCACCTACCTTTATTCTTTTATTATTCACATGTAATATCTCGGTAGTTTGATCTAAAACATAAATTCCATTCATGGAAACTGCCTTGCCATAAATCATATTGTGCAAAGAGAAAATACAGCTATTATTCTCTATTACAAATGAAAATCCGAGTTTGTCAAGTGCAGAAACTGAAATAATGTTTTTGGATAAACTAGGAACATAATAACAGTTATACAAAAATAACTCGAATCCACTTGGAAGCTGGATTACGTATGTTCCCTTCGAGACTGCAGCCACACGTGCTCCATTCCCGACACGCAGGTCCACCTCACCCTTGATTAGGGGTTCTTGGTTTCGGAGGCCCTGCACATGATTACAAAGATGAGAACCACAACCAGTATCAAGTACCCAAGTTCCGTAACTTGCGTGGTTAATCTCAATCATGTGAATAAAAGAAGAAGAAGACATACCAACAGGAGTAACACGGCCTGCCTTAATGTCCTCGCGATACACGGGGCAGGAGCGCCTCCAATGCCCAGTCTTGTGGCAATGGTGACATTCCATGCTTGTATCCTTGCTCTTTGTCTTGCCTTGTGAGTTACTCGACTCACCAGGCCCACTCTTTGCAAATCCTGGTTTCTTGAACCTGGGCTTACCTACTGCTAGGTCGCCCTGAGCTTTAGCCTTCCCTTTACCTTTCCCCTTACTGGAGATCATGAGAACATCCTGCTTAAGACTCCCACTCAACTTAAGATCCTTCTCAGTCTGTACGAGAAGGGAGTGGAGCTCATGGGGAGTCTTCTTCATGTCGTTCATGTAGTAGTTGGCCCTAAAGAGGGCGAACCCATCATGAAGTGAATGAAGCATGCGATCAACGATGATGTTCTCACTGATCTTGCAGTTTAGGGACTCCAGTTTCTCAATATTCTCAATCATGTTGAGAATATGTGGGCTAACAGCTTGGCCCTTCTGGAGTTTCGCCTCAAAGAAGCGACAGGTATGCTCATAAGAAACGATTCTCGGAGCCTTGGAGAATTCGTTAGTGAGCGTGGTGAAAATCTTGTTTGCACCATGGGTAATGAAGCGTCTTTGCAAATTGGATTCCATTGCATAGATGAGTACGTTCTTTATCGCACCCGCTTCCATAACGAAATCGCCATGAGCGCGAATTTCGTTGGCTCTAGCTCCAGTTCCTGGGTGTGGCGGAATGGGCTCAGTTAAGAACTTGAGCTTTCCGTCAGCAATGGCAGCATTCCGTAGTGCTGCCTCCCAGTCAGAGAAGTTTGACCCATCATTCCTCAGTCTAGTAGACTGATTCATGGAGTCCATGAAGGCCTTTAGCCAGGATTCACGTGCTAGCTTGGCACTTGGCATTGGGTCTTCACCAGCCATTTTAGTTTTACAGCAGTTTTATTGAACGTGTTCTACACTGAAAAGGAAGATAAAACAAAACCATATAAGCAACTTATTGTTGTGATTTAAGTCTATATTAAATTGAATTTAAACTCGTAGACTCAAGCATTTATATAATTGATCTCCCTCAAGAATTATATAAACGATCCCAAGACTCAATTTCCGTATATTGATAAGCCCACAGTTTGGCTAATTCCAATCGTTGGAACTCTTGGTCGATGGATTTCCGTAAATCCTATCTATTAGTCCATCTCAGTCACTGGAATATTATCGAGTGACCATGATGTTGAGATAAAATAAATCATCTGTTCCCACTTACCCGACGTAGAAGGGGTCATATTATGCCTACCGACGAAGAAGGGATTCATGGGAGGCTGATTTATAAAGACTAATCTCAATTTTTGGTTATACGAGGAAGACCCCATCAACTTTTATTTATCCATATATAAGTGAACTAAAAACTAGCAATTGCGTGAATGAATTAAATAAAGTGATGGCTTTTAAATGACATGTGACATCTGTATTGTCACAGAAAACTAACGCGAGACCTCTACATGAGTCAGTTTTCAGGCATGATATAGGTGGTTTGGTTTTTAGGCGGAATATGATGCAAGCTATTATCGATGAAAGCGTAAAGATAAATGCAATAAACGTAAATAAAAGTCCTAGTGTGGCCTATCCTACCAAAATAAACATAAAACAACTTGGAATCCACTGTTGGACCCTAGAAGCTTGTCTTGATGTTCCATCTTGGTCCTTGCAGCGGGAGTGAGCATCCGGTCTCCGTCTTGTCTTTGGTCTTCACAAAATTACTAATTTAAATTACAAAAGTAATCCTAGATACATTCTAATTTAAATACAAAAGTAATTACATGGCAAAAACCCAAAACGGAGATTCAAGATCTCAAAATTACAAGCAAGATCGTGTCCCATCATTACGGTGACACAATCTTCTAAGGCCACACTAAGTTACAACCGTTTGCAAAAATTAAATACGTTATTGAAAGCATTCAAAGCATTCACAAGACGATAAATAAAATGCATCAACTAAATAAAATTTATACATGACATAATACTGTTATTATGATAAATTTATACCAAACCACCTTTTAGGATTAAAATTAAGTGACTATACCGTTTTAATCACCAATTTTAATAAACATATAATCCATTATTTTAAACCGTTTTAAAACAATATGTATCAAACGAGGGTGAACCGTTTCACTAAATAATATACTATTTCCGTATACAGTATATTATTTTAAGCCATGTGAAAATAAGAAAACAAGTTATTTTCGAAAATAAACACCCCGAAACGAGAGCACTCGATCGAGTAACAGGGGCACTCGATCGAGTGTCAGGGTCACTCGATCGAGTGCAGCAGGGCTCGATCGAGTGGCTTATAAAATTTGCAAATCGCTGCACTTTTACATTAAAACGAGTTTATAACTTGGATTTAAAACTTGTAAATCATATATAAACAAAACAAAAGATTCACATATTGCTAAAAATATCGATTAATTAACAACATGCAAATTATAATCGAAATCAAGATCGATTTCTCACAAAAATACACGCACGGCAGCCTGGTACGGGGGCACTCGATCGAGTGCAACAGGGACTCGATCGAGTGCCTGCGACAGAATGTACGGTTTTCAAAAATTTTAAACTTATGAAAGACACAATTGTAAAATTTTCATGGCCTAAGGCTCTGATACCACTTGTGGGGAATAAAACGCGTATTCACCCCAAAATTACAGGATTATAATGAAATATACAATCGTGAATATTGTCATAAGATTAAAAAGCATGAGAAAAGAAGTACAACCTTTAGTCCTTGCGCAAAAAGGCCTAAGAGCAGGAATTAATGCAAATTCCCTCCTATAACTTGCACCCAAGACTTAGTTTGAGACGTGGCCGCGTGTGCTAGAAATCCTCTCCAATTGCCTTGCAATATAGGGAGAGCCCTTGAGGTTTTAGATGTGAGATCTGAGGTTTTGGGAGAAGAGTGCTCTCAAAACCCTAATTTTACTTGAGAATTATGTTACAGTGCAACAAGAGTAACTGATATAAGGAGAGTCCTCCTCCTTATATAGTTATTTCGGCCGAATTGGGGTTTGGGTAGGAGTGGGCTTTCCACTCTTACCTTATCCCAATGCGTGATTCGACCCAATTAGCTTTAATATATTTCGCGGGTTTAATTTATAAATCGTAACATGTTATCAGATATTAATACAGTCGATATATTAATAACGGTCTGATAAAATACGATATTGTATAATTACCTAAATTAATATAACTGTTTATATTAATACGCGAATATAATATTTAATTAAATATAACCGTTTATATTTAATTTACGAATTATTCTTGTAATCCGTATTAGCTAAAATTATTTAATCCGTATTAAATAGTAATTCTCAACATCTTATTGACTAATTTAATAGTCAATACCTCTGACTAACCGTTTAGTCATATCCGGCAAAATGTGACTGTATTTTCATACCTTCACATCTCTCAAACGTGTCCTATAGGTGTGACGTATAGGGACCAGTTGACCACCGCCATCCGTATGACAATAACGTCAAACTTATCTAGCAAGCCAACCGTTATTGATAAACGTGGATCAACTGGTAATAATACAGAAGTATGCCCTTGTGATCCTTAAAGAGATTTAATAAGTCATTGTACTTAATTGTCAAGGACACCAGCCCCAACAATCTCCCACTTGTCCGTACAAGGGTATGTTCAATGACGTTATCACACTACATGTGGAGGACACAATCTCCAACATGAAATCGTGTCTAAGTGTTATGTAGTAACATTCCACCTCAACATAATATTGGTCCTTCATAATATAGATCAACTAGGGTTTCTATTTTTAGACTAAACCAAATCCATAAAGAACTATGAGAGATAATACGTTACGACAAGGAGCAATCTTAGGCAAATTCATAATCTAGGTCGCATTCTTTTCCCCATCTTGACATCATTGAAAAGACGGAAACAAAGACATAAAACGACTAGGATGATATAATACGAAACAAACCTAAGCATGCAATTGTAAATTAAACACACAAACGTAATTAAAATCAAGCAAACACGAAATACGAACGGTAAAACGACACACAACCATATACTACAATGCCAAAGGGCCGAATAAGCAACATAAAGCCTAATGGGCCGAATGTATCAAAGTATGAGCCAACTGGGCCGAATGTAGTAGAGGTACGGGAAGTTTTAATACAAGCCAATATGGGCCGAATAATAGGATACGGAAAATGGGCCACAAGTAAAAAGAGTTTGAAGCAAAAAAAACAACTAAAAGGCAAAGGCAAGGGAAGGCTTGGGAAACATGCTCCACCAACACGGTCCAAACCAACCACTTTAAGAGTCCAAGCCCAAATCTGCAAAACAAATCTTGTTAACAATTAAGCCATGATGAATTGTCAAAGTATTCTCCAATGGAGATGATAGACAAATTCAAGATTTTGGAAGATAACTTAGTCATATGGTAAAAGGTTTACAACGACTCAAGTTCCAAGATATCAAGTGACGATTTACGATAATATTTGGCTTACATTCATTGACTATACATCTCAATGACTTGTATTTTAACTACACGCTCATCACAAAATTCTACAAAATGTATGAGTTCACAATAATTATGTAAAGGCATTTCTGTAGCTGGGAGTTACACAATGCACATAATCTTATTCACTAGTCATGAGATGACTTATCTCTTTCAAGTCAAAGAGCATGCATGGATATGATCCATAAAGTGAATGCTTATACAAATCGTGTTATTTGATAACCCGAAATGAAGATAATTTCAATTCTAGAGGGAGTGAACATGAGACACTTAAGCTCATTGTAAATTACACAGTGATCAAAAGTTGACCACTTGGATGGAATAATCCACTAATTGTTTGAGTTATTAATAACTCACCCAAGGTCATGTAATATTCAAATGGGATGGTAAGACCATATTGAACCCCATTAAAGTGAATTGAATTATCATGACCTCTACCCTAGTAGCGTGAATGAGGTGACGTCTCGATGCAACTAGATGAGTGATGCGATTGATGGCGAGTTCATTTGCCATAGAGTCATACGGGATGACTAGTCGATCACCTAGGCATAGACATGTTAAGATACATTTGTCGGGCTAATGACCGCTGATAGAGCTCTGGATTTTCTTTCTAAAGATTGTCTGGTCGTGGCGGGAGCTTTTATCGTGTTTCACATGAGTCAATTCTTGGACTAATGACTATTAGCTGAGGTGGCATAGTTTTCAGATTAACTTTGATTTATGTCTTAACACCTTCGTAACTGGTGTTTATAAAGACATATTTTGGGTTATGATGGGCTATGGCCAGCCGGAAGGAATAGGTCGATTAGGAATTGTCCACCCCTTGTCAGGGTTGAGAAATATCTCTAGGCCACTAGAGGTAAAAATAACTAATAATGCATGGCCACGCTCGGAAGGTATCTATGGTAGATAATTCCGGTCAGTAGTTATAACTCCAGATCGAGAAAAACCACTCTGGATAAGATCAATTACGAGCACAACCTGAGATGAAGCCGTGCATTGAGTGGGAGATAGTAATAGGGCAAGAGAATTGGTAACGCACACTTGTCTCAGACAAGTGGGAGATTGTTCGAGGAAGTGTCCTCGACAATAATGTGTTGACATAATTAAATCTCATTTGAATGAAACACAAGTGGTAATGTTACTCTTTTGAAGTCAACTGATCAACATTTACCGATAATGATTGTTGTCTAGAGTTTGACATTATCGTCGTATGATAGTGGTGATCAGTTGATCCCTTAAGGTCATATCTTTAGGGAATTCCGTCTCAATAGAATATTTAATTAAATCGTATTGGATACGAATTAATTAATAACTGGAAATTTGGAAATGATTTTACATGACGTATATTATTATAATGGGATTATAATAATAAAGGTCAAAATAATAAAATTGTTTATTACTCGGTTTTATTTAGTCGTTTGGGAAACGATTAAATTGAGAATGAACACGGTTGATCATAAAATTACAAAGAGTTGTAAATAAAATTATGACATTACATTTTATAATATAGTAATTTAGAATTACTAGTAATATTATTTAAATGTTATAAAATTGCGAATTATGAATTTTAAGGAGTTAACATTGCATACTTATCAAATTAGTTCACGTGTTATGGGACATGTGTGACATGATACAAATTAACACAATTGACAAAGATAAAATGGAGTCCATTTAAACTCCATTTTGGACCGTGTAAATGGAAGTGTATGTGGTGATTGTGTCCAAGAATGTACATAATGATTGTGTGTGTCATACACAAAAGAAAGTGTAAGGAATTTTACTTACTTTTGTGTAAGTGAATGTAACATCCCGTATTTTCGTAAAAGAATATTTTAATAATTTAATGTATTTTCGGTATTTAATATTATTTTAATAATATTTCTCAAGTTTATTTTAAAGAATTCCATTAAGTCCCGTCTTAAGACTCATTTAATCTTAAGATGTTGAGTTCACTTGGCATTTCAATTTTAAGGTTTCCGTTTCATTTAATTAGGAAACCCGACTCAAATAAAATAAAGGACAACTCTCCTTCTCCTTTCAACGACATTTCATTTCCTCAAAACACAAGTTACAGTAAACCTTAAACCTCCATTTTCTCTCTTTGAAAGTTTCTAAAAAGATCATGTAAAAGCTTATCTCAACTCGAATCAAGGTAACGTTTTCACTTTCGGATTCCTCTCGCGATTCTCGTTCTTTCCATCACTTTTGTTTCTCAATTCTCAACTTCTCATTTCCGGGCTGTTTTTGCCCTAATTCGTTTTAGGCTTCTAATATGCATTTTTGTGTTCTTAGGAGTCGACTTGGACAACCCGGAGGTTGATTCATACATCGTGGAGGAAGAAATCGGAGCTTAAAACGCTTAAGGTGACGATAATGAGAAACTCGGCTTATTTTGTTATATTAGCATACTTCGTGTTTTTGATGTGATTATGTGAAAATAAGCATGATATATGTCGTTTAACATCTTTAGTATGATATATAATCTGATTCTTATGAATAATTTGTGATGAAATCAATATGAGGGTTGAATTTGGAGTATACATGAAAGATGGGTTTAATTTGGGATTATGTTGTGAATTCATGAATTTGATGTTATATATATATGTTTGTTATACTTGTTTGACGCTATAAACATGATGGGACTGTTGAGTTGTTGTTTAGAATCATGTTTAGGATGATTTGGTGAAGTGTTGAATTGATTAGGAATGTCAAAATATGCAAATTTCACGAACAGGGACTTCCAGCAGGTAATCCGACCGGCAGACGGACGACCGGCTGAGAGCCCTCTTAGAGTATTTTGCGTGTTGAGAAAATATGGGTGAGTGGGGTGCTCAGCCAGGTGGTCGGCCGCCGGTCCACCGGCTGAGAGCCCCTTGTGTTGTTCGTAGGAAGAAGAATAGGGAGTTGGGTCTCCCAGCCGGGCGGCCGGCGGCTGGTCGGCCGGCTGGGAACCCTTTCTTCATTTAAGTGTTGTTTTCAAAGTCTGGGAACCCTTGTGTTGTTCTAAGGCCGGCTGGGAACCCCATTTCATACTAAAACCTATTTAACTTGTGATCGGTTCATCCGATTTGATTGAGACTTTTTCCGTGTGACTCGTATGCTTGTAGGCTTTCACATGTTAGTCGATAATCTAGTAAGTAAGACTAGGTCAGAGTATATGGTTGTAGTGCATATCGGAATATGTCTAAGTTGGGACCGCTAGAGTACGATATGTACTGTTGTATGTTGCATACCAAGCTATATCTGAGTCGGGACCTCTAGTTTGATATGTGCGTGTTTGTGGCGTGACGGCCAAGTCTGAGTCGAGACATCTGGATCGTCACGTGTATGGACGATGCGGTGGGAGATGTCTGAGTCGGGACCTTTTTCCCTCCGTGAGTTTATTTGACCGTGGTGAGTCAGGTCTGAGTCGGGATCGTGATTCACTACGAGGAGTAATGGTTAAGTCTGAGTCGGGACCTCTGGACCATTACTAGCTGACTGGTATCCATTCGTGCCTGAGTTGGGGTTCACAGATGAATGCAAGATGACCTTGTGTACCAAGTCTACCTGAGTCGGGGTGTGGCTTGGGCACTGCTGATTGTGTTTAGTTCTTTCCTGAGTCGGAGGTTCTAGATATTTCTATTTGCATCTACTTGTCTGAGTTAGGGTACAGTGTCAGGTGTTGTTGAATGGATGTTTATCTAAAGAGTATTGTTTATCATTTCAGTTATGGTTTGTCCAAGGCATTGGACGGCTCTTATTTTGAGTTCGGAAATGGTTTGAGGAGAAAGACCCCCCGGCCGGGCAACCGGAAGGGAGACCTGCTCTCGCCTCAAATAGTTTCCGAAATTGGTTAAGAGTTTTGCATAGTGATGCATGTTGGTATGAAAGATGATGTATACTTCGCATATTGTGATGATGGAGTATGATGGATGTTTATACATATGTGTTATATGTTATTGACAATAGGTGGCTAGGAGAACTCTAGTCACTCCCCACTGACTGTGGCGCACATGTTGCATGTGTGTAGGTTGGTGATGATGCTTGTACAGGGGGACACTTGTAATACTCCGTATTTTTATTTCGTTTTATTTATTTATCTTGATTTTTATTGGATGTCGATGTCGATGGGTTATTGATGCCCGTCGTTGAGGGTACCAAAGATAAAATTTATAATTCCTAACTTTAACAATAGATAGTGAAAGTCAGGGTCGAACCACAGAGAGGTGGGGAATGTTTATTGTTTGGTGTTGATGTTTAAAGGTAACAAATTTGGGGGTTTGATTGGTTGATTACTATATCTAAGGCAAAGATTAAAATAAAACAAGAATTAAAGAAAAGAATTAAATATATAAAAAGGGATGCTAGGATGTTTGGGGTAATAAATAGCTAAGGTAATATAAATCCTAAGGTCAACATGTATTGCAGTCGCGTAAGGGGTGTAACATAACTTTTTAGGTCTATGCTACCTAATAGCTCCTTTCGGCCTATGCTATTAGTTCCTAGGTCTCACAATTATTGGGTGTCAACAATAAGGGTAATTCCTAAATCTTAGGTCACATACCTTTCAGTCTTAAGTAACCTAGCCGTCTTAAGGTGTAAACCAATGCCCTTCCCGTATCTCTCAATCTTGGGTAGGTCATTACTAACGTCCTACGAGTCTCCTTTCAGTCTCATTGTAGGATATTATAGTCAACAAGGAAAGACGGAACAAGATACATGCGCGGGTGGTCGACCGACCAGCTATTCCAGTCGGCCGACCACAGCCTCGGTCGACCGACCCACTATTTGAGTCGGCCGACCGCGGCTCTGCTACAAGTCGGTCTCGGAATTTCTACTACCTACGCATATTCATCCCCTACATCCTAACATATGAAATTTAGCTACTCATGGTTATTAAGACGATTATGAAAACGGGAATAAACATGGTAAACATAGTAAATAATCTAAACATGCGAGATTCAATAAAGCTTGAGAATTCTATCTTAATTGAATACAATAGTAATAAGAACAATAATAAAGCTAGATTAAAAGAGTAATTACCAAAGTCGGAATTAGGGCCGGAAGGAACAAACTTTATTGAATGCTTGGGAATTATTGAAAGATTACAAAACTAAAATTCTTCTAAATAAAACTTGATTATTGAATATGAATGTCAATTGATAGAAGCTTGATCGATCACTAAACCCTTATCAAGAGATTAGTTTATATAGGGCATAAGATTAGAGTTTTCTTAAAAGACTCCTACTTCTAATTTATTTCCGAAACTGTTCCTGGGCTTCGCTGAGGTCGGTCGACCACTTTGGTGGGTCGGTCGACCTCTTTCACGGGCTTAGTTGAATTCTGGGCCTTTCTTCAAAATTCGGACTTTATAGAAATTAGGCCTGGTCGGCCGACCCGTATAGTTGGTCGGTCGACCGCTTCCGCAATGAATTCTTCGGTTTTCTTCTCGCTTTGACTTTTGGTACTTTAATAAAGACTCTAGTTGACTTTCCTTTGTTCCTTAATTAAGCAAAAGACTCGAGGACATGAATTTGGTGCTAAATCGTCCCTTTTCCGCATAAATTTGCAAAAGTGCATAAAAATACGAAAGTACACGATTGTTGGGAAATAAAGGCTAAAACATAGTAAATGAGCGACCAAATGCGTGTAAAAATAGATGAAAAACATCATAAAATAGACACGCGTCAAATTCCTCAAACCAAACCCTTGCTTGCCCTCAAGCAAGAAATAGACTCGATCTTAACTAATGGAACGATTTCAATCTCAGAGCGAAATTTACATGTCAGCCTAAACCAATACCAAGTACAAAATGAGAAAGTAGTCAAATCATGCAAACGAGTTATGGTGTCGTTAAACTTGCAACACTAGAGACTATAGAGACTTTATACTATGGACTCTCGCGGTACGCTCGAGACACTCATGAAGCAAAGGGTGAGTATGTGTAGAAGATAGAAAGAAGTAAATTTGTAATGACACTCACCTAACTGCGACCCATGAAAACATGCCTGCAATCTAACATGAACAAGAATTCTACAACTATGTATTAACACACTCATCAAGTGACTCAGATACATGCAAATGAGGTATGAAAGATATGTGAGGTAAAAGGTAAAAAGTGGTTAAGATGTTTTTGGAATTGTGGGGTTAGTAGCCAAGCTAGTAAAACCGATTCCCAACAACAAACTTCACAACTTTTAATATTAAAGAAGTGCTCTTTTGTAGCACAATTCTCACATTCAATATAAGAAAGGACTCCCAAATATTTTTTTGAATGAGGTACGGGAGTGATAACATATAAAAGAAAGGGACTTTTTAGAACGAAATTTGCATTCTGATGATAAGGTGGTCGGCCGACCTATGAAGGAGGTCGGTCGACCGACTTTTGTACGTTTTTGACTTTTTCCGTTTCTTTCGTTTTTCTTTTCTTTCTTTCTTTTTCTTTCTCTTTTTGCTCAAGATAGCATAGAAACCAAGATACCTCAAAATAAACCAAGGACTACAAATACTAGCTTGGAAGGGTAGGCTAAGTATGGGATGTAGTTTTGGGGGAATAAAAAGGCAAATTTGGCTATGTAGGGCTTATGGGTAATTAAATAAGAGAAAAAGAATTCCAAATGCACGTATCAAGACTCACAAAACGAGAAAGTAAAACAAGTATATAGCAATTCAAGTTCATGTTTATGCATATTGATGAAACATGTTCCAAGGGGAGTACTACTCACATCCTAGACAACTGGTTTAAAAATGAAACCAGGAAATAAAGCTCTAAAACGTATAGTAGGTTGCCAAGGTATAAGTCAAGTCTCAAGATATACAGATAGTTTGACAAAAACTCGTAGATATGCAAAAGACTCTTATACTAAAACAAGTTGACAAGGCAAGGTAAAGGCATAAACATGTAAGATAGCTAAATCATCCTTGAAATACTTTCGTTCCGACTCGACCTATATGCTAAAATAAACGTGCATTTTTTTGGAATTTTTTGAATTTTTTGAATTTTTTTGTATTTTTTTGTATATATAAGGAAAATAAAGAAAAGAACAATGCAAGACAGAAATGCAATAAACGTGTGACAAAATGCAATGCATGTGACACGAAACCATTCCCCAAACCAACCCACACAATGTCCCCATTGTGCATTAGTCTAAGTAAAGGTTTCAGAAAATTAAAGAAAAGATGCGAATAAATAAAAACTAAGGAAAAACTGGAAAGAACTCACTGGGTAAATAGACGTATGAGAAAAACCTCCCCAAACCAGCGTAAGCTGGGAGGTTTTGGTGGCTAGCAATGCCACTCAAGTACCAAAGACGGTTGCACGATCTCCGAGGAAGAAACGAACTGACTGTAACGGACAGGTAGGTCGACCGACCTAAAGAACAGGTCGACCGACCTTCCTGCAGAATACAGGAATTCAGAGATACGGCGACTAGGTCGGCCGACTGATGTATCTGGTCGGTCGACCCTCAGTGTCCCAGCGGTCTTCGTTTCTTCGTAAAATCCTAAAAAAGCAAGAAAAATATATGCGCCCAACAAACGCGAGATTCCAGAAACAAGTCTAAAGTCTTAACTATGCAAGCATAAAGAAAAAGTTCTAAAACTATGAGCAAACCAAATTAAAAAGTCTCACAAAACAAAATAAATTGTCTTAAAACTGAAACTAAAATTAACTATCCGCTAAAGATGCAGAAAATATCCGACCACGGCTTTTGACGATACGTCGTAGTCTCCACAGTGTTTGCTTGTGTAGCGAAACACATCTTCTTCCCGCCGTCGCAAAGCATATGCGACGGTCTCTCCTCTTGAGCATGCCTCCTATTCTTCTTCTCTTCCCGATCCACGACATCCGGGTCTTCATCTTCTTTATAGCTTAGACATCCCATTCCGCCTCTCTGGACTATGAATTCCTTCAATTTGGGTTTCCCCAAACAAATTCCTGCGCTAGCCACAATAGAAGTGTCCTCCATATTGCTCCCAATCTGGGGCGGAGATGTAAAAACAGATGCAGGAACAGGTAATAAAGTAGGAGAAGTAGTGATGACCTCATACTTCTTTTCAGAAGTGATAGCATTACATGTGATGGGGGTCATAGCATCCTTCTTCCTATAAGATAGGCCATATATAATAGAATGCTTCCCTACTTTGAAGGTCAAAGTCCCAGTGCCTACATCTATAATGGCACCTGCAGTGTGGAGGAAAGGTCTTCCTAGAATTATAGGTATATGGGCATCCTCTGGGATGTCCAAAACTACGAAGTCAACTGGGAAGAAAAACATGTCAATACGCACAGGGATGTTTTCCAATACCCCTATAGGTTCCATAGATGTGCGATCTGCCATCTGGACAGTCATGCTGGTCACTGCAAATTCGGTCATTCCTAATTTTAAGGCAACGCTTAGGGGCATGACACTTATACTAGCACCTAAGTCGCATAAAGCCTTTTTAACTGGGAAGGTTCCTATATTGCAGGGGACAGAAAAACTATCAGGGTCCTCTAATTTGTGAGGGGCAATGACATGTTTTAAAAAACTAGATGACTCTTCAGTGAGGGCCACCGACTCAACCTTTTCTAGAGACCTCTTTCTTGACAAAAGCTATCTCATAAATTTACGTTAAGAAGGTACTTGTTGAAGTAATTCTAGAAACGGGACCTGAACATTTAATGAACGAATCACATCTTTAAATTTGTCAAAAGATACCTGATCCTTTGAAGGCACGAGTCTTTCTGGGAAAGGAGCGGCTGAAGACTCAGTATTTGCAGCCCTCTTCAGAAACCTGGGGGTCTTATCACCCCTGAAAAGAAAATCCCTCAAGTTATTCGGTAATTCGGGACGAAAAGGAGCCTCTGGTTCTGCCTCGGCGGTCGGTCGACCATCTTCTTCGGTCGGTCGACCGCTCTCCTGTTCAGCGGAAATTCTCCGATTCTGCTCTGTGGTCGGTCGACCTGGATCTTCGGTCGGTCGACCGTCCTTGCTGCTATCCGGCTGTTTTTCTTTCTCGCTCCCCACTTTAGCTCCACTTCGTAGGGATATGACGTTTAGAGTCTCTTTTTTCTGGTCCGTTTTGGTCGGAAGTTGACACGGAGCCCTAGTATCATTCTTGCCCGCGATTTGAGCAATATGAGACTCTAACATCTTCATCCCTGCCTCTCTAGCCTGTGATTCCTTCTGAACCAACCCAATAAGATTTTGGATAAGAGTGTCTGTGTTGGGTGGTGGATTAGAAGGTGGTTGAGGGTTGAAGGGTGGTTTTTGAAAACCTTGCTTATGTGGGGGGATATATGTGGAATTTTGCTGAGGTTGCATGTGTTGTGGGTTAAGAACATTCTGGCTTGTCCACCTTAGGTTGGGATGGATATTATTATTATTCGGGTCATAGAAATTGTTCCCACGGTAATGTTGAAAAGCGGCACATGTTTCATTGGATGAAGTACAGAATTTTGATACGTGCCCTTCTCCACCGCACCTCTCACAAGCAAAGGGTCCGTCTTGAACGGCGTTCACCTGGTAAATACCGCCCTTGCTTCCACTTCCTAGATCGAATTTTCCTCCAGCCTCTAATTTCTCTAATTTGGCCGTCAAGGCCTCAATTGCTGATAGGTTGTATTCAGATTTCCTTTGATTTCCTCTGGAAGTGCCATGCTCAGCACGGTGTACAGCAACATCCTCTATAAATTTGAGACCCTTAGTCTTCCTGAATTATCTTGGAATCTCCCATTAGCTGCAGCATCTAGATAGGCCCTGTTGTCATCATAGAGGCCATTGTAGAACTGGTTACAAAGAAACCATTGTTCGAATCCGTGATGTGGTATGGATCGAACAAGTCTCTTGAACCTGTCCCACGCCTCACTAAAGTCTTCATTGGGGCCTTGCTTGAAATTTGTGATCTGCGCTCTTAAAGCATTAGTCTTTGATGCAGAATAGTATTTTCTGTAGAATGCTAAGGCTAAGGTATTCCAATCTGTGACTCCCGCAGCAGTGCGGTCTAAATCTCTGTACCACTCTCTCGCAGCGTCCCTAAGAGAGAAGATAAACATGGTCTGCTTAATCTGGTCCTGCGTCACTCCTTCTGGGGGTGCAATAGAGCATATGTAATCTGTGAAGATTTCAATATGCTTTGCAGCATCCTCATTGGCCGAGCCTCCAAATTGGTTTCTTTCAACCATAGTAATGTAGGCAGGCTTGGCCTCGAATGGCTTCCCAGTACCTGCAGGTAAAGTGAACCCTTTGTATAGGTCCTTTGCCTGAGGCATGGAGTGACTGGCAATAGTAGCTTCCTCTGTCATGTTTTCTTCTTCTTTAGGAAAAACTGGAAAGTAGGTAAAAGGTGGTGTTCTTGGTGAAGGTGGATTGTTGGGTGAATTTGTTTGTGAAGGTGGTGTTTTTGGTGAAGATGGCAAAGATGGTTGTTCGAAAAGGTCTTCTTGAAATAAGGAAGATGGTGAACCTCCTTCCTGATTTGCTAGAAGTTGCTTTCTCCTTTCTCTAAGAGTCCTCTCAAGCTCGTGGTCAAGTGGTAGGAGTTCTCCTTGAACTGACCTGCGCATAAGATGGAAACTACAAGAAAATGGTGAGAAGGTTTAAGGAACAAAAAGTTCCTTAAACAAAGAGAAACAAAAACAAAAACAATAAAAACTGGCGTCACCTCCCCGGCAACGGCGCCAAAATTTGATGCCCGTCGTTGAGGGTACCAAAGATAAAATTTATAATTCCTAACTTTAACAATAGATAGTGAAAGTCAGGGTCGAACCACAGAGAGGTGGGGAATGTTTATTGTTTGGTGTTGATGTTTAAAGATAACAAATTTGGGGGTTTGATTGGTTGATTACTATATCTAAGGCAAAGATTAAAATAAAACAAGAATTAAAGATGAGAATTAAATATATAAAAAGGGATGCTAGGATGTTTGGGGTAATAAATAACTAAGGTAATATAAATCCTAAGGTCAACATGTGTTGCAGTCGCGTAAGGGGTGTAACATAACTTTTTAGGTCTATGCTACCTAATAGCTCCTTTCGGCCTATGCTATTAGTTCCTAGGTCTCACAATTATTGGGTGTCAACAATAAGGGTGATTCCTAAATCTTAGGTCACATACTTTTCAGTCTTAAGTAACCTAGCCGTCTTAAGGTGTAAACCAATGCCCTTCCCGTATCTCTCAATCTTGGGTAGGTCATTACTAACGTCCTACGAGTCTCCTTTCAGTCTCATTGTAGGATATTATAGTCAACAAGGAAAGACGGAACAAGATACATGCGCGGGTGGTCGACCGACCAGCTATTCCAGTCGGCCGACCACAGCCTCGGTCGACCGACCCACTATTGAAGTCGGCCGACCGCGGCTCTGCTACAAGTCGGTCTCGGAATTTCTACTACCTACGCATATTCATCCCCTACATCCTAACATATGAAATTTAGCTACTCATGGTTATTAAGACGATTATGAAAACGGGAATAAACATGGTAAACATAGTAAATAATCTAAACATGCGAGATTCAATAAAGCTTGAGAATTCTATCTTAATTGAATGCAATAGTAATAAGAACAATAATAAAGATAGATTAAAAGAGTAATTACCAAAGTCGGAATTAGGGCAGGAAGGAACAAACTTTATTGAATGCTTGGGAATTATTGAAAGATTACAAAACCAAAATTCTTCTAAATAAAACTTGATTATTAAATATGAATGTCAATTGATAAAAGCTTGATCGATCACTAAACCCTTATCAAGAGATTAGTTTATATAGGGCATAAGATTAGAGTTTTCTTAAAAGACTCCTACTTCTAATTTATTTCCGAAACTGTTCGTGGGCTTCGCTGAGGTCGGTCGACCACTTTGGTGGGTCGGTCGACCTCTTTCACGGGCTTAGTTGAATTCTGGGCCTTTCTTCAAAATTCGGACTTTATAGAAATTAGGCCTGGTCGGCCGACCCGTATAGTTGGTCGGTCGACCGCTTCCGCAATGAATTCTTCGGTTTTCTTCTCGCTTTGACTTTTGGTACTTTAATAAAGACTCCAGTTGACTTTCCTTTGTTCCTTAATTATGCAAAAGACTCGAGGACATGAATTTGGTGCTAAATCGTCCCTTTTCCGCATAAATCTGCAAAAGTGCATAAAAATACGAAAGTACACGATTGTTGGGAAATAAAGGCTAAAACATAGTAAATGAGCGACCAAATGCGTGTAAAAATAGATGAAAAACATCATAAAATAGACACGCATCAGTTATAATAAAAGCGATATAATATTTGTGGACAAGGTGTTATTCGTGTTGTATTTAAAGTCGTGTGGGCGAATATTTAACAAAATCGTATTTGAATTAAGTTATTTACGTATTGGGATGCGTAAAGGGCCGACCCATACACGAAGAATACCCATCTATGGGCCTAGGGTTGCGTGCCAAGTATGACCCATCACACGTTTTACTATTCTGAAAACAGAATTTCAGAACACTCCCCTCCCTGCCGCCTTATATATACCTTAATCTGACCTACTTTTACCCTAAACGACAGACAACACACACACCAATACGACAGCCGCCACATCAGAGAGTAGTAAGGAATGGTTCACACGGTGGTTAGGGTGGTCTAGGGCTCTTCGATCTCGCTGCTAATAGGGTATGTGCAACCGTACTCTATTTTCTTTCCTGTTTTCGTGTTTAGCTCTATATTCTAATCTCGTTTGTAATTACATCACATGTTCATAATCTCGTGTTTTAGTAATTCTATAATCTGTGCTATGCAAGTTATACGTTTCAACCATCATCATGACGTCTTTGCTATTTTAAGATCTTGTTTATGGGGTTTCGTTTCTAGGTTGTTGATTCGTGTAGTGTCTTCGAAAATAGAGTTTATGAACGGGAGTTTTTTTAAATTATAGAGTTGTGGCCGGTCGTAACATCTCACGGTGGTAGTCTGGTGGTTATTGATGCGTGTCTATTTTATGATGTTTTACATCTATTTTTACACGCATTTTGTCGCTCATTTACTATGTTTTAGCATTTATTTCCCAACAATTGTCTACTTTCGTATTTTTATGCTCTTTTGCAGATTTATGCGGAAAAGGGACGATTTTATACCAAATTTATGCCCTCGGGACTTTTCTTGACTAAGGATAAGAAGGAACGAAGCTTAGCGCACATTTCAAGGCCTAAAGATAACTTTTACAAGCAAAGAATCGATCTTCGATGTTGCAGCCTGTTTCAAATGGCTATATCTCGAGTTCTAGAGCTGATAATGGAGTGATTCCAGTTGGAGGTGAAAGCTTATCCTCTTAGATTTCCAACGCCGCGAGAATCGCTTGATTTCGATAAGTAACGAAGAAATGGCAGCTGTTTTAAGAACGATGCGCGCTGCAGTCCCGACAGTTGGTCGACCGACCAACAAAGTAGGTCGATCGACCAGGTGCCTATTGGAAAAGCCCAGAATTTGCCTGAAGCCCAGAAATTGCATAAAATCCGTAAAGCGGTCGACCGACCGAAAATATTGGTCGACCGACCACAGCCCCGACCCAGAAGTTTCCGAAAAGTCCATACAAGTGTTTAGGTCATTAGGAAACTCTTTAATTCTGCCTATATAAGCTAATTCAGTCCCTAATCAAGAGATCTATCAAGTTCTTAATCTAGTTTTCTATCATAGAATTACAATCAAGTCCTAATGGAGAGATGCAGCCCCAATTAGAGAAAAAACTCCATTGTTAGATTTTGGTACCAAGCTTTCATCTTTATTCTTAGATTTTCCATTCAAGTTGTAAGTTTGTCACAATTAATCTTTCCTTTTTATTCAATCTTATTATTCATCTTGTTGTTATTTTCTTATTTCATGTTTACCCTTTTATTGTCATCTTTAATTATGTTAAATCCTTTAATGTTCTTAGTTATTGTTAGTTCCATAATTAAAAGTATGCATAGCTAATTCTTGTGATTAGGAATTAGGGGAACCATGGTAAAGACTTGATTTTGATAAGTTTAGTGATTGAATTACCAATCCCCCATTGTTGTTGGTGAACTAATCCTTAGGATTGAAAGATTATTAGGATTAGTTTAACAACAACTTTGGGATTGCCCTTGAACGAAAGTTTAGTGCTTTTCTAGGAACCCTAAGACCGTAAGGATTGGGTAGAATATTGACCTAAAGGTTTATTCTTTGTTCCTTGGGATTGTGTTATTTGATTATTTTACCCTTCATTGACTTGTTTTAACCATGGGGAACCAAAGTTCCTAATCTCCTTTTCATCTTATTTTAATTTCTTTATTATTATTGCATGTTTAGATTGATGTTCTTTATGATTTCCATGTTTACTCCTATTTTTATAATTGTTTTAATAGTTATGAGTAGCTAATTTCATATGTTAGGATGTAGGGAGTAAATATGCGAAAGTAGTATAAATTCCGAATCGACATGTCGCAGGCAGGAGGTCGACCGACCACCATTACAGGTCGGCCGACCGACTCGTGTTCGAATTCCGTTTTGCTTTAATTTGCAGACTATAATAACCTACAATGAGACCAAAAGGAGACTTGTAGGATGTTAGTATTGACCTACCCAAGATTGAGAGATTTGGGAAGGGCATTGGTTTACATCTTAAGACGGATAGGTTACTTAAGACTGAAAGGTTTGTGACCTAGAATTTAGGAATCACCCTTATGCGACTGCAATACATGTTGACTTAGGATTTATATTATCTTAGCTGTTTATTACCCAAACATCCTAGCATCTCTTTTATTATATTTTATTTTCATCTTTATTTAATTGTTTTATTTTATATTTGTTTAGACTTAATTAGCAACAATCAAAAACACCCCTCTTCTTATTATTATTTTATAGATTAAAAATTAGCAAACATAATTAACCTTGTCTCTCTGTGGTTCGACCCTTACTATCACTATCTATAGTTTTAGTTTGGTTTATAAATTTTATCTTTGACACCCACAACGACGGGTATCAAATTTTGGCGCCGTTGCCGGGGAGACGGTATAATTTTGTTTGTTAGTTTTTAGTTTATTTTTCTTGTCTTAAGGAACTTAGGTTCCTTAAGACCGTTCTTACCTTTTCTTCTAGTTTTGTTTCAGAAGACAGGTTTTTGAGAGGAAGACTTGAGTACTCTCAGTGCTATTGCGATCATGTCTACTATTTCTGATAATTTGATGCCAGCAGCACACCACCTTCCAGGGGGATTCATTCTTCCCTTTGAAATTCATCTCTCCTATATCGAATTATTGGAGCAAAAACAGTTTGCAGGTCTACCAGATGAGGATCCTTTGAAGCATTTGGAGCTATTTACAGATTATTTTTGTTCCGCACCCGTATCGGCGGGAGAGCGAGATAAGGTTAAGGAGATGTTTTTTCGTTTCTCCTTGAAAGATTCTGCGCGTGAATGGATTCGTTACCTTGATATAGAAGCAGCTAGCGTTACAGATTGGACATCTCTAGCATTGGCTTTCTGCCAACGGTACACTTCGCCAGCAAAAACCAATGCTTTGAGAATGCAAATCTCAAATTTCCAGCAAGGACCCGATGAGAAATTTCCTAAAGCGTGGGCCCGTTTTAAGAAGTTGGTTCGATCCGTTCCTCACCACGGCTTTGAGGAGTGGTACCTTTGCCACCGATTTTATAGCTCTTTGTATGATGACTACAGAGCCATCCTTGATTCAACTACAATTGGAAGATTTTATAATGTAGCTGCTGACAAGGGTTGGGTTACTATTGAGGAGTTGGCGGTTCATAGAGCTGATAATGGAAATTCATGTGGGGATTCACTGAAAACAAATATTGAAATAAGCCATGTTTCCGCACTTGAAACATCCAATAACGCTCGTTCCGAAGAACTTGAGAAAGCTTATGAGGGACCAACCCCAAAGGATGATGCTGCCATAGTTCGGGACGAAGAAATTGATGCCGTGCATAGGTCAGAAGGTCGACCGACCACAACATCAGGTCGACCGACCTCGACACCTGAAGTGAGATTGGTTTCTGCAGAACAGAAAATTTCCGATAATACAGAACCTGGTCGACCGACCGCTGTACCAGGTCGACCGACCACTGTTCCTGAGCAGAATGCAGTTTCTATTCCCGAATCGCTAAATCCTTCCCTCATTCAAGACCTCACCAGTGTTCCTGAGCAAATTGTGGATTCGCCTCCTGAGCTACCTAACTCTCCTCTCATCAATGACTCGACGGAGATTCCGAAGTTAAAAGAGCCAAAGATTGCTGATTCTGCGACAAGCAGTGCAGTCCCGTATCCAGATCATTTAGAGAAAGCAAAGTTGGAGCTTCAGTTCGGTAAAATCTTGGAGGTCATCAAGGGCCTTGAGCGTAAGAGGAAATTGGAGGACCATCCTATTATTTCTGTTGTTGCAGGTCATGGTAAAGAGGGCATAGGAGATCCTGGAAATACTGGGGAGACGAAATTGGAGCAAGTTGCTGAAGAAGACCGGCCGGGCAAAGTAAAGAAGCGTGTCATAGCTTATGCGACACCAGATACCCTTCCTCCGGCTAGGCCTGTTGTCTGGAAGCCCAGAGTAGCGGTCAGTACTGCTGAAAGAATCTATTTTAGCCAAGTGCCTTACTTTGGGGTATCTTGCTACTGAGTCGTAGTTCTTGTTTAGTGTTTTATTTCAGTTTTTTGTTGGACTTTTTATTTTCTTGTTTTTAGACTTAGACTCTTTTTACTTTTGTTGCTTCGTTTGAGACATTTTAGGCTTGGTTCTGGGATCTTGCGCATTTGTTGGGCGCATATTTTTCTTGCTTTTTCAGGTTCTACGAAGAAAAACGAAGACCGCTGGGACAAAGACGGTCGACCGACCAGTTACACCAGTCGGTCGACCTAGTCGCCGCATTGCTGAAATTTTCTGTACTTTACAGGAAGATCGGTCGACCTGTTCTCTTGGTCGGTCGACCTACCGATCTGTCGCAGTCTTTCGATTTCTTCCTCGGGAACCGTGCAACCATTCTTGGGTACTTGAGTGGCACTGCTAGCCACCAAAACCTCCCAGCTTACGCTGGTTTGGGGAGGTTTTTCTCATGCGCTTCATAACCCAGTGAGTTCTTTCCAGTTTTTCCTTAGTTTTTATTTCTTTGCATCCTTTCCTTTATTTGAAACCTTTACTTAGGCTAATGCACAATGGGGACATTGTGCGGGTTGGTTTGGGGAATGGTTTCGTGTCACATGCATTGCATTCTGTCACACGTTTATTGCATTTCCGTATTGCATCGTTCTTTTCTTTATTTTCCTTACATATACAAGAAAAATCCAAAAAAAAAATGAAAAAATTCAAAAAAAAAATTCCAAAAAATGCACGTTTATTTTAGCATATAGGTCGAGTCGGAACGAAAGTATTTCAAGGATGATTTAGCTATCTTACATGTTTATGCCTTTACCTTGCCTTGTCAACTTGTTTTAGTATGAGAGTCTTTCGCATATCTACGAGTTTTTGTCAACTTGCATATCTTGAAACTTGACTTATACCTTGGCAACCTACTATACATTCTAAGGTTTAGAGCTTGTTTTCTGGTTTCATTCTTAAACCAGTTGTTTAGGATGTGAGTAGTACTCCCCTTGGAACATGTTACATCAATATGCATAAACATGAACTTGAATTGCTATATACTTGTTTTACTTTCTCGTTTTGTGAGTCTTGATACGTGCATTTGGGATCCCTTTTCTCATATTTACCCATAAGCTTCACATAGCCAAATTTGCCTTTTTATTCCCCCAAAACTACATCCCATACTTAGCCTACCCTTCCAAGCTAGTATTTGTGGTCTTTGGTTTATTTTTTGAGGCATCTTGGTTTGTATGCTTTCATGAGCAAAAAGAGAAAAGAAAGAAAGAAAGCAAGAAAAGAAAAAGAACAGAAAAATTCAGAAAAAAAAGAAAGAAAGAAAAGAAAAAAAAAAAAACGAAAAAAAAAAAAAAAAGTCAAAAACGTACAAAGTCAGTCGACCGACCACCTTCATAGGTCGGTCGACCAACTGACAGCATCAGAATGCAAATTTCGTTCCAAAATCCCTTTCTTTTATGTGTTATCACTCCCGTACCTCATTCAAAATATTTGGGAGTCCTTTCTTATATTCAATGTGAGAGTTGTGCCACAAAAAGAGCACTTTCTTAATTTCAAGAGTTGTGAAGTTTGTTGTTGGGAACCGGTTTTACTAGCTTGGCTACTAACCCCACAAATCCAAAAACATCTTAACCACTTTTTACCCTTTACCTCACATATCTTTCATTACCTCAATTGCATGTATCTGGGTCACTTAATAAGATTGTTATACAAAGTTGTAGAATTCTTGTTCATGTTAGATTGCAGGCATGTTTTCATGGGTCGCAGTTAGGTGAGTGTCATGACAAACATACTTCTTCCTATCTTTTACATATACTCACCCTTTGCTTCATGAGTGTCTCGAGCGTACCGCGAGAGTCCATGGTATAAAGTCTCTATAGTCTTTATTTTTGCAAGTTTGACAACACCATAACTCGTTTGCATGATTTAAATGCTTTCTCATTTTATACTTGGTATTGGTTTAGGCCGACATGTAAATTTCGCTCTGAGATTGAAATCGTTCCATTAGTTAAGATCGAGTCTATTTCTTGCTTGAGGGCAAGCAAGGTTTGGTTTGGAGAATTTGATGCGTGTCTATTTTATGATGTTTTACATCTATTTTTACACGCATTTTGTCGCTCATTTACTATGTTTTAGCATTTATTTCCCAACAATTGTCTACTTTCGTATTTTTATGCTCTTTTGCAGATTTATGCGGAAAAGGGACGATTTTATACCAAATTTATGCCCTCGGGACTTTTCTTGACTAAGGATAAGAAGGAACGAAGCTTAGCGCACATTTCAAGGCCTAAAGATAACTTTTACAAGCAAAGAATCGATCTTCGATGTTTCAGCCTGTTTCAAATGGCTATATCTCGAGTTCTAGAGCTGATAATGGAGTGATTCCAGTTGTAGGTGAAAGCTTATCCTCTTAGCTTTCCAACGCCGCGAGAATCGCTTGATTTCGATAAGTAACGAAGAAATGGCAGCTGTTTTAAGAACGATGCGCGCTGCAGTCCCGACAGTTGGTCGACCGACCAACAAAGTAGGTCGATCGACCAGGTGCCTATTGGAAAAGCCCAGAATTTGCCTGAAGCCCAGAAATTGCATAAAATCCGTAAAGCGGTCGACCGACCGAATATATTGGCCGACCGACCACAGCCCCGACCCAGAAGTTTCCGAAAAGTCCATACAAGTGTTTAGGTCATTAGGAAACTCTTTAATTCTGCCTATATAAGCTAATTCAGTCCCTAATCAAGAGATCCATCAAGTTCTTAATCTAGTTTTCTATCATAGATTTTATCCAAGTTTTCATCTTTGTTCTTAGATTTCCAATTAAGTTGTAAGTTTGCTACAATTCAATCTTTCCTTTTCAATTAATCTTGTTGTTCATCTTATTGTTGTTTCTCAATTCATGTTTCCTCTTTATTATCATCTTTAATTATGTTATTTCCTTTGATATTCTTAATTCTTGTTATTGTTAATTTTATGATTAAGATTATGCATAACTAATTCTTGTGATTAGGAATTAGGGGAACCATGGTAAAGACTTGATTTTGATAGTTTTATGATTAAATTACCAATCCCCCATTGTTGTTGGTGAACTAATTCTTTAAGATTGAAAGATTGTTAGGATTACTTTAACAACAACTTTGGGATTGCCCTTGAACGAAAGTTTAGTGCTTTTCTAGGAGCCCTAAGACCGTAAGGATTGGGTAGAATATTGACCTAAAGGTTTATTCTTTGTTCCTTGGGATTGTGTTATTTGATTATTTTACCTTTCATTAACTTGTTTTAACCATGGGGAACCGAAGTTCCTAATCTCCTTTTTCCCTTATTTTAATTTCCTTTATTATTACTGCATGTTTAGATTAATGTTCTTTATAACTTTCATGTTTATTACTATTTTTATTATTGTTCCAGTAACTATGAGTAGGTAAATTTCATATGTTAGGATGTAGGGAGTAAATATGCATAGGTAGTATAATTCCCGAATCAACATGTCGCAGGCAGGAGGTCGACCGACCACCATTATAGGTCGGCCGACCGACTCGTGTTCGAATTCCGTTTCGCTTTTATTTGTAGACTATAATAACCTACAATGAGACCATAAGGAGACTTGTAGGATGTTAGTAATGACCTACCCAAGATTGAAAGATACGGGAAGGGCATTGGTTTACACCTTAAGACGGATAGGTTACTCAAGGCTGAAAGGTATGTGACCTGGGATTTAGGAATCACCCTTATTGTTGACACCCAATAATTGTGAGACCTAGGAACTAATAGCATAGGCCGAAAGGAGCTATTAGGTAGCATAGACCTAAAAAGATATGTTACACCCCCTTACGCGACTGCAATACATTTGACCTCAGGATTTATTTTACCTTAGCTATTTATTACCCAAACATCCTAGCATCCCTTTTTATTATATTTTATTCTCATCTTTTATTATTTGTTTATTTTAATCTTTGTCTTAGATATAGTAATCAACACAATCAACCCCCAAAATTGTTACCTTTAAACATTAACATTCAACAATAAACATTCCCCACCTCCTTGTGGTTCGACCCTGACTTTCACTATCTATTGTTAAAGTTAGGAATTATAAATTTTATCTTTGGTACCCTCAACGACGGGCATCAAATTTTGGCGCCGTTGCCGGGGAGGTGACGCCAGCTGCTTTGCGACGTTTATTTGCAACTCTGCTCATATTTTGCCAGCCTAAAGACCCAGTGCTCTCTGGGAAAAATACTACAGTTCCTTGTGTTGTTCTAAGGCCGGCTGGGAACCCCATTTCATACTAAAACCTATTTAACTTGTGATCGGTTCATCCGATTTGATTGAGACTTTTTCCGTGTGACTCGTATGCTTGTAGGCTTTCACATGTTAGTCGATAATCTAGTAAGTAAGACTAGGTCAGAGTATATGGTTGTAGTGCATATCGGAATATGTCTAAGTTGGGACCGCTAGAGTACGATATGTACTGTTGTATGTTGCATACCAAGCTATATCTGAGTCGGGACCTCTAGTTTGATATGTGCGTGTTTGTGGCGTGACGGCCAAGTCTGAGTCGGGACATCTGGATCGTCACGTGTATGGACGATGCGGTGGGAGATGTCTGAGTCGGGACCTTTTTCCCTCCGTGAGTTTATTTGACCGTGGTGAGTCAGGTCTGAGTCGGGATCGTGATTCACTACGAGGAGTAATGGTTAAGTCTGAGTCGGGACCTCTGGACCATTACTAGCTGACTGGTATCCATTCGTGCCTGAGTTGGGGTTCACAGATGAATGCAAGATGACCTTGTGTACCAAGTCTACCTGAGTCGGGGTGTGGCTTGGGCACTGCTGATTGTGTTTAGTTCTTTCCTGAGTCGGAGGTTCTAGATATTTCTATTTGCATCTACTTGTCTGAGTTAGGGTACAGTGTCAGGTGTTGTTGAATGGATGTTTATCTAAAGAGTATTGTTTATCATTTCAGTTATGGTTTTGTCCAAGGCATTGGACGGCTCTTATTTTGAGTTCGGAAATGGTTTGAGGAGAAAGACCCCCCGGCCGGGCAACCGGAAGGGAGACCTGCTCTCGCCTCAAATAGTTTCCGAAATTGGTTAAGAGTTTTGCATAGTGATGCATGTTGGTATGAAAGATGATGTATACTTCGCATATTGTGATGATGGAGTATGATGGATGTTTATACATATGTGTTATATGTTATTGACAATAGGTGGCTAGGAGAACTCTAGTCACTCCCCACTGACTGTGGCGCACATGTTGCATGTGTGTAGGTTGGTGATGATGCTTGTACAGGGGGACACTTGTAATACTCCGTATTTTTATTTCGTTTTATTTATTTATCTTGATTTTTATTGGATGTCGATGTCGATGGGTTATTGATGCCCGTCGTTGAGGGTACCAAAGATAAAATTTATAATTCCTAACTTTAACAATAGATAGTGAAAGTCAGGGTCGAACCACAGAGAGGTGGGGAATGTTTATTGTTTGGTGTTGATGTTTAAAGGTAACAAATTTGGGGGTTTGATTGGTTGATTACTATATCTAAGGCAAAGATTAAAATAAAACAAGAATTAAAGATAAGAATTAAATATATAAAAAGGGATGCTAGGATGTTTGGGGTAATAAATAGCTAAGGTAATATAAATCCTAAGGTCAACATGTATTGCAGTCGCGTAAGGGGTGTAACATAACTTTTTAGGTCTATGCTACCTAATAGCTCCTTTCGGCCTATGCTATTAGTTCCTAGGTCTCACAATTATTGGGTGTCAACAATAAGGGTGATTCCTAAATCTTAGGTCACATACCTTTCAGTCTTAAGTAACCTAGCCGTCTTAAGGTGTAAACCAATGCCCTTCCCGTATCTCTCAATCTTGGGTAGGTCATTACTAACGTCCTACGAGTCTCCTTTCAGTCTCATTGTAGGATATTATAGTCAACAAGGAAAGACGGAACAAGATACATGCGCGGGTGGTCGACCGACCAGCTATTCCAGTCGGCCGACCACAGCCTCGGTCGACCGACCCACTATTGAAGTCGGCCGACCGCGGCTCTGCTACAAGTCGGTCTCGGAATTTCTACTACCTACGCATATTCATCCCCTACATCCTAACATATGAAATTTAGCTACTCATGGTTATTAAGACGATTATGAAAACGGGAATAAACATGGTAAACATAGTAAATAATCTAAACATGCGAGATTCAATAAAGCTTGAGAATTCTATCTTAATTGAATGCAATAGTAATAAGAACAATAATAAAGCTAGATTAAAAGAGTAATTACCAAAGTCGGAATTAGGGCAGGAAGGAACAAACTTTATTGAATGCTTGGGAATTATTGAAAGATTACAAAACTAAAATTCTTCTAAATAAAACTTGATTATTGAATATGAATGTCAATTGATAAAAGCTTGATCGATCACTAAACCCTTATCAAGAGATTAGTTTATATAGGGCATAAGATTAGAGTTTTCTTAAAAAACTCCTACTTCTAATTTATTTCCGAAACTCTTTGGTGGGTCGGTCGACCACTTTGGTGGGTCGGTCGACCTCTTTCACGGGCTTAGTTGAATTCTGGGCCTTTCTTCAAAATTCGGACTTTATAGAAATTAGGCCTGGTCGGCCGACCCGTATAGTTGGTCGGTCGACCGCTTCCGCAATGAATTCTTCGGTTTTCTTCTCGCTTTGACTTTTGGTACTTTAATAAAGACTCCAGTTGACTTTCCTTTGTTCCTTAATTAAGCAAAAGACTCGAGGACATGAATTTGGTGCTAAATCGTCCCTTTTCCGCATAAATTTGCAAAAGTGCATAAAAATATGAAAGTACACGATTGTTGGGAAATAAAGGCTAAAACATAGTAAATGAGCGACCAAATGCGTGTAAAAATAGATGAAAAACATCATAAAATAGACACGCGTCAAATTCCTCAAACCAAACCCTTGCTTGCCCTCAAGCAAGAAATAGACTCGATCTTAACTAATGGAACGATTTCAATCTCAGAGCGAAATTTACATGTCAGCCTAAATCAATACCAAGTACAAAATCATGCAAACGAGTTATGGTGTCGTTAAACTTGCAACACTAGAGACTATAGAGACTTTATACTATGGACTCTCGCGGTACGCTCGAGACACTCATGAAGCAAAGGGTGAGTATGTGTAGAAGATAGAAAGAAGTAAATTTGTAATGACACTCACCTAACTGCGACCCATGAAAACATGCCTGCAATCTAACATGAACAAGAATTCTACAACTATGTATTAACACACTCATCAAGTGACTCAGATACATGCAAATGAGGTATGAAAGATATGTGAGGTAAAAGGTAAAAAGTGGTTAAGATGTTTTTGGAATTGTGGGGTTAGTAGCCAAGCTAGTAAAACCGATTCCCAACAACAAACTTCACAACTTTTAATATTAAAGAAGTGCTCTTTTGTAGCACAATTCTCACATTCAATATAAGAAAGGACTCCCAAATATTTTTTTGAATGAGGTACGGGAGTGATAACATATAAAAGAAAGGGACTTTTTAGAACGAAATTTGCATTCTGATGATAAGGTGGTCGGCCGACCTATGAAGGAGGTCGGTCGACCCACTTTTGTACGTTTTTGACTTTTTCCGTTTCTTTCGTTTTTCTTTTCTTTCTTTCTTTTTCTTTCTCTTTTTGCTCAAGATAGCATATAAACCAAGATACCTCAAAATAAACCAAGGACTACAAATACTAGCTTGGAAGGGTAGGCTAAGTATGGGATGTAGTTTTGGGGGAATAAAAAGGCAAATTTGGCTATGTAGGGCTTATGGGTAATTAAATAAGAGAAAAAGGATCCCAAATGCACGTATCAAGACTCACAAAACGAGAAAGTAAAACAAGTATATAGCAATTCAAGTTCATGTTTATGCATATTGATGTAACATGTTCCAAGGGGAGTACTACTCACATCCTAGACAACTGGTTTAAAAATGAAACCAGGAAATAAATCTCTAAAATGTATAGTAGGTTGCCAAGGTATAAGTCAACTCTCAAGATATACAGATAGTTTGACAAAAACTCGTAGATATGCAAAAGACTCTTATACTAAAACAAGTTGACAAGGCAAGGTAAAGGCATAAACATGTAAGATAGCTAAATCATCCTTGAAATACTTTCGTTCCGACTCGACCTATATGCTAAAATAAACGTGCATTTTTTTGGAATTTTTTGAATTTTTTGAATTTTTTTGTATTTTCTTGTATATATAAGGAAAATAAAGAAAAGAACAATGCAAGACAGAAATGCAATAAACGTGTGACAAAATGCAATGCATGTGACACGAAACCATTCCCCAAACCAACCCACACAATGTCCCCATTGTGCATTAGTCTAAGTAAAGGTTTCAGAAAATTAAAGAAAAGATGCGAATAAATAAAAACTAAGGAAAAACTGGAAAGAACTCACTGGGTAAATAGACGTATGAGAAAAACCTCCCCAAACCAGCGTAAGCTGGGAGGTTTTGGTGGCTAGCAATGCCACTCAAGTACCAAAGACGGTTGCACGATCTCCGAGGAAGAAACGAACTGACTGTAACGGACAGGTAGGTCGACCGACCTAAAGAACAGGTCGACCGACCTTCCAGCAGAATACAGGAATTCAGAGATACGGCGACTAGGTCGGCCGACTGATGTATCTGGTCGGTCGACCCTCAGTGTCCCAGCGGTCTTCGTTTCTTCGTAAAATCCTAAAAAAGCAAGAAAAATATATGCGCCCAACAAACGCGAGACTCCAGAAACAAGTCTAAAGTCTTAACTATGCAAGCATAAAGAAAAAGTTCTAAAACTATGAGCAAACCAAATTAAAAAGTCTCACAAAACAAAATAAATTGTCTTAAAACTGAAACTAAAATTAACTATCCGCTAAAGATGCAGAAAATATCCGACCACGGCTTTTGACGATACGTCGTAGTCTCCACAGTGTTTGCTTGTGTAGCGAAACACATCTTCTTCCCGCCGTCGCAAAGCATATGCGACGGTCTCTCCTCTTGAGCATGCCTCCTATTCTTCTTCTCTTCCCGATCCACGACATCCGGGTCTTCATCTTCTTTATAGCTTAGACATCCCATTCCGCCTCTCTGGACTATGAATTCCTTCAATTTGGGTTTCCCCAAACAAATTCCTGCGCTAGCCACAATAGAAGTGTCCTCCATATTGCTCCCAATCTGGGGCGGAGATGTAAAAACAGATGCAGGAACAGGTAATAAAGTAGGAGAAGTAGTGATGACCTCATACTTCTTTTCAGAAGTGATAGCATTACATGTGATGGGGGTCATAGCATCCTTCTTCCTATAAGATAGGCCATATATAATAGAATGCTTCCCTACTTTGAAGGTCAAAGTCCCAGTGCCTACATCTATAATGGCACCTGCAGTGTGGAGGAAAGGTCTTCCTAGAATTATAGGTATATGGGCATCCTCTGGGATGTCCAAAACTACGAAGTCAACTGGGAAGAAAAACATGTCAATACGCACAGGGATGTTTTCCAATACCCCTATAGGTTCCATAGATGTGCGATCTGCCATCTGGACAGTCATGCTGGTCACTGCAAATTCGGTCATTCCTAATTTTAAGGCAACGCTTAGGGGCATGACACTTATACTAGCACCTAAGTCGCATAAAGCCTTTTTAACTGGGAAGGTTCCTATATTGCAGGGGACAGAAAAACTATCAGGGTCCTCTAATTTGTGAGGGGCAATGACATGTTTTAAAAAACTAGATGACTCTTCAGTGAAGGCCACCGACTCAACCTTTTCTAGAGACCTCTTTCTTGACAAAAGCTATCTCATAAATTTAAGTTAAGAAGGTACTTGTTGAACTAATTCTAGAAACGGGACCTGAACATTTAATGAACGAATCACATCTTTAAATTTGTCAAAAGATACCTGATCCTTTGAAGGCACGAGTCTTTCTGGGAAAGGAGCGGCTGAAGACTCAGTATTTGCAGCCCTCTTCAGAAACCTGGGGGTCTTATCACCCCTGAAAAGAAAATCCCTCAAGTTATTCGGTAATTCGGGACGAAAAGGAGCCTCGGGTTCTGCCTCGGCGGTCGGTCGACCATCTTCTTCGGTCGGTCGACCGCTCTCCTGTTCAGCGGAAATTCTCCGATTCTGCTCTGTGGTCGGTCGACCTGGATCTTCGGTCGGTCGACCGTCCTTGCTGCTATCCGGCTGTTTTTCTTTCTCGCTCCCCACTTTAGCTCCACTTCGTAGGGATATGACGTTTAGAGTCTCTTTTTTCTGGTCCGTTTTGGTCGGAAGTTGACACGGAGCCCTAGTATCATTCTTGCCCGCGATTTGAGCAATATGAGACTCTAACATCTTCATCCCTGCCTCTCTAGCCTGTGACTCCTTCTGAACCAACCCAATAAGATTTTGGATAAGAGTGTCTGTGTTGGGTGGTGGATTAGAAGGTGGTTGAGGGTTGAAGGGTGGTTTTTGAAAACCTTGCTTATGTGGGGGGATATATGTGGAATTTTGCTGAGGTTGCATGTGTTGTGGGTTAAGAACATTCTGGCTTGTCCACCTTAGGTTGGGATGGATATTATTATTATTCGGGTCATAGAAATTGTTCCCACGGTAATGTTGAAAAGCGGCACATGTTTCATTGGATGAAGTACAGAATTTTGATACGTGCCCTTCTCCACCGCACCTCTCACAAGCAAAGGGTCTGTCTTGAACGGCGTTCACCTGGTAAATACCGCCCTTGCTTCCACTTCCTAGATCGAATTTTCCTCCAGCCTCTAATTTCTCTAATTTGGCCGTCAAGGCCTCAATTGCTGATAGGTTGTATTCAGATTTCCTTTGATTTCCTCTGGAAGTGCCATGCTCAGCACGGTGTACAGCAACATCCTCTATAAATTTGAGACCCTTAGTCTTCCTGAATTATCTTGGAATCTCCCATTAGCTGCAGCATCTAGATAGGCCCTGTTGTCATCATAGAGGCCATTGTAGAACTGGTTACAAAGAAACCATTGTTCGAATCCGTGATGTGGTATGGATCGAACAAGTCTCTTGAACCTGTCCCACGCCTCACTAAAGTCTTCATTGGGGCCTTGCTTGAAATTTGTGATCTGCGCTCTTAAAGCATTAGTCTTTGATGCAGAATAGTATTTTCTGTAGAATGCTAAGGCTAAGGTATTCCAATCTGTGACTCCCGCAGCAGTGCGGTCTAAATCTCTGTACCACTCTCTCGCAGCGTACCTAAGAGAGAAGATAAACATGGTCTGCTTAATCTGGTCCTGCGTCACTCCTTCTGGGGGTGCAATAGAGCATATGTAATCTGTGAAGATTTCAATATGCTTTGCAGCATCCTCATTGGCCGAGCCTCCAAATTGGTTTCTTTCAACCATAGTAATGTAGGCAGGCTTGGCCTCGAATGGCTTCCCAGTACCTGCAGGTAAAGTGAACCCTTTGTATAGGTCCTTTGCCTGAGGCATGGAGTGACTGGCAATAGTAGCTTCCTCTGTCATGTTTTCTTCTTCTTTAAGAAAAACTGGAAAGTAGGTAAAAGGTGGTGTTCTTGGTGAAGGTGGATTGTTGGGTGAATTTGTTTGTGAAGGTGGTGTTTTTGGTGAAGATGGCAAAGATGGTTGTTCGAAAAGGTCTTCTTGAAATAAGGAAGATGGTGAACCTCCTTCCTGATTTGCTAGAAGTTACTTTCTCCTTTCTCTAAGAGTCCTCTCAAGCTCGTGGTCAAGTGGTAGGAGTTCTCCTTGAACTGACCTGCGCATAAGATGGAAACTACAAGAAAATGGTGAGAAGGTTTAAGGAACAAAAAGTTCCTTAAACAAAGAGAAACAAAAACAAAAACAATAAAAACTGGCGTCACCTCCCCGGCAACGGCGCCAAAATTTGATGCCCGTCGTTGAGGGTACCAAAGATAAAATTTATAATTCCTAACTTTAACAATAGATAGTGAAAGTCAGGGTCGAACCACAGAGAGGTGGGGAATGTTTATTGTTTGGTGTTGATGTTTAAAGGTAACAAATTTGGGGGTTTGATTGGTTGATTACAATATCTAAGGCAAAGATTAAAATAAAACAAGAATTAAAGATGAGAATTAAATATATAAAAAGGGATGCTAGGATGTTTGGGGTAATAAATAGCTAAGGTAATATAAATCCTAAGGTCAACATGTATTGCAGTCGCGTAAGGGGTGTAACATAACTTTTTAGGTCTATGCTACCTAATAGCTCCTTTCGGCCTATGCTATTAGTTCCTAGGTCTCACAATTATTGGGTGTCAACAATAAGGGTGATTCCTAAATCTTAGGTCACATACCTTTCAGTCTTAAGTAACCTAGCCGTCTTAAGGTGTAAACCAATGCCCTTCCCGTATCTCTCAATCTTGGGTAGGTCATTACTAACGTCCTACGAGTCTCCTTTCAGTCTCATTGTAGGATATTATAGTCAACAAGGAAAGACGGAACAAGATACATGCGCGGGTGGTCGACCGACCAGCTATTCCAGTCGGCCGACCACAGCCTCGGTCGACCGACCCACTATTGAAGTCGGCCGACCGCGGCTCTGCTACAAGTCGGTCTCGGAATTTCTACTACCTACGCATATTCATCCCCTACATCCTAACATATGAAATTTAGCTACTCATGGTTATTAAGACGATTATGAAAACGGGAATAAACATGGTAAACATAGTAAATAATCTAAACATGCGAGATTCAATAAAGCTTGAGAATTCTATCTTAATTGAATGCAATCGTAATAAGAACAATAATAAAGCTAGATTAAAAGAGTAATTACCAAAGTCGGAATTAGGGCAGGAAGGAACAAACTTTATTGAATGCTTGGGAATTATTGAAAGATTACAAAACTAAAATTCTTCTAAATAAAACTTGATTATTGAATATGAATGTCAATTGATAAAAGCTTGATCGATCACTAAACCCTTATCAAGAGATTAGTTTATATAGGGCATAAGATTAGAGTTTTCTTAAAAGACTCCTACTTCTAATTTATTTCCGAAACTGTTCCTGGGCTTCGCTGAGGTCGGTCGACCACTTTGGTGGGTCGGTCGACCTCTTTCACGGGCTTAGTTGAATTCTGGGCCTTTCTTCAAAATTCGGACTTTATAGAAATTAGGCCTGGTCGGCCGACCCGTATAGTTGGTCGGTCGACCGCTTCCGCAATGAATTCTTCGGTTTTCTTCTCGCTTTGACTTTTGGTACTTTAATAAAGACTCCAGTTGACTTTCCTTTGTTCCTTAATTAAGCAAAAGACTCGAGGACATGAATTTGGTGCTAAATCGTCCCTTTTCCGCATAAATCTGCAAAAGTGCATAAAAATACGAAAGTACACGATTGTTGGGAAATAAAGGCTAAAACATAGTAAATGAGCGACCAAATGCGTGTAAAAATAGATGAAAAACATCATAAAATAGACACGCATCAGTTATAATAAAAGCGATATAATATTTGTGGACAAGGTGTTATTCGTGTTGTATTTAAAGTCGTGTGGGCGAATATTTAACAAAATCGTATTTGAATTAAGTTATTTACGTATTGGGATGCGTAAAGGGCCGACCCATACACGAAGAATACCCATCTATGGGCCTAGGGTTGCGTGCCAAGTATGACCCATCACACGTTTTACTATTCTGAAAATAGAATTTCAGAACACTCCCCTCCCTGCCGCCTTATATATACCTTGATCTGACCTACTTTTACCCTAAACGACAGACAACACACACACCAATACGACAGCTGCCACATCAGAGAGTAGTAAGGAATGGTTCACACGGTGGTTAGGGTGGTCTAGGGCTCTTCGATCTCGCTGCTAATAGGGTATGTGCAACCGTACTCTATTTTCTTTCCTGTTTTCGTGTTTAGCTCTATATTCTAATATCGTTTGTAATTACATCACATGTTCATAATCTCATGTTTTAGTAATTCTATAATCTGTGCTATGCAAGTTATACGTTTCAACCATCATCATGACGTCTTTGCTATTTTAAGATCTTGTTTATGGGGTTTCGTTTCTAGGTTGTTGATTCATGTAGTGTCTTCGAAAATAGAGTTTATGAACGGGAGTTTTTTTAAATTATAGAGTTGTGGCCGGTCGTAACATCTCACGGTGGTAGTCTGGTGGTTATAATGTAGGAGGTCTGTAGGGTATATCAGAGTAGGCGTGTGGGTTAAGGTTTTGAATCTGTTGGTACGGCTTGTGGTTGCAGTGGCCACGACTGACACCTGTACAAACGGAACCACCATGGACCAGAGGTAGGTATGGTGGTGCCGTGAGTAGAGGTGGTGGTTACTGGTGGTGTCGATGGAGAGGTTTTGTCACGGTGGTCCATGGTCAGTCTGGTTGTGGGTTTCCTTTTAGGTACGCGGCCAGGGTTCTGGTGGAGTTTTTTACGGCTGTGGTCGTGGCAGGTGGCCACTGACCTCCTCCCTGGAACCACCGTTGCTCAGTGGCGAGCCTGGTGGTTTCAGTGTGGAGGCCAGCGGTGGCAGCAGGTGTTAGGAAGGGTGTTTGACAGGGCTGCTGGTAGTGGGTTCGCAGTTTTGGGCTGTTTACGTATGTGTGTTGTGAATGTGTGTTAAACATGGGTAGGTTTTGGGTGTTGGCCTGATTTGGTAATAGTAATATTCCCTTAATTTATAATGTGTTTAACTATTATGGGAAATATTATTATTATTATTATTATTATTATTATTATTATTATTATTATTATTATTATTATTATTATTATTATTATTATTATTATTATTATCCTTATTATTGTTATTGTTATTATTAAGATTTGGTAGTTGATGCTAATAGTGTTATATGTACTCTTAATCACGTGTTAATATTTATCGGGATGGTTACTGATACGTGTCTATTTTATGATGTTTTACATCTATTTTTACACGTATTTGGTCGCTCATTTACTATGTTTTAGCCTTTATTTCCCACAAATCGTGTACTTTCGTATTTTTATGCACTTTTGCAGGCTTATGCGGAAAAGAGACGATTTAGCACCAAATCCGTATCCTCAAGTCTTTTGCTTAATTAAGGAATAAATGGAAAGTCAACTGGAGTCAAAGTCAAAGTATCCAAAGTCAAAATAAGAAGAAAATAGAAGAAATCCTTCGGGAAGCGGTCGACCGACCGACATTATAGGTCGACCGACTGACCCTGTTCTTTAATAAAGCCCAAATCTCAAGGAAGGCCAAAAATAGAAGAAGCCCAGAAGGAAGCGGTCGACCGACCCGAATAGTAGGTCGACCGACCACAGCGGAGGCCCAAACGATTCTTTTCGGAAGTAAAATAGAATTAGAGTCTTTAGGAAACTCTTACTTTTTCGCCCTATATAAGTTAATCTTGTAGTTAGGGTTTATTATCAAGTTTTATCATCGAAACTTTTAGTATCAAGTTTTAGCATCCAGTTTTACTCAGAAGAACTTTAGTTTTGTAATCTTTCAACAATTCCCAAGCATTCAATAAAGTTAGTTTCTTTCTGCCCTAATTTCAATTGTGGTAATTACTCTTTTTAATCCTGCTTTATTATCGTTCTTGTTTTTATTACAATTGTTAAGTTAGAATCCCAAGCTTTATTGAATCTTGCATGTTTAGATTATTTACTATATTTACCATGTTTAATCCCGTTTTCATAATCGTCTTAACAACCATGAGTAGCTAATTTTCATATGTTAGGATGTAGGGGATAATATGCATAGGTAAATAAAATTCGAAAGACCGACTTGTAGCAGGACCACGGTCGACCGACTGGAATAGCTGGTCGGTCGACCGAGGCCGTGGTCGACCGACTGGAGTAGCCGGTCGGTCGGCCATTCGCGTATGTTTTCTTATTTCGTCTTTTCTTGTTAATTATAATATCCTGCAATGAGACCAATAGGAGACTTGTAGGATGTTAGTAATGACCTACCCAAGATTGAAAGATACGGGAAGGGCATTGGTTTACACCTTAAGACGGATAGGTTACTCAAGGCTGAAAGGTATGTGACCTGGGATTTAGGAATCACCCTTATTGTTGACACCCAATAATTGTGAGACCTAGGAACTAATAGCATAGGCCGAAAGGAGCTATTAGGTAGCATAGACTAAAAAAGATATGTTACACCCCCTTACGCGACTGCAATACATGTTGACCTTAGGATTTATTTTACCTTAGCTATTTATTACCCAAACATCCTAGCATCCCTTTTATTATATTTTATTCTCATCTTTTAATTCTTGTTTTATTTTAATCTTTGCCTTAGATTTAGTAATCAATCAATCAAACCCCCAAAATTGTTACTTTAAACATTCACATCAAACAATAAACATTCCCCACCTCCTTGTGGTTCGACCCTGACTTTCACTATCTATTGTTTAAGTTAGGAATTATAAATTTATCTTTGGTACCCTCAACGACGGGCATCAGTTACTAACGATAAGTTATATTGTGATTTATAATAATTATCTATGTGTTGGGACATAATAATAATTGTTGGTTAAGTTTATGCTATTTATAGTAAGCCTAAAATATTAAGTTATAATTAGTATTTAATAATTGTATTTTATGGGCATGTTTGTATGTTTTTGTTTTCACAATGTGTTATGGGTATATCAGTTAGGAACATGATCAAGCCTTTTTAGTAGCGTCGTTCGTATGAGTAGGAATTAATATGAATAATAATTTATAGGAACGGAATTCGAAGTGGAATACTTCTAGAGGGTGATTGCATTCGCAGACTTGCTAATACAGGTAGGTTACACTGGTGCTTTGATCCATACTAAGTTTTGTGTGGATGTGCATTGTATGTTCTGAATGCAAGTAGAAATTCTAAGCATGATAGTTTATGGTTATTTATTTTGATGTTGCATTCATAATCATGACACATGCATTGGCTACTGAGTAAGATATGGATCAGATGTTGTTCTGATGTAAAGCCCAGGGTGGTTCTGCAGACCAGGCCTGGTGTCTTATCAGCTGTTGAGCTGGTGTTCGGTGACGACCGGGTATAGTCTGCCGGGAGGTTCGGTATGGCTTGGTGCAAGGGTATGAGAATGAGAATTTGATTGAGCTCGAGCATGTCATAAGCATTTGCATATCATTATACGTTGCATACTTAATATTTGTGTTATCCTACTCAACCGCGAGGTTGACAGTGTATTCGTGTTCACCTACAATGATCCGGAATGGGGAGTAGATCTTTCAGGTCAGAGACATGTGGACTAAGACTGGGCATGGAAGATAGACATGGACTAGACCTACCTAGCTACTAGATCACTTAGTTTTGTTTTCATAGTCGGACATTTATTTTATTTCAGTTGTTTGGAAGTCCTTCGGACTATGTCTTATAATAGTTATCATTTTAACCATTTATATTTAAAGTACTGTGTTTCTTTTACTATGAATATCTACTACCCTGGTTTATCCAGGATGGTAACGGTCCTATTTACTCTGGAAGTCCTAGTTCAGGCTCCTAGGTAAATGGGGGTGTTACAAAGTGGTATCAGAGCGAACGATCCTCAGGCCTAAACTAAAATGAAAATAATGAACATAGGAGTGTCTAAATAAATGAACCCCAGGCTAGTAACTGTTAGGAGCCCCTAGGAGTTGGTATGAGTTAGGGGCCCCCTCAAACCAAACCACTGGCCCTTCAGTCTAACCTGGTTACCTTGAGAGTGGCAGATTGTGGGTAGTTTGGAAAGACTCAAGGCAGATATATATATATATATATATATATATATACCCTTGTATGTATGTTGTACTAAAATTTCAGCGCTAAAGGAATGAGGTAAGTCATAATGTGAAGGGTGGATGAGTATATAGGTATACTGTGAGACATGAAAGTGAAATTACATGCTGAGTGATATTAATATGTTGTTATTGCCAAGCATTGAGAACATGAGTTATATCTTAGCTTTGAATATGAGTGTGATTTGTATGAATATACGCATGCGGTTATATGATCCCTAAGCCTATAGGTAGAATTATCTGTGGTGACAAGTACCAATCAAAGGCATGATATGAAGTTGCATGATAAACTATATATAGGACTTAGGATACTTATGTATTTGTTAAACTTGTGTAGCAAAATGCCTCCCAGGAGAGAACCCAACACTGCTAATGTATCACAAGAGGAATTCGATCGCCTACTAGCTATGAACGCCGCTCTCTTAGCTAGGATTGGGGCAAACACTCAATTGGATGCAATCAAAATGAGTAATAATATCTCTAGGCATAACCCCACCAAGTACGATGGGGAAGGAGCACCAAGTTTACTTGCGGAATGGTGCCGAGAGTTCGAGAGTATCTTCGAACTGCTGTCTGTACCAGAATCGATGAAGGTGGACCAGGCTGTATTCTATCTGAAGGGTACAGCTAGGTTATGGTGGAATAACAATAAAGAAGAGATCAGGGCAGCTGCAGAAGAGATTGGGTCGGAATATGTACGCTGGGAGGGGTTCAAGGGGATTTTATCCTCTAAGTTCGTGCCAGAGCATGTGAAAGGGAAGCTGAGAGCTGAGTTCGATTCTTTCAAGATGTCCGAAGAAATGACTGTGGAAGCATATCACAATAAGTTTATGCAGCTGGCAGAGAATGTAGCTGACCTGGGCTACACGTCGGAGATGTTATCTGCTAGGTTCGAGAAAGGGCTAACCATTGAAATCAAGAGGAGTTTACTAGCAACTAAGCCCACGACTGTGGAAGATATATACGAGAGGGCTGGCCAGGCAGAAAGAATCGCTGTCATGATTAAAGAGGAAGAGAAAGCCAAGGGTGACAAGAGGAAAGCAGAATCTGGTGCCGAAAGCTCAGGGAATAAGAAGCCAAATAACCAGTACCGGTCAATTTTCTCCAACAGTGTACCTGGAGGAAGTGGCAACCGAGGTGGAAATCGCTCTATTTCTGGAACAAGTTGTGCCAACCCTACATGTTTCAAGTGTGGGAAAATTGGGCACAAGCAATCCAATTGTTGGTCGGGGACGCAAAGTGCTGGGAATAGTTACCATAGAGGCAATCAGAGTGGTGGATTCAGGACACCAAATGCGGGCTACTCAAACAACAACAAATCCGGAGGTAGCAGCTACCAGCGGAATTTCAGCAACTACAATAACCAGAACCGCTACCAAGGAAACCAGAGTAGGGGTAATGGTAATTTCCAGAAGGCCCTGGCAGAGGCTAGTACTCAAAGTGGAGCAGGATCCGTGAACCAAAGTGGGGCTAAGAAGAGTGGGGCTCTGTTCATGATGGGCAAGGAGGCTGCAGAGGAGGATGCACATGTTGTTACTGGTACATTCCTTGTACATTCCTTTCCTACTTTTGTTTTGTTTGATTCTGGTCCATCGCATTCTTTCATATCTGCGAAGCATGCTAGGACGATAGGACTCGATGTATATAGTAGTATAGCAGATTCTGTAACCATACCATCTGGCGAGTCCATAGCTTGTAATAGAGTTTACACCAATGTAATGATCCAAGTAGGATTTTGAGTTTTGAGTCGAACTTGATGGAGTTTCCTTTGGGTGGCTTTGAGGTGATACTGGGTATGGATTGGCTGAAAAAGTATAAGGCCTACATTGATTGCTACCAAGGGAAGATCACCTTGAGGGGACCCAAGGGAGTGAGGGTATCCTACAAGGGATATTCTGTGAAGCCTAAACTGAAGTTGATAACTATCAATGCGCTGAAGACCTGCCTAAAGAGGGGTGATGAGATGCTGTTGTGCCATGTGAGAGATCTGACTGCAAAGAAACCCCAAGCCAGTGAGATCGATATTATAAGAGATTTTGAAGACGTGTTTCCAGAAGAAATTCCTGGGTTACCGCCAAAGAGGGATTTAGATTTTGGCATTGACCTGAAACCTGGAGCTGAGCCAATTTCTAAAGCACCTTATCGCATGGGACCTAAAGAATTGGAAGAACTGAGGAAGCAATTGGATGAGCTCGCCGGCAAGGGGTATGTGAGACCTAGTGTGTCACCTTGGGGAGCGCATGTGTTGTTCGTTAAGAAGAAGGATGGAACCATGAGGCTGTGTGTGGACTATAGGGAGCCGAATAATGTGACGATAAAGAATAGGTATCCTCTACCTCGCATTGACGATCTTTTGATCAGTTGAGTGGGGCTGGTGTGTTTTCCAAGATCGATTTGAGGTCAGGGTATCATCAGCGGAGAATCAAAGATGCAGATATTCACAAGACTGCGTTCAGATCGAGGTATGGGCATTATGAATTCGTGGTGATGCCATTTGGTTTGACTAATGCACCTGCTGTTTTCATGGATTTGATGAACAGAATGTTTAGTCCTTATCTGGACCAGTTTGTGGTGGTGTTTATCGATGACATCTTGGTGTATTCGAAGAATAGAGAGGAGCATGCTAAACATTTGAGCTTGGTGTTACAGACTTTGAGGGATCATCAATTGTATGCCAAGTTGAGTAAGTGCGAATTCTGGCTCGAGAAAGTGGCTTTTCTAGGTCATGTGGTGTCTAAGGAGGGTGTGTCTGTCGACCCTAGCAACATTGAGGCCGTATCGAAATGGGAGCGACCGAGGAATGTAGCCGATATTCGTAGTTTCTTGGGTTTGGCTGGTTATTACCGGAGATTCGTGAAAGATTTTTCAAAGATAGCAAAACCGATGACTTCGTTGATGCGGAAAGAGAACAAATTCGTCTGGGATGAGAGCCGTGAGAAGGCATTTCTAGACCTGAAGGAGTGTCTCACCATAGCTCTTATCCTTGCATTGCCAGAGGGAAGTGAGAATTTTGAAGTGTATACTGATGCTTCTAAGAAGGGACTGGGATGTGTGCTGATGCAGAACGGGAGAGTAATCGCTTATGCTTCTAGGCAGCTGAAGCCTTATGAGGAGAATTATCCGACGCATGATCTGGAACTGGGGGCGGTAGTTTTTGCACTTAAGCTGTGGCGACATTATCTTTATGGAGCTACATTCAAAGTGTATTCTGATCATAAGAGCCTGATGTACATCAATACTCAGAGGGAACTAAACATGCGCCAGAGGAGATGGATCGAGCTTATTGGAGATTATGACATGGAGATTCTGTACAAGGAAGGGAAGGCTAATGTTGTGGCTGATGCATTGAGTAGGAAGTCCGTTCACGCTATATGCACAGCTATGTCCAGATTGAGTATGTATCGCGAGTTGGGTCAGATGGGAATCGCGGTGATCAGGAAGGGTGAGACCTTGGGGGATTTGACGATCGAGCCTGAGTTATATTCCGAGATTCGGGAAAGACAGAAGAGTGATCCTAGAATTCAGAAGTGGCGTGAGGCAGTGAGCAAAGCTAGTGAAGCGGCATATTCTAAGTTCGAGGTTTATAGTGATGATAGTTTGAGATTTGATGGGAGATGGTGTGTACCTGATGATGAAGAATTGAAGAGAAAGATTCTGGTCGAAGCTCATTCTTCACCTTATTCTGTTCATCCTGGAGGGGATAAGTTGTACAAAGACCTGAAGAAAGCATTCTGGTGGCCAAAAATGAAGCAGGAGGTGGCTGAGTTTGTCTCTCGATGTTTGGTATGTCAGAGAGTGAAAGGAGAACATAAAAGGCCGCAAGGGAAGTTACAACCACTTGATGTACCTGAGTGGAAGTGGGAAAGCATATCAATGGATTTCATTGTGCGCTTGCCTAGGACTTCGAGAGGGAATGACATGATTTGGGTGATAGTTGATAGGTTGACTAAGTCGGCCCATTTCATACCGATGAAGGAGACTTGGAGTAAAGCTGAATTGGCCAAGGCTTACGTTAAACATGTGGTAAAACTTCATGGTGTCCCAAAGGACATTGTTTCTGACCGTGATTCCAGATTCATCTCTAAGTTCTGGCAAGAGTTGCAGACATTGATGGGAACTACTTTGAAGATGAGTACAGCATTTCATCCGGCGACAGACGGTCAGACAGAGAGAACTATCCAGACATTGGAGGATATGCTGAGGGCTTGTGTACTGGAGTTTGGAGGGTCTTGGGAAGATAGACTTGACTTGATAGAGTTTTCATATAACAACAGCTATCATGCTAGCATTGGGATGGCTCCTTTTGAGGCATTGTATGGGAGGAAGTGTAGGAGTCCGGTTTGCTGGGATGACCGAGCTGATACTGTGACTTTAGGACCTGAGATGATTCAGGAGATGATAGCACAAGTCCAGGTGATCCGTTAGAAGATGAGAGCTGCCCAAGATAGACAAAAGAGTTTTGCGGATCAAAAGAGGAGCGACATCACCTTTGAGGCAGGAGATAAAGTTCTACTGAAAGTGTCACCTATGAGAGGAGTGATGCGGTTTGGCAAGAGGGGTAAGTTGAGCCAGAAATTCATTAGACCATTGGAGATTTTGGAGCAAGTTGGTGAGGTAGCTTACCGATTAGCTTTACCTCCAGCTTTAGCCAGGGTGCACAATGTGTTCCATGTATCGCAACTGAGGAGGTATATCAGTGATCCTTCGCATATCCTTGACCATGAGACTATTGAGGTCGATGAACAATTGACCTATGAGGAGAGACCTAAGGAGATCCTTGACAGAAAGGTGAGGAAAACCAGGAATGGAGGGACCGCGCTCGTAAAGGTATTATGGACTAATCATAACGTCGAGGAGGCTACTTGGGAGATTGAGGTTTCGATGAGGGAAAAATATCCTGAACAGTTTACTTGAGGTATGTTACGAGGACGTAACCTTCTTTTTAGGAGGGTAGAATGTGACAATTCGTGTTTTAATTAATTTTATTAGCTCCTAATGTTATATGGTGTCACTTTCTGTGTGCGCTAAATACTTTATTGATCAGTTGTGTTGACCTTGGGATGGTGAACTTCGGGACGAAGTTCATTTTAAGGGGGGAAGACTGTAATACTCCGTATTTTTATTTCGTTTGATTTATTTATCTTGATTTTTATTGGATGTCGATGTTGATGGGTTATAATAAAAACGATATAATATTTGTGGACAAGGTGTTATTCGTGTTGTATTTAAAGTCGTGTGGGCGAATATTTAACAAAATCGTATTTGAATTAAGTTATTTACGTATTGGGATGCGTAAAGGGCCGACCCATACACGAAGAATACCTATCTATGGGCCTAGGGTTGCGTGCCAAGTATGACCCATCACACGTTTTACTATTCTGAAAATAGAATTTCAGAACACTCCCCTCCCTGCCGCCTTATATATACCTTGATCTGACCTACTTTTACCCTAAACGACACACAACACACATACCAATACGACAACCGCCACATCAGAGAGTAGTAAGGAGTGGTCACACGGTGGTTAGGGTGGTCTAGGGCTCTTCGATCTTGCTGCTAATAGGTTATGTGCAATCGTACTCTGTTTTCTTTCCTGTTTTCGTGTTTTGCTCTAGATTCTAATCTCGTTTGTAATTACATCACATGTTCATAATCTCGTGTTTTAGTAATTCTATAATCTGTGTTATGCAAGTTATACGTTTCAACCATCATCATGACGTCTTTTCTATTTTAAGATCTTGTTTATGGGGTTTCGTTTCTGGGTTGTTGATTCGTGTAGTGTCTTCGAAAATAGAGTTTATGAACGGGAGTTTTTTTAAATTATTTCGACCTATCTTCTGTCAGTTTACTTTCTGGGTTTTGGTGTGGGTGTAATGGTCGCTGTATAGGGAGTCGATAGGTGGTGGTTGTGGCCGGTCGTAACATCTCACGGTGGTAGTCTGGTGGTTAGAATGTAGGAGGTCTGTAGGGTAGATCAGAGTAGGCGTGTGGGTTAAGGTTTTGAATCTGTTGGTACGGCTTGTGGTTGCAGTGGCCACGACCGACACCTATACAAACGGAACCACCATGGACCAGAGGTAGGTCTGGTGGTGCCTTGAGTAGAGGTGGTGGTTACTGGTGGTGTCGATGGAGAGGTTTTGTCACGATGGTCCATGGTCAGTCTGGTTGTGTGTTTCCTTTTAGGTACGCGGTCAGGGTTCTGGTGGTGTTTTTGACGGCTGTGGTCGTGGTAGCTGGCCACTAACCTCCTCCCTGGAATCACCGTGGCTCAGTGGCGAGCCTGGTGGTTTCAGTGGGGAGGCCAGCGGTGGCAGCAGGTGTTAGGAAGGGTGTTTGACAGGGCTGCTGGTAGTGGGTTCGCGGTTTTGGGCTGTTTACGTATGTGTGTTGTGAATGTGTGTTAAACGTGGGTAGGTTTTGGGTGTTGGCCTGATTTGGTAATAGTAATATTCCCTTAATTTATAATGTGTTTAACTATTATGGGAAATATTATTATTATTATTATTATTATTATTATTATTATTATCCTTATTATTGTTATTGTTATTATTAAGATTATTAAGATTTGGTAGTTGATGCTAATAGTGTTATATGTACTCTTAATCACGTGTTAATATTTATCGGGATGGTTACTAACGATAAGTTATATTGTGATTTATAATAATTATCTATGTGTTGGGACATAATAATAATTGTTGGTTAAGTTTATGCTATTTATAGTAAGCCTAAAATATTAAGTTATAATTAGTATTTAATAATTGTATTTTATGGGCATGTTTGTATGTGGATGTTTTCACAATGTGTTATGGGTATATCAGTTAGGAACATGATCAAGCCTTTTTAGTAGCGTCGTTCGTATGAGTAGGAATTAATATGAATAATAATTTATAGGAACGGAATTCGAAGTGGAATACTTCTAGAGGGTGATGCATTCGCAGACTTGCTAATACAAGTAGGTTACACTGGTGCTTTGATCCATACTAAGTTCTATGTGGATGTGCATTGTACGTTCTGAATGCAAGTAGAAATTCTGAGCATGATAGTTTATGGTTATTTATTTTGATGTTGCATTCATAATCATGACACATGCATTGGTTACTGGGTAAGATATGAATCAGATGTTGTTCTGATGTAAAGTCCAGGGTGGTTCTGCAGACCAGGCCTGGTGTCTTATCAGCTGTTGAGCTGGTGTTCGGTGACGACCGAGTATAGTCTGCCGGGAGGTTCGGTATGGCTTGGTGCAAGGGTATGAGAATTAGAATTTGATTGAGCTCGAGCTTTTCATAAGCATTTGCATATCATTATACGTTGCATACTTAATATTTGTGTTATCCTACTCAACCGCGAGGTTGACAGTGTATTCGTGTTCACCTACAATGATCCGGAATGGGGAGTAGATCTTTCAGGTCAGAGACGGGTGGACTAGGACTGGGCATGGAAGAGAGACATGGACCAGACCTACCTAGCTACTAGATCACTTAGTTTTGTTTTCATAGTCGGACATTTATTTTATTTCAGTTGTTTGGAAGTCCTCCGGACTATGTCTTGTAATAGTTATCATTTTAACCGTTTATATTTAAAGTATTATGTTTCTTTCACTATGAATATCTACTACCCTGGTTTATCCAGGATGGTAACGGTCCTATTTACTCTGGAAGTCCTAGTTCAAGCTCCTAGGTAAATGGGGGTGTTATTACAACACTACTGAGGCTAGCGAGCGATGATCCATTCATCGATGGCTTACATTTTATCGTTTAGCTGGACCTTAGCTTTTTGTTATACTTTTGGTGCATGTAGGTGTTGGGTTTCTTAAACTCATATTAAAATTTAGTCATACTAATATTTATCTCATAAACTTAAAGATCTTATTGCGTGCACAACTAGATAATGGCCGAAACACAAGAAGAAGAAATCATTCCTTACATTGTTAATATTTCGGCTAAATGGGCACAATCAAAGACTCCTTCTTTGATTGTTCTTGAGCTTAATATCAAGGTATGATCCTCCTAGTCCCCAAATTAGAAGACCTCCAATGAGTTAACACCAAGACACACTCTAATAATATTTATGTTTGATTTTACTAGAATTTCACACAAATAACCTAGTTCTTATTGTTATTATCTTATAATAATCTAGAAATAAAAACAATATAAATTGTTCTTGGGAGGGAGGAGTACACGGCTGAAAACCAAAGAGAAAGATGAAAAAATTATTTCTCTAAAAACTCTCTCTAAAGTTTTTGCATGTTGAATGAATTATGAATGAATTATGTAAGACACACTCACTCCTTCTATTGGATTTGGACGGTTGGTTTATGGTGCCCTATGCATGGGCACCAAACCACCACTTGTCATATTTCATCTACAAAATATTTTAATTAAATTTTATCATATAAAATTTTACCATAATATATAATGTAATGGTAGTGTGATCAATTATCACACGGTCCAAACCCAACCATTTATGTTCATTTTATCAATTTCAAATGGACATTATAAGTTCAACTAATTTAAACTTAATTATCATAAAATAATAATCCCATTATTATCATTAGATTTTATATTGAAACATTTCCAATAAATATATTCATTCTTAAATAATATTTCATAAACATATTAATTTTAGTAATGACAGATCATTCACTAAAATGTTATAGTTTATAATCGTATTATAAACATACTCCAAACTCGATATATATATAAACTAGGATCGATACAACTCGCATCGATATACGACCATATCATTTTTCTATTAATAGAGTTGTCCTATAGGTGTGACCTAAAGGGATCGACTGATCACCACCGTCATACGACAGTAATGTCAAACTCTAGTAAGCCAATCATTACCGATTAATGTTGATCAGTCGATGATGCGCGCGATTTAGTTGTCGGTTCTCACGCATCAAACACATTTATAAAAACCCAAATTAGTAGTATAATAGGGGTTATCGTTCGCGAAGACGGTGGGGATAGTTGTATAGTTACGTTCTAATTTAAGCAAGAGTCGGGGTAATAGGTTTGTGATTGATTAATGACTAAAGAACAACTAAAACAAACAATTAAAGCAAACTAGTTAAGATTGAAACGATGGAAGAGAAGACTAGGGTGTCGGGGGTCACTAAGGTGGGTAGACGAAGATACGAGAAAGAAAACTAGAAGGTCTCAAACAAGTAGTCTAGGGTAGTCTCTTCTCTCGAGTCGACTAACCTAGGTCGGAATACCCTAGCTTTCGCTACAAATACCACAACCAACCATTAAACATGCTAAGACAAACCCCCAACCGTCGCTAAAGGCAAGTCACGCTAAAATCAAAGCCCAACTTTCGTTGAGGCAAATCATCAAACACCTAGCATGCAACAAATGGAAAACTACTTTTTTAAGAACAACTAACCAACTTAATAGCATGAATTTATCGTCTAAACACCACCCAAGTTCACCCCTAACCCTAGTAAAGGGACTACTCACTCATGGCAAGGGAAAACATGTGAATAAGACATAAACACATACTAACCATCATGAACAAGTAAAGGGTAAACAATTGATTCAAAAGAAACTTAAATAAATGCAATAACTAAGTAGAGATTAGAAGGATTATACCAATAGCAAAGGAAAAGGAGGCAACTTGGATAACAAGATGAAGAATCCTTTCAAACCCTTCAAATTACAACCCAAAATATCCTCTTACAATTGCTCAAGAACAAGGCTAAGTAGATTACTAAAGAAAGATTAACAAAAATTGAAAGATTAAACTAAGATCTCAAGAAGATTAAAAGTTTTTGAGAGTTTTTGTAGGCTAAGTATCAACTAATGGAACGGTCAAAAACCCTAGAAAACCGTGCAAAAGTAGTGTATTAAATAAAAGACTAAGTGTGGGTTTATATAGTGCGCGAAAATACGAAAAGCGACTCCCAGCCGGTCGACCGGCTGCGGGTCTGGGACCGGCTGAGAGTCCAAATATGGACTTCTGACTTTTTTCTTCTTTTTTTCTTCAAAAACCCTTGACCCTCAGCCGACCGGCCGGCTGCCGGTTGGGCACCGGCTGGGAGGCCTTTTGATGCAATCTGATTTTTTCCTTTTCTCTTCTTAGCTACAGGTCATCCCAGCCGGCTGACCGGCTGCCGGTTGACCACCGGCTGGGAGCCTTTTCTCAATAATCTGTCCAAGGTCAATTTTTCTTCAACTCTTCGAAAAAAGCTAAGTATGGGAATTGACCCCCAGCCGTCCTACCGGCTGCCGGCTGGGAACCGGCTCAGGGCCTGAGTTGTTGGATCTGTAACATTCTTCATTTGTTTCTTCAAAACCGAGTCACGGTTCCCCAGCCGGCCTACCGGCCGCCGGCTGGGAACCGGCTGGGAAGGCCTGGGCTCATGCCTTGCTAATTTCTTCACAAATCTTCATAAATCGCTCTAAATCCGCCTCGATTTCTCTCGTTTCTTCGCCCCTGTTGTAATACCTACAAAAAGTGGATAGAATAGGAATATACGAGGCAACGGACGTAAAAACACCTAAAGACATGCAAATCAAGGTCGAATCGTGACCGAAAATGGAGCAAATGCAAAGAAAATGATGACCAAAATGGAGCTCATCAGAATTCCCCACACTTAAACCTTACTCGTCCTCGAGTAAAAGATCAAGTTACTACATAACCCTTATTAAAAACAAAGAAACAAACTAACTAAGCTAACTATAAGCCGAATCGGGTTTAGCTACACCCGTAGCCCTTTCAACTCACAATTTGACATTAATGAGGAAGAATGCCCTATTGCAAGGCAAGTGAGGTCTTGCTACAAAACTTTTGATGCCAACAAGTAAAAACAAAACACGTATAGACAAGCAACATGCATCGGAAAAGAAGGAAAACCCGCTTGCCTCATTCAAGCGGCGGAAAACAACTAAAAGGGAACAAATTCAAAATCGTAAACTCCCTCACAAATATTAATTCTACAAGTCACTAAGGCAAGAAGGATGACAACAAAACACCGCCAAATCATGCTAAACTAGGCTACTTTCATAACCGTTATCCAAATACTTTTGTCAAGGGCGATCAGATGGAATGGAATGATGATCCCCGCAATGCTAAAGGCAAAAGATACAACAAGTCTAGATTCTTCACAAAGTAAAGGTCATGGGTCGTCCCAAGATCGACAAAACGGCATGGCAAAATTGATTTTTTGGAGTGAAATGCTCAAATCAATGCAAAATGGTGGATTACAATCAAAACTTGAACTCATTCAATTTTTCATTTCTTTTTCAAGTCATGAGTTAGGATGGGGTTTGTCCCACGCATGCTAATGTCCTTTGTTTTCGCCAATCGCTTATTAGGCAACCGGTTAACCTCTAGACAATAGCTTATCGGGGTGACAATCACTCTGTCTTTGGGCGGTCGAATTCACAACCAAGTGGGAAGCCAACTCAATGGCTACCCTCCAAAGCACATCGAAGTGGTACGCCTCCACCAAAACAACATGTTCTTATTCTTTTTCAACAACCATTTTTTTTTCTTTTTCACTTGAGATTTCTTTTTTCTTTCAAAACATTTCCACTTCTTAGGATCATTGAAAAGAGCATTCCAAATTTATTCATGAAAGTTATTTTTGGGTTGCCAAACCGCCAAGTCGAACAAGGTCACCAAGACAAGATAATCAAAACCACTTCACATCACGGGGGTGGACAAGGTGACTCACATGCAAACCCTTGACTCGGTATTGGACCATGGTCAGAAAGATACTAGAAAAGCATGACCTAGGGTGTTTTAAAAATCATTCTAAAAGACAAAGTCATAAGTAGAAGAATTATTTGCAATGGCCTAAACGATTTTGTCAAAGTTCTCAATTAGGCATTTTCAAAACATTATCCTAAACACAACTACATGCCATGAATGCAACTAATATAGACATGTTATAAAGCAAAAAAGACTATCAAACTACATGGCAAACAAAACTAACACATCTCCTAACAGCACAAAAGCACACAAGCCACACACAAACTCCACAATACACTCCACATCCTCCAAATACATGCCCATCCTCCTCAATCGCAACAAAGGAATGAAAATGAGAGTGAGATAGAGGTTGGAACGATCATACCGTGGCGTCTTCAAGATCCAAAGCGGTGCTCAAGCGAGTGTTGCCTATGCGAAAGGAGAGAAAACAAACACAGGTATATACAATTCTACACTAATAAGGTAAAAACATGTTTTTGAATTTTTCAAATTTTTCGATTTTTTTGGTATTTTTGAAGTTTTTTCATACTTACAAAAGCAATCAAATATTCACAAAGTGGATATTTTCCCTACCCACACTTAAGATTTACATTGTCCTCAATGGAATAAAGTGCAAGGGGGAAATGAAGAAAAAGAACGAAAACAACATGTTTTTGGCTTTTTTGAAATTTTTGAGAAAATAAAAACTTGTTTTTGTATTTTTTTGAAATAAACGGTTCTTCCTCCCCACACTTATTTATATGCATAATGTGAGGAGGAAAACCGGAAAATAAAGAACATATTTTTGAAAGTTTTTGGTTTTTCAATTTTTTTGGATTTTTTTAATTTTTATGAAAGCAATAAAAACAAAAAGAGACAAGAGAAGATGAAAAACTAAAAACTAAACTAAATGCTCTAATCTAAATGTATGCAAACTACATGTGACAATATGATACAAAAATATAAATCTAATGCATTTACATGAATGCAACTATATGCATCTAAACTAACGATGTGAAAACATGAAAAGAAAACTAAAACAAACTAACTAAACTAAACTAACTACTCTAAATGCATGCTAGAAAGGAAATGCAAACTAAATCGAAATTTGGATTAAGGGAGTTACTTGCTTTGTTTTGGATTTTTCAAGGGGAGCAAAGTCATCCACCACCTACCACCTCCAAAGGTGGTCATTGATCAAAGTGATCCTCGGACTCATAACCTTCATTACCGCTTCCATCATCATCATTCCCATCCACTTGCATATAGTCGCTCGGGTTGATCATAACATCACGGAAAGGGGAGGCATGCGACCCACTAGCTCCCGCATCATTAAACCCACCATGGAAGGATGAATGCCTCGGAGGGCCCGAATCCTCATTTCCCCGGAAGTTGGGGGGAAAGATCGGGTTTGAAAAATAACCCGGGGCGACGTTAATCTCCCCGTAAAAATGACCCTCGGGAGGCACATAACCCCTATCAGGAGGCATGTAGTAAGATGGGCGGCCACCGGCCGGATGATGATAATCCTCGCGGACGTACCGATCATAACTCGGAAATGTCCCATAGGCTTGATCATGGTAGAGGTAATCAAGCCTATAGGTCACATCCCTGTGACGCTCATCGGCCAAAGCTTGGCGCTCGTCTGCTAGATCCGCTGCTTTCTTCATTCCCAAGTCAACCCGGGCCATGAAATCAATAAGCTCTTGGGGGCATGAAGATGAAGATGAACCGGAGGCGGAGGTAGATCCCTGGAAGTACGAGGGACCACTCTCGAACTGGGACATGGTAATGGGGGGCTCCTGAAATGGCTCAAACTGGAGGTCGGAAGGAGTGGCACCGACTCTATCTCTGGTGTAAACTCTCGGAGCACGCTGGTCGGGAGGGAGCTCCTCGGGGTCCACCTCTATATCAAGGAGGTAGGAGGTGTTCCCGGGGACAACTCTCATCCTCTTGGTGTTAGGCAAGGGCACCGAGTTCCTGAACTTATTGTCTACGCGTATCTGCCAATACTCATTACGATCACTGGGGTTATACTTGATCCACCCCAAAGCCTCCTGTAAGTATCGGCGAGATAACACGTTCTCACCCTGAATGTAGTCAACAGTGAAGTGCCTCTGACAACGGTTACTGGCAATCAAAGTGACCATCCCCGCCAACACAAATGGGGGGTAGTAAGCTGAGGTTGGGATGCCAACCTACTCAAGTGAAGGGCCATATGGTGAGCAATGTTTAGTTTCGGGCCACCAACCAAATAACAACCAAGTATCTCGAGCTCCGTAGTAGTGAAATTATGTGGTTCATCCCTAGAGAAAACGGTCCACCCCATGAACCTATGCCATATCCTAATCGGTGCCAAATGCACCCTATTAGCCGGTTTCTTTTTGTTTTTATCACTTACAAGACCGGTGATGGCTGTCCAAATGAGTTCGGTATTAAAGCCCTCCGGAGGCTTAATGGGCAATTTTCCGTCGAGCCCAAAAATTAAGGCAAATTCCTCTAATGTGAGACGATGTTCCTTATTCATCAATCGGAACTCTAGGAAGGCAACTTTTCCCATGGTTCAGTTCTTAGTCACTACCAAAGAACTCAAAAATTCCCAAGTTAACCGGGGAGATGTGTGAACCGGTTTTGTTTCATACAAAGCTTTCATACCCATACCGTCAAAAAGAGCCGCGATTATTTTCTCAATCCCTATTTCCCTCAAACCGGCTCTATCAATAAACCTAGTTGGGTGAAGGGGGCGATTCTTAAAATAGGTGAAATTAACTTTTTGTTGAATTGTAGCAAAGGTGAGTCCGGGAAAGCAAGGATCCGGGCCAATGTTGCTACTATCCATCACATTCTGAACTTCTTGCTCCACCATAGGGTCGTGCCTTGATTTGGTTCGCCTTTCTGTTCTTCCCGACATGGCTATTTGAAGGTGAGGTGATGAGGGAATGAAGGGGGTTTTGATTTGAGAGAGTTTGGGTGGTGTTTGTGGGTGTTTTTGAAGGTAAGGGATGAAAGGGAGAGGAGGAAATAAGGAAGTAAGAAGAAGAAATGAAGTGAAATGAGGGAAAAAATGAGGGGTTTTGAGTTTTATTATCCGCGATAGAACACTCTCAGCCGGTCCGGGACCGGCCGCCGGCCGACCGGCTGAGAGTTAGGGTTAGGATTTTTTGCAATTTTCGAATTTTTTCTAAGGCATATGTTTCTGAGCCGGCGGACCGGCTGCCGGCCGACCGGCTCAAAAACAGGTCTTCAAATTCCCTTCGTCTTCTCTTCTTCTTCAATCTCACTTACAAACACTCCCAGCCGGTGGACCGGCTGCCGGCCTACCGGCTGGAGAGCCTTCATTTTCTTCTTTTCCTTCACTTACAAAAACTCTCAGCCGGCGGACCGGCTGTCGGCCGACCGCCTGGGGTGCTTCCTCCTTTGCCTTTTCTTCAGATTTGGTTCACACTCTTGATTCTCAGCCGGCAGACGGCTGCCGGCCTACCGGCTGGGAATCAAGCTTCCTTGAGTTTTTGATTTTTGAACAAGTCTTCGTCTTCTCAGCCGGCTGACCGGCTGCCGGTTTGGTACAGGCTGGGGATGCAAAATCTGAAATCTGCCCAAATACATTATCAAAAACAGAAATGTGTCCAGGTCCTCCCAGCCGGTATGGTACCGTCGGCCGGTGAGCCGGCTGGGAGTACCTGTACACAATTTCGAGAAATAATTTAATTTGAACATAAAAATCAACTTTGCCAACAACGGTTTTGCCCATAATCCTCCGACTATACTCATGAATTATCCACAAACAAGCAACGAACATATCCAAATATCTCATGCAAGCTAAAAATTAAATTAAAACCGAACTAACCATGAAACTAACATGCAATCTAGATGAACTAAAGGAAACTAATACTTACAACCGGTGGTTATTAAGTGACTCCACCAAACCTTTCATGAACAAACTTCCTTGAAATCAATCCTCCTCGGGGAGTGGGTCCCCGAGGTCAATAACTTCAACGGTGCCTTTGGAATCTCCTTGATAATAGCGCTTAATCCGATGTCCGTTGACTTTGAAGGTGCCACCGCCTTCACTCCAAAGTTCAAAGGCCCCATGAGGTGAAATATCCATAACTTTGAAGGGCCCGGACCATCGTGATCTAAGCTTTCCCGGAAAGTTCTTTACTCTTGAATTGAAAAGGAGAACAAGGTCTCCTATGCTCACATTCTTCTTCATTAACTTGGCATCATGCCACTTCTTCGTTTGCTCCTTATAGAGTTTTGAACTCTCATAAGCTTCATATCTAAGCTCCTCAAGCTCACTCATTTGCAAGAATCTTTTCTTCCCGGCCATGTCTAAGTCGAAGTTCATCTCCTTTAAGGCCCACCAAGCCTTGTGCTCAAGCTCCACCGGTAGGTGGCATGCTTTCCCGTACACAAGCTTGTAGGGAGTCATTCCTATAGGTGTTTTGTAAGCCGTCCTCAAAGCCCATAGCACATCATTCAATTTTTGGGACCAATCTTTCCGGTTCTTTTGCACCACCTTCTCTAGAATAGCCTTGATTTGATGGTTTGAAACCTCCACTTGCCCACTAGTTTGAGGGTGGTAGGCAAGTGCTACCTTGTGGGTCACTCCATAAGAGGCTAGAAGGGCTTTGAATGTGTGTTTCCGGAAGTGGGAACCTCCATCACTTATCACAATTCGGGGTACACCAAAACGGGGAAAGATGATGGTCTTGAAGAGCTTTACCACTACCTTGGAGTCATTGGTGGGGGAGGCAACCGCCTCAATCCATTTCGAGACATAGTCCACAGCTACCAAGATGTACTCATTCCCGCATGAATTGGGGAAAGGTCCCATGAAGTCAATCCCCCAACAATTAAACAACTCAATCTCCAAGATGGTTTTTAGGGGCATCTCATTCCTTTTACCGATGTTGCCGAACCTTTGACAAGCGTCACAAGATCTTACTACATCGTGAATGTCTTTAAACATAGAAGGCCAAAAGAACCCTCCTTGAAGAACCTTGGCTATAGTCTGTGAAGCCGCCAAGTGCCCTCCATAGGCGGAGTTGTGAAGCCGATCCACAATTTCAAGCCCCTCTTCCTTTGATACGCATCTCCTCAAGAGTCCATCCCCACACTTTTTGAAAAGGTAGGGATAATCCCAAAAATATCTCTTAGCATCAACTTTCAATTTTCTCCTATCTCTTGCTTCCAACTCCTCCGGGATAAAGCCATTAACAAGATAATTGGCAATATCCGCAAACCAAGGCAACTTATTGCCTATTGCCATCAAACTATCCTCACGCAACCATTCATTGATCGGGCCATCTCTATCATGCAAACCATGATCCTCAAAAGTCAATCTAGACAAGTGGTCCGCAACTACATTCTCCGACCCCGACTTGTCTCTTATCTCTAGATCAAATTCTTGGAGTAAAAGGACCCATCTCAAGAGTCTTGGCTTGGCATCCTTCTTCAACATTAATTGTCTCAAAGCGGTGTGATCGGAGTACACCACCACTTTAGATCCCATGAGATATTGCCTAAACTTCTCAATGGCATGCACGATTGCCAACATCACGTGGTGTTTCCTATCCACAACTTGACCTAGGACCGCTCCTACCGCGTAATCGGATGCGTCACACATGATCTCAAAAGGCAATCCCCAATCCGGAGCACGAATAATAGGAGCCGTCACAAGTGCTTCTTTGATCCTAGAAAAGGCTTCAAGGCAATCATTAGTAAACAAAAAGGGAGCATCCTTGAGAATAAGAGAAGTCAATGGTTTGGCAATTTTGGAAAAATCTTTGATAAAACGCCGGTAAAAGCCGGCATGTCCAAGAAAACTCCTCACCCCTTTCACATTGGTGGGGGGTGACAAGTTCTCAGTGACCGCCACTTTTGCACCATCAACTTCTATCCCCCTCTTGGACACTATGTGACCAAGCACAATCCCCTCATCTACCATGAAATGGCACTTCTCCCAATTGAGGACAAGGTTGTGCTCCTCACATCTTTTCAACACATTTACAAGATTAGAAAGCCCTAGGTCAAAAGAATCACCATGAACACTAAAATCATCCATAAAAACCTCCATAGATTTCTCAAGAAAATCGGGAAAGATAGCCATCATGCACCTTTGAAAGGTGCCGGGTGCATTACACAACCCGAATGGCATCCTCCGATAAGCATACACACCTTGGGGGCATGTAAAAGTTGTTTTCTCTTGGTCTTCCGGGTGAATGGGTATTTGAAAAAACCCGGAATAACCGTTAAGAAAACAATAGTACGAATGCCCCGCAAGTCTCTCTAACATTTGATCAATGAAGGGGATTGGGAAATGGTCTTTGTGAGTGGTCGCATTCAACTTGCGGTAATCAATACACATCCTCCAACCCGTCACCGGACGAGTCGGTCGGAGAGTCCCATCCTCTTGTGTAACCAATGTTACACCCCCCTTCTTGGAGACAACATGGACGGGGCTCACCCACCGGCTATCCGTGATCTCATATATGATTCCGGCCTCAAGCAACTTAAGAACTTCACCCTTCACTACATCCGCCATTTTCGGATTCAATCTCCTTTGACCTTCCACTCTAGGTCGACTCCCTTCTTCAAGAATTATTCTATGCATGCAAAGGTTCGGGCTTAGCCCCTTGATGTCATCAAGGCTATACCCCAATGAACTCCTATGATCCTTTAAAGTTGAAATGAGTTTGGATTCTTGTTGCTCATTGAGGTTGGCATTGATGATCACCGGGTAAGCCTCTCCCTCCCCAAGAAAGGCATACTTGAGGGAGGGAGGAAGGGTTTTGAGTTGTACCTTTGGAGGGAGCATCCCCTCCACCTTCTCAACTTCCTCATCTTCTAGCTCAATGTTCTCATCCATTTCTTTGTCTTCACTAGTCGTGATGCCACATAATTGTTCCATGTGGCTTTCCTCCTCTTCTTCCATCTCTACCATCTCCCTTACCACTTGCTCCACAATGTCCAATGTAAATGCTTCATCATGCTTTGGACCTTTCATCATAGTAGGTAGATTAAACTCAATTTTGTCATCCCCAACTCTAAAGGTGAGCCGCCCATTCTTAACGTCTATCAAGACGCCTCCGGTAGCCAAGAAAGGCCTACCAAGGATGATGGGAGTGTGGCTATCCTCCGGGATATCAAGGACAACAAAATCGGCGGGAATTAAATGCTTACCCACCTTGACGGGTACTTCCTCAAGCACTCCCAAAGGGCGCTTGACGGACCTATCAGCCAATTGGAGGGTGATACTTGTGGGAACTAAATCATTCAAGCCAATTATTTTTGCAACTTTCAAAGGGAGCACACTTACACTAGCTCCTAAATCACAAAGGGCACGAGAGATTGGAATGCCACCGACTATGCAAGGGATAGAGAAACTCCCCGGATCACCAAGTTTCTTTGGCTCCTTTTGGAGGAGAAGTGCACTACACTCCTCCCTCATAGCCATTACTTCTTGGTCACCCAAGGTTCTCTTGCCCGACAAGATTTCTTTTAAAAATTTGGAGTAAGTCGGCATATTCAATATCACCTCCGTAAAGGGAAGGGTCACTTCAAGTTTTTCAATCATTTTACAAAAGTTTGTGAACTTGAAGTTGTTGGGAACTAAGTTCCTTAATTTATGCTCAAAACTAATGTGAGTTTTGTTTCTTTAAGTTTAGTCATAAAACTTAAATGGATCTTATGCATGCAAGATGATATCATAAGATGAGATAGTCCTTACATTGGTTTTAGAAGGTTTATACTCAATAATCACCTATTATTTGAGTCTTCAAGCCACCGAAATTACCCTTAAACGATCTAACAAAAATCGTCTCCTAAAGGTGCGTATCAAGGACCCGATCTCAAACTATTACTAATTTTGTTACTAGAAAATTAGTATTAGTATACTAGAAATATTAATAATATTACCCTTAATATTATTAGTAATGGAAATAATTTCTTACTTAGAAAAACTATTTCTAAGTATTATGGCTAGTATGATGGAGGTTGTAGTATGATATGGGTGTGTGCATTCACCAACAACTCTTGATGTGTAGTGTGTTTGTGTGGTATATATGGGGCAAAAATGACCTTCCTTGCTCATGCACTTGGCCGGCCAAGGCTCCCCAAATAGGCCAATGCATGGCCTTCTAATTCTTACACAAAGGCAAGAATATGCCTTACACATTTCTTACACACTTACACACCTATTTCTTACTTACACACACAATCAATATGTACACACAACCTCTCCATACACAAGGGCATACTTTTGTATTATTACCAGTTGATCCACGTTTATCAATAACGGTTGGCTTGCTAGATAAGTTTGACGTTATTGTCATACGGATGGCGGTGATCAACTGGTCCCTATACGTCACACCTATAGGACACGTTTGAGAGATGTGAAGGTATGAAAATACAATCACATTTATGCCGGATATGACTAAACAGTTAGTCAGAGGTATTGACTATTAAATTAGTCAATAAGATGTTGAGATTATTATTTAATACGGATTAAATAATTTTAGCTAATACGGATTGCATGATTAATTCGTAAAATTAAATATAAACGGTTATATTTAATTAAATATTGTATTCGCGTATTAATATAAACAGTTATATTAATTTGGGTAATTATACAATATCGTAATTTTATCAGACCATCATTAATACATCGACTGCATTAATATCTGATAACATGCATACGATTTATAAACAAAACCCGCGAATAAAGTTTAGCTAAATGGGTCGAATCACAAATTAGAATAAGGTAAGAGTGGAAAGCCCACTCCTACCCTATTGGAAATTTCGGCCAAAAGAGCTAAATAAGGAGGAGGACTCTCCTTATGTCAGGGACTCTTGTTTCACTGTTTAAACAAATCTCAAAGAAAAATTAGGGTTTTGAGAGCTTTCTTCTCCCAAAACCTCAGATCTCACATCTAAAACCTAAATAGCTCTCCCAATATTGCAAGGCAGTTGGAGAGGATTTCTAGCACACGCGGCCACGTCTCATTCTAAGTCTTGGATGCAAGTTATAGGAGGGAATTTGTGTTAATTCCTGTTCTTAGGCCTTTCGCACAAGGACTAAAGGTTGTACTTCTTTTCTTATCCTTTTTAATCTTATGACTATAAACACAACTGTATTTTTCATTATAATCCTGCAAGTTTAGGGTGAATACATGCTTTATTCCCCACAAGTGGTATCAGAGCCAGGCCATGAAAATTTTACCTTTGTGTTTTTCGTAAGTTTTAAAACCTGAAAAATCGTCTTCTGCCGCTAAGTCGGTCGATCGACCCCCCGTTGCGGTCGGTCGACCGCCTCCTGCGTGTTTTTCTGTTTCGACAGTTTTTCTTTTGTGAGAAATTGTGTTCAGAAACTCGGTTTCGTGTTTTGTGGTCGGTCGACCTGTTTTTCGGGTCGGTCGACCATTCTGCTTAAAAAAAAAAAAAAAAAAAAAAAAAAAAAAAAAATTCGTCAGGTGGTCGGTAGACCTGTTTTTTAGGTCGGTAGACCACCCCTGTAACAGACTCGTTTTTTTTTATTTTCCGAAAATAACATGTTTTATTTTCACATGGCCTTTAGTAATATACTATATACGGAAATAGTATATTATTAATTTTGTGAAACGGTTCACCCTCGTTTGATACATATTATTTTAAAACGGTTTAAAATAATAGGATTATAAACTTATTAAAATTAAAGTGGTTAAAACGGTATAATCACATAATTTTAATCCTAAAAGGTGGTTTGGTAAAAATTTGTTAATCATAATAACAGTATTATGTCATGTATGAATTTTATTTAGTTGATGCATTTTATTTATCGTCTTGTGAATGCCTTGAATGCTTTCAATAACGTATTTAATTTTTGCAAACGGTTGTAACTTAGTGTGGCCTTAGTAGATTGTGTTACCGTAATGATGGAACACAGTCTTGCTTGTAATTTTGAGATCTTGAATCTCCGTTTTGGGTTTTTGCCATGTAATTACTTTTGTATTTAAATTAGAATGTAAATAGGGTTATATTTGTAATTTAAATTAGTAATTTTGTGAAGACCAAAGACGGAGACCGGATGCTCACTCCCGCTGCAAGGACCAAGATGGAACATCAAGACAAGCTTCTAGGGTCCAACGGTGGATTCCAAGTTGTTTTATGTTTATTTTGGTAGGATAGGCCACACTAGGACTTTTATTTACGTTTATCGCATTTATTTTATGCTTTCATCGATAATAGCTTGCATCATTTTCCGCCTAAAACCAAACCACCTATTACATGCCTGAAAACTGGCTCATGTAGAGGTTACGCGTTAGTTTTTTGTGACAATACAGATGTCACATGTCAATTGCAAAGCTATCACTTTATTTCATTCATTCACAAATATGCTAGATTTTAGTTCACTTAATATGAATAAATATAAGTCGATGGGGTCTTCCTCGTATAACCAAAAATTGAGAATAGTCTTTATAAATCAGCCTCCCATGAATCCCTTCTTCGTCGGTAGGCATAATATGACCCCTTCTACGTCGGGTAAGTGGGAACAGATGATTTATTTTATCTCAACATCATGGTCACTCGATAATATCTAGTGACTGAGATGGACTAATAGATAGGATTTACGGAAATCTATCGACCAAGAGTTCCAACGGTGGAATTAGCCAAACTGTGGGCTTATCAATATACGAAAATTGAGTCTTGGGATCATTTATATAATTCTTGAGGGAGATCAATTATATAAATGCATGAGTCTACGAGTTTAAATTCAATTTAATATAGACTTAAATCACAACAATGAGTTGCTTATATGGTTTTGTTTTATCTTCTTTTCAGTCTAGAACACGTTCAATTAAACTGCTGTATAACTAAATGGCTGGTGAAGACCCAATGCCAAGTGCCAAGCTAGCACGTGAATCCTGGCTAAAAGCCTTCATGGACTCCATGAATCAGTCCACAAGACTGAGGAATGATGGGTCAAACTTCTCTGACTGGGAGGCAGCACTACGGAATGCTGCCATTGCTGACGGAAAGCTCAAGTACTTAACTGAGCCCATTCCGCCACACCCAGGAACTGGAGCTAGAGCTAACGAAGTTCGCGCTCATAGCGACTTCGTCATGGAAGCGGGTGCGATAAAGAACGTACTCATCTATGCAATGGAATCCAATTTGCAAAGACGCTTCATAACCCATGGTGCAAACAAGATTTTCACCACGCTCACTAACGAATTCTCAAAGGCTCCGAGAATCGTTTCTTATGAGCATACCTGTCGCTTCTTTGAGGCGAAACTCCAGAAGGGCCAAGCTGTTAGCCCACATATTCTTCACATGATTGAGAATATCGAGAAACTGGAGGCCCTAAACTGCAAGATCAGTGAGAACATAATCGTTGATCGAATGCTTCATTCACTTCATGATGGGTTCGCCCTCTTTAGGGCCAACTATTACATGAAAGACATGAAGAAGACTCCTCATGAGCTCCACTCCCTTCTCGTACAGACCGAGAAGGATCTGAAATTAAGTGGGAGCGTGAAGCAAGATGTTCTCATGATCTCCAGTAAGGGTAAGGGTAAGGGTAAAGCTAAAGCTCAGGGTGACCTAACAGTAGGCAAGCCCAAGTTTAAGAAGTCAGGATTTACTAAGAGTGGGCCAGGTGAGTCAAGCAACTCACAGGGCAAAACAAAGAGCAAGGATACTAGCATGGAATGTCACCATTGCCACAAGACTGGGCATTGGAGGCGCTCATGCCCCGTGTATCATGAGGACATTAAGGCAGGCCGTGTTACTCCTGTTGGTATGTCTTCTTCTTCTTTTATTCACATGATTGAGATTAACCATGCAAGTTACGGAACTTGGGTACTAGATACTGGTTGTGGTTATCATCTATGTAATCATGTGCAGGGCCTCCGAAACCAAGAACCCCTAATCAAGGGTGAGGTTGACCTGCGTGTCGGGAATGGAGCACGTGTTGCTGCAATCTCGAGGGGAACATACGTGATCCAGCTTCCAAGTGGATTCGAGTTATCTTTATATAACTGTTATTATGTTCCTTGTTTGTCCAAAAACATTATTTCAGTTTCTGCGCTTGACAAACTTGCTTTTTCATTTGTAATAGAAAATAACAGTTGTATTTTCTCATTACACAATATGATTTATGGCAAGGCAGTTTCCATGAATGGAATTTATGTTTTATATCAAACCATTGAAATATTACATGTGAATAATAAGAAATTAAAGGTGGGTGACAAAGATCAAACTTATCTATGGCATTGTTGTATGGGACACATAAATGAGAAACGCGTAAAACAGCTCATACAGAATGGAGCTATCTCGGCCTTTGATTTCGAATCATATGGCACGTGTGAATCATGTCTCATCGGCAAGATGACTCGTATTTCCTTCAAAGGTGTTGGAATGCGCGCTGCCGACCTATTAGGACTCATACATACGGACGTATGTGGCCCTATGTCGATCAACGCACGAGAAGGCTATAGGTATTTCATCACTTTCACGGATGATTTGAGTAGATATGGCTATGTCTACTTAATGAAGCACAAAAGTGAATCCCTTGACAAGTTCAAAGAATACCAGAATCGGGTACAGAACCAGCTGGGTAGAAATATTAAAGCACTACGTTCTGATCGTGGTGGTGAGTATGTTTCACACGAGTTTGATCAACACCTTAAAGACTGTGGCATCGTGCTACAGTTAACTCCACCTGGAACACCACAATTAAATGGTGTGTCCGAACGGAGAAATCGAACTCTACTCGATATGGTTCGATCCATGATGAGTCACACCGTCGTGCCTGATTCATTGTGGGGCTATGCTCTTTTGTCGGCCGCTCTAATACTTAACCGAAGTCCGTCTAAAGCTGTTGACAAGACTCCATACGAATTATGGAAGGGAACGGTCCCTAACTTGTCCTTTATTCGGGTTTGGGGCTGCGAGGCTTATGTCAAGTGGAGACACGAGGATAAGCTCGGCCCGCGATCGGTCAAGACATACTTTATAGGTTATCCAAAGGGAACTTTTGGTCATTACTTCTACTCGCCAACCGAACAACGTGTTTTTGTTGCGGCTAGTGCGACGTTCTTAGAGAAAGAATTTCTCGAGAACAAGTCGAGTAATAGAACCTTCGAGTTATCGGAGGTTCAAGAACCAACTGCCGAGCAACCATTGGAGGAAACAGTTCCTTCAACCGAGGCTGCGGTAGATATTCCTGAGGAACCTAGGAGGTCGGGAAGAGTCTCTATTCCTCCGGACAGATACATTGGTATGGTCGAGGAACATGATACAGATGACGTCTTACTCCTAGAGGGTAATGAACCCACAACCTATAAAGGTGCCATGACTAGTTCTGACTCAAAGCTATGGCTAGAAGCCATGCAATCCGAGATGGACTCCATGTATGAGAACAACGTGTGGGATCTTGTGGACCTACCTGCAAAGGTACGTCCCCTTCAATGCAAATGGCTTTACAAGATAAAGCATGCCGTGGAAGGACAACAAGATATCCACAAGGCTAGACTAGTTGCTAAAGGTTTCACTCAAGTGCCAGGCTTGCACTATGATGAGATCTTTGCACCCGTAGTCATGCTACGTTCCATTCGGATTATCTTAGCGATCGCCGCATTTCATGATTATGAAATATGGCAAATGGACGTAAAAACCGCCTTCTTAAACGGTTATTTGAAGGAAGAGTTGTACATGGTACAACCCGAGGGTTTTATCGATCCAGAACATCCTAAGAAAGTTTGCAAGCTTAAGCGTTCCATCTATGGACTTAAGCAAGCATCGCGGAGTTGGAATCATCGCTTCGACCAAGTGATAAAAGAGAATGGATTCATTCGATCAGTCGAGGAACCATGTCTCTATATCAAGTCGAGTGGGAGCAAGATTGTATTCCTAGTACTGTATGTCGACGACATACTCTTGATTGGGAATGACATACCTCTCCTATCTTCGGTTAAAGCATGGTTGAAAAACCATTTCCAGATGAAAGATCTGGGAGAGGCACAAAGAATTTTGGGCATCCGTATCTACAGGGATAGATCACGACGGATGTTGTCTCTCAGTCAGGAGTCTTATATAGATAAGATTCTAGAGAGATTCAGCATGACGAACTCCAAGAAGGGGTTCCTCCCTATGACTCCTGGGCTTCACTTGAGCAAGACTCAAGAAGCTAAGTCATTGGAAGAGAAAGAGCGCATGAGTCGGATTCCTAATGCCTCGGCGATAGGATCGATCATGTATGCCATGATATGCACACGTCCTGACGTTGCATATGCATTGAGTATGACAAGTCGATTCCAAGCTCATCTAGGTGAACAACACTGGATGGCCGTGAAAAACATTCTTAAGTACCTACGGAGGACTAAAGATTGGGGATTGACTTACGGAGGTGACTCGACGCTCTACGCCACGGGTTACGCAGATGCTAGCTTCCAAACGGATCAAGATGACTCGAAATCTCAATCTGGATTCGTTTTTACTCTTAATGGTGCTGCTGTCAGCTGGAAAAGTTCTAAACAGAGTGTTACAGCAGATTCTACGACTGAGTCCGAGTACTATGCCGCCTCAGAAGCAGCTAAGGAAGCAATATGGATGCGTCAATTCTTACAAGGACTATCAGTAGTGCCTAGTTCGAAAGACCCAATCACCGTTTATTGTGATAATAAAGGTGCCATCTTCCAAGCTAAGGAGCATAAGTCTAGCAACAAGGCTAGGCATGTACAACGGAAAGCTCATCTAATCAGAGATTACGTGGAGCAAAAGGAGATTTTCATTGATAAGATCGCTACGGATGACAACATAGCTGATCCTCTCACAAAAGCATTACCACGTGATAAGCATGAAGGGCACATTCATTCCATGGGAATTGGATGTGTTCCTAAGTTGTAGTACTCTTTTATGAATTCATGTAATAATTCATTTTCTCGTGTACTCTATTCAACCTTATTGTTATGATATAAAATGTTTTGTTTTTCATGTGGAATTGTACGCCAATTTTGAACACCACAAAGTGAACTGATTAACATTACATCGTTTTGGTCCTTGATTACCCACTTGAGCTGATAACTCAGGTAATCATTTTGTGACGTTGGTTGATGGTGGGTTCAACGAGCCATAAGTCACGTGGATGACTGACCAATCACAAAGGCGAGTTATACGGATATCTCGTAGGACACCCCGTGACAACGTTATGGAGTCCTAAATGTTTTATAACATTGGGTGCCTGGTCGTGGATAGGACCTCCATAGTGTTCCTTAGAGTCGAGTCTTTTGACCTTCAACTGTCTCTTGAGATTAAGACAGATTTTGGGTAACTTTGGTTTCCTTCCCACGGTCACCGTAACAGGGGCCAAGAGGATTTTTTCTGGGTTATTTCATGCTGGGCGATATCGGCAGGATTCGAGTTGAGGGAAATATCCAAACCCTTATCAAGATTTTATCATTTCTCAGGGCCACTCGAGGAGTAGTAACTGAAATGCATGGCCATGCTCGAATACAGATTCGTTTTATCAGTTAAGTTACTCTCTAGTCGGGGAAACCACTCTTGATACAGATCGCTTGTGAGATACGACCTTTGCGAATGCGGATTCGCAAATTTGTCTTACATTGAGTGGGAGAAATTTTAAAAGGATATGAGATTCGGTTATCGCACCTACACTTGTACGGACAAGTGGGAGTTTGTTGGAGCTTGTGTCCTCCACATGTAGTGTGATAACGTCATTGCACATACCCTTGTACGGACAAGTGGGAGATTGTTGGGGCTGGTGTCCTTGACAATTAAGTACAATGACTTATTAAATCTCTTTAAGAATCACAAGGGCATACTTTTGTATTATTACCAGTTGATCCACGTTTATCAATAACGGTTGGCTTGCTAGATAAGTTTGACGTTATTGTCATACGGATGGCGGTGATCAACTGGTCCCTATACGTCACACCTATAGGACACGTTTGAGAGATGTGAAGGTATGAAAATACAATCACATTTATGCCGGATATGACTAAACAGTTAGTCAGAGGTATTGACTATTAAATTAGTCAATAAGATGTTGAGATTATTATTTAATACGGATTAAATAATTTTAGCTAATACGGATTGCATGATTAATTCGTAAAATTAAATATAAACGGTTATATTTAATTAAATATTGTATTCGCGTATTAATATAAACAGTTATATTAATTTGGGTAATTATACAATATCGTAATTTTATCAGACCATCATTAATACATCGACTGCATTAATATCTGATAACATGCATACGATTTATAAACAAAACCCGCGAATAAAGTTTAGCTAAATGGGTCGAATCACAAATTAGAATAAGGTAAGAGTGGAAAGCCCACTCCTACCCTATTGGAAATTTTGGCCAAAAGAGCTACATAAGGAGGAGGACTCTCCTTATGTCAGGGACTCTTGTTTCACTGTTTAAACAAATCTCAAAGAAAAATTAGGGTTTTGAGAGCTTTCTTCTCCCAAAACCTCAGATCTCACATCTAAAACCTAAATAGCTCTCCCAATATTGCAAGGCAGTTGGAGAGGATTTCTAGCACACGCGGCCACGTCTCATTCTAAGTCTTGGGTGCAAGTTATAGGAGGGAATTTGTGTTAATTCCTGTTCTTAGGCCTTTCGCACAAGGACTAAAGGTTGTACTTCTTTTCTTATCCTTTTTAATCTTATGACTATAAACACAACTGTATTTTTCATTATAATCCTGCAAGTTTAGGGTGAATACATGCTTTATTCCCCACAGGAGGAAGGGTTTTGAGTTTGTACCTTTGGAGGGAGCATCCCCTCCACCTTCTCAACTTCCTCATCTTCTAGCTCAATGTTCTCATCCATTTCTTTGTCTTCACTAGTCGTGATGCCACATAATTGTTCCATGTGGCTTTCCTCCTCTTCTTCCATCTCTACCATCTCCCTTACCACTTGCTCCACAATGTCCAATGTAAATGCTTCATCATGCTTTGGACCTTTCATCATAGTAGGTAGATTAAACTCAATTTTGTCATCCCCAACTCTAAAGGTGAGCCGCCCATTCTTAACGTCTATCAAGACGCCTCCGGTAGCCAAGAAAGGCCTACCAAGGATGATGGGAGTGTGGCTATCCTCCGGGATATCAAGGACAGCAAAATCGGCGGGAATTAAATGCTTACCCACCTTGACGGGTACTTCCTCAAGCACTCCCAAAGGGCGCTTGACGGACCTATCAGCCAATTGGAGGGTGATACTTGTGGGAACTAAATCATTCAAGCCAATTCTTTTTGCAACTTTCAAAGGGAGCACACTTACACTAGCTCCTAAATCACAAAGGGCACGAGAGATTGGAATGCCACCGACTATGCAAGGGATAGAGAAACTCCCCGGATCACCAAGTTTCTTTGGCTCCTTTTGGAGGAGAAGTGCACTACAGTCCTCCCTCATAGCCATTACTTCTTGGTCACCCAAGGTTCTCTTGCCCGACAAGATTTCTTTTAAAAATTTGGAGTAAGTCGGCATATTCAATATCACCTCCGTAAAGGGAAGGGTCACTTCAAGTTTTTCAATCATTTTACAAAAGTTTGTGAACTTGAAGTTGTTGGGAACTAAGTTCCTTAATTTATGCTCAAAACTAATGTGAGTTTTGTTTCTTTAAGTTTAGTCATAAAACTTAAATGGATCTTATGCATGCCAGATGATATCATAAGATGAGATAGTCCTTACATTGGTTTTAGAAGGTTTATACTCAATAATCACCTATTATTTGAGTCTTCAAGCCACCGAAATTACCCTTAAACGATCTAACAAAAATCGTCTCCTAAAGGTGCGTATCAAGGACCCGATCTCAAACTATTACTAATTTTGTTACTAGAAAATTAGTATTAGTATACTAGAAATATTAATAATATTACCCTTAATATTATTAGTAATGGAAATAATTTCTTACTTAGAAAAACTATTTCTAAGTATTATGGCTAGTATGATGGAGGTTGTAGTATGATATGGGTGTGTGCATTCACCAACAACTCTTGATGTGTAGTGTGTTTGTGTGGTATATATGGGGCAAAAATGAGCTTCCTTGCTCATGCACTTGGCCGGCCAAGGCTCCCCAAATAGGCCAATGCATGGCCTTCTAATTCTTACACAAAGGCAAGAATATGCCTTACACATTTCTTACACACTTACACACCTATTTCTTACTTACACACACAATCAATATGTACACACAACCTCTCCATACACACAATACTACACGGCTGAAATGAGGTCTTAAATGGACCCATTTTATTTTTGTCAATTGTGTTAATTTGTAACATGTCACATATGTTGCATAACACATGACCCAATTTGTTAATTGTGCAATTTTAACTATTAAAATTCATAATTTACAAATTTATTACATTTAAATAATTTCACTAATAATTTCGAAATTATTATTGTATAAAAATGTAATGTCATAATTTAATTACAACTCTTTGTAATTTTATGATCAACCGTGTTCATTCTCAATTTAATCGTTTCCCAAACGAATAAATAAAAAACGAGTAATAAAACTATTTTATTACTTTGACTATTATTATTATAATCCTATTATAAAAATATTCGTCATATAAAATTATTTCCAAAATTTCCAGTTATTAATTAATTTGTATCCAATACAATATTAATTAATTATTCCATTGAGACGGAATTCCCTAAAGATATGACCTTAAGGGATCAACTGATCACCACCATCATATGACGATAATGTCAAACTCTAGACAGCCAATCATTATCGATAAATGTTGATCAGTCGATTTTAAAAGAGTAACACTCCCAGTTGTGTTTCATTCAAATGAGTTTTAATTACGTCAACACACTATTGTCGACGACACTTCCTCCAACAATCTCCCACTTGTCCGAGACAAGTGTGTGTCACCAATTCTCTTGCCCTATTACTATCTCCCACTCAATGCATGGCGTCCTCTCAGGTCGTGCCGGCAATTGATTAAAATCTAGAGTGGTTTATCTCGATCTGGAGTTATAACTACTGACCGGAATTATCTACCATAGATACCTTCCGAGCGTGGCCACCCATTTCTAGTTATTATTCTCCTCGAGTGGCCTAGAGATATTTCTCAACCCTGACAAGGGGTGGACAATTCCTAATTGACTTATTCCTTCCGGCTGGCCACAGCCCATCATAACCCAAAATATGTCCTTTTAAACCCCAGTTACGAAGGTGTTAGGACATAAATCAAAGTTAATCTGAAAACTATGCCACCTCAGAGAACAGTCATCAGTCCAAGAACTGACTCATGTGAAACACGATAGATGCTCCCGCCACGACCAGGCAGTCTTTTAATAAGAGTACGCCAGAGCTCTATCAGCGGTCATTAGCCCGGCAAATGTATCTTAACATGTCTATGCCTAGGTGATCGATTAGTCATCCCGTATGACTCTATGGCAATTGAACTCACCATCAATCGCATCACACATCCGGTTGCATTGAGATGTCACCTCACTTAAGCAACTAGGGGCGAGGTCATGATAATTCAATTCACTTTAATGGGGTTCAATATGGTCTTACCATCCCATTTGAATTTTACTTGACCTTTCGTGAGTTATAAATAACTCAAACAATTAGTGGATTCTACCATCCAAGTGGTCAACCTTTGAACACCATTTAATTTACAATCAACTTTAGGGTCTCTCGTTTACATCCCTTAAAATTGTAATTATCTTCATTTTGAGTAAACCAGGTTTACCACGGTTCGTGCGAGCGTTCACTTTGCGGATCATATCCATACATTGATCTTTCCTCTGAAAGAGACAAGTCATTCTTATGACTAGCGAATAAGATTATGTGCATTGTGTAACTCCCAGCCACAGCAATGCCTTTACATAATTTGTGAACTTATACATTTTGTAGAATCTTGTGATGACCATGTAGTTAAAATTCAAGTCATTGAGATGCATAGTCAATGAATGTAAGCCAAAGATTATCACAGATCTTCGCTCGGTGTCTTGGAACTTGAGTCGTTGCAAACCTTTTACCATACGACTAAGTTATCTTCCAAGATCTTGAATTTGTCTTTCATCTTCATTGGAGAATACTCTGACAATTGATCAAGGTTTAATCATTGGTTTAACACCTGCTCAACGGGTTGTCCTGTAAGCTGTTTGCATCCACTTTACACGATTATACTAATGGCGGAAACATTAGTGATTTAAACGTGCAAACAATAGTACTTAAGGTTCGATAAATTTCCATGATCCCATCATGGTTATACTATCTTCATCTCCATGAACAACCTTAATACTAACATCAAGATGTCTCTTATAATCTCAACTAAACATCCCATGTTCAATTAGAGTTAATTCATATCAATATGTCATCTAGAACCAAAACTCGTGTACCTTTTATAAGTATCAATGCTTCATTCCAAACGAGCAATGAGTTGTTTTAGATAACGTTTACTCCCACTAAACTCTTGTTCTTGCCTGATTCTGAAGATCCCGAAGTCATGCCCATGACTCAATAGCTTCAAATCCTGGAGTGAGAACTCCCACTGAACTTTACATTTAACCGTAAATCATAAAGCTCCCACTCAATTCAATGTTCTTTAACATTTAATGAATTGAAATGGTTGGGACTTAACCATATGTGCTAATAGTCACATCCTTTTCAAATACCCTTTTGAAAAAAAAATGGTTATTGAGTTTACTGAATTCATTCTCAATGAATTACCTTACTACTTTCAACAAAGTTACCCTTAACTTTGCAGACTGCTGACATCCACATGTCAACATATGCTTCTCCCAATAAATCTCATTTATTAGCATGTATGTCTTATAAATTTCATGGTCTTTAGAATTTGCATTGACACATTTAGATCACCATCTAAATCCAAGAACCCTTTCTTGAGCCTTTGCAAAATCTTTTGAATAATTTTCTTCGAGTGTCCTCCCGTATTTTCTATAAGAGTCTTTTCTTATGGTGTACAATTTCTGTGTGTGGGAACTTTCAGTTCCCCACATTTATCTTATCTTGTACTGTACGAGGACTCTATCATGGATCTTATCCATGTATAGAATTTTTCCTTACAAACTTCAAAAATTTATCCTTGAAGTATCCTCCAGGGCCGGGGCCGTTAGGATATAAGGCGTAGTTTTTACCAAACCGTAGATCTTATCCACAACCTTTGGGTTTATCCACAACTTTTGGGATGATAAGGCTTAGAATCTTATCCACAGCCTAATCTACCTTTTACAACCATAAGGTGTAGATTTTCTGAATCGTAGATCCTATCCACAACTTAATCTCTTACACAACCAAAACACAATAAATCCTACTATTCACTAATAGATCATATCCATTGTGTTAATCAAAATCACTTGCTATTTGTGGCATTTTAAATTTCTCCCACTCTATCTTTGTAATAATAATCCCATTTTATCACCAAAGATAGCTACTAAGGCCACAAGCAATGACTTTGATGTTGGTTTATGTACCCTAATGATTTATTACAGAAAATATTCGATTTAAGCTTAGATAGTTTAGAATGGTTGATAACTTTTCCTCTTTAATTAAGTTCTAAACTTAATTTGATTTTGATTTGATTTGAATTAAGTATCCTATACTTATTCCATCTCAATGGTCATACATTGAATTGTCACAATCAATTCTATTTTATGTTAAGATTTGCAAGTGTTTAAACTAATTAAGAACATAAATATAAAACCAATAGTGACTTGGGTTGAAAACCAAGTCACCACATTATCCAAAATACAACCAATTGTTTAAAGTATTAACTTTTCCTCGTCCAACAAGGAAATAAAATACGGGTTTTAAATTGTTCTTTCAACACTTGAAATACTAGCAAAATAAGCGGAAAAACAAAGCTCCTTGATCATCCTGAGTGGAGCTACTCTTAGTTCCATTGATCCATTATGCTTGATTTTTCTTTCCCTTATTTTTGTTTCCATGCCCTAATTCAAGTAAGAAGAGCATTCACATCACAACTTGTATCATAATACGTTAGTTGAGATTATCACAAAATAGAGACAGTTATCATACCAACTGGAAGAATCTTCCCAGCTTTGAGATCGCTGAGATATCTGGAACAATTCCTCTTCTTATGTCCTTTATTACTACAATAAAAGCACTTGGCTCCTTGATGAGAGCTCTTGTTGGGATCTGATGTACCTGCCTCTGAAGACACATTCTTTAAACCTTTGGAAGGTTGCCTCCCCTTTGCCCTACCCTTCCTATCGAACTTTCCTTTTCCCTTAACATTTATATAGAGCATATCCTTAGGGGAACTAACATTTAGGCCCATATCCCTTTCTACTTGCACGATCATATTGTGCAATTCATCGAGAGAGATGTCTTGGTTCCTTATGTTGAAATTCATCCGGAACATTTCTAATCTCGCGGTGGTTGTAAGGCAAGCAAGGGGTGGTCGATTTACTCGTAAGTAGGTAGCGGGTTTCGCGTGGAACATTTCTAAACAAGCCTCGGATTATCTGCGTTTCCTGCTATTTCAGGTAGGGGATTAACTGTGCACTCGTATATGATGTGAAACTTGATCATTAACTGTTGTGAATTATATATATATCTTGTTGAATGAATAATATTGTGATATATAATTCTGTGATATGATATGGTGCGAAGATAAAGGGTCTGTGATTGGTGCGGAGATAAAGGGTCTGTGATTGGTGCGGAGATAAAGGGTCTGTGATTGGTGTGGAGTATATTGCGTCTTGTGATTGGTGTGGAGTATATTGGGTCTTGTGACTGGTGCGGAGTATATTGGGTCTTGTGATTGGTGTGGAGGTAATGGGTCTTGTGATCGGTGCGGAGTTTATTTGGCGTTGGATCGGTGCGGAGTATATTATATTGTTGTTTATGTTTTATCTGTTTTACCTACTCAACCTCGTGGTTGACCCTGTGTATTCGTGTGACACCTACGATGATCCGGAATGGGGAGTAGATTCTACAGGAAAGAGACAGATGAGCTAGGAGCTGGGACGGGAATGTGAGATGCAGATTTGTGACCGACTTAGAATTATATCACTTATAGAGTAGTCATCAGTTGTACTTTTATTCTGTTTCGTAGCCTTGTAATATCAAAGTTTAAGTTTAATCCGTTTGATATAAAGTACTTTGGTTTGATTTACTTTGTTATACACTACCTCGGATATTCCGAGATGGTAACATCTCTATTTATTCGAGAATGTCTTGCTAAAGGCTCTTGAATAAACGGGGGTGTTACAAAGTGGTATCAGAGCGAACGATCCTCAGGCCTAAACCAAATGAATAATAATGCACATAGGAGGAGTCTAATAAAATGAACCCCGAGATGAAACTGATAGGAGCCCCAAAAAGGAACGGGATGAGTTAGGGGCCCCTCACACCAAACCTGGGCCCTTTCTGTTCTGTCTCGGGAACCCAATGAGAGAAATTGAAATGTGGGGTAGACTATATAGTAACCTAGATGTCTTGTACTAACGTTCTTGCAGGAGAAGGAATGAGGTAAGTTACGATGTGTGATATGGTTGGTAATATATACTGCAAATCATTGGATTTATGTTGAGTGTTGGTTGAGATATACTATTTCTGGTATTGAGAACAAGAGATTTTGAACATGAGCTTTACTTATATATATATATGGTGATATGCATGCGGCTGTATGATCCCTGAACCGTTAAGTAGAGATATAGTATAATGATGTGTGTAATAAGTTGATGAGCTATAGTCACCTAAAAGGATAGGTGTAGGAGAGATATGATCATGATTGACTGGAATGGTTAGTAGAGCCAGCTATGCTATGTCGTTATAGGAGGTGGAATCAAGTTAAGTCTTATGGGTAAAAGCTAGTAGACCAAACCGGAGGCTGTGCGCGTTGATAATTGCCTGTACTATTCTATGTGTATACACTTCTTATTTGCATGCCTTATACTTTGCAAGAGTTTACTGATAGGCATACTAGGCAAATGTGATCGGAATTTGAGACTTATGATTTTATTATTTTATTAATTGCGTTAGCAATCTATGTTTAGTAATATGCAGAATGTGTGTTCTAAGCTATGAATGTATGTAGTCATGTGTTGCGTATATCGTATTTAAAATTTTATACCGTTATATACATTTAAATCCGTTATGAAGTTTGTCATCAATAAGGGATACATAGTAGTCACTAGGTTATATTCCGTACTTGGATACACAGGTATAAACTGTCAAGTTATTTAATTGATTTTATTTTCAGTTTCGAAACCTTTACCGTATTTTGATGCCAACTACAATTGAAATAAGGAATGAATGTTAATATGGTACAGAGTGATGTCTATGCTTCATATGTTTGTCAATGTGGTTGGATGAGAAAGGTTGAGTGTGGATGTAGTAATGTGTAGTTGCAAAGGGACCAAAATTTTAATAATTTTTCAGAATGTTGTCTGGTTTGTACGGGCTGTCACTTTATACGTGTTCAATAATTGTGTATTAAATTTATGCATGATAACCTTCTGAGTTGGCTTTACAATGCTTTTGATTTCACGATAATAGGAGTTATATTTGAGGGAAATAAATCTTTTAGTTGACAAACATGTTTACTTTTATGTACAATTCCAACTCCACTGTTTAAAATATTCTTTCACGTTTCCCAAAATGTTAAGCTATGTAAGAACTTATTGAGTTGTTTAATTGTGATTGTTTTGCAAGCTATCAAATAATCCGATGAGTTGTTGTAAAGTTCCTGTCCAAACCAATTAAGTTGTGAGTTATGTAAATCTTATATAAAAGTTTAAGCAAATATGAACTATGCGTTGTGACCATGTGATAACCTGTTATGACATTAGTAACATGAATAGTAGGCATATATTATGATTCTGAACCTCACGATATGATAGTGTAACTTGGTTTACCTCGTTAAGTTTAAATATAAAATCGTTTCAATTATACCATCGCTCTTACTGCCTAGTTTTACGACTTCCTAATCGTTATGTGTTGTTTAGATGTGATGTCAAAATCATGTTTATCTGAAAAGTGCCTTGCCATGTGAGAGAATGGAGTTAACTTGTAAGCTTATAAGCATGATATAACGATTTAATTGATATACGTAATTGTGATTGTTTGAACAATGCGAATCGTATTGATGTTCTCTCGTATATCAATGGTTTATCTTTGTTTAGTTCCATGAGTTCATAATCTTTATAACTTCTTCAAGTATACTATTATACTATGTAGTGAATTGCATATTGCCATCTTCCAAATTTGTTCACAATGTATTGAATTATTAAGTAGTCGACAGATAATTTATGGAAGTACTCGTTTTATGAATTCGTATTTATTTATTTCTTTATTTATCTATTTTTATTTCTATCGGTGAGACTTTTATAATTCAAGAACAATGTTTTATTAAAGAAAAGTAAGAACGTTTCCGGGTAGTCTCGCTTCAGATTACAGCTTGTAAATTCGTCTTTTGACTTGGGATTTTAAATCGTCATCAAATTTACCGCTTCAAGGTTCCAAAAGTTTTAAAGTTGTATTTCAAGGTGATGATTACCATGATGACGCTTGATCTTTTAACCATTATGATGATTGTTTGCAATATGACAAATTCTTTACTTACGGTTGATGAAAGCATGCCGAATGCTTAATTGTTGCGCTTTATATAAACTTTTATGTTGCAAGACATGTATTTTATTAGTATCATGATAAATGATGTAAGTTGAGTTATACCTAAGTGATCTTGATAACTATTTAATACCTGGAAATGTTATACGGTCTTGTGAGTCTATGAATTGTGTATATCCTGTGAGATATGTAAATGTCCATGTTTAATTATGTTAATAAATTTCATCCTATGCCTTTTCTATAATATGTTTACGGACATGAAATGTTTTAAACGGTCAAGTATGGACTTTGAGCTCTGGGTTGGTTACGCTGTTGTGAATATATTGACTTTGTGTTAAAAATTTCAATGGTATGTAAGGGTTGGCTACTCTGAATCTGTTTTACTACGTAATACAGTTTCTATCTATCCTAATACTCTTGTCATTACTCGAGGTTATATATGTTTACGTGATTATTGCTATGAGTTTCTCACGAGTAGTTCTATGAGTTGTATATTAGTATTTGTTCTTTTATGTCGGTTGTTAATATTTTCTTTTGATGAGAATTGGTTGCTGGTTGGAGTTATGAGTTATTAGGCCGTTGTACCACAGTGTGCTTTCGGCCAAGTGTGACCTTCTTTATTGAGTCATATTCTGGGTTTGAAATCGACATTGAAATGGAAGTATTGATTGCGTGTCTATTCCGTTGGTTCACTCACCTCTTGACCTTGGTCTTGGATTCGACGATGAGTGCGATACTTGGTTACTTGGAGTAAGATGGTATGAGACAAAGTGATGAGTAAGATGGACTAATGAGCTGAGATTGTATCATAAGGTTACGGGGACGTAACCATGTTTGTAAGGAGGATAGGATTGTAAAATATTTTGATTTATAATATGTCTAGATGTTTTACATGGCTAAGTGGTATGTTATTATGATTCATGAAGTATTCCTTAAGTTGGTAATTTGGTAATACAGGAAACTTTGGGGACAAAGTTTTCTTAACGAGGGTAGAATGTAACATTTCGTGTTTCAAAGTACCTTTGTTAGTTTTGTGGTTGTGTGTGTGGTGTCACATGTCCGTACGTGCTTAGTGAACAATTTGTTGACCACGGGATGGTGAACTTCGGGACGAAGCTCATTTTAAGGGGGGAAGACTGTAATACCCCGTTTTTTATTTATAATATTTATTCTTTATACTAACATGCGCTCGATAATTAATTTATCGAGTAAGAGTTTTGATATTTTTATAAGCTGTGAGTTATATGTTAAGTAAGTGCATTGGTTATATTTTAAGTTGCGACTTATGAATGTTATACCTCAATTTGTCACTACGATATCTACGTTTATAATTGTTATAGTTGTCGTAGAGATGGTATTTAAATATTGCTAGTAATTGCTATGAGTTATATGTTATAAAAAGGTTTGTGACTTGTGTTCGTAAGGGGGATCGATCCTCAGACCTCACGCACTAATATTGGGCCTCGGTTTTTGTGCATTCTATACCAGCCCATACTTAGTTTTTATTTACAAACCTTGTTAACCCTATGAGGATGCCGCCATGTTTAGCACAATTATACCCTAGCTAAACCTACCCTAATTCCCATCAAAACACCACACAAACCTCAGCCGTCACACTAGGTGGTAACACGGAATCTCGCGGTGGTTGTAAGGCAAGCAAGGGGTGGTCGATTTACTCGTAAGTAGGTAGCGGGTTTCGCGTGGAACATTTCTAAACAAGCCTCGGATTATCTGCGTTTCCTGTTATTTCAGGTAGGGGATTAACTGTGCACTCGTATATGATGTGAAACTTGATCATTAACTGTTGTGAATTATATATATATCTTGTTGAATGAATAATATTGTGATATATAATTCTGTGATATGATATGGTGCGAAGATAAAGGGTCTGTGATTGGTGCGGAGATAAAGGGTCTGTGATTGGTGCGGAGATAAAGGGTCTGTGATTGGTGTGGAGTATATTGGGTCTTGTGATTGGTGTGGAGTATATTGGGTCTTGTGACTGGTGCGGAGTATATTGGGTCTTGTGATTGGTGTGGAGGTAATGGGTCTTGTGATCGGTGCGGAGTTTATTTGGCGTTGGATCGGTGCGGAGTATATTATATTGTTGTTTATGTTTTATCTGTTTTACCTACTCAACCTCGTGGTTGACCCTGTGTATTCGTGTGACACCTACGATGATCCGGAATGGGGAGTAGATTCTACAGGAAAGAGACAGATGAGCTAGGAGCTGGGACGGGAATGTGAGATGCAGATTTGTGACCGACTTAGAATTATATCACTTATAGAGTAGTCATCAGTTGTACTTTTATTCTGTTTCGTAGCCTTGTAATATCAAAGTTTAAGTTTAATCCGTTTGATATAAAGTACTTTGGTTTGATTTACTTTGTTATACACTACCTCGGATATTCCGAGATGGTAACATCTCTATTTATTCGAGAATGTCTTGCTAAAGGCTCTTGAATAAATGGGGGTGTTACAGCCAATGCCGCCCCATATTGGACAATTCTCGAAGCCTTTGAGAACATTGTCAGAAGCCTGCAATAGATCTCATAAGCTGTGCCAATCTTTATGGCACTCCTTTGGAGTTCCGGCTCCATCGAGAGGATCAAAACATTTTTCATTGCCCAAGACTCCTTGTGATAAGTAACATAAGGTCGTCTTGCCGCGGCGGTGGCATTTTCTGCAGGTTCGGGAGGCGATGCTTCAATGAGGAATTCGGTCTTACCGTCACCTTGTGCCGCCAACAACAGTTGGGCATCCCAATCGGCAAAGTTTGCCCCATTCTTTTCTAGCTTAAAACGATCCATGAAGGATTGTAACCATGAAGTGTTCGTAGTAGTGGTGGAAGTGGTCATAATTGATATTGAATTGGAGACTTAACTACAAAATTTGAACATATGAAGAGATTAAATGCTAATTGTTTTAATTTTAACTTGTAAACATATTTATCAAGTTAATGCATCTATAAAATGACCTCTATCCAATTTTATAAATGATTCCAAGACCCAAACCCATACTATCGAAATCGTGAACCACTGGAACTCCGACCCAATGATATGGTTTGGTGGGTTAAAATAAACCGGTTCTACCCTAGAACTCTTGGTTGATGACAAATCATAATTTATACATCTTAGCCCGGAACACATTGACCACTGGTCCTCTACACTTCCGTTGAGTACAAACCAAATTTCAATTGCATCGAGATGCGATCCGCCCACTGGACTGAATCCACCTCATTGCCCCACTTATCCTATGTAATGGGGTTCGTACTGCCCACTGGACTAGCACCACCCCACGAAATAGAAGCTCATGGGTTCTACTATTTGGTAAGGCTAATCCTCAATTGTTTTGTTTAATATAGAGGTCTTGTCAATTTATTATCTATCTTCTTTAAGCGAATTAAATTGGTGAACTCGATAATTATAATTGACGCGGTCGTTTATAACGATCTAAACTAATATGCATGTTTATGGCGATTTGGCTATGCATGCAAACATATTAAAATGCAAAAATAAAAGCAATAAAGCAATAAAATCCTAGTATGGCCTTCCTAGTAATAGTAAAAACTAATTAACTATTACAAATTCGGAAACCAACTCCATGGTCCCTTGAACTTCATTGGCACGCCATCCAAGAAAACACCGTCTTGTCGGAACTCCTTTCCGTATGGCACCGTCTTTTGGATCTTCGGAATTACAATAAAATAACACAACTACTCTATTGTAAAATTGAAAATTAAATTAAATTACAAACCCGTGATACGAGATCACATAAATTACAACCGAATCAATATTCCCTTTCATTACGGGTAATATTGATTAAAACTAAGGCCATACTAAGAAAAATTACATAATTCCAAATTATATAAATAACATTCAAAATATGACATTCATATTAAATAAATTGCAATAAATAAAATATGTATGCACATGCTCAATTTTTAATGCCAAATCGCCTTATGGGAGCAAATAACTCATATTTGTTTACGGTTTTTACGGATATGCGCGATTTTAACTATTAAAATCATCAAAAATTACATAAATCTCATTTATGTCCAAGTTAATCATCCTAAATTACTTTAGAAATCAATGTTTAGTCTCCACTAATATTTGATCATGATCTAACTTGATTTTGCATTATTGTTCATAAATTACTTGTATTTTCGGGAAAAATAAACAAAATACGGCCAAATGAGTCAATAAAATTCGAAATTTAAAATTCATAAATTTTAAACTTTTCTGGAAATTTTCTAAAAATTCAGAAATTAAAGAAATGGTCTCATGCAAATATATATGGTTTATTTCTTAAATAAATCCTATAAAAGCCGTTTTTATGGTTAAAAATCCGATTTAAATTATAAAAACTTGCAATAATTTGCCATAAATTTTTAGTCATCCTAAAATATATATTAGAATCTGAAAATGACCAAAATTACAGACCATTCTCGAAAATTTTATTTTCCGACTCATTAATTACGATTATTAACTAATTAACTCATTAAAAATTAATAATCATAAAAACAGAAACTTTTTGATATCCAACTTTTAGATCTGATGTTCCTATTATATAAGACATCTATGGGTAAAATTTCATGCCATAATATTAAGATTAACTATTTTTAACACAATAAGTCACTATTTATCCGATTTTAACTATTAAAATCATAAATCATGCATCACTTGAGAATAAATTCTAAAAATTTATATACATTCTGTAAATATTGCATGTGACATTGTGTAAAATGTTTATGGCAAAATTCCAACTATAACTATTAAAGTCGAATTTGAGTCACTATTAATACGATTTTTACTATAAAAATCATTAATCATGCAAAATAAATCCAATAAATCTGAAAATTTATACAGGTATTTCATATATTGCATGTGACTTCTCATAAAAAAAATTTAAGGTCAAATTCAAAATATAACCTTTTATACCCATTTTAACTCATATTATGACTATTTATCTCATAAAATTCATAATCCATGCATATTAACTCCATTTCTTACGACAAATCATATACAATATATTAAATATGCATGGGAGAACATATCAAAAAATTTCGGCCAAAAACTATTTTTAACTATTTTTCCCATTAATTGTTTGTTTAAACCGCTTTAAACTACAAAAAATACAAATAAATATGAAAATGAACAATAAAAATCCATAAAATTATTTTTATGTCCTAAAACAATTTTAGAAACAGAAACTTTAACATGCAAAATTATTTTGTGATTTATCATAATAAATCCAAAATATTTCGAAAATTCGAAATATGTATGTTAATCCGATTTTAACATAAAACATGAATCCGATCATGCATGCAACAACCGTAATGCTCTGATACCAATTGTTGGGAACTAAGTTCCTTAATTTATGCTCAAAACTAATGTGAGTTTTGTTTCTTTAAGTTTAGTCATAAAACTTAAATGGATCTTATGCATGCAAGATGATATCATAAGATGAGATAGTCCTTACATTGGTTTTAGAAGGTTTATACTCAATAATCACCTATTATTTGAGTCTTCAAGCCACCGAAATTACCCTTAAACGATCTAACAAAAATCGTCTCCTAAAGGTGCGTATCAAGGACCCGATCTCAAACTATTACTAATTTTGTTACTAGAAAATTAGTATTAATATACTAGAAATATTAATAATATTACCCTTAATATTATTAGTAATGGAAATAATTTCTTACTTAGAAAAACTATTTCTAAGTATTATGGCTAGTATGATGGAGGTTGTAGTATGATATGGGTGTGTGCATTCACCAACAACTCTTGATGTGTAGTGTGTTTGTGTGGTATATATGGGGCAAAAATGAGCTTCCTTGCTCATGCACTTGGCCGGCCAAGGCTCCCCAAATAGGCCAATGCATGGCCTTCTAATTCTTACACAAAGGCAAGAATATGCCTTACACATTTCTTACACACTTACACACCTATTTCTTACTTACACACACAATCAATATGTACACATAACCTCTCCATACACACAATACTACACGGCTGAAATGAGGTCTTAAATGGACCCATTTTATTTTTGTCAATTGTGTTAATTTGTAACATGTCACATATGTTGCATAACACATGACCCAATTTGTTAATTGTGCAATTTTAACTATTAAAATTCATAATTTACAAATTTATTACATTTAAATAATTTCACTAATAATTTCGAAATTATTATTGTATAAAAATGTAATGTCATAATTTAATTACAACTCTTTGTAATTTTATGATCAACCGTGTTCATTCTCAATTTAATCGTTTCCCAAACGAATAAATAAAAAACGAGTAATAAAACTATTTTATTACTTTGACTATTATTATTATAATCCTATTATAAAAATATTCGTCATATAAAATTATTTCCAAAATTTCCAGTTATTAATTAATTTGTATCCAATACAATATTAATTAATTATTCCATTGAGACGGAATTCCCTAAAGATATGACCTTAAGGGATCAACTGATCACCACCATCATATGACGATAATGTCAAACTCTAGACAGCCAATCATTATCGATAAATGTTGATCAGTCGATTTTAAAAGAGTAACACTCCCAGTTGTGTTTCATTCAAATGAGTTTTAATTACGTCAACACACTATTGTCGAGGACACTTCCTCCAACAGAAGTTTTCCTTTCCCTTCAAGGCCCTTGAAGGATAAGGCAAGCTAGTTGGTTGAGGGTAAGATAGTACCTTGGTGGGTGTTGGTTTGCTTGTTACCTTAGTAGTTGGTTGTGAAACCAACTCCTCTTGTCTAGCATCCACCTCCTCCAAGACAACTTCTTCTTCTTTCTCCTCATAAGGGAGGTCCTCCAAATAAAAGTCATCATCCCTTGAAGTGCCACTTTCAACTACTTTTCCTTTGTCTTTCACAAGCTCCAAGATAGGCTCCTCTTCACCATAATTGTAGTCTTTGTTCGGGTCCTCTAGCTCCGTTCCACTTCTCAAGATCACCGCATGTGATTGGTGATTGTGCGAGGCATCTTTGGAACTTTGACCTTGGGCAAGGAAGCCGCCCGGTGGCCTTTGAGGATTTGCTAAAGCTTGAGAGGCAACTCGAGCCTCCATTTCCCGTATCTCCCTTTGGTTGGCACTCTTCAAATTAGCCATCTCTTGGGTGTGAGTTGCTTGCATGTTCTTTACAAGCTTCAATAACTCTCCCACTTGGGAATCACTAGTATCTTGGTGGGGTGCATTGGTGAGGGGCAAGGGGAACCCATAATCATTCCTTGCACCCCCACCTTGGGAGTTGCCCTTCGGAACTTGATTGTTGAAGTTTTGGCCTTGATTGTTTGGTGGAAAGTTTTGGTTGATATTTTGATGCGCACGATTTAGTCGTCGGTTCTCACGCATCAAACACATTTATAAAAACCCAAATTAGTAGTATAATAGGGGTTATCGTTCGCGAAGACGGTGGGGATAGTTGTATAGTTACGTTCTAATTTAAGCAAGAGTCGGGGTAATAGGTTTGTGATTGATTAATGACTAAAGAACAACTAAAACAAACAATTAAAGCAAACTAGTTAAGATTGAAACGATGGAAGAGAAGACTAGGGTGTCGGGGGTCACTAAGGTGGGTAGACGAAGATACGAGAAAGAAAACTAGAAGGTCTCAAACAAGTAGTCTCGGGTAGTCTCTTCTCTCGAGTCGACTAACCTAGGTCGGAATACCCTAGCTTTCGCTACAAATACCACAACCAACCATTAAACATGCTAAGACAAACCCCCAACCGTCGCTAAAGGCAAGTCACGCTAAAATCAAAGCCCAACTTTCGTTGAGGCAAATCATCAAACACCTAGCATGCAACAAATGGAAAACTACTTTTTTAAGAACAACTAACCAACTTAATAGCATGAATTTATCGTCTAAACACCACCCAAGTTCACCCTAACCCTAGTAAAGGGACTACTCACTCATGGCAAGGGAAAACATGTGAATAAGACATAAACACATACTAACCATCATGAACAAGTAAAGGGTAAACAATTGATTCAAAAGAAACTTAAATAAATGCAATAACTAAGTAGAGATTAGAAGGATTATACTAATAGCAAAGGAAAAGGAGGCAACTTGGATAACAAGATGAAGAATCCTTTCAAACCCTTCAAATTACAACCCAAAATATCCTCTTACAATTGCTCAAGAACAAGGCTAAGTACATTACTAAAGAAAGATTAACAAAAATTGAAAGATTAAACTAAGATCTCAAGAAGATTAAAAGTTTTTGAGAGTTTTTGTAGGCTAAGTATCAACTAATGGAACAGCGAAAAACCCTAGAAAAGCGTGCAAAAGTAGTGTATTAAATAAAAGACTAAGTGTGGGTTTATAGTGCGCGAAAATACGAAAAGCGACTCCCACCCGGTCGACCGGCTGCCGGTCTGGGACCGGCTGAGAGTCCAAATATGGACTTCTGACTTTTTTCTTATTTTTTTCTTCAAAAACCCTTGACCCTCAGCCGACCGGCCGGCTGCCGGTTGGGCACCGGCTGGGAGGCCTTTTGATGCAATCTGATTTTTTCCTTTTCTCTTCTTAGCTACAGGTCATCCCAGCCGGCTGACCGGCTGCCGGTTGGCCACCGGCTGGGAGCCTTTTCTCAATAATCTGCCCAAGATCAATTTTTCTTCAACTCTTCGGAAAAAGCTAAGTATGGGAATTGATCCCCAGCCGGCGTACCGGCTGCCGGCTGGGAACCGGCTCAGAGCCTGAGTTGTTGGATCTGTAACATTCTTCATTTGTTTCTTCAAAACCGAGTCACGGTTCCCCAGACGGCCTACCGGCCGCCGGCTGGGAACCGGCTGGGAAGGCCTGGGCTCATGCCTTGCTAATTTCTTCACAAATCTTCATAAATCGCTCTAAATCCGCCTCGATTTCTCTCGTTTCTTCGCCCCTGTTGTAATACCTACAAAACGTGGATAGAATAGGAATATACGAGGCAACGGACGTAAAAAAACCTAAAGACATGCATATCGAGGTCGAATCATGACCGAAAATGGAGCAAATGCAAAGAAAATGATGACCAAAATGGAGCTCATCAGAATTCCCCACACTTAAACCTTACTCGTCCTCGAGTAAGAGATCAAGTAACTACATAACCCTTATTAAAAACAAAGAAACAAACTAACTAAGCTAACTATAAGCCGAATCGGGTTTAGCTACACCCGTAGCCCTTTCAACTCACAATTTGACATTCATGAGGAAGAATGCCCTATTGCAAGGCAAGTGAGGTCTTGCTACAAAACTTTTGATGCCAACAAGTAAAAACAAAACACGTATAGACAAGCAACATGCATCGGAAAAGAAGGAAAACCCGCTTGCCTCATTCAAGCGGCGGAAAACAACTAAAAGGGAACAAATTCAAAATCGTAAACTCCCTCACAAATATTAATTCTACAAGTCACTAAGGCAAAAAGGATGACAACAAAACACCGCCAAATCATGCTAAACTAGGCTACTTTCATAACCGTTATCCAAATACTTTTGTCAAGGGCGATCGGATGGAATGGAATGATGATCCCCGCAATGCTAAAGGCAAAAGATACAACAAGTCTAGATTCTTCACAAAGTAAAGGTCATGGGTCGTCCCAAGATCGACAAAACGGCATGGCAAAATTGATTTTTTGGAGTGAAATGCTCAAATTAATGCAAAATGGTGGATTACAATCAAAACTTGACCTCATTCAATTTTTCATTTCTTTTTCAAGTCATGAGTTAGGATGGGGTTTGTCCCACGCGCGCTAATGTCCTTTGCTTTCGCCAATCGCTTATTAGGCAACCAGTTAACCACTAGACAATAGCTTATCGGGGTGACAATCACTCTGTCTTTGGGCGGTCGAATTCACAACCAAGTGGGAAGCCAACTCAATGGCTACCCTCCAAAGCACATCGAAGTGGTACGCCTCCACCAAAACAACATGTTCTTATTCTTTTTCAACAACCATTTTTTTTTCCTTTTTCACTTGAGGTTTCTTTTTTCTTTCAAAACATTTCCACTTCTTAGGATCATTGAAAAGAGCATTCCAAATTTATTCATGAAAGTTATTTTTGGGTTGCCAAACCGCCAAGTCGAACAAGGTCACCGAGACAAGATAATCAAAACCACTTCACATCACGGGGGTGGACAAGGTGACTCACATGCAAACCCTTGACTCGGTATTGGACCATGGTCATAAAGATACTAGAAAAGCATGACCTAGGGTGTTTTAAAAATCATTCTAAAAGACAAAGTCATAAGTAGAAGAATTATTTGCAATGGCCTAAACGATTTTGTCAAAGTTCTCAATTAGGCATTTTCAAAACATTATCCTAAACACAACTACATGCCATGAATGCAACTAATATAGACATGTTATAAAGCAAAAAAGACTATCAAACTACATGGCAAACAAAACTAACACATCTCCTAACAGCACAAAAGCACACAAGCCACACACAAACTCCACAATACACTCCACATCCTCCAAATACATGCCCATCCTCCTCAATCGCAACAAAGGAATGAAAATGAGAGTGAGATAGAGGTTGGAACGATCATACCGTGGCGTCTGCAAGATCCAAAGCGGTGCTCAAGCGAGTGTTGCCTATGCGAAAGGAGAGAAAACAAACACAAGTATATACAATTCTACACTAATAAGGTAAAAACATGTTTTTGAATTTTTCAAATTTTTTGATTTTTTTGGTATTTTTGAAGTTTTTTCATACTTACAAAAGCAATCAAATATTCACAAAGTGGATATTTTCCCTACCCGCACTTAAGATTTACATTGTCCTCAATGGAATAAAGTGCAAGGGGGAAATGAAGAAAAAGAACGAAAACAACATGTTTTTGGCTTTTTTGAAATTTTTGAGAAAATAAAAACTTGTTTTTGTATATTTTTGAAATAAACGGTTCTTCCTCCCCACACTTATTTATATGCATAATGTGAGGAGGAAAACCGGAAAATAAAGAACATATTTTTGAAAGTTTTTGGTTTTTCAATTTTTTTGGATTTTTGATTTTTATGAAAGCAATAAAAACAAAAAGAGACAAGAGAAGATGAAAAACTAAAAACTAAACTAAATGCTCTAATCTAAATGTATGCAAACTACATGTGACAATATGATACAAAAATATAAATCTAATGCATTTACATGAATGCAACTATATGCATCTAAACTAACGATGTGAAAACATGAAAAGAAAACTAAAACAAACTAACTAAACTAAACTAACTACTCTAAATGCATGCTAGAAAGGAAATGCAAACTAAATCGAAATTTGGATTAAGGGAGTTACTTGCTTTGTTTTGGATTTTTCAAGGGGAGCAAAGTCATCCACCACCTACCACCTCCAAAGGTGGTCATTGATCAAAGTGATCCTCGGACTCATAACCTTCATTACCGCTTCCATCATCATCATTCCCATCCACTTGCATATAGTCGCTCGGGTTGATCATAACATCACGGAAAGGGGAGGCATGCGACCCACTAGCTCCCGCATCACTAAACCCACCATGGAAGGATGAATGCCTCGGAGGGCCCGAATCCTCATTTCCCCGGAAGTTGGGGGGAAAGATCGGGTTTGAAAAATAACCCGGGGCGACGTTAATCTCCCCGTAAAAATGACCCTCGGGAGGCACATAACCCCTATCAGGAGGCATGTAGTAAGATGGGCGGCCACCGGCCGGATGATGATAATCCTCGCGGACGTACCGATCATAACTCGGAAATGTCCCATAGGCTTGATCATGGTAGAGGTAATCAAGCCTATAGGTCACATCCCTGTGACGCTCATCGGCCAAAGCTTGGCGCTCGTCTGCTAGATCCGCTGCTTTCTTCATTCCCAAGTCAACCCGGGCCATGAAATCAATAAGCTCTTGGGGGCATGAAGATGAAGATGAACCGGAGGCGGAGGTAGATCCCTGGAAGTACGAGGGACCACTCTCGAACTGGGACATGGTAATGGGGGGCTCCTGAAATGGCTCAAACTGGAGGTCGGAAGGAGTGGCACCGACTCTATCTCTGGTGTAAACTCTCGGAGCACGCTGGTCGGGAGGGAGCTCCTCGGGGTCCACCTCTATATCAAGGAGGTAGGAGGTGTTCCCGGGGACAACTCTCATCCTCTCGGTGTTAGGCAAGGGCACCGAGTTCCTGAACTTATTGTCTACGCGTATCTGCCAATACTCATTACGATCACTGGGGTTATACTTGATCCACCCCAAAGCCTCCTGTAAGTATCGGCGAGATAACACGTTCTCACCCTAAATGTAGTCAACAGTGAAGTGCCTCTGACAACGGTTACTGGCAATCAAAGTGACCATCCCCCCAACACAAATGGGGGTAGTAAGCTGAGGTTGGGATGCCAACCTACTCAAGTGAAGGGCCATATGGTGAGCAATGTTTAGTTTCGGGCCACCAACCAAATAACAACCAAGTATCTCGAGCTCCGTAGTAGTGAAATTATGCGGTTCATCCCTAGAGAAAACGGTCCACCCCATGAACCTATGCCATATCCTAATCGGTGCCAAATGCACCCTATTAGCCGGTTTCTTTTTGTTTTTATCACTTACAAGACCGGTGATGGCTGTCCAAATGAGTTCGGTATTAAAGCCCTCCGGAGGCTTAATGGGCAATTTTCCGTCGAGCCCAAAAATTAAGGCAAATTCCTCTAATGTGAGACGATGTTCCTTATTCATCAATCGGAACTCTAAGAAGGCAACTTTTCCCATGGTTCGGTTCTTAGTCACTACCAAAGAACTCAAAAATTCCCAAGTTAACCGGGGAGATGTGTGAACCGGTTTTGTTTCATACAAAGCTTTCATACCCATACCGTCAAAAAGAGCCGCGGTTATTTTCTCAATCCCTATTTCCCTCAAACCGGCTCTATCAATAAACCTAGTTGGGTGAAGGGGGCGATTCTTAAAATAGGTGAAATTACTTTTTTGTTGAATTGTAGCAAAGGTGAGTCCGGGAGAGCAAGGATCCGGGCCAATGTTGCTACTATCCATCACATTCTGAACTTCTTGCTCCACCATAGGGTCGTGCCTTGATTTGGATCGCCTTTCTGTTCTTCCCGACATGGCTATTTGAAGGTGAGGTGATGAGGGAATGAAGGGGGTTTTGATTTGAGAGAGTTTGGTGGAGTTTGTGGGTGTTTTTGAAGGTAGGGGATGAAAGGGAGAGGAGGAAATAAGGAAGTAAGAAGAAGAAATGAAGTGAAATGAGGGAAAAAATGAGGGGTTTCGAGTTTTATTATCCGCGACAGAACACTCTCAGCCGGTCCGGGACCGGCCGCCGGCTGGGAGCCTTTTCTCAATAATCTGCCCAAGATCAATTTTTCTTCAACTCTTCGGAAAAAGCTAAGTATGGGAATTGATCCCCAGCCGGCCTACCGGCTGCCGGCCTACCGGCTGCCGGCTGGGAACCGGCTCAGAGCCTGAGTTGTTGGATCTGTAACATTCTTCATTTGTTTCTTCAAAACCGAGTCACGGTTCCCCAGCCGGCCTACCGGCCGCCGGCTGGGAACCGGCTGGGAAGGCCTGGGCTCATGCCTTGCTAATTTCTTCACAAATCTTCATAAATCGCTCTACATCCGCCTCGATTTCTCTCGTTTCTTCGCCTCTGCTGTAATACCTACAAAAGTGGATAGAATAGGAATATACGAGGCAACAGACGTAAAAACAACTAAAGACATGCAAATCGAGGTCGAATCGTGACCGAAAATGGAGCAAATGCAAAGAAAATGTTGACCAAAATGGAGCTCATCAGTCGACTATATGAAAAGAATCATCCCATGAGTATTCTTATTGTAGATTTATCAGTAACTTATATATTTACTGACGTGATCGCACTATTGTTGAGGACACAATTCCCAACAATCTCCCACTTGTCCTCGACAAGTGTGCGTCACCAATTCTCTTGTCCTATTACGTCATCTCCCACTCAATGCAAGGTGTCTTGCAGGTCGTACTTGCATTTGATCATATCTTGAGTGGTTTTTCTCGATCTGGAGATTAACTGATTTGACCGGAATTATCTACCATAGATACCTTCCGAGCGTGGCCACGCATTTGCAGTTAGTTTCTCCTCGAGTGGCGTTGAGATTTAAGACAACCCTGACAAGGGGTTGGACAATTCCTAGCCTACTGCTCCCTTCGACTAGCATAGTCCATCATGACCCAAAAGAAGCCCATTTGACCCCCTTTAACGGTTGATCGTAGAGCTAAAATCAAAGTCACTCTGAAAACTATGACACCTTGGGCGAACAGTCTCAAGTCAAAGAATTGACTAGCAAGAATACATATAGTAGCTCTCGCCACAACCAGGCTAATATAAAATTTCCAGAATTCTATAAGCGGTCACAAAATGCCCGACAAAGTGCCTCTTGCAGTCTGCCTATGTGATCGACTAGTCATCCCTTATGACTCTATGGCATTTGAACTTGCCATCAATCACCTCACACTCTAATCGCTTCGAGACGTCACCTCATACAAGCGACTAGGGGCTATACTAAGTCTATCCGGTTCACTTAATGGGGTTCAAATTGTCTCTACAACCCATCTGGATTTATAGAAATATTAAGTTTTAATGTAAAACATAAAACTTTTAAATAATAAACGCGATTATCATATATGAACAATAAAACTTTTATTTCATATCACATAATCTAGTATATGTTTGGCATACACCTTAAACCCATAGACAAAATATGAGAATCATGCTTGGCTTGTGATAATGCTTTGGTTAAGGGATCAGCAACATTTTCTTCTGTCCCAACCTTGCATATCACAATTTCCTTTCTATCTAGAAAATCTCTAATCACATGATATTTTCTAAGTACATGCTTCGATCTATTGCTAGACTTCGGCTCCTTAGCTTGAAAAACAGCACCACTATTATCACAATAAAGGGTGATAGGATCTTCGGCCTCGGGAACTACTCTTAGTCCCTCAAGAAACTGCCTAATCCATACTGCCTCTTTTGCAGCTTCACATGCTTCTATGTACTCTGCTTCCGTTGTAGAATCCGCAACAACTTGTTCTTTAAAGCTCTTCCAACTAACGGCACCACCATTGAGGATAAAGACGTATCCAGCCTGGGATTTCATGTCGTCTCTATCCGTTTGGAAGTTAGCATCTGTGTAACCCTTTACACTTAGCTCATCTTCCCCACCAAACACCAAAAATGAATCCTTAGTCCTTCTCAAGTACTTAAGGATGTTCTTCACAGCAATCCAGTGACCCTCACCTGGATTAGATTGATATCTACTAGTCATGCTTAAAGCATGTGAGACATCTGGATGAGTGCATACCATGGCGTACATGATAGATCCAACTGCGGAAGCATAAGGAATCTCTTTCATGCGTTCAATATCTTTGGGTTTCGTGGGAGATTGAGATTTAGTCAATATAATCCCACTTCCCATGGGAAGAAATCCTCTCTTAGAATTCCCCATGCTGAAACGTCGAAGGACCTTATCAATATAAGATTCTTGACTTAGTGCCAATATCCTTTTGGGTCTATCTCTATAGATTCGGATACCTAGTATGCGTTGTGCATTACCTAAATCCTTCATTTGAAAATGACTTCCTAACCACCCTTTCACAGAGGACAACATTGGAATATCATTTCCAATAAGTAGTATGTCATCCACATACAATATTAGGAACACGACCTTGCTCCCACTGAATTTAGTATATAAACATGGTTCCTCGACACTTCGAGCAAAACCATTTTCTTTTATAACTTCATTGAAACGATGATTCCAACTCCTGGATGCTTGCTTAAGACCATAAATGGATCTCTTAAGTTTACATACCTTGTTAGGATTTTAAGGATCCTCAAAACCTTCAGGTTGTATCATCTACACATCCTCTTTTAAATACCCATTTAAGAAGGCGGTTTTGACATCCATTTGCCACACTTCATAATCATGAAATGCGGCGATCGCTAACATAATCCTAATGGATCTAAGGATAGCAACTGGAGTAAAGGTTTCATCATAATGAAGACCTTGAACTTGGGTAAACCCTTTAGCCACTAGCCTAGCCTTGTAGACATCATCATGTCCTTCTATGCCATTCTTCACTTTGAAGATCCACTTGCAATGAAGAGGTATCATACCTTCAGTCAAGTCAACCAAGTCCCATACTTGATTTTGATACATAGAATCCATCTCGGATTTCATGGCTTCTTGCCAATTTACGGAGTCGGGACTAGAGATTGCAGCTTTATAAGTGGTAGGCTCGTCACTTTCTAAAAGTAAAACATCGAGACTACCATCTCCCTCAATTAGCCCAACATACCTATCAGGTTGATGTGGAACTCTACTCGACCTCCTAGGTTGAATAGGCACCGAAGTAGATGAAGAAGGAACATTTTCGTTCGTTTCTACTTCAGTTTGTGGCTCTTGGACTTCATTGATTTCACGAAGTTCAAAATTTCTCCCACTCTGTCTTCTAGAAACAAATTCCTTTTCTAGAAAGACAGCCTCCATAGACACAAACACTTTGTTATCTCGAGGTTTATAGAAGTAATATCCACGTGAGGAGGTTGGATAACCAATAAAAGTGCATTTTTCGGATCTCGGAGCTAATTTGTCATCAGTCTTTACCTTGACATAAGCTTCACAACCCCATATCTTCATATAGGATAATGAAGGAACCTTTCCTCTCCACATCTCATATGGAGTCTTTTCGGTCGCTTTTGTTGGACTAACGTTCAACGATTTGATGGCGGTGTGAATTGCAAATCCCCAAAATGAATCTGGTAAATCTGTTTGACTCATCATAGATCGAACCATATCTAATAAGGTTCGATTTCTCCTTTCAGCCACACCATTGAGTTGTGGTGTTCCAGGAGGTGAGAGTTGTAATAATATACCATTATCTTTCAAGTGTGAATCAAATTCACCACTAAGATAATCGCCACCTCGATCCGATCGAAGTGCTTTGATTTTCTTGTCAAGTTGGTTTTCTACCTCATTTTGAAATTCCTTGAATTTCATAAAAGCTTCACTTTTAAACTTCATTAAATAGATATACCCATATCTACTCAAATAATTCGTGAAGGTAATGAAGTAGTCATAGTTTCCCCTAGCGGTGATCGTTAACGGACCACATACATCGGTATGAATGAGTCCTAGTAAATCACTTGCTCTTGTTCCTTTACCACTAAAGGGATTCCGAGTCATTTTGCCTAGGAGACAAGCCTCGCATACACCATACGATTCATAATCAAATGGCTTTATAATATTAGTCTTTACTAGTCTTTTAATGCGATTTTCGTTGATATGACCAAGTCGACAATGCCAATAAAATGATTCATTTGGTTCATTTGTTTTTGCTCTTTTAGTTTCTATGTTATAAACATCACGGGATGAGGTCGAAGTTTCTAAAACATAAATTCCATTAATGGAAGTAGCATGGCCAACAACCATGTCATTCTTAGAAATAATACAACAATTGTTCTTAATGGAAAAACTATAACCTTCAATGTCTAACATTGCAACGGAAATAATGTTTTTAGAAAGCGTCGGTACATAATAACAATTATTTAAATGTAGCTCAAATCCGCTTGGCAAGGCTAGAGTGCATGTCCCCTTCGAAGTGGCCGCTACCCGAGCTCCATTTCCAAGTCGGAGATCCATCTCTCCCTTGTCAATCTTCTCGGCTCCTCTTATACCCTGTACACGATTACAAAGGTGAGAACCACAACCGGTATCCAATACCCAAGTTGAATTAGAAGTATAATTAATGTCAATAACATAAATTTCGGATAAAGAATTACCTAACGGGATTACAAGACCCTCTTGAATATGCCGTAAATAAATTGGACAATTTCTCCTCCAATGGCCTATATCACAACAATAGTGACATCGACCCTTTTGTGATTTCTTTCCCTTCCTTTTCTTCTTTGCAAGACTTTTCTTGCTAGAGCTCCCACTAGCTTTATCATAAGCTCTTTCTTTCAAATATAAGGCATCCAACTCTTGATTTAGCTCATCAATATAAGCCGTATCAAGTAAAGGTCCCTTAGGACGTGGGAGGGAAGTAACAAAATTCACATTGCCATCCGGACCCGTTCCGAAATGAATTTCTCTAGTAGTATCAAGGTTATTGCGGGTGCAAATATCGTCAAATACATTGTGACAAGAGTCAATAGTAATAGGTGTGATAGGGTTCGAAGAATCCATTGCGGTCTCAATAACTACAAAACGGAAGATAAAGGAAAATATTAACGTTTATCATTTTAATTTATTCACTTGTGTAAACAAGCAAAACACTTACTTAATGATCTCTTACCCAATTAACTAAATGATCCCGAGACCCAAATACATACTAACTTGGGCACGGTTTAGCCGATACATCCCTCATTAATATGACTCGGTAGATTAACTCCTTAATCGATTCTACCTTTAAAACTCCCGGTCGATAAAATTACATTAATTCTTATCTTAGCCCGAACTTATTACCACTATGGTGGCTCGAATACTTTCGTTGAGATTGACCAAATTTCTAGAACGTAATCATATTACCCCACTTCACCAACGTAATAAGGTTTGCACCCCGGTTTAGCCGAGCCTACTCCCTTATGAAGAAGATCCTTCGCGGGTTCTTTACTTTTTGGTAAGGCTATGTCTCAATTTTTAAAATATCGTAAGAGATCTTGTCAATTTATTATCTATCCCCTTTAAGTGAACTAAGTCGGTGAATTATGGATAAATGAATTGACACGGAGTGGGACTCGAAACTCGATATGCATGTTAAGTTGATGGCGATTTGGCAATGCATGCAACAAACAAAATAAATGCAAAACATAATAAAACTCCTAGTATGGCCTTTCCTAAAATAGAAAACAATGTAAATTACAAATTCGGAAACCAACTCCTTGGTCACTTGAACTTCATTCTCGGCACGCATCCCAAGGGCAACTCCGTCTTGGTCGGGACTTCTTCCCGAAATGGCACCAACTCCAAGGAATCTCCGGAATTACAAATAATTACAAATTTTTTATCTATTTTATACATTATAAAATAAAATAACAAAATAAAGTGATACGAGATCACATTTAATTACAACCTAAACGATAGCCCTTACAATACGGGAAATATCGATTAAATAACTAAGGCCATACTAAGAAATTACATAATTCAAAATTATATAGCAAAATTATGACATTCATACAAAAACAATATAATGCATCAAATATAAATATGTTCATTTTAATGCCAAATCGCCTTAATACATATTATTAATCATAACTTATCCGGTTTTATGGAATTCGCAATTTAACCTTTAAAATGCCATAATTTTACAACATAAATCGTATTTACGTCAAAATTAACTTTCCTAACACATTTTAGATTAGAATTAGTCTATACTAATTTCGACAATAATTAATTAATTTGTTCATTTTGGCCTTAATAAACTCATAATTATTATGAAAAATTCAAATTAAATTACAATAATTCAAAGTTTTGAACTTCGAAAACTTGAACATTCTGAAAAATTACTTTAATAATCATAATGTCAAATTTCATGGTTAAAATATTCGAACTTATTTCGATAACTTAGTTAATTTTAACCGGAATGTCAATATTACTCCATTTATCGTATAAATCGTAATGCATGCAATACAACTCCATTTTGTACGAAATTTTACACACTATTTGTAAAATATGCATGTGACATCATATATAAAAATTATGGCCAGAAACTTTTCCATCAATTTTTAGTCTAATTTTCCGATTTCAACAATTAAATCGTCTAAAATTACTAAAAATTATTTAAATGAACAACTTTAAATTCCATAATTTATCAATATAACCTACAAACATTTTAGGACCAGATTTATATACATGCAAAACATTGTTAATATTTCGGCTAAATGGGCACAATCAAAGACTCCTTCTTTGATTGTTCTTGAGCTTAATATCAAGGTATGATCCTCATAGTCCCCAAATTAGAAGACCTCCAATGAGTTAACACCAAGACACACTCTAATAATATTTATGTTTGATTTTACTAGAATCTCACACAAATAACCTAGTTCTTATTGTTATTATCTTATAAAAATCTAGAAATAAAAACAATATAAATTGTTCTTGGGAGGGAGGAGTACACGGCTGAAAACCAAAGAGAAAGATGAGAAAATTATTTCTCTAAAAACTTTCTCTAAAGTTTTTTCATGTTGAATGAATTATGAATGAATTATGTAAGACACACTCACTCCTTCTATTGGATTTGGACGGTTGGTTTATGGTGCCCTATGCATGGGCTCCAAACCACCACTTGTCATATTTCATCTACAAAATATTTTAATTAAATTTTATCATATAAAATTTTACCACAATATATAATGTAATGGTAGTGTGATCAATTATCACACGGTCCAAACCCAACCATTTATGTTCATTTTATCAATTTCAAATGGACATTATAAGTTCAACTAATTTAAACTTAATTATCATAAAATAATAATCCCATTATTATCATTAGATTTTATATTGAAACATTTCCAATAAATATATTCATTCTTAAATAATGTTTCATAAACATATTAATTTTAGTAATGACAGATCATTCACTAAAATGTTATAGTTTATAATCGTATTATAAACATACTCCAAACTCGATATATATATAAACTAGGATCGATACAACTCGCATCGATATACGACCATATCATTTTTCTATTAATAGAGTTGTCCTATAGGTGTGACCTAAAAGGATCGACTGATCACCACCATCATACGACAGTAATGTCAAACTCTAGTAAGCCAATCATTACCGATTAATGTTGATCAGTCGACTATATGAAAAAAATCATCCCATGAGTATTCTTATTGTAGATTTATCAGTAACTTATATATTTACTGACGTGATCGCACTATTGTTGACGAAACAATTCCCAACAGTTCCATGTCGTTACAAAAGGTGGCTAGGAGAACTCTAGTCACTCCCCACTGATTGTGGCGTACATGTTTTCATGTATGTAGGTACATGCAGGTTGGACGGGGTTGGATGAGAGCTAGCGAGTGATGATCCACTTGTCATCTTATGACTTACACTTTCGATTAGCTAGACTCTAGTTTTGGATACTGTTTATCTTTTGGTGCCTGTAGGGATGTTCCATCCCAGGCTTGTATATATTTGGTTTTCAGTACTTAGAACTGTTAAACTTATCTATTTTGTTTATGACAGTTTTCAGTTTCAGTTTTAATTCATCTCGCATGTTGTCCATGTTAAAAAGTTTTAAATTCCGCTGCATTTTTAGTACTTTGTATGTTTTATATTTCCGCTTTCACGAGGGGTTTTACAGTTGGTATCAGAGCATTATTGCTCCCGGCGCACTCATGTGACCCCCAACCTTAACTTGACCAAATAAACAAATAATGAATGAGAGATGGGGTAGATCTAAGAATTTATATTGTAGTCTATTTGTGAATGTTAATTGCTAAGTTAACACTTGTTTTCTTTTGAAGGATGGTGAGAACCATAGCTGCTGAGAACACTATAATGCAAGCACTTCATCAGTTGCTTGAGAACCAGAGACAGCAAGCAGAGACTGTTCCACCTCCTCCACCGCCAGGCAATGAGGCCAATAGGCCTGGTAGCTTCTCTTGGATAGCATCACAGATGTCCAGGAGCCACGTGAAGACTTATGGAGGCGAGGTTGATTCGGTAGCTCTTACTGAGTGGTTCCGTGAGATGGAGAGGAGCTTCACCATGTACTCGGTTGGCAGAGAGGATAGAGTGCGGCTAGCCACTCACTTTTTGACCCTAGAGGCCGATAGATGGTGAGCATTGACCGGACCGACTTTCATTCTTGATCCTTTATTTGATTGGGAGGCTTTTAAGGATAAGCTCGAGACGAGATTTTATCCTAAGGAGCTTAGATCACAGAGACTTAAGGAGTTCATGGACTTGAAGCAGGGTAAGATGTCCGTTCAGGAGTACACCGACAAATTTAACCAGCTTGCACATTTCGCTTCGAAGTTTGTCAGGGATGAGGCTGAGAGAGTTTACTTCTATCGTGGGAAGTTAGGGCCGCGCATCGAGAGTATGGTTCGCCGTGACTCGACTTCTTTTGTGGAGATTTATGATGATGCTATTTGGGCCGAGAGTTCCATTTGTGTCATAGATGCTGAGACCCGAGCTGCTACTTCTAGTGTTTCTTCGCACCAGAGATCCGTTTACCAAGAGAAGAGACCGTTTGTTCCATCTACTTCTTCGCCTTCTTCTCAGAAGAAGCGATTTGAGAGGTTCTCTGCTCCGGTTGCTAAGACCACTTTTCACACTAATACTGCTTCTAGTGTTTGCCACCGTTGTGGTAAACCATCTCATCCGGGTTTTGACTGTTTCAAGAATACTTTTAAGTGTTATACCTGCAATGGATTTGGGCATAAGTCCTTTGAGTGTCCCGAGAAGAACACCGCACTTGGCAAGGCTGCCACTGCTGCTGCAGCGACTAAGGGAGGAAAGCCGAAGGGGAAGATCTTCGTGATGACTAGGGCTGAGGCTGAGGCTCATCCAGATATTGTGGCTGGTATCTTTTCTGTTCTTGGCGCTGAGTGCCTTATTTTGTTTGACACTGGAGCTTCTTTATCATTTATATCGACTCAGTTCGCAGACCGTTTAGCTCTTGAGTCTTCGTTGGTTGAGGAGACTTCCATTTCCTTACCTTCGGGAGACGTGTTTTCCTGCTCTTTGTCCCATAGGGATGTTCCGATTATTATTGGTCAAGCCACATTTCCAGCGGACTTACTGAGATTTCCTCTCGAGGAATTTGACATTATCCTCGGTATGGATTGGTTATCGCGATACCATGCTCGCTTCGAGTGTCGCGACCAGAAAATCTGCTTGAGGAGTTCTTCAGGAGTTCGTGTTTCCTATAGAGGAACTCGCCCTAAAAAGGGTGTTTGTGTTATTTCTTCGATGAAAGCATCTCATCTTCTTAGGAAGGGTTGTCAAGCCTTCGTGTGTGTTGTTTCAGCTGTAAGCCATCGCTACCGAAGCTTGAGGATGTAGCCATTGTTCGTGAGTTTCCATATGTTTTCCCAGACGAATTGCCAGGGATACCGCCAGAGAGAGATGTGGAGTTTACCATTGAGCTTGTTCCAGGTACCGGACCTATATCTAAGGCTCCTTACCGTATGGCTCCACCCGAGTTGAAAGAATTGAAGCAACAGTTGGAAGAGATTATCGAGAAGGGATTCATTAGACCGAGTGCTTCTCCGTGGGGTGCTCCAGTTTTATTTGTCAAGAAGAAAGATGGTTCCATGAGACTCTGCATTGATTATAGAGAGTTGAACAGAGTGACTGTGAAGAACAGATATCCTTTGCCGAGAATTGATGATTTATTCGATCAGTTGAGGGGTGCTTCTAGGTTTTCTAAGATTGATCTTCGATCGGGTTATCATCAGATCCCAGTGAGAGAGGTTGATATTGCGAAGACTGCTTTTCGTACCAGATATGGGCATTTTGAGTTCGTGGTCATTCCTTTTGGGTTGACTAATGCACCTGCTATCTTTATGGATCACATGAACCGCACCTTTAGTGAGTTTCTTGACACTTGTGTTGTGGTGTTTATTGATGACATTCTCATTTACTCGAAGACCGATGAGGAGCATGCCGAGCATCTCCGATTGATTCTTGGGATTTTACGTCGACAGAAGTGGTTCGCGAAGTTCTCTAAGTGTGAGTTTTGGCTTTCTAAGGTTTCATTTCTTGGACATGTGATATCTAGTGGGGAGTTATGGTTGATCCCGCGAAGATTGAGGTCGTTGTTGATTGGGAGAGTCCCAAAGATGTGGGAGAGATCCGTAGTTTCCTTGGTTTAGCGGGTTACTACCATCGATTTGTTGAGGATTTCTCTAGATTGGCTCGTCCGATGACTCAATTATTGAAGAAGGAAGCTAAATTTGTTTGGACCGACAAGTGTGAGAGCTCTTTCCAGGAATTGAAGACTAGGTTGACTTCCGCTCCTATACTTGCTTTGCCAGAGATTGGGGTCGACTTTGATGTTTACTGCGATGCTTCGATGTTAGGGCTTGGATGTGTGTTGATGCAGAGTGGTAAGGTGATAGCTTACTCATCTAGACAGCTGCGAGTTCACGAGGTGAACTATCCGACGCATGATTTTGAGTTAGCTGCGGTCGTTCACGCCCTGAAGATTTGGCGTCATTACTTGATTAGATCTCATTGTCGCATTTTCACGGATCACAAGAGTCTAAAGTACATTTTCACCCAGAAAGACCTCAATATGCGACAGCGTCGTTGGCTAGAGTTGGTTAAGGATTACGACATTGAGTTATTGTATCATGAGGGTAAGGCCAATGTGGTTGCTGATGCGCTTAGCCGCAAGACTTCTCATTCGATGAGTGTTATGCGTGTGTTGCCCGATGAGTTGTGTTCCGAGTTCCGGAAGTTGAGATTAGAGATGGTTGGTAGTGGTTTTGATTGTTTATCTGCTATGACCGCCGAACCGACATTGTATTGGGAGATTCGCCAGAGTTTGCCTACAGATGCTGCTTTCAGGAAGTTCGAGGCTAAGATTTCGAGTGGTGTTGCACCAGACTTAGTGATTGATTCTGATGGTTTCCTTCGATTCCGAGGTAGGATGTATGTTCTAGATGTGCCAGATTTGAGGAAGAGGGTTCTATATGAGGCTCACCTGACGCCTTATTCAGTTCATCCAGGAGGCGAGAAGATGCACAAGGACTTGAGACTTATATTCTGGTGGCCCGGGATGAAGAAGAACATTTTGGATTACGTGAGTAGGTGCTTGACTTGTCAACAAGTCAATAAAGAGCATAGGAGGCCAGGTGGTTTGTTATAGCCGCTCCACGTTCCTCAGTGGAAGTGGAAGTGCATTTCGATGGACTTCGTGACTGCATTGCCTAAGACAGTAGGAGGCAAGGATGCAATTTGGGTTGTGGTTGATAGGCTAACTAAGTGTGCCAGATTTGTGCCTATTCGTGAGACATGGGATATGGACCGTTTAGCCAGAGCTTATATTGCAGAGATAGTCTGTTACCATGGTGTCCCGAGAGAGATCGTTTCTGATCGTGATCCTCGTCTCTGTTCCAGATTTTGGAAGGCTCTACAGGAGGCTATGGGTAGCCGTTTGCTGATGAGTACCGCATTTCATGCCGCGACTGATGGACAGTCCGAGAGGACTATTTAGACATTAGAGGACTTGCTTCGTGCTTGTGCACTTGATTTCCAGAGTTCTTGGGAGCAGTGTCTACCGTTAGTTGAGTTTTCCTACAACAACAGTTACCATTCATCTATTGGTATGGCTCCGTATGAGGCGCTCTATGGTAGGAAGTGTCGTAGTCCGATCTGTTGGGATCAGACGAGCGACGTGCACGACCTAGGACCAGACCAGTTAGCTGCGACGATTGACCAGGTTCAGCTTATCAGAGGTAGGATGAAGGCCGCACAGGATCGGCAGAAATCCTATGCAGATGTCCGCCGTAGACCTCTCGAGTTCGAGGTGGGTGACAGAGTTTTCTTGAGAGTTTCACCGATGAAGGGCGTTAAGAGGTTTGGAGTTAAGGGCAAGTTGAGTCCTAAGTATATTGGGCCATTTGAGATCGTGAAGAGGATTGGTGCTGTTGTTTACCGTTTGGACTTGCCTCCTACTTTGGGCAAGGTTCATAGTGTCTTTCATGTTTCTCAGCTCCGTGAGTATGTTAGTGACTCGAGTCATGTTCTTCCTAGATAGATCGAGAACTTAGAGCCGAGTCTTGCTTTCGAGGAGCGTCCAGTGAAGATCCTAGACCGTTAGGACAGGAAGCTTAGGAGCAAGGTGGTGCCTTTAGTGAAGATCCTTTGGTGTTGCGGTGATGTTGAGGAGCAGACGTGGGAGACCGAGGCTTCGATGCGTGCTGCGCATCCTTCTCTTTTCGATTGAGGTATAGTTATTTAGAAATACAGTTTAAATGATTAAAGGGGAAATTTGGGGGGTTTTGTTTGTTTGATTAACTAAACTACTCAAAACAAGAAATAAAAGAACATGAAAGATTATAAAATACAGTTTAAGTGATTAAAGGGGAAATATGTTAGGAATCGGGTAACCGCAGTAGTTCATGCAATACGAAAATACTAGGTCAGTCAAATATTTGATAAGGTGGGTAGCGATTATCTCCTCTCGGTCTCAAATCACCCTAGACTCCCCTACCAATCTTTCTATCTAGGTAGGTTATATTGTTTGTTCTAAGCAAGCCTACTCTACCAATCTCTCGATCCAGGTGGAGTTTTACTAATTAAACCGGTCTCAAGCGTGCACTCAATTAACAGGTTTTATGATTAAATTATTTATAACCAAACCTCGTCGCAGAAATGACTAACATGTGAATCCTAAAACATTACTACTGTGATTTCCCTCATCCTAACATATTAAGGGAATTAGCTACGCATAGTTTCGGGATCTACACTAACCATGGAAATATGAAACAATAACGACATAACAATAGTGAACATAAACTAATAACAAGAATAAGAAAAAACTAGAAAGTAAATAAAGATTAAAGGAGAAGAAAAGTTACACTAATATGGAACAACGGCAGAGAAAGATGAACAAAAGTAGATCCGGAAATAGTTACAGTGAACGAAAGCTTAATAGAAAAGTAAAACCTAAAAAAATGATTAAAGCTGCTAAGTGTATTTCTGAAAGTATGAATGGTGAATCATGAATACTGATTAGTGCTTAACCTAGTCCCTTATATAGGGAAATTAGATTACAGCACTAATCTAACCTAAAAACAGATTGCGGCATCCGAAGTCTGTAAGTGAGTTGCTCGATCGAACTCCAAGTTTACTCGATCGAGTTGTTCTGCTTTCCAAAGTTCTCGATCGAGGACTCCAATCCTTCGATCCTGTTGCCTGCATATGTGCTCCCCTCGATCGAGTATGACACTACAACAGATACTTCAATTTGCGACTGAAATTAGCGACCACTATCAGTCGCCCTTCATATTTTAGCAACCAAGTCCAGTCGCCCGCCCTTAGTCGCAAGGTGTAGTCGCTTTTAGCGACCGATGTTAGTCGCCAATTTTAGCGACCGAAAAAAAAAGACGGGCGACTGATAGTGGTCGCTAATTTAGCGACTGACTGTAGTCGCTAAATTAGCGACCGATTTCAGTCGCTAATTTAGCTACTGTTGTCGGTCGCTAATTAGCGACCACTATCGGTCTCTAGTTGGTCGCCAATGAAAAAAAAGATACAGGGGGTTAGCGACCGACAATGGTCGCTAAATTTACATGTTCGGTCGCTAATTCTACATGTATTTGCCCATAAAATTCTGTTTTGTCCTAGCCCAATCCGTAGCTATTACTTAAAACCTGCAAGCAAAACCAAGAAGAGCGGAAAAAATTATAACAGGGGATTAGCGACTGAAAACGGTCGCTAAAATAGCGACCGAAATCGGTCGCCAATTTTAGCGACTGATTTCGGTCGCTAAACTGGCGCTATGGTCGCCCTGGGATTCCCGCGGATTTTTTAGGATAAGATTGGGATAAGCTTTTGGTCGCTAAATTTAGCGACCGATATCGGTTGCCCGCTTTTTTTTTCGGTCGCTAATTAGCGACTACCATAGCGGTAGCATGTTTAGTCGCTATCTTAGGTAATTCTTGTAGTATGAGACTACTCGATCGAGGCTTCCCTCAATTGATTTCTTCGATCGAGCTCTGAGAGTTACTCGATCAATGGTTTATCAGCTGTAAGTTGCTTGTTGTTGTCCCTGTTGTTCCTGTTCTCAGTTTTCCTCCTAATTTAGGCCTTTTTCCTTTGATATTTGCACTTCCAAGCTCGTAAGTTTTTCTTGTTCAAGTTCCATCTTCTAAAAATAGCTCACTTCCGACAGATTGGTGTGGTTTTTGCGACTTTGGCGAACTTTCCTATAAAATAACAAGAAAGACACAAAGAAGCGAATGCGGGGCAAAACAAAGCATAATACATGCGTGAATGCCTATAAATGCGTGCCATAAGATGCTGAAAGTGTATATAATATGCACGTATCAACTATCATAGCATCTGTCATCCTAAAATCGTCAAACTCGGCCCTCAACTGGCTACAAACATGCTCCAGCACGAACTCACGTCTCATAGTTACCTTAAAGGCTTCCCAAGGTACATACATACTCATGCCCTAGGTCTAGGAAGTAATCTCAGGCCTTCACTCGCTCCTTCACCCACTAGCCCCCATCTAGACTGCATAGATAGATTGCAGCCTGGTACATCTTGAGGTTGTCAGGATAGTTAACAACCTCAAACACAATCTCAATCTCTCTCAGTCAGTCCTCAAGTAACCCGGGCGTACCCGTACCATCAAATACAGTAGGACGATGGCGCGACATGGATTTACTGATGTCATAAGCACTCATAGGCAGTGATCGAGCTCTCTTAGAATTTCGGATAACAATATTCAGAGACTCATTGGTCTCTATCAGGCGTGTTATCTCATCCAAGGACATGGCAGCAACTTGGATCTGAGCAGGGGCTAGGTTATGAGGGTTGCTTTTCTTTGGGGCCATCGCGACTATAAGAAATAAAAAGGTAAAAGTAAGCTCACAGCCTACGGCTCAAAGAAACATGTTTATAAACAAAATCGGTCGAATAGACCCAACTCGATCGAGTTACCCTCACACGGTCGAGTAACACCAGCTCGGTCGAGCTGCCTAAGTTCGGTCGAACATACACTACTGGGTCGAATTATATAAACTCGGTCGATTTCACCCCACTTGACCGAATTGCACCTACTCGGTCGAGTCCAACGAACTCGGCCGAATTACTCCCACTAGGTCGAGTTCACTCTACTCGGCTGAGTCATTACGTCACTCAAGATTCGTGAAGGGGAATCGACCTTCACCTATCTTATGCATCAATCATCCTATATGCGTACTAATACGAAAGCCAACAATAAACACTTATATGCAATTTCAAACCACAAAAAAATCCAAAACTCACATCAAAGTATATTCACATGTTATTCCCTTTATCAAGTTTAATACTCTAATATCAACGTCCATTTCGTATAAATTCATAACGGTAACACATATACCACACACATACACAAGTACTTCCTAGTCTACCCTTTAGTGACCAAATATAAGAATGTAAGCAATTTTGTGGTTCTGGGACGTCTCCCAAACCTTTACAACAGCCTTACATACTTCTATTTGGGGTTCATTTTATTTAAGACATACCCTAAGTTCATTTGGGTTCATTGGTTCAGGTGCCAAGACCGTCTCTCTAATAACATTTATAACACCCTTATAATTCAAGGCCTTTAAGAAGGGCCATCAGACTATGAAAGTACTACCATCTCAGTTTTCCTGAGGCATAATATCAAAGTAAAATCCCAAGCAACCTTTATTAATCAGAATAAATTAAGTGAATACGGTTGTCTCAAAGAATAATACAAGTATCAAAGTCTGCGGAAGCTATGTACAACTATCATGACGCTACAAAAATAGATGTGAAGACCTATTCCTCTAAGCCAGCAATCATCAGCAATGGTGTAAAACCCCTCGTCGCAACGGAAAAATAAAACATACAACATTTGTAACGACACGTAACACATAAACATACAATACACTCCAACATATATAACATGTGAAGCATATAAATCTAAATATCTGAATCTCATATCATCATGCAATTACTATGCAAGGCTCTCAACCAACTTCGAAAACTATTTGGAAGGAGAGCCGGTTTCCCTTCCGGTTGCCCGGCCGGAGGGTCTTACAGTCCAAACCATTTACGAAACTAGCTAAAGAGTCATCCAATGCCTTGGATGAACAGTTCTATAATCAATACACTATATCCATCATAATCAATTAGCAAGTATAAAGGTTCAGCGGTCAACTCAAGACATAACCTAAATACCAAATAATCACAAGCAATGGGTCCAGAGGTGAACTTAACACATATCCCACTACAATCAAATGTCGGGTCCAGAGGTGAACTTAACACATATCCCAACATACATACACAAGCAATGGGTCCAGAGGTGAACTTAACACATATCCCACTGCCACACACAAGTATTGGGTCCAGAGGGGAACTTAACACATATCCCAATACACAGCTATCGCACACTAGGTTTAGAGGTGAACTTAACACATATCCCAATATGCAACAACCGATCACGTGTCAGGTCCAGAGGTGAACTTAACACATATCCTGACACGCCACATCCATACACGTACCGGGTCCAGAGGTGAACTTAACACATATCCCAATACACCACAAACAAAACACGTAATGGGTCCAGAGGTGAACTTAACACATATCCCATCACGCGACAAGTAGCTCACGTATTAAGCTCAGAGGCCAGCTTAAGGCATACCTTAATACGCATCAATACAACAGCATACATATAGTAACTAGATCCTTTGTTCTAATCTTCTATACTTCTAAACAACACTTAATTGATCCCGGGAACTAAGTTGAGGGAGAGCCGGTTTCCCTTTCGGTTACCCGAACGGGGGGTCTCTATCCTCTCTCCATTCCCGAACCCAATATAGTGTCGATCATCCTTCGGGGACTTCAAACACACATACAAGGTACACGGAACAAATCTCAAGCAAATCGGGCTAACCGATCAAAAGATAGACATGATTTAATGAGAACAGAGGCTCTCAGCCGGTGGAGGACCGTCTGTCGGTCTGTCGGCTGGGAGTCCCTTCCCAACTGCAGACTTAACTTTCAAAAATAAGGAAGAGTGATTCTCAGTCGGTGGACCGTCTGCCGGCCACCCGGCTGGGAACCCTCTCCCATCTTCTTTCTACGCTTTTTCGAAAAAGAGGACTGATTCTTAGCCGGTCGATCGGCCGCCGGCCAACCGGCTAGGAATCAAGTCCCAGCCTCTTGCTTTCAAAAACACACAACCAAAAGAGACTCTGAGCCTGTCGACCGGCGGCCGACCACCCGGCTTAGAGTTCTCTCACAAATTCTGAACAATGAAAAACAACTAGGCCTGACTCTGAGCCGGCCGACCGGCTGCCAGTCAGCCTACCGGCTCAGAGTCCCTGTACGCAAAATTCGCAAAATCGCATATGTTATTAAACTCCCTAAATCGATATCAAACTTCCAAAATTGCAACCAACAAACATTACCCAGCTTATATAAGACTTATATGAATCAATAGCAAGCATTAATTTCCACAAATAAGCCACGTTAGGTTCATACTTAATATTCGTCTTAAGGATCGAAATTCTGAAAATAAACATGTAAGCATGTGAATAACAACCTAAGCATATGAACATCATATATGAGTAATCCTAGCATGTTTCTAAGTCCAAACAACAACAACAACCAACAATTTCAGAAACTTTCACAATCAAAATCAAGGAAACATGTTATTATAACAATAAAGGCCGAGTTTCTCATTATTGTCACCTCAAAAGCGGTTATGCTCCTAGCTCCTCTTCAACAACGAAACTATCCACCCCAAGATCCTCTAAATCTTCTCCTACAACAAAGAAAACGGTTTTTAGAAGCTTAAAACGGAATCTACCAAAAACAGCCTCTTTTTCAAGTTGCACGAAATCAAAATTGGAAGAGACGGATGTCTTGGAAATTTCGCAAGGATTCCGAAAATGTATAACATACCTTGATTCGGATTTGGGAAGAGCTTGGAAAACTGATTTTAAGATTGAAAGGAGGAGGAGAAATGAAGAACCAATGTAACAGTGTTCTTATTTTTGAGGAAATGAAAATGTCGGCAAATGCATTGGGATTAGGGTTTTAAGTAGTCCTTTTCCCTTAAATGAAACGGGTTATTTGTTGTGAACGGGTTTATGAGTCGGGTTAGAGACTTTGCCAAGTTATCACATCTTAAGGACTTAAGGTTTCTTAAGACGGATCTTAACGGAAGTTTTAAAATTAACTTAACAATTTATATTAAAATATTACTTTATTCCGTAAAATAAATTAAAACCTTCAAAATATAATTTACGAAAATATGGGATGTTACAATCACCCCAACTTTCAAAAAGTTTCGTCCTCGAAACTTGAAGACAGAAATAAGTACGAAAACAACTCTAGTTTTCAAAACGTACTACCCGGGTTATGGTAACCCAAAACTTTATCTTTCAAAAAGTTTCATAAGCAAAAGATTTTAAGGTACAAGTCTCTGTCAATGGACATTGGGATTCTCGTTACGTATTCAAGAGTCCGACATTCCAAATCTGAGACAAGTCCCAAAATTAAATCAGTCAAAATTCAAAATTTAGATCGATTCGGTGTTGATATACACAGCACGGGTTATCAGATGTCTCCAATAACACGTTCCAGTGGCAACCAACGTTGAAATCCATCGAAATTGTGAAACGTTCTGCTGTCTAAAATCAAGTTTTCTTCAAGGTTAACCTTTATTCCCTAATTCTTGAGAGAGTAAAATTGTAACAATGACCAAAAGTTACTTCCGACGGAAGGGAAAGTAGTTTCCAATTCTCAAAACAATTACGTTTTTCTAAAAACAGCGAATTTAAAGTTAACAATAGGGGAACAAGTTTCAAAAACAGTCGATTGAGAGCGTAGAAACGATCATAAGGATTACTTTCTACACGAAGGATCAGAAATTACAAGTTTCACAACTGAAAGGACATACAAGGAAGGATCGAAGGAACGAAACAACCAGGTTAAAGGTCAAGGAAGACGGTAACTTTTGCTAAACATGGGTACACTAACCGCTCAAACCATACTCAAAACATCGTTACAACGATTCCTAGTATATCCCAAGAAGGCGATTCTAGTGACCTCTCGACTCACAATTAGGGATGGCAACGGGCCGGATCTGGACCGGGTCCAATAGGATCCAGATCCAGATCCGTTTTTGGCAATAAGATCCAGATCCGACCCGGATCCGACGGGTCCAAAAAAGTCAGATCCAGATCCGGACCCTGCGGATCCGGGTAGGATCCGGGTTTTACGCGGGTCCCATGAAAAAAAAAAGTAAAAAAAAAAAAGAAAAAAACTTGAATTGGCATTTTAGTTACGCGGGTTTTACGAGACATTCATAAGAAAAGAATGAAAGCACTTTAGTTAGTAGTCGTCAAATCGCGAAACATCAACGAAACAACAACAGTTTACGGGAATAACTTGGTCAGACCCTAAACTAAGACGAAAAATCGAGAAACAACGACCCAAATCATAAACTAAGACGAAAAATCGAGAATGGTACCTACACGAAATTTTGATAATTGAATTCACACCTACACGAAATTTTGATAAATGAAACAATTGAGAATCTTGTTTATCCATACCATAAGGGGACTTGGGTGGCTTACGGCAAAAGATCTTAATTATTATATACATATGATGGTTGGTTTTCCTTTATTGTGATTTAAATCCTCTTTTGTAGTCATTATAGCAGCAGTAGGCTCCGGCGCGGCAGACTTCACTTAAGCTTGTATTCCGAAGAATGAGAATCGAGGTAAAAGACCAACAACGGGTTCTTTGACTGTGGGAATGAAACTATAAGAACGCTCGTGTCTCTCTAATACTACCACCGCTGCAGTACTGTCGAGCAATGTCTTAGGGCTTCATTCTGATGCTGGGAGGTTAGTAAATAAACGCATCTTCCCCTTGCGCTTTTACAGACATCGGCAACGGCAGCGATAGGAGACAGAGGCAACGGCAGGATCGCAGGAGGCAGGGGTTTTGATTTAGGGTTTGAGAATTGGGAAGAATTAGAGAGAAACTGAATAGGGTAGTCGGGTAGGAAATTATAAATGAATGAGGCCCAGACTTCAAAACCCCTCCCTTCAATCATCGGAAATTAGATTTTTTTTTTAGTATTAAAAACGGGTCTTAGGGTCGGATCCGAGTCTTGTCAACAAGATCCAGATCTAGATCCGTTTTTAAACTCGTGGATCCAGATCCGATCCAGATCCGACGGCTCCAAATTTTGAAGGATCCAGATCCGGTCCAGCAGGGTCGGGTCCAACGGATCTGGACCGGATCCAGGATCCGTTGCCATCCCTACTCACAATGGTTTCACGATCCCTCTTACTCTTATCTCATCCACAGAACAAGGTATTCCTCAATAAGAAGGTTTTCAAAACTCTCACTCAGTTCACACTAGATTCTGTTCGACCACGGTTAAGTATTTCTCACTCAAGGTGGAAGTCTAAACACATTCCTCAGACCAAGGTTCACGCACTTTCAAAGTTCCAAACCAGAATTCTATCACCACGACTCTTCCCAATCAGACGACCATAACCAAAATCACTTATATCCTTTAGTCCTACGTAGTTCAGTTCCATCAAACTCATTCTACGGGAGTACTTCGGAATCATAAGTTCTTCAAAATCATCTATTACCCTAAAGTGAACATTCCAAGGTAAGTCCTTACTGAAGCAATAACTTCTAAGTTAAGCAAGTCTATGATCGGTTCTCATGACTATTTCCTCAAAACGATCCAGATCTCAGAGTTACTCAAAGTCTAAAGCAGTATCATTCTTCCAATGACCTATTCCCAAGAGTTTTAGATAACTCATCTCAGATAGTTCCTCAATGACAATTCAACCAAGTCCTCAGGCTATTAAACCCATATGACATATCCACCATACTTGCATTACAGTCAACAAAATAACCATACTTAAATCAATGCATTTCCGAACTTGCATCTCCCAATGAATTACTCTATTCCATTCTCAAACCGGTGATGAAATCTCAAATTTCTCTTAGACCCATCAATAGAAAGATGCTAAGATTCATTACGTAACCTAAGGTTAAACACTCAGTCAATTCCAAAAGTCCTTTGTAAAAGTTTCAATGTTCTCACACCTTTACCAACAAATCTCGTTCTTCAAGTTTAAACAGCATTAGCTTACCTCATTCACTTATCTAACAATATTAGTACTTTAAACATATTCCTCGAAATCATTTGGCAATCTAAGTATTCCTAAGTCCTCAAATAGCATCCTCAATCCACGAATACTCACGATTCAGCAGAATCCTCACATCCTAATTCTACAGAAATCTATGTATAAAATCTCCACTCAGCGTAAGTATCCCATCATTCTCATTCACTCTTCCAACTAGTAAACATAAGACACTAGGGTCACTAGAACATATCTCATAAAGCTTCTCAGGTTTTCCTCAAGAAATTCCCCAAGTCTGTCTATGGTAAGTTACCGCACAAGGTGTTTCAGGATAAGCAAGATATTAGGTGAAGTTAAGAGAACATGAAGATCGCTCTCAAGGAAGGTCGGGAAAAGTCTAAGGGAGGAGACTAAGATCTTAACGGTAACAAGTACATCAGGTCACGATTAGAACAGGAGACAAGTGCATACCAGTAGATGGATCAGGGTGAACTCCGGTCTCAGCTTGACTCTGACCAGCTCTGGCTCCACTAGTCTCAGCCTTTGGGTCAGTACTGACAACTCTGTGGGTAGCGACATTCCTCTCGATCGGGACACTCGAAGGAGAGATGTCCGGGTTTCTTGCAGGTATGACATGGGTAAGGGTTGCCGTGACAGTCAAACCTAGGAAGAAGATACTTGCGACACTTGAAGCATTTCGGGGGAGCTTCCATCGAGGGTTCCATGTCTCGATCCTGGGAAGCCTCGGCTCCGTTGGATTCTCCCTTTCCTTGGGTGCACTAATCGGAGAGGTGTCCAGGTTTCCTGCAACGGTAGCAAATGCGCGATCTACCACGGCGGTTCTTGCCTGGCCTAACTGTAGCAGGTTGCTCAAGGGACTGTGGGCGCTTTCCTCTTCCAGGAGGAGGGAGGAGGACTAAGAGGTCTCTTGCCTCGACTGCTATGCAAATGTGATTGGGGAGGAGAGAAGGCTATGGCTCCTTCACAATAGATATGGTACGAGTCCTCCGCTCGCAAGACATTGTAGTAACTCTGGAAGTAAGAAGTCGGGTCACCACTGGCTACACTCCTAGTCTGAGCATTAAACTTGCTCCGAAATAGATAAGCTTTGTCCTCTTCCTTCTCAACTAGTTGTGGGACAAAGTGGATCAGCTCCTCAAATCGATTGGTGAAGGCTTGAACAGAAAGGGTCCCTTGGCGAAGGTTCATGAACTCGGTCATCTTATCTTGGCGTATATCCTTGTGGTAGAACCTCACGCCAAGAAGAGTCTTGAAACGACTCCATGTGAAAGTAGGGTCACGAGTAGCAGGAGCGCTGATCGTCAACCACCAATGTCTAGCCTCACGAACCAAGAACTGAGATGCTACTCGGATCTGATCCTCAGAACTAACACCATAAATCATGAAGTTCCTTTCCATGTCAAAGGACCATGCGGTGAGGGTTGCAGCACTGGTCTCTCCGTCGAATGTCTTAGCTGCATTCCTCCACATCTGAGTAATAATCCAAGCCAATCCTCCAGGTTGGTTACTTCTCGATGCTTGTGACGAAGAAGAGGGCACAACCGACATAGCTATGCAACTCTGAGGAGTTTGAATGAGGGCTTGCGTCACAGCATTCTCGGCATCGGTTGGCTCTGTCATTCTTCAATCATAAGAGAATAAACCGTTAGACGCATACCTAACAAGGCACAAACAGACTACAATATAAGTCCTTAAATCTACCTCATCTCTCATTCATTATTCAATTATATGGTCAAGTTAAGGTTGGGGGTTACATGAGTGCGTCGGGAGCGATAATGCTCTGATACCAACTGTAAAACCCCTCGTCGCAGCGGAAAAATAAAACATACAACATGCAAAAATTTAAGCGGAATTTAAACTTTAACATGCATAAAAACGAGGTGAATTAAAACTTAAACTGAAACAACTGAGATAAACAGAAACATAGATAAGTATAAGTCTAAGTACTGAAAGTAAATATATACAAACAGCCTGAGATGGCACATTCCTACAGGCACTCAAAAACTATGATGAAAGTCTAGAGTCTAGCTAATGCAAATGTGTAAGTCAAAATCGATGAATAGGATCATCGCTCGCTAGCTCCATGCAACCCTCTGCCAACCACCTGTCATGTACCTACATACATGTAAACATGTACGCCACAATCAGTGGGGAGTGACTAAAGTTCTCCTAGCCACCTTTTGTAACGACACGTAACACATAAACATACAATACACTCCAACATATATAACATGTGAAGCATATAAATCTAAATATCTGAATCTCATATCATCATGCAATTACTATGCAAGGCTCTCAACCAACTTCGAAAACTATTTGGAAGGAGAGCCGGTTTCCCTTCCGGTTGCCCGGCCGGGGGGTCTTTCAGTCCAAACCATTTACGAAACTTGTTAAAGAGTCATCCAATGCCTTGGATGAACAGTTCTATAATCAATACACTATATCCATCATAATCAATGAACAAGTATAAAGGTTCAGCGGTCAGCTCAAGACATAACCTAAATACCAAATAATCACAAGCAATAGGTCCAAAGGTGAACTTAACACATATCCCACTACAATCAAATGTCGGGTCCAGAGGTGAACTTAACACATATCCCAACATACATACACAAGCAATGGATCCAGAGGTGAACTTAACACATATCCCACTGCCACACACAAGTATTGGGTCCAGAGGTGAACTTAACACATATCCCAATACACCGCTATCGCACACTGGGTTCAGAGGAGAACTTAACACATATCCCAATATGCAACAACCGATCACGTGTCAGGTCCAGAGGTGAACTTAACACATATCCTGACACGCCACATCCATACACGTACCAGGTCCAGAGGTGAACTTAACACATATCCCATCACGCGACAAGTAGCTCACGTATTAAGCTCAGAGGCCAGCTTATGGCATACCTTAATACGCATCAATACAACAACATACATATAGTAACTAGATCCTTAGTTCTAATCTTCTATACTTCTAAACAACACTTAATTGATCCCGGGAACTAAGTTGAGGGAGAGCCGGTTTCCCTTTCGGTTACTCGACCGGGGGGTCTCTATCCTCTCTCCATTCCCGAACTCAATATAGTGTCGCCCATCCTCCGGAGACCTCAAACACACATACAAGGTACACGGAACGAATCTCAAACAAATCGGGCTAACCGATCAAAAGATAGAAATGATTTAATGAGAACATGGGCTCTCAGCCGGTGGAGGACCGTCTGCCGATCTGCCGGCTGGGAGTCCCTTCCCAATTGCAGACTTAACTTTCAAAAATAAGGAAGAGTGATTCTCAGCCGGTGGACCGTCTACCGGCCACCCGGCTGGGAACCCTCTCCCATCTTCTTTCTACGCTTTTTCGAAAAAGAGGAATGATTCTTAGCCGGCCAACCGGCTAGGAATCAAGTCCCAGCCTCTTGCTTTCAAAAACACACAACCAAAAGAGACTCTGAGTCGGTCGACCGACGGCCGACCACCCGGCTCAGAGTTCTCTCACAAATTCTGAACAATAAAAAACAACTAGGCCAGACTCTGAGCCGGCCGACCGGCTGCCGGTCAGCCTACCGGCTTAGAGTCCCTATATGCAAAATTCGCAAAATCGCATATGTTACTAAACTCCCTAAATCGATATCAAACTTCCAAAATTGCAACCAACAAACATTACCCAGCATATATAAGACTTATATGAATCAATAGCAAGCATCAATTTCCACAAATAAGCCATGTTAGGTTCATACTTAGTATTCGTCTTAAGGATGGAAATTCTGAAAATCAACATGTAAGCATGTGAATAACAACCTAAGCATATGAACATCATATATGAGTAATCCTAGCATGTTTCTAAGTCCAAACAACAACAACAACAAACAATTTCAGAAACTTTCACAATCAAAATCAAGGAAACATGTTATTATAACAATAAAGGCCGAGTTTCTCATTATTGTCACCTCAAAAGCGGTTATGCTCCTAGCTCCTCTTCAACAACGAAACTATCCACCCCAAGATCCTCTAAATCTTCTCCTTCAACAAAGAAAACGGTTTTTAGAAGCTAAAAACGGAATCTACCAAAAACAGCCTCTTTTTCAAGTTGCACGAAATCAAAATTGGAAGAGACGGATGTCTTGGAAATTTCGCAAGGATTCCGAAAATGTATAACATACCTTGATTCGGATTTGGGAAGAGCTTGGAAAATTGATTTTAAGATTGAAAGGAGGAGGAGAAATGAAGAACCGATGTAACAGTGTTCTTATTTTTGAGGAAATGAAAATGTCGACAAATGCATTGGGATTAGGGTTTTAAGTAGTAATTTTCCCTTAAATGAAACGGGTTATTTGTTGTGAACGGGTTTTATGAGTCGGGTTAGAGACGTTGCTAAGTTATCATATCTTAAGGACTTAAGGTTTCTTAAGACGGATCTTAACGGAAGTTTTAAAATTAACTTAACAATTTATATTAAAATATTACTTTATTCCGTAAAATAAATTAAAACCTTCAAAATATAATTTACGAAAATATGGGATGTTACAAATGGCGAACCTTGGACTCTGCTCACCATTACATGGATTATCACTGTAAAATATAACAAGTGTCAGAATCTGATAAATAAGACGGTCACAACACAAATAACAATAATCACCGTAACCCGATATATCACAATCACAGATATCATAGTCTCATCAACACAAGTGGCGGCCTCAAGCCCCACATCAAATCCCCCCACTTTCTCACGGCAAGGGGTACCCAAATCCTTAATATGCACATCCCCTATGTGACAGGTCCCACGAAACGCGATCGTAGGAGTGAGAGTCGTTTCCCGTAACGGTCCCACACATATGTTCCCAAATCAATCAACATCAGTATAGTGATATCAGATTAACAACAACAAGATCGTCACAGTCATAATCTATCAAATCTAAGTAGGGAAACCCTACCTCAAGGCAATAATCATGGAACACAAGAATCCACAAGATTTCCTACCAAAACTCTTCTAGGAAGTCTCCTCATAAGAACATATATGAGGATTACTAACGATGGTATAACTAATATCTAAACAACATACTTACTATAAGAAAGAGACGTACTTAATTAGCACGATATTAGGCTAGATGATCGGTGCATCTAAACCCTTGCTAAAATCGTTTGAAGGATTTGGGAGAGAAGGATGAAAGAGGATTAGGGTTACTGCGTTTTTTGTTTTTAGGTAAATGATGTTTAATCCTCGGTTTAATTTATATAATTAACCGCGACGTTGAACACGGAAAAGCCAGCTCGACAGAACTAAAACAACTCGGTCAAGCTACACTAACTTGACCGAGTTTCACCAACTCGACCGAGTGGACGCTACTCGGCCGAGTTACACGTAGGGATGGCAACGGGTCGGATCTGGACCGGATCTAGCAGGATCCAAATCCAGATCTCCATTGCATACCCTGGATCCAGATCCAACGAGTCCAAATATGTGGGATCCAGATCCAGATCCAACCGGGTCCGTTACGGGTCAAAGTTTCTTGCCCAAAATTATTTTGAAAAAAAACTCATGAATCATAACACTATTGATATCCATTTTCCGAAATACAATAAAATGGAAATGTAGTTATCTAGTAGCGTAACAATTATGTTCAACCAAATAATACAAGTAGTAATTAGTAATGATCAAGTAATCCAAACACAAACCAAGAAACAAAATAATTAAGACGTACCAAGAGACATCCTTATACTGAGCTACTGCGGTATATTAAATGATTTGGATGTGAAGTGAAGATGGGGGGAAAACAAAGGGAGAAATGAAAGTTAAAGAGTGAAGCATTTTAATTTGTACATTTTCTAAATTAATCAAAGATTCCTGCCATTTTTTTTCAAAACTTAATGTTTTTACTATGAAAACGGGTCGAGGGTCGGATTCGGGTCTACGTAGAAGGATTTATCCAGATCCGTTTTATAATTAGTGGATCCAGATCCGACCCGAATTGAACTGGTCTAAAAAATAGGATCCAGATCCAATCCATCAGGGTCGAGTCTTATGGATCTGAACCGGATCCAGGATTCATTGCCATCCCTAGTTACACCAACTAGACCGAGTTCAACCTACTCGGCCGAGTTGACCTAACTCAATCGAGTTGAGTCACAACTTAGCAACGAAAGGGAGGGGTGTTACATAAACTAGGCTTAAACCCGGATGAAATTGGTTAGGGTTTTAACATGCAATATATAACACATATAATGTTATTGCTCACTCCAAGCAAGATTCTCTTAAATTGAGACTGAAAAAGAAGTTGACAGCATGAATATAATAAAATATAATAGACCATATTATAGGTGCATTGTATACGAATACAGATTAGGCAGACTAAAGTATAGAAGGTACGTGCAAATTCCGTGGAAACTTGAGGGCACAAAGGATGAAAAAAAACCTGATTTAACCAATTCATCCATTGTACAATTAAGGAATTAAATCAAGTTTTTCTCAACTTAGTACTCTACGAATTGATTTTTATCAAGTTGATTTACCCAATCCCGCCTAATACACTAATGAGTATGCCTTTCAATAAGTAAAACAATGTCAAATATACAATTTACACTTAGCCATTCAAATTAAGAGAGCATATTATATTTGATCAGAAAAATATTGGTATTGATTTAAAACAACCTTGATATAACACGGTTTCAGAGCATCAAAATAAAATAAAGAACGAAAAAACCACATGAACGGAAATTAAAACGTACCTGATCGTTGATTCTCGATGTAATTTACACGAATTATAATCCTTGCAAAGGAATTGACGGAGTTCTAGTGTAGAAGGGGATTTGTGTAGGGTTTTGAGTAACCGTAGGATGAATTTTCTGATTTTCTGATTTTCTGATTTTTGTTTTTTGTATTTTTGTTTTGTTTATTTTTGTAAGTTGGGTCGGGTTGATAGGATTGGGTAGTGAATCAGGGCTGGGTATTGGGTATGAGCTTCCTATCATATATTTCTTTAATGCAATTGTCAACTCCGCTGACATGTCAACTCACATTTTAATTTAAGGATGACGTGTCAATTTATTAGAGCATTGAGAGATAATTTTCTAATTACTAATTGAATTTAATTAATACTCTCTCCGATTTCTTGTGTTGTTCCCTTTTGATTTTAACACAAGAATTAAGGAAATTAATTTGGACCACACAATACACATGACCCCACATGAAATTGATTTTGGACCACACAAAGTTGTCCAAAAGAGGAAAGGGGAAACATCATGTAATTAGACCAAAACGGAAGGAGGAACATCATAGGAAATTAGAGGGAATAATTAATAACTAATGTAATACAAACATTATAGAATATTCCATTTGCACTTCCATATTCCATCCAAAGAATAATTTACCTTTTGATTTATAACCATATTAATTTTTGGAATTACATCAGATTTGATTATGTTAAAGTTATGAAGATTCTTTCCAAAATTAATGCTAAGATTATGGAGATAATATATGGCGAATAAAGTTATACCACCAAAGTTATTCTTAGAAATATGTTAGATATAAAAAAACATACAAACTATTCTCGGAATATTGCAATGACAATGACAATTTTCCCATGAAATATTTTTCGAATTTCCATATTCGTAAAATAATTGAACAAAATGTTAAAAGAGATGGATGAGAAATAATAGTACACAAATTCTCATTTGTGACGGCAATATCCGTCGCAAGTTTGGGACGGGTCAAATAAAACTCATTTGGAGAGATAAAGACAAAGCTTTTGTGATTTTCTGATAATAGTGTTAGGTGGTTGTACAACAACCAATAATTTTTTAAAATAGATCATTACTTATTGAAATGGTTGTACAACAGCCGACTAATTTTTTTAGTTTTTATTCTTATTGAAATAGTTTATGTATTTCCTTATGCCTCAGTAGGTCTCTTGAGAGACCGTCTATCAATAATTAAGTGAAAGACACAATAGGTAAACAAAAACGTCAGTGGGTCCCTCACCCCATCATGTAAGAAGTCTCCTAATAAGGCTATTAAGGCCCCGTTCTTTTGAACTTATTTTTGCTTAACTTAACTTAACTTAACTTATTTTTTCTGAATTTTTCTGAACTTAACTTATATTTGCTGAACTTAACTTATTTTTGCTGAACTTTTCTGAACTTATTTTTGCTGAACTTAACTTAACTTATTTTTTCTGAACTTAACTTATTTTTGCTGAACTAGTCTGAACATATTTTTGCTGAACTTAACTTATTTTTGCTGAACTTTTCTGAACTTATTTTTGCTGAACTTAACTTAACTTATTTTTTCTGAACTTAACTTATTTTTGCTGAACTTTTCTGAACTTAACTTATTTTTGCTGAACTTAACTTAAATTAAGCAAAAATAAGTCCAAAAGAACAGGGCCTAAGAGGTTGTCTCTCTGAAGTTTTTGTGTTGCTTATATACGTTTATGTATATACATCTTTAAGTAAATTAAAACAAAATTATATTTTTATCAAACTTTTGGACTTTTGATTGATATGTGTTCTAACAGACGGGTAATTAAACAATTACAAATTATGAAATAATAAATAAAATGGTCACACTTATTATGAAAATAATAATAATAATTTAATTAAACAGTCGATTTGACCACGATAAATAAATAAATAAAAGGATTGTAAAAAATGCATAAAAGGCAATGAAACTTACAAAGTGGTATTTTAATAACATGTTTTTCAGCGAGACACCGCTTCTATTACGTTGTTTCGCTAGAAATTAGTGTTAAAGACAATTATATCGGCTAAACTCTTACATAGTATATAGAAGCATAAAAGTTGAATGTATAGTTTAATTTCCGTTACAAATCAAACCAAACTTTTAATATGAACTTAAATAGTTTCATCTTAATGGTTAACAACTTAATATTCATTGATTAAGTCTGAACTTTACTAATCAATCAATATCAATATATATAATTAAAGGAGGCTTTTTTCGAGCTACATGGTAGTCTCCAACTATTACAAAACTCTATTTTTATAAATAATAATTTATTTGTAAGTTTTCTATTAGAATTAGAAAATAATAAAATATTAAATTAATAAGTTAATTACAATTATTCTATTAAAATTAGAAAATTAGAAAATAGTTGTTTAAATAATAATTTATTTATAATTTTCCTATTAGAATTAGAAAATAAGAAAATAATTAATTGATTACAATTTTTCTATTAGAATTAGAAAATGGGTGATTATTTATAAATTTTCTATTAGATTAAGAATAATATTATTATTTAAGATTATTGTTTTTGGCAGCTGTAAAATATGAAAATGGTTATTAACTTTATTCAATATTTTTATTAAATATGAAAATGGCAAATGAGTTAGAACATAATTGTTTATTTACAAATTTGCTATTAGACTACGAACATTATTATTCTTTAATATTTATATATTTACTATTTAAGTTTATTAACTTTATTCAACCTTTAACTCAATTTGTCTTCGTCTTAACATTATAATGGGTCAAAAATAGTCATACTTGGAGATATTAGACAAATTTGTTACTTTGTCTTATGCATTATGTTTTTTATCTTTTTCATATTACTTGAATCTTCTTAAATTTAAAATGAATACCCCATCTTAATTAAAAATTTGTGGAACTAATAACTGTAAGGGCTTAATTAAGTATTTCAAATTATACACTTTCGTACTTAGGAATGCGAAAGAAATGAGATAATTTCTTTAATTAAGTAACAACAGAAATAGGACAAATGTCAAATATACTATACTTTAGGAGTATAAATATAAATATTAAAAACCACAATGATGATTTAGATATATAGATCAACTGGAATAATTGTGTGGATGACATTTATTTTAAATGAGTATTGAAGGGTATTTTATAAACAAAATATTTTTTCCTACATATTTTCACTTTATTCTTTATAGATAAGACATTGTTTTATATAGTGACGTATTTTGTACGAGGGTGGGGTTAGATAGCTTTTGAGGGAGGAGGTAAGTGTCTTAAGGGATAGCCGGATAGGGTTAGACTCCAACGTTTAAGAGTATAATTTGAGTAGTACAACATAATGTCGATAGGCTGGGGTAATTCAGGGATAAAGTTGATGATTTTGATGATCAAGTTGGTTAGTTGGATTGTGAAGTTTCGATTAACGAGCGTAAATAACAAAGAATACAACGACGTACGTGAGTCAAGCGGAATAACTGTGTGGTGAGATGAAATTTAATTGTGTATTAGAAGGTATTTCATAAACAACAAAGTAATGTGAAATAAAAGGTGTTTACGAGACGGATAGAGTAATCAGTAAAAAAAATCAAAATTATTTTTTATCATAGTATTAGATTATAGTTTATTGTAGCCCGTATTCCTTTTGTTCCTCCAAATTTTCAACTTATTTTTTACAATAAGATATTGTCTTATAGGGTAGTGGTTACGTTTACATTAGATTTGTCGATTTTTGTTTTTAGGAATGGGGGTAAATAGGTCTCAAGGGATGAAGTAAGTGTCTTGGGAGCAGGGTTATTCTCCGACGTTTAAGTGTGATTTGAGTTGTACAAAAAAATGTCTATAGGTTGTGGTTGTCCAGGAATACATTTGATTTTGTTGATCAAGTTGGTTAGTTAGGGGTGAGAAATGTACGAAGAATACCTGAATGGTATGGGAAAATGGTGTGTAGGTGTGTACTAAGGTTATGATTAGAACAACTGCAAAAGTAAGTAGATAAATTTTATTTCAAAGTTCTATTTTTTGAAAATAATAGAGCCATAAATATTGTAAAATTAGGTTAGAAATATTTGAAGTTAACATGTATATATACTCAATTTTGATTGTTATATGGTGAGGGTTTATTTTACATTAGATGTGTCTATGTTTTTTAGGGGTGGGGGTTAGATAGGTCTCGAGGGAGAAGATACGTGTCTTACGGGCTAAGGTTACTCTCCGACGTTGAATAATGTGATTTGAGTAGTACAAGTAAATGTCGGTAAGCTGAGGTTTCCAGGGATATATTTTACAACTGATTTTGGTGGGTAAGTTGGTTAGGTGTGGGAGAAGGGTACTCGACGGGTAGGATTGTTCTCCGACGTTTACGAGTGTAATTTAAGAGATAGAAAAATATACTCATATGTGGGGGCTGAGGTTGTTCAAGGATAAGGTTATGGTTATGGTTGATTCTGAAGGGTTTGGTTTGTTAGTCGGGTGGAAATGGTTGGATATGGAAAATAATGGTGGGTAACGTGAGATATTAATTGGAGAAGGTAAATAGATAAATTTTATTTGAAAGTGTATTATATAAAAATAAGAATTGATAAATAATAAAAATATTGGCTAAAAGCCTTTAAAATATCATGTGTATAAACTCAATTTTGTTTCTTTGTTAAAAATAAAACTAAACAATCAAATGCTATACTCATTTAAATGTTGAATGATTTCATAATGTTTTTTGTGCTATTAATATAGAAAATAAGAAAATAATAAAGTATTTACTATTTTTCTATTAGAACTAGAATATAGTTGATTATAAAAAAAATAAGTTATTTACCACCTTCATGTTATAATTAGAAAACAATAAATTATTAAGGGTAGAAATGTCTTAGGGGTAGGGTTACTCTCTGACTTTTAATAGTGTGTTTGAGTAGTGCACTCAAATGCCGATAAGTTAATATTATTCAGGCATACAGTTAGTTGATTTAAGTTGGTTAGTTGGGTCAGTAGATATGAAGAATGCCGAAATGATGTGGAAAAGGGTAGTAAGACAATGAGTAGAAAAATTGAGAAAATAATTATAAGAATTTCATTCAGGATTATATAATAATGCGGAAAAGACATATGCACATATGCTAAAAAAAGGTCAAAAATCTCTTAATATCATGTAAATATTCTCAATTTTGATTGTCTTATATGATGGGAGTTAACTTTACAACGGATGTGTCTATTTTTTAGAGGTAGAGTTAGATAGGTGTTGAGGTCGAGGTAAGTGTTTTTAGGATAGAGTTACTTTCCGACGTTTAAGAGTGTGAATTGAGTAGTACAAGTAATTATAAATGTATGTACGATGAGGTTGTCCAGTGACGCATACGGTCGATTCTAATGGTCAAATTGGTTAGTTGGGTGAAAATGGTATGATAAATGTTTGAATGGTGTGAAAAATAAGGGGTTTGTAGTAATAAAACTGAGGAAATAGATAAATATTATTTCAAGGTTATATTATGTGTAAATGACATAGGCATACATGCAATAAAAATAGGTTAAAAATCTCTAAAACATCATGTTTATAAACTCAATTTTGTTTTTCTTTGTAAAACATAAAAATATCTAATAAAATGTTAATAAATGTCATGTTAATAAAATATTACTAACTTTTAACTAGGCTATTTTTTTTTGTTTTGGTGATCGATTAAAAAGATGTCATGATTTAAATTTTACACCAAACTCCAATATAACATCTCGGGTGTTGCATCCCTCATTCATTCCTTGCCACTTCTCTCCTACCCCATTTGTTAACTAAACACAAAATTGCATGTCTTTGTTTTCCCCGTCAAGCATTTTTCATTCAAACAAGGTCGATTTTGAAGGTAAAAGTTAAATTTCTGTTAGATGGATAAACTTTTCAAAGGGAGAGTTAACTTTGAGGGATAAGTCTGGGTGTTTTGTGAATGAGGGGGACTTGAATATTTTAGGTGTGTATTAGAAACTAAAAGATGGGTGTCGATGATGAATTGGATGGTTGTTTGAGGTAGGAATAAAGACGACTCCATCGCATTTGGTGGTTAATTTCATGATAGGTTAGTAGACGTGACTTTGGATTCTGGACTGTTTCATGTGTTGTTCGAAGGAGAGTAGTCGTTCAAAGGATTCTTTCGTGTGGTATTGAAGATGATTGCGGCAAGTTTGGTGGTTAGATGTCTCTATGATTTAATACGATGAACGCATGATATGTGTATAGATGATGTAGCATTAATGACATAAATGAATATAAACGAGGTAATTTTATTAACAACATATCACGTTTATAAAACAAAGTAATACTAATTTTAGCAAGAAAAAAAGTACATTAGTATTGTTTATTTACACAGTGACAAGTTTTATGAACATACAAATACTAGTATCATTATTACTATAAAAGAAGAATGTAAAACTGCATACGTGGCGCGCTAATATTCCACCGTTTACTCTTTCGCTCACTCACATTCACTCTCACAGAAATCAGTTTCGTAGACCAATGAGAACCCTCAATTTTTGCCAAGTCATATATTTTTATGTATTATAATATTATTATTATTATTATAATCATTCCAAGATTCCCTAAATATTATACCGAGATTCCCTAAATATTATAAATATTATAATATTATTATTTTTATTAATTAATATTTCAACCATATAATTACTTAGATTTCTCTTTTTTACTTTATTTATCTTTTATTCTCTCTTTCCTAAATCTTATTTTATCTCAATTAATCTTTTTCATCCCCTTATATCTTTTTCAATTCTATTATAAGATCTCCTTTTATTGGAAAGTTATAAGTTTACATTTTTTTTAATTATATTTTACGCTTTTCAAGTTATACGTCAAACTTTTAATGTCAACATGTTCTTATCATATGTTATAGATATTCTTTTTTATTTTTCTTTAAAGTATTTACATATACACCACATATATTATTAGTATATCTAACAACTTTAATTGATCATTTCCCGTCAAAATTAAAATTGAACAACCCGTGAATTTTCACGGGTGTTACGCTAATAGTCATATAAAAGATTTCAAAAAAATAAATTCATTATAATTTTATGATAAACTATATTTATTTAAATATTTTTAAATTAGACCTGTAAATTTCACGGTTAAAAGCAAACAAGCAATATTAATTTGACAGTACTGAGTGCGTGAATAAGACTTCTACACTCGCCTTTCTCTTTCTGTCTTTCTCTCTCGTGAAGCAAACATAAACATACACCATTACACACTTAAATCACTCATACACTCTTTTCCCCTTTTATCACTCACTGTAAGTTCTGAATCTGGGCTTTTTCTTTTCTTTTTGTATTTATGTATTTTATTTTATGTTAATATCTGAGAAACCCTAGAAAACCCATTTGCTGGTTTGATTTATCAATGTTATTTTTTAATGGCGTGACATAAAAAGATTTGTGCTTTAATATGGTACTTAATTTATGGGTATTGTTTATGTCTCAGTTTCTGGGTTTATAATATATGGATTTGTGATTACCTTTTCACTTCAATTTTTCAGGTTAGAGCTCGGATTAGAAATCCTGGATTTGTAGTTTTATGTAGGTATATTTTTTTGTGATGTGGGTTTGATGTTATAAGTGTTTTTAGTTAATACACATCCTTTTTTTAATTGGAATGTGAGTGAGTAGAGTAGAAAACCTTGGTTGTAGTTTTAGGCTTGTGCCGGATAATCAAGGAGGCTGGTGGTTATGGTAGGTAAAGAGGATGCTTCCGGCTCTTGGGGTCAATATCAATTTTCAAGTGATTCGCCGAAAAAATTTTGGAGGTCTGCTTCCTGGTCTTCATCCAGGACGGCTGGGCATAACCCTGGTATCGATGATAATGACATTATTGATTCTAATGGAAACTTGTTGAACAATGGTATAGTTGGACGTAGATTTCCTGCGCCATTAACCCCTCGTTCGCAACAAAATTGCAAGGCTAGGTCGTGCTTGCCACCATTGCAACCACTATCAATTACTAGAAGAAGCTTAGATGAGTGGCCGAACGCCGGTTCTGATGATTTAGGAGAGTGGCCTGCACCGCCTACGCCTAGTGGGAGGGATGTTAATAAGGGTGGCGAGAGGTTGAAGCTTGATATGTCTGCTATTCAAAGAAGTTCAGATAAGAATGGGGGACTTCCGAAGAAGGATAAGATCGCACTCTACGATAAAGAATGCTCTAAAGTGGCAGAGCATGTATATCTTGGAGGTGATGCCGTTGCTAAAGATAGGGACATACTGAAAAAGAATGGTATAACCCACGTGCTCAATTGTGTAGGTTTTGTTTGCCCCGAGTATTTTAAAGCTGATTTTGTGTACAGAACGTTATGGCTCCAGGATAATCCTTCGGAAGACATCACTAGCATACTATATGATGTTTTTGATTATTTTGAAGATGTGAGAGAGCAAAAGGGAAGGGTTTTTGTCCATTGTTTTCAAGGGGTATCTCGGTCAACGTCACTAGTTATTGCTTATCTGATGTGGAGGGAGGGTCAGAGCTTTGATGATGCATTTCAGTTTGTAAAGGGTGCTAGAGGTATTGCAGACCCAAATATGGGTTTTGCTTGCCAGCTACTTCAATGCCAGAAAAGAGTGCACGCTGTTCCTCTCAGTCCAAGCTCATTACTTAGGGTTTATAGGATTGCACCCCATTCTCCATATGATCCCTTACATCTTGTCCCCAAAATGTTGAATGATCCATCTCCTTCGGTTCTTGATAGCAGAGGTGCATTTATCATTCAAATACCCTCTGCCATTTATGTTTGGGTTGGTGAAAAGTGTGAAACCGTATTGGAAAGAGAGGCAAGAGGGGCTGTCTCTCAGATTGTGCGGTATGAAAGAGTTCAGGTTCCTACCCATGTAATCAAAGAAGGTGAAGAGCCATCCTTCTTTTGGGATATGCTTTCTGATTTCGTTATTGAGAAAGCTTCTAATGGTGTAAAATGTGAGGGATTCTTGGTTAAAAAAGAGCCTGGGGAGAGGAAAGTGGACCTCTATGATATGGATTTTGAAATCGTTGAGAAGGCAATTAAAGGGGGCATTGTGCCACCAGTATCCTCATCTGAGGTTGAACACGAAACACGTCTACCTGCACATGAGAATAGTTGGAGTCTCTTAAGGCGGAAGTTTGCATCAGGCCATATGAAAGATTTTGTTTCAGGTCCCAAGTTGATTATTAATAGACACCTCTCTGATTGTAGGCCGACTCATTGTGAAGATAGTTATATTATATCAGTACCATTATCTGCATCTTCGTCACCCTCATCCCTATCTTCATCAACTTTGTCGACATCATCGATGTCGCCTCCTTACCTTTCTCCAGATTCCATTTCTTCAGGTTCAAGTAATAATTCAAAGTGCTCCTCAGAGTCCCCTTTAGAGTCACCCTTGTCACTGACATCAACCGTATCTTCACTTTCTAACCTGCCTATTGTTTTGTCTAAAACTTGTACAAGTGTATCGGGCAATTCAAACTACATCGAGGTTGACTTTGGATCACAGCCTATAAAATCCTCACATTCAGCATCTAGAAGATCACCTCTTTCAATTGCAGAGCGTAGAGGCAGCTTATCAAAGTGCCTGAGGTTGCCAGTTGTGGGTTGTGATGGAAGGATGGAAGAATCTTCCCTAGATTTTAATTTTGGTAAACAAAATGATGCTATCATAAACGATGTCGCCTGTATTTCGTTTGAGCTAGATAAGCAAGGAATGATTGCAGATTCCAGAAAAGCCTCCTATGACGAGGTTATTGATCCCACAAAATTAGGAAGCCACAATGGCTCCTGTGAAAAAGAATCTCCCATACCAACTATTTGTGATATAAATGGAGAAAATGACTCCCCATTCTTAACCAAACAATTGAGCGTGTCACCAGAAGCTGTGACTGTGGTTTCAGCTAATTGCGAACCCGAGCAGTCTTCTGTTTATAGTTTACCCAATCTCCAGAAGGTTTCGGTGTCAGGAGCATGTCAATTTGATTCCCATTCCGCCTTTCTTGTCATGGGTCCAAGAGCTGCATGCCCTGGTAAAGATTCAAATATATATCTGTGGATTGGCAAGTCTTTTAGCTTTGAACAGAGTCAGATTCGTGCTAATGGGAAAGTAACTGCTGTAGATTTAAGTCACTGGAAGAAAATTGTTTCAGATGTTTTGTCTCGAATGAATTTACCCAAGGACACCAATGTTAAGGTATGATTCATATATTTGTTGCATTCCATCTTCTAGTTATTGAGTATTCTGTATTTTCGTATACTATATTTTTAGTTCTATTTAGAAATGCCATTTTTTGAGATTGGGTAAATATTTGTCAGTTTCTTAGCTAGAATTTACCTGAGGACACCAATGTTAAACATATCATGTTGATGCAGTTAAGAACTTGCTTTCATGTATTATTTTGAAGGAATGTCTCCTGTTTTGTGTGTGATCGGGATCTAGGACAATGAAATGTTGCTCTCAGTAAACTATGTTTCTTAATCAAGTAGGATGTATAGGCTACTGAATTTTGTGGGTTTCCCCCTTCTTCGGGTCAGATATATGTTTTGATCTGTTGTAAAGACATTTATTTTTCCAGAAATTATCTAACCCACATATTTAAACAAAATCTGCATGCAATGAAGATGCAGGTAATAACTTGTGATTCTGTGCATTATTTTTGGAAGAGTCCTGACTGTCTTCTGTTTTGTTTGTGATTGGGAGCTAGGATCGTGAAGCGTTAACTCTTTTACTTCAGTTAACTATGGAATATGTTTCTAATCAAGTAGTATTTGTTGGCCATTGAATTTTCTAGGATTTCTTGTTTCTTCAAGTTAGATGTATGATTTGATCTATTATAAAGAAATTTATTTTCCAGAAATTATCTAATTGTGTCAGTTCAAAATAAAGACTGCTGGCTACTTTTTTTGATGTAGTATGTTTTTTTTTGCATGGTACTCCCTCCATTCAAGTCCAAATCCCCCATTTGTGTGTTTGACATTTTTTATGGGTGAAGAGAATCTTCATAATTCTTTTTAATGTACAAGAGATAATATAATCATGTGGGATCTTACTTGATACGTATTCACAAGTACAATAAGAGTATCAAAATTTTATTATTTTTACGTGTAACTCAAGATATTAATGTCAGCAATATGTGCATCAACAATTGTGCAAAAACTAGTGTATTTGGAATTAAAGGATGGGAGTATGTCGAATCGTTTTTCTCTGAGAATTCAAGGGTTCTCCCTTCTTCTTCCCCGGGAAAGTTATTGAACTCTCTTGTCTGAGTCTTAAATGAATTTGGAAGTGTCCGATCTCACACAACCCATGATTCTCATAAGAAAGTATATTTTCTTACTTGAGAAGCGCAAGGGAATGATAGTAATGATATGTTAGAAGTAAGAACATAAACTTTGATGGTCAATCGATGTCAACGTTGACTATTTCATTTCTTCCGTTATTTTTTCAAATTATAGTGTTAACTAAGCGGTGTTTGATTTAGAAAGCAGGAGCTAAGTGGTTGTGCTTCTTGCTCTTGTGAAGTAGTGGTCCGCAATTTGGGTCATTTGAAAACAACCTCTTTGTGTTGCTAACACATGGGTAAGGGTGCGTACATCCGCCCCGCTACCCCGTATTTGCGGGCGCCATTGAGGCACTGGGGTAGTGTTGGTTTTATAAATCATGTCGTTTCAGAAAGGTGTAGCTAGTGTATTTTGTGAATCAATGTTCGTGAAAGCTCTCACCCCTTGAATTGTCCAATTTTCTACTTTTGGCCTAATTTTCGAATTTCCTCATTTCTATTTTATACACATTCTTGTTTGTAAAATGACACTTCTATATTGGCAAGACTGACTCACATGCTTGATATTAACTACGAGAATATAAAGAATTATAGAGAGTAAGTTACTTGGGCTCGGGCTCAAGTGGACAATGGTAGCAAACAATGGTGGCAGGTACATAACCAATTGTCATTTTCCGCAAGACATTTTTTTGACTAGGTATGTACGAGAAAAATGAGGATATTTGTGGCGGGACATGTCTTCAAAAGTATATCTATGAACCTGAAAAGGGAGATGTTTAAAAAAAGGGATGTTCATTAAATTTTCGACAAATGCTTTTTGCTCATTTTTTTTCTCTGACTTTTTTCATGTGGGACTCCCATTTCTTACACTTCTTGGAAAAGTGTCAGATTAGTGAAGGTTGGGTACGATTTTCATACTGATTTTCTTGAGTATCGTCTCAGATATCGGAGCAACATAGTTTATATGATCAAGCATCTCGTCCTGTAAATTTTAGTAGTGCTGCAATTTGAACCATGCTGCAGCCAGCATACTTGTTCCCTTTCCCCAGTGTACTGCGGGAATGATGATGCACAAAGATTCAATGCTTGTTCTGCTGAAAGGTCATGGCAGTTACTAAAATATTTTACTGAAAGATTGCACACAAATTTGCATTTGTCCAACTATTCTTGAAACTTGAACCGAAGTTGATATAGTTATAATACTATTTGGCTATATAGTCTCATTTTCTAAAACGAGTGTTAGATACTGTGGAGTTCAAAGTCAAACTAGGGAGGATGGACTCTCTATATAGATGCAACGAAGAGCATTGTTTTAAATTTTTAGGCTGATAACAAATTTGCCACACCGATGTATTGAACCTTGTTCTATTTCAGATTGTTGGAGAAGGGGAGGAGCCTGCTGATTTACTTGAAGTGCTGAGGTAGTTACTAATGATATGCTCTTCAATTGCGCCATTCATTTTTAACAGAGTTCATATATCATTAGCATTCGAGGTAATCAGCATTCCCAAATTAGAGATTTAGTCTTCTTAATTTTTATTCTTTGCTAAATTTGATTCTCTATGCAAGCATGCAATCCCCTTTTTTTTTTTTTCATTATGATTAATTTTATAATTTTTTTTATCTTCATTCTATTGCTGGTTTCTGAGTTTAATGTACGTTATATGAGGAATATACAGACCTTGTGCGGAAGGGGGCAAGGAGTTGCTCTCCTGCTATGCTCCGTTCTTGTTTGCTTGCATCTATCTCCTTCTAATTATTTTTGTGATTGCATGCATTGTTGAATAGGCAAAATACAATGCTACGGAACTTCTAGGGGACTTCTATCAAAATATAATTATCATGTTGAAACTTTATGTCTTTGACTCCTTGATAGAAGACACATATGAAACAGACAGTGCACTTTTTTATTTGATTTTCCCTGAAATTTCCAGTATTCATGTGTTCTGTTAAGTGAATGCTTCTTATTCTGTTCATATGGTTTTGGAAAATGAATTTGTGTATCCTAACCAAGCCATCAACTCTGTTATTAAATGAGGAATACAACGGATAAAAACAATATAAATGAACACCAAAATTGAAAACGACAATATAAATGGGATGGAGGGAGTAATATATGTATGATGGAGTAGTCTATTTCATCAAGAAAGCGTATATCGGTATGAACTCAGTGACAGTTCATTGATGTTACGCATGAGAAGCGATGTCTAATGATATAACAAGGGGTTGAAAAGTTAACTATAGAAAATTTGGAGAGATTTTCAAAGCGTTAGTAGTTAGTACGACAATATGGTTTGGCAAAGTTTTGAGTGAGGATGGCATGCGGTAAGTTCGGTAGGACGTGGTGAGGATTCAAAGGTTCGTTAAAGTTTTCCACTTAAAACTTCACAGCAAAACCCTGGACCCGAGAACTACTTATAAGGGGGTGTGTTTAGTTCGCATAAAAGTATCGGTATGTAATCTAGAATCAACCACGGTGAGTGTTTGGTTCAATTCAGGGATGAGAAATCAAATCGTTTTGCATGTCTATTTTATTGACTTTATATCTTACATATATACATATTTTCTCTTTTAAATTTTCATTATATTAATTATTTAAAACTTTTATATACTTTGTTTTTGTAAATTTTAATTTATTTTCAATATCATAATATATATGCTTAGGTGTATAAATAAAAAATTGAAGAAAAATCATTGCTTATATTTTTGACGGAAACAAAAAACTTAAAAGAAAAGATATTTCTATTTTTACGAGAGAATATACTTTTTTACAACAACTTTTTTTTTTTCCAATTCTATCGTATAGTTTGATACCTTTGGGTATCCATCTCATATCCATTTTCATATCGGGTATGAGAAACCCATAATTCATGCGTTTGAGGTATGGCCCATACGTATTGGTATGAAATTGTAAAAATATATAAAACGAACACAAGGTATGAATTTAGTACATTTTGAACCCATACGGCATACCTAAAATAGGTGAACCAAAGACCCCCTAAGTTGTTTGATGATTCAGGACTACCTTTAATTCCTGGGCACCGTGTCTCACTCATTGCTGGGTTATTCGAGGTGTAGACGTCCGTGTTTTGAGTAGTAGTAGTAGTTACATTGCACTGATGCATTTTTGATAAATGTTGGTTTGTGGGAATGCAGGGACTGAGGCCAGCTAACGTGGATGTACAGTCAAGTGCCAGCCGAGAGAATTGACTATGTAACTGATTTAGTAGGAACCCCTTCTGTCTATATTTTAGTTTCAGCTCTTAGAATTGTAATTCCAAGACTGCATAATGCATGTCACCCCTGTTGGCTTAAATCTCAATTCTCACACAATTCACTCTTTTCTCCATTTTCACCACATTGGAAAGAAAGGCGTCAGTTGCAGCATTCATGTAATTACGATTTGAATTTTTTTGGCGGAGGAAAAATAGGGAGGGCTCACTCCATAGCTTCAGAAGCGATGGAATGGCGATCCTATTCAAATATCTAGGACAATAACTTATTGAAAAACAATGCAAATTACTAATAATAGCCATTAGGGATGATATGACGGAGGAGATGCTGTGATCCATTTCAGAGACGCTCATAAGTTGAAAGATAAGATTGATGCAATCTAAAGAAGCTTCGATATGACGATATCCCAAGGAGAAGGCACAAGAGATAGCCTCCTCCTGCAAGGGAGAGAAAGCCCAAAATGTATCAGAATCCGAAAGATTATTTTTTCCCGTAACGTCATATAAGATCCATCCCGCAGCAGCCTTCAAATTGGGGTGGCATGCAGCATCAACTTGATTCGGACAGGGGAAATACACAGACCCCCAATCAAAGTAGAAAGAATAAAGTTCAATGTGTCTGAAAAAAATACACCCTTCCTCCCTATTACGCCCTTTGGCCTTAGAAATTGAATTCTGCTCCTGAACATCTCCACTAAGCGCTCCACAACTTGACAGAACAGAAGCCATTTCGAAACTATTCTGAGAGATAAAGGAGTCAAGATGAACTTCTTGTGAATTGATGAGTAGGGAATTTCACAAGCACCAAATCATCCCGAGAATATAGATAAAGTTGGGGTAAAGAAAAAGAGGATCATTTGATTGGAAGAAAAAGCTTAACCAGTTGAGAAGCCACTCGGAAAGAGACAAATTGTTGTCGTTATCAGTATGGATACCAAAGGAAGGAGCAAACCAAATCCGTTTAAATAAGGTGTTTCAGAGTCTTTAACACCCTAAACCCTAGACGTAGTCATGAAAAAAGTGTTTCAGAGTTTCAACCCCTTCAAGATTGGGGCAAAGAGGGCAGAGGCCCATCCAATCAAAGTGTCTCTTAATTCATTCAAACCTAATGGGTAAGGAATTGGATAATAATTTCCAGATCAAAATTCTCCACTTTTTAGAAATTCGAAACTTCTAGAGGTATTTTTTAACGAATAAGACAGTTTTTTGTCATACGTTGATTGTCAGACCTTGATGCCTTCTTATCCCATAAAGATGCAAAAACAATCGAATAACCACTTGTTGTGGAAAAAATCTCATTCTTGATGTGTGCCCAAACGATTCTGTCAGGAGTGTCCATAGCTGGGAAGGGAATAAAGAGAATAAAGGGTAGGGCTTTTGGGCGTAAATATTAACAATGACTTCTCTGTCCCAATGCCCATTTTAATGCTGGGCTTGAGTAACAAGAGTGTTATGAGGACCAACAGATGTCTGAGGAGGGGAAACATTATAGTGGCCCAAAGTAGAGCCAAAGATCCGCTTGTCATCGCATAGGCTAACATCCGAAGAAAAGCCAACATCCCATGCAAGGCTCGTTTTCAAAAGATCGAAACCCCAAAAAATACTCCGAACTCCCCATGTCGAGTTATTGCTGATAGATAAATGAGAGGACCGGCCAGTTGTGTCTATTAAACTTTATTAGAGGTCCCAAATTTTTGGCTATCAGAGAGCAAGGTTCAACCAGAATGCACCAATTTTAGCCAGAAGGCTTTGATTAAAGCATTGAGAGTCTTTAATACCCAAATTGCCACAAGATTTAGAGGAATTTAGGAATAATCTGCTACACCAATGAACTAGTTTCCCATTATTATTTCCACTCCACAAAAAGTGTAAAAAGATGGCATTAAGCTTCTTAATCACACTTAAGGGCATTCTGAATGCCGATAGAGAATAAATGGAAAGAGAAAAGATGATCGAAATAATGAGAGTAAGTCTACCAGCTGTTGAGAGAAAACTATTATTCCAATTGTGAATACATTTGCGGACCATTTTAGTAATATGAGCAAAAATATCCTTTTCATAAAATATGTATTTAAACAATTTAAATACAATTTCTTATCATATAAATAATACTTAACTTTTAAGTACCAATTACCAATTTTATATGTGTAAAACGTGTCATTTCATTTCGTCAATATGATCGACAACTCAATTACAATCACAATTAACCGATAACTCTTATCTTTAAAATTAGGTTTTTTTGTCTAACACCACATTTAAAAAACTTTTTCTTCCAAACACCACCTTTAAAAAAATAAATTGTCAAACATCACCTTTAATAAAAAAAAATTTGTCAAACACCACATTTTGGCCAAAGTTTCAGCGTTTGTGATGGGGTGACTTTCAGTCGATGTTTGAGATAACAAATGAGGTCGGTTTAGAGTGTTCTTAAACTCGTTGGAAAGGTGGGAGTACAGGCTTTCCAACGGCTGTCAACACGGTGGTCAAATGTGCCCTTATGTGGGGTAGATTGATGTGTAAAGTAAGGCTAGTCACATAGCGTTAATGTAAGTTTAAGTATGATTTTTCGTGGGTTAATTCGTTCCCGTTGAACCACCATTTGCAACCAACGACCACCACAATGAACACAACTGTGACATACCTTGCCCTCCCCTCAACCTACATACCAAATTTCAAACCAAACCAAACATCATAACCTCATTTAAAGACCCTTGAAAACCCCCCTAACAACTCGTTGTAAATCCAAATTTCTAGCTATTTCTCTAACCAACCTTACTTTACACATCAATCTACCCCACATGAAGACATCTTTGACCACCGTGTTGACAACCGTTGGAAAGCCTGTACTTCCACCTTTCCAACGAGTTCAAGAACACTCTAAACCGACCTCATTTGCTATCTCAAACATCGACGGAAAGTCACCCCATCACAAACGCTAAAACTTTGGCCAAAATGTGGTGTTTGACAAAAAAAAAATTATTAAAGGTGGTGTTTGACAATTTATTTTTTTAAAGATGGTGTTTGAAAGAAAGAGTTTTTTAAAGGTGGTGTTAGACAAAAAACCCTTAAAATTACGATAACATTTATCGACTTTAATAACATAACGATTTATTTTATCGAAATCGAATCTCACATAATCGAATTATCGTGAGATACGAACCTTTTATTAATCTCGTTCAATTTAAGGAATTAATCAATTCGTATCATTATACAAAATGTTAACTTCAATGATTGGGGCATTGTAATACCCCGATGTTAGCCTCGGTCAACGGCAGTCAAACCATGTTTTATGCACGTATTTCAAAAGGAATGTTTATAAAGTATTTTACGTAAACTGTTATTGTTTAATAAATCATATTTCTACGATTATTTTGTATCTCATAATCATTTGATATTTGATGATTATTTCATCAAATGGCGTTTCATTCGTATTTCTTAATTCTTAATGATATATTTATAATTAAATATATTTCTTGTTTTTATATTTATTTCTCGTCTATACTTAAATTCTATTATTTATTTATTTATTTAAGTCGTAACCCTATTTAAATCCTAATTTTTATATATTCTTGCGTAAGTGCTAGTAATTTTATATTTTTATAATTAATTCAATTCATATTTACTAATACTAAATTACATAATTTAATTAGTATAAATATTATACGTACTCGTTAATTTTAAGTTATAATTTAGAAGCGGGATATAGACATGTAAGTGTCTTGGGATGCGTGATGACCGAGTGAGAAGAGTTGGGCTCGGGAATTTGGGTTGAGAGAAATTGATGCTTAGAAGCTAACTTAATCCTACCTTACCTACACCATGTCGACAAAACAAAAAAAACAACAACCTCCATATCTCAATAAAACTCCTCTACATCGTCTAACCTAAGCAACCACCACCGTGGGATTGAGAAGAACGAGAGAGAAGCCATCACCATCACCATCGTCATCTTCATCGCGCATTATCGTCAGTGTAAGACAGACCTCTTCGTGTTTTTAATTGCTTTCATTCGTTGTTTTGGGTTAATAATTAATATAAGTTTATGGGTAATTGTAGTAGGGTGTTTGTAGATTATGTTTGGTGGTGGTAGGGTGGCGCGTGGTGGCTGGAGCACCACCATAAAGGGGCCGCGAGTTCGTACAGAAACAAAGGAAAAACAGGGGGGTCGTGAGGAGCGTGTTAGTGTAGGTGTTTTGCAGGTGGTTAGGGTGGTGTCGAGGCCTGGTGATTCCCACCAAGGAGTCATGAGAGGTGAGAGAAGTCGAGGGTGGTGTCAGGTGGTGTCAGTAGCGGCTGGAGTCGAGTTTTGCAGTGAGTATAACTAATTGTGTAGGGGTATAATGCATGGGTTGAGTCGGGTTTAGAGGCTGCCGTGGTTGTTTCAAGTGAGCATGAGGGCATGAGTGGACCACCCTGGAACCACCGTATGTCAATGGTGATAACGGTGGTGGCCATAGGCGGTGTGGGAATGGTGGTAAGCTAGAGTGGCGTGAGAAAAAAGGATGGTTGGATGACGGAACGGAAAAACAGAGTATGCGAGTGGTATGCCGGCAGTTTAAAGAGGTTGGTGTGGCTGCTGTAGTAGCTTCAGGTGGTGGATAAAGGGTGGAAATATTAGCTTGTAGTTTGTAGTTATGGTTAGGGCCAGCGGCGGTGGTTGTGGGTGACCAGGTTGGCGGTGGGTGCGTCTTGAAGTTGGGTGGCGAGTCTACGCTTTGGAGGCTGTGGAGGGCTGTGTTTTGCGTGGTTTGTCGTGCTGTGTGTTTGTATTAGTGTTATTATTATTACTTCTTCTTCTTATTATTATATGTTATAGATTTTTTTTTTCTTTTTTTTTTTTTTTTTTTTTTTTTTTTTTTTTTGCAGAAAGTAAATGATCTTTTATATCTTAAAATGATGAAATTAATACAAAGACCCTAAAACTATACTACAAAAGAGACCGGAATAGCCCCCTATACTTCTCCTAGCTCTTGAGTGTAGTGGAACATCCTATTATGAACTTGATATTGAACATGCTGAACAATTGCCTCCTCTGTGCTACTTTGTCCTTTGAAAATCCGCGCATTTCTTTCTTGCCACACTGCATAGACAATACTTAGCAATAAACAACGACGTCTTCTCTTAATCCAACTCTTGCCCCTATTATGAGTTGCATACCAAGCAAGAATATCAGATAGATCCATAGCAGCCGTTATAAAACTAAAGATATTCCGAACCTCACGCCAAATATTTGAGGAGAAAGGACAATTGAAAAAAAGATGAGCATGTGTTTCCGCATTGGACTGACACAATGCACACCTATTTACCCATTGGTACCCTCTCTTGCTATACTAATCTACCGTGGGTAGACTTGTCTGCGCAGCCATATAAGTGATAAACTTGTGCTTAGGATAACAAACTGCATCATACAGAGTATTAAACCAGCTTACTTGTGCTCCAGAAGGTCTAAAAACATCATACAAACGAGCAGTATCAAAGGTAGACATGCCATTTAGACATATCTTTGCCTCATCCATGCCCAATCTCTCTACCAACTCATCCTTTACATTCAGAACATTCTGCCAGAACCAGGAGGCTGCTGTATTTGGATGAGCTCCCCAGATATCATCCCCTTTGAGAATGTAAGCATTAAGCCATGCTGCCCAAATGGAATGTTGATGTGTTTCAATTTTCCAAATTCATTTAGTAGCTTGAGCTTTATTCCAGCTCAGGATCTCCTTGGTGTCATAACCCCCTTCCTGCCTAGGAGTACATAACTTGACCCAGCTCTGAAAAACCAGTCTTCTACCTGCATTATCATAACCCCACAGAAACTGCCGACACAATTTTTCAATAGTCCTAGCAACCCCCTTAAGGATTAGGACACACGCCCCCCAGAAATTGTTCAAACCAAACACCACTGAGTTTATAAGCTGCACTTTCCCAGCATAAGTGAGTCTGTGGCTAGATAGACTAACAAGTTTATCTCTAACCTTATCCAACAAAGGCAAAAACATGGTTTGAGTGAGTCTAGATGTAAACAAAGGAAGTCCAAGGTATTTAAAGGGAAACTCACCCACAGAGAAACCAGTTTGGGCAGGAATTTGGTCCCTTGCACCAGGAGTCACACCACCAAAATAGATTGATGTCTTCATAGGATTAGCTACCAAACCAGAATAAAATTGTGCAGACAATCAGCAACAACTCCAACAGAAGGAAGATCCGCTCTAACAAATACTAATAAATCATCTGCAGAAACCAAATGTGTAAGTTTCAACTTCACACACTTAGGATGGAAGGAGAACCCATGGTAAGTTGGTAATTGCCTTAACTGCCTCGATAAAACCTCCATAGATAACACAAAGAGATAAGGGGAAAGAGGATCCCCTTGCCTAAGTCCTCTTTTGCCAGGAAAAAAACCTTCAACAGAGCCATTGATATTGATAGAGTACCAGGGATGGGTTACACAAGCCATAATCCACTTAACGAACATCCTGGGTAACCCATATAGGGTAAGACAAGATTGTAAGAAATACCAATCCACAGAGTCAAAAGCTTTTTTGATGTCCACTTTGACAATACAACGAGGGGTAAGGTAAGCTCTGGTATATTTATGAGCTAGTTCATGCGCAAGAAAAGAATTGTCGAAGATATCCCTTCTCTGCACAAAGGCAGCCTGTTCCTTACCCACCACATCCCCAAGAAAACCTTTCAGTCTATTAGCCAACACTTTGGTAACAGTTTTGTAGAAAATTGTACAACAAGAAATGGGATGAAAATCAGTGACACTACTAGGGATGTCCATTTTGGGAATCAAGGTAATGAGGTTACTATTAGCAACTTTAGGAAGCCTGCTCTTCTGGAAAAATTAAGATATAGCCAAGCAAGAATCTCTACCAACCACATCCCATGATTTCTGGAAAAACCCCGAGCCATACCCATCAATTCCAGGGCTGCTATTTGGATTTATAGAGAAAAGCGTAGATTTAATTTCAGCAAAATGGACAGGGGCAATCAGGACAACATAAGTGTGTTCTCCAAATAAGCCAGTAGCAAAAAGATTAGCAGGGATGGGACTGACATTTATGGCAGTACCTAGCAGACCAGTGTAGTAGCCAATAAAAGCTGCTGCTACCTCTTTACTCCCAGTACAAGGGTGACCAGCTGCATTAAGAATGGAGTCTATTGTGCTGCTGGGTTTCCTCTCCTTGACGCGATCATAAAAATATCTTGTATTTGAGTCATCCAACATCATTGAATGCAACTTTGCTCTTTGAGACAGCATTGCAGCCTTAGCTTTTTTAAGAGTAATGTAATGGGCTTGGAAATCAGCTTGATCTTGCAAAAGGGGAATGCTCTGAGGATCCTGAATGAGCATGTGCTGACATTGCAGAAGGTTCTGCTTGGCCTGATCAACTTTGCCTCTCATATCCTTGTACATGTTGCTAGGCAAATGCTTAAATTTGTTCTTCAAAAGTCTGAGTTTTGCAAAAACACGGCTAGTTTTGTCTCCATAGACAAGTTCCTCCCATCCAGTTTTCACAAGTTCTTGATAAGAAGGAGAATGAGTCCAGCAATTCAAGAATCTAAAAGGCTTATTTAAATGACAAGTGGAGAGATGGATTTGAATAAGTCTTGGGGAATGATCAGATATCCCAGCTTCAGGGAACCAGGCTGCAGACTCTATATGTTGACTCCAGTGAGAGTTAATAAGGATTCTGTCAAGCTTGGCCCATTTGATAGCAGTGATACGATGATTGGACCAAGTGTATTGACATCCAGTGGCAGGATGATCAGCAAGAGAGCATTGAGTTAGGCAATCCCTAAAGTCACTCATTACAAATGTAGGGTAAGAGGAACCTCCAATCCTTTTTGCATCATATAAAACGACATTAAAATCACCTAGACAAACCCAAGGATCATGGAGGAGGGAAGCATAGTCACAAAGATGCCCCCACAACTCCTTCCTTGTAACAGCATTGTTATACGCATAAACAAAAGTACAGTTTATTTTAAGCAAAGTGTCATGGTGAGTGATAGCACAATGAATGTGCTGAGCACTAACAGCCATGACATCAACTGTCAGAACCTTAGGGTTCCAAAGGATCCAAATACGACTATTATAGTGAGCTTGATAATTGTTCTGAAAGGAAAAAGAAGTAGAAAACTTAGCAAAGATAGCAGCAGAGTGGTGCTCCTTCACATGAGTCTCCAAAATAGCACAACAATGAACCTTATTCTTCAACAGGAAATCCAAAACTTCCTGTTGTTTTAGGGGGTCATTCAACCCCCTAATATTCCAAGAAAAGATGATCATGTAGCATTGGCCCCATCAGGTTCCAAAACTTCATCAAACACAAATTCAGAACCAGTGACATCAGAGTCCTCCATTGCACCAAAGCCTTGAAAACGATTATCCAATCTCATTGCAACCACCTTTTCCTTTGAGAAGACACGACTCTTTGATCTCTGTTTCTCAAATTGCGGTGAGGGTGGGGTATGAGTGACTGAGTCATCATTCAATGGTAATGGGCCAGTGGGTGCTGTATTCTCAGATGTTGAACCAGAAACTACTGCAGGAACTGGTACGTATTGCAGCAGGCATTGCAGCTGGATTTTGCTTGGCCTGATAAACTTTATGTGGCTGGCCTGCACGACACTTCTCTTTGGTATGGCCGATCCTTCTGCAAGCATGACAGAAATACGGAATCCATTCATACTCAATTCTTAGCTCAACTACCCCCTAAATGGCATTTTAAAGCTAACAGACTTTGGTAAATCCTCGAGATATCCACTTCAATGAGGACTCTTGCAAAAGCTAGTTTGCTCTTGTTTGTGGTATACTCATCTGCACATATAGGCCTTCCTACTGAGCTGACAACTTTGCTAAGCCCTTTGTCGGACCAGAAGCACGGGTCCAGGTTCGGGAACTTAACCCAGATTGGAACTTTGGAAACCACATAAATTTCTTCAACAATCGTAGTAGACTAATGCTTAAGAATTAGAGGATACCCCTGCATATTCCAAGAATCGTTAACAATTGTTTTCCTATCTGCGGCAGAATTGAATCGAAAATAAAACCACCCCTTTCGAAAAGTATAACACCTCTGGTGTTGCTACATGATTCCATGATTTAGTCACCAACGATTTCATATGATCAAGTGTAGTTTGGCGTCCCATTACTGTCCCAACTAGAGTATACTTCCAATAATCAACCTCGGCCACTATATCATCTTCTTCAATAACGATTTCCTCATCAATGTTAGGTTTCACATAAGACAGACTCATCCCTTTGTTAGAAATGTTAGAGAATTTCTCACCGGATTTACTTGTGCCTCGCGCGGTGACAACAGTTGATTTCCCTACACCAGATCCAGAGAACAATTTAGCAAAAGTTGCCTTTGGCGGCGGAACCGGGTTGTCATCTACGACCTCAGTTTCCACAACCACTTCAGGATCACTTGATTCCATAGATCCGTCGGAGTTGGGGACTGGGCTCGGCCTCTTCCGCGGCCTCTCCTGCCCCTGGCCATGGCTTTGATAGGAATGAACCACTCCTAAGTCGGTTATTTTCAGAGAGAATTTTAGTAAGAGAAGTAAGAGAGAGAAAGAGATATTATATGTTATAATAATAATAATTATTATTATTACTAATATTGTTATTTTTATTAGTATTATTACTAAGTAATTGTTGTCTTTTCTTATGGGTACTTGAGTCGTAAGTACTCGAATTTGTTTAATTAAGTTCGTGGCTTATGTTTTCACGTTTCGTAATTTTAATAATAGAATTCGTATCTCCAGAATTTGTAATACGTACGTGACAAGTATCGTTATTTAGTTATTGGTGATAATTTATATAATTCTTTATTTAATTAAATTGTTACTAAGTAATAATTGATACGGTCTCGTTATGCGTAATATATTATTTAAATAATTAAATTGATATATTGATATATTGTATTAGTTTGCGTAATGGTATTAGTCAGTAATTACGTATAATATTTTGTTAGGTGTTGAGTATATGATGAAGTGATTTTGCTGATTGGCTGTTAGCTGCGTGATAGGATTATATTGCTATCCAGGTCGGATACACTGGTACTATACTCTATGATGTGTTATGAATGGGTGTTGAATTGTATGTATTGGATGCTGAGCAGGATTGACATGAGAATGATATTTGGTAATTGTTTATGTTAATATTGCATTCATGAGCATGAAATATGCATTGGATACAGATTCGAGATGATGATAAATTATTGGGCCCAGGCTAGTTATGCAGGACTAGACCTGGTGACCTCAGCTGTTATGTTGGTGTTCGGTGACGACCGATTATACTCTGCCGGGAGGTTCGGTAAGGGTGAGAGTTACGGGTTGAGATTGAGATTGAGCTCAGGCATTTGATGACGAGATTTAAGCCGTTGGTTCCCCCTTTCAAACAAGATTTGTAAAACCCAAATTAAGTAGTATAATCGGGTTGTCGAACAGGAAGATGGTGGGGATAATTGCTTAGTTCGGTTTTAATGTAAGTCTAGTTGGGTAATAGGGTTTTAATGAATGACGATTAACAACTAAGTAAGAGGAAATATGCTAGATGAAAAATCAATAAAAGGGAGACTAGGGTGTCAGGGTTACTATGAAGGGTGGTCAACGAAACATGCAAATCGGTCAACTAAACTACTCAAAGTATTGGTCTCGGCTCGTCTCGTATTTCGAGTCGACTAGCCTTAGGCCGAGGTTAACCTAGCTATCGCTATGGATTCATTCAACCAACATAGGAACAAGCACAAGTGAGTCTCGAACTATCGCTAAAGACTAACAAAGGTGACTGATGCGTGCATTTTATATAGACCTTTTAGGCCATATTAGCACGCATTTCCATGCTTATTTCGTAGTGTTTTACTACAAATGTCCCCCGAATAGTCTACTTTGGTTTGTCTTGTGCTAATTGCAGATATGAGCCGGAGAAGATCATAATCAAGCCTAAAACATGTCCTTATACATGCATTTAGGAAAAGAGTTGAGTCGGAGCTTGTGACTACTGTTTTGAGATGCGCATAGGAGCAATGAAAGTCTATCAAGCGAAGGAAGAGCTCCAATTTGCTAGTGCCTACTTTGGAAAGCTATATCTCGAGTTCTACAATAGATAACCAAGTGATTCGAATTGGAGATGAAATCTTGTCCTCTTAGCTTTCCAACGCCACCAAAAACTCTTGATTTACCTGAACAACGAAGAAATGGCGGCGTTTGAAATTCAGTGCGCAGTGCAGGAAACATGCGCTGAGTAGTACTCGATCGAGTAATCTTTCTACTCGATCGAGTGATTGCCAGATTTGAAGACCTCGATTGAGTCCTTGATTTACTCGATCGAGGGGATTTTTGAGTTTTCTACTCGATCGAGTAAAATTGGAACTCGATCGAGCAAAATTCCTTAATTGGCTGCAGATTTACGACTGGGTTTTAGGTCAGATTTTTGAGGAGCTTAATCTCTCTTATAAAAGGGGATTAACACACCTCTTATTGAGACACCACTTTTACTATTCCTTTTCCCCTTACAAAAACTCTTAGATTTATTTTTCTTCTTCATTTCTTTCTTGCCCCGAACTCCGGATTAAGTTGTAATCTTTCTTCCCTCTTTTAATTTAATTTCTTTTGCTTTATTTCTCGTTTCTTTTATTCTTTTATTACTCCCTATTAGTTTATATCATGTCTTTTTGTACTATCGTCTTAATGGTTAGTATAGTCCCCAAAGCCATGTGTAGCTAATTTCATTAGTATGTTAGGAAGAGGGAAATTGCGGTAGTAATGTTGTAGGATTCACATGTTAGTTATTTTCTGCGGCGAGGTTTGTTTATAAGCAATATAATTAGAAAACCAGTTAATTGAATGCATGCATGAGACCGGTTTATCTAGTAAAACTCCACCTGGATCGAAAGATTGGTAGAGTAGGCTTGCATAGGACAATCTATATAACCTATCTGGATCGAAAGATTGATAGGGGAGTCTAGGGTGATTTTAGACCGAAAGGATATTAATAGTTCCTACCTTATCAATGATTTGACTGACCAAGTATTTTCGCATAACATGAACTACCGCGACGACCCGATTCCTGACATAATCCCTTTTTAATTGTTCATGCCCACTTTTATAATTTTTCTTGCTTTCTTATTTTGTTGTTCCAAGTAGTTAATTAAATCAAACATAAAACCCCCAGTTGTGACTGAGACAGACCGAATTAAACAGATAGCTAGCAACTTAGCCTCCCTGTGGAGATCGACCCTACTTACCGCTGACTTCTGTTAGTAGTACTTAGGTATTTAGTTTTGGTACTAAACGACGGTATCAAATTTTTGGTGCCGTTGCCGGGGAGGCGACGCTTTTGTCTGTTTAACTTTGTTTGTCTTTCGCCTCAAGGGAAGGCTGAGTACCTTGAGGCTGTTATTATCTTTTTCTTTAGTGCTGTTTTGATAGGCCCACAGGTTTATTAGACAGGCTACTAAGGGAGACTATCGAAGGGAAGGCTTGAGTACCTTCGATCCCTTTGCCAAGATGACGTCCGTATCCCGATTAATCGCTCAGTTTGAGGCTCAAACTAAAAAATCTGTTAGTGGGGAGAGGAAGAAATCTTGGGGTTGTGGTAATTACTACACTACTCCTACGCCACAACCGCCGCTGCAACAAGATTACCAACAATCTTGTTATCCGTCCTCACCACAACAAGCCCCTCCACCCGCTAAAAATAACGAGTTCGTTGAAATGGTCCAACTGATAAAGACAATGACATTAAGGGTGCAATCTAACAACATCCGTATTGAGAAGTTGCAGGCCCAAGTGAACAATCTGAGCGAAAGAATCGAGCGAGAGGAAGCTGATTCAAGAGCTTCGGGGGGTAATCAAGTTGATCGAGTATTTGACAATACTCGATCGAGTTGGTTGGAGGATAGGCCACTCGATCGAGCTTCTGAAATAGTTCGATCGAGCAAATGCCAGGAGAATGACTTCGATCGAGTAAACTGCACTACTCGATCGAACAAAACTGAGGCTGCAAGCCTCGATCGAGAGGATATAAACACTCGATCGGGGACTCTTGAAGAAGAAGCGTTCATCCAGCTATTCACTGATGTTCGACCAACTGTCAGAGATGAGGAAACTACTCGATCGAGTAGTATCACTGTTCGGTGAATTCCTTATCCACAACGATTGCTGCCACACCGTGGATTTCTAGACCGCATACGGGTTCTCAATGTCATTGCTCATTACGATGAGATGATAATAACTCAGGTACCTACTTATGCTAATTTTATTTCTCAAATTGATTGGTCTAAGAAGGATACTAGTGAGACGGTGATGAATGTAGCTGTGAGCGAAGAGTGTAGCACGCTTCTTAGGAAGGGGAGCCTCCCTAAAATGGCAGACCCAAGTCATTTTTCTATTCCGTGTTCTATAGGGACCCATTTGTTCGATAATGCTCTGTGTGACCTCGATTCTAGTGTCGTCATCTTACCTTTGCCTCTTGCCTTGAAATTATGATTGACTAAGTTTGTGCGCGCTAGAACGACTATTCAGTTGGGCGATTACTCTTATGTACGGGTCAAAGGAGCTTTACATGATGTACCTGTTAGGATCGGGAATTTCTATATTCCCGTAGATTTCATTGTCTTAAACATACCCGAAGACCGCAACGTTCCCATTATTTTGGGAAGACCATTTTTGTGCACTACTAGCACAATTGTTGATGTCGGGGTTGGGAGACTTACCTTTCAGTTCGGAGGAGAGGATTTAGTTTTTACTAAGTCCGATGACCCTAGGGAACCCATACCCATCATACCCTGTGATGATATTCCCATTGTAGAGCCTGTTGACATTCCGTCTGAATCACCTTTTGAGTCACACATTGTCGCTGCTGTCGTAACACCTCCGCCCCATTCTGGGAGCAAATTGGAGGAACATTGTTTTGTTTCTCTTTTTACAGGTTTCGACAAGTTCAAAGACCCGGGAGGTTTGATGGGTGCTTTTAGCTTGAAGTCTAGAACTGTCTGGATAGACGACCCGGGAGGAGGTGTTGATAATGATATGCCGTTGAGGAAGAAGTTGCGTGATGAGGTGATAGTTTGGCATCCGGGTGCTGTGAGAAGCTCCAACTCTTCCATTACCAAGATGTAGAGGGCGGATGTCGAATTGACAATAGCTGAAGTCACCGCGCTCAGTCAGAAGCCTCGTAGTGGGCCATTAATTTGTAGTGTTGGTTGATCGAGAAGGGGTCGAGCTGGGACCGGCTGAAACTAACGCTACCCGGGAGGCAACCCGGATTTTTACTGCTTTCTTTAATTTCTGGACTATTTTTCTGTTTATTTACTGTTTTAAGACCGTGGTTGATGTAAAATTGCTTCCTAAGCTTTTGTCAAAGACTGTTAAACCGTAATCTGGTCGATCGAGTATAATTTGTTCGATCGAGTCCATGATCTTTTCGATCGAGTAGACACTTGCTGCCGGTCACTCGATCGAATCCTCTGAGAGTTCGATCCAGTACTTTCCCACTGAGTTTTACTCGATCGAGTAAGCTCCCGCTGAAGATTCACTCGATCGAGGTTATCCACTGCTGACTGAAGGAATTTCTGCTTTCTAACCTCTCTTTCTCGTTCGGTTTGGGGAGGTCCGTGGTGCGCGCACTCTTGTAAGTTTCTAACTCATTCTGTTTAGTTTGCATTTCTTTTCCTTTACTTTGAACAATGTGGACATTGTACGGTTTGGTTTGGGGAGGTTTTGCATCCATATCTGTGTTTGCATTTTGTTTTTACTGCATTTCTGTTTGCACGTTTTATTTTTCGCATGCATTGTTCTTTTACTTTCAAAAATCGAAAAATTCAAAAAAAAATCACGTTTACTTTTGCATTTTAGGTTGAGTCGGATTGGAGTATTTCATTGCTGAAAGTTGTATTTATGCTTAAGCCTTGCACTGTTTCACGTCTTTTAGCAAATCCCATAGCAATTTCTCGAATTTCGTTTCAAAATTAGTTGAACTAGTAGACTTGACTAAAAATTTTGGCAAACTACAATATCTTTCTGAGGTTTAGAGATTTTAACCGGTGTCATTCATGACCGGTTCATTTAGGATTGTGAGTAGTTATTCCCTACATGTCGTGTATCATTAATTTGCATAAGTATGATTTTTAATTGCTTATTGCCTACATACATTCGGGGTTTTTGTGGATGGTATCACGTGTTTGGAGAATGCTTGCAAAATCCCTTTTATTCATTTTACCCACTAGCTTCACATTAGCCAAAATTGCCAGTTGACCCTTTAGCTACAATCCATAAACTAAGCCTACATTTTGCTGAGCTAGTTTAGTAGTTTTAGTGGTATTCCCTTTGTATTAATTTTGGTTCGATTCTTATTGTATGAAGTTGGTAAATGAAGAAGTGGATAGAAAAAAATGGAAAGAAAGAAAATTGCCGAAAGAAAAAAATGAGAAAAAAATCAAAAAAAAAAGAAAAATGAGAAAAGAAAACGACAAAAGAAAAGAAAAAGAAAAAAAATAGAAATTGGAATGTTTCTCCTATGTTGCAATCCATTTTTTATGAGGAGTTTTATTTTGGATTCGTGAGTTGATTGCCTAGTCGCTAAGACATTTGAGCTTAATTTAGTGAGTTAGAAGTGATGTTTCATTCGGTTTGATTAGGATGCTAGCTTGGCTACTTTCCCTCTCATTCCCATATTTTTTTGCCTCTTCGTACCCATAGCCTCACCTATCCAAACTTTGCAAGTATTCGGCATGTGATGGACTCTGAATGGTTGGAATGTATGTGCACAGTAGCTAGAATTATTTATCATACTAAATTGCATACACGATTATGTTGGTTGAAGTCTAGGTGAGCGACTTTTACTTCTTTCTCTCTTACATATAATTTGCTTACCCTTTGCTTTGTTTTGAGAAGAGTGACCCGGGAGAGTCCAATTTTGAAAGTCTTGCAAGGTCGAAAGTTCAACATTTATTTGAAATATGCATCAATTCATTTGCTTAGGATATTGAGCTATTAGTACTGATTCATGTGCATTAAATGGTTTGAGTCGATAGTTTTCAACTTGTCCATGTTTTACTCTTATCTATTTAGTCTTAGTTAGTTTCATAAGTTTGCTTGACGACAAGCAAAGGTTTGGTTTGGGGAATTTTGATGCGTACATTTTATATAGACCTTTTAGGCCATATTAGCACGCATTTCCATGCTTATTTCGTAGTGCTTTACTACAAATGTCCCCCGAATAGTCAACTTTGGTTTGTCTTGTGCTAATTGCAGATATGAGCCGGAGAAGATCATAATCAAGCCTAAAACATGTCCTTATACATGCATTTAGGATAAGAGTTGAGTCGGAGCTTGTTACTACCGTTTTGAGATGCGCATAGGAGCAATAAAAGTCTATCAAGCGAAGGAAGAGCTCCAATTTACTAGTGCCTACTTTGGAGAGCCATATATAGAGTTTTAAAATATATAATTAATTGATTCGAATTGTAGATGAAATCTTGTCCTCTTAGCTTTCAAACGCCACCAAAAACACTTGATTTACCTGAGTAACGAAGAAATGGCGGCCGTTTGAAATTCAGTGCGCAGTGCAGGAAACATGCGCTGAGAAGTACTCGATCGAGTACTCTTTCTACTTGATCGAGGGATTCTCAGGGACCCTTTGTTCGATCGAGTGATTGCCAGATTTAAAGACCTCGATCGATTCCTTGATTTACTCGATCGAGGGGATTTTTGAGATTTCTACTCGATCGAGTAAAATTGGAACTCGATCGAGCAAAATTCCTTAATTGGCTTCAGATTTACGACTGGGTTTTAGGTCAGATTTTTGAGGAGCTTAATCTCTCTTATAAAAGGGGATTAACACACCTCTTATTGAGACACCACTTTTAATATTCCTTTTCCCCTTACAAAAACTCTTAGATTTATTTTTCTTCTTCATTTCTTTCTTGCATCGACCTCCAGATTAAGTTGTAATCTTTCTTCCCTCTTTTAATTTAATTTCTTTTGCTTTATTCTCGTTTCTTTTATTCTTTTATTACTCCCTATTAGTTTATATCATGTGTTTTTGTACTATTGTCTTAATGGTTAGTATAGTCCCCAAAGCAATGTGTAGCTAATTTCTTCAGTATGTTAGGATGAGGGAAATTGCGGTGGTAATGTTGTAGGATTCACATGTTAGTTATTTTCTGCGACGAGGTTTGTTTATAAGCAATATAATCAGAAAACCAATTAATTGAATGGATGCATGAGACCGGGTTATCTAGTAAAACTCCACCTGGATCGAAAGATTGGTAGAGTAGGCTTGCATAGGACAATCTATATAACCTATCTGGATCGAAAGATTGATAGGGGAGTTTAGGGTGATTTCAGACCGAAAGGTTATTAATAGTTTCCACCTTATCAATGATTTGACTGACCTAGTATTTTCGCATAACATGAACTACCACGACGACCCAATTCCTGACATACTCCCTTTTTAATTGTTCAAACCCACTTTTATAATTTTTCTTGCTTTCTTATTTTGTTGTTCCAAGTAGTTAATTAAATCGAACATAAAACCCCCAGTTGTGACTGAGACAGACCGAATTAAACAAATAACTAGCAACTTAGCCTCCCTGTGGAGATCGACCCTACTTACCGCTGACTTCTGTAGTAGTACTTAGGTATTTATTTTTGGTACTAAACGACGGTATCAGTGACAATTTAAGGCCTAACCGTCGTTGTGACAATACATCGAACACCTAGCATGCGAACCTATGAATGACCTTTACAAATGAGTAATTTAGTTTAAGATTAAGCAAATAGCATCATTAACTACCCAACAAAGGTCCCCCTCACCTAGATATAATCTACTCACTTATACTTAAGCAAAACATGTAACCATATGAAGAAGAAGTGCAAAACATGTTGAACAAGGCAAATGTAAACAACTAAATAATGAAAACTTAAAGGAAATGCAAACTATTGAAATAACTAAGTAAATGAGAGAAGGATTGTACCAATTACTTGAATAAAGTATGGAACTTGGATTACAAAAAGAAGGATCTTCTCAAACCACTTCAAATTACAACCAAAATCCCAAATATAAACTATTGAAAGTGCTAAGAACAAACTAGGGAAGATAAACTAAAGGATTAACTAAGTGCTTATGCGAATTAAAGAGTGATTATGTGAGTGAGAAGAGTTTTTTGAGTCTAAAATGGAGAACAATGAAAACAGTAGAAACCCTAGGGATGCATGCTTAAGAAAAAAAATTGCGTTCCTGAAAATAGTCTAAGTGCGGGTTTATATAGTGTGCGAAAATATGAAGAATGACTCTCAGCCGGCTACCGGTCTGGTACCGGCTAAGAGTCCTTTTGAAGACTTCTTAAACATTTCTTCAACATACATGACTCTCAGCCGGTGTACCGGCTGCCTGTTAGGTACCGGCTGAGAGTCAGCTTCCAAACTTATGACTTTTCTTCATTTTCTTCAAGTCTACAGGTCCTCTTAGCCGGTATACCGGCTGCCTGTTGGGTACCGGCATCATTTCCCAAGTTCCTGATTTTTTTGCACATTTTCTTGAAGGGTTAAGTGAGGGCGGGTTCCCAACCGGTGGACCGGCTGCCCGCCGACCGGATGGGAGGCCCTGTTGTCATTTCTTCACATTTTCTTCACTTGTTGCATCGAATCCGTCTCGTTTGCTCCCGTTTATTCATCCCGGCCTCAAGTCCTACAAAATGGACACCCAATACACGCGGAATAGAGGCAACAGGTATAAAATCGAGCAATGACACGCAAAGCGGGGATGAAATGAGATCAAAATGAAAGGAAAACTAAGTTAAATAATGACCAAATTGGGACTCATCAGAATTCCCCACACTTAAACCTTACTCGTCCTCGAGTAAGTAATCAAGAAATTAAAACCCTTATTTGAAAACAAAAACTAAACGAACTAGGCTAACTAAAGCCGAATCGGGTTTTGGCTACACCCGTTACCCTTTCAACTCACAATTTGACATCCATGAGGTAGAATGCCCTATTGCAAGACAACTTTGGTCTTGTTACAAAACTTTTGATGCAAACAAGTGAAGACAAAACACGTATAAACAAACAATATGCATCAAGAAAAAGCCAACTGCTTGCCTCATCTAAGCGGGGTTTTGAAAAACTAAACAAAGGAGGTCTATAGCGGAAGATGCCGACTCAAGGTCTAACCACGATGCCAAATCCCTAAATCAAGCTCAAGCAACCTATATTGATATCACCAAAGACCAAGAAACGAATTCAAGGCGGGTAAATGGAAGCACTAAGCTATACTTCCAAGATTGACACGACACACGCATGATTCGACTCCATACTAGACCCTTAACCGATAAGAAAACCCTAAGTACCGACTCTCACGGGTTTCACTCAACAAATAAGGAAAGAAAGGGGGGTGATTTTTGTGACAGATAGTAACCAAAATCACTCACCTATCTCAACTTGCGAAGCATGCCCGCAATCTAATATGGTACTCCATCCAAAAATCCATGAGAAAAGGTAAAATGCACATGATGAGAACAACAAGGATGTAATGGGGCTTGGGTTGGGCGAAAATGGTTTGGTGCAAGCACCGCTATAGCATTTTGAGGCTCAATGACCAAAAATGATTGCCAAGATCGAACCAACACCTTATTGCAACTACTAAGCAACGTCTATGCCCTAACTTTGGTTTTTACAAAACCAAGCAAAAATTGCATAAACCCCAACTTACTTTGGAAAAAACAAACCCATCACAAACTTTATGAAATGGTCATTCTTTAAACACAACGAACAACGTCCACACCCTAACAAAAGACTTGAAAACCAAATCAAATGCAAAAATTGTGTAAACTCGACTCGATTGGAAAAACATCAAAAGACCATATTATCCTAGCAACAACTTTTTCTACCTCCCCTTGATGGAAGAGAGTTGTTGCTAGCCATTTTCTTTTTCAAAACACGTATTTACAACTTTTTTTTTTTTTCAAATTTTTTTTCCTTTTTTTCCTTTTTTTTCTATTTTTTTTCATTTTCGTTTTCGTTTTCTTTTCTTTTTCACGAAACTCCATTTCATCAAAAAGGAAAATTAAGACCACGACGGAAGAGTGCACCAACCGACATCCAAATCCCGACTTCACCACAAACCCAGTACCACAAACACAACCATTAAGCTTAGACTCCCGGGTTCTCGCAAGCAAGAACCCTAACAAGGTGACATCAAGAGGTGGAAGCTATCAAGAGGGGTAAGACACAGGCAAGACAGTTATCATCATTGACGGCATATATCCTCCACTTTTCAACCTCCTAAGCATATTTACAAACAAATGCAAAAAGAGAAAAACCGACTAACACATATTCACAAAACTAAGAAAAAGGAAGGCATATGAAACTATGACTAAACTAACAAGCATGCAACAAACATATTAACTATCCTAGCAGCACATCATCAGCAACAACCACAGGTTCCCCAAAGGAACATCCAAGGCACAAAAATTCTCGCTCTCCTTCATGCTATTAACATAAAAAGAAAGAGGGAGGGGAGAAAGAGATAGGAAAGAGTATACCAAGCGTCTTTTATTCTCCAAATGCCTCGGACTATTGTTGCCTCTGCCACTTGTTAGTTAAACAAACATATATGTACAATGCAACAAAGCAACATAAACAAAGAAAAGGAAAGACATGTTTTTTGGAATTTTTCAAATTTTTCGATTTTTAGCCATTTTTGAATTTTTTTCATATTTACAAAAAGAAACAAATATTCACAAAGTGGATATTTTTCCCTCCAAAACACACTTAAGATTTACATTGTCCTCAATGTAACAAAGTGCAAAGGAGGAATAGAGAAAACGAAAACAAACATGTTTTTGGCTTTTTTGAAATTTTTAAGAAATGAAAAAGTTGTTTTTGTATTTTTTTTGGAATAACGGGTTTTCCTCCCCACACTTATTTATGTACATAATGTGTGGAGGAAAACCGAAAATAAAAGAACATGTTTTTAAAAGTTTTTGGTTTTTCAATTTTTTTGGATTTTTCGGTTTCTTGAAAGGGAATAAAAACAAAAGGAACAAAACAAATGAAAAACAAAAACTAAACTAAAATGCAAGTCTACAATGCTCTATACTACATGAATGCAAGACTATATGTGACGATATATTACAAAAAAGAAATATAATGCAACTATATGAATGCAACTAAACTAAGCATGTGAAATGAGAAAGAACAACTAAAAGTAACTAACTAATCTACACTAAATGCATGCGGAAATGAAAATGCAAAGAAAAGAAAATTTGGATTAAAGGGATTACTTGAGTTTGGATTTTGAAAATGGGAGCAACCGCACCAACAGGGAACTCACTGACCAAAGTTCTCCTCTCCTTCCTTGTTCAATGAGGGCTCCCAGCCGGTGGACCGGCTGCCGGCCTACCGGCTAAGGACCATTTTTATTTGGTTTTGTTTCTTTCTTTTTCCACAAACATTGGGACTTTAAGCCGGTTCACCGGCTGCCAGTTCTTCACCGACTCATAGCCCTTTTTTCGCAAAAACCTGTAAACTTGAAATTAAATCATCAAAAACAGAAAAGTGTACAGCGGGTTCTGAGCCAATAGGGTACCGGTTGCCGGTCTACAGGCTCAGAGCCCTTGTACAACTTTTCGAAAAATGAATTAACTTACACAATGAAAATCATTTTGCCATACGGAAATCATCAAATATGCCTAAACCAACATCAAACACCACGAACCGACCACACTCACACTCCAAACTAAAAGACGTAACCTCTAAACCAAAATTCCGAATGCAAACTAAAATGCAAAGTACATGCAAAACAAAAATCAAATACTTACAAACGGTGGTTATTGAGGGACTCAACCAAACCATTCATGATCAATCTTCAATTTTTGTAACCGGAAACATCGTCCATGCAAGCCAAGGACCTTAGGAAACGTTCGAAGACCTCGGCCGGAGCTTCAACCTTGCTTTTATGGGCGAATTCCGCTTCACACATCATCAACCTTTAAACTTTGACTCCTTTTTCGGCAAGTAATTCCCTTAACTCCCATTTTCCAACCACGGGGTCCTTAAAGGAACTACTAGAACTGGGCTTTTCTTGTCTTCCATCACGGCTCCTCTTTTCCGGAACAAACAACTTGTCATTTGCAAAGCTAGCATCCTCACTCTTTAAAGTAGTAGCTATCTTATTCAAGCCTTTCTTTCCATTTTCCATACTTTCCATGGCCCCTTTTTCATCAAGCATCAGAGAGGTATCATTTACCATCAAACATGCAACCATGTCAACATTACTCGCTTTGTAACTTGTACCGGGAGCTTCCGGGAGTTCGAACTCCGTCACTTCCTTTCCCACTTGAAATGATAGCCCCCTCTCTTCATATCGATATTAGCTCCTCCGGTGGCCAAGAATGGCCTACCAAGTATCACAAAAGAGTTACTCCCCAGGGGGACATCGAATATCAAGAATTCGGTGGGGATGGATAGGTTCCCCACCTTGACAATTGCATCTTCGAGTACCCCAAGAGAAAGTTTCTCGGTACCATCCGCAAGAGTGATAGAGGTTGTAGCGGGAGAAAAATTCTTGATGTCCAACTTTTTGGCCATTGTTAGTGGCATTACGCTCACGCTCGCTCCCAAGTCACACAACGCATTTTCGATCTTCTTCCCTCCGACATAGCAACTTATCGAGAAGCTACCCAGATCCCCGAGTTTGATTGGTAGAGTGCTTGGGACTTTCTTGGCGAACAATGAAATTGCATGCACTTCTTTCTTCTCTTCTTGTGAGGGGATTGTTGCTTCCACCTCTTCAACGAGTGTCATCAAATCCTCACAACGAGGATCTCCTTTAGTAATTTTCCGAAGGAACTCGCAAACTCTTTTCTCGATGATGAATCCCTTTTCATATTCGGAATCTTCCTCAACACATTTTTTCCTTTCTCAAGAATTTTTTTCTTTTCATCACTCCTCTTCATTGGAGGTTCAACAATCCGTTTCATCACAAATTGATCTTCTTTCATCCCATTCCGGTCACTAGCGTCTGGGGAAGCAATGGGCACAATCACCATTAGTTCCTTCTCACTATTAACTCCAAAATCACTCTCAAAAACCGTCATGAGTAGTTCAAGTGAAGATTTCCCCCGGTACTCTTGGTTTCAAGCATTGGTCGCTCTTGGGCATTTGTGATAATTGCATTGACAACATGAGGTTTTGAAGAGTCTTTAGAGCTTTGACCTTGAGCTAGGAAACCACCCGGAGGCCTTTGAGGATTGACTTAAGCTTGGGAAGCGATTCTAGCCTCCACCTCTCGTATCTCTTTTTGGTTGGCGTTCCTCAAGCTCACCATCTCTTGATTGCGGGTTGTTTGCATATTCTTCACAAGTCTGAGTAATTCCCCGACCTGGTTCTCACTTGATGGGTCTTGGTGGGGGAAGTTGGTAAGAGGCAAGGGAAATCTATAGTCATTCCTTGTGCTTCCCCCTTGAGAATTCCCTCTCGGTCCTTGAGCTTGGTTATTAAAGTTGGGGTTTGGATTGTTGGTCGGGAATTGTTGGTTGAGATTGTTGAAGTTGGGATTTAAGTTGTTGTTGGGATTTTGGTTGTTGAAATTTTGATTGGGGTTGTTGAAATTTTGATTGTTGAAGTTGTTGAAATTGGGCTTGTTGCAGTTCGGGTCATTTTGATTTGGAGCAAACCCTTGGCTTGCTTGGTTCACTTGGTTTCCTTGGTAAAAGTTTTGATTAGTTCTATCATAGAACCCTTGTCTTTGACCTTGACTTGGGAAGTTGTTTCTTGCATTAAACCCCCCACCCTTAGGTTGAAATCCGGGTGGGTTTTGATTTGAAGTGAGTTGTTGTGGGTTTTGGACATTGGTACTTCGATAGCTTAAGTTTGGATGTTGTTTCATTCCCGGGTGGTAATAATTGGAATTTGGGTTGAAGGAATTAGGGTTTATTTGGTTGTTGAAAGCTTGGAAAGCATACAACTTCTCTTGATTTCCGCTTCCTTGCCCCTCATAGCTATTGTTGGCACACACATCAAAGGTGTGGCCATTACCTCCACAAAGGTCACATGAAACAATGTTGTTCACTTGGTACATCCCCGGGCCTTGGCTTCCGCTTGCTTTGTTTGTTTGACCCTTGATTACTTCCTTCAACTTCTTGGTCAACAAGTCAATTTTGGAGTTGGTTTCTTCATTGGCCTTGGCATTTGAGAGATTATCACTCGGGTACTTGATATTTCTCCTCAAAACATTCCCTTGTGTACCATAATTCTCCTCGGAATCCACGATTTTCTTGATTAATTCCGTCCCTTCCTCATCCATTAATTGGTCAAAACTTCCTCCCGCCGACGCATTCACCATCTCCTTAGTTCTTGGGAGAAGAGTTTGGAAAAAGGTTTGAGTTGTATACCATGTCGGGATGTCGTGATGAGGGCATCGGGGTAGTAGATCTTGGTATCAATCCCATCAATCTCCTAAACATTCCCCGTCGTCTTGTTGGAATTGGGTAATCTCATTTCGGATCATCGTCGTTTTTGAGGAGGGGTAGTATTTTGCAAGGAAGGCTTTGGCTAAATCATCCCATGTAGTGAAGGTGTTAAGAGGATGGATATTTAGCCAATGTTCCGCCTTATTGGTGAGTGAAAACGGAAATAGCATTAACCTGAAGGTTTCTTCCGGGACCCCGGTTTTCTTGATCATTGCCACCTTGCCCTTAAACTTTCTCAAATGCTTGTGTGCATCTTCGTGAGAGGCCCCACCGAATGCATGCTTCTCAATGGAACTCATTTGTGAGGGGTGTATGTCAAAGTTTTGGGGGACAAGGTTACCAAAATTGATCGGGTTTGTTGTGTCATTATGGTTTGGGCGGTTATGATCTCGTAGAGCCGCCATGATATGAAGATTAGGTGGGTTTTGGATTTGAGGGTGTGGGTGGTTGTGAATCCTCTTCTACCTCGGGAGTATAGAAAGAGTTTTCAATGTTGTTGAATGTTGGGTGAGTTTGTTCTTAGTTTAGGTTTTGAGTTTCCGGTGAAGTAGTGGGGTTGTTTTGGGTAGTTGAAGCTTGAGAAGAAATTCTCACTCTCGCCAAAGTTCTACGCTGTAGGACCCTAAAGACCCTTTCCGGTTCGGAGCTTGAGAGGAGAGACGAGTTATCACCTCTAGGCATAAACTTATCAAAAACCGTTAGTCGTCCTAGTGTTTTTTAGGAACTAGGGAGAGAAATAAACACACCACTCTACAAGAAACTAAGAAATTAAAACTTGAACAAGAGCAAACAAACACAACTAACTAGAACAAAAACAAAAACTAAACTATGCAATTTCTAGCACCATCCCCGGCAACGGCGCCATTTTGATAACGATATTTAAGCCGTCGGTTCCCGCTTTCAAACAAGATTTGTAAAAACCCAAATTAAGTAGTATAATCGGGTTGTCGAACACGAAGATGGTGGGGATAATTGCTTAGTTCGGTTTTAATGTAAGTCTAGTTGGATAATAGGGTTTTGATGAATGACGATTAACAACTAAGTAAGAGGAAATATGCTAGATGAAAAATCAATTAAAGGGAGACTAGGGTGTCGGGGTTACTATGAAGGGTGGTCAACGAAACATGCAAATCGGTCAACTAAACTACTCAAAGTATCGGTCTTGGCTCGTCTCGTCTTTCGAGTCGACTTGCCTTAGGTCGAGGTTAACCTAGCTATCGTTATGGATTCATTCAACCAATATAGGAACAAGCACAAGTGAGTCTCGAACTATCGCTAAAGACTAACAAAGGTGACAATTTAACGCCTAACCGTCGTTGTGACAATACTTCGAACACCTAGCATGCGAACCTATGAATGACCTTTACAAATGAGTAATTTAGTTTAAGATTAAGCAAATAGCATCATTAACTACCCAACAAAGATCCCCCCTAACCCTAGATATAATCTACTCACTCATGCTTAGGCAAAACATGTAAACATATGAAGAAGAAGTGCTAAACATGTTGAACAAGGCAAATGTAAACAATTACATAATGGAAACTTAAAGGAAATGCAACCTATTGAAATAACTAAGTAAAGGAGAGAAGGATTGTACCAATTACTTGAATAAAGTATAGAACTTGGATTACAAAAAGAAGGATCTTTTCAAACCACTTCAAATTACAACCAAAATCCCAAATGTAAACTATTGAAAGTGCTAAGAACAAACTAGGGAAGATAAACTGAAAGATTAATTAAGAGATTGTGAGAATTAAAGAGTGATGATGTGAGTGAGATGCGTTTTTTGAGTCTAAAATGGAGAACAATGAAAACAGTAGAAATCCTAGGGATGCGTGCTTAAGAAAAAAAAATTGTGTTCCTGGAAATAGTCTAAGTCACTACAAGAATACGGAAAACAGGCGACGAAAAATGGCGTCTGACAAATGTAGTCTCCAAATTGGCGACTGAAAATAAACTTTAGCGACTGCAATCAGTCGCCAAAATGGCGATTGAAACTTTTCCCGACTTTTTTACCACCGACACAAAATGGCGACTGAAACAAAGATTTGGCGACTGAAGACAGTCGCCAAATTTAGCGCCAAAATTGGCTAATGAAGTTGCAGTCGCCAAATCTACCAAATGTAGTCGCCAATTTGGCGACTGAAATATTTCAGTTGCCAAAAGTAACGTTTCAGTCGCCAAAAAACGGGATAAGAAAACAGGAACTCCTTTCCCCTCATTATACGACCGTCGAGCTATGAATGAAGAACAACCTCCAAATCCCCAAGCAAAGGCTTTTTTTTACATGTTAAAAGCTGCGGAACAACCTTTATACGAAGGGAGCAGAATGTCATTATTACGAGCCGCCTCTAGGATAGTAACCTTGAAGTGTGAGCATAATATGCCATTTAATGCCGTTGATGGTATTGCTTATTTGCTTGAGGATGCTATCCCCGAAGATAACGTCATGACTCGAAGTTTATACAACACCAAAAAAGTAGTTAAAGGTCTTCAGTTATGGCATCAAAAGTTTGATGCATGTCCCGAATGATGTATGCTCTTTTGGAAAGATGATGCGTTACTTGACAAGTGCAAAAAATGTGGAAGGGATAGATTTGAGACGAGTGATGGAGATGTTTTGAAAGCGAAAAAAGGCAACGAGAGTAATAGAAGGGGTCAAAAGTGTAAGAAACCAATAGCAGAAAACCAATTAATTTACCTTCCTCTTTCCCCAAGACTTCAAAGAATTTATTCTACCAAACAAATTGCCGAACAAATGACGTGGCACAAAAAAAACCCGCGTACTCCGGGGAAGATGTGTCATCCAAGTGACGGGGAAGAATGAAAACGATTTGATCAGATCTATCATGAATTTGTCGAGGAAGCCCGGAATGTGTGACTTGGCTCGGATGGATTTAGTCCTTTTACCCAATTTAGTAAGAATTACTCTTGTTGGCCTGTAATGGTCACACCATACAACTTACCGCCTTGGTTATGTATGAAAAAAGAATTTATTTTCTTGTCTCTCATTATTCCAGGGCCTAAAAATCCGAAAGGCCATTTGGATGTTTATTTACAACCATTAGTGGAAGAATTGAGACAATTGTGGGAAGTTGGGGTGGAAACATATGACGTTTCCAGAAAACAAAATTTTCAACTTAGAGCTTCACTTTTATGGACAATAAACGATTTTCCCTATATGGTATGCTATCTGGTTGGTCTACTGCGGGACAAAAAGCATGTCCTCATTGCATGGGTGAAAGTAAAGCTTTTTGGCTTCCAAAATGCAAGAAAATGAGTTGGTTTGATTGTCATAGATGCTTCTTACCAGAAAGTAATCTTCTTAGGAGCAACAAAAAAGCTTTCAAAAAGGTAAACAAGTACTTGATGATGCTCCGGATCATATTTCGGGTGATGCGACGTGGGAGTTGGCACGTGATTTGCCATATTCTATTGATGGTACCGAAGAAGCATTTTTTGGGACCTTCCATATTGGAAAACTATGTTAATCAGACACAATTTGGATGTAATTCACATAGAGAAGAACTTTTTTGAGCAAGTCATTGACAAGATCATGGATGTTGAAGGCGAAACATGTGATACTATTGCTTCTAGAAAAGACATGAAGACATTTTGTGATCGTGCCAAATTACACATTCGCAAAGATGGATCCAAGCCAAAAGCCATTTACACTCTTGACAAAGCTCAAAAGAAGGTATTATGTGAGTGTTTAAGAAATTTGAAGTTTCCTGATGGATATGCTTCAGATTTTCGTCGATGTGTTGATCTCAAGAAGCTCAAGTTACAAGGCTTCAAAAGTCATGATTGTCATGTATTTATGGAGCGACTATTACCCGTTGGTTTGAAACATCTCCTCCCAACTACTGTGTGGAATGCAATTATTGAGATTAGTCAATTTTTCCGAGATTTATGTTCCTCCCCAATATGTGTTGATGACATGATTCGTCTCGAACATCAAATATCACAAATACTATGTAAGCATGAGATGATCTTTCCCCCTTCATTTTTCAACTCTATGAAGCATTTACCTGTCCATTTGCCCTACGAAGCCAAAGTTGGATGACCTAAAACATTTTTAGGACCAGAAAGTATACATGCATAAATATTTTCGTGTATATCTTATATGAACTAAATGTTTTACGTTTTATTTGTTAATCATATTACTCGTAAAAACGAAAACGAGTTGCATGCAAGCAACCGTATGCTCTGATACCACTTGTAAGGTTCGTCATACTATCCCAACTAGTTAATTAGTCATAGTAATATCACTAAACAAATTAACCTTTTAATTTGGTAACAAGATATTTATGCATACAAATGAAAAAGCGGAAATGAAAGTATCAGACCCTTACATTCGGTCCAAATATGCTAGGACGATCCTCCACGGAGCAACCAAAGTAGCTTGCCTCCTTTACCATGCACCCAAGATGTACCCCTTAATACCGAAATCTTTCACGGACTAGGTGAGCAAAATCGGTTTCCTCAAAACCGAGTTCTAAACCTATTAGAACAATAACCGAATTACTATATCTATTATAGTGATTAATATAGTCTAATTATATTATTATAGAGAATAATATTTTCTTACTAGAAAATATTAGAGAGGAATTTGTGAGGTTTTTCTACGCTAGAAAATTGCTTAGGTTAGCATGAGAGTGAATTGTGAACAAAATCACATTACTTATGGTGGGTGGGTTAAGTGTGTCGTGAGGTAGAGTGTTTGGGAAGGTCAAGGGGTCTTCCTTTTTTTACTAACCCATGCAATAGGTATGCATGCCTACATTAGGCATTAGACCTATATTAATCATTATGTTTCTAAAGCTTAATTACAACTAATTAGTCCTTAAAACACATACACTCACAAGACACAATTTATGTAAAATGGACATCCACTTTACAAATTGTAATTTTTACAATTGTGTGACATGTAACATCCTATGTAACATAATACAATTGTATTAATTTAAAAATACATATTTATCAAATAAATATTATTTCTAAATCAACTAAATCATATTTAACAAATTAATTTAGTAATTCGTAATTACCGTCCCAAAATATGGTTATTATAATAATCGTCAATACGATATACAACGTTTGTTATAACCATGGTTCTTTCTCATTTTAATTTCGATATTTAATAAATATCGATTGATATATGACAATTGACACGTTTCAATTTCAAATATAAATCTTACATTAAGATTTAACCTCTGAATTCTCGATATTTGATTTTAAGGAATTTGATCAACTCGTATCGCGTACAATTGATCAATATATCAATTAAGGGGATTATCCTATAGGTGTGACCTAAAGGGATCAACTTACCACCACCGTCATACGACAGTAATGTCAAACTCTAGTCAGCCAATCGTTACCGTTTAATATTGGTCAGTTGACTGTATAATATCACATCATCCCTTGCATATTCTCTTTATGAGATTTAGCAATGATTTTTATTACTGACGTAATCACACTATTGTTGAGGACACATTTCCCAATATTCTCCCACTTGTCCACGGAAAGTGCGCGTCGCCGATTCTCTTGTCCTATTACATCATCTCCCACTCAATGCAAAGTGTCTTACAGGTCGTACTTGCATTTGATCATATCGTGAGTGGTTTTCTCGATCTGGAGATTAACTGTTTTGACCGGAATTATCTATCATAGATACCTTCTGAGCGTGGCCACACATTTCCAGTTAACTTCTCCTCGAGTGGCCATGAGATTTAAGATAACCCTGACAAGGGGTTGGACAATTCCTATCTACTGTTCCCTTCGACTTACACAGTCCATTATGACCCAAAAGATTCTCATTTGACCCCTTTTATGGAAGATCGTAGAAAATAAAACAAAGTCACTCTGAAACTGTGCCACCTTGGGCGAACAGTCTCTAGTCTAAGAATCGACTCATGAGAATATTATAGTAGCTCTAGCCACGACCATACTATTATAAGATTTCAGAACTCTATAAGCGGTCACTTGTTGCCCGACAGAGTGTCTCCTGCAGTCTGCCTATGTGATCGACCAGTCATCCCATATGACTCTATGGCATTTGAACTTGCCATCAATCGCCTCACACTCTAGTCGCTTCGAGACGTCACCTTATACAAGCGACTATGGGCCATACTAAGTTAATTCAGTTTACTTTATGGGGTTCAAAATTGTCTCCTACAAACCATTTGGATTTGACAAAGTATCTATTAATAGTGAGTTAATGATAACTCGAACGATAAAAGTGATTGTCATGTACGAACCGTCAATATGATATTTACTGCTCCACATTTTACAATCTTTGATGCACATTCATCATTTGAATTAGTAGTTTGTGTTGTGAACAAACCATTTATTCTTATTACCCAAAATTTACAAATTTCGGTTTCCTTCTGACTCACATTACCTCGTATAACATGATCCTTTTCAAGTACATGTCTAGTACTCATACAAGATATGAGTTTCCTTTCCTTAAGGAAGCTCCCACTGTTATCTTATAACTCGTGACATGTTGTTCTCACGTACACAGTCACATTGTACTAGAGTTCATATTGTGGTTTACCTAGATTCGATCCATTAGTTCTCCTCGAGAAATTATATCGAAATAAGCTTTTGACTCAACATCTTGGCATGTTAATCAAGGTCGTACGAATCATCACATTCATATCTAGGTGAATAATTTATCCAGCCTTTTTGATCGTCAATAGGTGACGTTTCATTATCATATAATAAACTCTCCTATGATTCTTCATCATTCAATGATGTTCTTAACATTTTTACTCATCTAGAATTGAAAACCTTTCATTCTTTTCCTAAAAGAATTACCATTCTCTCTCAATGGTAGGTTCAACTTTCTAATGACTAGTTCTCCCACTAAATTTTGTATCACTATTTTTATAGTTGAATAACTCCCACTATCATTATCTCCATAGTGATTAGCTCCTACTCAATCAACATCTTCTCTTATGAACATTTCATTTCTCGTCCTCGTTCCCTTGGAAAGCACCAGGACATGATTTCTCCTCTATAATCCTTTAGAATAAGAAACACTATCATCAAAAGAACAGAAGACGATTTCTCCTCTATTATCTTATAAAATCAGAAATGTTAACTTCAAGGAACCGTTTTCTTTTATCCTCTCTAGGAACTAATGACATAAATAACATTTTCTTTTGTGTCCTCGCGTAGTTTCTTATGTGTCATCTCGTAGTTTCTTCTTAGGGTTCTTCTCAAGGACCCCATATAGGATTCTTTTCTAAGATCCCATATTTAATCCATTGGTTTGCGGGCGTAGAATTTTCTCCCACTCTATCCTTTAATATAACCTTTATTCTTACAAGGATAGCAATTTCGCCCATAAATAATGTATTGGATAGTAAGTATTATGAGTGGTGAGATATTAGTTCTCATTTTCACTTAATGTGATCATCTTATAATGAACTAATTAACTCACATCTGAGTTTGATGTTTATATCTTATATTGATTGAGTGTTTTTACTGAGGTGTAATTCTCCTTTAAGCAAATCAAATTACTTTATTATGATCCTATCATGTCTAGCGTACGGTGAACTATTCAAGGTACTTTATTACGATCTTATGAAGATCATATCAACTCATGTTATGAAGTATAAAATGCATTTAAAAAACAACAATTTGTTTTAAGAACAAAAGGGATGACTTGGGTTGAAAACCAAGTCACCAATATTCAACACTACAACCATTGTTTGAAAAACTAAATCCTTGCCATACAAGAAAATACAATGTTCTTAAATTTAAACTGCATAATCGAAAGAAGACATCAAATGAAAATTCGAGCTAAGCTCTTCATGTCTTCAATCTTCGGATGCTACCATAGCTATCCAAGAAAAGAACTTCAAGCTTCCTTTTCTTTCTCCTTGCCCTTGTCCTTGGAAGGAGTCCCTTTAAAACAATTAAAAAGGGTGAGAGTTAACAACTTGTCTCAATATACAAAAGTTAACAACATAACATGAATTTAATTGAGAATTATTTCCTACAGCGAGAACCTTTCCAACTTTTAGGTCGGCCAAGTATATCGGGCAATTTCTCTTCCAATGATCAATCCTTGTGCAATAATGACACTTATCTTCAACCTTTGAAGACGATGTAGAAGCACCTTTCGAAAAGGTCTTCTCTTTGAATGGTGTGATCATGGAGGCCTTCTTGACTTTGCCTTTTGTACTACTCTTCTTAATCTTCCCTTCGCTCCTTTTCTCAATGTCGAGCATATTCTTCGTAGTACTTTGAATAAGTCCCATATCCCTTTCCGCTTGGGTGAGCATTTTAAGGAAGCGAAGAATTCGATCTATTATGAGAGAGTCCGTAATTTCCGCTCCATGTACTTTCAAGGTTTCGGATAGCTCAACCCTTTTGAGCACATAAGAACTTATAATCTGACCCTTATCTAAGTTTGGGTCAAAGAAGGCGGAGGTCACCTCATGAAGTAACATCCTAGGAGTTGGTGAAAACATGTTCTTAAGCTTGGTGTAAATCTCATTTGCCGTGCTTAGATCAAACATTCTCCTATGGAGATCCGGCTCCATGGAGAAAATAAGTGTGTGCTTAAGAGCATTCGACTCTTTCATATAGGCCTCATAGGCCTCACGAGTCGCAATCGTGGAATGAGTGGTGGGAGCGGGAGGAGCGTCTTCGGTAAGGAAACGAATCTTATTGTCACCTTCCGCGGCCAAAAGTAATTGTGCGTCCTAATTTTTAAAATTGGTGCCTTGCTTCTCAAACTTGCAACGATCCATGAAGGATCGAAGCCATGATACATTAGTGAGAGGTGGAGCGTTATGAGCCATTTGATGATTGTTGAAAAATGAACTACAAACAAAATGAAGGAATTAAAACAATTATCGTTTATTAGACTTGTAATATATTAAACAAGTCAAGCATCCACTTAATGATCTCTTACCCAATTAAGTAAATGATCCCGAGACCCAAATCCATACTAACCCGGGCACGGTTTAGCCGATACATCCCTCGTTAATATAATTCGGTGGATTAACCTTTAATCGATTATTCTACCTTAGAACTCCCGGTCGATAAAAAATACATTAATTCTTATCTTTAGCCCGAACTTATTGCAACTACGGTTACTCGAATACCTTCGTTGAGATCGACCAAATTTCAAGAGTGTAATCATATTACCCCACTTACCAACGTAACAAGTTTAGCACCCCGGTTTAGCCGAGCCCACTTCCTTATGAAGAAGGGATTCATGGGTTCTTTACTTTTTGGTAAGGCTATGTCTCAATATTTGAATACGTAAGAGATCTTGTCAATTTATTATCTATCCCCTTTAATTGAACTAAGTCGGTGAATTATCGATAAATTAATTGACACGGTCGAAAACTCGATGAACATGCATGATATGTAATGACGATTTGGCTATGCATGCAAACATATAAAGCATAAATAAAAGCATAAAAACTTGAAAACATAAATAAATCCTAGTATGGCCTTCCTAAAAAAGAAAATCAAATGTAAAATACAAATTCGGAAACCAACTCCTTGGTCCCTTGAGGTTCACACGAGGCAAGCATCCAAGGCAAATACCGTCTTGGTTGGAACTCCTTTCCGAAAGGCACCGTCTTCAAGGATCTCCGGAATATAAAATTACAAATTTTCAAACTATTTTATACATTATAAAAATAATAAAGAAATAAAAATAAAGTGATACGAGATCACATTTAATTACAACCGAACCGATATTCCCATATATTTCTGGCAATATCGATTAAAACTAAGGCCATACTAAGCTAAATTACATAATTCCAAATTATGTAAATAAAGTTATGACATTCATAAACAAATGCAATGCTTATGAATATGTAAATAACATGCCAATCCTAAGCCAAATCGTCCTATTTAAACATAATTTAAATATCGTTATAATAATAACCCGGTTTTATGGAATTGCGCGATTTTAACATTTAAAATCACTTAACACTACGTGAATCAATATTCACGTTTAATTTAAACATCCTAACACTTTTAGGTTCCAAAATTTAGTCTTAATCAAATTTTGAACATGATTTAACTTATTTATTAAAATATTGTTCTGTATATAATCAGTTTTACGGGAAAATATAATATAAAAATCCAAATGAGTCATAACAATTTCGAAAAATTCAAAATTCAAATTTTGAATATTCTGGAATTTTATTAAAATTCAAGAACCCAAAAATCATAGTATAAACAAAATAATCAATTTATTTCGAAATAAGTCGTAAAATTGCACATTTTGTGTCGGAAATTCAAAATTCACTTTTATAAAATGCAATAAAATACTAATAAAAACTAATGATAATATTTGCACATTCTAAACACTTTAGAATCTGAAATGAACAGTAAAATCACTACCCAAGGTCTGAAAAAGTGAATTATGACTTAAAATCCAAAAAGCTAACTTTAACTTGTAAAATTTAAATTTAAATTTCCAGAAACTTTTGGCTCCCAAGAAAAATATGCTGATGAACATATCTAATATGACATCTATGGGTGAATTTTTCCGGCCATTTTAGTAACTTTTACTATTTTTAACGAATTTTGTCATATAATATGCGATTTTAACCATTAAACTCAATCCTCATGTAATATTCGAAAGAAAAATCTCAAAATTTACATATATGCTAGAGTTAATATATATGACACTGTGTAAAAGGTTTATGGCCAAATTCCAACTCAATATATTTAAGTTGAATTATGTCACTATTATCTCGATTTTTACCATAAAAATCAATAATCATGCAATACTTGATAAAAACTTTTGAAAACTTTAATGTACATTTTAAATATTGCATGTGACATCTCAAAAAAATTTCGTAGCTAAATTCATAATTTAACTATATAAACCCATTTTATACTCATTTTATGACAATTTAACCATTAAATTTCATAAACCATGCATAAAACTCCAATAACTCGGAAAATTATATTCATAATATAGAAAATGCATGTGAGAATATATATAAAAATCTCGGCCAGAAAGTATTATTTGCTATTTTCCCATATTAAAATCATTTTAGCCGATGAATGTACCAAAAATTAACAATTAATTTATTAAATGAACAATATTATTCCATAAATCATATAAAATGACCTAAAACATTTTTAGGACCAGAAAGTATACATGCATAAATATTTTCGTGCATATCTTATATGAACTAAATATTGTACTTTTTATTTGTTAATCATATTACTCGTAAAAACGAAAACGAGTTGCATGCAAGCAACCGTATGCTCTGATACCACTTGTAAGATTCGTCATACTATCCCAACTAATTAATTAGTCATACTAATATCACTAAACAAATTAACCTTTTAATTTGGTAACAAGAAATTTATGCATACAAATGAAAAAGCGGAAATGAAAGAATCAGACCCTTACATTCGGTCCAAATATGCTAGGACGATCCTCCACGGAGCAACCAAAGTAGCTTTCCTCCTTTACGATGCACCCAAGATGTACCCCTTAATATCGAAATCTTTCACGTACTAGGTGAGTAAAATCGGTTTCCTCAAAATCGAGTTCTAAACCTATTAGAACAATAACCGAATTACTATATCTATTATAGTGATTAATATAATCTAATTATATTATTATAGAGAATAATATTTTCTTACTAGAAAATATTAGAGAGGAATTTGTGAGGTTTTTCTACACTAGAAAATTGCTTAGGTTAACATGAGAGTGAATTGTGAAAAAAAAATCACATTTCTTATGGTGGGTGGGTTGAGTGTGTCGTGAGGTAGAGTGTTTGGGAAGGTCAAGGGGTCTTCCTTTTTTTACTAACCCATGCAATAGGTATGCATGCCTACATTAGGCATTAGACCTATATTAATCATTATGTTTTTAAGGCATAATTACAACTAATTAGTCCTTAAAACACATACACTCACACGACACAATTTATGTAAAATGGATATCCATTTTACAAATTGTAATTTGTACAATTGTGTGACATGTAACATGCTATGTGACATAATACAATTGTATTAATTTAAAAATACATATTTAGCAAATAAATAGTATTTGTAAATAAACTAAATCATATTTATCAAATTAATTTAGTATATCGTAATTAACGTTCCAAAATATGGTTATTATAATAATCGTCAATACGATATACAACGTTTGTTATAACCATGATCTTTTCTCATTTTAATTTCGATATTTCATAAATATCGATTGATATATGACAATTGACACGTTTCAATTTCAAATATAAATCTTACATTAAGGTTTAACCTCTGAATTCTCGATATTTGATTTTATGGAATTTTATTAACTCGTATCGCACACAATTGATCAATATATCAATTAAGGGGATTATCATATAGGTGTGACCTAAATGGATCAACTGACCACCACCGTCATACGACAGCAAAGTCAAACTCTAGTCAGCCAATCATTACCGATTAATGTTGGTCAGTTGACTGTATAATATCGAATCATCCCTTGCATATTCTCTTTATGAGATTTAGCAATGATTTTTATCACTGACGTGATCGCACTATTGTTGAGAACACATTTCCCAAAAATAAATGCCTAGTTATAAGTAACAATTTATATATGTTTCAGGTTTACACATCAGACCGTTGTTCGAGGAGTAACTAATAGTGTAATACTCCGTATTTTACGGAACAATATTTTAATAATAGATTATAATTTATAATTACTTTGGCGTGTGAGGTATTTTGGGTCGTTGTTATTCGATAATTAAGTTATCGAATGCGTGTTTTTATATTTTATATGCAGTTAGTGAGGGGCCGAGTATATAAGTCAGTAATCAGACCGTGTTGTATATCGTGGTGTGGACCTTGAATTGCGTGCCAACTACACCCTTTGTACAGCCCATCTCGTTTTTAAGTTAGAAAAAAAATATGATAATCATGTTGTTACTGGTACATTTCTAGTACATTTCACTCCTACTTTGTTTTATTCGATTCTGGTGCATCGCATTCGTACATATCCGCGGAGCATGCTAGGGCTATAGGACTTGATGTATATGATATTATAGTTGATTCTGTAACTACACCATCTGGAGAGTCCATAGCTTGTAGTAGAGTCTATAGCAATGTAATGATCCAAGTAGGAGTTGTGAGTTTTGAGTCGAACTTTGACACCCGTCGTTGAGGGGTGCCAAAGATAAGATTTATAAAACCTCGGCTTAAGACTAGCTACATACTCCGGTCGACCGACCAAACACCTCAGTCGACCGACCAGTTAAGCTGGTCGGCCGACCAAAGTCTACTACAGGCAGTCTCGGGTGTTATACCATCTACGCTATTTTACTCCCTACATCCTAACATATGCAATTAGTTACTCATGGATATGGAAATAACAACGAAAACAGTAATAAACATGGAATTCATGGTGAATAATAATCTAAACATGCGATAAACAATATGGCTTTGGGATTCTAACCTAAACCGAATACTAGCAATCCTATGAAACAATAATGAATAATATGAAAACAAGAGAGTTACCGTAATATGGATTAAGGCAGAAAAGAACAAGCTTTATGGAGTTCCGTGGAAAGATTAACGATTACAACCAAGAACAATGCTAAAACAATAACTTTTGTGAAAATAGAAAACTAAAACTAAAGATGATCAAGAGATTGTAAATAGATGATAGTGTATCAGATGTAAACTAAAACTGAATGCCTAACCCTAATCACATAATTAGCTTAAGTAGGCGAAAAATATAAGCTTTCTAATAACCTAATCACGCGAATGGGCTTTTGCGGAAATTATGAGTCTGCGCCCTGGTCGACCGACCAGGTGATGAGGTCGGTCGACCGATTGTCGGGCTTGGTGGACATCTGACTTTAAGATAGCAGGTCTTCAGGTCGATCGACCTAGGTAGTCGGTCGATCGACCGGTTTTCCTGTGTATCAGCCTTGATTTCATCTTAGTTTGACCTTTTGTTACTTGGTATGCGACTTGAGTTGACTTTTCCTCGTTTCTTGGTTATGCAAAAATCCCGAGGGTAGAAATTTGGTATAAAATCGTCTCTTTTCCGCATAATTCTGCAAAAGAGCATAAAAATACGAAAGTAGACAATTGTTGGGAAATAAAGGCTAAAACATAGTAAAGGAGCGACAAAATGCGTGTTAAAATAAATGTAAAACATCATAAAATAGACACGCATCAAATTCCCCAAACCAAACCTTGCTTGCCCTCAAGCAAGAAATAGACTCGATCTTAAACTAATGGAACGATTTCAATCTCAGAGCGAAATTTACATGTAAGTCTAAACCAATGCCAAGTAACAAAATGAGAAAGTGTTCAAATCATGCAAACGAGTTATGAGGTTGTCAGACTTGCAAAAATAGAAACTATAGAGACTTTATACCATGGACTCTCGCGGAACGCTCGAGACACACATGAAGCAAAGGGTGAGTATATGTAAAAGATAGAAAGAAGTATATTGTAAAGACACTCACCTAACTTCGACCCATGAAAACATGCCTGCAATCTAACATGAACAAGAATTCTACAACCATGTATAAACATACTCATTAAGTGACTCGGATACTTGGAATTAAGGTAATGAAAGATATGTGAGGTGAAAGGTAAAAGTGGTTAATATGTTTTTGGACTTGTGGGGTTAGTAGCCAAGCTAGTAAAACCGGTTTCCAACAACATATTTCATGACTTTTGATATTAAGAAGGTGCTCTTTTGTAGCACAATTCTCACATTAAATAAAAGAAAGGGACTCCCAATTATTTTGGATGAAGTACGGGAGTGATAACATGCAAAAGAAAGGGATTTCAGAACGAATTTTGAATTCTGACCCTGTTAGTTGATCGACCGACCAAAGGGTGCGGTCGGTCGACTGACTTTCCTGTACGTTTTGATTTTTTCGTTTTTCTTTCTTTCTTTTTCTGAATTTTTCTGTTCTTTTTATTTTCTTTCTTTCTTTCTTTCTTTCCTCTTTTTGCTCAAGATAGCAAACAAACCAAGAAGCCTCAAAAAGTAAACCAATGACCACAAATACTAGCTTGGTAAGGTAGGCTAAGTATAGGATGTAGTTTTGGGGGATAGAAAGACAGTTTTGGCTATGTAAGGCTTATGGGTAAATAAGAGAAAAGGGATCCCAAATGCACGTACCAAGACTCACAAAATGAGATAGTAAACAAGTATATAGCAATTCAAGTTTATGTTTATGCATATTGATATAACATGTTCCAAGGGGAGTACTACTCACATCCTAGACAACTGGTTTAAGAATGAAACCAGGATTAAGGCTCTAGAACTCAGAATGTATCGTAGATTGCCAAGGTACAAGTCAATTCTCAAGAGAACGAGTTGACAAAAACTCGTAGATATGCGAAAGACTCTCATACTAAAACAAGTTGACAAGGCAAGGCAAAGTCATAAACGTGTAAGATAGCAAAGATCATCCTTGAAATACTCTCGTTCCGACTCGACCTATATGCTAAATTAAACGTGCATTTTTTTGAAATTTTTGAAATTTTTCTATTTTTTTGTTGGTTTTTTTTGTTTTGTATATACAAAGAAAATAAGAAAAGAACGAATGCAATACAGAAATGCAATAAACGTGTGACAAAAATGCAATGGAACAATGCATGTGACACGAAACCATTCCCCAAACCAACCCGCACAATGTCCCCATTGTGCATTAGCCTAAGTGAAGGTTTCATAAAATTAAGGGAAAAAATGCAAAAAAGTAAAACCAAGGGAAAATGGAAAGAACTCACCGGATTTTTAAGCGCATGAGAAACCTCCCCAAACCAGCGTGAGCTAGGAGGTTTTGGTGGTCAGCAGTGCCACTCCAAGTATCTGAAAAAGTCAAACAAAGAAAGACCTTTTTCGGGGATTAAACACGTTTTGGGTGATGTATAATGTTTTGAAGGTTTGAATAAAAGAAAAGTTGGAAGCATAAAGGAAAGGAAAGGGAGAGGAACTCCCTTATGACGTTTGCAAGCTTCCCAAGAAGATCACAGACAGTCGGTACAGGTGAAGCGGTCGACCGACCGTCCTCTCTGGTTGACCGACCAAACTGCAGTTTCTTCTGATCTGCAGGAATTTGGTCGACCGACTGATTGTGCTGGTCGGTCGACTGCCATTCCTGTACAGTGGCCTCCTTTTCTTCAAAATTAACTTGTATAAACCAAGTTAATCTTCCCCAAACCTGAAAAACATTAAATATGCGCCCAAAACATGCGCAAAAATCCTGAACCAAGTCTAATTGTCTCTACTACGCAACAAAAGCAAAAATTGTTCTAAAAACTAAAGCAAGCAAAAAACTAAAAGCCTCAACAAAACTGAAAATTGTCTTAAGAAACTGAAAACTTGAACAACTCATCCGCGAAAGATGCGGAGAATCATGGACCATGGCTTTTGGCTATATGCCGTAGTCTCCACCGTGTTCATATGAATGGCCAAACACGTCTCCTCTCCGTCGCAAAGCATATGCGACGGACTCATCTCTTTCTCCTCTTTTCTTCTTCTCTTGTCCTCCTCATCAACCACATCCGGGTCTTCATCCTCCTTATAGCTTAGGATCCCTAGTCCACCTCTTTGCACAACGACCTTCTTCACCGAGGGCTTCCCCAAACCAATTCCTGCATTAGGCAAAATAGAAGCATCCTCCATATTGCTCCCAATCTGGGGCGGAGGTGTAAAAACAGGTATGGGTGTAGGCAATAAAATAGGAGAAGTGGCGATGACCTCATACTTCTTTTCAAAAGTAATAGCATTACATGTGATAGGGGTCATAACATCTTTCTTCCTATAAGATAGACCGAAGATGATAGAATGCTTCCCTACCTTAAAAGTTAAGGTCCCACTACCTACGTCGATTATGGCTCCCGCAGTGTGAAGGAATGGTCTCCCTAATATGATAGGTATATGGGCATCCTCGGGAATGTCCAAAACTACAAAGTCATCTGGGAAGAAAAACCTGTCAATGCGCACAGGGATGTTTTCCAACACCCCTATGGGTTCCATAGACGTACGGTGTCGACCATTTGGACCGTCATGCTAGTCATCGCAAATGTGGTCATTCCTAGTTTTAAGGCCACACTTAAGGGGATAACACTGATGCTAGCCCCTAAGTCACATAAGGCTTTTTTTACTGGAAAGGTCCCTAAGTTACAGGGTACAGAAAAACTCCCAGGGTCCTCTAACTTATGAGGGGCAATAACATGGGACAGAAAACTGGAGGACTCTTCGGTAAATGCTACCGACTCTACCTTATCTAGAGACCGCTTTCGGGTTAAAAGCTGTCTCATGAACTTTAAGTAAGAAGGAACTTATTGAACTAACTCTAAAAACGTTACTTGTACATTTAATGAACGAATAACGTCTTTAAACTTATCAAAGGATACCTGTTCCTTAGTTGGTAGGAGTCGCTCCGGATAAGGAGGGGCGGAACTTTCAGCATTTGCAGCCCTCCTTAAAAATTTGGGGGTCTTGTCACCCCGGAATAGGAAGTCTCTTAGGTTGTCCGACATTTCTGGCCTAAAAGAATCCGTATGTTCAGCATCTTTGGTCGGTCGACCATCATCCTCGGTCGGTCGACCAACCTCCTGTTCACCAGAAGCTACTGGAAACTGCTTCGTGGTCGACCGACTGGCATCAGTGGTGGATGAGAGCATCCGTATTCAGTGGTGGGTTTGAAGGTGGTTGAGGTACGAAAGGTGGTTTTTGATAGTTTTGTTTGTGCGGAGGGATGTAGGCTTGATTTTGTGGTGGTTGTTGGTGTTGTGGGTTGAGGACATTTTGGCTTGTCCATCTCATGTGGGGGTGGACATTGTTGCTATTTGGGTCATAGAAGTTGTTTCCGCGGTAGTGTTGAAAGGCCGCGCATGTCTCATTTGACGAAGTACAGAATTTTGAAACATGCCCCTCTCCACCGCATCTCTCACAAATGAATGGTCCGTCAGAAACTGCATTCACTTGGTACACACCACCCTTACTCCCACTCCCAGTCTCGAACTTACCACTATTAACTTCCAGCTTATCTAGTTTGGCCATCAAGGCCTCAATAGCTGCAACATTAGACTCAGCCTTCATTTGGTTACCACGGGAAGTCCCGTGTTCAGCACGATGTACAGCAATATCCTCTATTATCTTGAGACCCTTAGTCTCTCCTGAGTTCTCTTGGAACCTCCCATTGGCTGCAGCATCCAAGTAGGCCCGGTTATCGTCATAGAGGCCATTGTAGAACTGGTTACATAGAAACCACTGTTCAAATCCATGGTGAGGTATGGATCGAACGAGTCTCTTGAACCTAGTCCAAGCCTAACTAAAATCTTCCGGAGCTCCTTGTTTAAAGCTAGTAATATGCGCCCTCAAGGCATTAGTCTTGGCCGCGGAATAGTATATCCCATAGAAGGCCAAGGCTAGTGTGTTCCAGTCGGTCACTCCCGCAGCAGTGCGGTCTAAATCACGGTACCACTCCCTCGCCGAGTCTCGGAGGGAAAAGATGAACGTAGTCTCTTTGATTTGATGTTGCGTCACTCCATCTGGGGGTGCAATGAAGCATATATAATCTGTGAAGATTTCAATATGCTTAGCTGCATCCTCATTGGCCGCGCCCCCAAATTGATTTCTCTCCACCATGGAGATGTAGGACGGTTTTGCCTCGAATGGTTTCCCCGTGCCCGCGGGTAGAGTGAACCCTTTGTAAAGGTCCTTCACCTGTGGCAAGAAGTGACTGGCGATACTTGCTTCCTCGGCCATCTTTTCTTCCTCTTCTTCAAAGGTTTGGAAGTAGGTATTTGTTGGTGTTTTTGGTGTAGGTGGATTATGAGGTGAGTTTGGTTGTGATTGTGGTTGATTTGGTGTAGGTGGGTTATTTTGTGGTGATGGTGGTGATGATGGTTGATCGAAAATATCCTTTTGGAATAAGGAAGATGGAGAACCTCCTTCTTTATTCTACAAGGCAAGCTTCTTTCTTGCTCTAAGGCTCCTCTCAAGCTTGAGGTCTAGTGGTAGGAGTTCTCCTTGAACTGACCTGCGCATAAGATGGAAACTACAAGAAGAAAGTGAGAAAGGTTCCTTAGAAACAAAAACAAAAACAAAAACAAAAACAAAAAATAATAAACACTGGCGTCACCTCCCTGGCAACGACGCCAAAATTTGATACCCGTCGTTGAGGGGTGCCAAAGATAAGATTTATAAAACCTCGGCTTAAGACTAGATAGCGTAAGTCAAGGGTCGAACCACAAAGAGGTGGGGAATGTTTATTGTTTAAGGTCAATGTTTTAAGGTAACAAATTGGGGGTTTTAAATTGGTTGTCACTAAGTCTAGAAATAAAGATAACAATAAAAACAAGAAAATAAGAATGAGATAAAACTTATAATAAAAAGGATGCTAGGATGTTCGGGTAGTAAATAGCTAGGATGGTGTAAATCCTAAGTCAACATGTATTGCAATCGCGTAAGGGGTGTAACATATCCTTTCGGTCTATGGTACCTAATAGCTCCTTTCGGCCTATGCTATTAGTTCCTAGGTCTCACAAGTATTGGGTGTCAACAATAAGGGTGATTCCTAATTTCTAGGTCACATACCTTTCAGTCTTAAGTAACCTAGCTGTCTTGAAACGTTAACCAATGCCCTTCCCGTATCTTTCAACCTTTGGTAAGTCATTAGTAATATCCTATAAGTCTCCTTTCAGTCTCATTATAGGTTATTATGGTCGACGAAATAAAACAGAACTGAAAACATACGCAGTTTGGTCGACCAACTAGCTACTCCGGTCGACCGACCAAACACCTCAGTCGACCGACCAGTTAAGCTGGTCGGCCGACCAAAGTCTGCTACAGGCAGTCTCGGGTGTTATACCATCTACGCTATTTTACTCCCTACATCCTAACATATGCAATTAGTTACTCATGGATATGGAAATAACAACGAAAACAGTAATAAACATGGAATTCATTGTGAATAATAATCTAAACATGCGATAAACAATATGGCTTTGGGATTCTAACCTAAACCGAATACTAGCAATCCTATGAAACGATAATGAATAATCTAAAAACAAGAGAGTTACCGTAATATGGATTAAGGCAGAAAAAAAAAACAAGGTTTATGGCATTCCGTGGAAAGATTAACGATTACAACCAAGAACAATGCTAAAACAATAACTTTTGTGAAAATAGAAAACTAAAACTAAAGATGATCAAGAGATTGTAAATAGATGATAGTGTATCAAATGTAAACTAAAAACTGAATGCCTAACCCTAATCACGTAGTTAGCTTAAGGAGGCGAAAAATATAAGCTTTCTAATAACCTAATCACGCGAATGGGCTTTTGCGGAAATTCTGACTCTGCGCCCTGTCGACCGACCAGGTGATGAGGTCGGTCGACCGATTGTCGGGCTTGGTGGACTTCTGACTTTAAGATAGCAGGTCTTCAGGTCGACCGACCTTGGTAGCCGGTCGGTCGACCGGTTTTCCTGTGTATCAACCTTGATTTCGTCTTAGTTTGACCTTTTCGTACTTGGTATGCGACTTGAGTTGACTTTTCCTCGTTCCTTGGTAATGCAAAAATCCCGAGGGTAGAAATTTGGTATAAAATCGTCTTTTCCGGATAATTCTGCAAAAGAGCATAAAAATACGAAAGTAGACAATTGTTGGGAAATAAAGGCTAAAACATAGTAAAGGAGCGACAAAATGCGTGTTAAAATAGATGTAAAACATCATAAAATAGACACGCATCAAACTTGATAGAGTTTCCTTTGGGTGGCTTTGAGGTGATATTGGGGATGGATTAGCTGAAAAAGTATAAGGCCTACATTGATTGCTATTAAGGGAAGATTACCTTGAGGGGACCTAAGGGAGTGAGAGTATCTTACAAGGGTTATTCTGTGAAGCCTAAGCTGAAACTAATAACTATCAATGCGCTGAAGACTTGCCTAAAGAGGGGTGATGAGATGCTGTTGTGCCATGTGAGAGATTTGACTGCAGAGAAACCCTAAGCCAGTGAGATCGAGGTGGTAAGAGATTTCGAAGACGTGTTTCTAGAAGAAATTCCTGGGTTACCGCCAAAGAGGGACTTAGATTTTGGCATTGATCTGAAACCCATGGCTGAGCCAATTTCTAAAGCACCTTATCGTATGGGACCTAAGGAGTTGGAAGAGTTAAGGAAGCAGTTGGATGAGTTAACCAACAAGGGGTATGTGAGACCGAGTGTATCACCTTGGGGAGCGCCTGTGTTGTTCGTGAAGAAGAAGGATGGAACCATGAGGCTGTGTGTAGACTACAAGGAGCTGAATAATGTGACGATCATAAATAGGTATCCTTTACCTCGTATCGATGATCTTTTTTACCAGCTGAGTGGGACTGGAGTGTTTTCCAAGATTGATTTGAGGTCAGGGTATCATCAGCTGAGAATCAAAGATGCGGATATCCACAAAACTGCGTTCAGGTCGAGGTATGGGCATTATGAATTCATGGTGATGCCATTTGGTTTGACTAATGCACCTGCTGTTTTTATGGATTTGATGAACAAAGTGTTTAGTCCTTATCTGGACCAGTTCGTGGCGGTGTTTATCGATGACATTTTGGTGTATTCGAAGAATAGAGAAGAGCATGCTAAACACTTGAGCTTAGTGCTGCAGACTTTGAGGGATCATCAATTGTATGCCAAGTTTAGTAAGTGCGAATTTTGGCTCGAGAAAGTTGCTTTTCTGGGCCATGTGGTTTCCCTGATAGCGGTTCTGGTTATTAAAGTTGTTGTAATTCCGCTGGTAGCTGCTACCTCCAGATCTGTTGTTGTTTGAGTAGCTTGCATTTGGTGTTCTGAATCCACCACTCTAATTGTCCCTATGGTAACTGTTCCCAGCACTTTGCGTTCCCGACCAACAATTGGATTGCTTATGCCCAATTTTCCCACACTTGAAACAGGTAGGGTTGGCACCACTTGTCCCAGACATAGATCGGTTTCCACTTCTATTGCCTCCTGGTGCACTATTAGAGAAAAAGGAACGGTATTGATTGTTTGGTTTCTTGCTCCCCGAGCCCTCAGTTGCAGACTCGGACTTCCTCTTATCACCTATTTCTTTCTTTTCCGCCTTAATCATGTCAGAAATTCGCTCAGCCTGCCCAGCCCTCTCATAAACATCTTCAACAGTTGTGGGCTTGGCAGCCAGTAGCCTTTTCTTAATGTCGGTGGTGAGTCCATTCTCGAATCTCGCAGCTAGCATCTCCGATGTATATCCCAAATCAGCTACGTTCTCAGCAAGTTGCACGAACTTACTGTGATATGCTTCCACGGTCATTCCCTCAGTCATTTTGAAGGAATCAAACTCAGCTCTCAGCTCGCCCTTTACATGTTCTGGCACGAACTTAGAGGATAAAATCCCCTTGAACCCTTCCCAGCTCACAGACTCTGACCCAATCTCTTCCGCAGCAGCCTTGATCTCCTCTTTGTTGTTATTTGTAATACCCCGTATTTTAGCTTCAGTCAACAACTGTCAAACCTTGTTTTGTACGAGTATTTCAAATAGAACGTTTATAAAGTATTTTACGTAAATTGTTAACTATTTTATAAATCGTTTTCTACGGTTATTTCGTACTTCATAATCATTTTATATTTGATGATTATTTCATAAAACGACATTTCATTCGTGTTTATTATTTTTGATAATATATTTATAATTAAATATTTTGGATTTATTTCTCATTTATACTTGTTTTATTATTTAAGTCGTAATTATATTTAAATCCAATTAAATTAATTTATATATTCTTATAATTAATTTATTTAATATTTATTAATGCTAAATTCTATAATCTAATTATTTTTACATACTCGTTTATTTTAAATTACGGGTTAAGAACGAGATATAAACGAATTAGTGCCTCGATATGCTTGATGGGCTATGGACTCGGTTAGGGTTGAGAACAAACGAACCCTACCTCATAACAAGACCTCCATCGACAAACCCTACCCCTTAACAAAAAAACCTACATCGACAAATAATCATACATCGACATATCACCTTGTGCCTCCCAATTTTGTTAGGTAGAACCCTAATTTAGCATAGAGAAGCGTGATATTGAGGAGCGACGAAAGACACTGTCACATCGTTGTCAACACCATCATCATAGTAAGTTATAATTACCTTCGTTATAGTACAATTATTATCATCGTACATACATCGTCATAATTGTTTCGTTTATGGTTATAATCTGATTTTCTAGTATGAATATGGGGGACTAGTAGTAGGGTGTTGTTTTGGGTTGTGTTGGTGGTTGTGGGGTCGCGTGCGGTGGCCGGAGCACCACCAGAAAGGGGCTGGTGTTGTCGTGTTCAAAAAAAAGGAAAACAGGGGTTCTTCTAGGCGTGTGTTAGAGGCTGTTTGTGGGAGGTTAGGGTGGTGCCGTGGGCTGGTGGCTACCACCAGGGAAGACGTGGGTGGTGAGTGGTGTTAAGAGTGGTGTTAGGAGGTGGCACTGGTGGCTAGAATGGAGTTTGCGGAGGGTTTTCACGCGGGTGCAGTAGTGTGGCAGGGTGAAAACAGAGCATTATAGCGGGATGAGTGTTAGGTGTTTGGGGCGGTTTTGATGGGGTTTATGGGGGAATCTAGGACACACCTTTACCTCTTATGGGACCACTGTGGGTCAGTGGTTACCACGATGGTGGCCAATGGAGTTGTTGGGCACGGTGGAGGGAGAGATGAGCGTGAGAAAAGAGGGAGTCGGAGATGGTTGCTGGAAGTAGAGGGGTTCGGTGAGTGTGCAGGCTGTTTTGGGCTGTCGTGGTGGTTGCTGTGGTGGCCCATGGTGGTGTCGAAGGCATGGTAGTTGTAGTTGGTAGTACGTAGTTGACTTTAGGATAATTGGTGGTGGTCGTTGGTGTCTTGGTTGGTGGTGGGGATGTCGTGAACTAGGGTTGTACGAGTATGAGTTTGGATGGTCTGGTTATATTGAAAAGTTGCTGGTCGTGGGATTCGAACCCAGGCTGTCGGGACTGTGTTGTGTTATGAGTATTATTATTATTATTACCTTATTATTATTATTACCTTATTATTATTGTTATTAAGTAGTGTTGTTTTGTCTTATAATTGTTATTATTCCTAATAATCATTATCATTATGGGTAATATTATTAAGGTAAATTATGCTTGGTATTATTATTCATATTATGATTATTGTGTTTGTTTATTTTAGTGTAGTTATGTTTATGGTAGTTGTTATAATGTTTGCTAAATTGACTAGTATAATTGATATAAATAATTAGTCAATGATAATTACATGTTATGAGTGGATATTACGATTATTGTTAATTATATTATTGTAGTGGTATGGTTGATATTAATTTTAATAGTGGTGCTCAAGTATGTTATGAAATTAGTAATAGTTGATTATTGATGGTATGCTATTATTAGTAAGTCTAAATATAGTAAGTCTATATTTAGTAAGTTTCTAATTGGTTAGTGATAATTGATAGGTATACGTGTATAATGTGTTATGGGTAATCATTTATGAGAACATGATTGAATAATCGAGTAGTAGTGTTTGGTTGTATGAATAGTTTTTAATAGTAAGTAATGATTATAGGAACGGAATTCGAGGAGGAACATTGCTAGACGGTGATTTCTTATTTCAGACTTGCTACTCCAGGTAGGATACACTGACCCTATACTCTATGATGTGTTATGAATGAGTGTTAAATTGTGTGTTATGGATGCTGAGCATGATTGATATGGTAATGATATTGGTTGGATTGAGTGTTGATTATTATTAGTGGCATGAGCATTGCATTATTTAATAGTATGATTGATTAAGAGTATTGTTGCATTCATGAGAATGGCATATGCATTGGTTACTGAGAAAGATGTGAATCAGATGTTGTTCTGATATAAAGCCCAGGGTGGTTCTGCAGACCAGGCCTGGTGACGACCGATTATAGTCTGCCGGGAGGTTCGGTATGGCTGGGTGATTCGGGTTTGAGATTGTGATTGAGATTGAGATTGAGCTCGAGCATATCATTGCATTTGCATATCATAATTGTTGCATTATCTATTTTTGTGTTATCCTACTCAACCGCGAGGTTGACAGTGTATTCGTGTACACCTACGATGATCCGGAATGGGGAGTAGATTCTACAGGTCAGAGACATATGGATTAGGAGCTTGGGCATTGAGAGAGACATGGCTTGGACCTACTTAGAATTAGATCACATACTTAGATGTTATCAGTTGTACTTTCTTCTTTGCATAGTAGTTGTAATATCAAAAGTTCAAATTTTATCAGTTTTATATAAAGTACTTTGTTGTTCTTACTTTGTTATTCACTACCTCGGACATTCCGAGATGGTAACAGCTCTATTTATTTGAGAATGTCTTGCTAAAGGCTCTTAAATAAATGGGGGTGTTACATTATTCCACTACAACCGAGCTGTACCCTTTAAGTAGAACACGGCCTGGTCTACCTTCATCGCCTCTGGAACTATCAACAGTTCGAAGATGCTCTCAAATTCCCGGCACCACTCAGCCAGCAGGCTTGGTGCCCCCTCACCATCATATTTGGTTGGATTATGCCTAGAGATGTTGTTACTCATTTTAACGGCATTGGTTTGAGCATTGCTTCCAATCCTGGCTAAAAGAGCAGCATTCATAGCCAGTAAGAGGTCTAATTCCTCTTGTGAAATGTTAGCAACGTTGGGTTCTCTTCTGGGAGGCATTTTGCTACACAAGTGACAAAATTTATGAGCATCCTAGGTCAACTCATACCCTGACTTGGTCTTGCTAACATACATAACCTAGCATGTAACTTCTTTCATACGGTTGAGCCCTATTTAACATCATATTATAAGTCTACCTAAAGGGTTAGGGATCACAAAACCGCATGCATATCATCACATAATCAAGGGTCATATTCAAAACTCATATATATATATAACATTTATGCTGTCAATGCTTAGCAATAACAGTTTATGCATGTCACTCATCATGCAATATCACTTTCATGCTTCACCGTATACATATCATCACTAATCTTTCATATCATAACTTACCTCATTCCCTTGCTGCTGAAATGTTAGTACAACATATATATACGTATCTATCTTGGGTCTTTCTTTATTCCAATACTACCCACAGTCATCTCTCAAGGTAACCAGGTTAGACTGAAAGGGCCACTGACTTGGTTTGAGGGGGCCCCTAACTCATCCCAACTCCTATGGGGCTCCTAACAGTTACTAGCTTGGGATTCATTTTATTTAGACACTCCTATGTTCACTGTTTTCATTTTGGTTTAGGCCTGAGGATCGTTCACTCTGATACCATTTTCTAACACCCCCATTTACCTAGGAGCCTAAACTAGGACTTCCAGGGTAAATAGGACCGTTACCATCCTGGTTAAACCAGGGTAGTAGATAATCATAGTGAAAGATAGACAGTACTTTAAAAATAAATTTTGTTAACTGAAAGCTGGTACAAGACAAGTCTATGAAGAAGTCTAAAGTCCATACAACTGATAACAACCTCAACTACAAATATGTAAAACTAAGTGATCTAGAACTAGGTCGGTCCATGCCATGTCTCTCATTCCATGCCCAGCTCCTAATCCTGTTGTCTCTGACCTGAAAGATCTACTCCCCATTCCGGATCATTGTAGGTGAATACGAATACACTGTCAACCTCGCGGTTGAGTAGGATAACACAATAATAAACAATGCAAACAAATGTGATATGCAAATGTCATGAAATGCTCGAGCTCAATCAAAATCTCATTCTCATACCCTTGCACCAAGCCATACCGAACCTCCCGGCAGACTATAATCGGTTGTCACCGAACACCAGCTCAACAGCTGATAAGACACCAGGCCTGGTCTGCAGAACCACCATGAGCTTTACATCAGAACAATATCTGATTCATATCTTTCTAAGCATTTAATGCATATGCCATGATTATGAATGCAACACCAAATAATTAATCATAAACTATCATGCTCAGAATTCATACTTGCATTCAACAGGCAATGCACATCCACACATAACTTAATACAGAGTAAAGCACCAGGGTAACCTACCTGAAATAGAAAATCTGGACAAGCAATCAACGTCTAATAATATTCCTCCTCGAAATCCGTTCCTATAATTATTACTCTTATCAAATTCTACTCATATAAACAAACGCTACTAAAATTACTTAATCATGTTCCTAATTAATTGATTTATTTATAATACATTGTGAATATATCCACATATAAGCATGCCCATAACATACAATTATCATTAACCAAATATAACTTACTATTTTTAGACTTACTAAAAATAGCATATGATCAATTAATCAAATATCACAATACTCATTAATAAAAATAATAATAATAACAAATTCTTATGCCATAATAACTCATAACAATAATAATAGTTACACTACTAAAATTAAGACATAATCAATAATAATAAAAATATAATACTAATATTAACATAACATCCATAGTTGCTTAGGCCATAACTACATGACTAAAATTATTAACACACCCAAATTAATGATAATTATGATCATGATCAATGAAATTATAAAGGAAAGAAAACAGCCAACTTCAATTCGTAAAAAAAAAACAAACGTACAACAGCCATATCAACAACCCAGTCTGGCCGTGACCACCCCCTGTTCACGCTAGTCCCTGCACCGCTGTCAACCCCTGGCTTCTCCACTGGCACCACCAGGCTCACCTATGAGCCACAGTGGTTCCAGGGGAGGAGTTAGCAGCCGTCGACCACCACCACCGGAACCATACTGTCGACTTAAAAACCCATCACCGCAACCCGACTCGGTTTCCTGTGTTACAACTACCCTACGAATCCTGCTGTAAAAACCACCATTGATGCCCGTCGTTGAGGGTATCAAAGATAAAATTTATAATTCCTAACTTTAACAATAGATAGTGAAAGTCAGGGTCGAACCACAGAGAGGTGGGGAATGTTTATTGTTTGGTGTTAATGTTTGAAGGTAACATTTTTGGGGGTTTGATTTATTGTTTACTAAGTCTAAACAAAGATTAAAATAAAACAAGAAATAAAAGATGAGAATAAAATATAATAAAAGGGATGCTAGGATGTTTGGGGTAATAAATAGCTAAAGTAATATAAATTCTAAGGTCAACATGTATTGCAGTCGCGTAAGGGGTGTAACATATCCTTTCGGTCTATGGTACCTAATAGCTCATTTCGGCCAATGCTATTAGTTCCTAGGTCTCACAATTATTGGGTGTCAACAATAAGGGTGATTCCTAAATCCTAGGTCACATACCTTTCAGTCTTAACTAACCTAGCCGTCTTAAGGTGTAAACCAATGCCCTTCCCGTATCTTTCAATCTTGGGTAGGTCATTACTAACGTCCTACAATTTGAGACCCTTAGTCTCTCCTGAATTATCTTGGAATCTCCCATTAGCTGCAGCATCTAGATAGGCCCTGTTGTCATCGTAGAGGCCATTGTAGAACTGGTTACAAAGAAACCATTGTTCGAATCTGTGATGTGGTATGGATCGAACAACTCTCTTGAACCTGTCCCACGCCTCACTAAAATCCTCATTGGGGCCTTGCTTAAAATTTGTGATCTGCCCCCTTAAAGCATTGATCTTTGATTCAGAATAGTACTTCCTGTAGAAGGCTAAGGCTAGGGTGTTCCAATCTGTGACTCCCGCAGCAGTGCGGTCCAAATCTCTGTACCACTCCCTCGCAGCGTCCCTAAGAGAGAAGATAAACATGGTCTGCTTAATCTGGTCCTGTGTCACTCCTTCTGGGGGTGCAATAGAGCATATGTAATCTGTGAAAATTTCAATATGCTTTGCAGCATCCTCATTGGCCGAGCCTCCAAATTGGTTTCTTTCAACCATAGTAATATAGGCAGGCTTGGCCTCGAATGGCTTCCCAGTACCTGCAGGTAAAGTGAACCCTTTGTATAGGTCCTTTGCCTGAGGCATGGAGTGACTGGCAATAGTAGCTTCCTCTGTCATGTTTTCTTCTTCTTTTGGATAAACTGGAAAGTAGGTAAAAGGTGGTGTTCTTGGTGAAAGTGGATTGATGGGTGAATTTGGTTGTGAAGGTGGTGTTTTTGGTGAAGGTGGTGATGATGGTTGTTCAAAAATGTCTTCTTGGAATAGGGAAGATGGTGAACCTCCTTCCTGATTCGCTAGAAGTTGCTTTCTCCTTTCTCTAAGAGTCCTCTCAAGCTCGTGGTCAAGTGGTAGGAGTTCTCCTTGAACTGACCTGCGCATAAGATGGAAACTACAAGAAATTGGTGAGAAGGTTTAAGGAACAAAAAGTTCCTTAAACAAAGAGAAACAAAAACAAAATCAATAAACACTGGCGTCACCTCCCCGGCAACGGCGCCAAAATTTGATGCCTGTCGTTGAGGGTATCAAAGATAAAATTTATAATTCCTAACTTTAACAATAGATAGTGAAAGTCAGGGTCGAACCACAGAGAGGCGGGGAATGTTTATTGTTTGGTGTTAATGTTTTAAGGTAACAATTTTGGGGGTTTGATTTGTTGTTTACTAAGTCTAAACAAAGATTAAAATAAAACAAGAAATAAAAGATGAGAATAAAATATAATAAAAGGGATGCTAGGATGTTTGGGGTAATAAATAGCTAAGGTAATATAAATCCTAAGGTCAACATGTATTGCAGTCGCGTAAGGGGTGTAACATATCCTTTCGGTCTATGGTACCTAATAGCTCCTTTCGGCCTATGCTATTAGTTCCTAGGTCTCACAATTATTGGGTGTCAACAATAAGGGTGATTCCTAAATCCTAGGTCACATACCTTTCAGTCTTAAGTAACCTAGCCGTCTTAAGGTGTAAACCAATGCCCTTCCCGTATCTTTCAATCTTGGGTAGGTCATTACTAACGTCCTACAAGTCTCCTTTCAGTCTCATTGTAGGATATTATAGTCAACAAGGAAAGACGAAACAGGATTCATGCGCGAGTGGGTCGACCGACCAGCTACTCCAGTCGGCCGACCACCGCCTCGGTCGACCGACCCACTATTTGAGTCGGCCGACCGCGGCTCTGCTACAAGTCGGTCTCGGAATTTCTACTACCTACGCATATTCATCCCCTACATCCTAACATATGAAATTTAGCTACTCATGGTTATTAAGACGATTATGAAAACGGGAATAAACATGGTGAACATAGTAAATAATCTAAACATGCAAGAATTAACAAAGCTTGAGATTCTGACTTAAACGAATGTAATAATAATAAGAACAATAATAAAGCTAGATTAAAAGAGTAATTACCAGAATCGGGATTAAGGCAGAAAGGAACAAACTTTATTGATGAATGCTTGAGAATTATTGAAAGATTACAAATAAACTAAAGACAGAATAAAACTAGATTGTAACTTTATTGTAGCTTATTAACTAAAAAACTGAATATACTGCTGAATATGAATGCCCAAAACCCTAATCACAAGATTAGTTTATATAGGGCATAATTTAGAATTTCCTAAAGGCTTCACAATTCTAATTATTTCCGAAAAACTGTTTCTGGGCTTCGCTGAGGTCGGTCGACCACTTTGGTGGGTCGGTCGACCTCTTTTACGGATTCAAGTGAATTCTTGGGCTTCCTTCAACCTTTTTGGACTTCATGAAAATCAGGCCTGGTCGGCCGACCCATGTAGCAGGTCGGTCGACCGCTTCCGCAAAGGAATTCTTTGGTTTTCTTCTTGCTTTGACTTTTGGTACTTAAATAAAGACTCCAGTTGACTTTCCATTGTTCCTTAATTATGCAAAAGACTCGAGGACATGAATTTGGTGCTAAATCGTCCTTTTTGCGCATAAATCTGCAAAAGTGCATAAAAATACGAAAGTACACGATTGTTGGGAAATAAGGGCTAAAACATAGTAAATGAGCGACCAAATGCGTGTAAAAATAGATGAAAAACATCATAAAATAGACACGCATGAAATTCCCCAAACCAAACTCTTGCTTGCCCTCAAGCAAGAAATAGACTCGATCTTAACTAATGGAACGATTTCAATCTCAGAGCGAAATTTACATGTTAGCCTATACCAATGCCAAGTACAAAATGAGAGAGTATTCAAATCATGCAAACGAGTTATAAGGTCGTCAAACTTGCCAACCTAGAGGCTATAGAGACTTTATACCATGGACTCTCGCGGTACGCTCGAGACACTCATGAAGCAAAGGGTGAGTATATGTAAAAGATAGAAAGAATTATATTTGTCATGACACTCACCTAACTGCGACCCATGGAAACACGCCTGCAATCTAACATGAACAAGAATTCTACAACTTTGTATAACAATCTCATTAAGTGACCCAGATACATGCAAATGAGGTAATGAAAGATATGTGAGGTAAAGGGTAAAAAGTGGTTAAGATGTTTTTGGATATGTGGGGTTAGTAGCCAAGCTAGTAAAACTGATTTCCAACAACAAACTTCACAACTTTTGATATCAAGGAAGTGCTCCTTTGTAGCACAACTCTCACATTAAATATAAGAAAGGACTCCCAAATATTTTTGAATAAAGTACGGGAGTGATAACATGTGAAGAAAGGGATTTTTGGAACGAAAATTTTTGAATCTGATGATGCCAGTTGGTCGGCCGACCCATGAAGGAGGTCGGTCGACTTCGTTCCTGGAAATTTTGATTTTTTTCTTTCGTTTTTCTTTTCTTTCTTTTCCTTTTCTCTGGATTTTTCTGTTCTTTTTCTTTTCTTTCTTTCTTTCTTTTCTCTCTTTGCTCAAGATAGCATATAAACCAAGATGCCTCAAAATAAACCAAAGACCACAAATACTAGCTTGGAAGGGTAGGCTAAGTATGGGATGTAGTTTTGGAGGAATAAAAAGGCAAATTTGGCTATGTGAAGCTTATGGGTAAATATGAGAAAAGGGATCCCAAATGCATGTATCAAGACTCACAAAACGAGATAGTAAAACAAGTATATAGCAATTCAAGTTCATGTGTATGCATATTGATGTAACATGTTCCAAGGGGAGTACTACTCACATCCTAGACAACTGGTTTAAGAATGAAACCAGGAAATAAGTTCTAAAACTTAGAATGTATAGTAGGTTGCCAAGGTATAAGTCAAGTCTCAAGATATACAAATTGATGAAAACTCGTAGATATGCAAAAGACTCTTATACTGAAACAAGTTGACAAGGCAATGGTAAAGGCATAAACATGTAAGATAGCTAAATCATCCTTGAGATACTTTCGTTCCGACTTGACCTATATGCTAAAATAAACGTGCATTTTTTTGGAATTTTTTTGAAATTTTTCTATTTTTTTGGATTTTGTATATGCAAGGAAAATAAAGAAAAGAACAATGCAAGACAGAAATGCAATAAACGTGTGACAAAATGCAATGCATGTGACACGAAACCATTCCCCAAACCAACCCGCACAATGTCCCCATTGTGCATTAGCCTAAGCAAAGGTTTCAGGAAATAAAAGAAAAGATGCGAAAAAATAAAAACTAAGGAAAAACTGGAAAGAACTCACTGGATTTAAAAGATGTATGAGAAAAACCTCCCCAAACCAGCGTAAGCTGGGAGGTTTTGGTGGCTAGCAATGCCACTCAAGTACCAAAGAACGGTTGCACGATTCCGAGGAAGAAACGAACTGACTGCGACGGACAGTTAGGTCGACCGACCCATATAGTAGGTCGACCGACCTACCTGTAATCTACAGGAATTTCAGCGACACATGGCTGGGTCGACCGACTTGAGTATCTGGTCGGTCGACCCTCTGTGTCCCAGCGGTCTTCGTTTCTTCGTAAATCCTGAAAAAGCAAGAAAAATATATATGCGCCCAACAAATGCGCGAGATTCCAGAAACAAGTCTAAAGTCTTAACTACGCAAGCATAAAGGAAAAAGTTCTAAAACTACGAGCAAACCAAATTAAAAAGTCTCACACAACAAAAATAAATTGTCTTAAAACTGTAACTTGAAACAACTATCCGCTAAAGATGCGGAAAATATCCGACCACGGCTTTTGACGACATGACGTAGTCTCCACGGTGTTCTCTTGATTAGAAAAACAAATCTTCTTCCCGCCGTCGCAAAGCATATGCGACGACCTCTCCTCTTGAGCTTGCCTCCTCTTCTTCTTCTCCTCCCGATCCACGATATCCGGGTCTTCATCTTCTTTATAGCTTAGATATCCCATTCTTCCTCTCTGGACTATGACTTCCTTTACTTTGGGTTTCCCCAAACCAATTCCTACACTAGCCACAATAGAAGTGTCCTCCATATTGCTGCCAATCTGGGGCGGAGGTGTAAAAACAGATACAGGAACAGGTAATAAAGTAGGAGAAGTAGTGATGACCTCATACTTCTTTTCAGAAGTGATAGGATTACAAGTGATGGGGGTCATAGCATCCTTCTTCCTGTAAGATAAACCATAGATAATAGAATGCTTCCCTACTTTAAAGGTCAGAGTCCCAGAGCCTACATCTATAATGGCTCCTGCAGTGTGGAGGAAAGGTCTTCCTAGTATTATAGGTATTTGGGCATCCTCTAGGATGTCCTAAACTACGAAGTCAACTGGGAAGAAAAACCTGTCAATACGCACAAGGATGTTTTCCAACACCCCTATAGGTTCCATAGATGTACGATCTGCCATCTGGACAGTCATGCTGGTCATTTTAAATTAGGTCATTCCTAGTTTTAAGGCAACGCTTAGGGGCATGACACTGATACTAGCACCTAAATCGCATAATGCCTTCTTTACTGGGAAGGTTCCTACATTGCAGGGGACAAAAAAACTACCAGGGTCTTCTAATTTGTGAGAGGCAATAACATGTGTTAAAAAACTGGATGACTCTTCAGTGAGGGCCACCGACTCAACCTTATCTAGAGACCTCTTTCTCGATAAAAGTTGTCTTATAAATTTAAGATAGGAAGGAACCTGTTGAACTAATTCTAGAAACGGGACTTGAACATTTAATGAACGAATCACATCCTTAAATTTGTCAAAAGTATTGCAATGTAATCCCCTAATTAGTTAGGGTGCTGAGATAACATTATATACCAAAGGATACAATATACAGGATCCGGAAATCAAGGGATTTCCATATCATAAACGTAACAACATAGGAAACTATCTATAAATACATATATACTAATATTTACTAATACACCCCCTCAGTCGGAGCAGGAGGAGGACGAATGCTCAGGCTGGACCGAAAACGAACGAACAGGTGGCGCGGAAGTCCCTTAGTGAAGATGTCAGCATATTGATGTTCAGAGGGGACATGTAAAACACGTACGGTACCAACTTGAAACTTTTCGCGGACGAAGTGAATATCCATTTCAATATGTTTCGTACGTTGATGTTGCACTGGATTAGACGATAGGTACACAGCCGAGATATTGTCACAGAACACAAGTGTAGCACGTTTCATAGGCACATGAAGTTCAAGTAAAAGATTACGAAGCCAACTTGTTTCGGCAACAGCATTGGCAACGGCGCGGTACTCAGCCTCTGCACTGGAACGAGAAACCGTGGGTTGGCGTTTGGCGGACCAAGATACCAGGTTATCTCCCAGAAAAACGCAGTAACCAGAGGTGGAGCGACACGAGTCCGGGCAGCCGCCCCAGTCGGCGTCCGAGTAGGCCGTAAGGGAGTCAGTTTTGGACGCCGTAAGAGTGAGACCGTGGTCCATGGTCCCTTTCAAATATCGCAGTATCCGTTTAAGAAAATGGAAGTGTGGTTCACGAGGATCATGCATAAAGAGACAGACCTGTTGCACAGCGTAAGAAATGTCGGGCCGAGTGATTGTCAAGTATTGAAGAGCGCCGGCAAGACTACGGTAGAGTGTCGGATCACCAACAGACGGACCAGACGTGGTGCTTAATTTCGCACCGGTCTCGACTGGTGTGGATGTCGGGTTACAGCTAGTCATATTCGCACAAGCTAAAATGTCCTGGGCATACTTACTTTGAGACAAGAATAAACCATGGTTAGAGCGAGTTACGGTAATACCCAAAAAATGATGCAATGGTCCCAGATCCGTCATCTTAAATTCGGAGGACAGTTCCTTGATAATGCGTTGAACAAGTGACGGACTAGAAGCTGTAATGACAATATCATCCACATATAAAAGCAAGTAGGCAGTTTCTGTCCCATGAGTATAAATGAAAAGTGAAGTGTCACAGATACTGCTAATAAACCCGCGAGATAGAATGAACGTGGCAAAACGGTGATACCACGCTCGAGGGGCTTGTTTCAAGCCATATAAAGATTTGCGCAATCGACATACATGATGTGGTGCCATCTTATCAACAAAACCCGGGGGTTGGTGCATAAATACCGTCTCAGCGAGGTCGCCATGTAAAAATGCGTTCTTGACATCCAATTGATGGATGGGCCAAGTGCGAGAAGTTGCTAAACTGAGTACAGTGCGAATGGTAGTTGGCTTGACAACCGGGCTGAAAGTCTCGTCACAATCAATACCGACTTGCTGTGTTTTACCGTTAACCACAAGGCGGGCTTTATATCTCTCTAACGTGCCATCGGAGCGAAACTTGTGGCGAAAAAGCCACATACATCGAATAACAGATGCATCCCCGGGACGGGGGTACCAAGTCCCAGGTATGATTCTCCTGTAAAGCACTAAATTCGGCCTGCATAGCCGCATTCCAGTTCGGGTCACGGAGGGCGAGGTGAGGGCTTTTGGGAACGGGGCTGGGCGCGGGTGTGGTTGTGGTGGTGAGGGCTTTGGGTTTAAAGATCCCATTCATAGCACGAGTAGTCATGGTATGTGTGGGTATGGTAGGAGGGGGAGGTGGTGGCGGTGGAGCAGGGGCTGCGAGGGGTGGCGATTGGGCAGAGGTGTGGGAGGTATTTGGGGTAGCAGGTGGTCCGGGTGGTGGGGTGAGGGCAGGGGTGCGTGGGAGAGGTGGTTGGACAGGGGTCGTGGGTGAATGTGGGGCAGGGACGGGGGTGTCAGGGACACGGGTTTCAGAACAGGGGGGTTAGGGGTAGGGGGCTGTTGGTGGGTAAAGTCGAGAAGATGATATGGGTTGGGTGTGGTATCGGGCTGTAGGAATGAGTAGGAGTCGGGTTGTACCGTGGAGGACGACGCAAACGGGAACACAGACTCATCGAAGGTAACATGGCGAGAGAGAATGATTTTATTTGTGGCGAGTGAAAGACACTTGTATCCACGATTTTCGGTGGGGTACCCAAGGAAGACACACGGGGTGGAACGGAGATCTAATTTGTGGGAACGTTTGGCCGACATGTTGGGGTAGCAAATGCAACCGAAGACACGTAGGTGAGAATATGATGGTTCTTTGAGGAACAAGGCGGAAGTTGGTGAGCGGTAATTGAGTATACGACTGGGAAGGATATTATGAAGGTATGTAGCGGTGTGTAGGGCATTGACCCAGTATTGGGGTGGGAGGGATGCGTGAGCTAGGAGCGCTAAAACAATGTCGTTTAGTCGACGGATCATACGTTCGGACTTGCCATTTTGTGGGGATGTTTGAGGACAGGAGAAGCGGAAAATTAGACCATTAGTATTCGCAAAGGACCGAAATTCATTATTATCAAATTCTTTCCCAAGGTCACATTGAAAAGATTTAATGGGGCAATTGAATTGGGTTTGTACGTAGGCATGAAAGTGATTAAATTTGGTAAAAACTTCTGACTTGAACTTTATGGGATAGACCCATACAAATTGAGAGAAATTATCAATGAGTACAAGGTAATATTTGTAGCCGGTAACACTATTAACAGGAGAGGTCCATAAATCCGCATGAATAATATTAAAAGGGGCAGTAGTAAACGAATGCGATTCAACAAAAGGTAGCCGACAGTGTTTGCTAATTTGACAAGAATGACAAAGTTTGGGATTATGCTCCTTATTACATTTATTTGAAGACGAAAAATTAAGACGATTAAGGACTAAGGGGCTAGGGTGGCCGAGACGATTATGCCACGTAGAGGAAGTGAGTCCGACAAAAGGATAGCTTGTGGGGGACGACTTGGAAGATGACACAGGATATAACTCGCCATTGCTATTGCTCCTCAGAATCGTGGTCCCAGTCTGGAGATCCTTCACAGAAAACCCAAAGGGATCAAATTCAACAGAGACATGGTTATCTTTAGTGAATTGTCGGACGGAAATAAGGTTTTTAATGATATTCGGTGTATATAAAACATGGTTAAGATGCAGGGGTCGGTCTATGGTGGGAATATGTGTGGTACCCGTACCGCGAACTGGAATCGAACTACCATTACCAACGTAAATAGACCGAATTTTAGACACTGTAGAGGAGGGAATGAGATTACCTGCATCCGATGTTATGTGTGACGAAGCCCCTGTATCCATGTACCACTGACCGTCAGACGGATTGAATGCCATAGCGTGAAGTGCTTGAGTGAGATCAGTGAGTTGTTGGGGTTCGACATCAGCGACATATGCTTGACCCATTGTATTCGACCCGTTATTGCTTGTGGGACGCCAAGAGCTCCGAGTAGAATTAGGAGCCCTCGGTACAGAGGAAGAGGGCCAGGTCTGCCATGGCTGAGACCACCCGGCCTGGGTGGGATAGGGGCACGGTGGTGTGGGCCATGGTTGGGACCACGGTGGTGGTGCCCAAGTAATGGGGGTCCAATGTTGACCCGAGCCAGAGGATGGGGATTTGTCGCGATACGAGTTTTTATTATTATTATTGTTGCGACCTTTGTACTTACCTCCATTATTTTTAGAACGTGGAGAATTGGAAACAGACTTGGAATCATCCCACCCTTGAATGTCGGCAGTCGGAGATGTCGGAGCAACTAACGCCGTCGTTGGCTCTTCACGGCTAGATTGACGAGAGTGCTCTAATTCGAGCATACTACATGCTGCTTCGAAATTAGGGAGCGTCTGATTGATGTACGCCGCCGCCGTGTCGTACTCCTTAGGAAGGCCACGAACCAATTGGAGAACAAGTCGTTGATCGGAGACGGCAGCGTCGACTTCCTTGAGTTGGGCAGCCAGTTCTTTAAGGCGCTGACAGTACGACTCAAGGGAGGGCATAGCACCGAGTTTGAGGTTGACAAACTCGTTTTCAAGAGCGGCGGCTCGCGCGCCCTTGTTGTTTGTGAAGATGTTCTTCACGCGGTTCCAGGCGGCTTGGGCAGTCGAGTCCTCGTCAAGAACCCGAGATAGGAGATCGTCGCTCAACGTCCCGTAAATCCATTGAAGGACGTGAGCGTCAACCTCGCTCCATTCGGCGTAGTTTGCAGCAGTTTTAGCCGGTGCAGCCGTTCCATCAATGTGATGGAGGACCTTGTATCCACGACAATGGAGTTTGAATAATTTGACCCAAGACGTATACGGAACTTTAATTCCGTCAAGAATTCGAACTTTGTGTTGAATATTGCTAACGGAGTAAACAGGGTGTAATTTTTGTGGGGGGTTATCATTGCCGGTCATGGTGGCGGCTGGGAGACCGTCACGAAAGCAAGGATCGGTGAAGGAAAATCGGAAATTATTTTAGGAATTTGAGATTTGACCTAGTCTGATACCATATTGCAATGTAATCCCCTAATTAGTTAGGGTGCTGAGATAACATTATATACCAAAGGATACAATATACAGGATCCGGAAGTCATGGGATTTCCATATCATAAACGTAACAACATAGGAAACTATCTATAAATACATATATACTAATATTTACTAATAAAAAGATACCTGATCCTTCGAAGGTACGAGTCTTTCTGGGAAAGGAGCGGCTGAAGACTAAGTATTTGCAGCCCTTTTCAGAAATCTAGGGGTCTTATCACCCCGGAAAAGAAAATCCCTTAAGTTATTTGGCAATTCTGGACGAAAAGGGGCCTCTGGTTCTGCCTCGGTGGTCGGTCGACCATCTTCCTCGGTCGGTCGACCACTGTCCTGTTCAGCGAAAATTTTCGGATTCTGCTCTGTGGTCGGTCGACCTGGCTCCTGGGTCGGTCGACCTTCCTCGCTGCTACTCGGCTGTTTTTCTTTCTCGACCCCCACTTTAGCTCCACTTCGTAGGGATATGATGTTTAGAGTCTCTTTTTTCTGGTCCGTTTTGGTCGGAAGTTGACCCGGAGCCCTTGTATCATTCTTGCCCGCAATTTGAGCAATCTGAGATTCTAACATCTTCATCCCTGCCTCTCTAGCCTGTGACTCCTTCTGAACCAACCCAATAAGATTTTGGATAAGAGTGTCGGTGTTGGGTGGTGGATTTGAAGGTGGTTGAGGGTTGAAGGGTGGTTTTTGGAAACCTTGCTTATGTGGGGGAATATATGTGGAATTTTGCTGAGGTTGCATATGTTGTGGGTTAAGAACATTCTGGCTTGTCCACCTCAGGTTGGGATGGACATTATTATTATTCGGGTCATAGAAATTGTTCCCACGATAGTGTTGAAAAGCGGCACATGTTTCATTGGATGAAGTGCAGAATTTCGACACGTGCCCTTCTCCATCGCACCTCTCACAAGCGAAGGGTCCGTCTTGAACGGCGTTCACCTGGTAAATACCGCCCTTGCTTCCACTTCCTAGATCGAATTTTCCTCCAGCCTCTAATTTTTCCAGTTTGGCCGTCAAGGCCTCAATAGCTGCTAGGTTATATTCGGATTTCCTTTGATTGCCTCTGGAGGTACCATGCTCAGCACGGTGTACAGCAACATCTTCTATCAATTTGAGACCCTTAGTCTCTCCTGAATTATCTTGGAATCTCCCATTAGCTGCAGCATCTAGATAGGCCATGTTGTCATCGTAGAGGCCATTGTAGAACTGGTTACAAAGAAACCATTGTTCGAATCCGTGATGTGGTATGGATCGAACAAGTCTCTTGAACCTGTCCCACGCCTCACTAAAATCCTCATTGGGGCCTTGCTTAAAATTTGTGATCTGCGCCCTTAAAGCATTAGTCTTTGATGCGGAATAGTACTTCCTGTAGAAGGCTAAGGCTAGGGTGTTCCAATCTGTGACTCCCGCAGCAGTGCGGTCCGAATCTCTGTACCACTCCCTCGCAGCGTCCCTAAGAGAGAAGATAAACATGGTCTGCTTAATCTGGTCCTGTGTCACTCCTTCTGGGGGTGCAATAGAGCATATGTAATCTGTGAAAATTTCAATATGCTTTGCAGCATCCTCATTGGCCGAGCCTCCAAATTGGTTTCTTTCAACCATAGTAATATAGGCAGGCTTGGCCTCGAATGGCTTCCCAGTACCTACAGGTAAAGTGAACCCTTTGTATAGGTCATTTGCCTGAGGCATGGAGTGACTGGCAATAGTAGCTTCCTCTGTCATGTTTTCTTCTTCTTTTGGAAAAACTGGAAAGTAGGTAAAAGGTGGTGTTCTTGGTGAAAGTGGATTGATGGGTGAATTTGGTTGTGAAGGTGGTGTTTTTGGTGAAGGTGGTGATGATGGTTGTTCAAAAATGTCTTCTTGGAATAGGGAAGATGGTGAACCTCCTTCCTGATTCGCTAGAAGTTGCTTTCTCCTTTCTCTAAGAGTCCTCTCAAGCTCGTGGTCAAGTGGTAGGAGTTCTCCTTGAACTGACCTGCGCATAAGATGGAAACTACAAGAAAATGGTGAGAAGGTTTAAGGAACAAAAAGTTCCTTAAACAAAGAGAAACAAAAACAAAAACAATAAACACTGGCGTCACCTCCCCGGCAACGGCGTCAAAATTTGATGCCCGTCGTTGAGGGTATCAAAGATAAAATTTATAATTCCTAACTTTAACAATAGATAGTGAAAGTCAGGGTCGAACCACAGAGAGGTGGGGAATGTTTATTGTTTGGTGTTAATGTTTTAAGGTAACAATTTTGGGGGTTTGATTTATTGTTTACTAAGTCTAAACAAAGATTAAAATAAAACAAGAAATAAAAGATGAGAATAAAATATAATAAAAGGGATGCTAGGATGTTTGGGGTAATAAATAGATAAGGTAATATAAATCCTAAGGTCAACATGTATTGCAGTCGCGTAAGGGGTGTAACATATCCTTTCGGTCTATGGTACCTAATAGCTCCTTTCGGCCTATGCTATTAGTTCCTAGGTCTCACAATTATTGGGTGTCAACAATAAGGGTGATTCATAAATCCTAGGTCACATACCTTTCAGTCTTAAGTAACCTAGCCGTCTTAAGGTGTAAACCAATGCCCTTCCCGTATCTTTCAATCTTGGGTAGGTCATTACTAACGTCCTACAAGTCTCCTTTCAGTCTCATTGTAGGATATTATAGTCAACAAGGAAAGACGAAACAGGATTCATGCGCGAGTGGGTCGACCGACCAGCTACTCTAGTCGGCCGACCACCGCCTCGGTCGACCGACCCACTATTTGAGTCGGCCGACCGCGGCTCTGCTACAAGTCGGTCTCGGAATTTCTACTACCTACGCATATTCATCCCCTACATCCTAACATATGAAATTTAGCTACTCATGGTTATTAAGACGATTATGAAAACGGGAATAAACATGGTAAACATAGTAAATAATCTAAACATGCAAGAATTAACAAAGCTTGAGATTCTGACTTAAACGAATGTAATAATAATAAGAACAATAATAAAGCTAGATTAAAAGAGTAATTACCAGAATCGGGATTAAGGCAGAAAGGAACAAACTTTATTGATGAATGCTTGAGAATTATTGAAAGATTACAAATAGACTAAAGACAGAATAAAACTAGATTGTAACTTTATTGTAGCTTATTAACTAAAAAACTGAATATACTGCTGAATATGAATGCCCAAAACCCTAATCACAAGATTAGTTTATATAGGCCATAATTTAGAATTTCCTAAAGGCTTCACAATTCTAATTATTTCCGAAAAACTGTTTCTGGGCTTCGCTGAGGTCGGTCGACCACTTTTGTGGGTCGGTCGACCTCTTTTACGGATTCAAGTGAATTCTTGGGCTTCCTTCAACCTTTTTGGACTTCATGAAAATCAGGCCTGGTCGGCCGACCCATGTAGCAGGTCGGTCGACCGCTTCCGCAAAGGAATTCTTTGGTTTTCTTCTTGCTTTGACTTTTGGTACTTAAATAAAGACTCCAGTTGTCTTTCCATTGTTCCTTAATTATGCAAAAGACTCGAGGACATGAATTTGGTGCTAAATCGTCCTTTTTCCGCATAAATCTGCAAAAGTGCATAAAAATACGAAAGTACACGATTGTTGGGAAATAAGGGCTAAAACATAGTAAATGAGCAACCAAATGCGTGTAAAAATAGATGAAAAACATCATAAAATAGACACGCATCAACCATAAATGAGAAGACTCCTCGTGACACCCACCATACAACCACCCTATACACGGCCTATCTAAAACCCCCATCACCGACAGCAACCAACGACCAGACGTTATATGAATTACTAATTAAACATACACAAACAGAAAGTTAAATAAACACGGTTCTGCAAGACGCTATAAAACAACCATGACTAGGTGGTCTCCGATGGTCCATGGTGACTCAAATATGGTCAAAACGTAACTACTAACATCATAGACTAGATATATGTAAAAATCAGAAGGAGAACATAAAACTACCATGAGGATTCGCGGATTTGAAACAGGGTGTTCAAAACAGAGAAAAGTAAAAGACCTATTAACATACCTCCTTCTGCGCGTGTTCGAACAACCTTAAACCACTCAAAACCCACCGTGAGAACCTCCCTCTTATTCCTTTATGTGGCGGTAACAAGTGTATGTGTGTGAGTGTGGCGTGTGATTAGGTTAGAGTAGGGTTTAGGGTGTGTTTTATAAGGCGGCAGAGGCTGAAGGTGTTGTTATCAGATTTTTTTTCTAACTTAAAAACGAGATGGGCTATACAAAGGGTGTAGTTGGCACGTAATTCAAGGCCCATACCACGATATACAACACGGTCTGATTACTGACTTATATACTCGGTCCCTCACTAACTGCATATAAAATATAAAAACACGCATTCGATAACTTAATTATCGAATAACAACGACCCAAAATACCTAACACGCCAAAGTAATTATAAATTATAATCTATTATTAAAATATTGTTCCGTAAAATACGGAGTATTACAAATAGTATGAAGACATCTTTGTTAGGTCCTGTGCCACTTAGTTGGATTAAAGCTAGTGCATCTAAAAAAGAAACATGGTTTAATAACTTTCGGGTAATCAAAATCCTTTTTTTAATTACTTATTTTTGTATAATACTTACTAATTTTTCTTTTTAACTAATACTTAATGTTAATTTTTTGTAGCAAATTTTTTTTTCTCGGGCGCCTGAAATAAAATGAGGTTGTTGTCTGTCAGTGGTACCACGATGTTGGTGCCTCTAGATACAAAGACTTTATCTATAAGATAGCTAAAAGGGGAAAGGCCCCACATCTTCAAGGTATATATATACAATTAGCTTTATTTGTCACTTGTATTGAATAAAGGATGAACATCTTACTAATAACATAATTTATCATTGTAGGTGAGGCGCTTGAGGGTCTTATGAAGCGTCGTGAAACCCCTGAGTTTCAAGCCAAATCGGCGCAGAAGGCGAAGAACAAAAGGGGAGGGCAGAAGCATGGAATGGGCAAGCCTACCTATAATGCCGGTTCACGGTCATTTTTGGAAGTACTTTTTGGTGTAAGTTTCATATATGTATAGTAATACTTATTTATTTAGTTTATTTGAATATTCGTAATAATGTCATTACTATTCATTGAATTTTGTTCGTGTAGAACAAGAAGAAGAAGCAGCCAGCTGATCCTCTTGCGACGGCCCCGAAACTATTCCTTGACACACTTTCTAGGGTGAACGCTAAAAAATGAAAGAATTTGGATTAAGCCAAAAGACAAAACCTTATATGTAAGATGATTGTTTTTTTTAACTTATGATAGTTTTGAAATGTTAACTAATGATAGTTTTGTTAACTAATGATAATAGTCTTTTGTTAACTAATGAGAGTTTTATGTTAACTAATATAGGACGCATACGAGGCTGAGAAAGAGGCACATCCCAAAAAACCAGATAATGAGATTTGGTTTGATTTGGTGAAGGGATACAAAACGGGGAATGTTTATGGCACCGGAAAGGCTCATGGTGTGTTCTTCAAACAACCGGCAAGAAGATCTTCATATGAGGCGCGACAAAATTATGAGCCCGCTCTTGTGAGTCAACTACAGATCAACTTGCTGATGAAAGAAGGGTGAATTCAGAATGAGACGAAGAGTTTTGGTTGATGAAGGAGCGCATGAAGGCCATGGAAACCTATTTCTCCCAATGTAACCCCGGTCCACAACCACGTAATGACCCTAACGATCCACATGGAACGGGTGGTGGTGATGGAGCCAGCATGGGATTTGTAGTTTAGTTAGCTTGTCCTTAGCTTGTAGTTGGATAATTTTTAGTTACTTTAGCTTGTAGTTGGATAATTTTCTCATCTTTGAATAAATAAGAAATTGGTGTTTTAAATGGTGTGGTTCACGCAAATTGGTTGTAATTTTCTGTTTGCAGGGTGTCATTGCGAATTGGCATGATTAAAACCGAGAATTGACACGATCAAAATGGAAATTCACCATGAAATACCCAGCACAATTGGCGACTGACACGATGTAAATGGCGACTGATGACAGTCGCCAAAACAGGGCTGCCAAATCAGAAGTGTCTGTAATGCCAGGCAAATTGGCGACTGATTAAGCAGTTTGGCGACTGAAATACAGTCGCTAAATTTGCGACTACCCCATTTCAGTCGCCAAATTGGCGACTACCATTATAGTCGCCAAATCCTACAATTGGCGACTGAATGTTCAGTCGCCAAATTTGGCGACTGAAATTAGTCGCCCATTTTATTGTGGCGACTAAGCCTTGCGACTGAATTTTGGCGACTGCTTTCAGTCGCCAATTCGGATTTGGCGACTGAATGTAACCGAATTGGCGACTGAAAGAAGCCGCCAAAATTCAGTCGCCTGTTTTCTGTATTCTTGTATTGAGTGCGGGTTTATATAGTGTGCGAAAATCTGCCGGTCTAGTACCGGCTAAGAGTCCTTTTGAAGACTTATGAAACATTTCTGTAATATACATGACTCTCAGCCGGTGTACCGGCTGCCTGTTGGGTACCGACTGAGAGTCAGCTTCCAAAGTTCTGACTTTTCTTTATTTTCTTCAAGTCTACAGGTCCTCTCAGCCGGTATACCGGCTGCCTGTTGGGTACCGGCTGAGGGTCATTTCCCAAGTTCCTGATTGTTTTGCACATTTTCTTGAAGGGTTAAGTGAGGGCGGGTTCTCAGCCGGTGGACTGGCTGCCGACCGACCGGCTGGGAGACCCTGTTGTCATTTCTTCACATGTTCTTCACTTTTTGCATCGAATTCGTCTCGTTTGCTCTCGTTTGCTCTCGTTTCTTCATTCTGGCCTCAAGTCCTACAGAATGGAAACCCAATACGCAGAATATAGGCAACAAGTATAAAATCGAGCAATGACACGCAAAACGGGGAAACAGGATCAAAATGAAACGAAAACTTAGGAAAATAATGACCAAATTAGGACTCATCAGCATATCATGGAATTTGCATATCATTATTTGTTGCTTTATGATTTTGTGTTATCCTACTCGTCCGCGAGGTTGCCAGTGTATTAGTGTGACACCTACGATGTTCCGGAATGGGGAGCAGATTTTACAGGAAAGAGAAAGATGAGTTAGGAGCTGGGGCAGAATTGTGAGATGCAGACTTGGACTTACTTAGCTTATAGATCACTCTAATCTTTTCTTTTGGAGTTTATTTTATTTCCTGTAACTCAGTTTTGTATTTGGTCTTTGGACAAGTTGTAAGAGATCTTATCTATCATTTAATTATAATGTACTGTGGTTGTTTTACTTTGTTATTCACTAACTCGGTCTTTCCGAGATGGTAACAATCCTATTTATTTGGGAAGGTCTTGCTAAAGGCTCCTTAATAAATGGGGGTGTTACAAAGTGGTATTAGAGCGAACGATCCTCAGGCCTAAAAATAAATGAATAAAAATAATGAACATAGGAAGAGTCTAATAAAATCAACCCCGGGTTAGTAACTGTTAGAAGCCCCGGGATTGGGATGAGTTAGGGGCCCCCTCAAACCAAGCCATTGGCTCTTCCAGTCTAACCTGGAAACCCTTGAGTGATGCAGAGAGTCGGTAGTAACGAAATAAAGGAACATACCTTATCTATAGTGTACTGATATTTTGCAGGAGAAGAATGAGGTAAGTAATAATGTGAGTTATGGTTAATGATGTGCATTGGAAGAGCATATTGAAATGCTGATTGATTTGAATCATTGAATTGAAATTTTAAGGGAATGGATGTATTTTTATTGAGCAATAGTTCGAGTGATATGATCATATGATTTTGGTGTTCTGAAATGTTCATATGACTATCTAGTTATTAAATGACTATCGTTATTATATATGAATTTGGTGTTTAACTCCTTGTTATGGATAAGTAATTTCTGTTGATTTTATGATTATATGTTATAGTAAACCATGTCTAGTGATATGTGGAATTTGTTGCCCTATGCCATGAAGGTTACATAGTTATGTGTTGAAAATTATATACCAATTTTTACGTCTAATTATATACATTTAATTTTGTTATAAGGTTAGTATTCAATAAGTGGCACCTTAGTGATTTCTAGGATATACTTACGTACTTAAATAAGTTGTGAGTGTTACGATGGTAGAATTGAAACTAATGCATTGTTTATACATATATAATTATTGAGTTATTTAGTTGATCCTATTTTCAGTTTCGCAATCTTTACCGTAATCTAGATGACAATTATAGTTTGAAGTGATGAGTAAATGTTAATATGGTGCAATGAGATTTCGATGGTTCAAATGATATGTCAACATGTTTGGAAGAAAATTGGTTGTGTTTAAATGTGATAATGTGAAGTAATTTTAGGAACCAAAATATTAGTAATAAATTTCTAGAATGTTACCTTGTTTGTACGGGTTGCCATTAAAATGTGTTCTCTGTATGAATATGAAAATATTATGTGTAATAACCTTCTGATTTAGCTTTCCAATGCTTTTGGTTTCATGTGTATACGAGTTATATTTTGCGAGAAATAAATATTTTAGTCGACAGTGGTCAGATTGTTACTGCACAGTTCTGTTTTGACCTATGTTTTTGCAAATAAAACCATTTAAAACGTATTTATTTTTTATGCATAATTTCAACTCCACTATTTAGAATATTCATTCATGTTTCAAAATGATAAGACACATAAAATCTTAACGAGTCGTTATTTAATAGTGATTTTTGCAAGTTGCTCAGATTTTCTTTCTAATTGCTGTAAAGTTTCTGTCTAGACCAACCGAGTTGTAAAAATTGTTGTAAATAATTCCCTTAAGATATGCATGTGATTCTTTTTCCTATGATTAGTTAATTCATTATATTTTCTAAAAACTATAATAGCTCACAAAATAACTAAGCGGTTATTTAATTATGATTTTTGAAAGTTGCAACGTGATGTATGACTGTTGGAATTGTAAGTTATGTAAATTTGCAATATAAAAGTTGAATCAAATATGAATTCTGTAATGTAACCATGTAATGTTCTGATATGTCATTAGTATCATTAGTAGTATGTTGTGCTTAATTATCTTCTAGCATGTCGCTTTGCCCTTATATATAGTGATGATCGATATTTAGTGATATATAATGTGATAGAGGTTACGGGGACGTAACCATGTTTAAGGAGGATAGGATTGGAAAATCTCGAAAGAACAATGATATTTATTACATGAGTTGATCGGTAGTTCTATACATGGGAGTATTGCATAGTGTTGTATCTTTTGAGTTGGTGCAATGATTCGAGTTATGTATGTTCATATTTGCATTTACTTGTTGGCCTGTTTCTTGTAAGGAGGATAGACCGTAGTAAGATGTCTTTGTAGAGGAGTTAGGGAGTCAGTGCAAAGGAGGGGATGCGTGTTGTGTTAGGCGTATGGTTGAGTTCGGGTTAGACAGCCGTTAGACTTCGGGACGAAGTTTGGTTTAAGGGAGGTGGAATGTAACACATGCTATTTTTATTGGTAGTGATCCTGAGTAGAGGGTGTCAGTTGACTTTGGTTTGGTGATGGGTAGTGAGGTGAACTTCGAGGACGCAGTTCTTTTTAAGGAGGGAAGACTGTAATACCCCGTATGTTAGCCTCGGTCAACGACAGTCAAACCATGTTTTATACACGTATTTCAAAAGGAATGTTTATAAAGTAATTTACGTAAACTGTTTTTTTTATAAATCATATTTCTACGATTATTTCGTATTTCATAATCATTTGATATTTGATGATCATTTCATCAAATAACTTTCATTCGTATTTCTTAATTCTTAATGATATATTTATAATTAAATATATTTCTTCTTTTTATATTTATTTCTCGTCTATACTTAAATTCTATTATTCATTTATTTATTTATGTATTTAAGTCGTAACCCTATTTAAATCCTAATTTTTTATATATTCTTGCGTAAGTGCTAATGTTTTTATATTCTTATAATTAATTCAATTAATATTTTTTAATACTAAATTACATAATTTAATTAGAATAAATAGTATACGTACTCGTTAATTTTAAGTTACGATTTAGAAGCGGGATATAGACATGTAAGTGTCTTGGATGCGTGATGACCGAATGAGAAGAGTTGGGCTCGGGTATTTGGGTTGAGATAAATTGATGCTTAGAAGCTAACTTAACCCTACCTTACCTACACTATGTTGACAAAAAAAAATAACAACAACCTCCATATCTCTATGAAACTCCTCTACATCGTCTAAACCTAAGCAGACACCACCGTGGGATTGACAAGAACGAGAGAGAAGCCATCACCATCGTCATCTTCATCGCGCATCATCGTCACTATAAGACATACCTCTTCGTGTTTTTAATTGCTTTCATTCGTTGTTTTGGGTTAAAAATTAAAACAAGTTTATCGGTAATTGTAGTAGGGTGTTTGTAGATTATGTTTGCTGGTGGTAGGGTGGCGCGTGGTGGCTGGAGCACCCCCATAAAGGGGCCGCGAGTTTGTACAGAAACAGGGGAAAAACAGGGGGCGTGAGGAGCCTGTTTGTGTAGGTGTTTTGCAGGTGGTTAAGGTGGTGTCGAGGCCTGGTGGTTCCCACCAGGGAGTCGTGGGAGGTGAGAGAAGTCGAGGGTGGTGTCAGGTGGTGGTCAGGGTGATGGGGTAGCGGCTGGACTCGGGTTTTGTAGTGAGTATAACTGATAGTGCATGGGTATAGTGCAAGGGTTAAGTCGGGTTTAGAGGTTGTCGTGGTTGTTTCGAGTGAGCACGAGGGCATGCGTGGACCACCCTGGAACAACCGTATGTTAGTGGTGATAACAGTGGTGGCCATAGGTGATGTGGGACTGGTGGTTAGCGAGAGTGGCGTGAGAAAAAAGGATGGTTGGATGACGGAACGGAAAAACAAAGTATGCGAGTTGTATGCCGGCGGTTTATAATGGTTTTTGTGGCTGAGGTAGTGGCTTCGGGTGGTGGATAAAGGGTGGAAATATTATCTTGTAGTTTATATTTTTGGTTAGGGACAGCGGCGGTGGTTGTGGGTGACCAGGTCGTTTTGAACTTGGGTGGCGAGTCTACGTTTTGGAGGCTGTGAAGGGCTGTGTTTTTCTTGGTTTGTCGTTCTGTGTGTTTGTATTAGTTTTATTATTATTACTTCTCCATCTTCTTATTATATGTTATAGTTATTATTAATATTATTATTATTGTTATTTTTATTAGTATTATTACTAAGTAATTGTTGTCTTTTCTTATGGGTACTTGAGTAGTAAGTAATCGAATTTGTTTAATTAAGTTCCTGGTTTAAGTTTTCATGTTTCGTAATTTTAATAATAAAATTTGTATCTCCATAATTTGTAATACGTACGAGACAAGTATCGTTATTTAGTTATTGGTTATAATTTATATAATTCCTTATTTAATTAAATTGTTACTAAGTAATAATTGATACGGTTTCGTTATGCGTAATATATTATTTAAATAATTAAATTGATATATTGATATATTATATTAGTTTGCGTAATGGTATTAGTTAGTAATTACGTATAATATTTTGTTAGGTGTTGAGTATATGATGAAGTGATTCTGCTGATTGGATGTTAGATGCGTGATGGGATTATATTGCTATCCAGGTAGGATACACTGATACTATACTCTATGATGTGTTATGAATGGGTGTTGATTTGTATGTATTGGATGCTGAGCATGATTGACATGAGAATGGTATTTGGTAATTGTTTATGTTAATATTGCATTCATGAGAATGACATATGCATTGGATACGGATCCGAGATGATGATATATTATTGGGCCCAGGTTGGTTCTGCAGGACTAGACCTGGTGACCTCAGCTATTATGCTGGTGTTCGGCGACGACCGATTATACTCTGACGATAGTGTCGGTAAGGGTGGGAGTTACGGGTTGAGATTGAGCTTGAGCTCTAGGCATATCATGGCATTTGCATATCATTATTTGTTGCTTTATGATTTTTTGTTATCCTACTCGACAGCGAGGTTGACAGTGTATTCTTGTGACACCTAAGATGATCCGGAATGGGGAGTAGATTCTACAGGAAAGAGAAAGATGAGTTAGGAGGTGGGGCAGGATTATGAGATGCGGACTTGGATTTAATTAACTTATAGATCACTCTAGTCTTTTCTTTCAGAGTTTATTTTATTGATTGTAACTCAGTTTTGTATTTGGTCTTTGGACAAGTTATAAGAGATCTTATCTATCATTTAATTATAAAGTACCGTGGTTTTTTCACTTTGTTATTCACTACCTCGGTCTTTTCGAGATGGTAACAGTCCTATTTATTTGGGAAGATCTTGCTAAAGGCTCCTTAATAAATGGGGGTGTTACAGGCATCATTCTTTAGGTGTGACCTTAAGGGATCAACTGATTATCACCATCATATGACAGAAATGTAAAACTCTAGCAAGTCAATCATTACTGATAAATGTTGATCAGTCGATTATAATTTATCATCCCTTCCATATTCTATATATATATATATATATGATTCATTGATAATATTAAATTATGTGATCGCACCATTGTTCACGACACTTACTCCAACATATAATACTCAGTTAAGTGAGTTTTCTGCACATGCGAAAACAGTCGATAACTAATCAAAAAAGATTTAAAATTAGACGGAAAAAAGCAGTCAAGGATGATGATATTGATCTAGATAATGAAATCGATGAGGTTCGGGACTTGTGGACGAACTATTTTCTAAATCAATAGTCATAGAACGGTATTACTTTGATTTTGAAAATTTTGGTTAGTTGTTGAATTGAAACTGATACCCGTCGTTGTGGGTGTCAAAGATAAGATTTATAAACCAAACTAAAACTATAGATAGTGATAGTAAGGGTCGAACCACAGAGAGACAAGGTTAATTATGTTTGCTAATTTTTAGTCTATTAAGTAACAAAAGAGAGGGGGTTTGATTGGTTGTTGCTAAATCTAAAACAAATATAAAATAAAACAAGTAAATAAAGATAAGAATAAACTATGATGAAAGAGATGCTAGGATGTTTGGGTAATAAATAGCTAAGATAATATAAATCCTAAGTCAACATGTATTGCAGTCGCGTAAGGGGGTGTAACATATCTTTTTAGGTCTATGCTACCTAATAGCTCTTTTCGGTCTATGCTATTAGTTCCTAGGTCTCACAATTATTGGGTGTCAACAATAAGGGTGATTCCTAAGTTCTAGGTCACAAACCTTTCAGTCTTAAGTAACCTATCCGTCTTAAGAGGTAAACCAATGCCCTTCCCAAATCTATCAATCTTGGGTAGATCAATACTAACATCCTACAAGTCTCCTTTTGGTCTCATTGTAGGTTATTATAGTCTACAAATAAAAGCGAAACGGAATTCATACACGTGTCGGTCGACCGACCAACTAACCCGGTCGGCCGACCTCCACCCTGCAACATGTCGATTCGGAATTTATACTACCTTCGCATATTTACTCCCTACATCCTAACATATGAAATTAGCTACTCGTAACTATTGAAACAATAATAAAAATAGGAATAAACATGGAAATTATAAAGAACATCAATCTAAACATGCAATAATAATAAAGGCTTGGGATTCTTACTTAAACCGGATACAATAATTATGAACTAACAATAATAAAACAGAAATTAAGAAAGGAATTACCGGAAATAAGGATTAAGGCGGAAAAGAACAAGCTTTATTGATTAATGTTGAAAGATTGATGAAGAACAATATATAAAACTAAAGAAAAGTGTTTGGTGATTATTGAAAGATTAAAACTAAAACTAGATGTAACTCCATGATAAAAACTAGGTAGAAAACTTGATGGAAATCTTCATGCCTAACCCTAATTACGAAATTTGGCTTAAATAGGCGGAAATAAAGAGTTTCCCAATGACCTAAACACTTTAATGGGCTTCGCGGAAACTTCTGGGTCGGTGCTGTGGTCGGTCGACCAATATTATGGGTCGGTCGACCGCTTTACGGATTTTATGCAATTTCTGGGCTTCAGGCAAATTCTGGGCTTTTCCAATAGGCACATGGTCGATCGACCTACTTTGTTGGTCGGTCGACCAACTGTCGGGACTGCAGCGCGCATCGTTCTTAAAACAGCTGCCATTTCTTCGTTACTTATCGAAATCAAGCGATTCTCGCGGAGTTGGAAAGCTAAGAGGATAAGCTTTCACCTCCAACTGGAATCACTCCATTATCAGCTCTAGAACTCGAGATATAGCCATTTGAAACAGGCTGCAACATCGAAGATCGATTCTTTGCTTGTAAAAGTTATCTTTAGGCCTTGAAATGTGCGCTAAGCTTCGTTCCTTCTTATCCTTAGTCATAAAAAGTCCCGAGGGCATAAATTTGGTATAAAATCGTCCCTTTTCCGCATAAATCTGCAAAAGAGCATAAAAATACGAAAGTAGACAATTGTTGGGAAATAAAGGCTAAAACATAGTAAATGAGCGCTAAAATGCGTGTAAAAATAGATGTAAAACATCATAAAATAGGCACGCATCAAATTCCTCAAACCAAACCTTGCTTGCCCTCAAGCAAGAAATAGACTCGATCTTAACTAATGGAACGATTTCAGAGCGAAATTTACATGTAAGCCTAAACCAATGCCAAGTACAAAAATGAGAAAGCATTTAAATCATGCAAACGAGTTATGGTGTTGTCAGACTTGCAAAAATAAAGACTATAGAGACTTTATACCATGGACACTCGCGGTACGCTCGAGACACTCATGAAGCAAAGGGTGAGTATATGTAAAAGATAGGAAGAAGTAATTTTGTAGAGACACTCACCTAACTGCGACCTATGGAAACATGCCTGCAATCTAACATGAACAAGAATTCCACAACTATGTAAAACAAACTCATTGAGTGACTTGGATACATGCAATTGGGGTTATGAAAGATATGTGAGGTAAAAGGTAAAAAGTGGTTAAGATGTTTTTGGATTTGTGGGGTTAGTAGCCAAGCTAGTAAAACCGATTTCCAACAACATATTTCACAGCTTTTTTTTTTTTTTTTTTTTTTTATATCAAGAAAGTGCTCTTTTTTGTAGCACAACTCTCACATTATATATAAGAAAGGACTCCCAAATATTTTGAATGAAGTACGGGAGTGATAACATATAAAAGAAAGGAATTTCCGGAACGAAATTTTGAATCTGGTATTGTTAGTTGGTCGACCGACCCAATAAGGTGGTCGGTCGACTGACTCCACTGTATATTTTTTTATTTTTTTCGTTTTTTCTTTTCTTTCTTTCTTTTTCTGAATTTTTCTGTTCTTTTTTTTCTTTTCTTGCTTTCTTTCTTTCTTTTCTCTTTTTGCTCATGATAGCATACAAACCAAGATGCCTCAAAAAATAAACCAAAGACCACAAATACTAGCTTGGAAGGGTAGGCTAAGTATGGGATGTAGTTTTTTAGGGGGAATAAAAAGGCAATTTTGGCTATGTAAGGCTTATGGGTAAATATGAGAAAGGGGATCCCAAATGCACGTATCAAGACTCGCAAAACGAGAAAGTAAAACAAGTATATAGCAATTCAAGTTCATGTTTATGCATATTGATGTAACATGTTCCAAGGGGAGTACTACTCACATCCTAGACAACTGGTTTAAGAATGAAACCAGGAAATAAAGCTCTAAAACTTAGAATGTATAGTGGGTTGCCAAGGTATAAGTCAAGTCTCAAGAAAACAAGTTAACAAAAACTCGTAGATATGCAAAAGACTCTTATACTAAAACAAGTTGACAAGGCAATGGTAAAGGCATAAACATGTGAGATAGCTAAATCATCCTTGGAATACTTTCGTTCCGACTCGACCTATATGCTAAAATAAACGTGCATTTTTTTTGAATTTTTGAATTTTTTCTATTTTTTTGTATAGGTAGATAAAATAAAGGAAAGAACAATGCAAGACAGAAATGCAATAAACGTGTGACAAAATGCAATGCATGTGACTAAACCATTCCCCAAACCATCCCGCACAATGTCCCCATTGTGCATTAGCCTAAGTAAAGGTTTCACAAAATTAAAGGAAAGATGTAAAGAAAATAAACTAAGGAAAACTGGAAAGAACTCACTGGATTATTAAGCGCATGAAAAACCTCCCCAAACCAGCGTAAGCTGGGAGGTTTTGGTGGCCGGCAGTGCCACTCAAGTACCTAAGATGGCTTACACGATCCCTGAAAAAGAAACGAGAAAACCGTAACAGCTGGCGGTCGACCGACCGATGTTATAGGTCGACCGACCTTCCTGTATATTAAGAAATGTTGGGGCTGGTGTCCTTGACAATTAAGTACAATGACTTATTAAATCTCTTTAAGGATCACAAGGGCATACTTTTGTATTATTACCAGTTGATCCACGTTTATCAATAACGGTTGGCTTGCTAGATAAGTTTGACGTTATTGTCATACGGATGGCGGTGATCAACTGGTCCCTATACGTCACACCTATAGGACACGTTTGAGAGATGTGAAGGTATGAAAATACAGTCACATTTATGCCGGATATGACTAAACAGTTAGTCAGAGGTATTGACTAATAAATTAGTCAATAAGATGTTGAGATTATTATTTAATACGGATTAAATAATTTTAGCTAATACGGATTACAAGATTAATTCGTAAATTAAATATAAACGGTTATATTTAATTAAATATAGTATTCGCGTATTAATATAAACAGTTATATTAATTTGGGTAATTATACGATATCGTATTTTGTCAGACCATTATTAATATATCGACTGTATTAATATCTGATAACATGTTACGATTTATAAATAAAACCCGCGAACAACTTAAAGCTAAACGGGTCGAATCACGCAAAGGTATAAGGTAAGAGTGGAAAAAGCCCACTCCTACCCTACCCGTTCGGCCGACCGTGTGGTACTACATAAGGAGAGTTTTTCTCCTTATGTCAGTTACTGGTTGAATCACAATCTCAAGAATTATGGTTTTGAGAACATCTTTTTCCCAAAACTCAGATCTCACATCTAAAACCTCACAAAAGCTCTCCCCATATTGCAAGGCAATTGGAGAGTATTTTCTAGCACACGCGGCATCATCTCAATCAAGTCTTGGGTGCAAGTTATAGGAGGGAATTTACTTTAATTCCTGTTCTTAGGCCTTAAGCACAAAGGACCAAAGGTTGAATTCTTTTTCTTATCCTTTTTAATCTTATGACTATAAACACAACTGTATTTTTCATTATAATCCTACAAGTTTAGGGTGAATACATGCTTTATTCCCCACAAGTGGTATCAGAGCCTTAGGCCATGAAAATTTTACTTTTGTGTTTTTCATAAGTTTATTTAAAAGATTTTGAAAAATCTCGTTTCTGCCGCTGTGTCGGTCGGTCGACCAGTTATAGCGGTCGGTCGACCGCCCCTGTGTGAGTTTTCTGTTTTTTTTTTCAAAACAGTTTCCTTTGTGAGAAATCGTGTTCAGAAACTCGGATTCGTGTTTTGTGGTCGGTCGACCTGTTTTTCGGGTCGGTCGACCATTCTGCTTTAAAAAAAAAAAAAAAAAAAAAAAAAAAAAAAAAAATTTTTTTTTTCGTCAGGTGGTCGGTAGACCTGTTTTTCCGGTCGGTAGACCACCCCTGTAACAGAATCGTTTTTTTTTTAAAACGAAAGTAACATGTTTTATTTTCACATGGCCTTTAGTAATATACTATGTACGGAAATAGTATATTATTAATTTTGTGAAACGGTTCACCCTCGTTTGATACATATTGTTTTAAAACAGTTTAAAATAATGGATTATATGTTTGTTAAAATTGGTGATTAAAACGGTATAGTCACTTAATTTTAATCTTAAAAGGTGGTTTGGTATAAATTTATTAATCATAATAACAGTATTATGTCATGTATAAATTGTTTTTAGTTGATGCATTTTATTTATCGTCTAGTGAATGCCTTGAATGCTTTCAATAACGTATTTAATTTTTGCAAACGGTTGTAACTTAGTGTGGCCTTAGAAGATTGTGTCACCGTAATGAAGGGACATGATCTTGCTTGTAATTTTGAGATCTTGAATCTCCGTTTTGGGTTTTTGCCATGTAATTACTTTTGTATTTAAATTAGAATGTATCTAGGATTACTTTTGTAATTTAAATTAGTAATTTTGTGAAGACCAAAGACAAGACGGAGACCGGATGCTCACTCCCGCTGCAAGGACCAAGATAGAACATCAAGACAAGCTTCTAGGGTCCAACGGTGGATTCCAAGTTGTTTTATGTTTATTTTGGTAGGATAGGCCACACTAGGACTTTTATTTACGTTTATTGCATTTATCTTTACGCTTTCATCGATAATAGCTTGCATCATATTCCGCCTAAAAACCAAACCACCTATATCATGCCTGAAAACTGACTCATGTAGAGGTCACGCGTTAGTTTTCTGTGACAATACAGATGTCACATGTCAATTTAAAAGCCATCACTTTATTTAATTCATTCACGCAAATGCTAGTTTTTAGTTCACTTAAATATGGATAAATAAGAGTTGATGGGGTCTTCCTCGTATAACCAAAAATTGAGATTAGTCTTTATAAATCAGCCTCCCATGAATCCCTTCTTCGTCGGTAGGCATAATATGACCCCTTCTACGTCGGGTAAGTGGGAACAGATGATTTATTTTATCTCAACATCATGGTCACTCGATAATATTCCAGTGACTGAGATGGACTAATAGATAGGATTTACGGAAATCTATCGACCAAGAGTTCCAACGATTGGAATTAGCCAAACTGTGGGCTTATCAATATACGGAAATTGAGTCTTGGGATCGTTTATATAATTCTTGAGGGAGATCAATTATATAAATGCATAAGTCTACGAGTTTAAATTCAATTTAATATAGACTTAAATCACAACAATAAGTTGCTTATATGGTTTTGTTTTATCTTCTTTCAGTGTAGAACACGTTCATTAAAACTGCTGTAAAACTAAAATGGCTGGTGAAGACCCAATGCCAAGTGCCAAGCTAGCACGTGAATCCTGGCTAAAAGCCTTCATGGACTCCATGAATCAGTCAACTAGACTGAGGAATGATGGGTCAAACTTCTCTGACTGGGAGGCAGCACTACGGAATGCTGCCATTGCTGACGGAAAGCTTAAGTTTTTAACTGAGCCCATTCCGGCACACCCAGGAACTGGAGCTAGAGCCAACGATATTCGCGCTCATAGCGACTTCGTCATGGAAGCGGGTGCGATAAAGAACGTACTCATCTATGCAATGGAATCTAATTTGCAAAGACGCTTCATAACCCATGGTGCAAACAAGATTTTCACCACGCTCACTAACGAATTCTCCAAGGCTCCGAGAATCGTTTCTTATGAGCATACCTGTCGCTTCTTTGAGGCGAAACTCCAGAAGGGCCAAGCTGTTAGCCCACATATTCTCAACATGATTGAGAATATCGAGAAACTGGAGACCCTAAACTGCAAGATCAGTGAGAACATCATCGTTGATCGCATGCTTCATTCGCTTCATGATGGGTTCGCCCTCTTTAGGGCCAACTACTACATGAACGACATGAAGAAGACTCCCCATGAGCTCCACTCCCTTCTCGTACAGACTGAGAAGGATCTAAAGTTGAGTGGGAGTCTAAAGCAGGCTGTTCTCATGATCTCAAGTAAGGGAAAAGGTAAAGGGAAGGCTAAAGCTCAGGGCGACCTAGCGGTAGGTAGGCCCAGGTTCAAGAAACCAGGATTTGCTAAGAGTGGGCCTGGTGAGTCGAGTAACTCACAAGGCAAGACAAAGAGCAAGGATACAAGCATGGAGTGTCACCATTGCCACAAGACTGGGCATTGGAGGCGCTCATGCCCCGTGTATCGCGAGGACATTAAGGCAGGCCGTGTTACTCCTGTTGGTATGTCTTCTTCTTCTTTTATTCACATGATTGAGATTAACCATGCAAGTTGCGGAACTTGGGTACTTGATACTGGTTGTGGTTCTCATCTATGTAATCATGTGCAGGGCCTCCGAAACCAAGAACCCCTAACCAAGGGTGAGGTGGACCTGCGTGTCGGGAATGGAGCACGTGTGGCTGCAGTCTCGAAGGGAACATACGTAATCCAGCTTCCAAGTGGATTCGAGTTATTTTTATATAACTGTTATTATGTTCCTAGTTTGTCCAAAAACATTATTTCAGTTTCTGCACTTGACAAACTCGGCTTTTCATTTGTAATAGAGAATAATAGCTGTATTTTCTCCTTACACAATATGATTTATGGCAAGGCAGTTTCCATGAATGGAATTTATGTTTTAGATCAAACCACCGAGATATTACATGTGAATAATAAAAGAATAAAGATAGGTGACAAAGATCAAACTTACCTATGGCATTGTCGTATGGGACACATAAATGAGAAACGCGTAAAACAGCTCATACAGAATGGAGCTATTTCGCCCTTTGATTTCGAATCATATGGCACGTGTGAATCATGTCTCATCGGCAAAATGACTCGTATTTCCTTCAAAGGTATTGGAATGCGCGCGGCCGACCTATTAGGACTCATACATACGGACGTATGTGGCCCTATGTCGATCAACGCACGAGAAGGCTATAGGTATTTCATCACTTTCACGGATGATTTGAGTAGATATGGCTATGTCTACTTGATGAAACATAAAAGTGAATCCTTTGACAAGTTCAAAGAATACCAGAATCGGGTACAGAACCAGCTGGGTAGAAAGATTAAAGCACTACGCTCGGATCGTGGTGGTGAGTATCTTTCACGCGAGTTTGATCAACACCTAAAAGACTGTGGGATCGTGCTACAGTTGACTCCACCTGGAACACCACAATTAAATGGTGTGTCCGAACGGAGAAATCGAACTTTACTTGATATGGTTCGATCCATGATGAGTCACACCGTTGTGCCTGATTCATTGTGGGGCTATGCTCTTTTGTCGGCCGCTCTAATACTTAACCGAAGTCCGTCTAAAGCTGTTGACAAGACTCCATACGAATTATGGAAGGGAACGGTCCCTAACTTGTCCTTTATTCGGGTTTGGGGCTGCGAGGCTTATGTCAAGTGGAGACACGAGGATAAGCTCGGCCCGCGATCGGTCAAGACATACTTTATAGGCTATCCAAAGGGAACGTTTGGTCATTACTTCTACTCGCCTACCGAACAACGTGTTTTTGTTGCGGCTAGTGCGACGTTCTTAGAGAAAGAATTTCTCGAGAACAAGTCGAGTAATAGAACCTTCGAGTTATCGGAGGTTCAAGAACCAACTACCGAGCAACCATTGGAGGAAACAGTACCTTCAACCGAGGCTGCGGTAGATATCCCTGAGGAACCTAGGAGGTCAGGAAGAGTCTCTATTCCACCGGACAGATACATTGGTATGGTCGAGGAACACGATACAGATGACGTCTTACTCCTAGAGGGTAATGAACCCACAACCTATAAAGGTGCCATGACCAGTTCTGACTCAAAGCTATGGCTAGAAGCCATGCAATCCGAGATGGACTCCATGTATGAGAACAACGTGTGGGATCTTGTGGACCTACCTGCAAAGGTACGTCCCCTTCAATGCAAATGGCTTTACGCGAGTTTGAAAGATAGTCACCACCACGATCCGAGCGTAGTGCTTTAATCTTTCTACCCAGCTGGTTCTGTACCCTTCAAAGCATGCCGTGGAAGGACAACAAGATATCCACAAGGCTAGACTAGTTGCTAAAGGTTTCACTCAAGTGCCAGGCTTGCACTATGATGAGATCTTTGCACCCGTAGTCATGCTACGTTCCATTCGGATTATCTTAGCGATCGCCGCATTTCATGACTATGAAATATGGCAAATGGACGTTAAAACCGCCTTCTTAAACGGTTATTTGGAGGAAGAGTTGTACATGGTACAACCCGAGGGTTTTATCGATCCAGCACATCCTAAGAAAGTTTGCAAGCTTAAGCGTTCCATCTATGGACTTAAGCAAGCATCGCGGAGTTGGAATCATCGCTTCGACCAAGTGATAAAAGAGAATGGGTTCATTCGATCAGTCGAGGAACCATGTCTCTATATCAAGTCGAGTGGGAGTAAGATTGTATTCCTAGTACTGTATGTCGATGACATACTCTTGATTGGGAATGACATACCTCTCTTATCTTCGGTTAAAGCATGGTTGAAAAACCATTTCCAGATGAAAGATCTGGGAGAGGCACAAAGAATTTTGGGCATCCGTATCTACAGGGATAGATCACGACGGATGTTGTCTCTCAGTCAGGAATCTTATATAGAGAAGATTCTGGAGAGATTCAGCATGACGAACTCCAAGAAGGGGTTCCTTCCTATGACTCCTGGGCTTCACTTGAGCAAGATTCAAGAAGCTAAGTCAGTGGAAGAGAAAGAGCGCATGAGTCGGATTCCTTATGCTTCGGCAATAGGATCGATCATGTATGCCATGATATGCACACGTCCAGACGTTGCATATGCATTGAGTATGACCAGTCGATTCCAAGCTCATCCAGGTGAACCACACTGGATGGCCGTGAAAAACATTCTTAAGTACCTACGGAGGACTAAAGATTGGGGATTGACTTATGGAGGCGACTCAACGCTCTGCGCCACGGGTTACGCAGATGCTAGCTTCCAAACAGATCGAGATGACTCGAAATCTCAGTCTGGATTTGTCTTTACTCTTAATGGCGCTGCTGTCAGCTGGAAAAGTTCTAAACAGAGTGTTACAGCAGATTCTACGACTGAGTCCGAGTACTATGCCGCCTCAGAAGCAGCTAAGGAAGCAATATGGATGCGTCAATTCTTACAAGGACTATCAGTAGTGCCTAGTTCGAATGACCCAATCACCGTCTATTGTGACAATAGCGGTGCCATCTTCCAAGCTAAGGAGCATAAGTCTAGCAACAAGGCTAGGCATGTACAACGGAAAGCTCATCTAATCAGAGATTACGTGGAGCAAAAGGAGATTTTTATTGATAAGATCGCTACGGATGACAACATAGCTGATCCTCTCACAAAAGCATTACCACGTGATAAGCATGAAGGGCACATTCATTCCATGGGAATTGGATGTGTTCGTAAGTTGTAGTACTCTTTTATGAATTCATGCAATAATTCATTTTCTCGTGTACTCTATTCAACCTTATTGTTATGATATAAAATGTTTTGTTATGTTTTTCATGTGGAATTGTACGCCAATTTTGAACACCACAAAGTGAACAGATTAACATTACATCGTTTTGGTCCTTGATTACCCACTTGAGCTGATAACTCAGGTAATCATTTTGTGACGTTGGTTGATGGTGGGTTCAACGAGCCATAAGTCACGTAGATGACTGACCAATCACAAAGGCGAGTTATACGGATATCTCGTAGGACACCCCGTGACAACGTTATGGAGTCCTAAATGTTTTATAACATTGGGTGCCAGGTCGTGGATAGGACCTCCATAGTGTTCCTTAGAGTCGAGTCTTTTGACTTTCAACTGTTTCTTGAGATTAAGACAGATTTTGGGTAACTTTGGTTTCTTTCCCACGGTCACCGTAACAGGGGCCAAGAGGATTTTTTCTGGGTTATTTCATGCTGGGCGATATCGGCAGGATTCGAGTTGAGGGAAATATCCAAACCCTTATCAGGATTTTATCATTTCTCAGGGCCACTCGAGGAGTAGTAACTGAAATGCATGGCCATGCTCGAATACAGATTCGTTTTATCAGTTAAGTTACTCTCTAGTCGAGGAAACCACTCTTGATACAGATCGCTTGTGAGATACGACCTTTGCGAATGCGGATTTGCAAATTGTCTTACATTGAGTGGGAGAAATTTTAAAAGGATATGAGATTCGGTTATCGCACCTACACTTGTACGGACAAGTGGGAGTTTGTTGGAGATTGTGTCCTCCACATGTAGTGTGATAACGTCATTGCACATACCCTTGTACGGACAAGTGGGAGATTGTTGGGGCTGGTGTCCTTGACAATTAAGTACAATGACTTATTAAATCTCTTTAAGGATCACAAGGGCATACTTTTGTATTATTACCAGTTGATCCACGTTTATCAATAACGGTTGGCTTGCTAGATAAGTTTGACGTTATTGTCATACGGATGGCGGTGATCAACTGGTCCCTATACGTCACACCTATAGGACACGTTTGAGAGATGTGAAGGTATGAAAATACAGTCACATTTATGCCGGATATGACTAAACAGTTAGTCAGAGGTATTGACTAATAAATTAGTCAATAAGATGTTGAGATTATTATTTAATACGGATTAAATAATTTTAGCTAATACGGATTACAAGATTAATTCGTAAATTAAATATAAACGGTTATATTTAATTAAATATAGTATTCGCGTATTAATATAAACAGTTATATTAATTTGGGTAATTATACAATATCGTATTTTGTCAGACCATTATTAATATATCGACTGTATTAATATCTGATAACATGTTACGATTTATAAATAAAACCCGCGAACAACTTAAAGCTAAACGGGTCGAATCACGCAAAGGTATAAGGTAAGAGTGGAAAAAGCCCACTCCTACCCTACCCGTTCGGCCGACCGTGTGGTACTACATAAGGAGAGTTTTTCTCCTTATGTCAGTTACTGGTTGAATCACAATCTCAAAAATTGGGGTTTTGAGAACATCTTTTTCCCAAAACTCAGATCTCACATCTAAAACCTCACAAAAGCTCTCCCCATATTGCAAGGCAATTGGAGAGTATTTTCTAGCACACGCGGCATCATCTCAATCAAGTCTTGGGTGCAAGTTATAGGAGGGAATTTACTTTAATTCCTGTTCTTAGGCCTTAAGCACAAAGGACCAAAGGTTGAATTCTTTTTCTTATCCTTTTTAATCTTATGACTATAAACACAACTGTATTTTTCATTATAATCCTACAAGTTTAGGGTGAATACATGCTTTATTCCCCACAAGAAATTCCGAATTTGCAGAGCTCAGGTCGGTCGACTGGTAATGCTGGTCGGCCGACCCCTCTGCTGTACAGTGGTCGTCGGTTCTTCGTCGAAACCTGAAAAAGCAATAAATATGCGCCCAACAAATGCGCAAGATCCCAGAACCAAGCCTAAAATGTCTCAACCGAAGCAACGAAAGTAAAAAGAGTCTAAGTCTAAAAACAAGAAAATAAAAAGTCCAACAAAAAACTGAAATAAAACACTAAACAAGAACTACGACTCAGTAGCAAGATACCCCAAAGTAAGGCACTTGGCTAAAATAGGTCCTTTCAGCAGTACTGACCGCTACTCTGGGCTTCCAGACAACAGGCCTAGCCGGAGGAAGGGTATCTGGTGTCACATAAGCTATGACATGCTTCTTTACTTTGCCCGGCCGGTCTTCTTCAGCAACTTGCTCCAATTTCGTCTCCCCAGTATCTCCAGGATCTCCTATGCCCTTTTTATCATGACCTGCACCAATAGAAATAATAGGATGGTCCTCCAATTTTCTCTTAAGCTCAAGGTCTTTAACGACCTTCAAGATTTTTCCGAGCTGATGTTCCAATTTTACTTTCTCCAAATGATCCGGATATGAGACTGCAATGCTTGTCGCAGAATCAACAATCTTCGGCTTTTTTAACTTCAGAATCTCCGTCGAGTCATTGATGAGAGGAGAATTAGGTAGCTCAGGAGGCGACTCCATAGTCTGTTCAGGTATCATGGTGAGGTCTTGAATGAGGGAAGGATCCAGCGATTCGGGAATAGAAACTGCATTCTGCTCAGTAACAGTGGTCGGTCGACCTGGTACAGCGGTCGGTCGACCAGACTCCGTATCATCGAAAATTTCCTGTTCTGCAGAGACAGATCTCACGTCAGGTGTCGAGGTCGGTCGACCTGATGTTGTGGTCGGTCGACCTTCTGACCTGTGCACGGGATCAATTTCTTCGTCCTGAACTACGGCAGCATCATCCCTTGGGGTTGGTCCCTCATAAGCTTTCTCAAGTTCTTCGGAACGAGCGTTATTGGATGTTTCAAGTGCGGAAACATGACTTATTTCAATATTTGTTTTCAGTGAATCCCCACATGAATTTCCATTATCAGCTCTATGAACCGCCAACTCCTCAATAGTAACCCAACCCTTGTCAGCAGCTACATTATAAAATCTTCCATTTGTAGTTGAATCAAGGATGGCTCTGTAGTCATCATACAAAGAGCTATAGAATCGGTGGCAAAGGTACCACTCCTCAAAGCCGTGGTGAGGAACGGATCGAACCAACTTCTTAAAACGGGCCCACGCTTCAGGAAATTTCTCATCGGGTCCTTGCTGGAAATTTGAGATTTGGCATCTCAAAGCACTGGTTTTTGCTGGCGAAGTGTACCGTTGGCAGAAAGCCAATGCTAGAGATGTCCAATCTGTAACTCTAGCTGCTTCCATATCAAGGTAACGAATCCATTCACGCGCAGAATCTTTCAAGGAGAAACGAAACAACATCTCCTTAACCTTATCTCGCTCTCCCGCCGATACGGGTGCGGAACAAAAATAATCTGTAAATAGCTCCAAATGCTTCAAAGGATCCTCATCTGGTAGACCTGCAAACTGTTTTTGCTCCAATAATTCGATATAGGAGAGATGAATTTCAAAGGGAAGAATGAATCCCCCTGGAAGGTGGTGTGCTGCTGGCTGAAGATTATCAGAAATAGTAGACATGATCGCAATAGTACTGAGAGTACTCAAGTCTTCCTCTCAAAAACCTGTCTTCTAAAAGAAAACTAGAAGAAAAGGTAAGAAACGGTCTTAAGGAACCTAAGTTCCTTAAGACGAGAAAAAAAAAAATAAACTAAAAACTAACAAACAAAATTATACCGTCTCCCCGGCAACGGCGCCAAAATTTGATACCCGTCGTTGTGGGTGTCAAAGATAAGATTTATAAACCAAACTAAAACTATAGATAGTGATAGTAAGGGTCGAACCACAGAGAGACAAGGTTAATTATGTTTGCTAATTTTTAATCTATTAAGTAACAAAAGAGAGGGGGTTTGATTGGTTGTTGCTAAATCTAAAACAAATATAAAATAAAACAAGTAAATAAAGATGAGAATAAACTATGATGAAAGAGATGCTAGGATGTTTGGGTAATAAATAGCTAAGATAATATAAATCCTAAGTCAACATGTATTGCAGTCGCGTAAGGGGGTGTAACATATCTTTTTAGGTCTATGCTACCTAATAGCTCCTTTCGGTCTATGCTATTAGTTCCTAGGTCTCACAATTATTGGGTGTCAACAATAAGGGTGATTCCTAAGTTCTAGGTCACAAACCTTTCAGTCTTAAGTAACCTATCCGTCTTAAGAGGTAAACCAATGCCCTTCCCAAATCTATCAATCTTGGGTAGATCAATACTAACATCCTACAAGTCTCCTTTTGGTCTCATTGTAGGTTATTATAGTCTACAAATAAAAGCGAAACGGAATTCATACACGTGTCGGTCGACCGACCAACTAACCCGGTCGGCCGACCTCCACCCTGCAACATGTCGATTCGGAATTTATACTACCTTCGCATATTTACTCCCTACATCCTAACATATGAAATTAGCTACTCATAACTATTGAAACAATAATAAAAATAGGAATAAACATGGAAATTATAAAGAACATCAATCTAAACATGCAATAATAATAAAGGCTTGGGATTCTTACTTAAACCGGATACAATAATTATGAACTAACAATAATAAAACAGAAATTAAGAAAGGAATTACCGGAAATAAGGATTAAGGCGGAAAAGAACAAGCTTTATTGATTAATGTTGAAAGATTGATGAAGAACAATATATAAAACTAAAGAAAAGTGTTTGGTGATTATTGAAAGATTAAAACTAAAACTAGATGTAACTCCATGATAAAAACTAGGTAGAAAACTTGATGGAAATCTTCATGCCTAACCCTAATTACGAAATTTGGCTTAAATAGGCGGAAATAAAGAGTTTCCCAATGACCTAAACACTTTAATGGGCTTCGCGGAAACTTCTGGGTCGGTGCTGTGGTCGGTCGACCAATATTATGGGTCGGTCGACCGCTTTACGGATTTTATGCAATTTCTGGGCTTCAGGCAAATTCTGGGCTTTTCCAATAGGCACCTGGTCGATCGACCTACTTTGTTGGTCGGTCGACCAACTGTCGGGACTGCAGCGCGCATCGTTCTTAAAACAGCTGCCATTTCTTCGTTACTTATCGAAATCAAGCGATTCTCGCGGAGTTGGAAATCTAAGAGGATAAGCTTTCACCTCCAACTGGAATCACTCCATTATCAGCTCTAGAACTCGAGATATAGCCATTTGAAACAGGCTGCAACATCGAAGATCGATTCTTTGCTTGTAAAAGTTATCTTTAGGCCTTGAAATGTGCGCTAAGCTTCGTTCCTTCTTATCCTTAGTCATAAAAAGTCCCGAGGGCATAAATTTGGTATAAAATCGTCCCTTTTCCGCATAAATCTGCAAAAGAGCATAAAAATACGAAAGTAGACAATTGTTGGGAAATAAAGGCTAAAACATAGTAAATGAGCGCTAAAATGCGTGTAAAAATAGATGTAAAACATCATAAAATAGGCACGCATCAAATTCCCCAAACCAAACCTTGCTTGCCCTCAAGCAAGAAATAGACTCGATCTTAACTAATGGAACGATTTCAGAGCGAAATTTACATGTAAGCCTAAACCAATGCCAAGTACAAAAATGAGAAAGCATTTAAATCATGCAAACGAGTTATGGTGTTGTCAGACTTGCAAAAATAAAGACTATAGAGACTTTATACCATGGACTCTCGCGGTACGCTCGAGACACTCATGAAGCAAAGGGTGAGTATATGTAAAAGATAGGAAGAAGTAATTTTGTAGAGACACTCACCTAACTGCGACCTATGGAAACATGCCTGCAATCTAACATGAACAAGAATTCCACAACTATGTAAAACAAACTCATTGAGTGACTTGGATACATGCAATTGGGGTTATGAAAGATATGTGAGGTAAAAGGTAAAAAGTGGTTAAGATGTTTTTGGATTTGTGGGGTTAGTAGCCAAGCTAGTAAAACCGATTTCCAACAACATATTTCACAACTTTTTTTTTTTTTTTTTTTTTTATATCAAGAAAGTGCTCTTTTTTGTAGCACAACTCTCACATTATATATAAGAAAGGACTCCCAAATATTTTGAATGAAGTACGGGAGTGATAACATATAAAAGAAAGGAATTTCCGGAACGAAATTTTGAATCTGGTATTGTTAGTTGGTCGACCGACCCAATAAGGTGGTCGGTCGACTGACTCCACTGTATATTTTTTTATTTTTTTCGTTTTTTCTTTTCTTTCTTTCTTTTTCTGAATTTTTCTGTTCTTTTTTTTCTTTTCTTGCTTTCTTTCTTTCTTTTCTCTTTTTGCTCATGATAGCATACAAACCAAGATGCCTCAAAAAATAAACCAAAGACCACAAATACTAGCTTGGAAGGGTAGGCTAAGTATGGGATGTAGTTTTTTAGGGGGAATAAAAAGGCAATTTTGGCTATGTAAGGCTTATGGGTAAATATGAGAAAGGGGATCCCAAATGCACGTATCAAGACTCACAAAACGAGAAAGTAAAACAAGTATATAGCAATTCAAGTTCATGTTTATGCATATTGATGTAACATGTTCCAAGGGGAGTACTACTCACATCCTAGACAACTGGTTTAAGAATGAAACCAGGAAATAAAGCTCTAAAACTTAGAATGTATAGTGGGTTGCCAAGGTATAAGTCAAGTCTCAAGAAAACAAGTTAACAAAAACTCGTAGATATGCAAAAGACTCTTATACTAAAACAAGTTGACAAGGCCATGGTAAAGGCATAAACATGTAAGATAGCTAAATCATCCTTGGAATACTTTCGTTCCGACTCGACCTATATGCTAAAATAAACGTGCATTTTTTTTGAATTTTTGAATTTTTTCTATTTTTTTGTATAGGTAGATAAAATAAAGCAAAGAACAATGCAAGACAGAAATGCAATAAACGTGTGACAAAATGCAATGCATGTGACTAAACCATTCCCCAAACCATCCCGCACAATGTCCCCATTGTGCATTAGCCTAAGTAAAGGTTTCACAAAATTAAAGGAAAGATGTAAAGAAAATAAAACTAAGGAAAACTGGAAAGAACTCACTGGATTATTAAGCGCATGAAAAACCTCCCCAAACCAGCGTAAGCTGGGAGGTTTTGGTGGCCGGCAGTGCCACTCAAGTACCTAAGATGGCTTACACGATCCCTGAAAAAGAAACGAGAAAACCGTAACAGCTGGCGGTCGACCGACCGATGTTATAGGTCGACCGACCTTCCTGTATATTAAGAAATTCCGAATTTGCAGAGCTCAGGTCGGTCGACTGGTAATGCTGGTCGGCCGACCCCTCTGCTGTACAGTGGTCGTCGGTTCTTCGTCGAAACCTGAAAAAGCAATAAATATGCGCCCAACAAATGCGCAAGATCCCAGAACCAAGCCTAAAATGTCTCAACCGAAGCAACGAAAGTAAAAAGAGTCTAAGTCTAAAAACAAGAAAATAAAAAGTCCAACAAAAAACTGAAATAAAACACTAAACAAGAACTACGACTCAGTAGCAAGATACCCCAAAGTAAGGCACTTGGCTAAAATAGGTCCTTTCAGCAGTACTGACCGCTACTCTGGGCTTCCAGACAACAGGCCTAGCCGGAGGAAGGGTATCTGGTGTCACATAAGCTATGACATGCTTCTTTACTTTGCCCGGCCGGTCTTCTTCAGCAACTTGCTCCAATTTCGTCTCCCCAGTATCTCCAGGATCTCCTATGCCCTTTTTATCATGACCTGCACCAATAGAAATAATAGGATGGTCCTCCAATTTTCTCTTAAGCTCAAGGTCTTTAACGACCTTCAAGATTTTTCCGAGCTGATGTTCCAATTTTACTTTCTCCAAATGATCCGGATATGAGACTGCAATGCTTGTCGCAGAATCAACAATCTTCGGCTTTTTTAACTTCAGAATCTCCGTCGAGTCATTGATGAGAGGAGAATTAGGTAGCTCAGGAGGCGACTCCATAGTCTGTTCAGGTATCATGGTGAGGTCTTGAATGAGGGAAGGATCCAGCGATTCGGGAATAGAAACTGCATTCTGCTCAGTAACAGTGGTCGGTCGACCTGGTACAGCGGTCGGTCGACCAGACTCCGTATCATCGAAAATTTCCTGTTCTGCAGAGACAGATCTCACGTCAGGTGTCGAGGTCGGTCGACCTGATGTTGTGGTCGGTCGACCTTCTGACCTGTGCACGGGATCAATTTCTTCGTCCTGAACTACGGCAGCATCATCCCTTGGGGTTGGTCCCTCATAAGCTTTCTCAAGTTCTTCGGAACGAGCGTTATTGGATGTTTCAAGTGCGGAAACATGACTTATTTCAATATTTGTTTTCAGTGAATCCCCACATGAATTTCCATTATCAGCTCTATGAATCGCCAACTCCTCAATAGTAACCCAACCCTTGTCAGCAGCTACATTATAAAATCTTCCATTTGTAGTTGAATCAAGGATGGCTCTGTAGTCATCATACAAAGAGCTATAGAATCGGTGGCAAAGGTACCACTCCTCAAAGCCGTGGTGAGGAACGGATCGAACCAACTTCTTAAAACGGGCCCACGCTTCAGGAAATTTCTCATCGGGTCCTTGCTGGAAATTTGAGATTTGACATCTCAAAGCACTGGTTTTTGCTGGCGAAGTGTACCGTTGGCAGAAAGCCAATGCTAGAGATGTCCAATCTGTAACTCTAGCTGCTTCCATATCAAGGTAACGAATCCATTCACGCGCAGAATCTTTCAAGGAGAAACGAAACAACATCTCCTTAACCTTATCTCGCTCTCCCGCCGATACGGGTGCGGAACAAAAATAATCTGTAAATAGCTCCAAATGCTTCAAAGGATCCTCATCTGGTAGACCTGCAAACTGTTTTTGCTCCAATAATTCGATATAGGAGAGATGAATTTCAAAGGGAAGAATGAATCCCCCTGGAAGGTGGTGTGCTGCTGGCTGAAGATTATCAGAAATAGTAGACATGATCGCAATAGTACTGAGAGTACTCAAGTCTTCCTCTCAAAAACCTGTCTTCTAAAAGAAAACTAGAAGAAAAGGTAAGAAACGGTCTTAAGGAACCTAAGTTCCTTAAGACGAGAAAAAAAAAAATAAACTAAAAACTAACAAACAAAATTATACCGTCTCCCCGGCAACGGCGCCAAAATTTGATACCCGTCGTTGTGGGTGTCAAAGATAAGATTTATAAACCAAACTAAAACTATAGATAGTGATAGTAAGGGTCGAACCACAGAGAGACAAGGTTAATTATGTTTGCTAATTTTTAATCTATTAAGTAACAAAAGAGAGGGGGTTTGATTGGTTGTTGCTAAATCTAAAACAAATATAAAATAAAACAAGTAAATAAAGATGAGAATAAACTATGATGAAAGAGATGTTAGGATGTTTGGGTAATAAATAGCTAAGATAATATAAATCCTAAGTCAACATGTATTGCAGTCGCGTAAGGGGGTGTAACATATCTTTTTAGGTCTATGCTACCTAATAGCTCCTTTCGGTCTATGCTATTAGTTCCTAGGTCTCACAATTATTGGGTGTCAACAATAAGGGTGATTCCTAAGTTCTAGGTCACAAACCTTTCAGTCTTAAGTAACCTATCCGTCTTAAGAGGTAAACCAATGCCCTTCCCAAATCTATCAATCTTGGGTAGATCAATACTAACATCCTACAAGTCTCCTTTTGGTCTCATTGTAGGTTATTATAGTCTACAAATAAAAGCGAAACGGAATTCATACACGTGTCGGTCGACCGACCAACTAACCCGGTCGGCCGACCTCCACCCTGCAACATGTCGATTCGGAATTTATACTACCTTCGCATATTTACTCCCTACATCCTAACATATGAAATTAGCTACTCATAACTATTGAAACAATAATAAAAATAGGAATAAACATGGAAATTATAAAGAACATCAATCTAAACATGCAATAATAATAAAGGCTTGGGATTCTTACTTAAACCGGATACAATAATTATGAACTAACAATAATAAAACAGAAATTAAGAAAGGAATTACCGGAAATAAGGATTAAGGCGGAAAAGAACAAGCTTTATTGATTAATGTTGAAAGATTGATGAAGAACAATATATAAAACTAAAGAAAAGTGTTTGGTGATTATTGAAAGATTAAAACTAAAACTAGATGTAACTCCATGATAAAAACTAGGTAGAAAACTTGATGGAAATCTTCATGCCTAACCCTAATTACGAAATTTGGCTTAAATAGGCGGAAATAAAGAGTTTCCCAATGACCTAAACACTTTAATGGGCTTCGCGGAAACTTCTGGGTCGGTGCTGTGGTCGGTCGACCAATATTATGGGTCGGTCGACCGCTTTACGGATTTTATGCAATTTCTGGGCTTCAGGCAAATTCTGGGCTTTTCCAATAAGCACCTGGTCGATCGACCTACTTTGTTGGTCGGTCGACCAACTGTCGGGACTGCAGCGCGCATCGTTCTTAAAACAGCTGCCATTTCTTCGTTACTTATCGAAATCAAGCGATTCTCGCGGCGTTGGAAAGATAAGAGGATAAGCTTTCACCTCCAACTGGAATAACTCCATTATCAGCTCTAGAACTCGAGATATAGCCATTTGAAACAGGCTGCAACATCGAAGATCGATTCTTTGCTTGTAAAAGTTATCTTTAGGCCTTGAAATGTGCGCTAAGCTTCGTTCCTTCTTATCCTTAGTCATAAAAAGTCCCGAGGGCATAAATTTGGTATAAAATCGTCCCTTTTCCGCATAAATCTGCAAAAGAGCATAAAAATACGAAAGTAGACAATTGTTGGGAAATAAAGGCTAAAACATAGTAAATGAGCGCTAAAATGCGTGTAAAAATAGATGTAAAACATCATAAAATAGGCACGCATCAGAAACAATGTATGGCGAACGACATTTGTCATAATTTTTTATGAATGGCCTTTGTTTTGGTAAAATTCCAGTTTAATATTAGCATTAGCAATTTCATTTTTTTAAAAAAATAGGCAAAATAAAGAACATTGGTTGTTAGGAAAGTCTGGTGTACATTATAAAAGATGGACATGGGATTATTTGGAAAGTTTGAGATACATTATACAAGATGACCATCAGATATACAATATCTCCGATGTCCAAAGCATAATGGACATCAGTTGTAAATCTGATGTTCACTACTACCACATGGACATGACCGAACTCTACATCGTAGCAACATCCCATCTCCATGACCCTAAAACTCCGATGTAGTAAAGAGTTTTTTACTAGAGGTCAGGTGACTGATTATTCACATATATATCATTTTCACATATAATCTCGATTATGAGCGTACTGAAATAATAAAGATCATGCAAGAGCTTAAAAGAACATTTGTAATCATTGTGAATGCGTTGTCATATAAATATCAACCATGTATTGTCTTGTCCATTTGCCCATGTCGTCTCGGGTTTTGAATCATGTAGCTAATTAACTACTTTGGGAATTTGCATGTGTGGGGTTGTCTAGTTTCTTATGATTTCTTGAGGTTAATCAAAGGTTTAGCTTGGGGGAGTTTGATAAGTATACTTTAAATATGATTTTACACCTATATTCAGCTCGTTTTTATATGATATTTGCACTAATTTTAGTGATTATGTGATCTAATTTCTTATTTTAGATATTTTGGGTGTGTCAAGTATGTTTTGTAGGAAATGTAGCTTTATTAACTATTTTCCGTCAAATATGCTAATATTGAGAACATTAAGCTAAGTGAAAGCTAAGACAGGTCATGCAAGCAACTAGAGATGAAGAAGCATTTATTTGGTGAAGAGTAAGCACAAGGTCCCATGTGCATGTCAAAATGTAAACAATTGAGAAGTCAACCATGCAAGGTTAGTCAAAGTTTAAAGATATGAAATGGAAGAGACTTGGTGCGTGATGCGTGCATATTGTATATACTTTTTAGCATCTTTTGGCACGCATTTCCTGTTGGGAAATGTGTCCTCAACAATAGTGCGATCACGTTAATGATAATAATCATTGTCATAAATCTTATGAAAAGGATATGCAAGGGATGATCCGATATGATATATATAGTCAACTGACCAACATTAATCGGTAATGATTGGCTGACTAGAGTTTGACATTACTGTCGCGTGACGGTGGTGGTCAGTTGATCCCTTTAGGTCACACCTTTAGGATTAACCCCTTAAATAATATATTGATCAATTTTATATGATACGAATTGATCGATTTCCTTAAAACCATATATCGAGAAATCAAAGGTTGAATCTTAACGTAGGATTTATATTTGAAATTGAAATGTGTCAATTGTCAAATATTAATTGATATTTTAGAAATATCGAAATTAGAATGAGAAGAGTTCGTGGTTATTACAAGTGTTGTATATCGTATTAACGATTATTATAATAACCATATTATGAGACGGTAATTATGAATTACTAGTCGATTTGTTAAAAAAGATTTATTTAATTTATAAATGATGTTTAAATTGTTAAACATGCATTTTAAATTAAAACAATTACATGATATGACTCATGTCACATGTAAATTGTACAAATGGCATTTTATAAAATGGAGGTCCATTTTATAATATGTGTGTCGGTTTTGTGGGTTAAGTTTAAGGGTTATAATTTGTTGAAATTACACCCTAAAAACATAATGATTGAGATAGCTTTTAACCTATTGATAGGCTTGCATGCCTATAGGTTATGGGTTAGAGAAAAGCATGCAAAATCCCTTCCTTTGGTTACTACCCCACGACATCCCACAACAACTCTATACATATGTGAATTGTTCACATTACTTCATTCTTACCTTATGTAAAATGTCTTTTTCTAGAGCAAGAAAAGCTCAAAAATCCTCTACATATATTTTCTAAATGTAAGAAAATAAAAACTCTCAAAATATTATTTACATAATATTTATACTACAAAAGTGTTGTAGTATTTTAGTAGACTAATAAAGAGATATTAGTTTACGGTTTTAAGATAACCGTTTCCGTCACCTAGCTCGTGTTCGTGTCTCGGTATTTAAGGGTAGGTTTTGGTGCATCGTAAAGGAGCCAAGCTAATTCGGTTGCTCCGTGGAGGATCGTCCTAGCACTCATTCGGACCGTTTGTAAGACCTTTTTCGTTATTGTTCCGCAAATGTTATTGCAGGCATAAGATCAACAATATTAACATGAGATTCATAAGTAAAATTAGTAGGACTAATTAAATGAACTTGTTAGTATGACTATGAGTTTCCTTGAAGTGGTATCAGAGCATTAGGTTGCTTGCATGCAACTTTATTTTTACGTTTTTGTGAGAAATACGATTTTAATTAAAAACGAAAATGATTAGTACATATAGGATATGCACGAAAATCTTAATGCATGTATACTTTCTGGTCTTAAAATTGTTTAAAGTCATTATAAATGATTTATGGAATAATATTGTTCAAATTTGTAATTAAATTGTTTAATTTAAGCTAAAAATCGGTTAAAAACGTTTTAATATGGGAAAAATATTAAAATAAAGTTTCTGGACGAGATTTTTAAATATGTTCTCACATGCATTTAACATATTATGAATATATAATTTTCGAAATTATTTAAGTTTTATGCATGGTTTATGAAATTTATTTGTTAAATTGTCATAAAATGAGTGAAAAATGGGTTTATATAGCTATATTATGAATTTAACTACGAAAAGTTTTGTAGATGTCACATGCAATATTTAAAATGTATGATAAATTTTCCAGAAATTTTTCACTTATATTGCATGAATATTGATTTTTATTGTAAACATCGTAATAATTAGTGACATAATTTAACTTAAATAGTTTAAGTTCGAATTTGACCATAAAAAGTTTATATAGTGTCATATATATTATTTCTAGTACGCATGTAATTTTTGAGCTAATTATTTCGAATTTTGCATGAGAAATGATTTTAATCGGTAAAATCGAGCAATATATGACACGATTTATTAAAAATAGGAAAAGTTGCTAAAATGGTCCGAAAAATTCACCCATATTAGTCATATTAGATATTATCATCAACATATTTTTATTAGATGCTAAAAGTTTCTGGATTTTTGATTTTAATTTTTAAAAGTTAAAGTTGAAAATTGAAAATTGTACGAGTCATAATCATTATTTCGGTTCTAAAAAAGTGTGACACTGAATTTTTCTGTCCATTTCAGTTACTTTGAGTTTTCAGTATGTTCAAAATTTGAATTTTGAATTTTCGAAATTTTTATGACTCGTTTTGATTAATTTATTACTATTTCCCGTAAAACCGATTAAAACCGAATAATATTAAAATAAAAGGTTAAGTCATTGTGAGTTTACGACACTTACTCCAACATATAATACTCAGTTAAGTGAGTTTTCTGCACATGCGAAAACAGTTGATAACTGATCAAGAAAGATTTAAAAATAGACGGAAAAAAGTAGTCAAGGATGATGATATTGATCTAGATAATGAAATCGATGAGGTTCGGGACTTGTGGACGAACTATTTTCTAAATCATTAGTCATAGAACTGTATTACTTTGATTTTGAAAATTTTGTTTGTCTCGTGATCTTTAAGACTATGTCGAATTATACGACGAACGTTCTTTGTTGGGTTAGTTCTTGAATTGAAACAATGTATGACGAACGACATTTGTCGTAATTTTTTATGAATGGCCTTTGTTTTGGTACAATTCCAGTTTTGTATTAGCATTAGCAATTTCATTATAGGCAAAATAAAGAACATCGGTTGTCACTACTACAATCCCCTTATCTTCTCTACGCTTTATGGTCGACGCTTTTATAAGCGTCGACCCCATTTTCTCACCTATATATATTTTATTAATATAATAATCAATTTGTATTGAAAAAAACTGCTACTTTAACCAAACTTCCCTACTACGATCTAAAAATTTTATCATCTGCTGCCTTTCCCAAAATTTCATTTGCGCTCTCTAACTGCTCTCTCCTCGCTCCAACCCTAATTCATCATTTCACACTCAATTATCCTTCAACCATTATTCAACTACTGTCAAAATTTCAATATCCATTCAATTGTTCAGAACCCAGTTCAATTCGATTACTATTAAAGTTTCGTTCATCTCTCAATTGCTCATCACAGTGCTATACAGTGAATCCGCGCCTATCCTTAATCATCACCGTTACCAGCTACATAGGTATGTAATCAATCTTTCAATTTGTGTTCAACTATTATTCAGTTCATGTTATTGTTCATTTTGTTACTCGTTTGATTTATTGATTCGATCGTTGTTTGATATTAGTTTAGAAGGGTATATTGATGGGAAGAATGATATTAGACTTGATGATTATTTAAGGTATTGTCTTGTTGCTCTGATTCTTTTCTCATTCAAAACAATAAGATTCCTTAATTTCATATGCTTTGTATTCTATGATAGGACATTGTCTTGGGGTTGCTGGGGGACTGGAAGCAATTGCGACAATAAAAGCTTGTACGACTGACTGGGTGCACCTGACTACAAATCAATTTGTAAGTACTTCAGCTCTATGAAACTCGTTTTTCTTTATTTGTCGATAGTTGGTTTACTGTGGTGATATATTTATCGAGATCCGCAATTGGGTGGATAAGGGGACCTGAATGAATTCAATCATAACAGTCTCCATCCATGATCCATTTGGACTAAAAAAATCTTATTATTCCAAGTTCTGTCACAAGAAAATACAAACTGGACTTGCTGTTACTAACTAAATACAGTTGGCTATTATGTTACTGACTAATTACTGATTCCTAGGGAAACTGGAAAGGGAATATGAGATGATTCTGACGAGAACTTTGCAAAGATGGTCAAAACTGATAGTGGTATATGTGAAACAAGTATTTCAGTAGAGCATCCAAGAGTTTATGTAAATGAGTAGATAATAGATGATTATGTGAATGACAGCTTTTATGTTGGGGTGTTGGGGTGTTGGGGTGTTGGGTGATGGGGTGGAAGTGCAAGAAGAAGTAAGTTGTTTTGAATGACATGAATTGATGAAAAGAAGAGGAAAATAAAGCCATGGAGCTCAGGATGGATAGCGCTAACGATAACTAAGCAGTTTAGCATATAATACTACGTATAATATAATATAGGCAGTATCCTTGGCGCCATTCCTCCAGAACTTCATAGAAGTATCCCTCATTATCATAGATTAGATTCATGGTTAGCTAGGTATGTATGTATATATGTTGTGACTTGTGGTATGTGAAATTGTGTCAAGTTGGCATCTTATTTATAGCAGCTAGCAGCTAATGGTGGATTGGTGGTGCAGTTGATGGGCAGTACCAGCCACTAACTTTCTGCGTCTCTTTTTCGAGTCTGACCATCTTACAATAATGGGTTGACTATGTCCCTTATACACGATGTTGCTCACTGCTCACTGCGCACTGCTCACTGCTCACTGCTCACTGCTCAATGCTCAATGCTCAATGCTCACTGCTCATTTCTCACTTCTCACTGCTCACTGCTCAGTAGTAGAGTTTCTCTCATGGGTCACTTTCTGTCTTTCCCAGCTATATAGCTTAATTTTGGTAAGATAAATTAGAAAGCTATTGTGATCCTTTGAGACTTCAGTGAGTTTGTTTGAGGTACCTGACATTTGTAATAATGCAATTTTTCAAAATTTGTTCGTCAATCTCATTTGCATCAGTTGTGCTTGTACTATCCATTATGCTGACATAGAACTTTCCTAAGCAGGCTGTCCTTAATTTGCCTAAGGACAAAGAAGATTTGCAAACCAAGTTGAATGAGACGAATAGCATCTTGTATGTATAAAATCTTAGAAGGTTTGAGTTTGGGAATGTCGTCGCCCCAGATAGCCCGTCTTGCAAAATCATCCTTGAATTCACAGGTATTTTTATGTTTATGTTCTTTAAATTTAATACATCTACAATGCTGGACAATGTTGCCCTCATCGCGCTCCCTCTCTCTCATGCTGTTGAGTAGTCGAATAACATGATGTTGAGTGAACAAAATCCTTAGAATGCAATCGCAATAGGCTCTAAAATCCTTGAATTCACAGGTATTTTTATGTTTATGTTCTTTAAATTTAATACATCTACAATGCTGGACAATGCTGCCCTCGTCGCGCTCCCTCTCTCTCATGCTGTTGAGTAGTCGAATAACATGATGTTGAGTGAACAAAATCCTTAGAATGCAGTCGCAATAGGCTCTAAAATCCTTGTAACTTTGCCGCGGTGTCACAGCTGAGATTCAATATTAATTCATTATTAAGGTCTCGGGGTAGGAAATTTCTCAAAATCAACATAACCAGTCAACTACAGTTTACCCGATAATGGTGCGGCTTGTTCTTTCCTAAAGTACTATTCTATTTCCTACGTATCTCCCAGTACTTCACTTTTTAGTCACTCTTCTAGTCATATGCATAGAGGTTTCAGTTAGAATTAGAACGAATGCTCGTGCAATGCATATATGGATTCATTAGAATCAGCACACTAGCGTCTAGCGTCTGTCTGGCCCAACTTACAAAGCGAATGGAACCATTACGCTTTTTTTAAAAAAAAAACAGTTTAACGACCAGTTCTTCCATCAAATACAAATTGGAACTTGGCTTGCACGAGTTTAATTTTCTTTCAGACTTTGTTTGGAGATATTAAGATCCGTCTTTTTCTTCTATAAGTGCTTACTGACTTAATGACTTAATAAATAAGCTGCAAATTCTTTTTCTTTTTTGTAGAAGTCGTAGTGTAGAATGAGTCCAGTAAGAATAGAATTCTGAATATCAAAGGAATCAGCCTTAAACTCATAAGAGTACTCATTGTCCAGAATGAAACTAAGTGCGGTATTAGGCGTGCAATGAGGCTAAGTCAGGTTCGGAATTAGGATAAAGTAATCTATCTTATTCTTTCTCTTTCTGTACTGAAATTAAAGCCTTTTGTTTGTCTTAAGCCGCTGATAAGGAGGAGTGCCCGGAGCTGGAGCAGGGTAGACTAGGCTTAAAGTCCCCCTCGCGACTGCCCTTGCTTGTACACTGACTCTCATTGTTGTTTCATCTCTTGGACATCTTCAACATTTGCTTGGATTAATCTGGAACAAGGCTGGTCACATTGTAAGCTCATTTACGTTTGTTATAAATGGTATCGTCTTTCTGAAAGCTATTAATGTGCTTACTCTAACGATGTCTGATCTCCAATATGTTTGTTGTTCATCTGATAGGTTACAAACTACGATGTAGCGAATACCAGCGGACTTCAGTATGGTAAGGTTTTGCTGTACGCAAGCATTTCTTACATGTTTAACTGTCGTCTGTCGTTGTAGACCTTTAGTTCAGAAGTCTGTTCATATCAGTTACAGTTCTTGTTGTTATACAGATTACTCTTGTTGATAATGAAGGAAAGAAGATTTTAGATCACTGGTCACTATATACTTATTGGAATGCTTACTAATTCTATCAAAATGTTTACCAATTCTATCAGATCTTTTCTTTGACTTGATGATATTTAATTTCTTTGCAGGTAGATATCGAACTCGACAAATAATGGTGGTGCATCGAGATGAGAGGAGCAAGCAAATTTGGAATTCACTTTTTTGGGACTGGTTTAGCTAGTCGTACCTTTTGTCGTAGATTATTTAATCTTTCGGGACATTTTATTATTTAATTTCTATTGTTCGGATGAACGGAAAAATTAGTATAGTTCTTTTGAACTTGAAAATATGTAATTGGATAATGTAATTTCAATTTATGCTATATGATTTTGTTTTGGTATATATTATTTTCATATTAATTCATTATTTTGTTTCTCGTAATCTATATAACTATTATTTAATTCAATCGCGTATTGACAAATAAAAGTCGTAGTTGTATGCATAGTCTTTTTCCAATACTGGAAAAGCGTCGAGGAGTTGAGAGTTTCGACGCAAAAAAGTGTTGAGACAGACTGACACCTAAAGGCGTCGTGCCTCTTGACGCCAAAAACCGTCGCCATGGTCGACACCAAAAAGCGTCGAAAATTCCTGACGCCCCAAATCCTGACGCTTTTTGAAGCGTCGAGAAAAATATTGCCGACGCTTTAAAGCGTCGAAAACAGACCAAAAAAGCGTCAAAAATGGACGGGATGTGTTGTAGTGTGTTAGGAAAGTCTGGTGTACATTATAAAAGATGGACATGGGATTATTTGGAAAGTTTGAGATACATTATACAAGATGACAATCAGATATACAATATCTCCGATGTCCAAAGCATAATGGACATCAGTTGTAAATCTGATGTCCATTACTACCACATGGACATGACCGAACTCTACATCGTAGCAACATCCCATGTCCATGACCCTAAAACTCCGATGTAGTAAAGAGTTTTTTAGTAGTGTTAGTCGAGTTCAGGAGAGTGATTATTCCCATATATATATATATATATATATATATATATATATATAGAGAGAGAGAGAGAGAGAGAGAGAGAATTGGGATCCTATGAGAACCACCAATATAATGAGAACCGTGAGAACTCTACCTTACAGACCTTTTTAAAAAAACTTAATGACATATTTGGATTCGGCATGGAATTTTATGGCTAGGGAACATATTTCTTGGTCTAGAAAATATATACTAGTGACGGAAATCGAGGTGAGATACGTTTTATTATTTTTCATGCATCTACTACCAATTTTTACGCATCTATCATTTTTCATGCACCTAGAACTCGTTTTAATGCACGTACGGCCTCTTATTTCATGCACCTAGTAATCATTTTCATGCATGTAAAAAATTTCATGCACGTAGTGGTTGTTTTCGTGCATTTATAGCCGTTTTAGTATGCCTAATTGTATTTTCGTACAATAAGTATATATTTTGTTAATTAAATCAAAATTTTTTGTTTATTGATATTAAAGTGTGTATTTGAATAAGTTAAACTAATGGTTAATGATCCAACAAAACATTCGAAGCGAGATATGGTGGAGATTTAGTGAGGGTTCTCATGGTTCTCATTATAAGGGTGGTTCTCACCGGATCTCGACCCTATATATATATATATATATATATATATATATATATATATATATATATATATATATATATCATTTTCACATATAATCTCGATTATGAGCGTACTGAAATAATAAAGATCATGCAAGAGCTTAAAAGAACATTTGTAATCATTTGGTATGCGTCCGCATATAAATATCTACCATGTATTGTCTTGTCCATTTGCCCATGTCGTCTCGGGTTTTGAATCATCTAGCTAATTAACTACTTTGGGAGTTTGCATGTGTGGGGTTGTCTAGTTTCTTATGCTTTCTTGAGGACAATCAAACGTTTAGCTTGGGGGAGTTTGATAAGTATTCTTTAAATATGATTTCACACCTATATTCAGCTCATTTTTATATGATATTTGCACTAATTTTAGTGATTATGTGATCGAATTACTTGTTTAGATATTTTGGGTGAGTCAAGTATGTTTTGTAGGAAATTTAGCTTTATTAACTATTTTCCGTAAATTATGCTAATATTGAGAACATTAAGCCAAGTGAAAGCTAAGACAGATCATGCAAGCAACTAGAGATGAAGAAGCATTTATTTGGTGAAGAGTTAGCACAAGGTCCCATGTGCATGTCAAAATGTAAACAATTGAGAAGTTAACCATGCAAGGTTAGTCAAAGTTTAGCGAAATGAAATGGAAGAGACTTGGTGCGTAATGCGTGCATATTGTATATACTTTTTAGCATCTTTTGGCACGCATTTCCTGTTGGGAAATGTGTCCTCAACAATAGTGCGATCCCGTCAATGATAATAATCATTGTCATAAATCTTATGAAAAGAATATGCAAGGGATGATCCGATATGATATATATAGTCAACTGACCAACAATAATCGGTAATGATTGGCTGACTAGAGTTTGACATTACTGTCGTGTGACGGTGGTGGTCAGTTGATCCCTTTAGGTCACACCTTTAGGACTAACCCCTTAAATAATATATTGATCAATTGTATATGATACGAATTGATCGATTTCCTTAAAACCATATATCGAGAAATCAGAGGTTGAATCTTAACGTAAGAGTTATATTTGAAATTGAAATGTGTCAATTGTCAAATATTAATCGATATTTTAGAAATATCGAAATTAGAATGAGAAGAGTTTGTGGTTATTACAAGTGTTGTATATCGTATTAACGATTATTATAACAACCATATTATGAGACGGTAATTATGAATTACTAGTCGATTTGTTAAATAAGATTTATTTAATTTATAAATGATGTTTAAATTGTTAAACATACATTTTAAATTAAAAAAAATTACATGATATGACTCACGTCACATGTAAATTGTACAAATGACATTTTATAAAATGGAGGTCCATTTTATAATACGTGTGTCGGTTTTGTGGGTTAAGTTTAAGGGTTATAATTTGTTGAAATTACACCCTAGCTAAAAACATAATGATTGAGATAGCTTTTAACCTATTGATAGGCTTGCATGCCTATAGGTTATGGGTTAGAGAAAAGCATGCAAAATCCCTTCCTTTGGTTACTACCCCACGACATCCCACAACAACTCTATACATATGTGAATTGTTCACATTACTTCATTCGTACCTTATGTAAAAAGTCTTTTTCTAGAGTAAGAAAAGCTCAAAAATCCCTTCCTTTGGTTACTACCCCACGACATCCCACAACAACTCTATACATATGTGAATTGTTCACATTACTTCATTCGTACCTTATGTAAAAAGTCTTTTTCTAGAGTAAGAAAAGCTCAAAAATTCTCTACATATATTTTCTAAGTGTAAGAAAATAAAAACTCTCAAAATATTATTTACATAATATTTATACTACAAAAGTGTTAGTAGTATTTTAGTAAACTAATAAAGAGATATTAGTTTACGGTTTTAAGATAACCGATTCCGTCACCTAGCTCGTGTTCGTGTCTCGGTATTTAAGGGTAGGTCTTGGTGCATCGTAAAGGAGGCAAGCTAATGTGGTTGCTCCGTGGAGGATCGTCCTAGCACTCATTCGGACCGTTTGTAAGACTTTTTTCGTTATTGTTCCGCAAATGTTATTGCATGCATAAGATCAACAATATTAATATGAGATTCATAAGTAAAATTAGTAGGACTAATTAAATGAACTTTATAGTATGACTACGAGTTTCCTTCATTTCAATGGATTTACATGCATTTTATGTGCTATTTTACCCCTGTTTTGCTTCTTTGTGTATTTCTTGTTGTTTTGCAGGAAAAAATATGTAAAAGTTGCGAAAATCATGCTATTCTAGTCAAAATTATTCTATTCTTAGACGATGGAACAAAGTCAAGGAACCTCACAGCTTCAGAAGTGCAGTTTACGGAAGATATATGCCTAAACCGGGAGAAAGATGAAGAACATAGGCAGCTGGACAACAAATGAGCATTTTGGTCGGATAGAAGCTCGATCGAGGACTGGTTTTTACTTGATCGAAGAGTTGCAGCAGAGGAAATGCTCGATCGAGTAGACACTTACTCGATCGAGGAGATTGCAAGAAGAGCAGTAGGATCGAGGATTCTAGAGTTGCTCGATCGAAGAGATGCAGGAAGAAGTTGCTCGATCGAAGGGTTCTGGAGGAAAAGTTGCTCGATCGAGCAACTCACTTACTGTTGGAGGAAGTGTCCTCGACAAAAGTGCGTTGACATAATTAAAACTCATTTGAATGAAACACAACTGGGAATGTTACTCTTTTAAAGTCGACTGATCAACATTTACCGATAATGATTGACTGTCTAGAGTTTGACATTATCGTCATATGATGGTGGTGATCAGTTGATCCCTTAAGGTCATATCTTTAGGGAATTCCGTCTCAATAGAATATTTAATTAGATCGTATTAGATACGAATTAATTAATAACTAGAAATTTGGAAATGATTTTATGTGACGAATATTATTGTAATGGGATTATATTAATAAAGGTTAAGGTAGTAAAATTATTTTATTACATGGTTTTTATTTACTCGTTTTGGAAACGATTAAATTGAGAAAGAACACGGTTGATCATAAAATTGTAAAGAGTTGTAATTAAAATTATGATACTCCCTCCTATTCTATGTATTGTTCCCTATTTCCTTATTCGGTTATTCGGGTTTTCTTCCCTATTTCCTTTTTTGGAAGGATTTGTGTGGTCTAAATTCAATGGTAGGTGGGCCATTGTGTTTTGTGTGGTCCAAATCATATTCCTTATTTTTGGGGCAAAAATGAAAGGGGAAGAATATATAGAATAGGAGGGAGTATTACATTTTATAATATAGTAATTGAGAATTACTAGTAATATTATTTAAATGTTACAAAATTATGAATTATGAATTTTAAAGAGTTAAAATTGCATAATTAACAAATTGGGTCATGTGTTATGGGACATGTGTGACATGTTACAAATTAACACAATTGACAAAGATAAAATGGGTCTATATTAAGACCCATTCCAACCGTGCATATGAATGTATGTGTGGGATGGTTGTGTGCGTAAGTAAACAATAGGATTGTGTGTGTCATACACAAAGAATATGTAAGGAATAATTTTTACTTTTGTGTAAGTGAAAGAAGGGCATGCTTTGGCCTCAGATGGCTTGCTTGGCCGGCCATATACTCTCACTTGTGAACATATTTTGCTCCATATGTACTTCACCACACACTCTATATACTTACTAGTTTTTGTTGGTGGTTTGTTTATTCATTCAACATCTCATTCTCTTCTCTACTCTAGAAAATAGTTTTCTAAGTAAAGAAAATCATTTCTTATACTAATAATATTAAGAGTAATATTATTATTATTTCTAGTATACTTAATTCAATTTTCTAGTAACACTACTACAAAAAGAGACCTAATGCAACATTTCGTGTGCAACACTTACGGGTTGTGTTGCAATTTTTACTTAATTATGCAACGCTTTATTTAAAAATGTTGCTTATTACCTACATAATGCATAAATTTAAGATAAGTGTTGCAATATATTAATTTAATTGCAACATTCTTATACAATTGTTGCATTTTCTAGCAACACTTGTGCAACACTTTCGTCACATACATATTAATCAATCTTAAACCCTAATATATGTATCTCTAAAATTTTCCAATTTCGTTTAAGCGCTTGAAATTTTCAATTAAAAAAAAACAAAAGGGGTGGTATAATGAAATTTGGGTAAAAAACATTAGGCGGCATAATCAGTCTAAAACCCTAGCTAATACCAGACGATTACTCCGTCACTCATCCTTCATCATCGTGTCCACCGTTTCTTTATCATTCCAAAAAAAAACTCAATCAACGGTTCTCGATCATCAGGGTAATCGATTCACGCGTTGATATTCATCCCATTTCAAATTTGATTCTTACTCAACGGGGGAGTAGGTAGACTAATATCATCCTTTGATTGGTCGCTTCTGGGTTAGTGTTCACTCGTACACTCATTGATTTGATTCTGTTGTTAGACTAATTCTTTGTCTTGTTATACTCTTTCATATTTATTTGTTGTTGAACTGTGTAGTTTAAAGACTGGTACGCCATGTACTTGTGCTGATCAAAATTTACCATATTATGTCATTATCTATTGTACGGATGTTGCAGGAAAGGCAGATGCTCAACACCTTTCAATTTGGTAATGGAGCCTGGCAAAACGTTATAAAAATGCCACCACTTAAAACCCTGGAAAAATTTGAGGAAGCATATAAAGTCATCTTGGTTTTGGATGATCGTGAACACTTTGTCAGGTTAGCTACAATCTCAAAATTATAAATGTGATTTTGTGTTACCCAAAGGCCAGAACAGCAAAAGAAGCTCCTCCACTCTCGTCAAGTATGATAAATTGTGCATACTCATTAGTGTGGGATGTATAGCTCTCCTCTTTCATACACTTGCATCAAAACTGGATTTGTTTGTGTTTATGTCACACATTCTTTTAGGTTCCGTACCTCTCAATGTGATAGTTTCTTCTATGGTTAACTAGTGGCTGATTGAATACTTATTGCGAGCAGAGTCATTTGGCTTGCTCAATTCTTAATACTAAAAGTTTCAGTCTGTTATTTCAATGGCTTATGCTGCAGTATGATATTTTCTTTTCTTACACTCTGATTCTTGTAAAGTTTCCGAGGCTCATTCATTCACTCTTCCTACAAGCTGATATAGGAGAGAGTTAGCCAGCTTTTGGAGAATCAGAGTACTCCATAATAATTATATGTGTTTTTAATCTTTAGGGGTTACTTTTTTTTATTTCCCTTTCATGGCTAATCTTTTTGTGTTTCAGGCCGAACTCGAGAAACATCATGCAGAAGATTGGCAGAGAATTTAAAATTGAAATACAGGTAACTTAATGCATCCTGCTATTGCTCACTATTGATACCCTACAATTCGTTGTTCATCGCCCTTATTCTGGCCATAAAATTTGAGACAAAATGAAGTCAAAGTGAGTATGAAACGACACTTTCTCATTCTTGCTTTTTAAATGTTAAATGTGCTCTGGTTTGATATAGTGGAGCTACCCCCTATTTCCTTTCCTTATGAAGGATAATCCATGATATATACATGGCTAGTGTTTCTTTTCCTCTCTGAACTAAGTATAGGTTAAATCAATACTGATAAATAGAAAGGTTAGCTCGAAAGGATAGAGCCAGTGACTAAAAGTTTGGTGAAAATCCTAAGGGGTCTCATGTTTAAGCCCCTGTAAGAGAACCATTGTGGGGGTTACTTATGGCCCAAGACTTGGGCGGGTTCCTGTTGGCTCAGGTGTGTTACGGGTTTGATCAGTTCAGTTTCGGCTAAAATACGGGGTGCGTGTTTTCCGGGTTTTGAAAATACGGGTTTGTACGGGTCGGGTTCGTACGAGGTTTCGGTCGGATTAGGGGTCAAAATATGGTCAGCGAAACGCCATCTTACAAATCTGTATTTTCTTTAATTTTAATTATAAACTTATAATTATTCTTAATCTTTATTTTAATTTTAAGGTCTCACATTCTTTTGTTTTGAAGCATAGATTTACCTTATTACTCAATGATTACCATATAAAGCTATTCACTTATTGTCATGTATTTAATTGATCAATATTTTGCATACCAATGCGACATTGAACATAGTAAATTAACAAGTTTTCACTCTTACTAATGTCATCTTGGTGAATATCTTGGTAAATGTGTTACATGACTAAAGCCCCTATGGCAACTTATGGCAATCAGCCACAGAGTAATCCTTTAATTCCTTAATCACAAAGCTACATACCCTTGTGAAATGACTTTGCAAATATATTATGGACTTTGCATATTTTCATCCAGAACCAACAAACACCATTGAGAAAGAGATAGGAAAATCTGTGGAAGCATATAAGTATCTCTGATGCACACGCTGCTCAAGTTCAGTCCTTAAAAAAATCCCATTCCAGCATTTTCAGATGCATGCTCTACGACTTCGGACATCCAGCTGTTCTCTATCACGCATTGCAATAAGCATGCTATACACACTCTGCTAGCATAGCTACGCCACTACGTTGCAATGCTCATCTGTAATGCCAGCAGTATTGCAGACCATACTACTGACAGCCCCTACATCGTCCCTACAGTAAATTGTCATTCAGATGACAAACCCTGACTTCTGCACACCCTCGCAATTGCCAGCCCTAACTCAGAACGCAGCTGAGACAGACTCTACAGCATCCTTGTAGACCCATTAGTACGCAGTCACATTCACAAATTCCATCCCTCCTTTCACCCGAAATACATTCATTCATCCAACCCTCTGCCACTGAATCTGAAGCCCAGCAGTTGATGTTATCATCTGAGTGCCACTGCCGCAGTCATGCATCCAGACCCTCTGCCCTGAGTCTGAACGAATCCTGCACCAGTTGCCCCACATTCATGCATTGCAATGTTTGTCAGGGCCTTTAGCAGGAAACATTGCAACTCCCAAGCTTGTCTGCCCTGAACAAACACCTATCCTTTCTTTCCTAGGCCTCTGAAGCACCTATTTAAAAGGTTGAGCCCCAAACCCCAAGACTACAGACCCGTTTTTGTCACGCTTTCCAAGCACTTGGCCTATCCCAGAAGGTTTCCTTGCGCCAACAACAAGGACATCAACAAGCTTGTTTGTTGTAGGTATCCAAACTTTCGCAACTACTTTCTTAGCCTTGCCTATTCCATATATGCATAGAAGGGAGTCATGCCCCATCTTGTTACATTTTTTGCATAGAATTGGTCGCCATTCATACTTGAAGACCTGTTATTTATAATAATCATTGCCCCATGTTTTATAGAATTCATGTATGTTTCTGGTTTATATATTGTTGTTTTATAACAGGCATGTGCTAAATGTTTTCTATCTGCTCAATATTGTAGAGAATACCAGAAAGGTAGCGAGCAATCTTGGTTGTAACAAGATAAGTAATGGAAATGTAGGATCAAATCATGTAGATGTTCTGATACCAGAGGTTATTCAGGTACTGTTGTCTATCAAATTCTTTGTTAGATGGCATGATTGATAAAGCTTTTGTAGGCATATAACTGTGGTTCCATTTCCTACAAGGATGCTCTCAACTCACCGGGAGGGGGCGTAGCTTGTAGGGCTGGTGCTACGTGATTAGGCTTTTTCACCACTGTGCTTTTTCCGTATGATGATTTTGTGCCTCCTTTCCTATGTGCCTTTTTTTTAAGCTGATAATATACGTCGTCAACCTCCTTTTCTTTGTGCCTTATTTTGAATGGCTTTCAAAAGGTAAGAATGCTGCTGATTTTGTGCTTCATTTTGCAAAACAGGTTGCATTTGAGGTATTACTATTATGCATGTTGTCGGATGATATTTTGTTCGGATGACAACGTACATCAATATCTCGTGGGATAATGGAGTACTACAACGACATGAAGACTTTTATTTAATAATAATCGTTAAATCATTTGTTCTATTTTAAACATTTGGTACATTTTTTTGTACTTAAACATTCGTGAAGTTCTATTTTTAATCCTTTTTGGAAATGTAATTGACATTCATTTTTGAGATTGAATAATTCTATTGTAATTTTTGAATGATATGCAATAATACACGATTATTAAGAATTGCAATTCTCTATTGTGTTTGGATGAACTAGTGTTGCGTTTGTTTATTATAAGTGTTGTTTTTGGACGTAACTAGTGTTGCGTTCTCAAAATAAAAATGTCGCATTTGTTCGATTAAAGTGTTGCTTTTTAATATAAAAAGTATTGCATTTTTCTACGAAAAGTGTTGCTAATTTTTCACAAGAAATGTTGCATTAGAAAATAAAATGTTACCTTTGCATTTGAAAAAAGTGTTGCATAAAAGTAACATATGTAACACTTTATAAAAGTGTCGCAATAGTTCAAAAATTGTTGCATATAGTGTTGGAATGAGCTAATGCAACGAGACTTTATACAGCACTTCATTAAGTGTTGCATAAACTCTATAGCAACACTTATATGACATTATGCAACAATAGTGGAGTGTTGCTATAGAATCAAAATGTAGTAGTGATAGTGAGTTAATGATAACTCGAACAATAAAAGTGATTGTCATGTACGAACCGTCAATATGATATTTACTGCTCCACATTTTACAATCTTTGATGCACATTCATCATTTGAATTAGTAGTTTGTGTTGTGAACAAACCATTTATTCTTATTACCCAAAATTTACAAATTTCGGTTTCCTTCTGACTCACATTACCTCGTATAACATGATCCTTTTCAAGTACATGTCTAGTACTCATACAAGATATGAGTTTCCTTTCCTTAAGGAAGCTCCCACTGTTATCTTATAACTCGTGACATGTTGTTCTCACGTACATAGTCACATTGTACTAGAGTTCATATTGTGGTTTACCTAGATTCGATCCATTAGTTCTCCTCGAGAAATTATATCGAAATAAGCTTTTGACTCAACATCTTGGCATGTTAATCAAGGTCGTACGAATCATCACATTCATATCTAGGTGAATAATTTATCCAGCCTTTTTGATCGTCAATAGGTGACGTTTCATTATCATATAATAAACTCTCCTATGATTCTTCATCATTCAATGATGTTCTTAACATTTTTACTCATCTAGAATTGAAAACCTTTCATTCTTTTCCTAAAAGAATTACCATTCTCTCTCAATGGTAGGTTCAACTTTCTAATGACTAGTTCTCCCACTAAATTTTGTATCACTATTTTTATAGTTGAATAACTCCCACTATCAATATCTCCATAGTGATTAGCTCCTACTCAATCAACATCTTCTCTTATGAACATTTCATTTCTCGTCCTCGTTCCCTTGGAAAGCACCAGGACATGATTTCTCCTCTATAATCCTTTAGAATAAGAAACACTATCATCAAAAGAACAGAAGACGATTTCTCCTCTATTATCTTATAAAATCAGAAATGTTAACTTCAAGGAACCGTTTTCTTTTATCCTCTCTAGGAACTAATGACATAAATAACATTTTCTTTTGTGTCCTCGCGTAGTTTCTTATGTGTCATCTCGTAGTTTCTTCTTAGGGTTCTTCTCAAGGACCCCATATAGGATTCTTTTCTAAGATCCCATATTTAATCCATTGGTTTGCGGGCGTAGAATTTTCTCCCACTCTATCCTTTAATATAACCTTTATTCTTACAAGGATAGCAATTTCGCCCATAAATAATGTATTGGATAGTAAGTATTATGAGTGGTGAGATATTAGTTCTCATTTTCACTTAATGTGATCATCTTATATTGAACTAATTAACTCACATCTGAGTTTGATGTTTATATCTTATATTGATTGAGTGTTTTTACTGAGGTGTAATTCTCCTTTAAGCAAATCAAATTACTTTATTATGATCCTATCATGTCTAGCGTACGGTGAACTATTCAAGGTACTTTATTACGATCTTATGAAGATCATATCAACTCATGTTATAAAGTATAAAATGCATTTAAAAAACAACAATTTGTTTTAAGAACAAAAGGGATGACTTGGGTTGAAAACCAAGTCACCAATATTCAACACTACAACCATTGTTTGAAAAACTAAATCCTTGTCATACAAGAAAATACAATGTTCTTAAATTTAAACTGCATAATCGAAAGAAGACATCAAATGAAAATTCGAGCTAAGCTCTTCATGTCTTCAATCTTCGGATGCTACCATAGCTATCCAAGAAAAGAACTTCAAGCTTCCTTTTCTTTCTCCTTGCCCTTGTCCTTGGAAGGAGTCCCTTTAAAACAATTAAAAAGGGTGAGAGTTAACAACTTGTCTCAATATACAAAAGTTAACAACATAACATGAATTTAATTGAGAATTATTTCCTACAGCGAGAACCTTTCCAACTTTTAGGTCGGCCAAGTATATCGGGAAATTTCTCTTCCAATGATCAATCCTTGTGCAATAATGACACTTATCTTCAACCTTTGAAGACGATGTAGAAGCACCTTTCGAAAAGGTCTTCTCTTTGAATGGTGTGATCATGGAGGCCTTCTTGACTTTGCCTTTTGTACTACTCTTCTTAATCTTCCCTTCGCTCCTTTTCTCAATGTCGAGCATATTCTTCGTAGTACTTTGAATAAGTCCCATATCCCTTTCCGCTTGGGTGAGCATTTTAAGGAAGCGAAGAATTCGATCTATTATGAGAGAGTCCGTAATTTCCGCTCCATGTACTTTCAAGGTTTCGGATAGCTCAACCCTTTTGAGCACATAAGAACTTATAATCTGACCCTTATCTAAGTTTGGGTCAAAGAAGGCGGAGGTCACCTCATGAAGTAACATCCTAGGAGTTGGTGAAAACATGTTCTTAAGCTTGGTGTAAATCTCATTTGCCGTGCTTAGATCAAACATTCTCCTATGGAGATCCGGCTCCATGGAGAAAATAAGTGTGTGCTTAAGAGCATTCGACTCTTTCATATAGGCCTCATAGGCCTCACGAGTCGCAATCGTGGAATGAGTGGTGGGAGCGGGAGGAGCGTCTTCGGTAAGGAAACGAATCTTATTGTCACCTTCCGCGGCCAAAAGTAATTGTGCGTCCTAATTTTTAAAATTGGTGCCTTGCTTCTCAAACTTGCAACGATCCATGAAGGATCGAAGCCATGATACATTAGTGAGAGGTGGAGCGTTATGAGCCATTTGATGATTGTTGAAAAATGAACTACAAACAAAATGAAGGAATTAAAACAATTATCGTTTATTAGACTTGTAATATATTAAACAAGTCAAGCATCCACTTAATGATCTCTTACCCAATTAAGTAAATGATCCCGAGACCCAAATCCATACTAACCCGGGCACGGTTTAGCCGATACATCCCTCGTTAATATAATTCGGTGGATTAACCTTTAATCGATTATTCTACCTTAGAACTCCCGGTCGATAAAAAATACATTAATTCTTATCTTTAGCCCGAACTTATTGCAACTACGGTTACTCGAATACCTTCGTTGAGATCGACCAAATTTCAAGAGTGTAATCATATTACCCCACTTACCAACGTAACAAGTTTAGCACCCCGGTTTAGCCGAGCCCACTTCCTTATGAAGAAGGGATTCATGGGTTCTTTACTTTTTGGTAAGGCTATGTCTCAATATTTGAATACGTAAGAGATCTTGTCAATTTATTATCTATCCCCTTTAATTGAACTAAGTCGGTGAATTATCGATAAATTAATTGACACGGTCGAAAACTCGATGAACATGCATGATATGTAATGACGATTTGGCTATGCATGCAAACATATAAAGCATAAATAAAAGCATAAAAACTTGAAAACATAAATAAATCCTAGTATGGCCTTCCTAAAAAAGAAAATCAAATGTAAAATACAAATTCGGAAACCAACTCCTTGGTCCCTTGAGGTTCACACGAGGCAAGCATCCAAGGCAAATACCGTCTTGGTTGGAACTCCTTTCCGAAAGGCACCGTCTTCAAGGATCTCCGGAATATAAAATTACAAATTTTCAAACTATTTTATACATTATAAAAATAATAAAGAAATAAAAATAAAGTGATACGAGATCACATTTAATTACAACCGAACCGATATTCCCATACATTTCTGGCAATATCGATTAAAACTAAGGCCATACTAAGCTAAATTACATAATTCCAAATTATGTAAATAAAGTTATGACATTCATAAACAAATGCAATGCTTATGAATATGTAAATAACATGCCAATCCTAAGCCAAATCGTCCTATTTAAACATAATTTAAATATCGTTATAATAATAACCCGGTTTTATGGAATTGCGCGATTTTAACATTTAAAATCACTTAACACTACGTGAATCAATATTCACGTTTAATTTAAACATCCTAACACTTTTAGGTTCCAAAATTTAGTCTTAATCAAATTTTGAACATGATTTAACTTATTTATTAAAATATTGTTCTGTATATAATCGGTTTTACGGGAAAATATAATATAAAAATCCAAATGAGTCATAACAATTTCGAAAAATTCAAAATTCAAATTTTGAATATTCTGGAATTTTATTAAAATTCAAGAACCCAAAAATCATAGTATAAACAAAATAATCAATTTATTTCGAAATAAGTCGTAAAATTGCACATTTTGTGTCGGAAATTCAAAATTCACTTTTATAAAATGCAATAAAATACTAATAAAAACTAATGATAATATTTGCACATTCTAAACACTTTAGAATCTGAAATGAACAGTAAAATCACTACCCAAGGTCTGAAAAAGTGAATTATGACTTAAAATCCAAAAAGCTAACTTTAACTTGTAAAATTTAAATTTAAATTTCCAGAAACTTTTGGCTCCCAAGAAAAATATGCTGATGAACATATCTAATATGACATCTGTGGGTGAATTGTTCCGGCCATTTTAGTAACTTTTACTATTTTTAACGAATTTTGTCATATAATATGCGATTTTAACCATTAAACTCAATCCTCATGTAATATTCGAAAGAAAAATCTCAAAATTTACATATATGCTAGAGTTAATATATATGACACTGTGTAAAAGGTTTATGGCCAAATTCCAACTCAATATATTTAAGTTGAATTATGTCACTATTATCTCGATTTTTACCATAAAAATCAATAATCATGCAATACTTGATAAAAACTTTTGAAAACTTTAATGTACATTTTAAATATTGCATGTGACATCTCAAAAAAATTTCGTAGCTAAATTCATAATTTAACTATATAAACCCATTTTATACTCATTTTATGACAATTTAACCATTAAATTTCATAAACCATGCATAAAACTCCAATAACTCGGAAAATTATATTCATAATATAGAAAATGCATGTGAGAATATATATAAAAATCTCGGCCAGAAAGTATTATTTGCTATTTTCCCATATTAAAATCATTTTAGCCGATGAATGTACCAAAAATTAACAATTAATTTATTAAATGAACAATATTATTCCATAAATCATATAAAATGACCTAAAATATTTTTAGGACCAGAAAGTATACATGCATAAATATTTTCGTGCATATCTTATATGAACTAAATATTGTACGTTTTATTTGTTAATCATATTACTCGTAAAAACGAAAACGAGTTGCATGCAAGCAACCGTATGCTCTGATACCACTTGTAAGATTCGTCATACTATCCCAACTAATTAATTAGTCATACTAATATCACTAAACAAATTAACCTTTTAATTTGGTAACAAGAAATTTATGCATACAAATGAAAAAGCGGAAATGAAAGAATCAGACCCTTACATTCGGTCCAAATATGCTAGGACGATCCTCCACGGAGCAACCAAAGTAGCTTTCCTCCTTTACGATGCACCCAAGATGTACCCCTTAATATCGAAATCTTTCACGGACTAGGTGAGTAAAATCGGTTTCCTCAAAATCGAGTTCTAAACCTATTAGAACAATAACCGAATTACTATATCTATTATAGTGATTAATATAATCTAATTATATTATTATAGAGAATAATAGTTTCTTACTAGAAAATATTAGAGAGGAATTTGTGAGGTTTTTCTACACTAGAAAATTGTTTAGGTTAACATGAGAGTGAATTGTGAAAAAAAATCACATTTCTTATGGTGGGTGGGTTGAGTGTGTCGTGAGGTAGAGTGTTTGGGAAGGTCAAGGGGTCTTCCTTTTTTTACTAACCCATGCAATAGGTATGCATGCCTACATTAGGCATTAGACCTATATTAATCATTATGTTTTTAAGGCATAATTACAACTAATTAGTCCTTAAAACACATACACTCACACGACACAATTTATGTAAAATGGATATCCATTTTACAAATTGTAATTTGTACAATTGTGTGACATGTAACATGCTATGTGACATAATACAATTGCATTAATTTAAAAATACATATTTAGCAAATAAATAGTATTTGTAAATAAACTAAATCATATTTATCAAATTAATTTAGTATATCGTAATTAACGTTCCAAAATATGGTTATTATAATAATCGTCAATACGATATACAACGTTTGTTATAACCATGATCTTTTCTCATTTTAATTTCGATATTTCATAAATATCGATTGATATATGACAATTGACACGTTTCAATTTCAAATATAAATCTTACATTAAGGTTTAACCTCTGAATTCTCGATATTTGATTTTATGGAATTTGATTAACTCGTATCGCACACAATTGATCAATATATCAATTAAGGGGATTATCATATAGGTGTGACCTAAATGGATCAACTGACCACCACCATCATACGACAGCAAAGTCAAACTCTAGTCAGCCAATCATTACCGATTAATGTTGGTCAGTTGACTGTATAATATCGAATCATCCCTTGCATATTCTCTTTATGAGATTTAGCAATGATTTTTATCACTGACGTGATCGCACTATTGTTGAGAACACATTTCCCAACAATAAATGCCTAGTTATAAGTAACAATTTATATATGTTTCAGGTTTACACATCAGACCGTTGTTCGAGGAGTAACTAATAGTGTAATACTCCGTATTTTACGGAACAATATTTTAATAATAGATTATAATTTATAATTACTTTGGCGTGTGAGGTATTTTGGGTCGTTGTTATTCGATAATTAAGTTATCGAATGCGTGTTTTTATATTTTATATGCAGTTAGTGAGGGGCCGAGTATATAAGTCAGTAATCAGACCGTGTTGTATATCGTGGTGTGGACCTTGAATTGCGTGCCAACTACACCCTTTGTACAGCCCATCTCGTTTTTAAGTTAGAAAAAAAATATGATAATCATGTTGTTACTGGTACATTTCTAGTACATTTCACTCCTACTTTTGTTTTATTCGATTCTGGTGCATCGCATTCGTACATATCTGCGGAGCATGCTAGGGCTATAGGACTTGATGTATATGATATTATAGTTGATTCTGTAACTATACCATCTGGAGAGTCCATAGCTTGTAGTAGAGTCTATAGCAATGTAATGATCCAAGTAGGAGTTTTGAGTTTTGAGTCGAACTTTGACACCCGTCGTTGAGGGGTGCCAAAGATAAGATTTATAAAACCTCGGCTTAAGACTAGCTACATACTCCGGTCAACCGACCAAACACCTCAGTCGACCGACCAGTTAAGCTGGTCGGCCGACCAAAGTCTACTACAGGCAGTCTTGGGTGTTATACCATCTACGCTATTTTACTCCCTACATCCTAACATATGCAATTAGTTACTCATGGATATGGAAATAACAACGAAAACAGTAATAAACATGGAATTCATGGTGAATAATAATCTAAACATGCGATAAACAATATGGCTTTGGGATTCTAACCTAAACCGAATACTAGCAATCCTATGAAACAATAATGAATAATATGAAAACAAGAGAGTTACCGTAATATGGATTAAGGCAGAAAAGAACAAGCTTTATGGAGTTCCGTGGAAAGATTAACGATTACAACCAAGAACAATGCTAAAACAATAACTTTTGTGAAAATAGAAAACTAAAACTAAAGATGATCAAGAGATTGTAAATAGATGATAGTGTATCAGATGTAAACTAAAAACTGAATGCCTAACCCTAATCACATAATTAGCTTAAGTAGGCGAAAAATATAAGCTTTCTAATAACCTAATCACGCGAATGGGCTTTTGCGGAAATTATGAGTCTGCGCCCTGGTCGACCGACCAGGTGATGAGGTCGGTCGACCGATTGTCGGGCTTGGTGGACATCTGACTTTAAGATAGCAGGTCTTCAGGTCGATCGACCTAGGTAGTCGGTCGATCGACCGGTTTTCCTGTGTATCAGCCTTGATTTCATCTTAGTTTGACCTTTTGTTACTTGGTATGCGACTTGAGTTAACTTTTCCTCGTTTCTTGGTTATGCAAAAATCCCGAGGGTAGAAATTTGGTATAAAATCGTCTCTTTTCCGCATAATTCTGCAAAAGAGCATAAAAATACGAAAGTAGACAATTGTTGGGAAATAAAGGCTAAAACATAGTAAAGGAGCGACAAAATGCGTGTTAAAATAAATGTAAAACATCATAAAATAGACACGCATCAAATTCCACAAACCAAACCTTGCTTGCCCTCAAGCAAGAAATAGACTCGATCTTAAACTAATGGAACGATTTCAATCTCAGAGCGAAATTTACATGTAAGTCTAAACCAATGCCAAGTAACAAAATGAGAAAGTGTTCAAATCATGCAAACGAGTTATGAGGTTGTCAGACTTGCAAAAATAGAAACTATAGAGACTTTATACCATGGACTCTCGCGGAACGCTCGAGACACACATGAAGCAAAGGGTGAGTATATGTAAAAGATAGAAAGAAGTATATTGTAAAGACACTCACCTAACTTCGACCCATGAAAACATGCCTGCAATCTAACATGAACAAGCATTCTACAACCATGTATAAACATACTCATTAAGTGACTCGGATACTTGGAATTAAGGTAATGAAAGATATGTGAGGTGAAAGGTAAAAGTGGTTAATATGTTTTTGGACTTGTGGGGTTAGTAGCCAAGCTAGTAAAACCGGTTTCCAACAACATATTTCATGACTTTTGATATTAAGAAGGTGCTCTTTTGTAGCACAATTCTCACATTAAATAAAAGAAAGGGACTCCCAATTATTTTGGATGAAGTACGGGAGTGATAACATGCAAAAGAAAGGGATTTCAGAACGAATTTTGAATTCTGACCCTGTTAGTTGGTCGACCGACCAAAGGGTGCGGTCGGTCGACTGACTTTCCTGTACGTTTTGATTTTTTCGTTTTTCTTTCTTTCTTTTTCTGAATTTTTCTGTTCTTTTTATTTTCTTTCTTTCTTTCTTTCTTTCTTTCTTTCCTCTTTTTGCTCAAGATAGCAAACAAACCAAGAAGCCTCAAAAAGTAAACCAATGACCACAAATACTAGCTTGGTAAGGTAGGCTAAGTATAGGATGTAGTTTTGGGGGATAGAAAGACAATTTTGGCTATGTAAGGCTTATGGGTAAATAAGAGAAAAGGGATCCCAAATGCACGTACCAAGACTCACAAAATGAGATAGTAAACAAGTATATAGCAATTCAAGTTTATGTTTATGCATATTGATATAACATGTTCCAAGGGGAGTACTACTCACATCCTAGACAACTGGTTTAAGAATGAAACCGGGATTAAGGCTCTAGAACTCAGAATGTATCGTAGATTGCCAAGGTACAAGTCAATTCTCAAGAGAACAAGTTGACAAAAACTCGTAGATATGCGAAAGACTCTCATACTAAAACAAGTTGACAAGGCAAGGCAAAGTCATAAACGTGTAAGATAGCAAAGATCATCCTTGAAATACTCTCGTTCCGACTCGATCTATATGCTAAATTAAACGTGCATTTTTTTGAAATTTTTGAATTTTTTCTATTTTTTTGTTGGTTTTTTTTGTTTTGTATATACAAAGAAAATAAGAAAAGAACGAATGCAATACAGAAATGCAATAAACGTGTGACAAAAATGCAATGGAACAATGCATGTGACACGAAACCATTCCCCAAACCAACCCGCACAATGTCTCCATTGTGCATTAGCCTAAGTGAAGGTTTCATAAAATTAAGGGAAAAAATGCAAAAAAGTAAAACCAAGGGAAAATGGAAAGAACTCACCGGATTTTTAAGCGCATGAGAAACCTCCCCAAACCAGCGTGAGCTAGGAGGTTTTGGTGGTCAGCAGTGCCACTCCAAGTATCTGAAAAAGTCAAACAAAGAAAGACCTTTTTCGGGGATTAAACACGTTTTGGGTGATGTATAATGTTTTGAAGGTTTGAATAAAAGAAAAGTTGGAAGCATAAAGGAAAGGAAAGGGAGAGGAACTCCCTTATGACGTTTGCAAGCTTCCCAAGAAGATCACAGACAGTCGGTACAGGTGAAGCGGTCGACCGACCGTCCTCTCTGGTTGACCGACCAAACTGCAGTTTCTTCTGATCTGCAGGAATTTGGTCGACCGACTGATGGTGCTGGTCGGTCGACTGCCATTCCTGTACAGTGGCCTCCTTTTCTTCAAAATTAACTTGTATAAACCAAGTTAATCTTCCCCAAACCTGAAAAACATTATATATGCGCCCAAAACATGCGCAAAAATCCTGAACCAAGTCTAATTGTCTCTACTACGCAACAAAAGCAAAAATTGTTCTAAAAAATAAAGCAAGCAAAAAACTAAAAGCCTCAACAAAACTGAAAATTGTCTTAAGAAACTGAAAACTTGAACAACTCATCCGCGAAAGATGCGGAGAATCTTGGACCACGGCTTTTGGCTATATGCCGTAGTCTCCACCTTGTTCATATGAATGGCCAAACACGTCTCCTCTCCGTCGCAAAGCATATGCGACGGACTCATCTCTTTCTCCTCTTTTCTTCTTCTCTTGTCCTCCTCATCAACCACATCCGGGTCTTCATCCTCCTTATAGCTTAGGATCCCTAGTCCACCTCTTTGCACAACGACCTTCTTCACCGAGGGCTTCCCCAAACCAATTCCTGCATTAGGCAAAATAGAAGCATCCTCCATATTGCTCCCAATCTGGGGCGGAGGTGTAAAAACAGGTATGGGTGTAGGCAATAAAATAGGAGAAGTGGCGATGACCTCATACTTCTTTTCAAAAGTAATAGCATTACATGTGATAGGGGTCATAACATCTTTCTTCCTATAAGATAGACCGAAGATGATAGAATGCTTCCCTACCTTAAAAGTTAAGGTCCCACTACCTACGTCGATTATGGCTCCCGCAGTGTGAAGGAATGGTCTCCCTAATATGATAGGTATATGGGCATCCTCGGGAATGTCCAAAACTACAAAGTCATCTGGGAAGAAAAACCTGTCAATGCGCACAGGGATGTTTTCCAACACCCCTATGGGTTCCATAGACGTACGGTGTCGACCATTTGGACCGTCATGCTAGTCATTGCAAATGTGGTCATTCCTAGTTTTAAGGCCACACTTAAGGGGATAACACTGATGCTAGCCCCTAAGTCACATAAGGCCTTTTTTACTGGAAAGGTCCCTAAGTTACAGGGTACAGAAAAACTCCCAGGGTCCTCTAACTTATGAGGGGCAATAACATGGGACAGAAAACTGGAGGACTCTTCGGTAAATGCTACCGACTCTACCTTATCTAGAGACCGCTTTCGGGTTAAAAGCTGTCTCATGAACTTTAAGTAAGAAGGAACTTATTGAACTAACTCTAAAAACGGTACTTGTACATTTAATGAACGAATAACGTCTTTAAATTTATCAAAGGATACCTGTTCCTTAGTTGGTAGGAGTCGCTCCGGATAAGGAGGGGCGGAACTTTCAGCATTTGCAGCCCTCCTTAAAAATTTGGGGGTCTTGTCACCCCGGAATAGGAAGTCTCTTAGGTTGTCCGACATTTCTGGCCTAAAAGAATCCGTATGTTCAGCATCTTTGGTCGGTCGACCATCATCGTCGGTCGGTCGACCAACCTCCTGTTCACCAGAAGCTACTGGAAACTGCTTCGTGGTCGACCGACTGGCATCAGTGGTGGATGAGAGCATCCGTATTCAGTGGTGGGTTTGAAGGTGGTTGAGGTACGAAAGGTGGTTTTTGATAGTTTTGTTTGTGCGGAGGGATGTAGGCTTGATTTTGTGGTGGTTGTTGGTGTTGTGGGTTGAGGACATTTTGGCTTGTCCATCTCATGTGGGGGTGGACATTGTTGCTATTTGGGTCATAGAAGTTGTTTCCGCGGTAGTGTTGAAAGGCCGCGCATGTCTCATTTGACGAAGTACAGAATTTTGAAACATGCCCCTCTCCACCGCATCTCTCACAAATGAATGGTCCGTCAGAAACTGCATTCACTTGGTACACACCACCCTTACTCCCACTCCCAGTCTCGAACTTACCACTATTAACTTCCAGCTTATCTAGTTTGGCCATCAAGGCCTCAATAGCTGCAACATTAGACTCAGCCTTCATTTGGTTACCACGGGAAGTCCCGTGTTCAGCACGATGTACAGCAATATCCTCTATTATCTTGAGACCCTTAGTCTCTCCTGAGTTCTCTTGGAACCTCCCATTGGCTGCAGCATCCAAGTAGGCCCGGTTATCGTCATAGAGGCCATTGTAGAACTGGTTACATAGAAACCACTGTTCAAATCCATGGTGAGGTATGGATCGAACGAGTCTCTTGAACCTAGTCCAAGCCTAACTAAAATCTTCTGGAGCTCCTTGTTTAAAGCTAGTAATATGCGCCCTCAAGGCATTAGTCTTGGCCGCGGAATAGTATATCCCATAGAAGGCCAAGGCTAATGTGTTCCAGTCGGTCACTCCCGCAGCAGTGCAGTCTAAATCACGGTACCACTCCCTCGCCGAGTCTCGGAGGGAAAAGATGAACGTAGTCTCTTTGATTTGATGTTGCGTCACTCCATCTGGGGGTGCAATGGAGCATATATAATCTGTGAAGATTTCAATATGCTTAGCTGCATCCTCATTGGCCGCGCCCCCAAATTGATTTCTCTCCACCATGGAGATGTAGGACGGTTTTGCCTCGAATGGTTTCCCCGTGCCCGCGGGTAGAGTGAACCCTTTGTAAAGGTCCTTCACCTGTGGCAAGAAGTGACTGGCGATACTTGCTTCCTCGGCCATCTTTTCTTCCTCTTCTTCAAAGGTTTGGAAGTAGGTATTTGTTGGTGTTTTTGGTGTAGGTGGATTATGAGGTGAGTTTGGTTGTGATTGTGGTTGATTTGGTGTAGGTGGGTTATTTTGTGGTGATGGTGGTGATGATGGTTGATCGAAAATATCCTTTTGGAATAAGGAAGATGGAGAACCTCCTTCTTTATTCTACAAGGCAAGCTTCTTTCTTGCTCTAAGGCTCCTCTCAAGCTTGAGGTCTAGTGGTAGGAGTTCTCCTTGAACTGACCTGCGCATAAGATGGAAACTACAAGAAGAAAGTGAGAAAGGTTCCTTAGACACAAAAACAAAAACAAAAACAAAAACAAAAAATAATAAACACTGGCGTCACCTCCCTGGCAACGACGCCAAAATTTGATACCCGTCGTTGAGGGGTGCCAAAGATAAGATTTATAAAACCTCGGCTTAAGACTAGATAGCGTAAGTCAAGGGTCGAACCACAAAGAGGTGGGGAATGTTTATTGTTTAAGGTCAATGTTTTAAGGTAAAAAATTGGGGGTTTTAAATTGGTTGTCACTAAGTCTAGAAATAAAGATAACAATAAAAACAAGAAAATAAGAATGAGATAAAACTTATAATAAAAAGGATGCTAGGATGTTCGGGTAGTAAATAGCTAGGATGGTGTAAATCCTAAGTCAACATGTATTGCAATCGCGTAAGGGGTGTAACATATCCTTTCGGTCTATGGTACCTAATAGCTCCTTTCGGCCTATGCTATTAGTTCCTAGGTCTCACAAGTATTGGGTGTCAACAATAAGGGTGATTCCTAATTTCTAGGTCACATACCTTTCAGTCTTAAGTAACCTAGCTGTCTTGAAACGTTAACCAATGCCCTTCCCGTATCTTTCAACCTTTGGTAAGTCATTAGTAATATCCTATAAGTCTCCTTTCAGTCTCATTATAGGTTATTATGGTCGACGAAATAAAACAGAACTGAAAACATACGCAGTTTGGTCGACCAACTAGCTACTCCGGTCGACCGACCAAACACCTCAGTCGACCGACCAGTTAAGTTGGTCGGCCGACCAAAGTCTGCTACAGGCAGTCTCGGGTGTTATACCATCTACGCTATTTTACTCCCTACATCCTAACATATGCAATTAGTTACTCATGGATATGGAAATAACAACGAAAACAGTAATAAACATGGAATTCATTGTGAATAATAATCTAAACATGCGATAAACAATATGGCTTTGGGATTCTAACCTAAACCGAATACTAGCAATCCTATGAAACGATAATGAATAATCTAAAAACAAGAGAGTTACCGTAATATGGATTAAGGCAGAAAAAAAAACAAGGTTTATGGCATTCCGTGGAAAGATTAACGATTACAACCAAGAACAATGCTAAAACAATAACTTTTGTGAAAATAGAAAACTAAAACTAAAGATGATCAAGAGATTGTAAATAGATGATAGTGTATCAAATGTAAACTAAAAACTGAATGCCTAACCCTAATCACGTAGTTAGCTTAGGTAGGCGAAAAATATAAGCTTTCTAATAACCTAATCACGCGAATGGGCTTTTGCGGAAATTCTGACTCTGCGCGCTGTCGACCGACCAGGTGATGAGGTCGGTCGACCGATTGTCGGGCTTGGTGGACTTCTGACTTTAAGATAGCAGGTCTTCAGGTCGACCGACCTTGGTAGCCGGTCGGTCGACCGGTTTTCCTGTGTATCAGCCTTGATTTCGTCTTAGTTTGACCTTTTCGTACTTGGTATGCGACTTGAGTTGACTTTTCCTCGTTCCTTGGTAATGCAAAAATCTCGAGGGTAGAAATTTGGTATAAAATCGTCTTTTCCGGATAATTCTGCAAAAGAGCATAAAAATACGAAAGTAGACAATTGTTGGGAAATAAAGGCTAAAACATAGTAAAGGAGCGACAAAATGCGTGTTAAAATAGATGTAAAACATCATAAAATAGACACGCATCAAACTTGATAGAGTTTCCTTTGGGTGGCTTTGAGGTGATATTGGGGATGGATTAGCTGAAAAAGTATAAGGCCTACATTGATTGCTATTAAGGGAAGATTACCTTGAGGGGACCTAAGGGAGTGAGAGTATCTTACAAGGGTTATTCTGTGAAGCCTAAGCTGAAACTAATAACTATCAATGCGCTGAAGACTTGCCTAAAGAGGGGTGATGAGATGCTGTTGTGCCATGTGAGAGATTTGACTGCAGAGAAACCCTAAGCCAGTGAGATCGAGGTGGTAAGAGATTTCGAAGACGTGTTTCTAGAAGAAATTCCTGGGTTACCGCCAAAGAGGGACTTAGATTTTGGCATTGATCTGAAACCCATGGCTGAGCCAATTTCTAAAGCACCTTATCGTATGGGACCTAAGGAGTTGGAAGAGTTAAGGAAGCAGTTGGATGAGTTAACCAACAAGGGGTATGTGAGACCGAGTGTATCACCTTGGGGAGCGCCTGTGTTGTTCGTGAAGAAGAAGGATGGAACCATGAGGCTGTGTGTGGACTAGAAGGAGCTGAATAATGTGACGATCATAAATAGGTATCCTTTACCTCGTATCGATGATCTTTTTTACCAGCTGAGTGGGACTGGAGTGTTTTCCAAGATTGATTTGAGGTCAGGGTATCATCAGCTGAGAATCAAAGATGCGGATATCCACAAAACTGCGTTCAGGTCGAGGTATGGGCATTATGAATTCATGGTGATGCCATTTGGTTTGACTAATGCACCTGCTGTTTTTATGGATTTGATGAACAAAGTGTTTAGTCCTTATCTGGACCAGTTCGTGGTGGTGTTTATCGATGACATTTTGGTGTATTCGAAGAATAGAGAAGAGCATGCTAAACACTTGAGCTTAGTGCTGCAGACTTTGAGGGATCATCAATTGTATGCCAAGTTTAGTAAGTGCGAATTTTGGCTCGAGAAAGTTGCTTTTCTGGGCCATGTGGTTTCCCTGATAGCGGTTCTGGTTATTAAAGTTGTTGTAATTCCGCTGGTAGCTGCTACCTCAAGATCTGTTGTTGTTTGAGTAGCTTGCATTTGGTGTTCTGAATCCACCACTCTAATTGTCCCTATGGTAACTGTTCCCAGCACTTTGCGTTCCCGACCAACAATTGGATTGCTTATGCCCAATTTTCCCACACTTGAAACAGGTAGGGTTGGCACCACTTGTCCCAGACATAGATCGGTTTCCACTTCTATTGCCTCCTGGTGCACTATTAGAGAAAAAGGAACGGTAATGATTGTTTGGTTTCTTGCTCCCCGAGCCCTCAGTTGCAGACTCGGACTTCCTCTTATCACCTATTTCTTTCTTTTCCGCCTTAATCATGTCAGAAATTCGCTCAGCCTGCCCAGCCCTCTCATAAACATCTTCAACGGTTGTGGGCTTGGCAGCCAGTAGCCTTTTCTTAATGTCGGTGGTGAGTCCATTCTCGAATCTCGCAGCTAGCATCTCCGATGTATATCCCAAATCAGCTACGTTCTCAGCAAGTTGCACGAACTTACTGTGATATGCTTCCACGGTCATTCCCTCAGTCATTTTGAAGGAATCAAACTCAGCTCTCAGCTCGCCCTTTACATGTTCTGGCACGAACTTAGAGGATAAAATCCCCTTGAACCCTTCCCAGCTCACAGACTCTGACCCAATCTCTTCCGCAGCAGCCTTGATCTCCTCTTTGTTGTTATTTGTAATACCCCGTATTTTAGCTTCAGTCAACAACTGTCAAACCTTGTTTTGTACGAGTATTTCAAATAGAACGTTTATAAAGTATTTTACGTAAATTGTTAACTATTTTATAAATCGTTTTCTACGGTTATTTCGTACTTCATAATCATTTTATATTTGATGATTATTTCATAAAACGACATTTCATTCGTGTTTATTATTTTTGATAATATATTTATAATTAAATATTTTGGATTTATTTCTCATTTATACTTGTTTTATTATTTAAGTCGTAATTATATTTAAATCCAATTAAATTAATTTATATATTCTTATAATTAATTTATTTAATATTTATTAATGCTAAATTCTATAATCTAATTATTTTTACATACTCGTTTATTTTAAATTACGGGTTAAGAACGAGATATAAACGAATTAGTGCCTCGATATGCTTGATGGGCTATGGACTCGGTTAGGGTTGAGAACAAACGAACCCTACCTCATAACAAGACCTCCATCGACAAACCCTACCCCTTAACAAAAAAACCTACATCGACAAATAATCATACATCGACATATCACCTTGTGCCTCCCAATTTTGTTTGAATAGGTAGAACCCTAATTTAGCATAGAGAAGCGTGATATTGAGGAGCGACGAAAGACACTGTCATCATCGTTGTCAACACCATCATCATAGTAAGTTATAATTACATTCGTTATAGTACAATTATTATCATCGTACATACATCGTCATAATTGTTTCGTTTATGGTTATAATCTGATTTTCTAGTATGAATATGGGGGACTAGTAGTAGGGTGTTGTTTTGGGTTGTGTTGGTGGTTGTGGGGTCGCGTGCGGTGGCCGGAGCACCACCAGAAAGGGGCTGGTGTTGTCGTGTTCAAAAAAAAGGAAAACAGGGGTTCTTCTAGGCGTGTGTTAGAGGCTGTTTGTGGGAGGTTAGGGTGGTGCCGTGGGCTGGTGGCTACCACCAGGGAAGACGTGGGTGGTGAGTGGTGTTAAGAGTGGTGTTAGGAGGTGGCACTGGTGGCTAGAATGGAGTTTGCGGAGGGTTTTCACGCGGGTGCAGCAGTGTGGCAGGGTGAAAACAGAGCATTATAGCGGGATGAGTGTTAGGTGTTTGGGGCGGTTTTGATGGGGTTTATGGGGGAATCTAGGACACACCTTTACCTCTTATGGGACCACTGTGGGTCAGTGGTTACCACGATGGTGGCCAATGGAGTTGTTGGGCACGGTGGAGGGAGAGATGAGCGTGAGAAAAGAGGGAGTCGGAGATGGTTGCTGGAAGTAGAGGGGTTCGGTGAGTGTGCAGGCTGTTTTGGGCTGTCGTGGTGGTTGCTGTGGTGGCCCATGGTGGTGTCGAAGGCATGGTAGTTGTAGTTGGTAGTACGTAGTTGACTTTAGGATAATTGGTGGTGGTCGTTGGTGTCTTGGTTGGTGGTGGGCATGTCGTGAACTAGGGTTGTACGAGTATGAGTTTGGATGGTCTGGTTATATTGAAAAGTTGCTGGTCGTGGGATTCGAACCCAGGCTGTCGGGACTGTGTTGTGTTATGAGTATTATTATTATTATTACCTTATTATTATTATTACCTTATTATTATTGTTATTAAGTAGTGTTGTTTTGTCTTATAATTGTTATTATTCCTAATAATCATTATCATTATGGGTAATATTATTAAGGTAAATTATGCTTGGTATTATTATTCATATTATGATTATTGTGTTTGTTTATTTTAGTGTAGTTATGTTTATGGTAGTTGTTATAATGTTTGCTAAATTGACTAGTATAATTGATATAAATAATTAGTCAATGATAATTACATGTTATGAGTGGATATTACGATTATTGTTAATTATATTATTGTAGTGGTATGGTTGATATTAATTTTAATAGTGGTGCTCAAGTATGTTATGAAATTAGTAATAGTTGATTATTGATGGTATGCTATTATTAGTAAGTCTAAATATAGTAAGTCTATATTTAGTAAGTTTCTAATTGGTTAGTGATAATTGATAGGTATACGTGTATAATGTGTTATGGGTAATAATTTATGAGAACATGATTGAATAATCGAGTAGTAGTGTTTGGTTGTATGAATAGTTTTTAATAGTAAGTAATGATTATAGGAACGGAATTCGAGGAGGAACATTGCTAGACGGTGATTTCTTATTTCAGACTTGCGACTCCAGGTAGGATACACTGACCCTATACTCTATGATGTGTTATGAATGAGTGTTAAATTGTGTGTTATGGATGCTGAGCATGATTGATATGGTAATGATATTGGTTGGATTGAGTGTTGATTATTATTAGTGGCATGAGCATTGCATTATTTAATAGTATGATTGATTAAGAGTATTGTTGCATTCATGAGCATGGCATATGCATTGGTTACTGAGAAAGATGTGAATCAGATGTTGTTCTGATATAAAGCCCAGGGTGGTTCTGCAGACCAGGCCTGGTGACGACCGATTATAGTCTGCCGGGAGGTTCGGTATGGCTGGGTGATTCGGGTTTGAGATTGTGATTGAGATTGAGATTGAGCTCGAGCATATCATTGCATTTGCATATCATAATTGTTGCATTATCTATTTTTGTGTTATCCTACTCAACCGCGAGGTTGACAGTGTATTCGTGTACACCTACGATGATCCGGAATGGGGAGTAGATTCTACAGGTCAGAGACATATGGATTAGAAGCTTGGGCATTGAGAGAGACATGGCTTGGACCTACTTAGAATTAGATCACATACTTAGATGTTATCAGTCGTACTTTATTCTTTGCATAGTAGTTGTAATATCAAAAGTTCAAATTTTATCAGTTTTATATAAAGTACTTTGTTGTTCTTACTTTGTTATTCACTACCTCGGACATTCCGAGATGGTAACAGCTCTATTTATTTGAGAATGTCTTGCTAAAGGCTCTTATATAAATGGGGGTGTTACATTATTCCACTACAATCGAGCTGTACCCTTTAAGTAGAACACGACCTGGTCTACCTTCATCGCCTCTGGAACTATCAACAGTTCGAAGATGCTCTCAAATTCCCGGCACCACTCAGCCAGCAGGCTTGGTGCCCCCTCACCATCATATTTGGTTGGATTATGCCTAGAGATGTTGTTACTCATTTTAACGGCATTGGTTTGAGCATTGCTTCCAATCCTGGCTAAAAGAGCAGCATTCATAGCCAGTAAGAGGTCTAATTCCTCTTGTGAAATGTTAGCAACGTTGGGTTCTCTTCTGGGAGGCATTTTGCTACACAAGTGACAAAATTTATGAGCATCCTAGGTCAACTCATACCCTGACTTGGTCTTGCTAACATACATAACCTAGCATGTAACTTCTTTCATACGGTTGAGCCCTATTTAACATCATATTATAAGTCTACCTAAAGGGTTAGGGATCACATAACCGCATGCATATCATCACATAATCCAGGGTCATATTCAAAACTCATATATATATATATAACATTTATGCTGTCAATGCTTAGCAATAACAGTTTATGCATGTCACTCATCATGCAATATCACTTTCATGCTTCACCGTATACATATCATCACTAATCTTTCATATCATAACTTACCTCATTCCCTTGCTGCTGAAATGTTAGTACAACATATATATACGTATCTATCTTGGGTCTTTCTTTATTCCAATACTACCCACAGTCATCTCTCAAGGTAACCAGGTTAGACTGAAAGGGCCACTGACTTGGTTTGAGGGGGCCCCTAACTCATCCCAACTCCTATGGGGCTCCTAACAGTTACTAGCCTGGGATTCATTTTATTTAGACACTCCTATGTTCACTGTTTTCATTTTGGTTTAGGCCTGAGGATCGTTCACTCTGATACCATTTTCTAACACCCCCATTTACCTAGGAGCCTAAACTAGGACTTCCAGGGTAAATAGGACCGTTACCATCCTGGTTAAACCAGGGTAGTAGATAATCATAGTGAAAGATAGACAGTACTTTAAAAATAAATTTTGTTAACTGAAAGCTGGTACAAGACAAGTCTATGAAGAAGTCTAAAGTCCATACAACTGATAACAACCTCAACTACAAATATGTAAAACTAAGTGATCTAGAACTAGGTCGGTCCATGCCATGTCTCTCATTCCATGCCCAGCTCCTAATCCTGTTGTCTCTGACCTGAAAGATCTACTCCCCATTCCGGATCATTGTAGGTGAATACGAATACACTGTCAACCTCGCGGTTGAGTAGGATAACACAATAATAAACAATGCAAACAAATGTGATATGCAAATGTCATGAAATGCTCGAGCTCAATCAAAATCTCATTCTCATACCCTTGCACCAAGCCATACCGAACCTCCCGGCAGACTATAATCGGTTGTCACCGAACACCAGCTCAACAGCTGATAAGACACCAGGCCTGGTCTGCAGAACCACCATGAGCTTTACATCAGAACAATATCTGATTCATATCTTTCTAAGCATTTAATGCATATGCCATGATTATGAATGCAACACCAAATAATTAATCATAAACTATCATGCTCAGAATTCATACTTGCATTCAACAGGCAATGCACATCCACACATAACTTAATACAGAGTAAAGCACCAGTGTAACCTACCTGAAATAGAAAATCTGGACAAGCAATCAACGTCTAATAATATTCCTCCTCGAAATCCGTTCCTATAATTATTACTCTTATCAAATTCTACTCATATAAACAAACGCTACTAAAATTACTTAATCATGTTCCTAATTAATTGATTTATTTATAATACATTGTGAATATATCACATATAAGCATGCCCATAACATACAATTATCATTAACCAAATATAACTTACTATTTTTAGACTTACTAAAAATAGCATATGATCAATTAATCAAATATCACAATACTCGTTAATAAAAATAATAATAATAACAAATTCTTATGCCATAATAACTCATAACAATAATAATAGTTACACTACTAAAATTAAGACATAATCAATAATAATAAAAATATAATATTAATATTAACATAACATCCATAGTTGCTTAGGCCATAACTACATGACTAAAATTATTAACACACCCAAATTAATGATAATTATGATCATGATCAATGAAATTATAAAGGAAAGAAAACAGCCAACTTCAATTCGTAAAAAAAAACAAACGTGCAACAGCCATATCAACAACCCAGTCTGGCCGTGACCACCCCCTGTTCACGCTAGTCCCTGCACCGCTGTCAACCCCTGGCTTCTCCACTGGCACCACCAGGCTCGCCTATGAGCCACAGTGGTTCCAGGGGAGGAGTTAGCAGCCGTCGACCACCACCACCGGAACCATACTGTCGACTTAAAAACCCATCACCGCAACCCGACTCGGTTTCCTGTGTTACAACTACCCTACGAATCCTGCTGTAAAAACCACCATTGATGCCCGTCGTTGAGGGTATCAAAGATAAAATTTATAATTCCTAACTTTAACAATAGATAGTGAAAGTCAGGGTCGAACCACAGAGAGGTGGGGAATGTTTATTGTTTGGTGTTAATGTTTTAAGGTAACAATTTTGGGGGTTTGATTTATTGTTTACTAAGTCTAAACAAAGATTAAAATAAAACAAGAAATAAAAGATGAGAATAAAATATAATAAAAGGGATGCTAGGATGTTTGGGGTAATAAATAGCTAAGGTAATATAAATCCTAAGGTCAACATGTATTGCAGTCGCGTAAGGGGTGTAACATATCCTTTCGGTCTATGGTACCTAATAGCTCCTTTCGGCTTATGCTATTAGTTCCTAGGTCTCACAATTATTGGGTGTCAACAATAAGGGTGATTCCTAAATCCTAGGTCACATACCTTTCAGTCTTAAGTAACCTAGCCGTCTTAAGGTGTAAACCAATGCCCTTCCCGTATCTTTCAATCTTGGGTAGGTCATTACTAACGTCCTACAAGTCTCCTTTCAGTCTCATTGTAGGATATTATAGACAACAAGGAAAGACGAAACAGGATTCATGCGCGAGTGGGTCGACCGACCAGCTACTCCAGTCGGCCGACCACCGCCTCGGTCGACCGACCCACTATTTGAGTCGGCCAACCGCGGCTCTGCTACAAGTCGGTCTCGGAATACTACTCACATCCTAGACAACTGGTTTAAGAATGAAACCAGGAAATAAGTTCTAAAACTTAGAATGTATAGTAGGTTGCCAAGGTATAAGTCAAGTCTCAAGATATACAAATTGATGAAAACTCGTAGATATGCAAAAGACTCTTATACTGAAACAAGTTGACAAGGCAATGGTAAAGGCATAAACATGTAAGATAGCTAAATCATCCTTGAGATACTTTCGTTCCGACTTGACCTATATATATGCTAAAATAAACGTGCATTTTTTTGGAATTTTTTTGAAAGTTTTCTATTTTTTTGGATTTTGTATATGCAAGGAAAATAAAGAAAAGAACAATGCAAGACAGAAATGCAATAAACGTGTGACAAAATGCAATGCATGTGACACGAAACCATTCCCCAAACCAACCCGCACAATGTCCCCATTGTGCATTAGCCTAAGTAAAGGTTTCAGAAAATAAAAGAAAAGGTGCGAAAAAATAAAAACTAAGGAAAAACTGGAAAGAACTCACTGGATTTAAAAGATGTATGAGAAAAACCTCCCCAAACCAGCGTAAGCTGGGAGGTTTTGGTGGCTAGCAATGCCACTCAAGTACCAAAGAACGGTTGCACGATTCCGAGGAAGAAACGAACTGACTGCGACGGACAGGTAGGTCGACCGACCCATATAGTAGGTCGACCGACCTACCTGTAATCTACAGAAATTTCAGCGATACATGGCTGGGTCGACCGACTTGAGTATCTGGTCGGTCGACCCTCTGTGTCCCAGCGGTCTTCGTTTCTTCGTAAATCCTGAAAAAGCAAGAAAAATATATATGCGCCCAACAAATGCGCGAGATTCCAGAAACAAGTCTAAAGTCTTAACTACGCAAGCATAAAGGAAAAAGTTCTAAAACTACGAGCAAACCAAATTAAAAAGTCTCACACAACAAAAATAAATTGTCTTAAAACTGTAACTTGAAACAACTATCCGCTAAAGATGCGGAAAATATCCGACCACGGCTTTTGACGACATGACGTAGTCTCCACGGTGTTCTCTTGATTAGAAAAACAAATCTTCTTCCCGCCGTCGCAAAGCATATGCGACGACCTCTCCTCTTGAGCTTGCCTCCTCTTCTTCTTCTCCTCCCGATCCACGATATCCGGGTCTTCATCTTCTTTATAGCTTAGATATCTCATTCCTCCTCTCTGGACTATGACTTCCTTTACTTTGGGTTTCCCCAAACCAATTCCTGCACTAGCCAAAATAGAAGTGTCCTCCATATTGCTGCCAATCTGGGGCGGAGGTGTAAAAACAGATACAGGAACAGGTAATAAAGTAGGAGAATTAGTGATGACCTCATACTTCTTTTCAGAAGTGATAGGATTACAAGTGATGGGGGTCATAGCATCCTTCTTCCTGTAAGATAAGCCATAGATAATAGAATGCTTCCCTACTTTAAAGGTCAGAGTCCCAGAGCCTACATCTATAATGGCTCCTGCAAGGTGGAGGAAAGGTCTTCCTAGTATTATAGGTATTTGGGCATCCTCTGGGATGTCCAAAACTACGAAGTCAACTGGGAAGAAAAACCTGTCAATACGCACAAGGATGTTTTCCAACACCCCTATAGGTTCCATAGATGTACGATCTGCCATCTGGACAGTCATGCTGGTCATTTTAAATTCGGTCATTCCTAGTTTTAAGGCAACGCTTAGGGGCATGACACTGATACTAGCACCTAAATCGCATAATGCCTTCTTTACTGGGAAGGTTCCTACATTGCAGGGGACAAAAAAACTACCAGGGTCTTCTAATTTGTGAGAGGCAATAACATGTGTTAAAAAACTGGATGACTCTTCAGTGAGGGCCACCGACTCAACCTTATCTAGAGACCTCTTTCTCGATAAAAGTTGTCTCATAAATTTAAGATAGGAAGGAACCTGTTGAACTAATTCTAGAAACGGGACTTGAACATTTAATGAACGAATCACATCCTTAAATTTGTCAAAAGATACCTGATCCTTCGAAGGTACGAGTCTTTCTGGGAAAGGAGCGGCTGAAGACTAAGTATTTGCAGCCCTTTTAAGAAATCTAGGGGTCTTATCACCCCGGAAAAGAAAATCCCTTAAGTTATTTGGCAATTCTGGACGAAAAGGGGCCTCTGGTTCTGCCTCGGTGGTCGGTCGACCATCTTCCTCGGTCGGTCGACCATCTTCCTCGGTCGGTCGACCACTGTCCTGTTCAGCGAAAATTTTCGGATTCTGCTCTGTGGTCGGTCGACCTGGCTCCTGGGTCGGTCGACCTTCCTCGCTGCTACTCGGCTGTTTTTCTTTCTCGACCCCCACTTTAGCTCCACTTCGTAGGGATATGATGTTTAGAGTCTCTTTTTTCTGGTCCGTTTTGGTCGGAAGTTGACCCGGAGCCCTTGTATCATTCTTGCCCGCAATTTGAGCAATCTAAGATTCTAACATCTTCATCCCTGCCTCTCTAGCCTGTGACTCCTTCTGAACCAACCCAATAAGATTTTGGATAAGAGTGTCGGTGTTGGGTGGTGGATTTGAAGGTGGTTGAGGGTTGAAGGGTGGTTTTTGGAAACCTTGCTTATGTGGGGGAATATATGTGGAATTTTGCTGAGGTTGCATATGTTGTGGGTTAAGAACATTCTGGCTTGTCCACCTCAGGTTGGGATGGACATTATTATTATTCGGGTCATAGAAATTGTTCCCACGATAGTGTTGAAAAGCGGCACATGTTTCATTGGATGAAGTGCAGAATTTCGACACGTGCCCTTCTCCACCGCACCTCTCACAAGCGAAGGGTCCGTCTTGAACGGCGTTCACCTGGTAAATACCGCCCTTGCTTCCACTTCCTAGATCGAATTTTCCTCCAGCCTCTAATTTTTCCAGTTTGGCCGTCAAGGCCTCAATAGCTGCTAGGTTATATTCGGATTTCCTTTGATTGCCTCTGGAGGTACCATGCTCAGCACGGTGTACAGCAACATCTTCTATCAATTTGAGACCCTTAGTCTCTCCTGAATTATCTTGGAATCTCCCATTAGCTGCAGCATCTAGATAGGCCATGTTGTCATCGTAGAGGCCATTGTAGAACTGGTTACAAAGAAACCATTGTTCGAATCCGTGATGTGGTATGGATCAAACAAGTCTCTTGAACCTGTCCCACGCCTCACTAAAATCCTCATTGGGGCCTTGCTTAAAATTTGTGATCTGCGCCCTTAAAGCATTAGTCTTTGATGCGGAATAGTACTTCCTGTAGAAGGCTAAGGCTAGGGTGTTCCAATCTGTGACTCCCGCAGCAGTGCGGTCCAAATCTCTGTACCACTCCCTCGCAGCGTCCCTAAGAGAGAAGATAAACATGGTCTGCTTAATCTGGTCCTGTGTCACTCCTTCTGGGGGTGCAATAGAGCATATGTAATCTGTGAAGATTTCAATATGCTTTGCAGCATCCTCATTGGCCGAGCCTCCAAATTGGTTTCTTTCAACCATAGTAATATAGGCAGGCTTGGCCTCGAATGGCTTCCCAGTACCTGCAGGTAAAGTGAACCCTTTGTATAGGTCATTTGCCTGAGGCATGGAGTGACTGGCAATAGTAGCTTCCTTTGTCATGTTTTCTTCTTCTTTTGGAAAAACTGAAAAGTAGGTAAAAGGTGGTGTTCTTGGTGAAAGTGGATTGATGGGTGAATTTGGTTGTGAAGGTGGTGTTTTTGGTGAAGGTGGTGATGATGGTTGTTCAAAAATGTCTTCTTGGAATAGGGAAGATGGTGAACCTCCTTCCTGATTCGCTAGAAGTTGCTTTCTCCTTTCTCTAAGAGTCCTCTCAAGCTCGTGGTCAAGTGGTAGGAGTTCTCCTTGAACTGACCTGCGCATAAGATGGAAACTACAAGAAAATGGTTTGAAGGTTTAAGGAACAAAAAGTTCCTTAAACAAAGAGAAACAAAAACAAAAACAATAAACACTGGTGTCACCTCCCCGGCAACGGCGCCAAAATTTGATGCCTGTCGTTGAGGGTATCAAAGATAAAATTTATAATTCCTAACTTTAACAATAGATAGTGAAAGTCAGGGTCGAACCACAGAGAGGTGGGGAATGTTTATTGTTTGGTGTTAATGTTTTAAGGTAACAATTTTGGGGGTTTGATTTGTTGTTTACTAAGTCTAAACAAAGATTAAAATAAAACAAGAAATAAAAGATGAGAATAAAATATAATAAAAGGGATGCTAGGATGTTTGGGGTAATAAATAGCTAAGGTAATATAAATCCTAAGGTCAACATGTATTGCAGTCGCGTAAGGGGTGTAACATATCCTTTCGGTCTATGGTACCTAATAGCTCCTTTCGGCCTATGCTATTAGTTCCTAGGTCTCACAATTATTGGGTGTCAACAATAAGGGTGATTCCTAAATCCTAGGTCACATACCTTTCAGTCTTAAGTAACCTAGCCGTCTTAAGGTGTAAACCAATGCCCTTCCCGTATCTTTCAATCTTGGGTAGGTCATTACTAACGTCCTACAAGTCTCCTTTCAGTCTCATTGTAGGATATTATAGTCAACAAGGAAAGACGAAACAGGATTCATGCGCGAGTGGGTCGACCGACCAGCTACTCTAGTCGGCCGACCACCGCCTCGGTCGACCGACCCACTATTTGAGTCGGCCGACCGCGGCTCTGCTACAAGTCGGTCTCGGACTTTCTACTACCTACGCATATTCATCCCCTACATCCTAACATATGAAATTTAGCTACTCATGGTTATTAAGACGATTATGAAAACGGGAATAAACATGGTAAACATAGTAAATAATCTAAACATGCAAGAATTAACAAAGCTTGAGATTCTGACTTAAACGAATGTAATAATAATAAGAACAATAATAAAGCTAGATTAAAAGAGTAATTACCAGAATCGGGATTAAGGCAGAAAGGAACAAACTTTATTGATGAATGCTTGAGAATTATTGAAAGATTACAAATAAACTAAAGACAGAATAAAACTAGATTGTAACTTTATTGTAGCTTATTAACTAAAAAACTGAATATACTGCTGAATATGAATGCCCAAAACCCTAATCACAAGATTAGTTTATATAGGGCATAATTTAGAATTTCCTAAAGGCTTCACAATTCTAATTATTTCCGAAAAACTGTTTCTGGGCTTCGCTGAGGTCGGTCGACCACTTTGGTGGGTTGGTCGACCTCTTTTACGGATTCAAGTGAATTCTTGGGCTTCCTTCAACCTTTTTGGACTTCATGAAAATCAGGCCTGGTCGGCCGACCCATGTAGCAGGTCGGTCGACCGCTTCCGCAAAGGAATTCTTTGGTTTTCTTCTTGCTTTGACTTTTGGTACTTAAATAAAGACTCCAGTTGACTTTCCATTGTTTCTTAATTATACAAAAGACTCGAGGACATGAATTTGGTGCTAAATCATCCTTTTTCCGCATAAATCTGCAAAAGTGCATAAAAATACGAAAGTACACGATTGTTGGGAAATAAGGGCTAAAACATAGTAAATGAGCGACCAAATGCGTGTAAAAATAGATGAAAAACATCATAAAATAGACACGCATCAAATTCCCCAAACCAAACTCTTTGTTGCCCTCAAGCAAGAAATAGACTCGATCTTAACTAATGGAACGATTTCAATCTCAGAGCGAAATTTACATGTTAGCCTATACCAATGCCAAGTACAAAATGAGAGAGTATTCAAATCATGCAAACGAGTTATAAGGTCGTCAAACTTGCAAACCTAGAGGCTATAGAGACTTTATACCATGGACTCTCGCTGTACGCTCGAGACACTCATGAAGCAAAGGGTGAGTATATGTAAAAGATAGAAAGAAGTATATTTGTCATGACACTCACCTAACTGCGACCCATGGAAACACGCCTGCAATCTAACATGAACAAGAATTCTACAACTTTGTATAACAATCTCATTAAGTGACCCAGATACATGCAAATGAGGTAATGAAAGATATGTGAGGTAAAGGGTAAAAAGTGGTTAAGATGTTTTTGGATATGTGGGGTTAGTAGCCAAGCTAGTAAAACTGATTTCCAACAACAAACTTCACAACTTTTGATATCAAGGAAGTGCTCCTTTGTACCACAACTCTCACATTAAATATAAGAAAGGACTCCCAAATATTTTTGAATGAAGTACGGGAGTGATAACATGTGAAGAAAGGGATTTTTGGAACGTAAATTTTTGAATCTGATGATGCCAGTTGGTCGGCCGACCCATGAAGGAGGTCGGTCGACTTCGTTCCTGGAAATTTTGATTTTTTTCTTTCGTTTTTCTTTTCTTTCTTTTCCTTTTCTCTGGATTTTTCTGTTCTTTTTCTTTTCTTTCTTTCTTTCTTTTCTCTCTTTGCTCAAGATAGCATATAAACCAAGATGCCTCAAAATAAACCAAAGACCACAAATACTAGCTTGAAAGGGTAGGCTAAGTATGGGATGTAGTTTTGGAGGAATAAAAAGGCAAATTTGGCTATGTGAAGTTTATGGGTAAATATGAGAAAAGGGATCCCAAATGCACGTATCAAGACTCACAAAACGAGATAGTAAAACAAGTATATAGCAATTCAAGTTCATGTTTATGCATATTGATGTAACATGTTCCAAGGGGAGTACTACTCACATCCTAGACAACTGGTTTAAGAATGAAACCAGGAAATAAGTTCTAAAACTTAGAATGTATAGTAGGTTGCCAAGGTATAAGTCAAGTCTCAAGATATACAAATTGATGAAAACTCGTAGATATGCAAAAGACTCTTATACTGAAAGAAGTTGACAAGGCAATGGTAAAGCCATAAACATGTAAGATAGGTAAATCATCCTTGAGATACTTTCGTTCCGACCCGACCTATATGCTAAAATAAACGTGCATTTTTTTGGAATTTTTTCTATTTTTTTGGATTTTGTATATGCAAGGAAAATAAAGAAAAGAACAATGCAAGACAGAAATGCAATAAACGTGTGACAAAATGCAATGCATGTGACACGAAACCATTCCCCAAACCAACCCGCACAATGTCCCCATTGTGCATTAGCCTAAGCAAAGGTTTCAGAAAATAAAAGAAAAGGTGCGAAAAAATAAAAACTAAGGAAAAACTAGAAAGAACTCACTGGATTTAAAAGATGTATGAGAAAAACCTCCCCAAACCAGCGTAAGCTGGGAGGTTTTGGTGGCTAGCAATGCCACTCAAGTACCAAAGAACGGTTGCACGATTCCGAGGAAGAAACGAACTGACTTCGACGGACAGGTAGGTCGACCGACCCATATAGTAGGTCGACCGACCTACCTGTAATCTACAGGAATTTCAGCGATACATGGCTGGGTCGACCGACTTGAGTATCTGGTCGGTCGACCCTCTGTGTCCCAGCGGTCTTCGTTTCTTCGTAAATCCTGAAAAAGCAAGAAAAATATATATGCGCCCAACAAATGCGCGAGATTCCAGAAACAAGTCTAAAGTCTTAACTACGCAAGCATAAAGGAAAAAGATCTAAAACTACGAGCAAACCAAATTAAAAAGTCTCACACAACAAAAATAAGTTGTATTAAAACTGCAACTTGAAACAACTATCCGCTAAAGATGCGGAAAATATCCGACCACGGCTTTTGACGACATGCCGTAGTCTACACGGTGTTCTCTTGATTAGAAAAACAAATCTTCTTCCCGCCGTCGCAAAGCATATGCGACGACCTCTCCTCTTGAGCTTGCCTCCTCTTCTTCTTCTCCTCCCGATCCACGATATCCGGGTCTTCATCTTCTTTATAGCTTAGATATCCCATTCCTCCTCTCTGGACTATGACTTCCTTTATTTTGGGTTTCCCCAAACCAATTCCTGCACTAGCCACAATAGAAGTGTCCTCCATATTGCTGCCAATCTGGGGCGGAGGTGTAAAAACAGATACAGGAACAGGTAATAAAGTAGGAGAAGTAGTGATGACCTCATACTTCTTTTCAGAAGTGATAGGATTACAAGTGATGGGGGTCATAGCATCCTTCTTCCTGTAAGATAAGCCATAGATAATAGAATGCTTCCCTACTTTAAAGGTCAGACTCCCAGAGCCTACATCTATAATGGCTCCTGGAGTGTGGAGGAAAGGTCTTCCTAGTATTATAGGTATTTGGGCATCCTCTGGGATGTCCAAAACTACGAAGTCAACTGGGAAGAAAAACCTGTCAATACGCACAAGGATGTTTTCCAACACCCCTATAGGTTCCATAGATGTACGATCTGCCATCTGGATAGTCATGCTGGTCATTTTAAATTCGGTCATTCCTAGTTTTAAGGCAACGCTTAGGGGCATGACACTGATACTAGCACCTAAATCGCATAATGCCTTCTTTACTGGGAAGGTTCCTACATTGCAGGGGACAAAAAAACTACCAGGGTCTTCTAATTTGTGAGAGGCAATAACATGTGTTAAAAAACTGGATGACTCTTCAGTGAGGGCCACCGACTCAACCTTATCTAGAGACCTCTTTCTCGATAAAAGTTGTCTCATAAATTTAAGATAGGAAGGAACCTGTTGAACTAATTCTAGAAACGGGACTTGAACATTTAATGAACGAATCACATCCTTAAATTTGTCAAAAGATACCTGATCCTTCGAAGGTACGAGTCTTTCTGGGAAAGGAGCGGCTGAAGACTAAGTATTTGCAGCCCTTTTAAGAAATCTAGGGGTCTTATCACCCCGGAAAAGAAAATCCCTTAAGTTATTTGGCAATTCTGGACGAAAAGGGGCCTCTGGTTCTGCCTCGGTGGTCGGTCGACCATCTTCCTCGGTCGGTCGACCACTGTCCTGTTCAGCGAAAATTTTCGGATTCTGCTCTGTGGTCGGTCGACCTGGCTCCTGGGTCGGTCGACCTTCCTCGCTGCTACTCGGCTGTTTTTCTTTCTCGACCCCCACTTTAGCTCCACTTCGTAGGGATATGATGTTTAGAGTCTCTTTTTTCTGGTCCGTTTTGGTCGGAAGTTGACCCGGAGCCCTTGTATCATTCTTGCCCGCAATTTGAGCAATCTAAGATTCTAACATCTTCATCCCTGCCTCTCTAGCCTGTGACTCCTTCTGAACCAACCCAATAAGATTTTGGATAAGAGTGTCGGTGTTGGGTGGTGGATTTGAAGGTGGTTGAGGGTTGAAGGGTGGTTTTTGGAAACCTTGCTTATGTGGGGGAATATATGTGGAATTTTGCTGAGGTTGCATATGTTGTGGGTTAAGAACATTCTGGCTTGTCCACCTCAGGTTGGGATGGACATTATTATTACTCGGGTCATAGAAATTGTTCCCACGATAGTGTTGAAAAGCGGCACATGTTTCATTGGATGAAGTGCAGAATTTCGACACGTGCCCTTCTCCACCGCACCTCTCACAAGCGAAGGGTCCGTCTTGAACGGCGTTCACCTGGTAAATACCGCCCTTGCTTCCACTTCCTAGATCGAATTTTCCTCCAGCCTCTAATTTTTCCAGTTTGGCCGTCAAGGCCTCAATAGCTGCTAGGTTATATTCGGATTTCCTTTGATTGCCTCTGGAGGTACCATGCTCAGCACGGTGTACAGCAACATCTTCTATCAATTTGAGACCCTTAGTCTCTCCTGAATTATCTTGGAATCTCCCATTAGCTGCAGCATCTAGATAGGCCATGTTGTCATCGTAGAGGCCATTGTAGAACTGGTTACAAAGAAACCATTGTTCGAATCCGTGATGTGGTATGGATCGAACAAGTCTCTTGAACCTGTCCCACGCCTCACTAAAATCCTCATTGGGGCCTTGCTTAAAATTTGTGATCTGCGCCCTTAAAGCATTAGTCTTTGATGCGGAATAGTACTTCCTGTAGAAGGCTAAGGCTAGGGTGTTCCAATCTGTGACTCCCGCAGCAGTGCGGTCCGAATCTCTGTACCACTCCCTCGCAGCGTCCCTAAGAGAGAAGATAAACATGGTCTGCTTAATCTGGTCCTGTGTCACTCCTTCTGGGGGTGCAATAGAGCATATGTAATCTGTGAAGATTTCAATATGCTTTGCAGCATCCTCATTGGCCGAGCCTCCAAATTGGTTTCTTTCAACCATAGTAATATAGGCAGGCTTGGCCTCGAATGGCTTCCCAGTACCTGCAGGTAAAGTGAACCCTTTGTATAGGTCATTTGCCTGAGGTATGGAGTGACTGGCAATAGTAGCTTCCTCTGTCATGTTTTCTTCTTCTTTTGGAAAAACTGGAAAGTAGGTAAAATGTGGTGTTCTTGGTGAAAGTGGATTGATGGGTGAATTTGGTTGTGAAGGTGGTGTTTTTGGTGAAGGTGGTGATGATGGTTGTTCAAAAATGTCTTCTTGGAATAGGGAAGATGGTGAACCTCCTTCCTGATTCGCTAGAAGTTGCTTTCTCCTTTCTCTAAGAGTCCTCTCAAGCTCGTGGTCAAGTGGTAGGAGTTCTCCTTGAACTGACCTGCGCATAAGATGGAAACTACAAGAAAATGGTGAGAAGGTTTAAGGAACAAAAAGTTCCTTAAACAAAGAGAAACAAAAACAAAAACAATAAACACTGGCGTCACCTCCCCGGCAACGGCGCCAAAATTTGATGCCTGTCGTTGAGGGTATCAAAGATAAAATTTATAATTCCTAACTTTAACAATAGATAGTGAAAGTCAGGGTCGAACCACAGAGAGGTGGGGAATGTTTATTGTTTGGTGTTAATGTTTTAAGGTAACAATTTTGGGGGTTTGATTTGTTGTTTACTAAGTCTAAACAAAGATTAAAATAAAACAAGAAATAAAAGATGAGAATAAAATATAATAAAAGGGATGCTAGGATGTTTGGGGTAATAAATAGCTAAGGTAATATAAATCCTAAGGTCAACATGTATTGCAGTCGCGTAAGGGGTGTAACATATCCTTTCGGTCTATGGTACCTAATAGCTCCTTTCGGCCTATGCTATTAGTTCCTAGGTCTCACAATTATTGGGTGTCAACAATAAGGGTGATTCCTAAATCCTAGGTCACATACCTTTCAGTCTTAAGTAACCTAGCCGTCTTAAGGTGTAAACCAATGCCCTTCCCGTATCTTTCAATCTTGGGTAGGTCATTACTAACGTCCTACAAGTCTCCTTTCAGTCTCATTGTAGGATATTATAGTCAACAAGGAAAGACGAAACAGGATTCATGCGCGAGTGGGTCGACCGACCAGCTACTCTAGTGGGCCGACCACCGCCTCGGTCGACCGACCCACTATTTGAGTCGGCCGACCGCGGCTCTGCTACAAGTCGGTCTCGGAATTTCTACTACCTACGCATATTCATCCCCTACATCCTAACATATGAAGCTAGATTAAAAGAGTAATTACCAGAATTGGGATTAAGGCAGAAAGGAACAAACTTTATTGATGAATGCTTGAGAATTATTGAAAGATTACAAATAAACTAAAGACAGAATAAAACTAGATTGTAACTTTATTGTAGCTTATTAACTAAAAAACTGAATATACTGCTGAATATGAATGCCCAAAACCGTAATCACAAGATTAGTTTATATAGGGCATAATTTAGAATTTCCTAAAGGCTTCACAATTCTAATTATTTCCGAAAAACTGTTTCTGGGCTTCGCTGAGGTCGGTCGACCACTTTGGTGGGTTGATCGACCTCTTTTACGGATTCAAGTGAATTCTTGGGCTTCCTTCAACCTTTTTGGACTTCATGAAAATCAGGCCTGGTCGGCCGACCCATGTAGCAGGTCGGTCGACCGCTTCCGCAAAGGAATTCTTTGGTTTTCTTCTTGCTTTGACTTTTGGTACTTAAATAAAGACTCCAGTTGACTTTCCATTGTTTCTTAATTATACAAAAGACTCGAGGACATGAATTTGGTGCTAAATCGTCCTTTTTCCGCATAAATCTGCAAAAGTGCATAAAAATACGAAAGTACACGATTGTTGGGAAATAAGGGCTAAAACATAGTAAATGAGCGACCAAATGCGTGTAAAAATAGATGAAAAACATCATAAAATAGACACGCATCAACCATAAATGAGAAGACTCCTCGTGACACCCACCATACAACCACCCTATACACGGCCTATCTAAAACCCCCATCACCGACAGCAACCAACGACCAGACGTTATATGAATTACTAATTAAACATACACAAATAGAAAGTTAAATAAACACGGTTCTGCAAGACGCTATAAAACAACCATGACTAGGTGGTCTCCGATGGTCCATGGTGACTCAAATATGGTCAAAACGTAACTACTAACATCATAGACTAGATATATGTAAAAATCAGAACGAGAACATAAAACTACCATGAGGATTCGCGGATTTGAAACAGGGTGTTCAAAACAGAGAAAAGTAAAAGACCTATTAACATACCTCCTTCTGCGCGTGTTCGAACAACCTTAAACCACCCAAAACCCACCGTGAGAACCTCCCTCTTATTCCTTTATGTGGCGGTAACAAGTGTATGTGTGTGAGTGTGGCGTGTGATTAGGTTAGAGTAGGGTTTAGGGTGTGTTTTATAAGGCGGCAGAGGCTGAAGGTGTTGTTATCAGATTTTTTTTCTAACTTAAAAACGAGATGGGCTATACAAAGGGTGTAGTTGGCACGTAATTCAAGGCCCATACCACGATATACAACACGGTCTGATTACTGACTTATATACTCGGTCCCTCACTAACTGCATATAAAATATAAAAACACGCATTCGATAACTTAATTATCGAATAACAACGACCCAAAATACCTAACACGCCAAAGTAATTATAAATTATAATCTATTATTAAAATATTGTTCCGTAAAATACGGAGTATTACAAATAGTATGAAGACATCTTTGTTAGGTCCTGTGCCACTTAGTTGGATTAAAGCTAGTGCATCTAAAAAAGAAGCATGGTTTAATAACTTTCGGGTAATCAAAATCCTTTTTTTAATTACTTATTTTTGTATAATACTTACTAATTTTTCTTTTTAACTAATACTTAATGTTAATTGTTTGTAGCAAATTTTTTTTTCTTGGGCGCCTGAAATAAAATGAGGTTGTTGTCTGTCAGTGGTACCACGATGTTGGTGCCTCTAGATACAAAGACTTTATCTATAAGATAGCTAAAAGGGGAAAGGCCCCACATCTTCAAGGTATGTATATACAATTAGCTTTATTTGTCACTTGTATTGAATAAAGGATGAACATCTTACTAATAACATAATTTATCATTGTAGGTGAGGCGCTTGAGGGTCTTATGAAGCGTCGTGAAACCCCTGAGTTTCAAGCCAAATCGGCGCAGAAGGCGAAGAACAAAAGGGGAGGGCAGAAGCATGGAATGGGCAAGCCTACCCATAATGCCGGTTCACGGTCATTTTTGGAAGTACTTTTTGGTGTAAGTTTTCATATATGTATAGTAATACTTATTTATTTAGTTTATTTGAATATTCGTAATAATGTCATTACTATTCATTGAATTTTGTTCGTGTAGAAGAAGAAGAAGAAGCAGCCAGCTGATCCTCTTGCGACGGCCCCGAAACTATTCCTTGACACACTTTCTAGGGTGAACGCTAAAAAATGAAAGAATTTGGATTAAGCCAAAAGACAAAACCTTATATGTAAGATGATTGTTTTTTTTAACTTATGATAGTTTTGAATTGTTAACTAATGATAGTTTTGTTAACTAATGATAATAGTCTTTTGTTAACTAATGAGAGTTTTATATTAACTAATGTAGGACGCATACGAGGCTGAGAAAGAGGCACATCCCAAAAAACCAGATAATGAGATTTGGTTTGATTTGGTGAAGGGATACAAAACGGGGAATGTTTATGGCACCGGAAAGGCTCATGCTGTGTTCTTCAAACAACCGGCAAGAAGATCTTCATATGAGGCGCGACAAAATTATGAGCCCGCTCTTGTGAGTCAACTACAGATCAACTTGCTGATGAAAGAAGGGTGAATTCAGAATGAGACGAAGAGTTTTGGTTGATGAAGGAGCGCATGAAGGCCATGGAAACCTATTTCTCCCAATGTAACCCCGGTCCACAACCACGTAATGACCCTAACGATCCACATGGAACAGGTGGTGGTGATGGAGCCAGCATGGGATGTGTAGTTAGTTAGCTTGTCCTTAGCTTGTAGTTGGATAATTTTTAGTTACTTTAGCTTGTAGTTGGATAATTTTCTCATCTTTGAATAAATAAGAAATTGGTGTTTTAAATGGTGTGGTTCGCGCAAATTGGTTGTAATTTTCTGTTTGCAGGGTGTCATTGCGAATTGGCATGATTAAAACCGAGAATTGACACGATCAAAATGGAAATTCACCATGAAATACCCAGCACAATTGGCGACTGACACGATATAAATGGCGACTGATGACAGTCGCCAAAACAGGGCTGCCAAATCAGAAGTGTCTGTAATGCCAGGCAAATTGGCGACTGATTAAGCAGTTTGGCGACTGAAATACAGTCGCTAAATTGGCGACTACCCCATTTCAGTCGCCAAATTGGCGACTACCATTATAGTCGCCAAATCCTACAATTGGCGACTGAATGTTCAGTCGCCAAATTTGGCGACTGAAATTAGTCGCCCATTTTATTGTGGCGACTAAGCCTTGCGACTGAATTTTGGCGACTGCTTTCAGTCGCCAATTCGGATTTGGCGACTGAATGTAACCGAATTGGCGACTGAAAGAAGCCGCCAAAATTCAGTCGCCTGTTTTCTGTATTCTTGTATTGAGTGCGGGTTTATATAGTGTGCGAAAATCTGCCGGTCTAGTACCGGCTAAGAGTCCTTTTGAAGACTTATGAAACATTTCTCTAATATACATGACTCTCAGCCGGTGTACCGGCTGCCTGTTGGGTACCGACTGAGAGTCAGCTTCCAAAGTTCTGACTTTTCTTTATTTTCTTCAAGTCTACAGGTCCTCTCAGCCGGTATACCGGCTGCCTGTTGGGTACCGGCTGAGGGTCATTTCCCAAGTTCCTGATTGTTTTGCACATTTTCTTGAAGGGTTAAGTGAGGGCGGGTTCTCAGCCGGTGGACTGGCTGCCGACCGACCGGCTGGGAGACCCTGTTGTCATTTCTTCACATGTTCTTCACTTTTTGCATCGAATTCGTCTCGTTTGCTCTCGTTTGCTCTCGTTTCTTCATTCTGGCCTCAAGTCCTACAGAATGGAAACCCAATACGCAAAATAGAGGCAACAGGTATAAAATCGAGCAATGACACGCAAAACGGGGAAACGGGATCAAAATGAAAGGAAAACTAAGGAAAATAATGACCAAATTAGGACTCATCAGCATATCATGGAATTTGCATATCATTATTTGTTGCTTTATGATTTTGTGTTATCCTACTCGTCCGCGAGGTTGCCAGTGTATTAGTGTGACACCTACGATGTTCCGGAATGGGGAGCAGATTTTACAGGAAAGAGAAAGATGAGTTAGGAGCTGGGGCAGAATTGTGAGATGCAGACTTGGACTTACTTAGCTTATAGATCACTCTAATCTTTTCTTTTGGAGTTTATTTTATTTCCTGTAACTCAGTTTTGTATTTGGTCTTTGGACAAGTTGTAAGAGATCTTATCTATCATTTAATTATAATGTACTGTGGTTGTTTTACTTTGTTATTCACTAACTCGGTCTTTCCGAGATGGTAACAATCCTATTTATTTGGGAAGGTCTTGCTAAAGGCTCCTTAATAAATGGGGGTGTTACAAAGTGGTATTAGAGCGAACGATCCTCAGGCCTAAAAATAAATGAATAAAAATAATGAACATAGGAAGAGTCTAATAAAATCAACCCCGGGTTAGTAACTGTTAGAAGCCCCGGGATTGGGATGAGTTAGGGGCCCCCTCAAACCAAGCCATTGGCTCTTCCAGTCTAACCTGGAAACCCTTGAGTGATGCAGAGAGTCGGTAGTAACGAAATAAAGGAACATACCTTATCTATAGTGTACTGATATTTTGCAGGAGAAGAATGAGGTAAGTAATAATGTGAGTTATGGTTAATGATGTGCATTGGAAGAGCATATTGAAATGCTGATTGATTTGAATCATTGAATTGAAATTTTAAGGGAATGGATGTATTTTTATTGAGCAATAGTTCGAGTGATATGATCATATGATTTTGGTGTTCTGAAATGTTCATATGACTATCTAGTTATTAAATGACTATCGTTATTATATATGAATTTGGTGTTTAACTCCTTGTTATGGATAAGTAATTTCTGTTGATTTTATGATTATATGTTATAGTAAACCATGTCTAGTGATATGTGGAATTTGTTGCCCTATGCCATGAAGGTTACATAGTTATGTGTTGAAAATTATATACCAATTTTTACGTCTAATTATATACATTTAATTTTGTTATAAAGTTAGTATTCAATAAGTGGCACCTTAGTGATTTCTAGGATATACTTACGTACTTAAATAAGTTGTGAGTGTTACGATGGTAGAATTGAAACTAATGCATTGTTTATACATATATAATTATTGAGTTATTTAGTTGATCCTATTTTCAGTTTCGCAATCTTTACCGTAATCTAGATGACAATTATAGTTTGAAGTGATGAGTAAATGTTAATATGGTGCAATGAGATTTCGATGGTTCAAATGATATGTCAACATGTTTGGAAGAAAATTGGTTGTGTTTAAATGTGATAATGTGAAGTAATTTTAGGAACCAAAATATTAGTAATAAATTTCTAGAATGTTACCTTGTTTGTACGGGTTGCCATTAAAATGTGTTCTCTGTATGAATATGAAAATTTTATGTGTAATAACCTTCTGATTTAGCTTTCCAATGCTTTTGGTTTCATGTGTATACGAGTTATATTTTGCGAGAAATAAATATTTTAGTCGACAGTGGTCAGATTGTTACTGCACAGTTCTGTTTTGACCTATGTTTTTGCAAATAAAACCATTTAAAACGTATTTATTTTTTATGCATAATTTCAACTCCACTATTTAGAATATTCATTCATGTTTCAAAATGATAAGACACATAAAATCTTAACGAGTCGTTATTTAATAGTGATTTTTGCAAGTTGCTCAGATTTTCTTTCTAATTGCTGTAAAGTTTCTGTCTAGACCAACCGAGTTGTAAAAATTGTTGTAAATAATTCCCTTAAGATATGCATGTGATTCTTTTTCCTATGATTAGTTAATTCATTATATTTTCTAAAAACTATAATAGCTCACAAAATAACTAAGCGGTTATTTAATTATGATTTTTGAAAGTTGCAACGTGATGTATGACTGTTGGAATTGTAAGTTATGTAAATTTGCAATATAAAAGTTGAATCAAATATGAATTCTGTAATGTAACCATGTAATGTTCTGATATGTCATTAGTATCATTAGTAGTATGTTGTGCTTAATTATCTTCTAGCATGTCGCTTTGCCCTTATATATAGTGATGATCGATATTTAGTGATATATAATGTGATAGAGGTTACGGGGACGTAACCATGTTTAAGGAGGATAGGATTGGAAAATCTCGAAAGAACAATGATATTTATTACATGAGTTGATCGGTAGTTCTATACATGGGAGTATTGCATAGTGTTGTATCTTTTGAGTTGGTGCAATGATTCGAGTTATGTATGTTCATATTTGCATTTACTTGTTGGCCTGTTTCTTGTAAGGAGGATAGACCGTAGTAAGATGTCTTTGTAGAGGAGTTAGGGAGTCAGTGCAGAGGAGGGGATGCGTGTTGTGTTAGGCGTATGGTTGAGTTCGGGTTAGACAGCCGTTAGACTTCGGGACGAAGTTTGGTTTAAGGGAGGTGGAATGTAACACATGCTATTTTTATTGGTAGTGATCCTGAGTAGAGGGTGTCAGTTGACTTTGGTTTGGTGATGGGTAGTGAGGTGAACTTCGAGGACGCAGTTCTTTTTAAGGAGGGAAGACTGTAATACCCCGTATGTTAGCCTCGGTCAACGACAGTCAAACCATGTTTTATACACGTATTTCAAAAGGAATGTTTATAAAGTAATTTACGTAAACTATTTTTTTATAAATCATATTTCTACGATTATTTCGTATTTCATAATCATTTGATATTTGATGATCATTTCATCAAATAACTTTCATTCGTATTTCTTAATTCTTAATTCTTAATGATATATTTATAATTAAATATATTTCTTCTTTTTATATTTATTTCTCGTCTATACTTAAATTCTATTATTCATTTATTTATTTATGTATTTAAGTCGTAACCCTATTTAAATCCTAATTTTTTATATATTCTTGCGTAAGTGCTAATGTTTTTATATTCTTATAATTAATTCAATTAATATTTTTTAATACTAAATTACATAATTTAATTAGAATAAATAGTATACGTACTCGTTAATTTTAAGTTACGATTTAGAAGCGGGATATAGACATGTAAGTGTCTTGGATGCGTGATGACCGAATGAGAAGAGTTGGGCTCGGGTATTTGGGTTGAGAGAAATTGATGCTTAGAAGCTAACTTAACCCTACCTTACCTACACTATGTTGACAAAAAAAAAATAACAACAACCTCCATATCTCTATGAAACTCCTCTACATCGTCTAAACCTAAGCAGACACCACCGTGGGATTGACAAGAACGAGAGAGAAGCCATCACCATCGTCATCTTCATCGCGCATCATCGTCACTATAAGACATACCTCTTCATGTTTTTAATTGCTTTCATTCGTTGTTTTGGGTTAAAAATTAAAACAAGTTTATCGGTAATTGTAGTAGGGTGTTTGTAGATTATGTTTGCTGGTGGTAGGGTGGCGCGTGGTGGCTGGAGCACCCCCATAAAGGGGCCGCGAGTTTGTACAGAAACAGGGGAAAAACAGGGGGCGTGAGGAGCCTGTTTCTGTAGGTGTTTTGCAGGTGGTTAAGGTGGTGTCGAGGCCTGGTGGTTCCCACCAGGGAGTCGTGGGAGGTGAGAGAAGTCGAGGGTGGTGTCAGGTGGTGGTCAGGGTGATGGGGTAGCGGCTGGACTCGGGTTTTGTAGTGAGTATAACTGATAGTGCATGGGTATAGTGCAAGGGTTAAGTCGGGTTTAGAGGTTGTCGTGGTTGTTTCGAGTGAGCACGAGGGCATGCGTGGACCACCCTGGAACAACCGTATGTTAGTGGTGATAACAGTGGTGGCCATAGGTGATGTGGGACTGGTGGTTAGCGAGAGTGGCGTGAGAAAAAAGGATGGTTGGATGACGGAACGGAAAAACAAAGTATGCGAGTGGTATGCCGGCGGTTTATAATGGTTTTTGTGGCTGAGGTAGTGGCTTCGGGTGGTGGATAAAGGGTGGAAATATTATCTTGTAGTTTATATTTTTGGTTAGGGACAGCGGCGGTGGTTGTGGGTGACCAGGTCGTCTTGAACTTGGGTGGCGAGTCTACGTTTTGGAGGCTGTGAAGGGCTGTGTTTTTCGTGGTTTGTCGTTCTGTGTGTTTGTATTAGTTTTATTATTATTACTTCTCCATCTTCTTATTATATGTTATAGTTATTATTAATATTATTATTATTGTTATTTTTATTAGTATTATTACTAAGTAATTGTTGTCTTTTCTTATGGGTACTTGAGTAGTAAGTAATCGAATTTGTTTAATTAAGTTCCTGGTTTAAGTTTTCATGTTTCGTAATTTTAATAATAAAATTTGTATCTCCATAATTTGTAATACGTACGAGACAAGTATCGTTATTTAGTTATTGGTTATAATTTATATAATTCCTTATTTAATTAAATTGTTACTAAGTAATAATTGATACAGTTTCGTTATGCGTAATATATTATTTAAATAATTAAATTGATATATTGATATATTATATTAGTTTGCGTAATGGTATTAGTTAGTAATTACGTATAATATTTTGTTAGGTGTTGAGTATATGATGAAGTGATTCTGCTGATTGGATGTTAGATGCGTGATGGGATTATATTGCTATCCAGGTAGGATACACTGATACTATACTCTATGATGTGTTATGAATGGGTGTTGATTTGTATGTATTGGATGCTGAGCATGATTGACATGAGAATGGTATTTGGTAATTGTTTATGTTAATATTGCATTCATGAGAATGACATATGCATTGGATACGGATCCGAGATGATGATATATTATTGGGCCCAGGTTGGTTCTGCAGGACTAGACCTGGTGACCTCAGCTATTATACTGGTGTTCGGCGACGACCGATTATACTCTGACGATAGTGTCGGTAAGGGTGGGAGTTACGGGTTGAGATTGAGCTTGAGCTCTAGGCATATCATGGCATTTGCATATCATTATTTGTTGCTTTATGATTTTTTGTTATCCTACTCGACAGCGAGGTTGACAGTGTATTCTTGTGACACCTAAGATGATCCGGAATGGGGAGTAGATTCTACAGGAAAGAGAAAGATGAGTTAGGAGGTGGGGCAGGATTGTGAGATGCGGACTTGGACTTAATTAACTTATAGATCACTCTAGTCTTTTCTTTCAGAGTTTATTTTATTTATTGTAACTCAGTTTTGTATTTGGTCTTTGGACAAGTTATAAGAGATCTTATATATCATTTAATTATAAAGTACCGTGGTTTTTTTACTTTGTTATTCACTACCTCGGTCTTTTCGAGATGGTAACAGTCCTATTTATTTGGGAAGATCTTGCTAAAGGCTCCTTAATAAATGGGGGTGTTACAGGCATCATTCTTTAGGTGTGACCTTAAGGGATCAACTGATTATTACCATCATATGACAGAAATGTAAAACTCTAGCAAGTCAATCATTACTGATAAATGTTGATCAGTCGATTATAATTTATCATCCCTTCCATATTCTATATATATATATATGATTCATTGATAATATTAAATCATGTGATCGCACCATTGTTCACGACACTTACTCCAACATATAATACTCAGTTAAGTGAGTTTTCTGCACATGCGAAAACAGTCGATAACTAATCAAAAAAGATTTAAAATTAGACGGAAAAAAGCAGTCAAGGATGATGATATTGATCTAGATAATGAAATCGATGAGGTTCGGGACTTGTGGACGAACTATTTTCTAAATCATTAGTCATAGAACTGTATTACTTTGATTTTGAAAATTTTGGTTAGTTGTTGAATTGAAACAATGTATGGCGAACGACATTTGTCATAATTTTTTATGAATGGCCTTTGTTTTGGTACAATTCCAGTTTTGTATTAGCATTAGCAATTTCATTTTTTTAAAAAAATAGGCAAAATAAAGAACATCGGTTGTTAGGAAAGTCTGGTGTACATTATAAAAGATGGACATGGGATTATTTGGAAAGTTTGAGATACATTATACAAGATGACCATCAGATATACAATATCTCCGATATCCAAAGCATAATGGACATCAGTTGTAAATCTGATGTTCATTACTACCACATGGACATGACCGAACTCTACATCGTAGCAACATCCCATCTCCATGACCCTAAAACTCCGATGTAGTAAAGAGTTTTTTACTAGAGGTCAGGTGACTGATTATTCACATATATATCATTTTCACATATAATCTCGATTATGAGCGTACTGAAATAATAAAGATCATGGAAGAGCTTAAAAGAACATTTGTAATCATTGTGAATGCGTTGTCATATAAATATCAACCATGTATTGTCTTGTCCATTTGCCCATGTCGTCTCGGGTTTTGAATCATGTAGCTAATTAACTACTTTGGGAATTTGCATGTGTGGGGTTGTCTAGTTTCTTATGCTTTCTTGAGGACAATCAAAGGTTTAGCTTGGGGGAGTTTGATAAGTATACTTTAAATATGATTTTACACCTATATTCAGCTCGTTTTTATATGATATTTGCACTAATTTTAGTGATTATGTGATCTAATTTCTTGTTTTAGATATTTTGGGTGTGTCAAGTATGTTTTGTAGGAAATGTAGCTTTATTAACTATTTTCCGTCAAATATGCTAATATTGAGAACATTAAGCTAAGTGAAAGCTAAGACAGATCATGCAAGCAACTAGAGATGAAGAAGCATTTATTTGGTGAAGAGTAAGCACAAGGTCCCATGTGCATGTCAAAATGTAAACAATTGAGAAGTCAACCATGCAAGGTTAGTCAAAGTTTAAAGATATGAAATGGAAGAGACTTGGTGCGTGATGCGTGCATATTGTATATACTTTTTAGCATCTTTTGGCACGCATTTCCTGTTGGGAAATGTGTCCTCAACAATAGTGCGATCACGTTAATGATAATAATCATTGTCATAAATCTTATGAAAAGAATATGCAAGGGATGATCCGATATGATATATATAGTCAACTGACCAACATTAATCGGTAATGATTGGCTGACTAGAGTTTGACATTACTGTCGCGTGACGGTGGTGGTCAGTTGATCCCTTTAGGTCACACCTTTAGGACTAACCCCTTAAATAATATATTGATCAATTTTATATGATACGAATTGATCGATTTCCTTAAAACCATATATCGAGAAATCAAAGGTTGAATCTTAACGTAGGATTTATATTTGAAATTGAAATGTGTCAATTGTCAAATATTAATTGATATTTTAGAAATATCGAAATTAGAATGGGAAGAGTTCGCGTATTAACGATTATTATAATAACCATATTATGAGACGGTAATTATGAATTACTAGTCGATTTGTTAAAAAAGATTTATTTAATTTATAAATGATGTTTAAATTGTTAAACATGCATTTTAAATTAAAACAATTACATGATATGACTCATGTCACATGTAAATTGTACAAATGGCATTTTATAAAATGGAGGTCCATTTTATAATATGTGTGTCGGTTTTGTGGGTTAAGTTTAAGGGTTATAATTTGTTGAAATTACACCCTAAAAACATAATGATTGAGATAGCTTTTAACCTATTGATAGGCTTGCATGCCTATAGGTTATGGGTTAGAGAAAAGCATGCAAAATCCCTTCCTTTGGTTACTACCCCACGACATCCCACAACAACTCTATACATATGTGAATTGTTCACATTACTTCATTCTTACCTTATGTAAAATGTCTTTTTCTAGAGCAAGAAAAGCTCAAAAATCCTCTACATATATTTTCTAAATGTAAGAAAATAAAAACTCTCAAAATATTATTTACATAATATTTATACTACAAAAGTGTTGTAGTATTTTAGTAGACTAATAAAGAGATATTAGTTTACGGTTTTAAGATAACCGTTTCCGTCACCTAGCTCGTGTTCGTGTCTCGGTATTTAAGGGTAGGTTTTGGTGCATCGTAAAGGAGCCAAGCTAATTCGGTTGCTCCGTGGAGGATCGTCCTAGCACTCATTCGGACCGTTTGTAAGACCTTTTTCATTATTGTTCCGCAAATGTTATTGCATGCATAAGATCAACAATATTAACATGAGATTCATAAGTAAAATTAGTAGGACTAATTAAATGAACTTGTTAGTATGACTATGAGTTTCCTTGAAGTGGTATCAGAGCATTAGGTTGCTTGTATGCAACTTTATTTTTACGTTTTTGTGAGAAATACGATTTTAATTAAAAACGAAAATGATTAGTACATATAGGATATGCACGAAAATCTTAATGCATGTATACTTTCTGGTCTTAAAATAGTTTAAAGTCATTATGAATGATTTATGGAATAATATTGTTCAAATTTGTAATTAAATTGTTTAATTTAAGCTAAAAATCGGTTAAAAACGTTTTAATATGGGAAAAATATTAAAATAAAGTTTCTGGACGAGATTTTTAAATATGTTCTCACATGCATTTAACATATTATGAATATATAATTTTCGAAATTATTTAAGTTTTATGCATGGTTTATGAAATTTATTAGTTAAATTGTCATAAAATGAGTGAAAAATGGGTTTATATAGTTATATTATGAATTTAACTACGAAAAGTTTTGTAGATGTCACATGCAATATTTAAAATGTATGATAAATTTTCCAGAAATTTTTCACTTATATTGCATGAATATTGATTTTTATTGTAAACATCGTAATAATTAGTGACATAATTTAACTTAAATAGTTTAAGTTCGAATTTGACCATAAAAAGTTTATATAGTGTCATATATATTATTTCTAGTACGCATGTAATTTTTGAGCTAATTATTTCGAATTTTGCATGAGAAATGATTTTAATCGGTAAAATCGAGCAATATATGACACGATTTATTAAAAATAGGAAAAGTTGCTAAAATGGTCCGAAAAATTCACCCATATTAGTCATATTAGATATTATCATCAACATATTTTTATTAGATGCTAAAAGTTTCTGGATTTTTGATTTTAATTTTTAAAAGTTAAAGTTGAAAATTGAAAATTGTACGAGTCATAATCATTATTTCGGTTCTAAAAAAGTGTGACACTGAATTTTTCTGTCCATTTCAGTTACTTTGAGTTTTCAGTATGTTCAAAATTTGAATTTTGAATTTTCGAAATTTTTATGACTCGTTTTGATTAATTTATTACTATTTCCCGTAAAACCGATTAAAACCGAATAATATTAAAATAAAAGGTTAAGTTATTTCGAAATTTGAGTAAGACTAAATTTTGAATCCTAAAATGTGTTAGGATACTTAACTAAAACGTGAATAATGATTCATTAAGTGTGTAGTGATTTTAAAAATGTTAAATTCACGTTATTCCATAAAACCGTGTTATTACGAATAACGATATTTAAATTGTGTTTAAATAGGACGATTTGGCTTAGATTTTGCATTTTACATAAGCATAGCATATTTACTTATTATTTATGAATGTCATAATTTATTTACGCAATTTTGGAATTATGTAATTTGCTTAGTATGGCCTTAGTTTTTAATCGTTAATTCCCGTAATGTAAGGGGTTATCGATTCGGTTGTAATTTAATGTGATCTCGTATCACTTTATTTTATTGTTTTATTTTATAATGTATAAAGTAGATAGAAAATTTGTAATTATTTCTAATTCCGGAGATCCTTGAAGACGGTGCCTTTCGGAAAGGAGTTCCGACCAAGACGGAGTTTGCCTTGGGATGCGTGCCGCGTGTGAAGTTCAAGGGACCGAGGAGTTGGTTTCCGAATTTGTATTTTACATAATTTTCTAATTTAGGAAGGCCATACTAGGATTTATTTATGCTTTTAAGTTTTTATGCTTTTATTTATGCTTAACATGTTTGCATGCATAGCCAAATCGTCATTCAAACTCATGCATTTCATCGATTTTATCGACCGTGTCAATTAATTTATCGATAATTCACCGAGTTAGTTCACTTAAAGGAGATAGATAATAAATTGACAATATCTCTTTCGTTATTTAAAAATCGATACGTAGCCTTACCAGAAAGTAAAGAACCCGCGTAGGATCTTCTTCATAAGGGAGTAGGCTCGGTTAAACCGGGGTGCAAACCTTATTACGTTGGTGAAGTGGGGTAATATGATTTCATTCTCGAAATTTGGTTGATCTCGACGAAGGTATTCGGCCACCGCAGTGGTAATAAGTTCGGGCTAAGATAAGAATTAGTGTAATTTTATCGACCGAGAGTTCTAAAAGTAGAATCGATTAAGGGGTCAATCCACCGAGTCATATTAATGAGGGATGTATCGGCTAAACCGTGCCCGAGTTGGTATGTATTTGGGTCTCGGGATCTTTTACTTAATTGGGTAAGAGATCATTAAGTAGATGCTTAACTTGTTTAAAATTTACAAGTTTAAATTAATTATTAAAACGATAATTGTGTTTTAATTCCTTTATTTTCATTGTAGTTTATTTTCAACTATCAATCATCAATGGCAAATAACGCTCCACCACTCCCACACGTTTCATGGCTTCGGTCCTTTATGGATCGTTGCAAGCTTGAGAAGCATGGCGCCATTTTTAAGGATTGGGACGCCCAATTAGTGTTGGCCGCGGAAGCTGACGATACTCGTTATCTTACCATTGCCGCTCCTCCCACTCCCGGCCTTCGTGCATCAGAGCCGATTCGTGAGGCCTATGAGACCTACATGAAGGAGTCGCATGCGCTTAAGAACGTGCTTATATTCTCGATGGAGCCGGATCTCCAAAGGAGAATGATAAAGCTAGCTACGGCTAATGAGATTTATACTAGAGTTGTGACCTTGTTTTCGCAAGCTCCTAGGGTAATCCAATATGAGGCGTCCTCCGCCTTCTTTGATTTGACCTTAAAGGAAGGTCAAAGGATTACTCCTTATGTGCTCAAACTAGTTGAGCTAGCCGAAACCTTGAAGTTGCAAGGGGTGAATGTTCCCGACTCTCTTATTGTTGACAAAATTCTTCACTCTCTAAACAAAGTGAAATCGTATGTTCAGTTTCGGGTAAACTATAACATGCGTAATCAAGAAACCACCTTGGACGAGTTGCATAAGATGTTAGTCCAAGCGGAGAGGGATATGGGACTTAATGAAAGTTCCACGAAGGATGTGCTTAATATTGAGAAGAAAAGCAAAGGGAAGTTCAAGCGGAAGGCTAATAAGGGTAAAAATGTCAAAGCCTTCAAACCCACATCTCATAAGGAGAAGACCTTTACGAAAGGTGCTTCTTCATCGTCTACAAAGGTTGAAGACAAGTGCCATTATTGCACTAAGATGGGGCATTGGAAGCGCAATTGCCCGAAGTATCTCAATGACCTCAAAGCCGGAAAGGTTCTTGCAGTATGTATTATTCTCGTCTAATTCATGTTATTTAATCAATTTTTGTATATTGATACAAGTTATTGATTCTTACCCGTTTATAAAATTGTTTTTTCAAAGGGGCTCCTACCAAAGACAAAGGCAAGGAGAAGGAGAAGGAAGTTTGAAGTTCCTTCCATGTATGGCTAAGGTAGCATCCAAGATTGAAGACATGAAGATCATGACTCTAATTTTCATTTTGGTGTCTTCTTTCATTTTTCATTTTAATTAAAGAACGATGTATTTCTTGGATGACAAGAATTTGGTTATTTCAAAACAATGGTTGTAATTTGAATATTGGTGACTTGGTTTTCAACCCAAGTCATCTATTTTGTTCTTAATCAATATGTTGGTTTTAAAATGCTTTTGTGTGATATATAACATGAGTTGATACGATTTTCATAGATCGTAATAAAGTACCTTGAATAGTTCACCGTACGCTAGACATGATAGGATCATTATAAAAGTAATTCGACTTACCTAAAAAACGAGAATTGCAGCCCGTGAAATACTTCAAACTCAAATATGAGAACATGAATTCATTATAGGATGATCACCTTAAATGAATGAGAATACTAATGTCTCACTACTCATATAATCATTATCCAATACATTGTTAACGGGCTAAAATGTCATCCTTCTTAAATAACAGTTATTTTAGAGGATAGAGTGGGAGAAATTCTACGCCCGCAAACCAATGAGATAAACATAGGATCTTAGAGAAGAGTCCTATAAGGAGTCCTTAAGAAAAACTCTAAGAGATTGGATAGAAGAAACTACGAGAGGACACAGAAGAAACTACGCGAGGACACAAAAGGAAATGTTCCTTATGTCATTAGTTCCTAGAGAGGACAAAGGGAACCGCGTGTGTTAACGGAAGGAAATCGTTTCCATGATGTTAATATTTCTGTTTTATAAAGATAATAGAGGAGAAATCATCTCCCGTTCTCGTGATGATAGAAGTTCTTTCCATGGGAAGGAATATGAAAATCAAATGTTCATAGTGAGTTGAGAAGATGTTTGAAGTAAATGAAAATGAAATGTTCATAGTGAGTTGAGAAGATGTTTGAAGTAGTTACCTTAACATTATGAAGATAGTGGGAGTTATTAAACTATAAAGATAGTGATACGAAATTGAGTGGGAGAAAAGTTATTAAGGAAATTGAACCTACCATTGAGAGAGAATGGTGATTCTTTAAATGTAAAGAATATGAGGTTTCAATTCTAGATGAATGTATGTTAAGAATATCATAGGATGATCGGCAATCATTAGTGAGTTTATTATATGATAATGAAACGTCACCGATTGATTACAAGGTTTGGATATGAATCCAAGATATGAAAATGTTAATTCATATAACCTTGATTAAAATGCCAAAAGTTGAAGCAAAACCTTATTTCGATATGAGTTCTCGAGGAGAACTAGTGGATCGAATCTAGGTAAACTACAATATGAATTCTAGTACAGTGTGACTATGTTCGTAAGAATGACATGTCACGAGTTTTTAGAAAACAGTGGGAGCTACCTTAAGGTAAGGAGACTCGAGTCGAGTATGAGGACTTGAAATGTACTTGAATAAGATCATATTATACGAGATAATATGAGTCATAAGGAAACCGAAATTTTTAGGTTAAAAGATATGAATATATGGTATATTCACATAGTAAACCATTAATATAAATCAAAGATTGTTTATGTGGAGCAGTAATATCGTATTGACTGTTCGCACATAACGATCACTCTTATCGTTTGAGTTATTATTAACTCACAATTATTATATACTTTGTGAACTCCAAATGGCTTGTAAGAGACAATTTTGAACCCCATAAGTGAACTGGATTAACTTAGTATAGCCCATAGTCGCTTGTATGAGGTGACATCTCGAAGCGGCTAGAGTGTGAGGCGATTGATGACAAGTTCAAATGTCATAGAGTCATATGGGATGACTAGTCGATCGCATAGGCAGACTGTGTAACACTCTGTCGGGCATTAAGTGACCGCTTATAGAGTTCTGGAAATTTTATAATAACCTTAGTCGTGGCGAGAGCTACTATATTATTCACATGAGTCGATTCTTAGACTTGAGACTGTTCGCCCAAGGTGGCACAGCTTCAGATTGACATTGATTTTTGCTCTACGATCAACCGTTAAAGGGGGTCAAATGGGTTTCTTTTGGGTCATGATGAACTGTCTTAGTCGAAGGGAACATTAGGATAGGAATTGTCCAGTCCCTCGTCGGGGTTGTCTTAAATCTCAGGTCCACTCGAGGAGAAGTTTAACTGAAAATGCGTGGCCACGCTCGGAAGGTATATATGGTAGATAATTCCGGTCAAAGCAGTTAAATCTCCAGATCGAAAAAACCGCTCAAGATATGATCAAATGCAAGTACGACCTGGAAGACACCTTGCATTGAGTGGGAGATGACGTAATAGGACAAGAGAATCGGTGACGCACACTTGTCGAGGACAAGTGGGAGATTGTTGGGAAATGTGTCCTCAACAATAGCGCGATCACGTCAATGATTATAATCATTGTCATAAATCTTATGAAAAGAATATGCAAGGGATGATCCGATATGATATATATAGTCAACTGACCAACATTAATCGGTAATGATTGGCTGACTAGAGTTTGACATTACTGTCGTGTGACGGTGTTGGTCAGTTGATCCCTTTAGGTCACACCTTTAGGACTAACCCCTTAAACAATATATTGATCAATTGTATATGATACGAATTGATCGATTTCCTTAACACCATATATCGAGAAATCAGAGGTTGAATCTTAACGTAAGATTTATATTTGAAATTAAAATGTGTCAATTGTCAAATATTAATCGATATTTTAGAAATATCGAAATTAGAATGAGAAGAGTTTGTGGTTATTACAAGTGTTGTATATCGTATTAACGATTATTATAGTAACCATATTATGAGACGGTAATTATGAATTACTAGTCGATTTGTTAAATAATATTTATTTAATTTATAAATGAAGTTTAAATTGTTAGACATGCATTTTAAATTAAAACAATTACAAGATATGACTCATGTCACATGTAAATTGTACAAATGACATTTTATATAATGGAGGTCCATTTTATAATATGTGTGTCGGTTTTGTGGGTTAAGTTTAAGGGTTATATTTTGTTGAAATTACACCCTAAAAACATAATGATTGAGATAGTTTTTAACCTATTGATAGGCTTGCATGCCTATAGGTTATGGGTTAGAGAAAAGCATGCAAAATCCCTTCCTTTGGTTACTACCCCACGACATCCCACAACAACTCTATACATATGTGAATTGTTCTCATTACTTCATTCTTACCTTATGTAAAAAGTCTTTTTCTAGAGTAAGAAAAGCTCAAAAATCCTCTACATATATTTTCTAAGTGTAAGAAAATAAAAACTCTCAAAATATTATTTCCATAATATTTATACTACAAAAGTGTTGTAGTATTTTAGTAGACTAATAAAGAGATATTAGTTTACGGTTTTAAGATAACCGATTCCGTCACCTAGCTCGTGTTCGTGTCTCGGTATTTAAGGGTAGGTCTTGGTGCATCGTAAAGGAGGCAAGCTAATTTGGTTGCTCCGTGGAGGATCGTCCTAGCACTCATTCGGACCGTTTGTAAGACCTTTTTCGTTATTGTTCCGCAAATGTTATTGCATACATAAGATCAACAATATTAATATGAGATTCATAAGTAAAATTAGTAGGACTAATTAAATGAACTTGTTAGTATGACTATGAACTTGTTAAGGTGGTGTCGAGGCCTGGTGGTTCCCACCAGGGAGTCGTGGGAGGTGAGAGAAGTTGAGGGTGGTGTCAGGTGGTGGTCAGGGTGATCGGGTAGCGGCTGGACTCGGGTTTTGTAGTGAGTATAACTGATAGTGCATGGGTATAGTTCAGGGGTTAAGTCGGGTTTAGAGGTTGCCGTGGTTGTTTCAAGTGAGCACGAGGGCATGCGTGGACCACCCTGGAACAACCGTATGTTAGTGGTGATAACACTGGTGGCCATAGGTGATTTGGGACTGGTGGTTAGCGAGAGTGCGTGGCGTGAGAAAAGAGGATGGTTGGATGACGAAACGGAAAAACAGAGTATGTGAGTGGTATGCCGACGGTTTAAGAAGGTTCTTGTGGCTGCGGTAGTGGCTTCGGGTGGTGGATAAAGGGTGGAAATATTAGCTTGTAGTTTATATTTTTGGTTAGGGACATCGGCGGTGGTTGTGGGTGACCAGGTTTGAGGTGGGTGCGTCTTGAAGTTGGGTGGCGAGTCTATGTTTTGGAGGCTGTGAAGGGCTGTGTTTTTCGTGGTTTGTCGTTCTGTGTGTTTGTATTAGTTTTATTATTATTACTTCTCCATCTTCTTATTATATGTTATAGTTATTATTAATATTATTATTATTGTTATTTTTATTAGTATTATTACTAAGTAATTGTTATCTTTTCTTATGGGTACTTGAGTAGTAAGTAATCGAATTTGTTTAATTAAGTTCCTGGTTTAAGTTTTCATGTTTCGTAATTTTAAAAATAAAATTCGTATCTCCATAATTTGTAATACGTACGAGACAAGTATCGTTATTTAGTTATTGGTGATAATTTATATAATTCCTTATTTAATTAAATTGTTACTAAGTAATAATTGATACGGTCTCGTTATGCGTAATATATTATTTAAATAATTAAATTGATATATTGATATATTGTATTAGTTTGCGTAATGTTATTAGTTAGTAATTGCGTATAATATTTTGTTAGGTGTTGAGTATATGATGAAGTGATTCTACTGATTGGATGTTAGATGCGTGATGGGATTATATTGCTATCCAGGTAGGATACACTGATACTATACTCTATGATGTGTTATGAATGGGTGTTGATTTGTATGTATTCGATGCTGAGCATGATTGACATGAGAATGGTATTTGGTAATTGTTTATGTTAATATTGCATTCATGAGCATGACATATGCATTGGATACGGATCCGAGATGATGATATATTATTGGGCCCAGGTTAGTTCTGCAGGACTAGACATGGTGACCTCAGCTATTATGCTGGTGTTCGGCGACGACCGATTATACTCTGCCGATAGGATCGGTAAGGGTGGGAGTTACGGGTTGAGATTGAGCTTGAGCTCTAGGCATATCATGGCATTTGCATATCATTATTTGTTGCTTTATGATTTTGTGTTATCCTACTCGACAGCGAGGTTGACAGTGTATTCTTGTGACACCTAAGATGATCCGGAATGGGGAGTAGATTTGAACCGTTACTTTCAATAAGAAAGTAGCGATTTGAACCGATTTCAATAAGAAAGTAGGTTCAAATCGCTACTTTCTTATTGAAAGAGTAGGTTCTGTATGAACCGTTGGTGGAATAAGAATGTGTTGTTTTCTGTGTCTGGTTTGTGTTTTAACCTCTGAGGGTGTAAGCCCGAAGTGAGTAGGGAGAGTAGCTTGCTGTGTAGTCTCATGCTCTTGTGTCCTTGTCTTTTGTGTTCTTGTCCGGAAGTGAGTTAAGAGATGGAGGGTGATAACCCGAGAGGAGGGAGGATATTGTATTAGGATGTTGTGCTGTTGTCTTGTCTTTCTCTTTGTTGTCAGATGTGAAGGTCTCTTCTTCCGAGGTGGGAAGGGAAGTCTAATCCGGAGCTGTTATCCGAGGGAGGGCATTCCGTGGCTCTTTAGGAGGCTCAGGCTCAGGGCTATATTTGTCATCAGATTGTGGGTTCTTCTTCTTAGAGGTAGACTCTTTGTGAGCAGTTTATTCAAAAGGGATAAACAGGGAAGAGAAGAGGAGCCAATTCTTGGGGTAAGATGATTATATTGGGGTTGATCGGATCCCTTCGGGACCCTCATGGGGCTTGGTTGGAATACCAGTACCCTAGGTACTGGTACTTTTATATATATATATATATATATATATATATATATATATATATATATATATATATATATATATATATATATATATATATATAGAGAGAGAGAGAGAGAGAGAGAGATTGCATTGTGTGAGGTCTATGATCTTAAATGAGAGTTGAGGTCTATGATCTTACATGAGAATTGCAAACCATTGGTCAGATTTGAGCAAAAAATAAAACGCCGCCAGCGGGAATCGATCCCAGTACCTCCGGATTAATAGCAAACCAATGGTCAGACGGATTAATAGCAAACCAATGGTCAGATTTGAGCAAAAAATAAAAAACCGCCAGCAGGAATCGATCCCCGTACCTCCGGATTAATAGAACAGCGCCTTAACCATTGCACCACAGCAATTCCATTGTTGAATATCATATTGTAATACTATTTATACGAGGTCTTTGCTTGAAATTAACTTAACAAATATACCAATTTCGCATTAATTTTTTATTTATTCTTCTTTCTTCTTCGTTGGTTACCTTGTTAATGGCTACTTTCTTCTTCGTTGGTTACCTTGTTAATGGCTTATTCTCGAAATATTCTTTTTGGAATTTTTTTTTTGTAAATGTTTTTTTTTAGAATTTTTTTTTTCTCGAAATGTTTTTTTTCTTGAAATTAACTTAACTTCATTGTTCATTATCATATTGTAAATGTTTTTTTTCGAAAATTATTTCATACTGTAAAAAATTTATACGATTTTATACGAGCTCTTTATTTGGAATTAACTTAACAAGTATACCTGTTTCGCATCAATTTCCTATTTATTCTTCCGTCTTCTTCTTTGGTTACCTTGTTAATTGCTTCTTCTCGAAATGTTTTTTTTCGAATTTTTTTTTGTTCTCGACATTTTTTTTTCGAAATTTTTTTTCATCGAAATTTCTCGAAACTTTTTTCCGAATTTTTTTCTTGGAATTTTTTTTTCGATTTTTTTTCACCAATCTTTTTTTTTTCTCGAAAAGATTGGAGAAAAAAAATGCGTAGATACACATGTCTAAATGCGTAGATACACACCTTTAATTACGTAGATACACATGGCTAAAGGCGTAGATACACATGTTTGAATGCGTAGATACACATCTCTAAATGCGTAGATACAAACCTTTATATGAGTAGATACAAATCTCTAAATGCGTAGATACACATGACTAAATGCGTAGATACACATCTCTAAATGCGTAGATACACATGTCTAAATGCGTAGATACACACCTTTAAATGCGTAGATACACACCTCTAAATGCGGAGATACACATGTCTAAATGCGTAGATACACACTTTTAATGCTTAGATACACATGGCTAAATGCGTAGATACACACGTCCAGTAGACACACCCTTTAAATACGTAGATACACATGGCTAAATGCGTAGATACACATCTTTTAATGCGTAGATACACATGTCTTAATGCGTAGATACACATCTCTAAATGCGTAGAAACACACCTTTAAATGCGTAGATACACATCTCTTAATGCGTAGATACACATGTCTAAATGCGTAGATACACACCTTTAAATACGTAGATACACATGGCTAAATGCGTAGATACACATCTCTTAATGCGTAGATACACATGTCTAAATGCGTAGATACACATGTTTAAATGCGTAGATACACATGTTTGAATGCGTAGATACACACCTATATATGAGTAGATACACATCTCTAAATGCGTAGATACACACCTCTATAAGAGTAGATACACATGGCTAAATGCGTAGATACACATGGCTAAATGCGTAGATACACATGGCTAAATGCGTAGATACACATCTCTAAATGCGTAGATACACACCTTTAAATGCGTAGATATATACCTTTAAATGCGTAGATACACATCTCTAAATGCGTAGATACACACCTTTAATGCTTAGATACACATGGTTAAATGCGTAGATACACATATCTAAATGCGTAGATACACATCTTTAAATACGTAGATATACATGGCTAAATGCGTAAATACACATCTCTTAATGCGTAGATACACATCTCTAAATGCTTAGATACACATGTTTGAATGCGTAGATACACACCTCTAAATATGTAGATGTACATCTCTAAATACGTAGATACACAACTTTGAATGTGTAGGTACACATCTCGAAGTTTTTTTATCGGTAAAAAAAAATGAAAAAGAAAGTTTTCGAAAAAACCAATTTTTTTCTCGAAATATTTTTCATTACAATAGCACAAGTTACTCAATAAAATATCACGGGTTTTTCAAAACTATATTCTGAAAAAACTGAAAAAAAAAAAAAAAATAATCGGACAAAAAAAATGAAAAAAAAATTTGAAAAAAAAAATCAAGAATAAGCCATTAATAAGGTAACCAAAGAAGAAGACACAAGAACAAATAAGAAATTGACAATTTGAACAAAAATGTTTTCGAAAATGTTCTCCTCATAAATATTATACAATATAGCATTATTCAACAAAAACTTTATGGCCTAATGGATTAGGTGATGGTCTATGTATCCCTAGGTCTGGCGTTTGAGCCCCAGTAACGGCATGTTTTCATTTTTTCTTAGTAGAAAAGTTTCGCTTCTTAAATATTATACAATATTACATTTAAAAACAATGACCTAGTGCTCCGTTGGTTAGGTTGTTTGCCTCTGAAATGCGAGGTCGCGGGTTCGATTCGTAATGTTGGTAGATTTTTGATTTTTGCTTAAATCAAGTAATGTAAACCTCAATTCTCATTTAAGGAGTAGACCTCACAGGATCCTCGCTATATATATATATATATATATATATATATATATATATATATATATATATATATATATATATATATATATATATATATACGATTCATTGATAATATTAAATCATGTGATCGCACCATTGTTCACGACACTTACTCCAACATATAATACTCAGTTAAGTGAGTTTTCTGCACATGCGAAAACAGTTGATAACTGATCAAGAAAGATTTAAAATTAGACGGAAAAAAGTAGTCAAGGATGATGATATTGATCTAGATAATGAAATCGATGAGGTTCGGGACTTGTGGACGAACTGTTTTCTAAATCATTAGTCATAGAACTGTATTACTTTGATTTTGAAAATTTTGTTTGTCTCGTGATCTTTAAGACTATGTCGAATTATACGACGAACGTTCTTTGTTGGGTTAGTTGTTGAATTGAAACAATGTATGACGAACGACATTTGTCGTAATTTTTTATGAATGGCCTTTGTTTTGGTACAATTCCAGTTTTGTATTAGCATTAGCAATTTCATTATAGGCAAAATAAAGAACATCGGTTGTTAGGAAAGTCTGGTGTACATTATAAAAGATGGACATGGGATTATTTGGAAAGTTTGAGATACATTATACAAGATGACAATCAGATACAATATCTCCGATGTCCAAAGCATAATGGACATCAGTTGTAAATCTGATGTCCATTACTACCACATGGACATGACCGAACTCTACATCGTAGCAACATCCCATGTCCATGACCATAAAACTCCGATGTAGTAAAGAGTTTTTTAGTAGTGTTAGTCGAGTTCAGGAGAGTGATTATTCCCATATATATATATATATATATATATATATATATATATATATATATATATATATATATATATATATATATATATATATATATATATATATATATATATATATAGAATTGGGATCCTATGAGAACCACCAATATAATGAGAACCGTGAGAACTCTACCTTACAGACCTTTTTAAAAAAACTTAATGACATATTTGGATTCGGCATGGAATTTTATGGCTAGGGAACATATTTCTTGGTCTAGAAAATATATACTAGTGACGGAAATCGAGGTGAGATACGTTTTATTATTTTTCATGCATCTACTACCAATTTTTACGCATCTATCATTTTTCATGCACCTAGAACTCGTTTTAATGCACGTACGGCCTCTTATTTCATGCACCTAGTAATCATTTTCATGCATGTAAAAAATTTCATGCACGTAGTGGTTGTTTTCGTGCATTTATAGCCGTTTTAGTATGCCTAATTGTATTTTCGTACAATAAGTATATATTTTGTTAATTAAATCAAAATTTTTTGTTTATTGATATTAAAGTGTGTATTTGAATAAGTTAAACTAATGGTTAATGATCCAACAAAACATTCGAAGCGAGATATGGTGGAGATTTAGTGAGGGTTCTCATGGTTCTCATTATAAGGGTGGTTCTCACCGGATCTCGACCCTATATAGATATATATATATATATATATATATATATATATATATATATATATATATATATATATATATATATATATATATATATATATATATATATATATATATATATCATTTTCACATATAATCTCGATTATGAGCGTACTGAAATAATAAAGATCATGCAAGAGCTTAAAAGAACATTTGTAATCATTTGGTATGCGTCCGCATATAAATATCTACCATGTATTGTCTTGTCCATTTGCCCATGTCGTCTCGGGTTTTGAATCATCTAGCTAATTAACTACTTTGGGAATTTGCATGTGTGGGGTTGTCTAGTTTCTTATGCTTTCTTGAGGACAATCAAACGTTTAGCTTGGGGGAGTTTGATAAGTATTCTTTAAATATGATTTCACACCTATATTCAGCTCATTTTTATATGATATTTGCACTAATTTTAGTGATTATGTGATCGAATTACTTGTTTAGATATTTTGGGTGTGTCAAGTATGTTTTGTAGGAAATTTAGCTTTATTAACTATTTTCCGTAAATTATGCTAATATTGAGAACATTAAGCCAAGTGAAAGCTAAGACAGATCATGCAAGCAACTAGAGATGAAGAAGCATTTATTTGGTGAAGAGTTAGCACAAGGTCCCATGTGCATGTCAAAATGTAAACAATTGAGAAGTTAACCATGCAAGGTTAGTCAAAGTTTAGCGAAATGAAATGGAAGAGACTTGGTGCGTAATGCGTGCATATTGTATATACTTTTTAGCATCTTTTGGCACGCATTTCCTGTTGGGAAATGTGTCCTCAACAATAGTGCGATCCCGTCAATGATAATAATCATTGTCATAAATCTTATGAAAAGAATATGCAAGGGATGATCCGATATGATATATATAGTCAACTGACCAACAATAATCGGTAATGATTGGCTGACTAGAGTTTGACATTACTGTCGTGTGACGGTGGTGGTCAGTTGATCCCTTTAGGTCACACCTTTAGGACTAACCCCTTAAATAATATATTGATCAATTGTATATGATACGAATTGATCGATTTCCTTAAAACCATATATCGAGAAATCAGAGGTTGAATCTTAACGTAAGAGTTATATTTGAAATTGAAATGTGTCAATTGTCAAATATTAATCGATATTTTAGAAATATCGAAATTAGAATGAGAAGAGTTTGTGGTTATTACAAGTGTTGTATATCGTATTAACGATTATTATAACAACCATATTATGAGACGGTAATTATGAATTACTAGTCGATTTGTTAAATAAGATTTATTTAATTTATAAATGATGTTTAAATTGTTAAACATGCATTTTAAATTAAAAAAAATTACATGATATGACTCACGTCACATGTAAATTGTACAAATGACATTTTATAAAATGGAGGTCCATTTTATAATACGTGTGTCGGTTTTGTGGGTTAAGTTTAAGGGTTATAATTTGTTGAAATTACACCCTAAAAACATAATGATTGAGATAGCTTTTAACCTATTGATAGGCTTGCATGCCTATAGGTTATGGGTTAGAGAAAAGCATGCAAAATCCCTTCCTTTGGTTACTACCCCACGACATCCCACAACAACTCTATACATATGTGAATTGTTCACATTACTTCATTCGTACCTTATGTAAAAAGTCTTTTTCTAGAGTAAGAAAAGCTCAAAAATTCTCTACATATATTTTCTAAGTGTAAGAAAATAAAAACTCTCAAAATATTATTTACATAATATTTATACTACAAAAGTGTTAGTAGTATTTTAGTAGACTAATAAAGAGATATTAGTTTACGGTTTTAAGATAACCGATTCCGTCACCTAGCTCGTGTTCGTGTCTCGGTATTTAAGGGTAGGTCTTGGTGCATCGTAAAGGAGGTAAGCTAATGTGGTTGCTCCGTGGAGGATCGTCCTAGCACTCATTCGGACCGTTTGTAAGACTTTTTTCGTTATTGTTCCGCAAATGTTATTGCATGCATAAGATCAACAATATTAATATGAGATTCATAAGTAAAATTAGTAGGACTAATTAAATGAACTTTATAGTATGACTACGAGTTTCCTTCATTTCAATGGATTTACATGCATTTTATGTGCTATTTTACCCCTGTTTTGCTTCTTTGTGTATTTCTTGTTGTTTTGCAGGAAAATATGTAAAAGTTGCGAAAATCATGCTATTCTAGTCAAAATTATTCTATTCTTAGACGATGGAACAAAGTCAAGGAACCTCACAGCTTCAGAAGTGCAGTTTACGGAAGATATATGCCTAAACCGGGAGAAAGATGAAGAACATAGGCAGCTGGACAACAAATGAGCATTTTGGTCGGATAGAAGCTCGATCGAGGACTGGTTTTTACTCGATCGAAGAGTTGCAGCAGAGGAAATGCTCGATCGAGTAGACACTTACTCGATCGAGGAGATTGCAAGAAGAGCAGTAGGATCGAGGATTCTAGAGTTGCTCGATCGAAGAGATGCAGGAAGAAGTTGCTCGATCGAAGGGTTCTGGAGGAAAAGTTGCTCGATCGAGCAACTCACTTACTGTTGGAGGAAGTGTCCTCGACAAAAGTGCGTTGACATAATTAAAACTCATTTGAATGAAACACAACTGGGAATGTTACTCTTTTAAAGTCGACTGATCAACATTTACCGATAATGATTGACTGTCTAGAGTTTGACATTATCGTCATATGATGGTGGTGATCAGTTTATCCCTTAAGGTCATATCTTTAGGGAATTCCGTCTCAATAGAATATTTAATTAGATCGTATTAGATACGAATTAATTAATAACTAGAAATTTGGAAATGATTTTATGTGACGAATATTATTGTAATGGGATTATATTAATAAAGGTTAAGGTAGTAAAATTATTTTATTACATGGTTTTTATTTACTCGTTTTGGAAACGATTAAATTGAGAAAGAACACGGTTGATCATAAAATTGTAAAGAGTTGTAATTAAAATTATGATATTACATTTTATAATATAGTAATTGAGAATTACTAGTAATATTATTTAAATGTTACAAAATTATGAATTATGAATTTTAAAGAGTTAAAATTGCATAATTAACAAATTGGGTCATGTGTTATGGGACATGTGTGACATGTTACAAATTAACACAATTGACAAAGATAAAATGGGTCTATATTAAGACCCATTCCAACCGTGCATATGAATGTATGTGTGGGATGGTTGTGTGCGTAAGTAAACAATAGGATTGTGTGTGTCATACACAAAGAATATGTAAGGAATAATTTTTACTTTTGTGTAAGTGAAAGAAGGGCATGCTTTGGCCTCAGATGGCTTGCTTGGCCGGCCATATACTCTCACTTGTGAACATATTTTGCTCCATATATACTTCACCACACACTCTACATACTTACTAGTTTTTGTTGGTGGTTTGTTTATTCATTCAACATCTCATTCTCTTCTCTACTCTAGAAAATAGTTTTCTAAGTAAAGAAAATCATTTCTTATACTAATAATATTAAGAGTAATATTATTATTATTTCTAGTATACTTAACAAAATTGTTTTGGGTTTGAGATCGGGTCCTTGATAAGAGCTTTTGGAGACGGTTTCAATATAAAACGTTACAAGGGTATTTCGGTTCATTGAAGACTCACTAATAGGTGATTATTGAGTATAAACCTTCTAAAACCAATGTAAGGACATTCATACTTCTTATGTAACCATCGTGAATGCATAAGATCTAATTATGTTTTTATGACTAAACTTAAAGAAACAAAACTCATATAAGATATGAGTTAATAATCTGAAATTCGATTTCTAGCAAGTGGTATTAGAGCATTACGGTTGTTGCATGCATGATCAGATTCATGTTATGTGTTAATTAGATTAACACATGTATTTCGAAAATATTGTGTTTTATTATGATAAATCACAAAATAATTTTGAAAGTTAAAGTTTCTGGTTCTAAAATGGTTTTAGGACATAAAAAATATTTTTATGGATTATTATTGTTCATTTTATAATTATTTGTATATTATTAGAGTTTAAATCGGTATTAAACAACAATTAATGGGAAAAATAGTTAAACTTAGTTTATGGCCGAGATTTTTTGATATGTTCTCACATGCATATTTTATATGTTGTATAAACAATTTCGTAACAAATGAAGTTATTATGCATGGATTATGATTTTTATGAGATAAATAGTCATAATATGAGTTAAAATGGGTATAGGAGGTTATATTTCGAATCTGACCTTGAAAATTTTATGACATGTCACAAGCAATATATAAAGTACCTATAAATATTTTGAGATTTTTCTTACTTATTTTGCATGATTAATGATTTTTAGAGTAAAAAATCATATAAATAGTGACTAATTTCGACTTGAATAGTTAGAGTTGGAATTTTGGCATAAACATTTTACAAAATGTCACATGCAATATTTACAGAATTTATAAAAATTTTGAGAATTTGTTCTCAAATAATGCCTGATTTATTTTGTTAATGGTTAAAATCGGGTATATAATGACTTATTGTGTTAAAAATAGTTAATCTTACAATTATGACATAACATTTTACCCATAGATGTCTTATGCGATAGGAATGTCAGATCCAAATGTTGGACATCAAAAAGTTTATGTTTTTATAATTATTAAATTTATGAGATAATTGTTAATAATTATAATGTTTGAGTCGTGAAAATTAAAATTCGAGTATCGCCTGAAATTTTTGGTCATTTCCAGATTCTAAAAGGTATTCTAGGATGACTAAAAATTCATAGCAATTTTATTGCAAGTTTTTATTATTAAATTGGATTTTACACAATAAAAACGCATTTTATACGATTTATTTAAGAAATTAACTAAATCTTTTTGCATGGGGCCATTTTATTAAATTCTGAAACTTTAGAAATTTCCAGAATGTTTAAAAATTTTAAATTTCAAACTTTCGAATTTTTATTGACTCATTTGACCATTTTCCTTTATTTTTCCCATAAATACGAATAATTTATGAACAATAATGCAAAATCAAGTTGAATCATGATCAAAATTAGTAGGGACTATATTTTGATTCCTAAAGAATGTTAGGATGATTAACTTGGACATCAATGAGATTTATGTAATTTTGGTGATTATAATAGTTAAAATCACGAATATCCGTAAAAACCGTAAACAAATATATATGAGATATTTGCTCCCATAAGGCGATTTGGCATTAAAAAAATTAGCATGTGCATACATATTTTAATATTGCATTTTATTTAATATGAATGTCATATTTGAATGTTTTATATAATTTGGAATTATGTAATTTTCTTAGTAAGGCCTTAGTTTTTAATCAATATTACCCGTAATGAAAGGGAATATTGATTCGGTTGTAATTTATGTGATCTCGAATCACGGGTTTGTAATTTAATTTAAATTTCATTTTTACAATAGAGTAGTTGTATTATTTTATTGTAAATCCGGAGATCCAAAAGACGGTGCCATACGGAAAGGAGTTCCGTCAAGACAATTTTTTCTTGGAAGGCGTGCCCTTTGAAGTTCAAGGGACCAAGGAGTTGGTTTCCGAATTTTTAATTAGTTTTTCTATTACTAGGAAGGCCATACTAGGACTTTATTGCTTTCATTTTGCTTTATTTATATGTTTGCATGCATAGCCAAATCGTCATAAACATGCATATTAGAATATTCGTTAAAACGACTGTGTCAATTATAATTATCGAGTTCACCAATTTAATTCACTTAAAGGCGATAGATAATAAATTGACAAGACCTCTATATTAACAAAACAATTGAGATTAGCCTTACCAAATAGTAGAACTCCTGAGCTTCTATTTCGTGGGGTGGTGCTAGTCCAGTGGGCAGTGCGAACCCCATTATGTAGGATAAGTGGGGCGATGAGGTGGATTCAGTCTAGTGAGCGGATCGCATCTCGATGCAATCAAAATTTGGTTTGTACTCAACGGAAGTGTAGAGGACCAGTGGTCAATGTGTTTCGGGCTAAGATGAATAAATAATGATTTTTCATCAACCAAGAGTTCTAAGTGTAGAACCGGTTAAAAATTTTAACCCACCAAACCATATCATTGAGTTGGAGTTCTAGTGGTTAACGATTTTGGTGGTATGAGTTTGGGTCTTGGAATAATTTATAAAATTGGATAGAGGTCATTTTATAGATGCATTAACTTGATAAAAATGTTTACAAGTTAAATTAAAACGATTAGCATTTAATATCTTCAAATGTTTAAATTTTGTAGTTAATTCTTCAAATCAATATCAATCATGGCAACTTCCACTACTCCAAACACTTCATGGTTGCGATCCTTCATGGATCGTTGTAAGCTAGAAAAGAATGGGTCAAACTTTACCGATTGGGATGCCCAACTATTGTTGGTTGCAGAAGGTGATGGTATAACCCAATACCTCATCGAAGAATCACCTGCCGAACTTGATGCTAATGCCAATGCCGCGACTAGGCGGGCCTATGAGACCTACCATAAAGAGTCTGCGGCGATAAAAAATGTTTTGATCTTCTCTATGGAGCCAGAGCTTCAAAGGAGTGTCATAAGATTGGCACCGCCTATGAGGTCTACTCCAAGCTTGTGACAATGTTCTCGAAGGCTTCAAGAATTGTCCAATATGAGGCGCCATCGGCTTTCTTTGATCTCAATCTTAAGGAGGGGCAAAAGGTTAGCCAGCATGTGCTCAAATTAATTGAGCACGTTGAAACCTTGAGGTTGAATCAAGTGGACATTCCTAAGGAACTTGTGATTTCCAGAATCCTCCACTCCTTGTCTAGGGTGAAAACTTATGTTCAATTCCGGGTGAATTTTAACATGAGGAACCAAGAGACATCCCTTGATGAATTGCACAATATGATTGTGCAAGCAGAAAGGGATATGGGCGTAAATGTTAGTGCCCCTAAGGATGTGCTCAACATTAATGTTAAGAGCAAGGGGAAGTTCAAAAGAAAAGGTAAGGTGGATCGGGAGCAAACTTCCAACAGTTCTAAGAAGGTGTCTTTTGAAGCAAGCACCTCAAATCCCAGAAAGAGCTCTCATCAAGGAGCTAAGTGCTTTTTATTGCAATGGTAAAGGGCATTGGAAGAGGAACAGTTCCAAATACCTCAGCGATCTCAAAGCTGGGCGAATTCTTCCAGTTGGTATAATAACTATCCTTATTTTATGTTAATATCAACTAAAGTATTATGATACAAGTTGTGACATGGATGTTCTTCTTATTTGAATTAGGGAATAAAAGGAAAGATAAAGGGAAAGGAAAAACAAGCTTGATGGATCAAAGGGAACTAAGGGTAGCTCCCTACGGGATGATCAAGGAGCTTAGTTTTTCACTTATTTTTCTAATGATTTGAAGTGTTGTAAGAACAATTAAAACCTATGTTTTATTTTCTTGTAGGACAAGGAAAAGTGATCCTTGAACAATGGTTGTAAGTTGGATAATGTAGTGGCTTGGTTTTCAACCCAAGTCACTATCGGTTTTATATTATGTTCTTAAATTAGTTTAACACTTGCAAACCATAAACATAAAATAGAATTGATTGTTACATTTCAATGTATGACCATTGAAATGGAATAAGTATATGGGATACTTATTTCAAAACTATCAAAAGAAACTGAGTTCAGAACTCAATTAAAAGGAAAAGGTTATTAACCACCTAAAACTATCTAAGCTTTCATCGAATATTTTCTGTAATAAATCATAAAGGCACACAAACCAACATCAAAGTCATTGCTTGTGGCTTTGTAGTTATCTTTGGTAATGATATGGGATTATCATTACAAAGATAGAGTGGGAGAAATTTGAAAAACCACATATATCAAATAATTTTGATAAACACAGTAGATATGATCTATTGAAGAATAGTAGGATTTATTGTGTTTTGGTTGTGTGAAATATTTAGAAGGTAGATTAAGTTGTGGATGAGATCTATTACGATTTGAGAAAGTCTACGCCTTATGATCAACGGCCACGACCCTGGAGGATACTTTAAGAATAAGTTCTTAAAGTTAGTAAGGAAAAATTTTATGCATGGATGAGATCCATGATAGAGTTCTCGTACACTATAAGATAAGATAAATGTGGGGAACTGAATGTTCCCACACACAATATGCACTATAAGATTAGACTCTTATATGCACTACGCGAGAACACTCGGAGAAAAATATTCAAAAGATTTTGCAAAAGCTCAAGAAGATGTTCTTGGATTTAGATGGTGATCTAAATAAGCCAATGCAAATTCTAAAACCCATGAAATTTAAAAGGATGTATATGCTAATAAATAAGATTTATTGAGAGAAGCATAGATTGACATGTAGATGTCGTAAAATGATTCATTGAGAATGAATTCAGTAAACTCTTAAAACCATTTTCAAATGGGTATTTGAAAAGGATATGTTTATGAACATATATGGTTTAGTCCCAACCATCTTCAATTCATTAAATGTTAAGGAACATAGAATTAAGTGGGAGCTTTATGATTTAAGGTTTAGTATAAAGTTCAGTGGGAGTTCTCGCACCAGGATTTGAACCTATTAAGTCATTGGAATGACTTCGGAATTTTCAGATTCTGGCAAGAACAAGAGTTTAGTGGGAGTAAACGTTATCTAAAACAACTCATTGCTCGTTTGGAATGAGGCATTAATACTTCTGAGAAGTATACCAGTTTTCAATTCTAGATGACAAATTGATATGATTTAAATCTAATTAAACATGAGATGTTTGGTTGAGATTTCAAAAGACGTCTTGTTATTAGTATTAAGGTTGTTCATAGAGATGAAGATAGAATTACCGTGATGAGATCATGGAAATTTATTGAACCTTAAAGTACTATATTTTACATGTTTTGAACTACTAATGTTTCCGCCATTAGTATTATCGTGTAAAACTTGGTGCATGCTTCTTGCAGGATAACCTGTTTAATGGGTTGTCAAATCAGTAATTAAGCCATGATGAATTGTCAAAGTATTCTCCAATGGAGATGACAGACAAATTCAAGATTTTGGAAGATAACTTAATCATGGGGTAAAAGGTTTACAACGACTCAAGTTCCAAGATATCATGTAAAGATTTAAGAAAATCTTAGGCCTACATTCATTGACTATGCATCTTAATGACTTGTATTTTAACTACATGGTCATCACAAGATTCTACAAATCATACGAGTTCACAATAATTATGTGAAAGCATTTCTGTAGGTGGGAGTTACACAATGCACATAATCTTATTCACTAGTCATGAGATGACTTATCTCTTTCATATCGAAGAGCATGTATGGATATGATCCATAAAGTGAACGCTTACACGAATCGTGTTAAACTTGGTTAACCTGAAATGAAGATAATTACAATTATAGCGGAAGTTAAGGTGAGATACTTGAGCTCATTGTAAATTAAATGGTGATCAATGGTTGACCACTTGGATGGAGTAATCCAGTAATCGTTTGAGTTATTAATAACTCACCCAAGGTCAAGTAAAATTCAAATGGAATGGTAAGACCATATTGAACCCCATTAAAGTGAATTGAATTATCATGACCTCGCCCCTAGTTGCTTAAGTGAGGTGACGTCTCAATGCAACTAGATGAGTGATGCGATTGATGACGAGTTCAATTGCCTAGAGTCATACGGGATGACTAATCGATCACCTAGGCATAGACATGTTATGATACATTTGCCGGGCTAATGACCGCTGATAGAGCTCTGGCGTATTCTTATTAAAGATGGTCTGGTCGTGGCGGGAGCTACTATCGTGTTTCACATGAGTCAGTTCTTGGACTAATGACTGTTCTTTGAGGTGGCATAGTTTTCAGATTAACTTTGATTTATGTCCTAATACCTTCGTAACTGGGGTTTATAAGGACATATTTTGGGTTATAATGGGCTATGGCCAGCCAGAAGGAACACGTCGATAGGAATTGTCCACCTCTTTGTTGGGGCTGGTGTCCTTGACAATTAAGTACAATGACTTATTAAATCTCTTTAAGGATCACAAGGGCATACTTTTGTATTATTACCAGTTGATCCACGTTTATCAATAACGGTTGGCTTGCTAGATAAGTTTGACGTTATTGTCATACGGATGGCGGTGATCAACTGGTCCCTATACGTCACACCTATAGGACACGTTTGAGAGATGTGAAGGTATGAAAATACAGTCACATTTTGCCGGATATGACTAAACAGTTAGTCAGAGGTATTGACAATTAAATTAGTCAATAAGATGTTGAGATTATTATTTAATACGGATTAAATAATTTTAGCTAATACGGATTACATGATTAATTCGTAAATTAAATATAAACGGTTATATTTAATTAAATATTGTATTCGCGTATTAATATAAACAGTTATATTAATTTGGGTAATTATACAATATCGTATTTTGTCAGACCATTATTAATATATCGACAGTATTAATAACTGATAACATGTTGCGATTTATAAATAAAACCCGCGAATAAATTATAGCTAAATGGGTCGAATCACGAATTAGAATAAGGTAAGAGTGGAAAGCCCACTCCTACCCTATTGGATATTTCGGCCAAGTGTAGTATATAAGGAGATAGACTTCTCCTTATGCAAACTACTCTTGTTGCACTGATTAATATAATCTCAAGGTAAAATTAGGGTTTTGAGAGCTTTCTTCTCCCAAAACCTCAGATCTCACATCTAAAACCTAAATAGCTCTCCCAATATTGCAAGGCAGTTGGAGAGGATTTCTAGCACACGCGGCCTCGTCTCATTCTAAGTCTTGGGTGCAAGTTATAGGAGGGAATTTGTGTTAATTCCTGTTCTTAGGCCTTTTGCGCGAGGACTAAAGGTTGTACTTCTTTTCTTATCTTTTTAATCTTATGACCATATTCACGATTGTATTTTTCATTATAATCCTGCAAGTTTAGGGCGAATACGCGTTTTATTCCCCACAAGTGGTATCAGAGCCATAGGCCATGAAATTTTACAATTGTGTCTTTCATAAGTTTTAAAAATTTTAGAAAACCGTGCACTCTGCCTTGGCACTCGATCGAGTCTCTGTTGCACTCGATCGAGTGCCCTTGTACCAGGCCTCGTGCGTGTGCTTTTGTGTTGTAATCGATCTTGTTTTCGATTCTAATTCGCATATTGTTATTTAATCGATATTTTTAGCAATATGTGGATCTTTTGTTGTTTTTATTTTTGATTTTCATGTTTTATATCAAAAGATAAAAACTTGTTAAGATTTAAAGTGCAGCGTTTGCGTTTTAACGAGTCACTCGATCGAGCCCCTGCTGCACTCGATCGAGTGACACTGACACTCGATCGAGTGCCTCTGTTGCTCGGTCGAGTGCTCTTCTTTCAGGCTATCTTTTTCGAAAATAACTTGTTTTCTTATTTTCACATGGCTTAAAATAATATACTGTATACGGAAATAGTATATTATTTAGTAAAACGGTTCACCCTCGTTTGATACATATTGTTTTTAAAACAGTTTAAAACAATGGATTATATGTTTATTAAAATTGGTGATTAAAACGGTATAGTCACTTAATTTTAATCTTAAAAGGTGGTTTGGTATAAATTTATTAATCATAATAACAGTATTATGTCATGTATAAATTTTATTTAGTTGATGCATTTTATTTATCGTCTTGTGAATGCCTTGAATGCTTTCAATAACGTATTTAATTATTGCAAACGGTTGTAACTTAGTGTGGCCTTAGAAGATTGTGTCACCGTAATGATGGGACACGATCTTGCTTGTAATTTTGAGATCTTGAATCTCCGTTTTGGGTTTTTGCCATGTAATTACTTTTGTATTTAAATTAGAATGTATCTAGGATTACTCTTGTAATTTAAATTAGTAATTTTGTGAAGACTAAAGACAAGACGGAGACCGGATGCTCACTCCCGCTGCAAGGACCAAGATGGAACATCAAGACAAGCTTCTAGGGTCCAACGGTGGATTCCAAGTTGTTTTATGTTTATTTTGGTAGGATAGGCCACACTAGGACTTTTATTTACGTTTATTGCATTTATCTTTATGCTTTCATCGATAATAGCTTGCATCATATTCCGCCTAAAAACCAAACCACCTATATCTTGCCTGAAAACTGACTCATGTAGAGGTCACGCGTTAGTTTTCTGTGACAATACAGATGTCACATGTCAATTGCTAAGCCATCACTTTATTTAATTCATTCACGCAAATGCTAGTTTTTAGTTCACTTAAATATGGATAAATAAAAGTTGATGGGGTCTTCCTCGTATAACCAAAAATTGAGATTAGTCTTTATAAATCAGCCTCCCATGAATCCCTTCTTCGTCGGTAGGCATAATATGACCCCTTCTACGTCGGGTAAGTGGGAACAGATGATTTATTTTATCTCAACATCATGGTCACTCGATAATATCTAGTGACTGAGATGGACTAATAGATAGGATATACGGAAATCTATCGACCAAGAGTTCCAACGATTGGAATTAGCCAAACTGTGGGCTTATCAATATACGGAAATTGAGTCTTGGGATCGTTTATATAATTCTTGAGGGAGATCAATTATATAAATGCATGAGTCTACGAGTTTAAATTCAATTTAATATAGACTTAAATCACAACAATGAGTTGCTTATATGGTTTTGTTTTATCTTCTTTTTCAGTGTAGAACACGTTCATTAAAACTGCTGTATAACTAAAATGGCTGGTGAAGACCCAATGCCAAGTGCCAAGCTAGCACGTGAATCCTGGCTAAAGGCCTTCATGGACTCCATGAATCAGTCAACTAGACTGAGGAATGATGGGTCAAACTTCTCTGACTGGGAGGCAGCACTACGGAATGCTGCCATTGCTGACGGAAAGCTTAAGTATTTAACTGAGCCCATTCCGGCACACCCAGGAACTGGAGCTAGAGCCAACGAAATTCGCGCCCATAGCGATTTCGTTATGGAAGCGGGTGCGATAAAGAACGTACTCATTTATGCAATGGAATCAAATTTGCAAAGACGCTTCATATCCCATGGTGCAAACAAGATTTTCACCACGCTCTCTAACGAATTCTCCAAGGCTCCGAGAATCGTTTCTTATGAGCATACCTGTCGCTTCTTTGAGGCGAAACTCCAGAAGGGCCAAGCTGTTAGCCCACATATTCTCAACATGATTGAGAATATCGAGAAACTGGAGACCCTGAACTGCAAGATCAGTGAGAACATAATCGTTGATCGTATGCTTCATTCGCTTCATGATGGGTTCGCCCTCTTTAGGGCCAACTATTACATGAACGACATGAAGAAGACTCCTCATGAGCTCCACTCCCTTCTCGTACAGACTGAGAAGGATCTGAAATTGAGTGGGAGCATGAAGCAGGATGTTCTCATGATCGCCAGTAAGGGAAAGGGTAAAGGGAAGGCTAAAGCTCAGGGCGACCTAGCAGTAGGTAAGCCCAGGTTCAAGAAACCAGGATTTACTAAGAGTGGGCCAGGTGAGTCGAGCAACTCACAGGGCAAGATAAAGAGCAAGGATACTAGCATGGAATGCCACCACTGCCACAAGACTGGGCATTGGAGGCGCTCATGCCCCGTGTATCGCGAGGACATTAAGGCAGGCCGTGGTACTCCTGTTGGTATGTCTTTTTCTTCTTTTATTCACATGATTGAGATTAACCATGCAAGTTGCGGAACTTGGGTACTTGATACTGGTTGTGGTTCTCATCTATGTAATCATGTGCAGGGCCTCCGAAACCAAGAACCCCTAATCAAGGGTGAGGTGGACCTGCGTGTCGGGAATGGAGCACGTGTTGCTGCAGTCTCAAAGGGAACATACGTGATCCAGCTTCCAAGTGGATTCGAGTTATTTTTATATAACTGTTATTATGTTCCTAGTTTGTCCAAAAACATTATTTCAGTTTCTGCACTTGACAAACTCGGTTTTTCATTTGTAATAGAGAATAATAGCTGTATTTTCTCCTTACACAATATGATTTATGGCAAGGCAGTTTCCATAAATGGAATTTATGTTTTAGATCAAACTACCGAGATATTACATGTGAATAACAAGAGATTAAAGGTAGGTGACAAAGATCAAACTTACCTATGGCATTGTCGTATGGGACACATAAATGAGAAACGTGTAAAACAGCTCATACAGAATGGAGCTATATCGCCCTTTGATTTCGAATCATATGGCACGTGTGAATCATGTCTCATTGGCAAAAATGACTCGTATTTCCTTCAAAGGTGTTGGAATGCGCGCTGCCGACCTATTAGGACTCATACATACAGACGTATGTGCCCCTATGTCGATCAACGCACGAGAAGGCTATAGGTATTTCATCACTTTCACGGATGATTTGAGTAGATATGGCTATGTCTACTTGATGAAACATAAAAGTGAATCCTTTGACAAGTTCAAAGAATACCAGAATCGGGTACAGAACCAGCTGGGTAGAAAGATTAAAGCACTACGTTCGGATCGTGGTGGTGAGTATCTTTCACACGAGTTTGATCAACACCTTAAAGACTGTGGCATCGTGCTACAGTTGACTCCACCTGGAACACCACAATTAAATGGTGTGTCCGAACGGAGAAATCGAACTCTACTCGATATGGTTCGATCCATGATGAGTCACACCATTGTGCCTGATTCATTATGGGGCTATGCTCTTTTGTCAGCCGCTCTAATACTTAACCGAAGTCCGTCTAAAGCTGTTGACAAGACTCCATACGAATTATGGAAGGGAACGGTCCCTAACTTGTCCTTTATTCGGGTTTGGGGCTGCGAGGCTTATGTCAAGTGGAGACACGAGGATAAGCTCGGCCCGCGATCGGTCAAGACATACTTTATAGGCTATCCAAAGGGAACTTTTGGTCATTACTTCTACTCGCCTACCGAACAACGTGTTTTTGTTGCGGCTAGTGCGACGTTCTTAGAGAAAGAATTTCTCGAGAACAAGTCGAGTAATAGAACCTTCGAGTTATCGGAGGTTCAAGAACCAACTACCGAGCAACCATTGGAGGAAACAGTTCCTTCAACCGAGGCTGCGGTAGATATTCCTGAGGAACCTAGGAGGTCGGGAAGAGTCTCTATTCCTCCGGACAGATACATTGGTATGGTCGAGTAACATGATACAAATGACGTCTTACTCCTAGAGGGTAATGAACCCACAACCTATAAAGGTGCCATGACCAGTTCTGACTCAAAGCTATGGCTAGAAGCCATGCAATCCGAGATGGACTCCATGTATGAGAACAACGTATGGGATCTTGTGGACCTACCTGCAAAGGTACGTCCCCTTCAATGCAAATGGCTTTACAAGATAAAGCATGCCGTGGAAGGACAACAAGATATCCACAAGGCTAGACTAGTTGCTAAAGGTTTCACCCAAGTGCCAGGCTTGCACTACGATGAGATCTTTGCACCCGTAGTCATGCTACGTTCCATTCGGATTATCTTAGCGATCGCCGCATTTCATGATTATGAAATATGGCAAATGGACGTTAAAACCGCCTTCTTAAACGGTTATTTGGAGGAAGAGTTGTACATGGTACAACCCGAGGGTTTTATCGATCCAGCATATCCTAAGAAAGTTTGCAAGCTTAAGCGTTCCATCTATGGACTTAAGCAAGCATCGCGGAGTTGGAATCATCGCTTCGACCAAGTGATAAAAGAGAATGGGTTCATTCGATCAGTCGAGGAACCATGTCTCTATATCAAGTCGAGTGGGAGCAAGATTGTATGTCTAGTACTGTATGTCGATGACATACTCTTGATTGGGAATGACATACCTCTCTTATCTTCGGTTAAAGCATGGTTGAAAAACCACTTCCAGATGAAAGATCTGGGAGAGGCACAAAGAATTTTGGGCATCCGTATCTACAGGGATAGATCACGACGGATGTTGTCTCTCAGTCAGGAGTCTTATATAGAGAAGATTCTGGAGAGATTCAGCATGACGAACTCCAAGAAAGGGTTCCTTCCTATGACTACTGGGCTTCACTTGAGCAAGACTCAAGAAGCTAAGTCATTGGAAGAGAAAGAGCGCATGAGTCTGATTCTTTATGCTTCGGCAATAGGATCAATCATGTATGCCATGATATGCACACGTCCTGACGTTGCATATGCATTGAGTATGACAAGTCGATTCCAAGCTCATCCAGGTGAACAACACTGGATGGCCGTGAAAAACATTCTTAAGTACCTACGGAGGACTAAAGATTGGGGATTGACTTACGGAGGCGACTCAACGCTCTACGCCACGGGTTACGCAGATGCTAGCTTCCAAACGGATCGAGATGACTCGAAATCTCAGTCTGGATTCGTTTTTACTCTTAATGGCGCTGCTGTCAGCTGGAAAAGTTCTAAACAGAGTGTTACAGCAGATTCTACGACTGAGTCCGAGTACTATGCCGCCTCGGAAGCAGCTAAGGAAGCAATATGGATGCGTCAATTCTTACAAGGACTATCAGTAGTACCTAGTTCGAATGACCCAATCACCGTTTATTGTGACAATAGCGGTGCCATCTTCCAAGCTAAGGAGCATAAGTCTAGCAGCAAGGCTAGGCATGTACAACGGAAAGCTCATCTAATCAGAGATTACGTGGAGCAAAAGGAGATTTTCATTGATAAGATCGCTACGGATGACAACATAGCTGATCCTCTCACAAAAGCATTACCACGTGATAAGCATGAAGGGCACATTCATTCCATGGGAATTGGATGTGTTCCTAAGTTGTAGTACTCTTTTATGAATTCATGTAATAATTCATTTTCTCGTGTACTCTATTCAACCTTATTGTTATGATATATAATGTTATGTTTCTCATGTGGAATTGTACGCCAATTTTGAACACCACAAAGTGAACTGATTAACATTACATCGTTTTGGTCCTTGATTACCCACTTGAGCTGATAACTCAGGTAATCATTTTGTGACGTTGGTTGATGGTGGGTTCAACGAGCCATAAGTCACGCGGCTGACTGACCAATCACAATGGCGAGTTATACGGATATCTCGTAGGACACCCCGTGACATCGTTATGGAGTCCTAAATGTTTTATAACATTGGGTGCCAGGTCGTGGATAGGACCTCCATAGTGTTCCTTAGAGTCGAGTCTTTTGACTTTCAACTGTCTCTTGAGATTAAGGCAGATTTTGGGTAACTTTGGTTTCTTTCCCACGGTCACCGTAACAGGGGCCAAGAGGATTTTTTCTGGGTTATTTCATACTGCGCGATATCGGTAGGATTCGAGTTGAGGGAAATATCCAAACCCTTATCAGGATTTTATCATTTCTCAGGGCCACTCGAGGAGTAGTAACTGAAATGCATGGCCATGCTCGAATACAGATTCGTTTTATCAGTTAAGTTACTCTCTAGTCGGGGAAACCACTCTTGATACAGATCGCTTGTGAGATACGACCTTTGCGAATGCGGATTTGCAAATTGTCTTACATTGAGTGGGAGAAATTTTAAAAGGATATGAGATTCGGTTATCGCACCTACACTTGTGCAGACAAGTGGGAGTTTGTTGGAGATTATGTCCTCCACATGTAGTGTGATAACGTCATTGCACATACCCTTGTACGGACAAGTGGGAGATTGTTGGGGCTGGTGTCCTTGACAATTAAGTACAATGACTTATTAAATCTCTTTAAGGATCACAAGGGCATACTTTTGTATTATTACCAGTTGATCCACGTTTATCAATAACGGTTGGCTTGCTAGATAAGTTTGACGTTATTGTCATACGGATGGCGGTGATCAACTGGTCCCTATACGTCACACCTATAGGACACGTTTGAGAGATGTGAAGGTATGAAAATACAGTCACATTTTGCCGGATATGACTAAACAGTTAGTCAGAGGTATTGACAATTAAATTAGTCAATAAGATGTTGAGATTATTATTTAATACGGATTAAATAATTTTAGCTAATACGGATTACATGATTAATTCGTAAATTAAATATAAACGGTTATATTTAATTAAATATTGTATTCGCGTATTAATATAAACAGTTATATTAATTTGGGTAATTATACAATATCGTATTTTGTCAGACCATTATTAATATATCGACAGTATTAATAACTGATAACATGTTGCGATTTATAAATAAAACCCGCGAATAAATTATAGCTAAATGGGTCGAATCACGAATTAGAATAAGGTAAGAGTGGAAAGCCCACTCCTACTCTATTGGATATTTCGGCCAAGTGTAGTATATAAGGAGATGACTTCTCCTTATGCAAACTACTCTTGTTGCACTGATTAATATAATCTCAAGGTAAAATTAGGGTTTTGAGAGCTTTCTTCTCCCAAAACCTCAGATCTCACTTCTAAAACCTAAATAGCTCTCCCAATATTGCAAGGCAGTTGGAGAGGATTTCTAGCACACGCGGCCTCGTCTCATTCTAAGTCTTGGGTGCAAGTTATAGGAGGGAATTTGTGTTAATTCCTGTTCTTAGGCCTTTTGCGCGAGGACTAAAGGTTGTACTTCTTTTCTTATCTTTTTAATCTTATGACCATATTCACGATTGTATTTTTCATTATAATCCTGCAAGTTTAGGGCGAATACGCGTTTTATTCCCCACACTCTTGTCAGGGTTGAGAAATATCTCTTGGCCACTCGAGGAGAAAAATAAATAGAAATGCGTGGCCACGCTCGGAAGGTATCTATGGTAGATAATTCCGGTCAGTAGTTAAAACTCCAGATCGAGAAAAACTACTCTAGATAAAATACAATTGTGGATATGACCTAAGATGACGCCTTGCATTGAGTGGGAGATAGTAATAGGGCAAGAGAATTGGTAACGCACACTTGTCTCGGACAAGTGGGAGATTGTTGGAGGCAGTGTTCTCGACAATAGTGCGTTGACATAATTAAAACTCATTTGAATGAAACACAACTGGGAATGTTACTCTTTTAAAATCAACTATTCAACATTTACCGATAATGATTGGTTGTCTATAGCTTGACATTATCGTCATATGATGGTGGTGATCAGTTGATCCCTTAAAGTCATATCTTAAGGGAATTCCATCTCAATATAATATTTAATTAGATCGTATTAGATACGAATTAATTAATAATTAGAAATTTGGAAATGATTTTATGTGACAAATATTATGTAACGGGATTATAATAATAATGGTCAAGGTAATAAAATTGTTTTATTACACGGTTTTTATTTACTTGTTTTGGGAAACGATTAAATTGAGAATGAACACGGTTGATCATAAAATTTCAAAGAGTTGTAATAAAAATTATGATATTACATTTTATAATATAGTAATTGAGAATTACTAGTAATATTATTTAAATGTTATAAAATTGTGAATTATAAATTATGAATTTTAAAGAGTTAAAATTGCATAATTAACAAATTGGGTCATGTGTTATGGGGCATGTGTGACATGTTACAAATTAACACAATGGACAAAGATAAAATGGGTCTATATTAAGACCTATTCCAAACGTGCATATGCATGTATGTGTGTGATGGTTGTGTGTGTAAGTAAACAATAAGATTGTGTGCGTCATACACAAAGAATATATAAGGAATAATTCTTACTTTTGTGTAAGTGAAAGAAGGGCATGCATTGGCCTCAGATGGCTTGCTTGGCCGGCCATATGCTCTCACTTGTAAGCATATTTTGCTCCTTATATACTTCACCACACACACTACATACTTACTAGTTTTTGTTGGTGGTTTGTTTATTCATTCACAACATTCATTCAACATCTCATTCTTTTCAATGCCTTATTGGCTCATTTTTGGTGGGCCGGATGTAAATCATCGCGTGGTATGCACTGGTGTAGTAAGAATTTTATGAGTTTACCAAAGGGTATGGGTGGTCTTGGTATAAGAAATGTTCAATGCTTAAATCAGGCGCTCCTGGGAAAGAATGCTTGGAGGATGATTAGATCCCTGCAGGATACTTTTTTCAGCAAAGTCTTTAGGAGTCTGATTTTCAAAGATCATGAATCTTTTACAAGAATGGACTATGTGAAAAAGACTAACAGGTCTTGGGGGGTGAACAGTATTATTCATGGACTTGATTTGATCAAGGCAAATGTGGGATGGAAACCGGGTAGGGAATCAAGTTTAAATGTTTGGACTTCTAAGTGGGTTGATGGGGAGATGCCGACCCCAAGAATGGAGATTCTCTCACCGGATTGGGGTTTTTTGTTTAACCTAACAATAAATGATTTGGTTTCACCTCAAGGAGTATGGGATGAAAATTTGGTCTGTTATCTTTTTGAGAGGGAGGTTGCTGTTAAAATTTTGGCAATGCCAATTGGATTGCAATCCCAAGATGATTGGCTGTGGTGGTTGGGTACTAAACATGGAGACTATACGGTGAAAAGTGGATACGCCATGGTTGCTGATGCTTTCTTCACAAGGAATATGTCTGACCGGGATAGGAGACGCAAAACGGGGTTATGCCCGAATTTTTTGAAATCTCGGGTATGGAAATTACCAGGGCCGATGACTTGGCGTATCTTAATTTGGAAGATCTTGACGGGGACTCTACCTGTTGGTGCAGAGTTTACCAAACGTGGTATGGATATTGGATGTGATTGTGTGTTGTATGGGGTGGGAACATGGTTTAATGAAACAGGGACTCCTGAAACCTTAAGTCATCTTTTTCGGGACTGTCCTGTTATCCAGCGTATCTGGAAGGGATCTCCTTTGGGTCTTACTTGGGACTGCACTGGGGTTACTTCTATTGAAGAGTAGATTATGAACTGGATTAAATTCCTATGGCAGAGGGGAACGGAGGATCGGGGGCTGATTCTTTTCCTGGCCATTATATGGAATATCCGGCTTCTGAGGAATAAGATCGTTTTTCGGAATATGACTTTTTGTCCAAAGGTTTTTTTCAAGTTGGTTCAGGAGTCCTCTGAGTTGGCCTGGTTGGCTAGCAACGAAAAAAAACAGGAGGTGGTGGGGCGATGGGCTAGGGATGGAAGGGGAAGGGAGAATCAAGGGGAAGATCTTAGACTCGAGCTAAGTCAGTCTTTTACCTGTTGGGTAACTGGAAAACCTCATGAGGATGGTAATATCAGGATCAAGGTTGATGCGGCTTGGAGATCTTTTGAATTGGGATCGGCAGGATGGATTGTTTATAACAATTCAGGAATGGTGGTGGCAAAGGGAGGTAAGGGGTTAAGAGCGGAGTCTGCTCTTTAGGCTGAAACAAGGGGTATCTTAATGGCTTTGAAATGGGCTATTCGAAGGTCTTTTTTGCATGTAAGTATCTTATCTGATTGTCTACAGGCTGTTTTTCAGTTGACTAGGGCTGAAGGAGTGCATCATCAACTAAGAAGCTTCATTGAGGAGTTCAACATGCTTGCAACCAGCTTTCATTGTCTAAGTATTAGTTACATTCCTAGATCGTTAAATAAGCAGGCCCATAATGAGGTACGCTTGCATCTCCGAATGTAAACCTTTCTTTACAGCTGAGAAAAAAAAAAAAAAAAAAAAAAAAAAACATCTCATTCTTTTCTCTACTCTAGAAAATAGTTTTCTAAGTAAAGAAAATCATTTCTTATACTAATAATATTAAGAGTAATATTATTATTATTTCTAGTATACCTAATTCAATTTTCTAGTAACAAAATTGTTTTGGGTTTGAGATCGGGTCCTTGATAAGAGCTTTTGGAGACGGTTTCAATATAAACCATTATAAGGGTATTTCGGTTCATTGAAGACTCACTAATAGGTGATTATTGAGTATAAACCTTCTAAAACCAATATAAGGACATTAATACTTCTTATGTAATCATCATGCATGCATAACATCCAATTAAGTTGTTATGACTAAACTTAAAGAAATAAAACTCATACTCCCTCCTACCCAACTTAAATGTCCCATTGTACATTTTCGTCTATTCAAGATATTGTCCCATTGTCCATTTTTGGTAAATTTTTTACCAATATTTTACCATTCTACCCTTATTAATTTTCATTTATTACTTACCCACCCACCCATTTCTCTACTTACTTTATACAAATCATAACACCCTCTCTCCAATCACTACTACAAATATAGGCTTAGGAGACGGGGATTAAGGAACTAAATTTTGCGGAACCGTCTTAATGTGTCCCAAAAATTGCGCGCGTGTTTCGAATATAGCAATAGAAGACGGTTCAATTTGAAACCCGTCTTCAAAAGTTCAAAAAAAACCTAAGAGAACGGGTTAAAGGATTAACCGTTCTCTTTGTTTTTCATACAAAAAGAAACCAAGACGGTTCACAGGGCAACCGTTCTCTTTGTTTTTCATAAAAAAAGAAACCAAGACGGTTCTTCTATCAACCGTTCTCTTTGTTTTTAAACCAAGACGGTTCACATGGCAACCGTTCTCCTTGTTTTTCAAACAGAAAGAAACCAAGACGGTTCTTCTATCAACCGTTCTCTTTGTTTTTAAACCAAGACGGTTTCTTGAGCAACCGTTCTCTTTTGTTTTTCATAATTACTAAACAATACAGAATACAATAAAACAGTTCAGTTTTCGAAACCCTCTCAAACTCAAAGACAACGACGACGACTATACAAAACCCAGCCATCATAGCTTCTCCTTTACTCCAGAAAGTCGACGACGATACAAAGACGACGAAGCAACTGAAGCAAGCATTATTCATGTTTTAATTTCGAAGCAACTGAAGCAAGCATCGATAATTCGTACACCCTCTTTCTCCTTTACTCTTGTTTTCTTGTTTTTCCTCAATTGTCGATTTTATTTGGGTTATTAACAGACCCGTAATGGTCATATATGAAGATGGCGTGAGTACCATGCTTTGGGTCAGAGCCATTAGTTATTCTACTGCTTACTAGCATATAGTACGTACAGTAGTAGTCAGAGCCATTAGTTAATCTACTGCTTACTAGCAGTACTACTTAAAGCTTCATTTGCTATCTGCTATCTATGAATTGTGTTAGGTTTTGACGGTTTTAAGCATTGGTCATATAGATGCCATTAGTTAATCTACTGCTTGTATGGTTGTGCCTATCAGCCTATTTCTCAGGGAGTTTTAGTTGAAATGCTAACAGCAAAGTCTGATTGTAGTACTGGGACATTTGCGATTTAGATTGTTTTCATGTGCTGTAGCAAGTTTATTGGCATTCATAGCTAGTAGGATTAGGAAGTCCAGTAATGAGAAATGAGAAGGATTGGGTTCAAGCCCTGGTTTTGTAGAGTTACTAGTTTACTACTGCAGTACCTATTTAATGTTGTTACTACTTTTAACTCTTCAGAGTTCGTGGGTCTGAAAATAGACTGTTCGTGGGCCATGTTAATTAGTTCAATACCTCTTAACTCAGGCGGTTCAAGCCATTGCAGCTCGAGTCATTTAGAAAGATTTGTGGGGTTGAGTTTACCTACTATCTCCCCCCTCTTAATCCTCCTCTCCACACTTTTGCATTTCAACCTCTCCCTCTTGAGAGTTCTTTAGACTCCTCTAATTAATTACTAAATTGCATTAATTTTGTAATCTTTATGAATTAGTTAACTGTTAACATGCACTTAAACATTAAGGAGGCTTAAGTTCAATAGGAAGAAGAGGTCGAAGTCTGTTGCGGGTCAGATCCTGGACTATTTCGGGTCTGTTTAAGGGCTGGTTACAGTTTGTGTTATGCGTCTGTCCTATGGTCTGAATGTGGCGTCTGTTTCAGCCTTTGTACGGGGCTGACCGCGTTTGTTTTAGTCCGTGTTCAGGTTTTTTTATGGGTCTGATATTTCACGTCTGTTTCAGCCTTCACGCTCAGTTTAGGTCTGGTACATCGTCTGATTTGTGGTCTATTTTGCGTCTAAATTTGTCTATTTTGCGTCCGTTACTAGTAGGTTTCAGCCAACTTGCTTCTATATGATAAAGGAGGTAAGTAAGGGGCAAAGCAAAGAGAACAACCAGTCCTATGGTAAGTAGCTAGCTAAGTAGAAGTAGTTTGGGCTTTTGAATGAGAGCTACCTAGCGTCTCTTTCGTAGGATACTAGAAGCCTTTGTTTTACTTTATATTCGCAAATAAACTTTATAGGTCAGTAGAGCTAGTACAGTAAGTATAGTATCTTGGCGCAAGAACAGAGAAGTAGGGCTTAACTCTCTTTTAGTTTTTCAATGCATACCCACCTCGGTTCTTATACTAAGCCTTAGTCTTCTTTTTAAACTTTTAGGCGAGAGAATAAAGCTGAAGTGTGAAATAAACTAAGTTTAGGCCCGTTAGGTCCAGCCTATGAATTCATGGTCTTACCGTGATGACTCCTTCCAACTGTCGTTGGTTTTTGGCTTAAAATGAGGTGTTGAAACATTGTCTCATGTCATGTCAGAATGTCGTAATGTTGGAAATGCGACACACTGCCATTGTAAGTGTCAAAGTAACATATGAGTAAATTAGGAGTAGCCTTGTAGGTAGGCCTTTGCTTACTGTAGGAAACCTCTTGCAAGTTTGGTTTGAAACAGGTAGGATTTGGTACAGTGATACGATCTCACAGTGAGACAGCGTTAAATTTTGTTGTGCGGGAAAGTTTTGCTCTAAAAATGTATACGTACCTCTATATAAAAAAAATGTCTTGATGTTGTTCTTTTGTTTTGGTTTAAGTCCCATTCTTGCCGCTTTTCTCGGTCTTTTCCTGCTGCTGTTAATATGTGTTTTTACATGTTATAATTATGTAGACGAATATGGCTCGTACTTGGATGATTAATGGGAAAAAGGCGAAGTAGAATATGATGCCGGGTTAGCTGAATTTTATGACTTCGTAATAAAAAACGTGAAAGACAAATCTAGTATGGCGTGCCCTTGTGATATGTGCCGGAATATTAGGTATATGAGCTTTGGAGATGTAAGAATACATTTAAATAAGACAAATTTTAATCCAAAGTACACTTGTTGGATTTTCCATGGAGAATCAAAAAATTTAGATGGAATAGGAAAAAATGTAGATGTCCAATTTGGGGAGATTGAGAGAGAAACATGCTTGAGTGACGATGAAGAGCCCGATGAGTCTAATTCACTAGAAGGTTCGGGTTGTAATATGAATACTGAGGCAGGAGATGGGTGTGACGATATGTCGGATAAATCATGGGGAGATATATTTGGAGATAATGATGAGGTTCTTGAAACTGATGAGGATCTTCATGAAAATGATTTCGAGGATACTAGTGTTGTATTGGAGAAATTGAAAGATTCTGAAATGCCTCTTTATAGTAGTTGTAAGCACACTAAATTGGCAGCTCTTGTTAAGTTATATAATTTGAAAGCAACAAATGGGTGGAGTGACAAGAGTTTCACAGACCTCCTAAAATTATTAAAGGACATGCTCCCCGAAAATAATGTACTTCCCGATCGTACACAATAGGGAAAGAAGATACTTAGGGGAATTGGTATGAAATATGAAAAAATCCACGCATGTCCCAATGATTGCATATTATATCGCAAAGGATATGCTAATCTCACTAGTTGTCCAGTGTGTAAGGAATGGCGATACAAAAAGAAGGAGGGGATCCCAGCTAAAGTTTTGTGGTACTTTCCAATAATTCCTAGGTTGATACGATTATTTGCGAATAAAGATGATGCCAAATTACTCACATGGCATAGTACATCAAAAGCAAATGATGGGAAGTTGAGACACCCGGCCGATGGGAAAGACTGGAAGTTTATTGATGCAAAATATCCCGAGTTTGGCAAAGAACCCAGAAATCTCCGCCTTGCACTCTCCACTGATGGGATGAATCCCTTTGGAAATTTGAGTAGTCAACATAGTACTTGGCCGGTGTTTTTAGCTATTTACAATTTGCCTCCATATCTTTGCATGAAACAAAAATATTTGATGTTGTCTCTATTGATTTCTGGTCCTAAAGAACCTGGTAATGATATAGATGTCTACTTAGAGCCTCTTCTTGACGATTTGAGATTATTGTGGGATGAAGGGATACGAGTGTTTGATGCCTACCAGAATAGTTATTTCAATTTGAAAGCAATGTTACTATGTACTATTTCTGACTTTCCTGCGTATGGTAATCTATCTGGACACATTGTGCACGGGAAAGAGGCTTGCCCCTTGTGTGGAGAAGATGTCAATTCTTGTTATTTGAAGTTTTCTCGTAAGCAAGCGTACTTGGGATACCGTAGGTTCTTGGACCTTGGTCATTCATATCGTAAGCTACAAAAACCATTTAATGGAAAACCTGAACATCGATCTCCTCCTAAGATATTAACCGGTCATGAAGTATATGAAAGAGTTAAAAAAATTGATATAACTTATGGGAAGAAGGGTTCTAAGTTAGCGTCTCGGGGATATAAGAAGATGTCTCCTCTTTTTGAAAAACTTCCATATTGGCGTGACCTTTCTATAAGATATTGCTTAGATGTTATGCATATTGAGAAAAATGTGTGTGACAATATAATCAACACTCTTCTGAATGTTCCGAATAAGTCAAAAGACAACACCTCAGCTAGGATGGACATGGTGGATATGAAAATCAGACCTGAGTTGGCACCAGAAAAGAAAGGAACACGATATTATTTACCTCCGGCTGCTCATACACTTTCAAGAAAGGAGAAAACAGAGTTTTGTGAGTGCTTAAGTAGTGTTAAAGTGCCGGAGGGATATTCTTCCAATATCAGTAGCCTAGTATCAATGACAGATCTTAAGCTTGTTGGTTTAAAGTCTCATGATTGTCATACTTTGATGCAACAACTACTACCAGTGGCTATACGTTCGATTTTACCTAAAAAAGTTCGATTCGCCATAAGTAGGTTTTGCTTTTTCTTC